>JANDEH010000007.1:61979492-63478478 GCA_024610705.1 Tetragnatha versicolor | reverse complement strand
TTTGTGCCTATAAACTAAACAAAATGAATTGTTTTTAATTTAAAAGTGTTTTTACCCTTTTTATCCAGTGAATCTTTTAAACTCCATTTAAATATCACTTACTTAATACTACCTTAACGACTCAGTTTATTATATTCATTCATATAATAGTCAGCCTCATAATATTTTTGAATTTTATTTTTCTTTGTCTTTATGTTTTTCACCTTTTTTTGCTGTGAACTAAGCAAAAATAAAATTTTTCCCTTTCAATTAAAATGTGGTTTTTGCATGTTTTTAAGCTGCAATTTCATAATTTTGAAAAAAAATAACCCGGAATAAGTATCAACTTTTTCAAGTTCTGTAAAATGTTTTTGATTTCATTTTTGGTACTTATAAAACAAAAATGTCCTTACCTATGTATAAATACAGTTTTTTATTAATTTTCTCAAATTCAAATTTCTTTGTTTCTTTTAAAATTAGGACTCCATTTTTACAAATAGACGATTCCTTTAGTATCGCCTTTTTTATAGAAAAAAGTGAAGTGAGAAGAAAAACACGAACTTTTCTTCTTCTGACATGATACAGTGCTCTGATCAAGTCTAAGAAGGTATTTGAATGCAAATTTAATACGCAATAGAATAAAAATAATTGAGCTCAAAATTTAGAAAACATATTTGCCATTCAAAGATTCTGTTTATCACGACGTTAAATTGAAAAGATTCACAGATACTCACTGACAACAATGGATAATACATGGAATTCCCGATTTGATGATAATTGACTTCGTACGAAACTTTGAGTTACTTTATAAGTAGTCATTATTTATTACACAACACAATAAAACAGCACAATAACACAATATAAATATAATTACCAATTTACATTGCTTTCTACTTAATACTTAACACACAGACCAGATGTATTCTATTAAATTAGAATAATACTTTATTTGTGAACCATTTAGCTAAAGTTACCTGTCCAAATCGTTCTTTTGTTAATGATATGATGATGTTCTATTCATCGAAATATGTATATAGATTTATATTTATATTATATTTCAATTCTAAAATACTTTTAATTGAACAGGTCATTTTAATTTTTGTGATTATTTACTTACATAACGTTGCTGCAAAACTTAAAAGAGATATATACTCTGAAGAAACGATTTTATCTCAAAAGATTTTTCTACGTGTCAAATATTTTTTTTGACTGAGAAAGATTAATTTAGGTATATTTATTTTATCATGATATCTTAATCTAATATTTACCTTATAGTAATATGTTCAAATAAAAAATATATTGTTTTTTCTACTTCGCGTTTGATTACTAAGCAGGTTGGTATTTTCGAATAAGGCGAGAAAAGAAGAGAAAAAGTTATAAATTATATTTACGTATGAAGATATTTTTCTTTTTAACATAGAGTGAAAAGTTTGGGGTGCACTTAAAAAAGCATTAATAACGCTTTCAGAGAAATCCATTGGATAAATTTAGAACCCTTTTCCACGCTCCAGAAAACTCCGAATCTCTAAAACAACTAGATGTTTTTTCGAAAAGATAAGAAAACCTCTAAGAACTTTTAATTCATTCTTTTTAACATAACCAGTCTCTTTCCTCTGAGTATCGATATTCAAAAAGTGACAAAAAAATGTTGAGATCTGCTGAGAAAATTCCTACCCTCCCAGAGCCGTCGCACCTTTCCTGTATCGACTGTTACTTAAGAGCGCTTGACGCAGTTTTTATTGCATTTTATACATTCATAAAAGTTCTTTGTTCCAGAAGATCTTAATGGGCCAGCGAAACCCTTCGACTAGGGAAATTAAACGAGACTTTCAAGACGGGGAATTTTCCCTCTGCTGAGAGTGTCAAAGGGAAAAAACGGGAAGGGGGAGGGAAAAGAACACCTTGTAACGTTCGAAGAAAGTTCTCCTAGGCGCTAATGGATGCAGGGAGGTGAAAAACAGACTGAAAAAGCATTCAGAGATCTTTGGGCACAAAAAAAAGATTGAAGAATGAAATAACTTTTTTCCACTCGTTAAAAGTACATTCCAGATGTTACAATGATGTGTTTCTCAATCTTTTTTTGTTCACATCCTCTTTATATCCAAGAGTTTTGTGCCGATTTTTTCTCCATTAGCTCTGCGCGGGTGCTGTGTTTACTGGTTTAGAGTTGTTAAATGTGTTTGTAAGTGTTTGTTTTGTAGACATAGTTTTAGGAATTATGGAAAGCTATCAGATCAAAGGTATAATGGAAAAAGAATTTGGGTGAAATAAATCCTAAAACAATGAATTTGTGGATCATTTCCCATGTGACGTAATCTTGTACTAAAATTTGAAAATATGGAATTTAATTTAGTCAAATATGATAACGAATAATTTCTCTTTACATTTATTTTGAATTTAAATTGTCTTTGTTATACTTCCCAGAAACAGTCAAAGGATGATGGAAAAAAAACTTTAGAAAGTATGATCAAAATATTTTGTTGTAATTGTCTATTTCAGTTTTCAAGCTAAAGCACTATTAAAGTTCCAAATTATACTGATTTAAATATGAAGAGGAATTCTTTTAATTAATTCTTCTATAATTTGAACACTTGTTATTTGTTTCACAATGAATGTTCATTTTGAAAACCATTTTTACCCAAAGCTTCCCTTACTCTTAATCTTCAACATAATTTTTCATTAGTTATTAATATTTAGTTAAGTTAATATTAAGTTAAGTTATTCATTAAGTCTTTTTATCCCTCACATAAAATAAACTATTCTCAAATTGTATTAAAATAAATTTTAAAAAATTCATCCCCTTAAGCATAATTTTTGTAAATTGATTCCAAAAAGTCACAAAAAAAATGAATTTTTATGAATATTTGATGTGTAGTTTATATAAGGGACTTCTTCGAACTTATGTTTTAACTCAATGTCCTGCATATAGAAATATAATTAAAAAAACGTATACATAATAAAGTTATATTAAGCGACTTGTTTTTTTTGTAAAATAGTTTAGTAGTGAAATATTTAACCCCATGCAACATTATGTAGTAAAGTCACTTATGCCTCCCAAAATCCCCTGCTACTGTCTAGCCTCCATAACTTGAGGAAATGCATTAATATTGCACAGCTGTTTAAACACGATACTGTTGAATGTATAATCGCAAGCATTTGGTATGTTCATACGATGATGTTGTTTGTATATAGATTTATATGATCTATGTATATAAATTTGAATTTTTTGCCCAAGGTTATGTAATATCGATAAGCCTTATACTATAAAGGCTACAAGAACAATTTTGGGAGGAAAACGACCATATATAATACGTTTTACATAACTTAAGATGTATGATCGTCTTCTATGGAAAAAAAGTATATGTATAATATGGTATAGCTTTGTTCAATATATCTTATTACCAATGTTGTAATTAAAATTGAGATTTGTGGATGGCACTTTGATATAATAATGATCTTTTATATAATAAATTAATTTAAAATTAAAAAAGTTAACATTTACGATGAATAAAAATACGTTTAAATTAATAAGAATAAATAAAAGAAAACCATTTTCAGCTATAGAGGAAGGTCGAACAAAAACGATAAACTGGTTCCTTACGATGAAAAAATAATAAATTAATCATAAATAGTAGCAATATAGCTTATAAAAACACATTTTTATGATGAGTAAAAAATCCCGGTTGCATCCAACCAGGTCAGAAAAAACCGGGAACTATATAGAATAATCAAAATAACATAGAAAGTTCGAAATAAGAAGTTTAATATAAGAAAACTTGCATGGTATGGTATAATAAACTTCTAGAATTTGAACTTATATAAAATTTTCATCAAAACACAATTTAATTCACGCTCTAAGGGGTAAACGTTTTAGTAACAAAATTTCAAGTTTGGTATTGTTCATCATTTCAAGTGCTAGGAAATAGTTCTAGCAGTGTTCTCTAGATATCACTCCAAATCAATGAATAAATCCCAAATCCCGGTTTTCTCCACCTACCCGGTTTTGTTCGACTCTCCCCTACTTTAAAATTTTTCCTTCTATTTAAAACTTTATTTTTTTGGTAATCTGTGTGACTTTAACATGAATTTACAAATTGAATTTAAAGGAAGCCGAAGGTATAATAAGATGTATGCAATTTTATATATTTTTTTACTTATCCAAAACAGAGTATATTGCTTTTCTTTTGTAACAATAATAGTTCAGGAAAAACAGGCTAATATTATTTTTGCAATAGATCATTTGTATTTTGTTGAACATGGGTTGATGGCGTGTTTCTAAACAAGGATATTTTATAATAGAGATATGTTAAAAATACTTTAGAATTAATTTAACAATCCTTTCAGGTTTAAGGGATTATAAACAGAGAACTTCGAATGCTTCAAAAGCCACGTTTTTATTTAAAATTTCTTTTTCTTCTTTTTTTGTGTGGATCATTTGGTTACTGTTGTTTTTGCTTGTTTAAGTTAATATGAGCTTTAACAAGATTTGTTTGTAAGCATCTAATAAAAAATTGAAGATAACACATACGTTAAAACCTTTAAAATATAAGCTTTAGCCTTATATGCGGCTGGAATACTTTTGTAATCGTATACTTCAACAGCTTAACTCTTGCAGTAAAAAAACTCGACCCCCAATAATGTTAACCTGAAACTTAAAAACATAAGAATTTTTAAAATTATACCATTAAAAAAACACAATATTTTTCTCAGTAAATTGTTTTGTTGTTTGTGTTGCTAGCTTTCGGGTTAGCACATTTCTACAAAGTAATCTAAAGCTTTAAAAGTTCTTCTTTTCATTTGTGTAAGTAAAAAAAATATTAAATCGGTTTTCATAATAGCTTTTGCAAGTTTTTGTAAAGTTAATATAATCTTATCATTTTCAATAACTTTCCCTTTAAAGCATTCCGGTTTTTAACTGTTCGATTTGAGAGGAAACTAGAACTTAAGCAATTTCAAAATTATATATAACATTTCAAAATGAGAAAAATAATCTCACCAAGGAAATTTTGATATAATATAACAGCTTTTTTATATAGAGGGACACATAGATATGGATTAATATGTATTCATTAGTATTAGAGAAAATATTGTATTCACCATAATAAAAATTAATCTTGGGGTTTGGATGATAATGTAGATAGAAGAAAACAGAAACAAAAAGAATAATAAAGTATTTAAATATTAAAACCACTTTTTCAGAGAGAAAGTAATTTAGATTTGAAATACACTCGAGTATTTATCTTTAATCTTCTCAGATCTCGAACCTGAAAACAGTGTAGGACTCCCCAATATAACTTCAAACTTTAATACCTATCGGTTGGAATAAAATAAACACCCTTCAAGATTTTACTTTTATTTTCCTGTTACAAGAAGTAGTATGCTGATGATTGAAATTCGATGCTTCAATCTTTAGTTTCTGTGAAACCTAAAAGGAAGGTTTATTCACCCATAGAGGGAGCAGGCTGTTGTACCTATGGACACAAATTTTGTCAAGTTACTAAAATTGATTAAAAATCTAATTTTGAAGATTTGAGCTAATAAAAATATTACCGTATTTACTAAGGTTAGGACTAATAGTTTGGACACTTTAAATGGTAAAATGGTTGGACACTTTAAATGGTTCAAAACTTCTAAGACATATTCTAGACATAGACATTATAGACTTAGACATTATACTCTTATGCTAGACCCTTATGTTTTATAATAATGATGACACAGGTTGCAGGGAGGATCTCCTATAAGATTTATCCTACTTACTTGGCGAGTTAAATCTGATTTAGCAATGCAAATGACAAATTTATGACACCTTCTTCAATAGGCTTTCATGTTTCTTGTTAAGTAACTTAAGAAAATACAATAATTAACCATTATGCAATATTTTTTTTATATATAAAAAACTATATCGAAATATATCAGTTTCAAAATAGAAAATAATACTAAATTCTTCCACCATCTAACTCCGCTAAACAATTATCTTATGTATTCGAACAAATATCGTTCTCTGGAAGAGATTCAATCAAGAAAATATGTTACCTTAACTTCAGGGTATGTTCGTGCTCTAAGCTGTCACGCAGCTTCGAAGTAGCCAGCTTGTATTTCTCATATACTGATGATGATAAAGTAAGTTAAAGGACTTCCACACGCATGCTATCATTAATTTTGATATCCAAAGGTAATTAGACCGCCTGGGTTCAAAAATAAACATACTTAAGGGGGGAATTTTCAAGTTCATCGATATAGCTTCATCAATCTGGGCTTAAATTAATCGGTCGAGTTGTGATTTCTTAACACGAGACTGCGTATGATATTTCATTGGCTTTGCGTGATGCGCAAATTTTCAAGAACGTGCATGCCTGCCTTCCCTTTTTAAATGTAAAGGATTTTCCTAAAATATTTAAATTAAATTAAGTAAGTAGCTCTTGACTCCCAAGTGATTATCATTTTAAGTTATTATTTGACTGAACTGAAAGTATTTACAAAAAAAAGGAAATTGTAAAAAAATACCGACATTCTTGAAAATAATAAGGTATGATGTATACCGATGTATCATTATTAGAATGCTTGAAAAACATAACAATATAAACACATTGTAATAACTTATAAGACCTTAAAAAACTGCGATTACTCCAGAGATAAATAAAACTTGTACACATTTTCTCTACCTTCATGGTTAAATTGTACAAGTAGGTTTCAGTTTTTAATATGTGTAGATACCGATACGAAAGTTTTACTTTTATTTAAGAATGAATTGAGAATTTTAAAAGATTGATGTTATAGACAAATTTCTCTTGCATTATCTCCAATAACATCCTATAGGTATACGACTGCGGTGATTAGTTGAGTTGAGATTGATTTGAGACATTTTCTGACAAAAATTTGTAGCTTCGTCTTCTCTTTACGTCTTCGGTACTAATACTTCTTAATTACATATTAACTTGGAAATTCCTTAGTAGGGGGAGAGTTCTTTTCTTCTTTGATAATCTACTATTTCCTTTAAGAATATTGCTATTGCTTGGATTTTAGTTCTTCTATTATCTTTGATTATTTTCATAAGCTCTTGATAATTTAGCGATTTTGTTGAAGTGCGTTGATTAACTTTGCTCTCTTACTTACGTGTGCGGTGATACGTTTTATCGTTATTAAAAAAGGTAATGACTTTGGGGCAATTGTAACTTGTCGATTAACTGAAGTCCCTAAGGTATTTTTTGATCAGATGATGAGTATGATCTTGAAGGCCCAATATAGACAAAACTTCTCATACCGTTGGATAAGTTTTTCTAGAGCTTTATACACTAGCGGAAATAAAAATCCCAACACCAAGAAGGAAAGGAGATATCAAAGTCAAATTTGTTTCTATGATTGCACATAGTATTAATGTGAATTGATTAAAAAATGAGCCTTCCTGGATGTTAGGGGGCCGAGAAAATCGGTGAGGAGTGTTGTCTCCATAGGTGTCCATTACCGCCGTCACACGTCATGGTATTGAGTGACAGGGGCTCTAAATGACTTTTGAGGGATTGGAGGACCATGTTGCCTCCTCAGGTAGTCCAAATTCCTATGGTGCACCAGCGGACGTTGCATACCGGGCTCGGTTATTTCTCCTCATTGACCGGACCTGTTTTGTGGGTGTTGGTTCTAGAGAACGGGAAAAACGGGGCAAAAATGCAACCTAGGAGGTTAAGAAGAAAGCTTGGACATTGCATACAACATGTGGTTGTGCATGTTTCTCTTGAAATTTGTCCCCAGGACAGGTCTGAAGGCAAGGACGGTCTACCGGCTGCAAAATCTCAATGACGCAGCTCTGGTTGGAAAAAGTACTGGTGAACCATACTCAGGAGTAGCAGAAATGGAATCCAATGCATCACCACTCCGTTACCCTGCATCCGTTACCCTGGAATGATTAGCAAATCATCAGCTGAGTGCGCTCTTTCCATTGTGTCTTCAAACTCATACCCAACCGTCGTGGTGCTCCAAACCGAATCAGGATTCTCTCATAAACACGATGTCATGAAATTGGGATTTTCATTTCCTTATTTCGTGCACTATTGGAAACAGAAATGCTCATTTTCAGCCCCTTGTTTATTGACAAAGATGTAAGAAGCTATGCGGACCGAACGGACAATCCGCAGTACTGCAAACGACATCCATCCCACTGCCGCTTGTTCTCAGTATGATCTACCGGTATTTTGGACAACCGGAGCTGCTTCATTGAGGTTTTTTAGCCGGTTGTCCGTCCTTACCTTCAGACCTGTCCTGGGGACAAATTTCAAGAGAAACATGCCCAACCACATGTTGTATGCAATGTCCAAGCTTTCTTCTTAACCCCCTAGGTTGCATTTTTACCCTGGCCTATCCGTTCGTAAGAACCAACGCTCACAAAACATGTCCGGAGAAAGAGGAGAAATCCCCTAGCCCGATATGCAACGTCCTCTAGTGCACCATATGAATTTGGACTACCTGAGGAGGCAACATGGTCCTCCAATCCCTTAAAAGTCATTTAGAGCCCCTGTCACTCAATACCATGACGTGTGACGGCGGTAATGGACACCTATGGAGACAACACTCCTCACCGATTTTCTCAGCCCCCTAACATCCAGGAAGGCTGATTTTTAAAGCAATTCACATTGATACTATGTGCAATCATAGAAATAAATTTGACTTTGATATCTCCTTTCCTTCTTGGTGTTGGGATTTTTATTTCCGCTAGTGTATTATTAGGTGCTCTCCTCGGGGAGAGAGTCTATGAACGTTACTTGCAACCACTAAAAATGCTACAATGAGCAATAAAAGAAATATTAGTGGAGTGATCAGCAATGATAGTTTTGATTCATTTAAATGCTTTACCCAATAGGTTCCATTCACAAATTTTGTTGTGTTTTTAGAGATTTAAGAATGGAGAATTGCAGAATCTCTTAAAATTCTAAATATTCAATTTTAATTTATTAAAAATTCTCTCCTGATTCCAAAAATATGCTTGTCTTTTCTCACAAACTTTTTTAAGGTAATTATGCCATATTTTAATACAGAAAACTCCTAACAATGTGACGTCACATGTGTCTCTTGGAAATGTGTGAAACACCGTTTTCATCGAAACACTAGGCTGTAAAAAACTAGAGCTCAGTCTTTCCAGTCTTTCAAAGCGGGATGAACAACAAGTGGGAGCAAGGCACATTTAACGTCACAAGCTGTGACATTAAATGTGCCTTGCTCAGACAGAAAATAAGCTAGTTATAATAATTTTAAATTTAGGGCTTTGAAAGGTAAATTAAAATGTTTTTTGGATGTTTTAAGCCATTCTGAACACATTAAGATTAAAAAAAATTTGACTGTCCATTTTATCTCCTCTTCTTTCGTTGTCACTTTTTGTGATCCTTTATCCCCGTTTTGATGTTACACTTTTGGCAATTATAAAACTTAACACTAAATTGAGGAATTTAAACTCGGAAATCAGATATAACCTTTTGCTTCTTAACCATTTTACCCTTCTAATGCTTCTTTTAGAATTTTAAACAGAAAAAAACGAGGAGTTATTAGGCATAATGGGTTTTGTAGTCTGAACAGTCTCTTGAAATTTCTATTGAAAAGTTTTATTCGTATAAATCGAAGATTTGGGTGGTTTGAAATTTATGGAGGGGCATTAATGGTTTTATTGTTTATTGTTTTTTGAATTATCCAAGTTGCACAACTGACAATTTTGAAAAACAATAAACTCAAACATGACCCCAGACTCAATATCAATAATAGTTTATTTTATAGTTTGGATTTCATGAAACTGATAAATTATATTTTCGGTCAATTTTTCACAAGAGGAAGAGCATTTATTCCAAGCGGGATATTCTCTCTCTCTTCTCTGTTATTGGCTTTTTATTTTTAAGTCTTCCAATAGTAATGGTTTCTTGGTCCATTTATTTTTTATTTAATCTCTTATCAAATGATTCAATATCAGGGAGAGTCGAATAGAGTTTTCAAGGCTCACTTGATTTACAACTGTTCTCTTCATAAATCGTATACTTACCAATTAATTTTCTTGAGTTTTGTTTAAAATAAAAGTTAAATTTTAAATTTAATCATGTAAATTCGTATGAAAAAACTTTTAATAGGATTGGATTTAAATTAATTGACAGAGAAAAATGCAGAGAGCAGCAATTAATAACATTGAATTTTTACTTAGGTTTATATTTTATTAGGTTTATACAGGGTGATTCAGAAATAATCATCAGTAATTGGGGGGGGGGAGGTAGAGGGGCCGTAGATAAGCATATTTCGAATAGGGATGGTGGGGGCCTTACCGTTAAAGAGATACCCCGGTAGCACAGCAATATTGGACAATATTGGTCATATAATGGCCGATACTGGCGTTCACCGGCCTGCAAATGCCTATTTTGCCCAATATAGGCCGATATTAAATTGGCCAATATTGGCCAAAGTATATCTTGGCCAATATTGGTACATAGCAATCAGACAATATTGGCCAGAGAAAATCTCGGCCGATATCGATTTACCATAATCTGCCGATATTGGCCGTTCCAAGTTTTGGCTAATATTGTCTTGGCTAGTCTTTGCCAGTCTCTGCCAAGATAACGCATGCGCAATCGTTAATAAAGACATCGTGACGTCATCCTTAAGCGACCGATTGCACGCTGCGAAATTCAAACCAACGAGAGCGAGCATGTTTATTTTCATTCCGAGCCGAGTGTATAAGAATGTGACCGTTATTGTTTAGTTTTGTGCTTCAGCGTTCATCAATGTGATTAAAACCTGCCCGATGATGCCTTCTGAATGTATAGTTCCTGGATGCAAAAGTAACTATGACAAAGGACCCCGTGTCAAAGTATAATCTTTCCCGAATGATGATGAAATGAAAAAAAAGTGGATAGCTGCTATTCCAAGAGAAAATTTAAATGTCACAATACACTCCAGAGTAAGTAATAGTTTTATAGTATTTCAAAATTTAGATTCAAAGATAGCTTATTATGACTTACTGTGTTTGTAAACAAACAGGCCAAGCAATTTTTAATCGTCTTGGCTTAAGTGAAATCTTTATCATAGAAAATTAAACACATTAATGAATACCCCATTATAATTTTAGATTTTGTTAGGAAAGGAACAAACTAGTGATGGGCAGGTATCGATACCAAATACTTAAGTACTCGATACCTATAGGTATCGAGTGTATTCGATACCCACAAAAGTATCGATACTTTATTGACATATTTCATTTTAAATTTTTCAATGAAGTAATCTTTATAATACCTACTGTAGATCAAACGCAGCCTGTTTCCGTTTTCATTTTGCAACGCTCAAACCCAAGTCGTTAATCATCCGCGAGAGAAATTTGACGCGGCTAGGTTTTTCCCCCGCCAAATCCTTCGCCTCTATCCACCTCCAGGCCCGTAGCTACGGGGCTTTTTGATGGATCGCTTTCAGTTTTTGAATATTAGTCTGATTATGGATAGGCCCTAAAAAAATTGTCCCTTCAGGTTCATTTCCCGACATTGAAAAAAAGTACTCGATACCTATAAGTATTCGATACCAAAGTATTCGATACCCATATGTATTCGATACCAAAGTATTCGATACCTAAAATTATCGATTTTGCCCATCACTAGAACAAACTAAGTTTATAACGTTTTTTTGTTCTATAGATTTCTTAGGTTTTCTGGTGTTAAATTTAATGTGCCCCTGTTATGTGTTTAATTGTGTGTGCTTTTTGAAATATTCTTCAATTGGGAGGGTAAAGTTGATTGGTGATATGCATTAGCAGATAAAGTAATTAATTATACTGGGGTCAAAAATTAAGAAAAGGATTAATAATACCGATATATACTGAGATTTTGTTAACTGAACTAATCTTGTTGGGCTTCTAGTTTGATGTTCACGAATTTTGTGCCTATTTGATTTTGTTTAATTTTAGTATTTCACTATATTAGTTTTCATTATACTAATAGGTATGTGAGGTCCACTTTCTGAAGTCAGACATTGAAACTGAGATGAGTATTTATAATCCTAAGACTGGAGAGAGAAAGTTACTGTCAACTTGATGTGGACCAGATTAAAGAGAACCGCTGTTTTATCATGCTTTCCTGGATGCCCATCATACTTATCCACATCAGCCACAACCAGTTCCAGAGAAGAGCCAGGTGAAAAGAGACTTAGATTGGAAAACCAACAATTAAAGGCAGCAATTAATGCAAGCCTAAAGCCAAAGAAAATGAAAAATACCAATTTACTGACTTTTCAGGATTTTTGAAGTGTTTGAGTGATGCGGAAATCTCCCCTATGTGGACTATTCTCAAAAAGGATAAAAAAGTTCTCTTTTTAATGATAGAAACAGGACCTCCTATAGTCGTCTATTCAATTGTTGTAGATGATGATTTAAAAGTTTCTGCTTATAGTGGGCCCACAGAACTAACTGTTTTAGGTGAAGAGAAGCTACCCGTGCAGATAGACGACCATTAGAAACTTGGAAAAAATTCTACAACTTGTAAGATCGGAAAGAAAAAACATAGTGACTTCTCTTTCGATCATTTTGAAAGAATCAGAAAGACTAGAAATGAAGGACTTTGAAAATGGGAAAAACTTTCTTGGTGAACAATCAAACTATTTAATTGCCCGAAAACTCAATATAGATACTCTTCTGATTTATTTTTTACATTACTCTACACAATATCTCCCCACGGATATAAATTTCTGCGGCAATCTGGATTTCTTGTCATGCCTCATCCAAGTACTATTAGAAAAGTGTGCACAGGAATGAACTTAAGTCCTCGACATGAACAGTTTGATGATAACATTTTATGTTATGCAACAAAACTCTAGATGACCATGAGAAAACAGTTTTTCTGATGATGGAGGAAATCCATCATAAGTCTTATTTTGACTATGAGGGGGTAATATAGTGGGGAAGTGCTACGATGGTAATGAACCTGCAACTAGTGCTCATACTTTCATGGTTCAGAGCTTCTTATCATCACTTAAAGATGTTGTCCATATTCTACCTGTAAGAAAAATTAATGCCGAAAAGCTGCATGAACTGTTGAAGAACATTATAATTGAACTGGAGGAAATAGGGTATGTAGTTATTTGTGTTGTGACTGATAATAATTCTATTAATAAAAAAGCTATGTCTTACTTTGTCAATCCATCTAAAATAAGTATTGTATATCCTCATCCATTTAAATCAGAAAGACCTTTATTTTTTGTAATTGATTCAGTTCATATTTTAAAATGCATTCGTAATAATTGGATAAACCAAAAAAATTATGATAAATATATGTTTTACCCTGACTTCAGTGATTGTAATAACGTAAGTAATAATTCTATGAAATATGCTTCATTCAACACCCTTAAGCAGTTATATGATCTTGAGAAGTCTAGCATTGTTAAGTACGAAAATAAATTAACCTTAAAGGCTTTGAATCCAGCGACAAAATGCCAAATTAGTTTTACAAGTGTTTAATGAATATGTTGTTAATGCTTTGTTAACTCTTGGTCAAAAAAATAATTTAAAATATAGTTTAGAAACTGCCAAATATATTGAATTAATATATCAATGGTGGTGGGGGGCATCATGAACGTGAAGTGTCCCAAAAAGGAAACATGATTAAGGAACGAATTCATGCATCCTTTAACTAATTCTCCAGATGATTCAAATATGCAATTTCTGTACAAATTTATAGATTGGATGAAGAAATATTGATTTATAGAGGATTGAAGTCTCAAAATCAAAGATTAGTGGTAACATCTGTTACTTATAACATTGTAAATGATGCAGAGATTTTAAATTCTTATGATGTTTGTACTTCTGGACATTGTTGCGAAGAAGTCCTTAAGCATGTTTTATGGGTTTCTAGTAATATTTTATTAAAAAATTATTGTATCAAAATGAATGATAAACCAGTAACTAAAGTGTCCAAAAAAAGAAAGCTTGAAACATTAGTAAAACCTAAAATTTCAAATGCATTATAGGTGGTATAGTTTCATCGTTATTAATATCCATAACCATTTATATACCTTTAATAGTTCTTCTAATCATGTAAGTTTCTATTTTTGTATTCTGTTTTGTATTATTTTGAAAATAAAGTTTTTAATTGATGTAAACAAATGAATGATTATATTTAATAATTGCCTTTTTTATTGTAAGATAGGTAAACTTGATAATATCAAGTTTTTATGTGTTCATTTTAACAAACCAAATCCATTTGTTGGGAATCTTAATTGAAGGTATAAAAGTCATAAATAAGAGAAAGTATTCTAAATTGGTATTATTACATAACTTAAATGTACTACAAGTGTATATTAATATTTAAAAAAGTAATATAATATTTGTATTTATTAATACAGAATTTAGAATATTTTTTACTTAACTTAATCTAATGTTAATTCAATTATGAAAAAAGAATAATGGAATATATGTGCCTTGAAAAATCTTTTTAATTAAATAAATTAAAAAATTGCTTTTGAGGGGGTCTTATTATGTAAATTTTGTGATTAATTTTGTTTGAACTTTGAACCTACAACTATAATAAAAGGTATAATTTGAAAGTGTTTAATGAATATTATATTACTGTTTATTAGTTGTGCAAAAATTATTTGGCGTATGCACAATTTATTGTTACTAAGAAATTCCTACTATTATTAGAAATTATTAGTTAATTGTTACTATTGTTATAACTAATTGTTTAAAATTTAAAAAACTGTCAAGACAGGTGGAATGTTGAGTAATATAGGGTGAACCGACCAGTAGTTGACCATTGAGCATAATGCTAAAAAGCAAAATTGTTTGTGCATTCATTTTGAATTTGAACCCATATATAACTTTGTTTCATATCTTTTTCATTCACCAGAAAAAATCCCTATTCTTAATTTAAAAAATAAATTATTTAAGTGTATTTGCTCATTTGAAAAGTCGGGTTAACTTATTTACTTTCACTTGTGATCTATTAAAATTGCCTACCTTTACCAGGTTTACAGCAAAATGAGTATTTGTACTTTATTCTTTTGGTTTATAAAATTTATGGATTTGAACAACAAAACCCTTGAATTAATTGGCCTCCACTGATTTAGTCTAAGTAAGCTCCCAAGAAGAGAATTCAACCAGTAAAGGTTGTTCGTGAAAGCAATTTTATTTTGAAGTGAATTTATTTCAGTTAGCTTGAGCAAAAGGAATTGTGTTCATTTTTGAGAGCGTACTAAAATTATGAATTTTTAAACTTTACTATATGTGAACTGTGAAATTTCATCCTAATAATTGATTAATTTTGGAGCTTAGATTTGTAATTTGCATGATTTATTATTGATAAAATATCAAAATTTTTAGCTGTTATTAATTTCTATATTTAATTAGTTTTTGAGACAGGTTTTTAAGCTCATTCTTTTATCTTGCACAAAAATTATTTTTGCAAAATCTTATTTATGTGCGAGATGGAAATTATAAACTTAAAAACATGTCTAGAAACTAATTAAGTATAGAAACTACTTTTGGCCAAGAATTCAGATATTTTATCAGTAATAAGTCATGCAAATTATAAATTTGTGTTCAAAAATTAAACTTTTAGGCTGAAATTTCACGATTCATAAAGTAAAATCAAAATATTTAGAATTTTAATTGGCTTTCATTAATTAACCCAACCCCATTTGCTCAAGCTATCTTAAAATATCTAACTTCAAAATAGAATTACTTTTACAAACTGCCTTTACTGTTTGAATTATCTTCTTGCGAGCTTTCCTCGACTAAAATCGGTCATTGCTGGATGCCATTAATGGCCAATATTGTTGCCAATATTGGCCGAGATAGAGCAAAACGCTAGCCAAAAGATATTGGCCGATTTTAATTCACCAATATTGGCCTAAAGGGGCCGGTTCTAACGTACCAATATTGGCCAGTCTTGGCTATGTGCTATGTAAATATATTGGCCAGTCTTGGCTATATGCTATGTTAATATATTGTCCAGTCTTGGCTATTTCTTATGTTCCAATATTGGCCAGTCTTGGCTAGCGATATTGGCCATTATCGTTCAAAAAGCTAGCCAAAAGATATTGGCCGTTACGACTTTGCCCAATATTGGCCAGTGATGCACGATCTTCATAGCCGATATTGGCCAGTATTGCCGTGCTACTGGGGTATTACCTAATGTAGTGAAAGCGCGTTTCAAAAGGCCATTTTATGAAGGCCCGTGGGACAAAACAAAACATAAAAAAATGAAAAAATCTATAGCATGAAGTAAGGAAGTATCCCTACTACCTACACCATGAATTCGATAGAATTTGAACCACTTTCTAAACCGTGGAGTGAGTTTCAAAAGTGCAGTATTAATCTTTTAGTAAAAGAATTGTGTTCCCTTAATGACATTTAGAAAAATGATGATCGGGGAAGGAATTTTCAATGATCGTAACATTGATCATTGAAACTGTTTGATCATTGAAAATTCCTTCCCCGATCATCATTTTTCTGAACACCATTAAGGGAACTCCATTGTTTGAGAGATTAATATTGCACGTTTTAAAACTAACCCCACGGTTTAGCAAGTGGTCCAATTTCTATCACATTGAGGATTTAAGTAGTACGGATACTCCTGTACCTCATGCAATAATATTTTTCATTTTATTATGTTTTGTTTCGTCACACGGGCCTTCTAAAAACTGCCTTTTGAAACGCGCTCGCACTACATTAGGTCCGAGCTCTTCAACGGTGAGGCTGCGCCCCACCATCCCTATTCGAAATATTCTTGTCTAGGGCCCCTCTACCTCCCCCCAAATTATTGATGATTATTCCTGAATCACCCTGTAGTATCAAGTTGAATCGTAACGTTTAATAATTATAAAAGCCGTAAATTGACAAAGAATTTTTAGAAAATTACACTCAAACCTGTGCGATTTTTTTATTTGAGCGGTCTTTTTTCGTGCAATTTTTTTGTGCGGTGTATGAAGATTTCAATCAAATGAGAACATCTTCTATGTATGGCTACCGAGACATTTACGAGGTGAATCAACAGTCTTCGCCGACTACATGGTAACTGAAAACAAAAAAAAAGTCTACGGTAAGTATAGAAACGGTTTTTCAATTGAGTTGTAGGATGAGGATTGCATTGTTGTCGGAATATAAATAGTTTTTCAATATAGCTAGAGTGAGGGATTTTCGCTACGATCCTACATGAGACTTTTTTATGAGACGGTTCCTATTCACCCCATAAAAAAGTATTTTTTAAATTGCGTTGCGAAAAAAAATTTTTATAGCTACCCTCGAAGTTTTGTGCGATTTTTTATGCGTTTTCTTTTATGAGGTCCCTATTCATCTCACAAGAACAAGTTTGACTGCACGTGTGAAGTGTGTGAGGGGATCATAGCCATTCATCGGGATCTAAATTTTGAGGCCACGTGATCTTAGCTTTACTTTATTACTTTTTATAATCTATACTCTTTTGACAATACCGGTTTGCTTATTCTGTGAGTGATGAACTGTCTACAGCAAAATTAACTTCTACTGTAAAATATCTATTTTTTATATTTATCAGCTCATAATTGCCCTTTTTACTGAAGTCGACGAGCTTTTTAGGAAACCAGATTTTTTTGTCGTACGTTTTATATTAATTGTAAGCTGGTTTGGAACATTCTCATAAACACAGTTAATTTTAATACCAATTACTTACTTAAAATTTTAAAATCTCTCCTGATGGACTCATTTTCATACTTTATCCGGCTATAAAGCAACGCTGAAAACCTTTTTATTTTCGGAAATAAAGACTTATAGATCTTGACAATTAAATTAATGAGATAATTCAGCTTGTTTGGAATTAATAAGTCTTTGTATGTCCAGATTAATATCATTAACACATAGGAGGATAGTAGTTTGGATATCCCGTTCCGCCCCGTATGTTCGGGGCACTCGGCCAAACGCTACTTCGCTTGTAGCGATCTCGCCCGTTCTCGTAGGATTCCGAGCTAAGTTTTCTTTTTCTTAAGTTGAAATCTTCTTCGAGTTTTTATCAGTACATCATATTAATATTGCTGTAATGTTGTAATTAATATTGGGCTATTGGGCAGTCTCTTCCAACATTCTTGCCGTCCTTCTTTTCATTATTTCTCTAAGAGCATCACGGGTCCTTTGCTCCGAGAGAAGAGCTTTTAAGTTCTTTCCTTCGAACCCGATGCGGTGGTGGTCGTCGTCCGCACATTCCCAAATGGCGTGTTCCACGGTATCCTCCTCCAGACACGTTCTGCAGTAACCTTCCCTCTGGTGGAACTTATGCTGGTATGTTCCGAAGGATCCATGACCAGTAAGAACTTGGTTGAGGTGAAAATCACCGCAGACTCTGTGTAGATTGGGGACGCTTAGGATGTCGAATGTCCTCCTTCCCTTCTCGGAACGTTTTCAAGTGTCAAACGATTTCTTGCCTTTGCTTTTAAGTGCACAATTTTAGAGAACCCTTGTCCACACCTGTAGGATGTTGCAAATGGTATTAACACCCTTATCGCTGCTTTGAATATTTCTGGATATTATTTTTTAACATCTATCCAGAATTTGTCAACACAAACATTGTTAAAGTTCAACTTCCTACTCTGATCACAAGATAATTCTATTAAATCATCATGCTAATGAATACTTAATTCAGCCTTTTGAGCGGCTTTCTCATTAAACTGATTGACTACCCATAAATATCCATCCATATTCTTTGCTGGAATATAATCTTTGAAATGTTCAGTAAAGACTTCAAGATGAGAGGAGACGATATGAGAAGGGAGAGAGACGAAGTGTCTTAACATTTTAGGTCTGAGGGGGTCACCAAAATATTTTCCCTGAAAAGGGGGTCTCGAAGTCAAAAAAGGATTATATTTAAATTGACTTCTCAATCCGCGATCAAACTTTACTTCTTAATTATCGTATTATTGATAACATTATGTATTTTAATTATAAATACTTCATTTTGATAAAAAAAGGAATGAATTTATATAAAAATAGACTCAAAACTTTAAACATTTATACTATTTTTAAATGTTTAATTTTTTTTCTATACAAACAATTTGAGAATCCTCCACAAGAATGCATACATAATACATAAATCTCATGCCTTTTTGGGACCATACATATTTAATAAACTGGAAGAAACTCTTAAACTAACCAACAATATTAACAAATTTAAATCCGGTATTCATCTTTTTATCTCAGGACACTCAGATATTGAAGCTTTGTTCAAAATTCCTAAATAATAAGCGCAGCTCTTGCCACATGATAAAATCTTTTTTTTTTAATTTAGGTTCCCTGGGCGAGCCTTTGGCTCTTTGGGATCCACATAATCAACTTTTTTGTTTTTTCTATGTTTAAACTAAATGTCAATATATGTATATATTTCCCTCTGTGTTTTTTGTACAGTCCTTGTCTGTGTGTTCCATGTCTTATACATGTTTTGTCTTTTGTCCAATAAATAAATTGATTGATTGATTAAATTGATTGATTGATTGAATGTGAACACAGTAATGTGTTTTAAATTTGTTTTTATATCAACACCCGAGCATATGAATTACACTGTTCAACAAATTTGACCTTCAAAATTTTTTCCTTGATGTAAATAGTCATTTCTTATTGATTTTGGGTCGCTGAATACGAAAATCATCATTAAAATTCTCAATTGACTCAGGATTTTTGGGGAACAGCCCCTCCCCCTTTTTACGTTTTTCGACGACTTTATAACTTTTAACTTGATTTTCAGGGTCAAAAAGCATTGCTTTAGTCTTAAAATTGCCCCCCAGGGGACAAGAAAGGTTCAAATTAATAAAATATGGAAAATTTATGACAAATTGATAGGTTTAAGGGGTAATTACCCCCCTTAAACGCAAAAAATCGCTAAAAATTGTAGGATTTGTTATACCCTTTTCAGTTCGCTTATTTTTTACTCAACTCCTCTTTGAAGGGTCCTAACCCTTCCCCAAGGACCCAAATTTGATGAAAATATGCAGAAATAAATTTTCACTAAAAGCGGCTGAGGTGTTAGCCACCCAGAAGCCCCAGTGGAAGAGTTCGGAAGACTTCCAGAATCGCGAAGGCGCTCGCAAGCTCAGGAATTGCTATTAATGATTTTGAAAAGATTACAAATGACGTTTTTCTAATATTTTTGGTCTATCCTAAATAGAAACTCTCCAGTACTTTAAAAACTGACCGGTTTTAGGGAGTGAAGATTCCATGTTTCAAGCTGTTAATAGATGAACGGCTGTGGATAACAATTACGGGGCGTTCCCTTGAAAACTGAGGGGGATGGAGGAAAATGGGTGTCATATTTGAATTCAGCAGGTAATTTTACACAAGAATCAGCTGAAATTCAGTCGGTGGTATTTTGACTTTTTTTTGTACAGCAGTTTAACTCTATGTGCGGCATTGGAACCCTTCTGTGGGTGCTTTGGGGGAGTTAATACCTCAACCGCTTTTACTAAAAATCATTGCTGCATATTGCCATCAAATTTGGGTCCTTGCTGAAGGGTTAGGACCCTTCAAACGTGAATTGCGTAAAAAATAAGAGGAAAAAATAGCGTATTAAAACCTCTGCAATTTTAAGCAAGTTTTTGGTATTTTTAGGGGATAATAACCCCTTAAACTTATTCATTTGCTACAAAATTTCTTATTTTACAAATTTCAACCTTACTTGTCCCTTTGGATGTAATTTAAAGACTAAAGTAATGCTTCTTGACTCTGAAAATCGAATTCAAACTCATTAAGTCATTGAAAAACGTAAACAGGGGGAGGGGCTGTTCCCCAAAAATCCTGAGTCAATTGAGAATTTTAATGGTGATTTTCGTATTCAGCGACGACCCAAAATCTATAAGAAATGACTATTTTCATCAAGGAAATTTTTTCATTGTTGAACAGTGTTATACGTGAAATGGATGACCATTTTTTACATTTGAAAGTGACAGAAGATATTAATAACATATATTAATACCTTGATGTTTTTTTACAGTAAATCCAATAAGAAAACTGAAAACTTACAAAGCCGTTTTGCACAAAACATTTCACCATTTTCAGACACTGAAAAAACAACAACACAACCCGACAAAGGAAAAGTAATCTTTGCACTCTCCGTCTGCGATTGGGGCCCCTTAATTACCCAGGGGTGGAGGGTACGCAGGAGTTAAAAGCTCCGTCCCTAAGAGCTTAATTATAATATCGTTGAGAAGGCCGTTATCTCTGAAATATTAAACCAAATACCTCACGACACACATAATTGCATTAAAAGAGAGGGCAGGAGTCTCGGGAAAAGAAACAAACGAAGAAAAATGGTTTTTTTCTTCTCGAGCGGAATTCCTGATGCGAGGAAAATAATTAAAACTACAGAGCTCGTTAACAAAAGTAACCTTGGAGAAGGAAACTCTCATTTTCCACCCTTTGCGGTTACGCAGAATGCCCGGTTTTTGTTTTTTTATTAGGCCTCTTTTGTCGGGTAGCAGAAAAGGGGAGGGGAATTTATATTAAAAGTGCAATAATGTAGCTCCAAAGAAATGCTGGAATTGTAGCGAGGGTCGATATTAAAAGAGGGATAAAAAGTAATACCTTCAGAGACCACTAAAACAGCGGTCCATCTATTTATTCTTTTCAGGGGATTTTCTGCCTTATTATTCTTATCCTAAGAGGGAGGGTAATAATAAAGCTGCCCTGTCATTTTAATAAAAGAATGCGTAGTCCTATTATGGGTTTTGGAGAGAGAGAGGGGATTTTTGTCAACTGATTTCTTATCTTAAGGGCTGCGCTGTAACCCTCTCATTAGGTTTGAAGATGAAACGTGCTCCCGTTTTTTCTAAAGAGAAAATGATAGGACTAAAATATTTTTTTTTGTCTTACTGTTTCTCTAACTGTTATTTTTAATAACGGTTTAGTGTAAAATAAGTAATGTCCGCGTTAGGAGTATTTATTTTTATTTACTTTTTCTATGGAGTTGGCGTATTATATTGCTGTTGCACGGGGTGTTTAACATGTGTATTTTTAGTTTTTTAATCAATCTTTTAACTTCACGTTTTTTCCGCTAGGAGCGCTGTAAGCCGTCTTAATGGATTCAGCATTGTCCCTTTAGTATGGGTACAACTACAAATTACTTCGCCCACCATAAGAGATGCTATTTTAAAATAAAAGCATTGAAGCGAACTTTTGAAACACACTGTATAACTAACTGCATTATATGCGTCATGTCATATATTTTTATGTATACATTTCATTCAATATTTGAGGACTGGACTTCAAAAACAATCTAAGTGCCAAAAAGTAAATTTTCTGTAATTGATCATTTTAAATTTGATTTTCCTTAGGAATACACATAAAGAGTCATCTTTCGGTCTAATTTTAAACTACTAATAATTGTTGTGGCTCTAAGCTGACTTTATAGGTTGTTGGCAATGGTACTTAGATTGATTTTTCGGGTTTAACTCATTTTTTTACTTTTGGCACTTAGCTTCTTTTTGATGTCCAATCTTCATTAATCTTTAATTTACATCATTATTTATATTTTAGAGTTATTTTGTTTGTTTGGATTCAGAGTATAAGTTGTGAAATAATTAAAATGAGCTGCTAATGTCAGTTTTCTACCTCATATAACAAGTTTATATCATAATGAGAATATGTTTAAGGGAAAAAATTACTCTATATATTCTTTCAAGTGCTATCTCAATTCTGTAGAAACGATACAATTTTATAGTTTTATTAAAAGGAAAAAAATTACCGGTCAAACGACAGTCAATGAATGAAAGACAAATGACATTTCATTAAAATTCATGAGGTGTAAAACATTTTTAATTTACCGAACTAATGCACGAGATTATTATCCCAATTAAAAGAGATTTTCTCCTTGAAAATGCTCACTAACGAAAAAAAAACTTTAAGGCGGCTTCTTTTCAAAATTTGACGATTTTCTACAGAATAAAAACAAATTGAGTGAGGGATGGAGAAAAGTAATCCAGGGTGAAAAGACAGCCCCAATTCTATCTTGTAGCGTTTAAGAAAGTCCGCCACTTTAGTATTGATCATACCAGAAAATTGAATTCCATTCCGGGCTCGTTCATAGGATTTAGTATAGAAAAGGGTCCCTTCAAAAAAACATCAATTTATTTCGGATTAAACTTCAAAAAGTCCGTTCGTTCCGAATAAAGGGGGAGAAAAGAGCAACGCTGCTGGTCGCTTTGAATACGGAATCGGAATTTTTCTGCGTCGTTAAGTGAAGATTTGGTGTAATCTGGAAAAATCGGGGTTTCTGACTTGAGTAGCGTATCTGACTGTTTATTTGGACTTTGATCTTTTAAGAACTAATCAACTCGAAAAGGCGTGCACTCTCTCTTGCTGCAAAATGTTTTTGGATATTGCAAAATAAATTGTGGTAGAGCACACTGTAAAAAAAAACTGTAGAAAAACAGAAATTTCAATAACAGTGACTTTATGTTTACAGAGATATTCTGTCATGTAACATTCCCACCGCACTTCTATTTATTTTATGTAAAATAACAGCTTTTACCTAGTTTTTTAGCTTATCTGTACTTAAACAGAAACTTACTGCATTGAAAAACAATACAGCTATTGGCAACGTTATACTGAATCTTCTTTGGTTCAGTGGTAGCGTGCGTGCTTAGCATGCGGTAGGTCGCGGGTTCTATCCCCGGATATCAATTAATTAAAATTAAAAAAACTCTACTAAAATAAGTGCATGCGCACAAGCAGAAAATTACTGAGAGGCTACAGAAAAATCTGTAGCCTACTTGACAGAAAGTTCCTTTTTACAGCATTTACCTGTAGGTTACAGCTTTTTTCTGTTTACAGGATTTTTCAACCTACAGATTTTTTCTGGCAACTTTTGCTGCCAGAAATTTTCTGTTTTTTTGCAGGATTATTTTTTACAGTGCAGTTGAGGCGTTTTGAATTTTTCCTGTTGCGTTTGTAGGGAAACTTTTTAAAGTGAAGGAAAATAATTTTAAGTTAGCTATGTTCATAAGATTAAGGAATTACGTAAATATTTTTTTGACTGGATCCATATTCTTTAAACTTATTTTCCAAAATTATGAGTTTATAAAATGTGCTTACCTAATAGTAAAATTAAATAATTATATGAGGGACTAGCTGATTTGCCCGGCCTCGCACAGGGGTAGAGTAATTATTCCTTTTTTTTAAAGTTATCCCAAGTTATATGTCCGATTCTCGTATCACCAATCTCCCAAGTGTCCACGGTACTTTTTAATATACCGGTGTTCCCGGTACATTTTATTAAACCAGTGTTCCCGGTACCTGTTTACGTCCCGATGTTCAAAATAATTTTAATGTCCTGGTGTTTCCGATAATTTTAATGCCCGGTGTTTCCGATAATTTTAATGCCCGGTGTTTCCGATAATTTTATTGCCCGGTGTTTCCGATAATTTTCATGTCCCGGTGTTTCTGATAATTTTAATGTCCCGGTGTTTCCGATAATTTTCATGTCCCGGTGTTTCTGATAATTTTCATGTGTGAGTCTCGGTTTTCCTTATACATTTTTAGACCCCACTTTTCCCTATAATTTTATTATCCCGGTATTCACTAGGGTGGGTCATTTTCCTATGGCGTAAAAAAATTTTTACAAATTCTATCGGGCACAGCGAGAAAAGGGTGCCAAATGGTCTTAAACTAACATGTGTAAAATATTATTCCATTATAACAACTCTTTTTGCCTCCGGATTGGCCTCAAATAGAACAAAAATATGTAATTTTTCATATTTTTTAAAAATTTAATAAATTAAATTTTTTTGTCGATAATTTTTTAAAATTCACAATTAAGGGTATTTAAAAGCAATTTTAATCACATTAGTCACCTTCCTGCATTCTTAATACAAAAACAACTGACAAAGGGGCAATATAATATGCTCTCATATTAACAAGAGCCCTATAGAATATTGATATCTTTTTAGCCAACAAACAGTGGATTGTCAGTGATACAAATTTTAAATATTGGTAGTTCATATACATTCCCCCTCAAGTTTGGTCAGTATAAAACGGTATTTTTAATTTTTCAAAATAGAAACAGTTGTATTTTTCATAAATATGCCGCGCTTTCGAAATTCAGCGGACAGTTATTTCACTGGCTGGTCTTGGGATCCAAATATGATCGCAAAAATATGTTGAAACAATTGTTGAATGGATAGTTAGTTCATAGGCAATACCAGTTATGATTCGCTCAGTCCATGAAATTATACTTCTTTTAGGATTGACTCAAAATAGCTTCTTAGCATTCCCTTATGCATTCATAAAAGTTAAAATATAGAAAATTTAACTGTTAAGGATAATTACAAGTCTTGAAAAGTAATGTAGCTTATTTAAAAACTTAGGGGATAATACTGAGCTTTAAGCTGAAAACTGGGATCAACCGCTCTTCTTAAAAAAATATTTCAAAATTTGACTCTTAAAATGTGGTTTTAATTTATTTTTGGACATTAGGGAATCATATGGGGACACTTGGGATGGACTATTCCTAATACGCCAAGAAATTTCAAGGAAATTCCAACTTTTAAACTATTATCCAAATGTTTTCCTTGGGGTTGAAACCTATAACCCAAAAAAGGTACCCACCTTCTGACATATCCATTTTTATTAAAAAATTAATGTTTTTACCATCCTACTCAACCAACAATAAAGGTTTCGCACATTTTAATGATTCCAGCAAAAAATTTTTGATTGCCAGTTCTAACCATTGAGATATTTCAAAATATGTTGCATTACAACTCAAGTATTTCAACTCTGGTTTCATTTATAATTATTTTATAGTCTTCAATGATGATTTTTATACCATTGTTCACATTTATATTCATGACGGATTTGTGAAATCGAGGTAAAAGCTTGATTTCCGTTCGTCCATTTTTACATGAAATTACTATATTAATCGAAACTTTGAGGCCAATCCGGAGGCAAAAAGAGTTATTATAATGGAATAATATTTTACACATGTTAGTTTGAGACCATTTGGCACCCTTTTGTCGCTGTGCCCCTGGGAAAATGTGAAAAAAATATTTTTGACCCACCCTAGTATTCACTGTACCTTTTTTTTCTCATCCCAGTTCCAACTGATATCTCATTCCTACCCAACTTTTTTGTTTATTAAACCTTAATAATTTCTTCATGATAAAAACGATCCAATTGAAATACTCTCAGTCATTTTAAATCAAGTATTTGTAATCTTGAAAAGAATTTTCGTGAAATATTCCGTATATACAGGGTGTATCTGAAATGGTGCAACAAACTTTCAGGGATGATAGTACTCATCAAGACGAACAAGAATCAATATAGAAAGGGGGTCCCAGACCAAATCCCAGGGAGTTAAAAATGGAGCAACACCCCAAAAAATCATTGAAAAATTCAATTTGTAGAAGAACTACTATTGGTAAAAACTTAATTATGGTCTCAATAATTGTAGTTTAATATGATCTTTAAAATTACCTCAAAAGTCTTCACTTAAAAATTTGTTTTATTATGAAAAAAGTTAAAAAACACAAAAAAATGTGAAAACTCTGCCAAAACCTTATTTTGTGTTTCGAAATCCTTTCTTTTGATTTGATAATCTGAAAGATCATAGTTGAAAACCCTTAAGTCCAAAGTTTCACGTAAATACAATCAATATTAAACGCTTGAGATTCTGTTAAAGTTTGTTTTTTGGGTACGCAAGCTGTTTTCTAGAGCTGTTTCCAAAACAGCTGTTAGCGCACGCAAAAAACGAACTTTAACAGGATCTCAAGCGTTTAATATTGATTGTATTTACGTGAAACTTTGGACTTAAGGGTTTTCAACTATGATCTTTCAGATTATCAAATCAAAAGAAAGGATTTCGAAGTATAAAATAAGGTTTTGGCAGATTTTTCACATTTTTTTGTGTTTTTTAACTTTTTTCATAATAAAACAAATTTTAAAGCGAAGACTTTTGAGGTAATTTTAATGATCACATTAAACCACAATTTTTGAGACCATAATTAAGTTTTTACCAATAGTAGTTCTTCTACAAATTGAATTTTTCAATGATTTTTTTGGAGTGTCGCTCCATTTTTAACTCCCTGGGATTTGGTCTGGGACCCCCCTTTCTATACCGATTCTTGTTCGTCTTAATGAGTACTTTCATCCCTGAAAGTTTGTTGCACCATTTCAGATACACCCTGTATTTTGCGAAATAGTTAAGAGGTCTCCCTACAATTTTTTTCTAACTTGAAAATACTACTCTTATAATAAGGATTTCATACATTAATTCTAAAAAGGTGATGTTTTTATAGTTTTTTATATCTTAAGGAAGTTATGCATCAAAGAAGAATCCTAGGGGGAAGGTAGTTGACCCTATTTCCCCTAAATGACGCCCTGTAAAGGAATATAGTGAAGAAACTAATTCCTATTTATTCTATCACTCAGTTTGAAAATCCTTTTTCCCCCGAGCAAAGGCCAGCTAGTTATTAAATAAAAACGAAAATGAATAGCATATAAATAGTTTATTTTTATTAATGCCATTGTAATATATTGGATATCATATGCAGATGTAAAATTAAAAAAAATACAATTAGAAGTATTTAAACACTTTTAGCATGTTTAAATTATTAAATATAAATGCGATATCTGAGCCTGTTTTTGGCACATAAATGCTCTATTAAGGGTCTTATTTTTGACAGGCATACAGGGGCGTAATTCTAGAGCCCCCAGAAAAATTTTGAAAATTTGCTTCTTAAAGTAGTGAAGTAACATCTGAAGTGAAAAGTTTCTTGTAAACCATAGAATTTTTTATAGAAAAAAGTTTAAAATTAAACGTCAAAGTTTTAAGGAGGTCTGGGGGTACTCCCGCCGAAATTTTAATAATCGCCCCCTTTAAAATAGTGTCATCTCTTATCTCCTTTAATCCAAAGGGAATCGCTTCTAGTAATCGACCGAATTTTCCAGGGAAAACACCGTATAACAAGAGTTAAACTTTCAGAGGGGTTTAGGAGGGTTCCCCCCAGAATATTTCTTTTTGAAATTTAACCCTCATAAGTAGTGCTTTAACTATTTTTGAGTTGATATTAGTTTAAACACAGCATAGCAATTTTTTTAAACGTAGTTATAAATAAGTCCTTTTTATATCTAAAAAAGAAGTGTTAATATGTAATACAAGTTAATTATCTGCGGGTGGAATCCCCCCACAGCTATTCTTTCCCACGTTTTCAGTTTTGACAAATTATCAAAAATTGCAAGTTAAAAATATTCTAAAAATCTACTCACAAAAAGTTAAAAAGGACACGATCGAAATACAAAGAAAAAAAAGATACTGATTCTACCTACGCATAATCACACAGAGCGCTAAGGATCGTTGATGAGAGACTGCCAAAAATGGGGTCCAGCCCTTGATGAGGCCTTTTAAGAACAGTTCGAAGAATTTGTTCCCCTAAGTTTGATTTTGTTTTCACTTTTCTGAATACAACTGACTAATTCATAAATTATTTAGGGTTATTCTAACATGTAAACCAGAAAAGAAAAACATTTTCTAATCTCTCTTGGGAAAACTTTAGAAAGCCTCGCGGAACCCCGGTTGGGAAACGCTGCCTACAAGGCGGTATTAACAACACTGAAAAAGAAACACATCATATTTTAATGCCTTTTGAAGATAAGTTTAATAAATATCTAGTTACTTTTAAATATTTCAACTTATTTCATTTTAGACTAGATAGCACGGAACAAAATTTCAATAGATCAAAGAAAGAATGGATGGTTTGGAAACCACATTCTAATCATAAAGAAAAGAAACCGCAAAACTTTGACTTTCCAATCCTTAAAAAACAAAACCTCAGTTTAGGATGCAAAAATATTGCTAATTAAAATTATTAAAAAAACCATCAAACCTCAAATTGTATCAAGATTAAATAAAAATAAATGTAATTAAAGTTATGCATTTGTAAGAATAATTTTAAGATGAAATAAAAGTAATTTTTTGCATTCACCGTTAGTCGGATTAAACCTAAAACGTTGTTTAATATTAAAGTTATGGTAGATAAGAACACGGAAGAAAAATAATGTTTGTTAGACAAAAAAAATTGCTTTTGCTGCCATTTTATCCATTAATTTTTTAAACATAGTATTGTTGTTTGCCTTAACTTCGTAACAAATAAATGAAGAAAGAATTCTATGTGGCTATTTAATTACAATTCACGTTTTTTTACTTAGGCGTTGAAATAAATTAATTAAGTTAAGATAAATGTGCATTTTTTATAACCTAAGGGTTAACAATTTTCTTGCTTTGTTTTAAGATTTGATTTCAAACTATATTTTAGAAAGTAGTGGATTTATATAAGCAGTTTAATTGCTGTTAGCTAATTAATTTTTTTTATTTAATACAGCATCACAAAAATTTTCAAACCTTAAGTTGAGTAATTTAACTCATTTAAATTTTAGAAAATTTACTAAAAAACCTTACTTTAAAGGTACTCTTATATTTAAATAGAGGTTTTAATAAGGTACTTCAATCAAGATTAGCAGTACTTGTATATTTGAATTATTGAATTAAATGATATTTCATTGATCTTGTGTTTAATGTATTTTGCAGTTCTATTTATATTTTCAAACAGTTCTTTATTTTTTTAATTTTAATTTATTTAATTTTATTAGACAAAGACAAGGACAGTAAAACGACAAAGACAGAAAAACAAAAGACACACAAAGAACATCAAAATATACAAAAATAATAATTAAACAAAGAAACAACAAAGAAAGAAATTAGATATGTGGTATCATAAGAGCCTAAGGCGCGTCCTTGATACATAGAAATTCACAAAAAAAATTGCAACAGAAGCTGGACTGACTCTAAATATATTTATAAATCGAAATGTGATAAGGTTTTCATTTTATTTCGTAGTTATCACTCGACCCCAAATTAACAGAACATACGAGATTTTCGATACAATGCCAATATTGTTCAAAGACCAATAAAATAAAAATATTCGAATACAAAAATAAGATACCACAATCAAGACTGGAATTTTAGGAAAACTACTTCTCTATAAAACTACTATTACTTATCTATAAAACTATTCTCTTAGTAACCTAACAACCTTAACAACCTAATCAACGTTTTCTGAAAGATAATAGCTCAAACTTAACAGAATTAGTAGCAGAAAACCCAATCAAACATTCATATTACCATCAATCTTCCCCCATACTATACACAAAGAAGTAAAAAATGCATTCCCACTCCACATCGTAAGTCTTCCAGATCTCCTCTGTTCCACTGCAGGTCCTACCGTCATGATATCTCAACCTCCCACGTCCCCGGGAAATCACCAGCCGAAAAACAATGAAAGTCTCTATATCGAGAGGATAAGAGTTTGAAAAAGTTGCGGTGGAAGCCGAGTCCAAGCCTCTTGATAAAGTGACCTATTTATATTGGGCTACAGGAAAGTCCAGAAAAAGGAGAATTCCCGGATCCGTTATCGAGCCCGGAAATTCCCTACATATTTTTCTTGAGAGGGAAATTTATAGGTTTCCTTTCTCCCTTTCGCGGCAGCACCAAAAGCAGTGCTCTCGGAAGATCCATCTCTAGTGACCGTCGATTGCCGTCGTTTCAGGGATTTATGGCTATATTTTATGTCCGGCTTCTCTAAGTCCGGCTCATTTGGATGATAAGTGCCGGACCTAAGAGTCCCAACCACTTCTGGGGAAAGCATTCTCGGTCTGGATTGGACCCATTTCGGATTTAGTACCTTGGATGTTGGTCGGGTCTGCCCTCGTCATGCCAGGTTTTGGTGAGCGTTATACGGGTATTTATGGGTAGCGTTACAATGATATCCTAAGTCAAAACAGTCCATGTTGTGTTGCAGAACATAATGAATAATAATGCGGTTAGGGTTTAAGTAACTCTATCATAAAAACCTGTTCATACACACAAGTCCCATTTTTTCTGTGTAAATAACTTCAAATACCGAAAAGATTTCTTTGTGGGCTTGGCTTTTGGAGGAGGAATAAATAGGTTGGCGATGTGCTTTTTGAAAGGTCAATAATTTTTACAGATTCACGAAAAAAGTTTAGGTTAAATTACGAATCTTTAAGCTGTTTGTAGCCGGTATTAACATAAATTTAGCTCAAGAATCAATTGTATGGGAGTAAGAAGAAATGTTAATGTAATGTATGTTGCACTAAGAGAAAGTGCAACATTTCTTTCCTTTTTTGATCTTTTATACCTTGAAAAGGGGCTTCGGTTGTGTTTTTTCGACACAATATTCGAATTCACATAATAATTTCGAAAAATATTGAATTCACATAATAATATAGTGTTAAAAGCGTTTTAATCAAGTGTTGCTCTAACCCTTTCAGTCTATACACTCAAAATTTTCCATAAAATTTATTGTCAATCTCAGGCGCCTTAAGATTTAAAAGGTTAAATTATAAACGTTTGGGTCAATTACATTTGGTCGCGTTAGACAATGGTGAACATTTGTAAAAAAATCCATAATTAAATACCTATATCAAGTTTTTACAAACAATAAAATGAATTTAAATTTAATACTATCCGATGAAGATTTATATGTATTGGTAGCGTAAAATAAATGGTACGTTCGTATTCACCACTAACCTAACCTAAGGTTAACCTGGAATAAAAACATCTCATTGGCAGTCACTCAGAGTTGGCAAAAAAAGCTTGATTGCAGGTTAACCTTAGTTCAGGTCAGTGGAGAACACAGCCGTAAAAACTATTTTTATGGGATGTTATTTTTAAACTTATTAGATGCTACGAAAATAATATCTAGTCGATAATTTCAAATAAGCATAATCCCAAATACTTCTGATCTAAAATACTTCTACTTCCAGGTGTTGTGTTACCTTTCGACCTAACAGCCCCGACCTTCACAGTGGAACCTCCGCATCTAGTCGAGTTCTACAACACAAATGGTGCAGAAATTCCTTGCTCGGCCCACGGCAGACCCACACCCCACGTGAGTTGGGTTCGCAGAGTGGGATCTTCAGTAGAGGACATACCAGGAGTGAGGCACATAAAGCCGAACGGGTCGCTGGTTTTCCTCCCTTTCGGACCTGAGGACTACAGGCAGGATATTCACGCTTCGGTCTACAAGTGCGTGGCTACTAACGTTGTAGGGACTATCGGCAGCAGGGATGTGAATGTAAGAGCAGGTAAGAACCGTTGTAATAGTCTTTTTGCTTTTGAATGAATGCGTTAGTATTGTTAAACCTTTCGCGTCAAAAACTACCATCAACGCAAAATCACGACACTTAGTCGCTCTGTTCCGATCAAGTTATTGGCGGTATTGGCGTTGTTAGGGTTGCTGCACGGCATTGTTAACCTTTTCAATCCTAGCCGCTCGAAATTTTCCATAGGGTTCAAGGGCAATCTCGGGCGGTCTGATGTGCAAGCAGGTTGCCACATCAGGTGCAACATTGTTGTCATCTAAGAAACAAATAACCTTGTCGGTCTGGTATACTTCAGGAATATTTGCAACTGCAAGCGGAAAAGCTTATTTGATTGGTTCTTTAGAGCTGACACCACCAAGCTGGAAAGATTCAAACCAATCAAAGGAGCGTCTCCAATGATCTGAAGCAATTATTATTATTATTATTATTATTATTATTATTATTATTATTATTATTATTATTATTATTATTATTATTATTATTATTATTATTATTATTATTATTATTATTATTATTATTATTATTATTATTATTATTATTATTATTATTATTATTATTATTATTATTATTATTATTATTATTATTATTATTATTATTATTATTATTATTATTATTATTATTATTATTATTATTATTATTATTATTATTATTATTATTATTATTATTATTATTATTATTATTATTATTATTTGATTGGTGGATAGATTATAGGGAGTGGTTTCAATTGCCGTCTGGTCGTAAGTCGCCAAGGATCGGAATTCTCGAAGTTTTGCCAAACGAAGATAGTAGTGTTAATACACTAGTCGACAGTGGTTTTCTAACAACAACCAAATTACTATTTTTGATACTAATTCATATAATTATTTAAATATCTGCAAGTAAAAAAGTTCCACCACGTCCCATTTTTGTGTAAAATTTTTTTTTGATTTTTAGCTTTTTTCCCTAATTTTTGCGTTTTAAGCGTCATTTTTGACCAATACTAACCCTGCAATCCCCTCCAATTAATTTATTTCTAGTATCCCAGTATGTAGACATTCTTTTAAAAGTGTTGTTATGTTTTTTATTGCAGTTCACTTTGAAAATTAACGAGTTTTCAGTGTAGATTTTGCACATTTATGCACAGTACGTTTTGTTTAGTTTGGGTATGGTTTAAATTACAATTCAACGGTAATATTTAACAGAAAAGGTTTTTTCCCATTGATTTGGGTTCAAATAGGTGACTAAAATGAAATCTGGGCTCCTCACGTGTGTTGTAGAAGTTAGAATATGGCTCTTTTTAAGTGCGTTAGAGTCAACAGTAGTTTTATGCAAATTATTATCCCTATAGTATGGGGGTATGGGGAGGATATTCAAATTATCTTGGTTATTTCAATGTCAATTACAGAAAAAACCTTTCAAAAAGTATTTAAAACGTCTTTTTTGCCATTAAGTGAAGGCAAACTCAAAGTCAGTATGAACCTCTGATTTAAAAAAATCACGACCCTGTTTGTGAAGGAAAATTTAATAAAAGCACATTATCAGCTTGGAAAGGGTTTTTAGGAGAGTGGTAAGATGATTTTTTAAAAAAAGGACCGATAAAAATGTTTTAAACCCAATAGAAGGTACTTTTTAGTCTTACCAAGCCATAGAATGTTAAGCATAAACAAGGGTAAAGATTCCCTTATGACATTTACTTGATACATAAGTCACTGAGAAATAGAAATTTTGGGCTACAGCTCTTGGTTCATTGAAAGAGGAGATTTAACGCCCCTTAAGAGACGAAAAGTGATAAAATTGTACTGTATTTAATGATTGTTTAATGAATTTTAGTTTTATATTGTCTGAAACATGTATATAATCTTAATTATGGTAGTATTGGAGGCTAAAATAATGAGATTAACTGTTAAAAATGAGTGTTTTCAACGCTTTTGTCCGTTTCTTACAGTATTGGTGCCATATTTGTAACAAAAAAAAACTGTACGTGCTGCAGCTTTTTCACAACTATTTCTGAATTCTACAACCTGAAATTAGTCAGAAATACCTTATCTCATTTTTGTTAGCAAAAAAAAGTTTAATTTTGTCGACTAGTGATATTAAAGTAACGGGGTTTAGCCATGGATTTAACAACCGCATTACCTTACCGACGTTTAACTGGCAGTCAAACTTCTGATTGGAAGTTAGAGAAAGAAAACTAGGGTTACGGCCAACCAGAGGTTTGGATCTTGATTAACTGTTGATCACGTTAAAGGGAATAAGGGCGGTACTAGAAAATGTTTCTCAATGCTGTTTACCTGGATTAATGTGACACCATTGATTGAAATAAATTCAAAAACAGAAAGTGTAAATAACAGTTGCCAACAATATTTTTGTAACTTTCTCATTAAATTTTAGGCTCGAGCTTACTGCCCAATCACGTATTCTATTCTAACAATTCTTTATATATCCAGGCTAACAATTATTACTTCGTGCAAAAAAAAATACAACATTTTTGCCTATAAGAGCAGCTTTTAGGACACACCTCGAACAGAAAAATAAATGATACAATCCTATTTTAAAACACAAAATAGCAATTTAAATACATAAGAAATTCAGGGTCAAGGTAAAATTTTCCAAGGTAGGAACGTTGAAATCCAAAAACAACTTAACACTTTCACAGTCTTATTTTCATGATGCTTCTGGAAATAAATTTTCTTTTTTTTACCCATCTTCGATCTAGAAAAATCTAAATTACTTAAGCAACAAGCATTGTGGATATATCGTATAGGGTCTTTTGCGAATAAAATAATTTTATCACACGACTATTAAAAAATCTGAAAATCATGGTAGTCCACATTAATAGGATATTAATATGTTAATAGATTTAATAAACTTTTGAAAAATATAAAATGCTATTAATAACGCTTCTCACAAAAAATATTCATAATAAATTGTAATAAATAATTAATAACACAGGCAAACGCAATTACGCAAACTCAGTTTTAATTAGATGTAGAATTATAACTATTTTATAATTAAAAATATAACTTTTATGCAAAAACGAGAAATAAACCTTTATACAAACTTAGCATAATGCACCCATTTCGAAATAAAATGCAGAACTGACCGTGGGAGGGGTGTTTTTGTTAAGTTGTGTGATTATGTGAAATAAAAACGTCTTCAACAAACTAAAAAGTATGTTAAATAAAAAAAAATATTAAAAGTGAAAAATTAAATCTTATGAACGTTGTTTAATCGAATTTTAATAATAACAATCGATCTCAACATTTAAAATAATATCATTAAATTTGCAGTAAATGCATTATTGCTTGTATTTAGAATACTTCAGTAAGTTTAATTTGTGGGTTTTGCATTACTTTTTACCGTTTTAAAAGCTAGTAATTTTTTGATACTTAAAAAACCGCTTAAATAAACTACCTCAAAGAATGTAAACATTTGTCGATGTTTATTAATATTAATTTTTAACAGCGTATACTAAAAACCATTTATAAAAATAATTATTATATTTAGGGAATGTATTGAATGTTTATTTTTCAATTTAAACAAATATTGACGTAGTTTGTAAAAAAAATCCATTTAGATAGAGAGTTTGAAGTAACGTATTCAGTGTATGAATAGTAAATACCTTATTGAAATAAGATGTATTTCCCTCAAGGGACCCTCAAGGCTTATTTGACTATTGACATTTCTAAGATGAAATTTTTTCCCCTTTGGAGGTCTTTTCAGGCTAATATATTAAGCCATTGCTATTTATCATTTAAAATGGCGTTCCTAAAATGCATATGAGCGAAAAAAAATGGAAGGGGAATTAGTTCTAAACCATTTACACCCCTAAATCCTTTCCCCATAAAATAAAACCACCCATTTGACCACACCCTATTAATTAAAGCCCCTTATTTAAAGTTCCTCTCACCCTAGAGATTAACTCCAAACACAAAACTTCCAGGAAAAGCGACCGCGCCGAAAACCTCTAAAACTCCTTTCTAGAAAACCGCCACAGTGCTTAGGGCGTCCATCAAACAGGGGCAAAAGTAATTATCCTAAGTCGGCCGTGACACCGACTAAGATCCTGGCCGAAAAGTACCCCGCAAAGAAACGCATTCAACACCTAATCTCGACACCGGGGCTTTCCCCGTCCCATTATGAAGAAATGAGGCGGTGTCATAGCAACGCGCGTTGACGTCAACTGACACACGGACACACAAATTGGATTGCCTCCCAAAGTCCGGATCGGGGCTATTAATTATAATCCCCCTTGTGGTCCCCCGAGGCGCCTTCGGCTGCCGGTAATAATGTAAATGGGACCCCGGGAATCCTGCTTGTATTAACAAGGAACCTCGATGAATATTTCAAGGCGCCTTAGAAGAGTGTAAATTTACAGCAGTTCCCTCTGGCAGAGTAGCGATTGTGGTCGTCTTTGTCTTTTAGGGTGGGGGTGGAATTATTGAGGGGGTTTGATTGGATAGGATTCGGCCACTGACATGCGTCTTTGGAGATGTTAGTGGGGTTGACTGCTCTTTGTATTAGTCTGGAGGATTTGTAAAGGCCGATAGGAGTATGCATTATGATAATTGAACATTGTTTGCGTTTGGGAGTGTTTATTATTAAGTATAGGTAAGATAAATACAGGATGTTTCAGATAAGAGTTTCATAAATTCTAGGGGAGGTAGGGTACATTAAGATGAACAAGAATTGTTATAGGTTAGGGGGTCGCAAGTGGAGTTCAATGGGGTGAAAATCACTGGGGAAAATAAGCAAAAAACCCTCGCATAACTGACCAGAAAGATACAATTGTTCAATTCAGGCATTTATTACATTCAACTAATTTAAATGGTTTCTGTAAAAACCAGATTCAAGTGTTTATTCCAATCAAAAACAGACCATTAAATGAAACAGGCATGTATTGTAGGAGGATTGACTGTAATAGAAAGTTTTTCGACGAAAACATCTTAATACTAGAGTCTGGTTGGTTGTTTGGAGTTATATGGCGCAAGGAACTAGAGTCTGACCAAGGGACAGTTGTAACTTAAATGTACAATACTGGCAAAAAAAATCGACTCAGACCCTATATCTCCGGAACGGCTTGTGATATAAAGACAAATAAGGTATCATTTTTCATGATTTGAAGTATTCTATATACAGAAAATTTTTCAAATTCTTAGGGGGTCGTCTTCATATTAAACGAAGCACCAACTTTCGTTTTTCCTATGGAAACCATCAAAGATTATTCCAGATTCTGAAAGAGCACCCTCTAAAACCCCCCAAAACCAGTTTTCATGCCATTTGGTCCCCAAATGAAGCCAGGAGTGGGGGTTGAAGTTCGTCGAATTTACGTTGAAATCTCGTTTTTTACGTTGAATTCTCGATTTTGATCCTGCGGGGTTGATGTTTGAAAGGATCAAAATCGAGAATTCAACGTAAAAAACGAAATTTCAACGTAAATTCGACGAACTTCAACCCCCACTCCTGGCTTCATTTGGGGACCAAATGGCATGAAAACTGGTTTTGGGGGATTTTAGAGGGTGCTCTTTCAGAATCTGGAATAATCTTTGATGGTTTTCATAGGAAAAACGAAAGTTGGTGCTTCGTTTAATATGAAGACGACCCCCTAAGAACTTGAAAAATTTTCTGTATATAGAATACTTCAAATCATGAAAAATGATACCTTATTTGTCTTTATATCACAAGTCGTTCCGGAGATATAGGGTCTGAGTCGATTTTTTTTGCCAGTATTGTACTTATAACGCATGCCTGATTCCTTTATTGATATGTTTTTTATTAGAATATACACTTTTATTTCATTTTTACATGAAAAATTTTAATTGGTTGATTGTAATAAATGTAGGAATCGAAAAATTGTATCGCTTTCTGGCCATATATGCGATGGTTTTTTTGCTAATTTTCCACCGGGGTTTTCACCCCTTGAACCGAACTTGCGACCCCTCTTGCGATTCTTGTCCGTCTTGATGTACCCTACCTCCCCTAAAAGTTATAAAACACTTATCTGAAACACCCTGTGTAAGAGGCTAAGTTAGGATTTTCAATTTATTGAGTTTCCTTAATTTTATAAAGAATAATAAAAAAATCTATTTACTATACCTTTTTGTCAAAAAAATTTTCTTTATGTACAAAATAATCTTATAATAGATTTCTGAAAATTGAGTGTAAATGAATACGGGACCTTTATAGATTACTAGTATGACTATATGGTGCGTAAATGTTTGTGTAACTGTTTAAATAAGCAAAACCCGGTTTCAAAGGTTAAACTCCAAATTTTGGATCGAAAATCTTTAGTAGATTTTTACGTTTGTGTATTCTTCTCAAGTAATTTCTTTCTGAATTGAAAATTTGTAATAACTTAAGATTTAACTCGACCTAATAATATGAACCCATTAAGGAAAGATTCACGATATCAAATTTTATAATCACCAATTTTTATGGTTTAAGGTTTGAACCTCGCTCTCTCTCTCTCTCTCTCTCTCTCTCTCTCTCTCTCTCTCTCTCTCTCTCTCTCTCTCTCTCTCTCTCTCTCTCTCTCTCTCTCTCTCTCTCTCTCTCTCTCTCTCTCTCTCCTCTCTCTCTCTCTCTCTGTGTCCTTTATTTCCTCTCTCATTCTCATCCTGGTAGTAAATTTTTGAGCTATTTTTAAGAGGATAATGAAATCCCAAGACGCTTTTTTGACTTTTAATCCCAATTTATACAGTACTTCTTGCCAATTTATACAGTACTAATTGCCATCTTAAAGTAAAAGTTTGACTATAAAAAGCCTGCATTTACCTATTACTCTTTTTTTTAAAAATACTTCATACCTTGTATTACCCAAAGCTATTTTTTTAGTTAATGTAAATTAATTACTTTATCATTGATTGGTAAATATACATAAATGTATCTTTGAACATGAAAACTAAATAAAATCGCATTCTGTATAGGTATAAAAGAGAAGAGTTAAAAAAGTAAGTGTTAGGGAGGGAAAAAATACTATAACGATAAAGTCATTTTAATTTTCCCCTTGGCGTCGAATATATTTTTTCCTTGTGTTTTGCAAAAATTTTTGTGTATACTCGAATGCAACTTAAGTTGAGTCACTGCTGCGCGGAAGAAAATCTGAGTAAACAGAAAGCTAGCTGGGCTCTGTAAGCTCTTATTGGCTGGCGAAATTTATTCGAACAAATGTATACTACTACCCGCTGGACCACTTGAAAAAATAATAATACTAAACATTTTGCAGATCGGGATGAAAAGACTCTTAATATACGTGGATTTAAAAAACTAATCATGTTTTAAAATTTCACTCAAAATTCCGACACCGCACGGGGAACTACTTTCTTTGGTTGCTCGCAGCATATTTCTACAGACTCAAGTTAAGTTGCAACTGAGTATAGTAAATAAACTTATTATTATTATTAGAAGTTACTAAATTGAAGAGAAAGTAATAAATGTATTCTGAAACCAGATTAAAACAATCATTACTCGTAGAGAGCGCAAAGGAACACCGCCTGCTTCAAATGTGCGCTACTGCGCATTCATATTTCATCTCATCTTTACTCTCTCCTTCTTTTTGTGGAGTCCCAGGTCATGATCTTTGTTTACCACCTAAAAGTATGAACTTGAATAAAACTATTTTCATGATGATTGATTAAATAAAGGGCTAATATTAGAAAAAAACCCGAAGAAGTAAAGCTGTGACACGCGATGAAATCAGAACGAGTGAAAAAAAGAAACTCAACTTCCTGATCCGTGAAGTAGATCGTATTTTAAGTCACATGTATTTTTATCAATTTTAAAATCAAAATATTTAATTTTCTGTAAGGTAATGGAAAATTTCGACCAGATTTTCGAATTCAGAGCTCGAACATTAGAAAATTTACAATTTATTTAAAAACCTCGCACAAGTAAATTCCTTATTCTTAAGCACACAACTTCTCTAAGCGAAATTTTACCCATCCTTGTTTCAGTTTAATTTTTGAAACCCTACTATTATCAAAGTACAGGTATCTCCCTTCATTGATCCGGAAAATTGTGTGGATATTAAATTCCTTTTAATCCGCCTACCGAGGAAAATTTCTTCTTCAAGTACGTGACGTTCGAAAGTGATCTATCTTAATGGAGCTAAAATGAATTCGGACTCAAGCTGACTATCCATTTTATTCACTTCAGACAAGTCGTGGAACTTTTCGAATAAGGAGCGCTTTCTTTTCAATCTCTGATTTCCGGAGAAAGTCAAGTAAAAATAACCGCTCCAAATATTGTTGCCTAGGCCATCAAATCAAGCTGAAGCATCGCTAATGGAATAAAATATTTTAGCGAGTCTCTCCATCCTCTCTAGGAAAAAAAAGAAAGCCATAGTTCATTTTTATCTTCGAAGATCCTTCTTCCATAGGAAGAAAGATAGAATAACGTTTAAGAATAATGCTAAGGGAATAATGGGAAAATGAGGAGAAAAACCATAAGAAAAGGAATTGGGACTTAAAAAAGGTTTGGGTTCTCTTACAGACTTGTTTGCTGCTTCAGAAAGTTCGGGAAATGAAAAAAATCAATAGGGATTACGAAATTGTAAACTTCAAAGACAAATTAGAGCATTTCTTTGGCTGTTAAAAGTATTTCTTTGGGTTTTAAAGTATGTCTTTGGCTTTTAAAAGTATATTATTTTTATTTTAAATCATGATTCTAAACCAAGTAATTAGTTCCAGAAAAAATAGATAAAGTAATGAGGAAGTTGCAAGATTTTTTATATTTTTTTAATCGATTCTTCTTGCAAAAATAAGCAACTACCCAAAATTTAAGGCCGATCGAGAAATATTTTGATTGCAAAAAATATTAACAAAAATCCACTTTTTAAAAGCGCGCGAAAACGCCAAGAGTTTGGGATCATCGTATGTTGACGTCATCATACGATAAACATTATTGGAAAGCAGTGGAGTTGATGGTGTGATTGTTGACATCTTTTAAACAATAAGCGTTTTCAGTCACGTGTTTTTTCTCGACTTTTAAATTAAAAAATTTAATTACCTGTACATTTTTTTGAAAAATTGACTAGTTATTTCATTTTACCTTACAAAAAACATATGGAACACTTATTTGTTTTTGAAAATCTTACACATGCAACTTCCTTATTATTAGGTACAATTTTATTCCTTGAGATTTATACAAGTAAGGATTCGAAGTGTGTGTTAAATCTTTGCATACTACTAATAAAACTTCTCGAGAAAGATGTTTATTTCAATCGGTAAATGTTCACAAAATTAACTGTTTTTGATTGATAGAAAATATATTTTAAGCTAAAAGTTTAACTTGCAAATAAAACTCAGTAGCTTTTCCCCCCTTTTTCTTAGGAAGATACTTAAACGTTAATTTTAAGTTTATCAGAATATTGATAGGATTTATTGATTAAACTGAAGGAAAGTGAAATAACCTCTAAAAACATTTTCACTAACTTTGACATAGAGTTGAAAAAACCACCCCTAGATCTAGAAAGTGAAAGATTTTATGGAAATAAAAGTAAAATTGAATGTTATTATACATAAAAAATTACGATTTTCTTTTGGAAATTATTTATTTTCTTAAAATCTTGGAAAGAGAGGATTGATTAGTCTCTTCATTTAGAATAGACGCTTGAGGCGTAATGCATTAGAAGCAGTTACTATTCTAATTATCATGGAAAAAACTTTCTTGTGCAGTTACTAGGGCAGCCTAAACAGATGTAGTTTAAATACTGTTAAAGAATCGGTCACTGAGGTTACGTGAAAAGCGTAACATACGCTGTTACTTCTACAGTCGCTCCAAAAAAGCCTTCGTGCACCCAAAATTTGCACTAGTATTTGCAGCATTGTGGCTAAATTTCACGTATAAAATCCAAACTGAAATTTAATCCTAATATAGTATGTGTTCATAATAATCTACCAAAAAAACCCCCAAAAACTATCAGGACAGGTATAAAAAAATATTAAAAGAATTGAAGTGATTTATAAGCCTAAACAGATATTCGTACATACACTTAACGTAAGAAACCATTGACCATAGACTAAACAGAAGAAACCATTGGCCATAGACTAAACAGAAGAAACCATTGGCCATAGACTAAACAGAATAAACCATTGACCATAGACTTAACATTGCCGAAAAGCACATTTCATACCTCTAATCCAAATTAAACAGCTCATGTATGCGATTTTTTTGAGGACCATAATGCCCTCAAAAGATTGTATATACCATAATAAATGGCACTCAAGTCCACCCGTATACCAATGAAATCAAATTAACACTTTAACTTTTGACAAAAAAATCTGAAAAATCCTGTAGATTTAATTTTTTCTTCTGACTTAAAGTCACAAAATTGAGACGGCAAACTATAGTTCGTGCGTCAGTTACAATAATTACATAGTTTTAATCCTACTACTATTATAATTGTGAAATGTTTGTCTGGATGTTTGTTACTCTTTCCCGCAAAAAATACTGAATGGATTTTAATGAAATTTTACTATAATGTAGCTTATACATCAGAATAACACATAGGCTATAATTTATAAAGAGAAAATTGCTCCTTAATTCTTTTTTTCCAATTTTTCTTCTTTTTTCACTTATTTTTCCGTGTTTGAAAACCTGTTTTAACAGTCATACAACGAGTTAAAAATAAAACATTGTTTCAAATGAGACAGATCACTAGACTTTTTCATTTACTAGATCTTTTATTTTAGTCACTGAGCTATCGGCCGTATTCACGGGTGACCTGACCGGCGCGGCGGTCAGGTCTGGTAGCCATGGTTACAGCCTCTTCGGTTAAAATTGGTATGCACCATCGCAGGTCACAGCTCTGACCGTGGTCAAAGTCAGAAAATTATGACCGAGCCAAATCCATGGTTTCGTAGTTGACCGCGCATGCGCTGTTAACAAAAAACCGATTAAAGCAAAAATTTGTCATCCATCTTGTTTTACGCTTTGCATTCTTTGTTTAGTTGATGGATATTGAATCAGAAATAATATCGTTTAAAAATAATAACACTGTCCACGAATGAAACAGCACAGAAGAAAAAATGATTGCCAAGTATTTCTAGTTGATGATGACTGACGCCATACCAACACTCTTGCTTGTCTCCACAAGAAAGAATGTCTAGAGGTATGTAAATTGTATTATTGTTTAATTTTTTCATATCATGAAATCCTTCTAAATTGATAAATTTTTGTGTATATTTAATACTTCGCCTCAATTCCGTTAGATGTTCCGTTTTGTGTTAAATGTTTGTTTTGATGTTGAATGTTGGAAACATCGACAAACATTACTAACTAACGTAGATAAAAATGTTCGTTTGTATCAATGTGACTAATTTAAAATATATTTTTCATGTTAAATCTCGAATTCTCGGTGGCGAGTTTTATTTTTGATTGTTTATATTTTAAGATTTAGAATTCTGGAGAGACTAGCAAGCCCACAATTCAAGATTGGATTGGAATTAAGAATGTGAAAGTGAATTTAATGTACATTCAATATTTTTCGTAGATGCAGTGAAATTTATATATGGAAGCTTTAAAATTATTTTTATTGTTTATTTCAGTTATAAGAACGTAAGAAATCGTTTCGGTTTTGATTCATAAAATATATGCATTATTTTTTGCCTTTAATTCTTGATTGAAGCAGGGAAAAAGTATTTGATTCTTTTTTAGGTATTTTACTTGTTCTGATGTAGCTTAATTACGAATTTTTTTTCATTAGGATAGATAACTATCATACTTTAAGAATTTTTACTCTCTCGTTTTTAATTAAATAATTTTCTTCCGCAAAAATGTTTTGTTTAGAGGGTTAATTAAATTAAGAAATTTACAACAAGATAAAAAAGCATAGAATGCTAAAATAAACATTTTAATAGTATTCATTAAATAATAATAAATTATACTGTTAATTTTTCTTGTAATTATTTTGATTTTATGATTACATGCTTATAATTGTTTTTTTATTTCATATAAATGCTGTTCTTCGTGAATCCATGAAAGAAATATTTAAAAATGAATAGTGAAAGGAAAAGGATGCAACTTCATTGCTGGCATGTTTATTTGAAGTGTCGAGTAGTCCTGTCAACTAAACATTTTTTCTATTTAATCAGAAAATTATCTTTTGATGGTAATAACCGTTCTAAAAATAGTAATGGTAATTAACTAATAATCACCTAAATTGTTTTAAGGACAGTTACTGATTTGAAAATTTATAAAAAATATTCCTGCCAAGAACAGTGCCCATCAAATCAATCCATACTATATTTAAGTCAAAAGGTACCTACTGAATGTTATCATTGAGAAAAGAGTTGTATATAAATGTTTTAACAAATTGTTGTAGTGCTAACATTTTATTGCTAATAAATTATCTTCTTGTTAATAAAGAGTTGGTATTTTATTTTTAAGATTTAATTCTTAGAAATTACTTTTTAATTTTACAAGCTACACTTTTGGTAAATCTAAAATGGAATATTTAAATTTTTTATAAAATCTCTGCCCCATTTTCTCCATATTGTAAATAACTTTCAATTTAATTAAGAGTTTCTGCAACAGTTCAAACATGTAAGTGTGGCATGTTTAAAAAATAATTTTTGCTCCAAAAGATCCCTTTTGAGCAAAAAATTCTCTAACAAATCAAAAATATAGTTTAAAATAGAAAAAGTTTCTAAACTTTTTATTGAGTCTATTGTAAAAATAAAGAATGGAACTATTTCCAAATATTTTGTAGACATGAAAATAGTGTAAGTACTTATTTATTTTGTTTAACAAACTTCCAAAGTTTTAGCTTAAGTAGATTATGAAAATGCAGCTAAAATTGGGAAATGGTCATTGATTAAGGATTGGTTTACAGCACAAAGGTGAGTATTATAATAACTCTTTCAGCCAGAATTATGAAATATAGTTCCTAACATTTATGTAAAATTAAATTTAATTACATTAAGTGTATGTGATACTCATTATAAAAAAATATTACATTGAGTTTTCGAGATGCACAATTTTCAAGATATTAGGTTATCCCAAAAATTAAAATTATAGATATTCAAGCAGCTAGAAAGAAATTTATATGTTGGGAATACAACCAAAGTGCTTTTGTGTAAGTATATACAGCAATTTTTTCTTAAGAAAGACTATATGAAGGCATAGAAAAATTCATTGATCAAGGTTTTTAGGATAAAATAATTTTACTTAGGAATTGAAATCATCATTGTGGATGTACTACTTAATTTAAAAAGGAAAAATTTAATAGCGCAAAGTCACGACTTCCAACACCAAAACTTCGATTAGGAAAACCAAAAATCTTAAAAAAAACTCAACAGAGTTGTTCTAACAGGAGAAAAAAATTCGGATTAATGGGACTGCATGGGTGAGGGCTTCCACTTTTCAGACTATTCATTCTCTGATAAATATTTTCTTATCAGTTTCTTATAAGTTGTGAACTACACTTTTGTAATTTTTGGTTTTAGCTTAAGATATTTTCAGAGGACTGAAAAACAACGTGTACGAATTTCGGCGCGAAATGAAAAACAAAAAGTAAATAATTTGAGATCATGTGATCATCTTTTTCGACCAATGAGATTCAATCGGGTGACCGTGGTCTGGAAACCGGCGGTCACGAAACCGTGGTCAAAAAAATAATGGTGCATACGGGATTTTGACCGGCGGTTTGGTAAAGATGACCACGGTTTGGTGACCATGGGTTTCGATGTGACCTGACCGCCGGTCAGGTTACCGGTGAATACGGCCGTAAAACAAACTCAAACAGGTTTGTTATATAGCTCAGTGATTTTAGTTTTAAACACTGGTTTTAAATTTGTTAATTTGTTCACTAGACTTACTAATTTACTAGACTTTTTATTATGGTTTCAAATTTGTTATTTTATAAAGGCACCAAGATATTAAACATTATCAGGAACATCGGGATTGTAAAAAGTGACAAGAACACCGGGATTGGAAAATTAGCGAGAACATCGGGATGGAAAAAATTACCGGGTTATAAAAATTACCGAGAACACTGGGATAGGAAATTTACCATAAAGACACCGGGAATACCGGAATATAAAAATTACCGTAAACACTGAGATAGGAAAATTACCTGGACCGCCGGGATTAGAAAAATTACCGTGACCACCGGGATAAGATTACCGGGAACACTGGGATAGGAAAGAGGTGCCTGGGATACCGGGATGATTTGTAATATTGCTAATTTACAAAATTATAAATGTATTTTAAGAAATATTTAAAAAAATAAATTTATAAACTCCCCCCCGTGCAAGGCCGGGTATAACAGCTAGTGAATAATATGTGAATGTATATATTATAGCATACCTTACACGAAACATATCAAATTTACCTAACTGCTATTAAAATTTAACAAAATTTGTTCGTAAATGACAAATTAGATGAATCTAAAACGGTTGTGCTGCTTGCTAAAACATTTCCAAAAGATTTTATAATTTCCCCCCGTGATTTTTATACCTTGAACCCAATTGCAACCCCATAGAAAATTTAAATTCTTGATTGTCTTGATGTGTCCTCTACCTATCTCTAAAACATTAATTGTTAAAATTAATCACAACCTAAGAAATTTTTTTCCTTAAATACATGAAGTTCAAAAGTGACCTAAAAAAGGAGATAAAAATGAATTGAGACTTTTGTTGACAATCAATTTTAATCACCTCACACAAATCGTTTAATCAAACTATTCTTTAAAATATAGGATTTCCGGGGAGGCCAGGTCAAGCTTAACTTTTACAAAAATAAATATTTTAGCAAGTATCTTAGTAGAAAAACGAAACAAATATTTTTTTTAATTTGAAGGTTCATTTACAGGAGTTTTGACGCTAACTGAAATAATGTTTAAAAATAATGCTAACGGAGATATAGGAAAAGAAAAGCAGGAAAGTAAACCATACAAAAATATATAAAGATGATTTATTTTAACATAAAAAATTAATTTAAATTCAATTTTTCTCCGAGTATAAACTTCAGATTATGGTCATTAGCAATAAAACAACAGAAAAACTCCTTGAAGGACTGGCGTTAAAATCTGGACAAAACTGTTCTGATAGTCTAGCAGTAATAGAAAAATAAAGATAGCACCAGAATCCAATAAATTGGATTTAACATGGTCTCGTTATCTAGTATTACCTAGTAGTGACCATTCAGAGCCTATAGGAAGGCTAAAATTCCACCTCCGAAGCTAAATTTTTAAGTAATTCAAAATCTTCATGATCTAGATTTCGTACGGGATACTCTTCTGGGTTCATACAGACTGGGAAAAAAACTCCAATGACCACAAAAAATACAGCTGGAATCTGGATCTAGAAAGAAAAACATATTTTCCATTAACAGAAAATAAATTAAAAACTTCCAATGTAAAACAGTAATTATAATAAATTGATGGCACTCAAAACAAAACACAATATTCATAAAGGTCATAATATTACAAGAGCTAGCAACGTCGGAAAAGCAAGAATTTTAGAAAAGCTAATTCTTTAATATATCTTTCCCTCTATGCTCTTTCGAACAGCGTGCGGGGTACCTGGCTGCCGGTAAGCGGTGGCACAATTAGTGCGCATCCCACCTTTACAGGTAAAAATCTTGATTTCTAAATCATTTTAGAAAGATTTTTTTCATTTTCACTAACTTCTAAAAACTATTAGAAAAATTAATTTATTATTGCCAGGACTTTGTGTCGGTGGAAATAACGTGCCAGATGCAGTTTTTGATAAAAAAAAGCATTTTTTTCGCACCATTTTAGAATTCCTGTCATTTTAATGTTATTTTATATACATATCAATAAACCCAAAATTAATTTGCCAGGACATAATTCGGGTGGAATCCAATAGCAAGACCGATTCAATGTTGTAAAAAACACACTGGCGTTCAAAATTCAGAGAAAGTGCACATTTCTTCGATTTTCTCCGGATCTAGGGGACATATTGTGACGAAATTTGGTATGAATATTGGGGTTAATATAATACCCAATATATAATCATTCAAAATTGTAATACACACGCATGCGCAGGAGTTTAAAACATCAGAATTGAAAGGTATGAAATAGCGGTTTCAGAATGGAATTTCAAAATGCTAGTTTGAATGATTCAAAATGCTATTTTTAATCAACAAAAACATTAATTTAAAACATTTTAGAATGCCTGTAACTTTAATATTATTTTATATACATATCAATAAACCCAAAATTAATTTGCCAGGACATAATTCGGGTGGAATCCAATAGCAAGACCGATTCAATGTTGTAAAAAACACACTGGCGTTCAAAATTCAGAGAAAGTGCACATTTCTTCGATTTTCTCCGGATCTAGGGGACATATTGTGACGAAATTTGGTATGAATATTGGGGTTAATATAATACCCAATATATAATCATTCAAAATTGTAATACACACGCATGCGCAGGAGTTTAAAACATCAGAATTGAAAGGTATGAAATAGCGGTTTCAGAATGGAATTTCAAAATGCTAGTTTGAATGATTCAAAATGCTATTTTTAATCAACAAAAACATTAATTTAAAACATTTTAGAATGCCTGTAACTTTAATATTATTTTATATATATATCAATAAACCCAAAATTAATTTGACAGGATTTAATTTGGGTGCAATTCAATAGCAAGACCGATTCAATGTTGTAAAAATACACTTCAGTTGCACTTTCTCTTAATTTTGAACGCCAGTGTGTATTTTTACAACATTGAATCGGTCTTGCTATTGAATTGCACCCGAATTAAATCCTGGCAAATTAATTTTGGGTTTATTGATTTAATTTGATATTATTGATAATTTAATTATTAATTTGATATTATTGATATTGATAATTTAATTTGATTTAATTGATTGATTTAATTTTAAATATATATATATATATATATATATATATATATATATATATATATATATATATATATATATATATATATATATATATATATATATATATATATATATATATATATATATATATATATATATATATATATATATAAGTAAAAAATTCATCGATTACTAATCAAAATTGGCATAATTACCCTGAGAAGCAGACCCAGACAACAAAAATTAAAAAAACAAAGAATTAGCCGGCACCCACTTCATCAGGAACCCCGGGTGCCAGCGAACCACGGTTTTCTGTGATGGCCGATAGGGCGATATACGCCAAGGAATAGATATCGGCCATCGGGGTCCGAACCGTGGGAAAAAAACAGAGGAGAAAGTAAAACTTACGATGGTTTCAAGACGAATTTATATTCGAAGTAATGAAAAACAAGGCAAGATGTTGCCAAAGAATTCAAAAAACCCGAAAAAAGATTGCTGCCAGATATACCACAAAAAAACCAGATGCTAATGCAGATGAATTGCGTCACTGTGTTGTTGTTCTTTAAGGGTGTATGTGCATAAAACAAAGTCTTCAGGGTAAGACCGCTAACAAACCCACTTTGTTGTGTAAGGCGGATTTAAAAAAATGTGTTGTACACGGAAAAACTCCAGAAAAAATACCATAAATCTTAAGAAATCGTATTTAAAATATTACGATATAGGCTGTCAATCAATTTATCAGGAAAATCATTAGATTTTAATATGTTGAAGAGTTCTTTTATCTGTCTTCTTAATAAATCACGATTTGAACAAATTTTCTTAAATCTTGCAATTTGGCTATTTATTGTGTTGTAATACACTTTTTTAGAGATGTTCGATTCCCAATATATTAGTTTTAGAACTTTAAAATTAAAAAGGTTTCTTTTATCAAAAACATCTATAGTTGCTTTATTGTTATCTACTGAAATATCTAGATCCAAAAAATCTGCTTTTAAGTTGTTTTGGTTAGTTCTATTTAAGATTAATTCTTCAGGGTATATATCATGTTGCTGATTGATGAAGTTTTCACAATTAATTACTATAATGTCGTCTATATATCGAAAAATGCCAACTTTTGGATTAAAATAGTTTTGCTCAAAGTAATGTAAAAACAGATTAGCCAAGATTGAAGAAAAAATAGAACCCTGTGGAATACCTTTAATCTGTACATAACAATTCTCTCCATTATAAATATAGTTGTTAAAAATACAACAATTTATTAAAGTTTCCCAATCTTCAAAATTTATATTTATTATATGTTTATAGTTATGAAAGTAGTGAATTAGAGTATCTTTAATTTTTTGTAGAGGTAGACTCGTGAATAAATCTTTAAAGTCAAAAGTCATGATGGACTGTATGGTATTTTTATTAAAACCGTGGTTATTAGAAAACCGTGGTTCGCTGGCACCCGGGGTTCCTGATGAAGTGGGTGCCGGCTAATTCTTTGTTTTTTTAATTTTTGTTGTCTGGGTCTGCTTCTCAGGGTAATTATGCCAATTTTGATTAGTAATCGATGAATTTTTTACTTATTAAGGGAACTGATTTGCATGGCTGCATGGCGCCGGCATGTCGTGTTCATTTTCTAATTCTTTAAAAATAATTTAGAATGTAATATTATATATATATATATATATATATATATATATACCCGAATTTTTATATTTTTATTTATATATTTTGTTGATTAAAAATGCTATTTTTAATCAACAAAAACATTAATTTAAAACATTTTAGAATGCCTGTAACTTTAATATTATTATATATATATATATATATATATATATATATATATATATATATATATATATATATATATATATATATATATATATATATATATATATATATATATATATATATATATATATATATATATATATATATATATATATATATATATATATATATATATATATATATATATATATAAAATAATATTAAAGTTACAGGCATTCTAAAATGTTTTAAATTAATGTTTTTGTTGATTAAAAATAGCATTTTGAATCATTCAAACTAGCATTTTGAAATTCCCTTCTGAAACCGCTATTTCATACCTTTCAATTCTGATGTTTTAAACTCCTGCGCATGCGTGTGTATTACAATTTTGAATGATTATATATTGGGTATTATATAAACCCCAATATTCATACCAAATTTCGTCACAATATGTCCCCTAGATCCGGAGAAAATCGAAGAAATGTGCACTTTCTCTGAATTTTGAACGCCAGTGTGTTTTTTACAACATTGAATCGGTCTTGCTATTGGATTCCACCCGAATTATGTCCTGGCAAATTAATTTTGGGTTTATTGATATGTATATAAAATAACATTAAAATGACAGGAATTCTAAAATGGTGCGAAAAAAATGCTTTTTTTTTATCAAAAACTGCATCTGGCACGTTATTTCCACCGACACAAAGTCCTGGCAATAATAAATTAATTTTTCTAATAGTTTTTAGAAGTTAGTGAAAATGAAAAAAATCTTTTTAAAATGATTTAAAAATCAAGATTTTTACCTGTAAAGGTGGGATGCGCACTAATTGTGCCACCGCTTACCGACAGCCAGGTACCCCGCACGCTGTTCGAAAGAGCATAGGGAAAGATATATTAAAGAATTAGCTTTTCTAAAATTCTCTCTCGAAAACGTTGCTAGCTCTTTATAACCCATGCTCCTATTTGATTTAAAATCAGTGAATCTATAGTCCCTCCTAGGAACTTATTTTGGTTTCCAAGGCCGTTACGTGTCAAGAGATAATATAAATAATAAAAAATAATTGCATTATAGTTTCCCTCAATAGTTTTTATAACACATAGTAGGGGAGAGTGGGGCTATTTCGCACATGGGGCACATTCGGACAGACGGCATTTCCCCTAGTAATTATTAATTTAAAAATCTGAAAAAAATACCAGTAAATGGATGCATGACTAGCACCTCCTGCATGAATTTTCAAAGCCGTGAGCCATTTTGTTGTATACGTACTAGAAATTTGCTAGCGTTAGAAGCAGCAAAGTAAATTTTCTTGTCATTTTGTTGGCGTAAAATATCAATCAAAAATAACTCTCAAGTTGACATTCAGCATTTTATTCAGTTGAGGCACTACTAAAGTAAGTTTCTAGAAAGGTTTTATTTCCCTGCTTTATTTATAAATATCTTGTTGGGACGTTGTAAGCTTGAACTGGTCTATGGGGCACATTCGTACACCAAAACATGGGGCAGATTCGGACAGTGAGAATGTGCCTCATCTTTCCCATTTTTGATTATGAAAGTGATTTATATGTTTATAAGTGCAGTATATTTAATAACTTGAAGTTTAATTGTTTTTTTTATTGTAATTGTTTCAAAATTTGGTGATAATAGAAAATAACATCTTAAAGAAAGCTTCAGTTTTGAGGAATTTAAACCCAGATTTAAACATTGAAGAAATAATGTCCCTGATAATTGTTTAATAACAATTGACTTGGACTTAGGTCATTTTATTCCAGTAGAATTTGCTACTAAAAAGAAAATTTCGTAATGTTGGTCAAATAGAAAATTTGGAGTTGAATGGTGCTTATTTTAAATTAATGATGAAAAACTTTAAAAACTTTAAAATTAATGACGAAACTTTTATTTTCCCAGTAAGAAATGATTAAACATTCATACAAAAAGATAATATCGTATTACAAGTTCCCCAACCGTCAGTTTCAGGTGTTAATAAGCGAGCTGTTGGTTCACTTTTCTTTTCGAATAAAACCTGACAGTTAAAATATTGGTTAAACTTTTTCTAACTAATTACATTATGTTAAGTATGTCAATGTACAATATAATCTTCATTACTACAATTGTTTTCCTCATCAAAAACTTAGATGTTTAATATTATCTGAAGCTGTTTTCTTTTTGTAAAAAAATATTCAATTTAGAGGAAAAATATGTAAAGTGCCAAATATTTCGTTTAATTATCCTTACTTTTAAGTGCCATAAACTTTTTAGTTCGTAAAAATAATTATTGTATAATTTTTTGCATGTGTACGAATGTGCCCCACACGTGTGCAAAACTGCCCCACCCATGGGGCACATTCGCACGAAATTTCTCGTTTTTTAGATTGATGATATGGGTTAGAAATTCTAGATGAATTCGACCAATTATCGTTCTAAAATATCGGGAAAGGTCTTAACTTTTATTTGAATCCGAGTTTGTTTCAATATCTCATCTAGATCCAGAGAAATATTCCGAAATGCACTTTTTGTGCGAATGTGCCCCGTTCTCCCCTACGTGTGGGCGTACCTGAATGATCAGCAATACAGGTTTTTAAAACTGTTTTCCTATGTAAACCTATACGAGTCGTCTAGTTTCAAAACCAGATAGGTCACCAAGGTATATAAACTAACAAGGTATGCTCTTCCGGCGAAAAAGGCGTGGCTTTTGAAAATGACGTCACTCAGGATATATTTCCTATTCACAGCATGGGAAAATGCTTATTTTTGGTGATTTTTATTAAAATAAGGACCAAAGAAACTTTTATAACAGCTTACACTGGACACAATTACGAACATGTTTATAGGTTATCAAGTGTTTTGAATTACAACAATAATTTTAACTCAATAATAGCCGATCAAAATATGAACCTTGAGCTCTACAACGATGTGCTTCAATCTCTCCGCTTATTGATTTTAATTACTAACTTGTATAAATATATTTAAAACAGCTGCTGATACAAAGAAAAGAAAATATTAAGCAAATATTCAATCATGAAAACTTTTCAGAACATTCTTGTTATGATAAAATTAATATCGCTGTTCTGCTATGTCAAACTTGAATATCCATTGTATCGAAGCAGTTTAGATTTAAAAAAAAATATTCAGTATCTAAATAAATCAAGTACTTGAAAATATGGAAAACAATGAGCTAAAATCTAAGAACTAATTAATTTAATTTAATAATGGATTTATTCAAAATTTTAGTGCATTTACCTTTAATGATCCTTTTACAGTCCAGTCAGCTTGTTTATTTTTATTTGAGATTCAGAAATAGAATTCTTAAAATCGTCTGTCACTTTAATTATCTTTTTTAATATTTTTATACTAATTTTTTTAAATAAGTGGGTGATTGTATTCATAAGTTTTAAAACAAACTAAATAATGAATTTCAATAATATCGACCCAATTAATCCTGATGTATCTACGATCTGTTGCATTGCAATGGCGTTGTATTGGCTGATATGCTCGTCATTGATTGGTCCGTTATTTTATATCCTGGGTGACGTCACTTATGAGCATACCTTGTTAGTTTATATAACTTGATAGGTCACCAAGTTTGCATCAAAACTAGATAGATCGCTGTGTGGAGGTTCCATCTTCTGCCAGCATGAGCAGCTGCTGTTTTCTGTCAGTGTTGTGTTTTACTTCTTTTGGTTTTCAAAACGTGGTTTTTGTTTATATGAGTGTTGTAACCAGGTATGAAACCGGGTGGAAAAAAGACTTTGTTGCAAAACAAAATAGATCACTTACTTTGGTTTCAAAACCAGAAAGATCCAAAATTAAAAAAAAAATTTCTCCAAAAACCATCTCCAAACATCCTAAACAAAAAAATAATGATTTTGTAAATTTATTTGTTTGAATATATTTAGCTCTTTGTTGTTCCTAAAAAATTAGGAAAAAGTGACTTATCTGGTTTTAAAACTAGACCTACTCATTTATACTCTTCCAAAAACTTTGCAAGACTGAATATTGTTTGTTTTTGCATCTGGATAACCATGTTTTATGATTCATGAGGTGCCCTTTAGTGGTTGGGACTGGATTTTTGACCACTACTAAAATTATTTTTGTTTAATTACAATATTTCCCCCTCAGCTTATTTTGGGTTGATGGTAGTAGTGCGGCCGCTTAGCACAAAAAAACACCAGAATCTGGCAATTCTGGCAACCAGTATGAAACTTAACACACTTGTTCTTTATGATATAAGGGTCTAAAAACCACCGGCCCCCTAGCTCTGCGACCCCTTGATGAGGAGGAATTCAAGATGGCGTCCAAGATGGCGCCAAAATCAAATTCGCCTATTTTTGCGTAATTAATGTCGATTTCTAGGTTTTCAACTATGCAGATTTCAAAAATTATTATATAGAAGCTCTAAAAAATTACCCTATCCATGTTTTTTTTTACTTTTTTATCTATTTAAACGAGATTAATTCGAAATTAAATTATACCGCTATAACTGCTTTTGAAGTAGATTTTCATGTTTTAAACTAAGCCAATTCTATAAATAAATGTTTTGAACTACGAAATATTTTTCTGCATGAAGTTAGATACGCGTCAATTTACAAGGGAATCCAATATGGCGTCCAAGATGGCGCCGAATTCAAATTCGCCTATTTTTGCGTTATTAATGTCGATTTCTAGGTTTCCAACTATGCAGATTTCAAAATTTACTATTTTGAAGCTCTAAAAACTTACCTGATCCATGTTTTTTTACGTTTTTATCAATTTAAACGAGATTTATCCGAAATTTACTTACTCCGCTACAACTGCTTTTGAAGTAGATTTTTTTGTTTTAAACTAAACCAATTCTATAAAAAATTGTTTTAAACTAAGCCAATTCGATGAAAATATGTTTTAAACTATGAAACATTTACCTACGGAAAGTAAGATTTACAAGGGAATCCAATATGGCGTCCAAGGATGGCACCGAAATCAAATTCGGCTATTTCGATTTATGTTGGTTTTTTAGGTTTTCAACCATGCATATTTTTAAAACAATTATTAAGAAACTCTAAGAACTTACCTTTTCCTACTTTAAGACTTCTTTTATTCACCTGGAAGATATATTTGTGATGACGACTAAAATTAAAATAGTCTATTTCAGCTCCATTTTCAGTCGATTTCTAAATTTTAATGAAGCCAATCAAATTTTTAAAGATGTCTGTGAATATAAAATATTTAATCTCCTTGAAATTAGATACCCATCAGTTCACCTGGAAGAAAGAAATTCTAGATGGCTTACAAAATTAAAGAATTTAAATGTTGGGTTTGAGATAATTTGATTAAAGTAAAGCTACTCGACTAAAAAAACACAAGCATAAATGACAAAAAACCTAAATTTATTAAGTAGTTGATTACTTTGCACACTGTGCATCGCATGCACAAAGTGTTGTGTAGGGTAAGTTCACTTTAGAACATTTGCAGTTTTTGATGCACATTGTTTAGCATCGGCAGCTGATCAGTTCCTTGCAATCTGCAGAAGCTTCTGGGAGATTGCTCCAGTCGCATCCAGTGAAAGCATGAAGAAATGGACGAAAACGGATGGAAGCGACACGGTTTCCTTGTTTTATGAAATAGGAAAAATGAAATCATGGAATGTTTTGAAAAAGTTGGCATACATGTCAGAAGTGTTTAAACGACTTTCATAGAACTTCATTGTATCAGAGTCTGACTTTGAACACATTCAAAGATATACCATACCTTTATACGACATAACAAGTAGTACAGAAAACATAAATGAATGCAGTCGAATTCTAATTAGCCAAAAAAAATAGGTCTATTGAAAATATCCCACCCACATTGGAGGCTTTACATCAGCATTTAAATAGGTCAATGTTGCAATCATATATACGGACAAATTGCTTGGAAAAGAATATTTCTTTACCATATGCGACAAATTGGGGATGGAAAAGATGTTTCTATTCTTTAGAACCGCACTGGAGCAATCTCCCTGTAGCTTCTGCAGATTGCAAGGAACTGATCAGCTGCCGATGCAAAACAATATGCATCAAAAACTGCAAATGTTCTAGAGCAGTGGCTCCCAAAATTTTGTAGCCCATTGCCCCCTTTCTAGGGGTTGACTAACACCTATCGCACCCTTTTCATTCTCATTGTATGTCTAATTTGAATTTAAAGTAAAGTGTAAATAAAAAAGCAATTTTAGGTCCAGGGGTCCTGCCCCAGAAAATTTTTGGAAATAAGACTCCAAAAAACAGGTTTTTAACTAGTTATGGTACACCTCTTCCAAATTTCGGACATATATTTTAGGTAGGATTTTTATGAACTAGTAATTATAAAATGTTTTGAAAAATTAAGTTCCAAGTACAAAAGGGGGGTTTGGGGGTCCTCCCCCAGAAAATTTTTGGAAATTTGACCCTAAGAAACAGGGTTTTAACTAATTTGGGTACATTAAGTCTGAATACAGTTTGTCAAACAGTACTATTTTATTTTCCCCCTTTAATTAAAGTACTATTTAATTTCCCCATCACCCCTCCCTTATTAATCGCCCCCTTAAAAACACAAATCGCCCACCTGGGGGCGATCGCCCCAAGGTTGGGAACCACTGTTCTAGAGTGAACTTACCCTGCACAACACTTTGTGCATGTGATGGACAGTGTGTACAATAACACTGGTCTACAAAAAAAACCTTTTTTTCTGATGGCTGGAATATTAAAGCTGTTTTTGTATATATTTGACCTCCTGATTCCGAATATGGCATCCGTTTTTGGTCATCAACTCTAGTTTTTAAGATATTCGAAAATTAAGTTTTTTTCACTTTTGACCTACCTTTTATACAATATGGTGCTATAAAAATGACTTAAAAATAAAAAACCTGACCACCCAAGGCTTTTCCTATTCCTTAAGGTCTCAATAGATAGTGTATAAAGTTTCAGCCCCCCAAGTTAATTTTAAGGGGTACCTATAGGGCCCTAAAGTTAATAAAAAGACGAAAAATTGGTCTTTTTTTCAGAATATTTAAAAAAATATTTTTGAGTTTTTTAATTTGATAAAACTGGCTAATACATGTTTTTTAGAACTTATTTAGACCGCTAAAAATATTTTTACTTTAAAACTGTACCTCTTTAGAGCGATATTTTAGTTTTAATGCGAGAATTAGGGTCATTTCCCTCAAAAACGCTTGGTACCAATAATGGTGGTTGAAACGAATAAATTTCGAATTTTTCAGAAGTAAGTCATCAAAAAAGATGTCCTTTGATGTAAAACTGAATTTCACATGATAAAGATCAGCAAAACAGTAGAAGCTCCTCTCGAGCTTTCAAACCCTAAAATTTGAAATAATTGGAAAAAATGCTTTTTTTCACTGATCTGTATCATATGACATTTCAGTTTTATATCAAAGGACATCTTTTTTGATGACTTACTTCTGAAAAATTAAATTCGAAATTTATTCATTTCAACCACCATTATTGGTACCAAGCGTTTTTGAGGGAAATGACCCTAATTCTCGGATTAAAACTAAAAAATCGCTCTAAAGAGGTGCAGTTTTAAAGTAAAAATATTTTTAACGGTCTAAATAAGTTCTAAAAAACATATATTAGCCAGTTTTATCAAATTAAAAAACTCAAAAATATTTTTTTTTAATTCTGAAAAAAGACCAATTTTTCGACTTTTTTTCAACTTTAGGGCCCTATAGGTACCCCTTAAAATTAACTTGGGGGGCTGAAACTTTATACACTATCTATTGGGAGCCTAAGGAATAGAAAAATCTTTGGGTGGTTAGGTTTTTTATTTTTAAGTAATTTTTATAGCACCATATTGTATAAAAGGTAGGTCAAAAGTGAAAAAACTTAATTTTCGATTATCTTAAAAACTAGAGCTGATGAGCAGAAACGGATGTCATATTCGGAATCAGGAGGTCGAATATATACAAAAACAGCTTTAATATTCCCGCCATCAAAATGAGTGTTGACCAGTGAATCAACTACTTAATAAATGTAGGTTTTTTGTCATTTATGCTTGAGTTTTTTTTAGTCGAGTAGCTTTACTTTAATCAAATTATCTCAAACAGAACATTTAAATTCTTTAATTTTGTAAGCCATCTAGAATTTCTTTCTTCCAGGTGAACTGATGAGTATCTAATTTCAAGGAGATTAAATATTTTATATTCACAGACATCTTTAAAAATTTGATTGGCTTCATTAAAATTTAGAAATCGACTGAAAATGGAGCTGAAATAGACTATTTTAATTTTAGTCGTCATCACAAATATATCTTCCAGGTGAATAAAAGAAGTCTTAAAGTAGGAAAAGGTAAGTTCTTAGAGTTTCTTAATAATTGTTTTAAAAATATGCATGGTTGAAAACCTAAAATACCAACATAAATCGAAATAGCCGAATTTGATTTCGGTGCCATCCTTGGACGCCATATTGGATTCCCTTGTAAATCTTACTTCCCGTAGGTAAATGTTTCATAGTTTAAAACATATTTTCATCGAATTGGCTTAGTTTAAAACAATTTTTTATAGAATTGGTTTAGTTTAAAACATAAAAATCTACTTCAAAAGCAGTTGTAGCGGAGTAATTAAATTTCGGATAAATCTCGTTTAAATTGATAAAAACGTAAAAAAACATGGATAAGGTAAGTTTTTAGAGCTTCAAAATAGTAAATTTTGAAATCTGCATAGTTGGAAACCTAGAAATCGACATTAATAACGCAAAAATAGGCGAATTTGAATTCGGCTCCATCTTGGACGCCATATTGGATTCCCTTGTAAATTGACGCTTATCTAACTTCATGCAGATAAATATTTCGTAGTTCAAAACATTTATTTATGGAATTGGCTTAGTTTAAAACATGAAAATCTACTTCAAAAGCAGTTATAGCGGAATAATTTAATTTCGAATTAATCTAGTTTATATAGATAAAAAAGTAAAAAAACATGGATAGGATAATTTTTTAGAGCTTCTATATAATAATTTTGAAATCTGCATAGTTGAAAACCTAGAAATCGACATTAATTACGCAAAAATAGGCGAATTTGATTTTGGCGCCATCTTGGACGCCATCTTGAATTCCTCCTCATCAGGGGGTCGCACAGCTAGGGGACCGGTGGTTTTTAGACCCTTATATCATAAAGAACAAGTATGCCAAGTTTCATGCTGGTTGCCAGAATTGCCAGATTTTTGTGCTAAGCTGCCGAACTATAGTTAAGTGTTCAGAAGTATTCACTAGAGAACAGGGATTTTTACAGTATACCTGTGATTCTAATTTCTAACGTCTTTCTTCTCAATCGAGGAGATCGGGATAGAGCTCACTGAGATGTTGCAAGTGTTCCATGCTATTCGATGCTGGAATGGGTGGGGAATTTCCTGACACTCTCGTCAAAGATGTCTCTGTAGTCAGACCTACCCGTCTCAACAGGAATTTCGGGATATTCTTGGTGGAGATAATTGGCACTCTGGGCGGGATCCTCATGTACGTTATTACCGTAACTTGAGAAGCTGGAGTTCATTGGAAAATTCAAGTTTTCTTTGGGTGATCATATTTGGAGCCAGTCAAACTGTTAGGATTGTAGGTTTCCGTTCAGCTTTATAAAGAGTGCTCCAGCTGCCATGTCCAGCTGCCATGCCTGCTTCACCCAGAGCTCAAATGATGACTGACAATGCCAACCATAGCGATCTTATTTACATACTTTACGAATTTTATTATTATTAGATCCTAAAATAATAACAATAATTAGTATATTATTATTTTAGGGTTTAATTATTAATATTCATAATCGTATCTCTATGGTTGTCAGTCATCACTTGAGCTGTGGGTAAAACTGGCAATTGGAGGACTCTTTCTAAGGCTGTTTCTTGGTTTTTGCATCTTGGATCGCCGCTCGGAATTTCTTGTGGGTAAAAGCCTTCCTGTCCATCTGTGTTTGTGTGCTGACTTCGGGAGGATCCACCCGTAAATTCTCGTGGACAGACGATGTGCTCTCCTGCTTGCCCGATTCAATGTTCATCCTATTCTCCTCAATGGAGGAGGACAAGCTGGCACTGGTAGGCGTATATCCAGGGCTGGAATATATTCTAGGTGTCGTGAAACTGTTGACAAATGAGCTATCGTTAATTCCTCAGGGGTCGGACACAACCGTCTCAGCAAGCTGCTTGAGGCAGAGCAAGGGGTCAGCTTGATTCGGATAGTAAGGCCAGTGATATTTGTTAACTTCAAATTGGGACCGGATTTGGCTTCCTAAGTCCCTTAATGGCATGTTTACGGGATCAGCCTGATTGGAAAAGTAAGGCCAGCTATACTTGTTTACTTCACTTGCAAACCGGATTTGGCTTCCAAAGTCCCCCCCTGGCATGGAAGCAGGCCAGGTGACATACTGGTTGGGACCTTTTACTTCACTTGTGGACTGGATATGTTTTCCAAAACTCCTCACTGGCATTTCAGCAGGCGAGGTGACAGACTGGTTGGGACCTTTTACTTCACTTATGGACTGGATATGTTTTCCAAAACTCCTTACTGGCATTTCAGCAGGCGAGGTGACAGACTGGTTTCGGACCTTTTACTTCACTTGTGGACTGGATATGGCTTCCAAAACTCCTCACTGGCATGGAAGCAGGTGAGGTGACAGACTGTTTGGGACAGTTTGGAACTGTCTCGGGATTTTTTGCTTTATTTGAGGACTGGATTTGGCTTCCTAAGTCCCCCACTGACATGGTTAATGGAGATTTCATGGTTTTTCTTACCCGATCGCAATCATGTTTTGATTGGGTAGTGTTCTGTTTTTTCTTGATTGTTCCGAGATCATATATACTTCTTTGTTAGACGAGGAATGCGTGAATTTCTTCCGGCAGAAGGTCTGGTGGGCGAGCAACTGCTTGCTCGTTTTGGCTCGGGAGATCTTTAAAGTAAGAGCTTATGACTAATTTATCTACTATTTCACCGACTGTTATATATACCATATTCGCGTCAGGCTGTTTTTGTCCAGTAGGGTGGCTTTGTCCAGTGGGGCGACTTCCAGTAGGGTGGCTTCACTTTTCAGGGTTAGAGTGGTCTACTACCCGGTTTTTCTGGATACGGAGATCAGAGGGTTCATTTCCGCTCTCGACAGAGTCTGAGGCTAAAGTGTTGGAGATCATTTCTATCGGGTTTGTCTTTTCTTTGTGTTAAAACCTCAAACAAACACCACAAAACTGTTCCACCTAACAATCGTAGAAAATCCTCGAGTGTCAAATTGAAAGAGATAGCGTTGTTTACACATTCTTGACCTTGATTCATGAATTCAAAATTTTTAGAAATCAGTATTGATGCCAAGAAAAAAAAACTTCTTACTGTTGGAGGAGGTGAGGAAGGCCAATTAACAGAGTACTGGACAGAGTCCATGGCCTTTGGCGATCCCTAGTAGCACAGCTAATATCAAATATGTTAAGTTTATGTAACTTTAACTGGAAGTAAACTAAATTTGGCCTTGCATGACAAAAATTGGACGAATCTTGAACATTTGTTCTGCTTGGGAATGGAAATCGAAATAGCATGGGGTATGTCTTGTTATAGGAGCCTTTTTGGCGATGGGATCGCATCAAGTAAGGCATACACAAACATAATTTTCGAAGTGTCTAAATTCACGAAAGTATACCCTTGCTAAAGTATTAGGTCATCCCGAAAGTTGTGTAGCTCTTGGGAGCATCTGTATACAATGTATTTTTTGGTACTTTTCCATTACGGTAAACCAGTAAAGTACTTCTACTTCTATCTAAATCCAATTTGGCGGATTTTGGATCTTTTTTTGTTGGCTCACTTTTCTAGCTTTCCTAGTTTCTACGATTAATAAGGTTTTATTTACTTCAAGTTGCCATTAATTTAAAACTTTCAAAATTAAAATTCAAAGGAATTTAACTTTAATTTTAAGTCATATTAAGATTGTACGGAAGCTCTATAATTGAAACTCATTTTATACTACTTTTGAAGAGCAGCGGTAGAATTTACAGCGATCTAGATTCCTGCAAATGATCATCCGGATCTTTCCTAATAGGGGGTTAGGAGTAGCAATCCAGCAATTTAATATGAAGGATTGTGATCAAACTCTCCGGATGCCTCAGAAAAAATTTAAATCTAAGTTAAATTTTCCACACTTGTTAAAAATATTTAAAACTTTAATTTTTTTATGGAAGTAGCATGTTAATTTTAATTTAAAAACCTTAACTTCAGGAAAAAACACAGAGTAAAGATTATTCAGAGAGTCCAAAACGCGATTTTACTAAAATAGTTCTACAGTTATCGCATAGTGGCGTTTCGACCCTCCAGCTGTCAATCATTGGTGTGGGCGGGGACTAAAGGAAACGAGTGATTCTCATTGGACTTAAAACTTTGTATGGAGGCTGCATTTGAATTTCTCAATCTCTGCTATTTTTCCCCTGATCAATGATACTTTTCCCCTATAGTTGCAAACTTTCCCTGACAGTAACTAAACTTTCCCTATTATAAACATTGATATAGTTTTTTCTGGCGTTTAATATCTCTTATCAGTGATTGTGGTCGCAGAAATGATCATTAAATGTGACGTTATATGTTTAAATTGTATTAAATGTCGACTTGGAGTTGTGAGTTCAATTCCAGAGTAACTCCCGATCCATCGCCACATTAAAGAAGATGAGAGATAGTGACGTCACGGGCAGATCAAGCGTATATAACAGGGGTGGCAAATTGAACGGAACTCTCAGGTTTCACTCCTTCTTGACCGAAACTAATACTCATTTACATTTAAATTTTTTCTCCGGGATGAAAAAGAAACTTCAATATGAGATTGCGCTTCCTCCGGATAAAAACCCAATTCATTTTGACTTTTGATTTTGTTCCTGGAAATAAAGTATCACGAATTAAAATTTCAGTTTCGTTCTTGATCAAAACTAAAGCGATCTCTATATTTTAATTTTGTCCCGGATCCAAATCATTTCCCTTTGCAAAACTCTAGTTTCCTCCTGAACCAAATCAAACAATACTCCGACTTTTCAGTTTTTCTCCGGATCAAAAGTCAACGCAACTTTGAAACCAAGATTTCCCCTCGGAACCGAACTAAACACGGTCTCGGCAGTTTTGCTCCGAGCAAAATTCAAGGCAGCTTTTGGGGATTTAGTTTTTCTCGAACCTAATTACACACGGTGGCTACACTTAACTTTGGCTCCGTTTATAATTTTAGCGGGGTTTAATTAGTTGGAATCGCTCTGGAACAAAATTAAATGTGCATAGAATGCTTTCATTTTGTTCCTAAGGCAACATTTTTTTCTAATTAATAATATTTTTTACATTATTTGATAAATTTCAAAGTGAAGTTTAGAAAAATCAAATAATCAATATTTAAAATATTTTGTGTCTTGTTTTTCACACAGCCAAAATCCTGGCAGTCGATATTCAGACAGCCATTATCCAGACAGCCCAGAATACTAAAAACTGAAATCTCTACAAACGAAATGCCGTCTGTCCAAAATCCCAAGAAACAAAATCCCGACAGCATGGAATCTTCTCAGTATAAAATCCCAACTAAAGAAATCCTGACTCTCCGAAATTCCAAAAATTTAAATCCCAACAGCCCAAAATCCCGTCAGTTTGAAATCCCAAGAAACAAATACCGATCAGTCATTATTAATTTATCACAAATTTTAGCTATTTATAACATCTTAAAAACTATATAAAATTCTTTCTTGAATTGAATTCTCTCTCTCTCAAACACAACAAACTAAACTACTTCTAGCCCCCCGTAACTGTTCGTCAGTTTGCTTAAGTTTAAATAAATTTAAAGCCTCTTTTAATAAACTTTACTCATTATTACAAATTAATTAAAATTAATTACAGATGATTATTTTTTTATTCACTCATTTTCATAAGGTTATTATTTTGGTTGAGACTCGCCTTAGGCATTCATTTTGATAGAAAGCTGGAAATTGAAGTCATTTGACGACAATACTATTGTGTAATATTAAATATATTGTGTGTAGTATTTAAATTAGAAACAATAAATATCATCTTCGGAACCAAATTTAAGTATTTCACTCACATTTATTGTTGTTCCGGATCGAAACTCAAGTTTTTTAAACCCAGTAAAAAAATTTTCGGAGCAAAGTAAAGGGTTTCCTCCGTGTTGAATTTGGTTCCGGAACGAAAGTAAATAATCAGAGTTGCCTTGAATTTTTCTTGGAGCAAAACTGTCGAGACGGTGTTTAGTATGGTTCCGAGAGGAAATCTTGGTATCAAAGCTGCGTTGACTTATGATCCGGAGAAAAAATGAGAAGTTAAAGCCGTGTTTTATTTCGTTACGGAGGGCACAGTTTAGGCTGATTTAAGATCCGTATGAAAATTAAAACATAAAGAATCCCAAAGATTTGTTCCAGGAAAAAACTCAACTTTAATTCGTTTTAAGTGTAGTTCCAGGAACAAAATCCAATTTCAAAAGGTATTTGGTTCTAATCCGGAGGAAACGAAATATCAAATTTTAAGTTTGCTTTTATCGCGGAGAAAATAAAAATTTTTAGGCTGTTGAACTTTGTTCCGGGAGGAAATAAATACCTTAAAATCACAGTTTCTGAGTTTAGTTTCGTTCTTTTTGCCATCCCTGGTATATAAGCCAGCGAGAGATCTCCGCTGGCCAGAACATTGGGTGAGTCCCTGGAGAGCGTGACATCAGAGAGACTTGTAATGTCTACGAAATTATCCCCTGCGCATGCTCGAAAGAAAGATACACGCAACAGTTTTAATAACCGGGGAAATAATATAAAATATTTTCCCTCTTTTTGAAATTTGATTGGAAAGTGGGCGGGGTTAATTGAGAGAGTGTATGCGGCTGTAGCTCGATTGTAGAGAGTCAACAACACTACGTCATATTCTCTGGTTAGTTCAACCGTTATCACATAGAAACGCCACCGTCTATGGGAAAACCCATGTTAAAAAAGTTGCCATTAGCGTCTATGGAAATGGACTCTCTGAAGTATCTTTACTCTGTGTGTAATACAACATATTTTGAAATATCTCAATGGTTAGAACTGGCAATCAAAAATTTCTGGCTGGAATCAAAAAATGTACGAAACTCATATTGCCAGTTGGGTAGGATGTTAAAAACATTAAATTTTTAATAAAAATGGATGTCAGAAGGTGGGTACCTTTTTTGGGTTATAGATTTCAACCCCAAAAGAAAACATTTGGATAATAGTTTAGAAGTTAGGGTTTTCCATGAAATTTCTTTGGCATATTAGGGAATATTCCATCCCAAGTGACCCCATATGAGACACTAATGTCCAAAAATAAATTAAAACCACATTTTAAGAGTCAAATTTTGAAATATTTGCTTAAGAAAAGTGGTAGATCCCCGTTTTCAGCATTAAGCTCAGTATTATCCCCAAGTTTTTAAATAAGCTATATTAATTTTTAAAACTTACTTGTAATTATCTTAAACAGTTAAATTTGCTGTTTTTTAACTTTTATGAACGCATAAGGGAAATGCTAAGGAGCCATTTAGAGTCAATCCTCCCTCCAAAGAAGTATAATTTCATGAGCCTGTGTTTCAGTCTATTGTTATAGCAAAAAATAGGTAAATCATGACTGAGGCGAATCATAACTGATATATTGCCTAATAAACGAATTATCCATTCGACAATTGTTTTAACAAATTTTTAAGATTATATTTGGATCCCAAGACCAGCCAGTGAAATAACTGTCCGCTGAATTTTGAAAGCGCGCCATAATTATAAAAAATTTAACTCTTTCTACTTTTAAAAATTAAAAATACCGCTTTGTACTGACCAAACTTGAGGGAAAATATATCTGAACTACCAATATTTAAAATATGTACAATACTGGCAAAAAAAATCGACTCAGACCCTATATCTCTGGAACGGCTTGTGATATAAAGACAAATAAGGTATCATTTTTCATGATTTGAAGTATTCTATATACAGAAAATTTTTCAAGTTCTTAGGGGGTCGTCTTCATATTAAACGAAGCACCAACTTTCGTTTTTCCTATGGAAACCATCAAAGATTATTCAAGATTCTGAAAGATCACCCTCTAAAACCCCCCAAAACCAGTTTTCATGCCATTTGGTCCCCAAATGAAGCCAGGAGTGGGGGTTGAAGTTCGTCGAATTTACGTTGAAATCTCGTTTTTTACGTTGAATTCTCGATTTTGATCCTTTCAACCATCAACCCCGCAGGATCAAAATCGAGAATTCAACGTAAAAAACGAGATTTCAACGTAAATTCGACGAACTTCAACCCCCACTCCTGGCTTCATTTGGGGACCAAATGGCATGAAAACTGGTTTTGGGGGGTTTTAGAGGGTGCTCTTTCAGAATCTGGAATAATCTTTGATGGTTTCCATAGGAAAAACGAAAGTTGGGGCTTTGTTTAATATGAAGACGACCCCCTAAGAACTTGAAAAATTTTCTGTATATAGAATACTTCAAATCATGAAAAATTATACCTTATTTGTCTTTATATCACAAGCCGTTCCGGAGATATAGGGTCTGAGTCGATTTTTTTTGCCAGTATTGTACCACTGACAATCCACTGTTTGTTGACAAAAAAGATCCTCCTATTATAGGGCTATTGTTAATATGATAGCATATTACACTGCCGCTTTGACAGTTGTTTTTGTATTGATAATGCATAAAAGTGACAAATGTGATTAAAATTGCTTTTAAAGACCCTTATTTGTGAGCTTTAAGAAGTTATCGACAAAAAATTTAATTTATATCATTTTAAAAAAAAATATAAAAAATTACATATTTTTGTTCTGTTTGAGGCCAATCCGGAGGCAAAAAGAGTTATTATATTGGAATAATATTTTACACATGTTAGTTTGAGACCATTTGGCACCCTTTTCTTGCTGTGCCCGATAGAATTTGTGAAATTTTTTTGTTCGCCATAGGAAAATGACCCACCCTATTGTGCATCCAACAGTGAGCAGAAAACACAAAGATCGAGCCCTTAATCACTGCATTCCCTTTTATAGTCTGTTCATTTTGAACTGGCGCTTGAAAATATTTCCTTCCCCCACCATCGATCGGTAACCATAGCAACTATCTTCGTCAAAGTGACGAAGAGGGCTTACTATTGGCTGCTCGAAGATAGTAACCATGGTTACGCTTCTAGCGTGGGGGATAGCACTATTTCTCAAGCGCCAATTCTAAATGAATCGAGTATAGACAAAGAGATAAAAAGGAAATTATAAAGGAGATAAAAACGAATCGAGACTTTTGCTGACTATCCTTTTAATCACCTCACAGAAATCGTTTAATCAAACTATTCTTGAAAATCTAGGAATTCTGGGGAGGCCAGGTCAAGCTTAACTTTTACAAAAATAAATATTTTAGCAAGTATCTTAGTAGGAAAAGGAAACAAAATATTTTTTTTACAATTTGAAGGTTCATTTACAGGAGTTTTGACTCTAACTGAAATAATGCTTAAAAATAACGCTAAGGCTAAGCGCGCACTAGAGACTTTTGTCACGGCAACAGAGACAAAATTATCACCCTGGCTATTGCAAGATGCTAGAGAGCGCGCACAGGCAACTAGACTCTTGGCCGGTTGCCAAGGGTCATCTCCATAGAAATGCATTGCTTTTGAGTGACCTAGTGTTTACAGTCGCCGTGACAAAAGTCTCTAGTGCGCGCTTAGCCTAACGATGTTATAGGAAAAGAAAAGCAGGGAAGCAAACCATACAAAAATATAAAAAGATGATTTATTTTAACATAAAAAATAAACTAAAAAGTTAATTTCTCTCTGAGTATAAACTTCAGATTACGGTCATTAGTAATAAAACAACAGCAAAAATCCTTGACGGCTGGCGTTAAAATCTGGACAAAACTGTACTGATAGTCTTGCAGTATTAGAAAAAGAAAGCTAGCACCAGAATCCAATAAATTGGATTTAATATGGTCTTGTCATCCAGTATTACCTATAGTAGTGACCATTCAGAGCCTATAGGCAGACTGAAAATCCACCATCGAAGCTAAATTTTTAAGTAATTCAAAATCTTCATGATCTAGATTTCGTACGGGATACTCTTCTGGGTTCATACAGATTGGGAACAAAAAACTCCAATGACCAAAAGAATCCAGCTGAAATCTGGATCTAGGAAAAAATATTTTCCATTAACAGAAAAATAATTAAAACTTGCAATGTAAAACAGTAATTACAATTGATGGCACTCAAAACAGAACACAATATTCATAAAGGTCATAACCCATGCCCCTATTTGATTTAAAATCAGTGAATCTAGTCCCTCCTTGGAACTTATTTTGGTTTCTAATGTCGTTACGTGTCAAGAGATAATATAAATAATAAAACATAATTTCAATATAGTTTCGCTCAATAGTTTTTAAAACACATAGGTGAGGGCTTACCTGAATGATCAGCAATACAGGTTTTTTAAAAACTGTTTTCCCATGTTAAAACCTATATGAGTCGTCTAGTTTCAAAACCAGATATATTATTTTTTTTCAATTTATGTTATGTTCTGATTGTTAAAATACAGATCTAGCTAATAGCCAAGTTTTAAGCTTAAAAAATATAGATATAATTTATATCACATGAAGAAAGTTGGTATTTGTTTCAAAACCAGATAGGTCATAAAGTTTTTATCAAAACTAGATAGATCGCTGTGTGGAGGTTCTACTTCTGCCAGCATGAGCAGCTGATGTTTTCTGTCAGTGTTGTGTTTTACTTCTTTTGGTTTTCAAAACGTGGTTTTTGTTTATATGAGTGTTGTAACCAGGTATGAAACCAGGTGAACCAAAAACTTTGCTGCAAAACAAAATAGATCACTTACTTTGGTTTCAAAACCAGAAAGATCCAAAAAATTAAAAAAAATTTTCTCCAAAAACCTTCTCCAACAATCCTAAACAAAAAAATAATGAATTTGTAAATTTATAATTTGTTTGAATATATTTAGCTTTTTGTTGTTCCTAAAAAATTAGGAAAAAATGACTTATCTGGTTTTAAAACAAGACGACTGATTTATACTCTTCCAAAAACTTTGCAAGACGGAAGATTGTTTTTGCATCTGGATAACCATTTTTTAAGACTGATGAGGAGCCCTTTAGTGGTTGGGACTGGATTTTTGACCACTACTAAAATTATTTTTGTTTTGTTTCAATATTTCCCGCTCAGCTTATTTTATGTTGACAATAGAAGTGTTCAGAAGTATTCACTAGAGAACAGGGATTTTTACAGTATACCTGTGATTCCAATTTCTAACAACTTTCATCTTCTCAATCGAGGAGATCGGGATAGAGCTCAATGAGATGTTGGAAGTGATCCATGCTATTCGATGCTGGAATGGGTGGGGAATTTCCCGACACTCTCGTCAAAGATGTCTCTGTAGTCAGACCTACCTGTCTCAACAGGAAGTTCGGGATATTCTTGGTGGAGATAAATGGCACTCTGCGCGGTATCCTCATGTACGTTATTACCGGAACTTGAGAAGCTGGAGTTCATTTGAAAATTCAAGTTTTCTTTGGGAGATCATCTTTGGAGCCAGTCAAGCTGTTGGGATTGTGGGTTTCCGTACAGCTTTATTAAGAGTGCTCCAGCTGCCATGTTTACCCACAGCTCAAATGATGACTGACAATGCCAACCATAGCGATCTTATTTAATTACTTTACAAATTTTATTAATATTAGATCCTAAAATAATAACAATAATTAGTATATTATTATTTTAGGGTTTAATTATTAATATTCATAATCGTATCTCTATGGTTGTCAGTCATCACTTGAGCTGTGGGTAAAACTGACACAATTGGAGGACCCTTTCTAAGGTTGTTTTTTTGTTTTTGCATCTTCGACGGCCCGTCGGAGTTTCTTGTGGGTGTAAGCCATCTGTGTTTCTGTGCTGACTTCGGGAGGAGGCACCAGTAAATTCTCGCGAACAGACGCTGTGCTCTCTTGCTTGCCCGATTCAATGTTCATCATATTCTCCTCAATTGAAGAGGCGCTGGTAGGCGTATATCCAGGGCTGGAATATATTCTAGGTGTCGTGAAACTGTTGACAAATGAGGTATCGTTAATTCCTCGGGGGTCAGACACAACCGTCTCAGCAAGCTGCTCGAGGCAGAGCAAGGGGTCAGCTTGATTCGGATAGTGAGGCCAGTGATATTTAACTTCAAATGGGGACCGGCTTTGGCTTCCTAAGTCCCTTAATGGCATGTTTACGGGATAGGTAACAGCCTGATTCGGATAGTAAGGCCAGTGATACTTGTTTACTTCACTTGCCAACCGGATTTGGCTTCCAAAGTCCCCCACTGGCATGGAAGCAGACGAGGTGACAGACTGGTTGGGACCTTTTACTTCACTTGTGGACTGGATATGGCTTCCTAAACTCCTCACTGGCATTTCAGCAGGCGAGGTGACAGACTGTTTGGGACAGTTTGGGACTGTGTTGGGATTGTTTACTTTACTTGAGGACTGGGTTTGACTTCCAATGTTTCTCACCGACATAGTTGCAGAAAAGGGGACGGACTGGTTGGTACCGCTTGGGACTGTTTTGGGATTGTTTGCTTTATTTGAGGACTGGATTTGGCTTCCTAAGTCCCCCACTGACATGGTTTTGTGAGATTTCATGGTTTTTTTTACTCGATCGCGATCATGTTTTGATTGGGTAGTGTTCTGTTTTTTCTTGATTGTTCCGAGATCAAACATACTTCTTTGTTGGACGATGAATGCGTTAATTTCTTCCGGCAGAAGGTCTGGTTGGCGAGCAACTGCCTGCTCGCTTTGGCTCGGGAGATCTTTATGGTAAGAGCTTATGACTAATTTATCTACTATTTCGCCGAATTTTATCGATATCATATTCTCCTCAGGCTGTTTTTGTCCAGTAGGGTGACTTCCAGTAGGATGGCTTTGTCCAGTAGGGTGGCTTCGCTTTTCAGGGTTAGAGTGGTCTACTGCGCAGTTTTTCTGGATACGGAGATCAGAGGGTTCATTTCCGCTCTCGACAGGGTCTGAGGCTAAAGTGTTGGAGATCATTTCTATCGGGTTTGTCTTTTCTTTGTGTTAAAACCTCAAACAAACACCACAAAACTGTTCCACCTAACAATCGTAGAAAATCTTCGAGTGTCAAATTGAAAGAGATAGCGTTGCTTACACATTCTTAACCTTGATTCAGTGTTGCCAACTCTCAAAAATTTATCTCCCTAAAGCACAGAGTAAAGTTTATTCAGAGAGTCCAAAACGCGATTTTAGGGGGACGGATGGCCGGTTGGGTCTGCTCACTGCCTTTCACGCCAGCAGTATGTGTACTGTTTCCGTCGTCAGTTCGATTCTGACCTCGCCCCTGGGTGTATTTTCCTTCTTCTTTGTGTCAGTAAAAATTCTGTGTGTCTGTCTTACTTGACGAAGGTGTATAAGCGAATTTTTGAGATGAAGCACACATACCGGAAAATATATGTTACCCCAAAAAAACAAACCAAAAACGCGATTTTACTAAAATAGTTCTACAGTTATCGCATAGTGGCGTTTCGACCCTCGAGCTGTCAATCATTGGTGTGGGCGGGGACTAAAGGAAACGAGTGATTCTCATTGGACTTAGAACTTTGTATGGAGGCTGCATTTGAATTTCTCAATCTCTGCTATTTTTCCCCTGATCAATGACACTTTTCCCTTATGGTTGCAAACTATCCCTGACAGTAACTAAACTTTCCCTATTATAAACATTGATGTCGTTTTTTCTGGCGTTTAATATCTCGTTATAGTGATTGTGGTCGCAGAAATTATCATTAAATGTGAAGTTGTATACTTAAATTGTATTAAATGTGGATTTAGAGTTGGTGAGTTCGATTCCAGAGTAGCTCTCGATCCATCGCCACTTTAAAGAAGATGCGAGATAGTGACGTCACGGGCAGATCAAGTACAGTTGAATCCGCTTAATGTGATCACGGTTAATGTTATCAATCGGATAATGTTATCGAAGTCAACAGGTCCCGATCATTCATATTTAGTTTAATGTAAAATACATCGTTTAATGTGATCAACAAGCCGCTTAATGTTATCAAAATTTGTCCATATCCCCTAAAAAACATTCTCTTTAGAGTTCAAGTTTCGTTTTGAAAGTCAATTTCAATACAAACATCTACCCCACCCAGCATTTGGAGCTTCTATATCTGAAACTCAGTACGAGTAAGAAAAAGAAACGGTTATGGGGGGTCCGAATCCATGCTTGAGATTGGTTAAAGAAGTTTCTGATAGAAGATTTTGATTTTCCCTTGTTTACTCGAAATCAGATTATGTATTAGTAAATAAGTGGTTTAATGAAGCGGAAGAAAGAGACCTTTCTATACAAATAAAGCGAGTAAGGGATTGTTTTGTTTTTATTAATTGACCTACTCTTATACTTTCCCCTAAAAACTTAACCTAGAGTGAAAATAGTGTTTTGAATACATTTATTACGATAACATGATTTTGATTTTTAAGCAAACAGTTTAGGTACACTGTTAGCTGCTTTTCGATATGAGATCGCTTATTGTTATCGATCGGATAATGTTATCAGTTTAGTCTCGGACAATTGCGATCACATTAAGCGGACTCGACTGTATTTATAAGCCAGCGAGAAATCTCAACTGGCCAGAACATTGGGTGAGTCCCTGGAGATCGTGACAACAGAGAGACTTGTAATGTCTAAGAAATTATCCCCAGCGCATGCTCGAAAGAAAGATACACGCAACTGTTTTAATAACCGGGAAAATATAATAATTTTTTTCCCTCTTTAGCGATTTGAAAGTGGGCGGGGCTAATTGAGAGAGTGTATGCGGCTGTAGCTCGATTGTAGAGAGTCAACAACGATACGTCATATTCTCTGGTTAGTTCCACCGTTATCACATAGAAACGCCACCGTCTATGGGAAAACCCATGTTAAAAAAGTTGCCATTAGCGTCTATGGAAATGGACTCTCTGAAGTATCTTTACTCTGTGCCCTAAAGCCTCAATCAAAAACCCCTAAATCCCCCTAAAAAAATTTTATTACTTATAAAATAAATAATTAAATATTTTTAAATAAATAATACATTAAAAATGATAAAATATCATTAAACAAATAATAAATTTTAAACATTTGATCGCAACCGAACGTCATATAACACAGTTAACGGTTTGGTGATCCAGTTTAGCCTTGACTAAAAATGAATATGATACGCTAGATTAGATTTTCCCAGGGCCTATACTATTACACCTTTATTTTGCTTAATTTGAAATAAAAAAAAGTAAATATTTGAAGCTATAAAAATCTCTAAAAATACCCCTAGAAATATAATACCCCTAAAAAAATCCCATCCCACATTTCCCCCCCTAAATTTGGGGGGAAAACCCCTAAGTTGGCAACACTGCCTTGATTCATGAATTCAAAATTTTTAGAAATCAGTATTGATGCCAAGAAAAAAAACTTCTAACTGTTGGAGGAGGTGAGGAAGGCCAATAGAGGAGATTAGTGAAAACGTCACTTCCGGTTTTTGTTTTGTTTGGAAACGTTTTTTCGATCCGTGATTGGCTACATACGGATCCGTACTGTCCGTACAGTTCACGGAACCAATCACAGACTGAATTTATGTTTCCAAACAAAACAAAAAACGTCACACTAATCTCGTCTATTAACAGAGTACTGGACAAAGATTCCATGGCCTTTGGCGATCCCTAGTAGCACAGCTAATACCAAATATGTTAAGTTTACGTAACTTCAACTGGAAGTAAACTAAATTTGGCCATGCATGACAAAAATTGGACGAATCTTGAACATTTGTTTTGCTTGGGAATGGAAATCGAAATAGCATGGGATATGTCTTGTGATAGAAGCCATTTTGGCTCTGGGATCGCATCAAGTAAGGCATACACAAACGTAATTTTTGAAGTGTCTAAATCCACGAAAGTTGACCCATGCTAAAGTAGTAGCGAAATTCGTTAGATTTGAGTTGTTTCTTTCGAGGAACTAGACCAGGAATGGGCAATTTTTTGAATCTGCGGGCCGGACTCAAAGATTAAAATGAATTGGAGGGCCATAGAGTAGATAAGTAGGTAATTTTGAAAAAAAGCGTGGTTTTTCTTATTAAAAACGGAGTTAAATTCTGTACTAGATTTCCAAAAACACCTGCAAATCGAAGAACCTCGCATTCCGATAAAACTACTTTTCTCGCTAACAAACATTGAACACTCGAATAGTGCAAATAATCGGATTTGTGCATCCAACAGCGACCAAGCATCCAAGACCGAGCCCCTAATTACTGCATTCCCTTTTAGACCTAGAGAGAGAGAAAAAATAAAAAAAAATTCTTCCAACAGGGTCCACAAAGAGATAACGCCTCCCAAACACCGCCTCCTTGTCTATGTATTCCCTTGTCAGGAAATAAATAAACACTCTGCCTTCACCGGCTAGTTGCGCTAATAGCGTTTGTGCCGGTATGAAATTTAAAAAAAAATGCGCTTTCATCTCTCTCTCACGTGCGAAAAGATGATCGATAAAATGCTTTTAGCGTGGACAAGTCTGACGTGGAGGCAAAGAACTACCGGCTTCAATGCTTAATGCAATTTCCTCCTTTTTGGTGCCGACGTAGGTACAAGGGTTTTCCATCACTGGGCTTTAACTGCGCCGCTGTAGCCTTTTCCCTCCCTTGCGATATACCTCGACTTGTTTTTGCTTTCGAGGGGTTCTTTTTACTGCAGTCAGTTTCATCACTGAGAGCATCGCGGGTCCACTTTCTTATTTCTGGCGCGCGATTTTTCGTCGAGGGTTATACTTTTTCCAGGCAGTCATCGTTGACTCGGCTGCGTTTTACGTTCAGCTGCTTTTTCGTCGCCTTTTCCGTTTTTCCTTTGGAATTATATTTTTTTTTTAGTTTTTGAGGCTTTTTTTAGGAGGAGTGTGTTTTTTTGTTTCTTGTTACGTGGGTGTGATGCATTCTTGTAGGCTCCAGTGGTAAAGAATGTGAAGCAGATTTTTTTTGTGGGTTAGTGTGCTCTGGTTTTGTGTTCTTTGGTTGAAGTTTTATTAATTTTTACTGTAGATTGTAGATGTAAGATTATTTTTACCCCTTTTATCATAATGTATTAAATTTTTTATTCCAAAAAGGAAAAATAATGTTTTTCAAAGTTTTCATCGACCATTTTGCAAAAAGAAAACATTTCCTTTTGTGATCCAATTTTTAAAGTTAAATCGGTTTTGTACTCACCTTTATTAATTCTTATTCATGTGATTTTTACATTAAAATAATGATCACAATTTTTTTTAGAAAATGTGATATAAAACCTTTCAACACTCGACCACGGCCTTATAGCCCGAATAAAATGTTTTTTCGTAATAATATAACTAACTTATTATAATTTTTAAACACATGCTTTCATTTATTCTTAAATATAAAGATAATCTTAAATAGGGGGGTGTTAAAATTACACTGTTCAACAGTGAAAAAATTTCCTTGATGAAAATAGTCATTTCTTATAGATTTTGGGTCGCTGAATACGAAAATAACCCTTAAAATTCTCAATTGACTCAAGATTTTCGGGGAACAGCCCCTCCCCCTTTTTACGTTTTTCGACGACATTATAACTTTAAACTCGATTTTCAGGGTCAAAAAGCATTGCTTTAGTCTTCAAATTGCCCCCAAGGGGACAAGAAAGGTTAAAATTAATTAAATAAGATGTATTTATATCAAATGTATAGGTTTAAGGGGTAATTACCCCCCCTAAAAATGCAAAAAATAGCTAAAAAATATAGAGGTTTAGAAAATATAGAATTAGTAGAATTTAGAAATATAGAATTTAGAAAATATAGAGGTTATAAAATGGCACTGTATATTTGGACGGCCTTTTTTCAACTAAACTCTACTCTAATTTCCACGGCTCGGCGTTCCATTGGTTCCATTACTTAGCGCCGAGACTGCTACGTAATCACGAGACCTACAGCGCATGCGCCACTGGCCGTTTTGGCCGTCCAAATATACACTTCGTTATAAAATATAGGGGAGAACGGGGCACATTCGCACAAAAAGTGCATTTCGGCATATTTCTCTGGATCTAGATGAGATATTGAAACAAACTCGGATTCAAATGAAAGTTAAGACCTTTCCCGATATTTTAGAACGATAACTGGTCGCATTCATCTAGAATTTCTAACCGAAATCATCAATCTAAAAAACGAGAAATTTCGTGCGAATGTGCCCCATGGGTGGGGCAGTTTTGCACACGTGTGGGGCACATTCGTACACATGCAAAAAATTATACAATAATCATTTTTACAAACTAAAAAGTTTATTGTACTTTGAAGTAAGGATAATTAAACGAAATATTTGGCACTTTTACATATTTTTCCTATAAATTGAAGATTTTTTACAAAAATAAAAGTTTCAAAAAATATTGAACATCTAAGTTTTTTATGAGGAAAACAATTGTAGTAATGAAGAGTATATTGCACAGTGCACACTGACATACTTCACATAATACAGGGTGATTCTAAATTACGTGGACAAACTTCACATGGGGGTAGAGGGGACCTAGACAAGCATATTTCGCATAGGAATGGGGGGGCGCATCCTTACCGTTTAAGAGCTAGGACCTAATGTAGTGCGAGCGCGTTTCAAGAGGCCGTTTTTAGAAGGCCCGTGTGACGAAACAAAACATAATAAAATGAAAAACATTATTGCCTGAGGTACAGGAGTATCCTTACAACTTAAATCCTCAATGTGATAGAAATTGGACCACTTGCTAAACCGTGGGGTTAGTATTAAAACGTGCAATATTAATCTCTCAGTCAAACAATGGAGTTCCCTTAATGGTATTTAGAAAAATGATGATCGGGGAAGGAATTTCCAATGATCAAACAGTTTCAATGATCAATGTTACGATCATTGAAAATTCCTTCCCCAAACGTCATTTTTCTAAATACCATTAAGTGATGTCCATTCTTTGACTAAAATATTAATATTGCACTTTTGAAACTCACTCCACGGTTTAGAAAGTGGTTCAAATTGTATCGAATTCATGGTGTAAGTAGTAGGAATACTTCCTTACCTTATGCAATAATGTTTTTCATTTTATTATGTTTTGTTTAGTCACACGGGCCTCCTAAAAACGGCCTCTTGAAACGCGCTCGCACTACATTAGGTCCTAGCTCTTAAACGGTAAGGATGCGCCCCCCCATTCCTATGCGAAATATGCTTGTCTAGGTCCCCTCTACCCCCATGCGAAGTTTGTCCACGTAATTTAGAATCACCCTGTATAATTAGTTAGAAAAAGTTCACCCAATATTTTAACTGTCAGGTTTTATTCGAAAAGAAAAGTGAACCAACAGCTCGCTTATTAACACCTGAAACTGACGGTTGGGGAACTTTTAGTACGATATTATCTTTTTGTATGAATGTTGAATCATTACTTACTGGGAAAATAAAAGTTTCGTCATTAATTTTAAAGTTTTTCATCATTAATTTTAAATAAGCACCATTCAATTCCAAATTTTCTATTTGACCAACATAACGAAATTTTCTTTTTAGTAGCAAATTCTACTAGAATAAAATCACTTAAATCCAAGTCAATGGGTATTAAAAATTATCAGGGATATTTATTTCTTCACAGTTTAAATCTGGGTCTAAATTCCTTAAAACTAAAGCTTTCTTTAAGATGTTATTTTCTATTGTCGTCAAATTTTGAAACAATTACAATAAATTCAATTAAACTTCAAGTTATTAAATATACTGCACTTATAAACATATAAATCACTTTCATAATCAAAAATGGGGAAGATGAGGCATATTCGCACTGTCCGAATCTGCCCCACCTTTTGGAGTACGAATGTGCCCCATCTACAAGTTTGAGCTTACCACGTCCCAACAAGATATTTATAATTAAAGCAGGGAAATAAAACCTTTCTAGAAACTTACTTTAGTAGTGCCTCTTCTGAATAAAATGCTGAATGTCCACTTGAGAGTTATTTTTGATTGATATTTTACGCCAACAAAATGACATGAAAATTTACTTTGCTGCTTCTAACGCTATCAAATGTCTAGTACGTATACAACAAAATGGATCAGAACTTTGAAAATTCATGCAGGAGGTGGTAGTCATGCTTCCATCTACTGGTATTTTTTTCAGATTTTTAAATTAATAATTACTAGGGGAAATGCCGTGTGTCCGAATGTGCCCCTTGTGCAATATAGCCCCACTCTCCCCTAGTATATTTTATGCGCTATTTTTTCCTCTTATTTTTTACGCAATTCCCTTTTGAAGGGTCCTGTAAAGAAGTATACCCCAAAAAAACTAACACACAGCCAACTAAGTAAAACTAAACTAACGTTTATTCTGCCACTTCGATCTCGGGACAGCCCCCCGAGCTTAGGCTCACAAAGCTACAGTGGCTAGAAGGGGATAGTGTGTCGTTCGAAGATGAAAACTGAAAAAAAAATTACTCCTCCGCTTGGTGTCGCTGCTGTTAGACGTGCATATAGGCGCCTGCGCATTGCGACTCTCATTCTCAGCGGCTATGTTATTGTTTACGCCGTGTAAACGATAATGTTTACGTCTTTGGCCGGCTTGGTGCTGAAAGTCGCAATGCGCAGGCGCCTATATGCACGTCTAACAGCAGCGACACCAAGCGGAGGAGTGAAACGAGGTGAAAATTTTTAGCATTGCTGGTATTGGCGAACGACACACTATCCCCTTCTAGCCACTGTACACAAAGCATATATATACAAGCGAGAGATTATCTTCACTTTTTAGCAGATTTTAAATTGTCTTCTTCTTCACTACGTTACAGTCCTTACCCTTCCCAAGGACACAAATTTGATGGCAATATGCAGCAATGATCTTTACTAAAAGTGGTTGAGGTGAGAGCGCCCCCAAAGCACCCACGGAAGGGTTAAATGCCGCACTTAGAGTTAAAGTGTGCTGTACAAAAAAAAATTTGAAGCCACTAACTGAATTTCAGCTGATTCTTGTGTAAAATGATCTGCTGAATTCAAATATGACACCCATTTTCCTCCATCCCCCTCAGTTTTCAAGGGGATGCCCCCTAATTGTTAAAACCACAGCCGTGCATCTATTAATATCTTGAAACTTGGAATCCTCACTCCCTAAAACCGGTCAGTTTTTAAAGAACTGAAGAGTTTCTACTTAGGATAGACCGAAAATATAGGAAAAACGTCATTTGTAATCTTTTCAAAATCATCAATATTAATTCTGAGCGCGCGAGCGCCTTCGCGATTCTGGAAGTCTTCCGAACTCTTCCGCGGGGGCTTCTGGGAGGCTACACCTAAGCCGCTTTTAGTAAAAATTATTGCTGCATATTTTCATCAAATTTGGGTCCTTGGGGAAGGGTTAGGACCCTTCAAATGGGAATTGCGTAAAAAATAAGAGTAAAAAATAGCGTATAGAAACCTCTATAATTTGCAGTTATTTTTTTGTATTTTTAGGGGGGTAATTACCCCTTAAACCTATCCATTTGTTATAAATTTATCATATTTTATTAATTTGAACCTTTCTTGTTTCCTGGGGGGCAATTTGAAGACTAAAATAGTGCTTTTTGAGCCTGTAAATCGAGTTTAAAGTTATAAAGTCGTCGAAAAACGTTAAAAGGGGGAGGGGCTGTTCCCCGAAAATCCTGAGTCAATTGAGAATTTTAATGGTGATTTTCGTATTCAGCGACCCAAAATCCATAAGATCCATAAGAAATGACTATTTTCATCAAGGAAAAAATTTTGAAGGTCAAATTTGTTGAACAGTGTTATACTTAAATGTAAATACTACATGTGTGTAAAATATACAATGCATTAAAATTAATAAAAAGAAACAAAAATCATAAAAAACCCGTGAAAAAATAAAATTATTGGGTGGTTTTTTCAGTATCAATCCAATTACTAAGCCCTAAAGTGTTTTCATTCATAATAGCATGCTATATTTATATTCTAATCAAGATTAACTAACTAATAACGACATAATCTTTGTAGTCGGAAGACACAAGCCTTCTAAAAGCAAATGCATGATTGATTCACTTTGAAACTTTCTACGCTTTGATCTACCCTTCAGATTCCGAAACCTTTTAAGTCCTAAACCCCATCACAGTGTATGGAGTTGCACTGAATGTCTGCCACCCGTCTATTCCAATGATTGATTATTTTCAATGGATGACCACGTTATGTGCTTAGTAGGCTCAATAACCTTTTCTAGTGGTCCTAAAACCCAAATATAAAATTATAGACTTCTAGAAGCCTAATCTCGTTAAAAGGTAGAAAATCAATTTATTTTTTGGAATGTGTTTATTGGGAACTTTCATCATGAGTAACTTGGTGTGTGTAGAATTGTATTAATTGAAGAAATGAGATTATTTTAAAACATTCGATTTGAAACAAATATGACTTGGGAATTGGTATTGCAAATTGTGAGTTTATTGAACAAGAAAACTAACTCACCCAAACCTACTTTGATTAACTTAAAATTTACTGTTTTTGCATTACGTGTGTTTTTGGGAGTCTATAATAAACAAAAAGATTAAGCCCCGATAATGTTATTTGAAATTCCTTATTTAATTCCTTATTTCAATTAAAAACTAAAACTAAATTTAAGATGAAAAAACTAGCCTAAACTAATGAAACTAATAAAGAAACGTTCTCAAGCTAAACTTACAGAAATGGACGAAAATTGAAACTTTCACAGGGGATATTAGATGACTCAAAACACTTACTGTGAAAAAATCAAATTTTTAAACCAAATGGCCGTAAAAATTTTGGCCGTGTTTTCTCTGGTTAAAAATTTAAATCTGCCAATCAAAAAATAGCTTTGGCAGCTCCATAACCCAACTTTAAAAATTAATCTACCCCTATCATTAGGGGACATCCATAAATTATGTGAGGTGTTTTTTCCAAAATCTGGACCCCCCCTCCCCCCTTGGTGAGATTCAGTGAGATTCTGCTGGACCCCCCTCCCTCCCTCCTTTAACTTTTTCATACTTAAAAAAAAGAAAATCTTATAATTTCTAATTTAAAAAGTTGACGTGAGATTTTAATCGACCCCCCCTCCCCCCTTGGTGAGATTTGGTGAGATTTTTCCAAACCCCTCCCCCCCCTTTTTGACCTCACGTAATTTATGGATGTCCCCTTATGTTACTCCATATCTAATTTTTTCACAGTAAGTGTTTTAAGCCATCTATTTATGCCTATAAAATTTTCGTCCATTTATGAGTTTTGCCTAGGAATGTTTCCTTGTTAGTGACTTATGGGAGACTGGGGATACTTGATACCTTAGCAAAATATATATACCGAAATCTATTAGAAGATTTTTGATGCTTAGCAACAATTTTAAAGATTTACTTGTACTCAAAAACTAGAACACTTGGTCTTTTCCAGTCTTTCTGTTTTAACTCAAGAAATGAATGTCTAAATCTGGTGAGGAAAACTTTTCAAAAGGCAAATATGTTAATATTAGTAGTAACTGTTCTATACAACTTAGAAAATTAAATTAAATGTGATTTTAAAGTAATTTCTGTCTTTAATTAATTTGTTCAGTGAACAACCTTCGAGGCTTTATTATTCAAAACTAATGTTTTGTATAAATATGATATGAGAGATATTTGAACCTTTTCTTTTTAGGGATACATGATCCCAGGGATCAAGTATAAATAATAAATTTAAATAAGTACCTTTCACTCACAGATTGGATGGACAGACTTGAAACTAAAACAGAAAACTAACCAAGCATTTGATAAAGAACACTCAGAACGCACCGATACTTAACTTAGCATGAGTATATGTCACGAAAACAAGCAACATAATGACACTCAGGTCAGGAAGTTTGTACTCAGTTCTTAGTGGAGGTAAACATTATGATGCTATAAATAAATCTAGTGGGGAATTATCTGTTATAACAGTAATGATGTCAACATCACAATCTAAGATGGCTATTAAAATTTAATGTAGCCAGAGGACAAGCGACTCTGGCTTGAGGCGAGCATTATGGCATCGTAAATATCAGTAGTTACTAAAGTAATGAATATTTCCCCCAGATAAGGTGGGCCTTTTGGAATCTAGGAAATGCTGGAGATTTTAACTCACTCGGTTAACAGAGATAATGTATTTATCTTGGCGGAGTCTTTTTGGTAGATGCAGATGTGAGCACGTTTGCCACTTGGTAGTTTTAATGGCGTCTTTTAAGGAGGAATGTGAACTGAAGCAATGTTTTCTTGGAGATGCTTGAAGTTCCTTCATCTTTTTTTAAGGATGATGGCTTCCTTTTTGAAATAACTCTTATTTTTAAAGGTGATAAGAGTCATTAAAATGAAAGAAACTATCATCATCTAAAAGCCGTTTGAATTGTATCAAAATAAATGAATTTGAATGATCTGAATCTTGTATATCTAGTGATTTACAAAGGAAACACCTCTGGGGATGATATTTTTCCAATAGATCTAAATGGATTCTGATATTTGCTTTTCTTTGATGTTTTAGAAATTTTTAATGTATTCATAACAGAATGATTCGTTTTTAACGTTTAAATATTTGCCCTAACCATTTTTAATAAAAAGTTTACCTTCATTTAGCAAGAATTAAACTACATCCATAAAAGTGTCCGAGTTTTGGAAATAAAGAGTTTGGCTATTTAAGCGAAACTAAAGCTTTGATAAAAATGTTTTTCAAAATATAGTAAGGGCAAATAGCGTAGTAAAATGTACAAATATTTTTCATGTTTTCAACTGTGGAAAATTCATCAAGTTGTGTACTTTCAAAAAACATTTTAGTGTTAACAAATTTTTGGAATAGTATATTATTTAACAAAACTGAAGGGGTAGTATTTTAAGAACTGTGTTTCATGCTGATGGTTTTACATGAGTATGATACTGATGATTTTATACGAGTAGTATGAAATAGGTGAATTTTTACCTTTTTATTAAAAAAATACTGTTTTGAATGACTTTAAATTATACATTAGGGTGGGCCGAAAACACACTTTATTTTTTAATTATGTTCTAATAGCGCGGAAAGGGTGCCACTTGAGTCCAATAAGAACGGTGCAAAATATTTTTTCGATTGGATAATATCTTAGGCTCCCGCATCGCACTTGAAGTTCGAAAAAATGGATGACTTTTTTACAAAACAACAAAAAAACCAAAGATTAAACTCTCAAATATTGTTCATGATTATTTTATGAGGAACTATTATAGTTATAGACATAATGTTTCAGGTTCCATTATTTTATCACTCTTGCTTCGTTAGATATAATTTTTTAATGTTCAAAGAAATCATGTAAAGTTGTTTTTCCTGCATTTTTAAACAGCTAATAACTCTAGAACTATACAACTTAAAAAACTGAAATTAGTCCCATTCGGTTCGTAAATTTTTTGTCTTGGATTTTATGTGCATCATAACCATCATTTTCAAAAAAAAATTTTGAAAATTTAAAAAAAGTGAAAAAAAATTTTATAAAAAATTTTTTTTTGAAAATTGTTTTGAAAAAAATTTAAAAGCCTTTTAACTCATAAAATGAACAATACTACCAAATTTCAAGTTGGAAATAAAATATAATCATGTATAAAAAAAATAAAAATTTCGAAATATAGGCAAATCCCTAAACAATCCCCAAAATTATAAAGCGAGAGCAATTCACTCATGGAAAACGCATAAACTCGCTTGAGGGTGTTCATATGACTTATAACATGTAAAAAATGTCACATAAATTTCTGAAAATACGACAATTATTAGATTCGGTACAAAACCTTACAGAGCTAATTTTCAACTTTAAGTTATTCAATTTGCATGCATTACTCCTGAAAATTCCTAAGAATTATGTTTATATCTAATTGGTTTTACTTTTAAAAAGTCAAATCAAAGTAAATTAAAAGTTTAAGAGCATAAAAAATTGGATATAAACACAATTCTTAGGAATATTCAGTTAAAATTCATGCAAATTGAATTAACTTAATGTTGAAAATTAGCTTTGTAAGGTTTTGTACCGAATCTAATAATTGTCGTATTTTCAGAAATTTATGTGACATTTTTTACATGTTATAAGTCATATGAACACCCTCAAGCGAGTTTATGCATTTTCCATGAGTGAATTGCTCTCGCTTTATAATTTTGGGGATTGTTTAGGGATTTGCCTAAATTTCGAAATTTTTATTTTTTTATACATGATTATATTTTATTTCCAACTTGAAATTTGGTAGTATTGTTCATTTTATGAGTTAAAAGGCTTTTAAATTTTTTTTCAAAAAAATTTTCAAAAAAAAATTTTTTTAATTTTTTTTTCACTTTTTTTAAATTTTCAAAATTTTTTTTTGAAAATGATGGTTATGATGCACATAAAATCCAAGACAAAAAATTTACGAACCGAATGGGACTAATTTCAGGTTTTTAAGTTGTATAGTTCTAGAGTTATTAGCTGTTTAAAAATGCAGGAAAAACAACTTTACAAGATTTCTTTGAACATTAAAAAATTATATCTAACGAAGCAAGAGTGATAAAATAATGGAACCTGAAACATTATGTCTATAACTATAATAGTTCCTCATAAAAAAAATCATGAACAATATTTGAGAGTTTATTCTTTGGTTTTTTTGTTGTTTTGTAAAAAAGTCATCCATTTTTTCGAACTTCAAGTGCGATGCGGGAGCCTAAGATATTATCCAATCGAAAAAATATTTTGCACCGTTCTTATTGGACCCAAGTGGCACCCTTTCCGCGCTATTAGAACATAATTAAAAAATAAAGTGTGTTTTCGGCCCACCCTATTATACATAATACATATATTTTTAAAGATTTGTTCGTCCCTTTAAACTTGTAATTCAAGCTTAACTTTAGAATTGAGATGAAAAAATTTCTAATCCTTCTAATGGTATGAATTTATGTCATTAATTAAAAAACACATTAATTCATAATAAGTAGAATAAACGATCTTATAAAGCGCGTTTGTTAATTCTAATTACTTTGTTTTATTAATTAAGTAAAGAAATTTGATACAACCTCGCTATTTTCTTCATCAAGCAAAAGATAATCCCCTGAAGTTATACCGTACTTCAATATCGTTTTACAGGTTTTTACTAAGTAAAAAAACTCAAATTTTGAAACATTTTGATACGGTCGTAAAAAAACCAATAATCTTTATTGGTCGCTAGGAATGTTAGATTCGATTGTAATTAGAACCTTTTTAGTGCGGTAAATTATAAAGTTTTAATTACAAGCTTCAAGCTCCTCGGTTTATTGAACAAGGCCGAATTTTTTTATGTTTAATTAAAGTTACAACTAAAAGTAGTATGCAAGTTACTGGAGAATTATAAGAATGTTCTTAAGAAAACTAAGGTTGAAAGCTATAAATTTTGATGCACAATACTTAAATTTTATAATTTTATATATTTGATTAAATAAGTAAATTATATTTTGTTGATTTGCTTCTAAATACTTTACATTTGCGTACAATGGGACATCTTTGCAAATATTTTCTTACTTTAGAAATGTTGATATAATGTATAGAAGTTTAACAATGAATTGTTACTTTATTTATTTACAACTAGCTGTTATACCCGGCCTTGCACGGGTGGGGTGTATAAATTTATTTTTTAAAATATTTCTTAAAATACATTTATAATTTTGTAAATTAGCAATATTACAAATCATCCCGGTATCCCAGGCGCCTCTTTCCTATCCCAGTGTTCCCGGTAATCTTATCCCGTTGCCCGGTGATCATGGTAATTTTTCTAATCCCGGCTGCGTTCCCGGTAATTTTCCTATCTCAGTGTTTACGGTAATTTTTATATTCCGGTATTCTGGGTGTCTTTATGGTAAATTTCCTATCCCAGTGTTCTCGGTAATTTTTCCTTCCCGATGTTCTCGCTAATTTTCCAATCCCGGTGTTCTTGTCACTTTTTACAATTCCGATGTTTCTGATAATGTTTAATAATATCTTGGTGCCTTTATAAAATAACAAATTTGAAACCGTAGTAAAAAGTCTAGTGAACAAATTAAGAAATTTAAAACCAGTGTTTAAAACTAAAATAAAAGATCTAATAAATGAAAAAGTCTAGTGATCTGTGTCTCATTTGAAACAATGTTTTATTTTTAACTCGTTGTATGACTGGTAAAACAGGTTTTCAAACACGGAAAAATAAGTGAAAAAAAAGCAGGAAAAACGGGAAAAAAAGAATGAAGGACTGATTTTCTCTTTAGAAATTATAGCCTATGTGTTATTCTGATGTATAAGCTACATTATGGTAAAATTTCATTAAAATCCATTCAGTAGTTTTTGCGTGAAAGAGTAACAAACATCCGGACAAACATTCACAATTATAATAGTAGTAGGATTTCATTAAAATCCATTCAGTAGTTTTTGCGTGAAAGAGTAACAAACATCCGGACAAACATTCACAATTATAATAGTTGTAGGATTAAGGGCTTTGGTGCCCGAAACAGGTATTTTTCCTTTAAAAATATATTTACCCTAGATAATATTTGGTGATATTTTAAATGCTGGCGTGCTTTAGGCATTTTAATAAAGTTCCTGCAATGTTTGGCGGTACGAGATTCGATGCTGTTCTACTTCAAGCCAAAGGACATCGCAACATATGTATTTGTGCCAGGAACTTTCTGTGCATCAGAGAGTTTAAGTTTGTTATTGCGTTTCAAATTTTCCATTCAGATAGATCCACAAGGTGTTTCCAAACCCAATAAGATAGACGCCCTTAGTTTTTAATTAAATAAACAGTAACCTATTGATTCTCTTAAAATCTTCCCGTTTCTACTCGGATAAGCCTCAACAAAAGCTGAAATGTCCTGCACTTCAATCCCACATTTGATTTAAAAGCAAGTATTTTATTTAAATCATCACATAAAGTTTTAAATATATTCATAATATTAAAGTCCCTTAGAATGTTTTAACTTTTAAATTGCGTAAATCTACCTGTAGCATTGAAGTTCAACTTAGAGATTTGGGCAGCTTTTTCGTGTTGAAAGCTAAAGTAGCAACATTATAGGACAATGAAGAACAGCATTTTAAAGCAATAAATAATTGACAGCGTACTATCGCTAAATTGGCAAATCTCCCTGTGAATAAAATTTATTTTAAAATCGTGATAACTGGATCTTCTTACCACAAAGCCATCTGTTGTTTTTTATTGACACTTAAGATTCTTTTAACCCTTTCGCACCGGCTGGGACATATGCTGTCCCACGGTGTAAAATTTTTGAAATTACGACTGAGGCAACATTATGTCCCTGTTTCTGAAAAACTTCAGAACAAAATGCTCCTTTGTGCCTCCAAACACATCATGATCTAATGGATATCTCATCGCAATTGCCCCCCAGGAGCTCAAACAAGTGCAAAAATTGCACTTTTATGATTGATTCCCTTGCCGTATTGAAAGGGTAAAATTAAAAAATAGCTTTATTAAAGACAAAAAAAGCTAAAATATATTTTCAATACTTATTATTTTTCAAATATGGATAAGTTTGCTGCAAGCAACTATCAACTACTCAAATTCTTATAAGTAAAAAGTTAATAAAGTTTCGGCTTCATACATTTTTAACACTTTTCGTTTTCCAAATACACGAAAATATAGTTACGTATTACTTAATTTTCAGGCTAAACGATATTTTTTCACTGTACGGATTTTACCGAAATAAAGGAAACCCCCCTCTCGCCTTCCACTGCTCCTTCAAATACTTTTAAGATTCGGCTGATAAAAAGAACATAGCAAATCGAAATACCCTGTTCATTTCGACTTCCCGGAACGAGGGAACGGGACTTACTCTATACATCCCGGAATTGAGCCTCCATACCGACTCCCAAATCGCGACACTGTTCCACTTTTTATTGAAATGTAAATAAAAAATAACTGCAACCACTTCGATAAACGAGAGTGCCTCAGCTCCGGTATATTTTGTGCCGCTCACAATGGGAAAAAAGAAACCAAAACAACAAAACTATTCCGCTTTTTCTGTGTTAAGATATTGATCTTGAAGGGGGGTTTCATGTGTTAAAACTTTGGAGGGTCAATGGATTTTTGTCTCGTTTTCTTCGAGAAGGACAAGTCTTTTATGGAACGCTCCGCTGCGTCAGATGCAGAAATGGGGTTCGCCGAAGAAAAAACTGTTCTTTTTAGGGAATTTTTAGGGTATTGTCGCACAAAGTGCCCCAAACTCGATAAGTTCTTTTAAAGAGTTTGGGAATGAAATACATTTTTTTTAACAGCTCGAATGGTGAATTTCTTCTGATTTTATTTTTGTTGGCCTTTTTTTTTCAACGTAAGTGTGTGCGCTGTTTTTGCTTAAAATATTTGGATTTGGAAAGGAATAAAAATGAAGGGGAGAGAGAGAGAGAGAGAGAGAGAGAGAGAGAGAGAAAGAGAGAGAGAGAGAGAGAGACCAAGCAAAACAGCAGTTTTAGATGTAATCATGGTATTTTAGAAAAGTCCTGGGATATATATTCCCAAGTTTTTATTCTTATTATACACAATATTAAAATTGAGCGAACAGTTCGTTTTCTAAAAAAATATTTGAACCTTAGCTACAGATTTTGATTTGAATTGTACACCATTTATTGGTATATATTAGCGGATTTGTATTATGATATGTGCCTATGTGTGTGCCTGATGGCTTAATGTTATATGAAACACTGTCTCGAACAGCATAGCTCAAACCAAGCATGTAAAGTTTAAGTAGCTGCCACAAAAAGTAAACATAATTTGGCCGCACATGACAAAATTAGAACGAATCTTGAACGTGTTTGAGCGGCTTGGTTTTAGAAGCAGAGGCCAAAATGCTTATCTTACATATAATTTGAGTTATTGAATAAATGCCTATTTGCATTAAATGAGGAAAACTTCATTAATATTTTACGAATATTTATCCTAAACATATTATTAAAGAGTTTATATTGTTATGAATAGAACAATTAACTAATTAAGTTTCAAATAATAATTCAAATTTTGAAGATTCAGTGTTATGAACCTATTATAATATTTAGTTCATTTCTCAAGAATGTAATATATGTGTTATAAATATCCGTCTTAAAATTATGCATTATATGGTGCATAGTGATATATTTTAATAGAAATTAAGATATTTATCATAATTTCCCCAATTATTATTGTAATTTTAATATTAAGAAGTTTATTTAAATGAGAAAATTAAACTATGCAAGAGGAATGGTAAAGAGATTTGTTTTAATGATGCCTAAAATTCATATTAGTTGAATTTGATGAGAAGATTGTTAGAGATTTGTATTATTAGAGTTGGTATATTATGAGCGAGATAGGTTTTATATTATCAGTATATTTTATCACCTTTTATAATAGTACCTATCTGTTTTGGTTGTTTCAAGAAAAACAAATCCCGCATATTATTTTGTTCACATGAAAATCCTCAAAAAAATTCAAAATTTACCTTATGTAAAAAGACGGAAACATCCTGTAAGTTGATTCCAAAAAAAGATTAAAAAAGAAAACGAAAACAATGAAAGAATCTGCAACTATTTACAGAGATAAAATATTTCCTCCCAAAACAAAAGAAAGGCAGACGGAAAAAAATCCTTAAAAAACAACGAACGCATTTTTTACTGATGTATTTAATAATGTAAGCTGAGTAAGAAAAATAAGTTGCGTTGATAAAAAGAACACAAAATAAAAAAAATCCCGAAAATTCTCAAAAGCAGTAAAAGCTACAGTTTTTTATTGTTTGGAATTTATAGAGAACCCTGTTTTTCCAAGAACGTGATGCTATAGACATTTTCTGACGAGATTAGATGGGAATGTTGCACTGTCGAAAGCCCAGGAATTTCAACTCAATTTGGGAACACGGCAAAATGCGTTTTCTTGCTGTTGTCTTTTATTGACTGTATTTGTTGAATCAGATCGCATTTCGACAAGTGCATGAGAGCTGGAGAATGTAATATGCGTCTTGCATTTTTGTTTGGAATAGAGAGAAATGTGGTATTTGCATTACACAGCTTCCAAATCTTTGTGACAGCAGGGAGATTACTGCAAAGATCACACCTCGTGTAATTCCATAGACTTAAATATTTTTGAATACATTAGATAGAAAGATGTTTCAAAAGTGGAGTTTTTAAGATTATTATTCAAATTTCAGCTTTATGTACAAAAAAAGGGGAATTTTTAGGTTTGAAGCCAAAAGAAAAGAAAATATTTGAGACCCAGCAATTCTAAAAGGGAACCTTTTGTCAAAGAGGATATCTGGGCTGTAGAATAAGAATGAAACAATGAGTATGGAAATTTTAAACTCTAAAATGGTTTTATAAAATAAACAACACTTTGGTATTAAAGCAATAAGGGCTTCTTATGTCACCTCAAATTACTCCGAAGATAAATTTGGCTGTTTGACTTATTTCCCCTTCCCCCCAAAAAATAAAATAAAATGTCTGCAATAACTCTTAAAGCATAAAGTAAAAAGCATATAGTGCTGTCCTTTAAAAAAACCACTCCAAAATTTACCCTAAAAAACCATCGATATATTTTAAATAAATAATTGAAATAATTTCAAATTATCATGCACCCTGTCTTTCCATGTCATTTAGAGTGGCAGGGAACATAAAAACAAGTCAAAGAACCGTTTATTTATTTAGTTTTTTGCATAAGCAGAAAATGTCGATATTTGGCAAAAACATGTGATTTAGTTATACAGATTTTGGTGCTGTAAAAGTGTATGTTATAAAGACTTAAAAGCATTTTTCACGTGTTAATGGTTAAATGGTTAAAGGATAGAAACTGACTAGATGAAGATAGTATTTGTTCTTCTATCTGATAATAAAATGTGTTTTTTAAAAGAATGAACATTAAAAATGTACACAGAGCATCTTTTAGATTTATAACTTATTAATCTACAAGCATAACATTAAGTGTTTGTTATAAAATATATTAGGTATTGCTTGCACGACAAATTTATATGAAAATAAAAACTCTTCAATGATTTATCTGCACTTAATATATTCCTTATCCACTTACCTCACAGGTCGAATTAATAACACGATTTATTGCATTCAGATAAAACTGATGTCAAAACAAGAAAAGGAATGAATATTTATGACATTAAACTTGTTGCCCAAAGTTTTCTCTCTGGAGAGTCTTAGAATACTCCACAAACCACAATGCACATTAATATTTTATACATGTCTCGTGCTTCGTGATATAATCCATCATGAACTTATAAATGACTCTCACTTTAATATACATGAGACACTTCTTTAAAGGGAAAATGCATTTATATGGAAGCAGAAAAAATGATGGTATCGATTTCTCTAGCATCCCTCTTTAAAGCATAACGTGTACCTTTATTCGGCTTTAAATGTTTTGAGACACTAGCACTTTGTGTTAAATCATTATACGAACACTGTAAATGGTGTGTTAAATTATTGAAATTTAATGAATAGATTAAAACAATAGCAAACGAATTGAATACCCTATTCCTTGTGCAAACTTTTGAAAAATAGCTTATTCCGAATCACTTGGGTGCAACGAGCAATGAAAGATATTCTGCAATGGGAAATCGGTTGGAGGGAATGATATTGAGGCTATCTCTCCTGATTTGAATGATTTAATATACTTCAAAAACTAAACATTTCTTTGTTGTTAAAAATAAAAGATTCGAAAATTACAGAAAAAAAAATATGCTGCGCGAAAAGGATAAAAATAACACCCAGGGGTAAGAAATAGTTGTATAAAGATTTCTTAACGAAAGGTACAGAAAAACACACATTAAATAGACTGACTGGTAAAAACAAAGAATAACAATATTCTACACAAAAAAATGCTTCCATGGAGAGAGAAATACAGATAAAAGTTGGCGCTGTAAAGTGAAGAATCCAAATGGATTTATTTCTCTGGAAGAAAGTATAGCTATTGGTATGAATTAAATTAATTTGTCAGCTTTCGTGCAATTTAGGTGCAACGTAAAATAAGTGTGAATTTTTCTGTACAAGGTGTTTTTCCCTACTGATTCGATACTGCTATACAATTTTGTAATTCAATACATTAGCAAAGCTACTGAAGTTTTTAAAATAAAAATTATAACTCCTAAAATTGCCGCTACCGCTGTAATAGGATTTTATCTTTAGTATGTGCTGTCTTTAAATACATAAATGAATTTATCTGAAACAGGACTAGAAAGCTACTGAATTTTTTCAACAGATACGAAAAATAATTAATAACTACTAATTAATAACTACACAATTATAAAATGCCATTAATTTTGTAGTAAATAAGAATTGAATTACTAAAAATACTACCGTTGTCATGTTTTGTGCTGAATTTCCATCAGAATCTGAAACCATCCTTTTATACATCTAAACTCCAAACAATGCAACTTTTAAATATGTCAAGATATTTTAGGATTTTAAGCTTCGAAGTATTGCTGATATTAATTTATTGTCGAATTCCTTTAGGCTACTGCACATGACATCCAAGATAAACTGCATTCTTTCCTTTTTCTAATAAACTAATGCACTCGAAAGGGGGCTAGGCTACAAGAGACCGTTCTAATCTGAAATGTTTTAATTAAGTAAAAACCCCTTCATATCCCAATTGCTGCTAGTGACTGCTTTATTTAAGAGGTGCTACCTCGGCTGTAACATTGGCATTGCTGGAAGTGAAATAAATTAAATGCTCTGAATTTTGCTTGGAAGTCTCAGCCGGCATTTTTAGGACCGGAATACTGATTCTAGAACTTGACTTATTACTTTATTCATCATCATGATTTCCCTTGGGATGAAGAAAGGAATTTCAATTGCCGTTATGTTCTTCAGATTTGTGTAATATTGCGTGAGTGTGACGTTATCCCTATAACACAGGAATTAGGATGAAAGTTAATTACTTAGTTCTATTTCATGAATTGTTTGAATAGTTAAGAATTTTAAATATCACTGATGATTTGATTTTAAATTACTTTTCGTGAAACGGTTATGTAATGATTAATTTTGAACAAGATTAAAGAAAAAGAAAGGGTGCATTTCATTCGGAATTCCGAGTGTTTTTGTAATTAATTATGGCTTAAATTAATCTTGGTTGCAACTAATGAGTTTCCCTTTAATTTGCACTCAAATGATGAAACTGAGAAAATATTTTTACACTATTAGTTCAGAGAAATTAATTCTATTAATGAATATTAGTAATGCCCATGTAAAATTTTCTTATAACAAATTATGTTATTATATTCTTTGAAATATAAAAACTAATAAATACTCACAATTCTCATCAAACAAAATTAAAACTAACAGAAAATAATAAGGTAGATATATTGAGCTTTGTTTCTGAAATACAGCGTTTTTAAATACAAAATTAAATGACTGGTAAATAAACTTAAAATAAAATTCTTGCTAGATTGGATTTAAAAATAGTTATTTTTTTACTTTTTAAAATGGTAAACTGGCATATCGTTGGCTTACAGAAAAAAGGCACAAATTCACTTTTAAAAAATCTTTTAAAAAATGTATATTGACGCCTACTATCAAGGTAATTCAGAAAAAATCTCACCAAGCTGGAGAGTGATCAGTGTAGTGTTGGAATTTCATAGCGGAGATGTCATATATTGACATATTTGATGGGAGATCAATGCTGTTTATAGGTTTGAAGCTTTTATAGTAATAATTAAAACTGTAAATAGAGTTCTAAATATACAGGGTGTTTCAGGAAGTCCACTCAAACTCTGTACAGCCAGATTTCTTGCGATAAAAAATATCTAGATAACTACCTCTATGACTCAAAAGTTTTTGATATAAAATGGTATTAAATAACCGGTTTACTCTATAAACGTTCATGGATTGCGGGAGCATGGTTATTTGGATATTTTTGCAGTATAAAATGATAAAAACATCCACTGAACATGCATTTACGTGAATTATAATGTTGTGATTAAGTTTTATCGGATATAGGGGAGAGGTGGATAAACCCGAATAGGTGGACAAAACAGGGATTTGGGCTTTTTTCATTGATTTGGAGTAATATCTAGCGAACAATTTTAGAACTATTTCCATGCATGAACCCTGACAACTTCCAGTAAACAGAATTTAAATAAACCAACCAATTTTGCAAAGGGAATCATTTTTAAGTTTCATGATAAAAGCTCACACCATCACACAATTTTAGCGTCTGCAATATTACACCACCAATCTTAAATACCTAAGGATTAATTCTAGGTATAAGTACAGCATATGATACCTGATTATTTATTTGTTATTTTAAAAGTTTATATTGGTGCCTAAGAGTCGTTTGCTAGAAAAAATTGCTTGATTAGACATAACCGGGATGTGGGTAAATTCGGATGAAGCTTGCTTTTGCTTTTTAAAAATTCTAAATCTAGGGAGATATGGATACAGTGCTTTCACATCAAATGTTGGGCACATGAAATGATGAACAAGACAAAACTTTAAGTTTTGTTCTTAAAACCTTTAACCCTTTGAGCGTAAATTAAATGGTTATTTGATGAAAATTTGATATAAATTGAAATTTTAGAAGTTAGTATGTTATGCCATGGAAGTTTTCTGATAATAAACAAAAATGTTTTGAAGTTACAATGTTATTTTAATTATTCCATCCAGTTCTCGGTTTTTTCCGACTCAATAAAACCGGATTTTTTAATCGTCTGAAATATGTGCTTTAATGGCCTATACTATTATTATTTATGATTAATTTATTATTTTTTCAATTCTCAAGGAACCAGTTTAACGTTTTAGCACCCATTTTGACAGTTTTGATCAAACTTAAAGTGGATATTCAAAAAATAAACTTTAGATCCCGGTTTTGTTTACCTCTTCCCTAATTTCATTTTTTATTGAAAACAAAAGTCGTTGTGGAGGTATAGTTCTCTTTGGACCTTTTTTATGCCAACTCCCAACGAAAAACATTGTAAGACTTTTTGGAGGACCTGTTGAAACAACCTGTACACATCTTAATAATATATATTTTCATGAAAGTGATGCGGTTTAAACCTTTTTTTTCTAATGACCGGTAATTGAACTGTTACAGATTTAACAGAAAGCTTCGGAGGGGAAGTACTATGGCCCACGCCACACACATGCGTTTAAACCTTTTTTAATGTTTCTTTTTTGGGAAACTTATTCTCACATCTTAAAACATATTAGCATATTTATTAACTACAATAATTGGAGCTTGGACATTCCAAGTGGCATAAGACAACAAACAACATTACCTACAGTAATTAACTTTGAAAGTGTTTATAGGATAGGGGATCCATTTACTCATAAATGGTTTTAATAAAATATGTCAATTAGAACAATTTGTGAATAATTTGATTATGCGCCTCTAAGAAAATTTAGAAAATCGCATTATATGAATATATATAATATGTATTGAAACACAACATATATTTTACGTCATTTTGAATTAAGGAAAATACGATTTCATGGTTAAAAATAATAAGTTCCTTTCACTCTATCCAAATTCATTCCATCCTGAAACTGCAGCCCCACCCGATCTCATAAAATAATGACACTGTGTCAAAGAATCAGACCACGTCCCTTGAAATCCATAAAAAAAACAAAGCATCTCCTCTTTGTGCAGTGTTAAATCAAATTTAAGTACGCACAAAGAAGCAAACTGCAGATAAGAATGGACAACCAAAGAGAGAAAAAAAAGACATTATGAGAGCAGAATAATGCCACTGCGAGACCGAGTAAGATTCGTTGATGTAGAGAAACATAATTAGGTTTGCAAGAGTCAGGCCAGCAGTGAAGTGAATATTTGTTCAACAATCTCGTTATGTACATATTCTGCTTTTTGGATCGCGACAGGAGGACATGTCCCTGTTTAAACAACAGAGATGGAGGGATATTCTACGGGAGGGAGGAGACCAGTTATTAGCCGTAATTGGGTTTATTCTTGGTAGGACGTGATATTCTAGGAGCAGGCGTGGCGGATAAATCCAATATTTGTTCAAGGAAATAGCGCTTAGAATTCAAAAGATTAATTTATATTTGCGATTGAAGGGCGTTTGGTGGGTTGCTTTTGTTGTATCGTAGTGTGTATGTGAAAAAAGTGGTAAATATATCTGAAGTAGGTAAATATATCTGAAACTCTTTGATCCCTGGTTTGAGTTTCATTTAATGTGTTGGTAGGTACTGTAAAATCCCGTGGGAAATAAATAACACACATCTATTAAAGAGATTAAATAGATAATATTTATTTCCATACTTTCAAATTTCTGTGAAGTTATTTAAATTACTATATTTTAGCAACTTACATATTCACACACCTGTTTACACCTACATATTGTTTTTAAATTATTTAAGTCTTTGCTTGAGAGTGCGTGTTTGTGGGAAAACCCTATAGGAAACCCTATTGAGGACGGATTGCAGAATTTTTAATTATATTTTGGAATTGATACAAGGTGGCTCGGAACCAATGGAATATAGTTGGTTTAAATATTTCTTTAGTAGAGGGATCGCATAAATATCAAAAACTTAAAATTATTTACAAATTGAAGTTAGTTTTATGATTATAAAGAATCAGAAACTTTTCATTAGAGATAGAACATATTAATTTTAAATTCAATTGCAATTGCTAACTTCAATTACAAATTGAAGTTAGTTTTATGATTAACTAGCTATTATACCCGGCCTTGCACGGGGGGAAGTTTATAAATTTATTTTTTTAAATATTTCTTAAAATACATTTATAATTTTGTAAATTAGCAATATTACAAATCATCCCGGTATCCCAGGCACCTCTTTCCTATCCCAGTGTTCCCGGTAATCTTATCCCGGTGGTCACGGTAATTTTTCTAATCCCGGCGGTCCCGGTAATTTTCCTATCTCAGTGTTTACGGTAATTTTTATATTCCGGTATTCCCGTTGTCTTTATGGTAAATTTCCTATCCCAGTGTTCTCGGTAATTTTTATAACCCGGTAATTTTTTCCATCCCGATGTTCTCGCTAATTTTCCAATCCCGGTGTTCTTGTCACTTTTTACAATCCCGATGTTCCTGATAATGTTTAATATCTTGGTGCCTTTATAAAATAACAAATTTGAAACCATAATAAAAAGTCTAGTAAATTAGTAAGTGTAGTGAACAAATTAACAAATTTAAAACCAGTGTTTAAAACTAAAATAAAAGATCTAGTAAATGAAAAAGTCTAGTGATCTGTCTCATTTGAAACAATGTTTTATTTTTAACTCGTTGTATGACTGGTAAAACAGGTTTTCAAACACGGAAAAATAAGTGAAAAAAGAAGAAAAATTGGAAAAAAAGAATGAAGGACCGATTTTCTCTTTATAAATTATAGCCTATGTGTTATTCTGATGTATAAGCTACATTATAGTAAAATTTCATTAAAATCAATTCAGTGGTTTTTGCGTGAAAGAGTAACAAACATCCAGACAAACATTTCACAATTATAATAGTAGTAGGAAGAATCAGAAACTTTTCATTAGTGATAGAACATATTAATTTTAAATTCTTCCAAAAGCTAGTATATAACTTTCTTTAGTAGTAGTAATATTCTATAGATTATTATCTAAGCATGCATTTCGATTACCAACACTTAAATTAAATTGTATAAAGCCTTCCAAAGCTTTATGTACACTGCATATTTAAAAAAACCCATCAAGGAATCAAAATATTATCTTAACTTTTAAACTACATGAAAATAATTAATGAAAAAATTAATAGCCTCTATAATGTAAAAACAAAAATGAAGAGATTAAATTTAGAGAAATACTAATAACCTTTCGATACTCCTATCAGAAGTAATAAAAATAATTTGCTATTACCAGTTTCATTTATGTTAGGGAGTAAAAATATCTTTTATAGCTTCCTCACAAAGTTGAAAGCTTACTTTCCTAAATCAACTTTTACTTAAAGACCAAAATATACTTTACGAGACAGATTAATTACAGATAAAACGTCAGTACAGAATTAATTTCTGTACAGTATAGATCGGAAAACAAAAAGTCACAAAACCTTAAGTTCCGCAATTAAATTGATTGATAAACCGTGTTAAGAAGATTATAACTGTAATAACTCGGTGATCGGGCCTTGGCTATACGTGTTCCCTTACTAAAACTTAGCATTGGTCGGCAGGAAAAGTTATGATGCTGTTACTCTTTTCCTTTCATTCTGATTATATTGGGTTGTAGCGGGGCTCTCGGTGCTTTTATTATGTAGGAAATGAAAGCAGTTTGGTGTTCTGTCGCTGAACGTGACGTCATCAAGGTTGTGTTCAATGTGCGCTAAGATCTCGAAAGGGATATTCTCTAAGATGTGCTTTTAGTACGTCTTTGATGTTGAATTTTTAATGCATTGTCTTTCTTGGAATCTTACTACCCTTCAAGAGGTACTAAGAGACTTTTAAAAAGTTAAAATCGGCTTTGTTTTGCTTTCTTTGTTCTTTTTATCTGCTTTTAGAAACTGGGAAATGCAAATATTATTTCGTTAGATGTACCTTTTACAAATCTATTGGTTTACAGTGTTTTTCCTTAGAATGTAGGATTTTTAAAGAAAAACATGTAGCGTTGAACTTTTCCCGCTGTATTAAATGGAGTATTGACCATTTAAGCTAGTGTAATTAAAACACTTTATTGCTGTCATTATAGTAGATTATACTAACTTATGCAATTTATGTTGTTTTGAAAGAAGCAAAATAATTATTCAGTACTACAAGTTTTGACAATTTACAATTACCTTTTATACAATTGAACACTTAATATTTCCCATTAAACATATTTTTGCGAACTCCATTTTTATTAAAATAGTTGACAATGAAAAATTATGCATAATTTTTTAATCATAAATCATAATTTTATGAACAAAGCAGATATAATAAGGAAGTTGCATGTGTCAGATTTTCAAAAACAAACAAGTGTTCCGTATGGTTTTTTGTATGGTAAAATGAAATATCTAGTCAGTTTTTCAAAAAAATGTACAGGTAATTAAATATTTTAATTTAAAAGTCGATAAAAAAACACGTGACTGAAAACGTTTATTGTTTAAACTATAAGATGACGTCAACAATACCATCAACTCCATTGCTTTACAACAATGTTTAATATAAGATGACGTCACATCCAAACTCTTGGCGTTTTCGCGCTCTTTTAAAAAGGGGATTTTTGTTAATTTTTTTGGCAATCAAAAAATTTCTCGATCGGCCTCAAATTTTGGGTAGTTGCTTATTTTTGCAAGAGGAATCGATTAAAAAAATAAAAAAAAATCATGCAACTTCCTCATTCAATATTTTGGTTTGAATATTTTAAAACAAGTAAGATATTTTATTGTCGCTTTAGAGGAAAAGTAGTCTTTTCAGAACTTGTTAAAATTAAATTAGTACTAGTTTTTCTAAAAAGCAGCTAATTTGAAATTGCTGTACATATTTTTTAACGTTATTACTCTTTAACCAATGTTAAAATGTCCCCTTCAAAATGAGAAACTATTTTCATAGCGTTATAAGATGAAAAACTGTGTCGACAATGATAAGAAATTTGCATTTCAAAAGTTTCAAAATTAATACAAAAAAGGAGCCTACTTTAACTGTGAAAACAACAATTCTCCATTAAATATTTCCCATTAAAAGCTAAACACTTCGTTCCAATTTCGAAACGCCGTATCAAAACAAGCGGAAATTGCATTCAGACTCGCATAAAAGCGCAATACTCGGTATCACAAATTTATGGAAACTTTGATAAATAAATTCCCAAAAAATATTCATCACTTCAAATCATAACAAACCAGTAATGAAAATCCCGAATTTATTTCGCAACTTCATAAAATTCAATAAACAGACAACAGTGCAAACTCACGCCCTTCGACACCCTACAGAATCATTTATCGAAGAGATGACATGCCAAAATGAATTATACTCGATGGCCCCTTTTGACAAAATTGGATTTCAGCAGAGGAAATCCAACGAAGTTTTTGGCCGAGAGCAATAAAACAAACGAGGAGAAGTAAAATTGAAGTGAACGTTTTCATTGCTTTTTTTACTCCGTAATTTCTTTATCCCCGAACTAAACGAGCTCTTCACGGATACAAGTGTGATTTATAGGATTTCACCCCCAAGATCCTTTTCTGCAGTGAAGCTATTTGAGTGTTATGTTTCTTGGAAATGATAATCAAAGTCAGAGTGTGAGAAATAGGTACATTAAAATCTTCCAGCCACTTAAGGTGATGAAATCTGTGTCTCAAGTTTTGCAACTTTGTTCTTCGATTCATTTTTAAGATTTTATTTTATGTTAAAATTTAGAGAAACTACAGAATCATTTTTTTACTGTCAAATACCTACTTCACAAACACATTAGAATGCTTTGTTATTTGTTAGTTTATAAGTTATATGATAGTTCATACAGCACCTAAAATTGAAATTTAAAATTTAAAAATGAAAGAATGATGGTATTAAAATTTATGTGTTTATCATTCCTATTTATTTTTATTAATAAAAGATATATTCGGTGCCATTTTAAGAAAAAAAAATGTAAGAAAGGTATGTTTTTGATCTGGAAAAAATTGGAGCTTAGGAAGAATTCAATACGATTCGTTTGAATGTAAAAACCTTGAATCAGTCCAAGTGATCTATTATTTAGGAATATTCTAGTTTTTATATTAAGAGTGGCCTTATAAAACACATATTTTTATGTGGCAAAATTATCTAATTATGATACGTATGTGTACAACATTATTACATCGGGGAACATAAAAGTCAATCATCATGTAGCGTTAAAATAAATCACAGAATTAAGTCAAGACGTTTTTAAGCAACGCCATTAAACGCACATTAAAATCAAACCCCATTAAACTGACCATAAAGTCCCGCAAAATGATTTATTAACTTTCGCGATTTAAAAGAGTGCGCTGTCATTCAGTGCTATCTTTACACTTATCGCACGTGCCAATTTTAGGTTTCCCCAGTGATTAATAACGCGAACTTTATTAGGGTTGGCAATTTCCACCTAAATAAATCTGGCTACTTTTATTCATTAAAGCGCGTGGGGATAAAAATAATTTTCGAGTTCCGGAAAGCCCCTTCTTGGATTTTTCAAATAAAATATTTCCCGCCAAAGTGGAGCGATTAATCAAGTAGCCAATTGACTAACAAATAAAAATGCTTAAGTTTGGAGCCGATAGGAGTTCATAAGAGGAGTAAATTAGGTCGGAGTTTTACAATTAAGTAATGGTAGTAAGAGAAAAAATCTTAAAATGATTCTAATAAAGTCGTGATGAGAAACATATTTTTGATTTCAATTTGTTGTGTAATCATGACAAAATTCCAATCTAGCATTTTTTATAAGAAATTAAAATATTTTAATGAAAAAATTATATCAGGCCGAGTTTGTTGTTAGATTTGTGAGTTTCCTCCTAGTGAGTGAGTTATTTATTAGAAAGGACATTACCTAGAAGGAAAAAACCTTAACAATAAAGTAGCTAGATAGTTACCGCTATATTTATAGACGGTGGGATGACCATTCATAAAGGTCGGATGTTATAATGTCCTCTATAGCCGATGAGAACTCTTTGAAAATTTCGAGGTCTAACTCTCCATATAATTCGTAATTCAGGTTGTAGCCTATTTGTGACTAGAATAAAAATAGATTCTGATATAGTTTATGATGGACTAAATTTAGATTTTTAGGGCTGATATTGGAACACCCTTTATATATAATATACAGTTATATTTCCCACCAATCATCCGATGGGAAAATACTATTAAAAACAGGACTAAAAGAAAAACATCTCATGAAAATCAAGCCTACAATCAATCTCTAAAATATACGATTTCAACTGAAGTCTCCTTGAAAAATTAGCTACAACCCCACATTCCTCCAAACTACACCCACCTAAATCCCGATCATTTTAAACGAAGAAACTCCCCCTTGACTCCCCCAATCGATGACCCACGCTACGAAAGTAGGCCGCATCATTTACTGGAAATTCTCGGCCCCGTCCCTCGGGAAAAGGGATCATCAATCCCCCCAAGGACAGTCCCAGAGGTCAATACCACCCCTTTTTATATTTAGGTTAGAAGAGGATTCCCCCTTTGAAGTATTGACATCGAGCGGTACAAGGAAGATCCAAGGAAGGAAGGAAGATTCGTTCACCGGGGGTGGCGTCGGGCGCTTGATGGATGACAGACCCACTTCCGACTGCTGGCGACACTTGGGGGCGTAGGGGGTTTGTTGTTTTTGAGGGATTTGTCTTAATTCTGGGGTTTGAGTTGGGTAGAGTTTAACACTTGTTGTATGTGGACGGATGGTTGTGTGGGTGATGTGTGTTGGTCTTGGAAAGAAGTTTGGGATTTTCTATTTTTGGAGATCTGAGTGTTCCTTTATGATATACTTTACTGCAATGTTTTCTGAACCCAGTACGTACGTCACTACGTGGAAGGAGAAAGTGAGTTAACACAAAGCCTGTTGGGTTGATGGGAGGAATTTCGGTACGCAAGTTGTGATAAAAAGACACTATTTATACATGGGTTTAGCGAAATTATCATATTTTAAAATTGACGTTCTTTGTTTCACTCGAAATTCAGACACCGCGATGGGAACTACTTTGTTTGTTAATGGCGTAGTAGGTTCAATTTAAGTTGCTGTCCAGTATAGGGATCTTGAGTTTTATATTTACGTGCGTTTTACCTTTAATTATTTTTGGGTGATTATGAATCACTCTCACATATGGATAATTTGGATGTTTAAAATATTTTTTTATTATGAAATGAAAAATCCAAATATTTTTAAACTTCTAAATGGTTCGTAAATAAAACTAAAACAATTAAAATTTTAGTTAATTTCTTATTAGTTTTTGTCTTACAGTCATGTCCACCACTAGCCTGAAGGAGAGTAAACGAGAGTAAAACCTCTGATTGGTGGAAAACTAGTTTACTTTCTTTAACTGTCAATCATAAGTTTGACTGCCGGTCAATTCTCGGTCAGGTTAACGGTGAATACGTTAGTCATCAAAATATATATTCTCATCATCAAGGACTTACGTATTACCCCGTCAACCGTGTCACTGATTTTGAAAACTTTATAGAAGTATACTGACTGTTACGTATATAGCTGTGACGCTGAATTTAACGGCTTCTGAACGGTCGACGGTATAGTTCATAAGTACTGTATTTACTTACTTACATGCAGTTTCCATTAATTAAAGGGTTACGGGATTTTTACAGACGTTGCGAGGGCCGATAGTACTCGACTTGAATGAAATAAAATCTCCATATTGATACTAATCGGCTCCGCTCCTCGTTTGGTAATACCAATATGGAGATTTATTTCATACAAATCAAGTACTATCGGCCTTGCAACGTCTGTAAAAATCACGTGACCCTTTACTATCGTTGGTTCAGCAGTGCTTACAACAAAGCATATAAATCCCATACCAAAATAAGCTGGCATTTGATTCCCTGAAACTTTGGTCATTTTAAAACCTGAGAGAATTAAAGTGATACATATTTTCCTCGAAGCACAAAACAAAATCTGCAAACAAATTTCCTCACCCAACACATTAAAATTCCAACCCACACACCAAAAAAAAAGATCATCCCCATCCACACCTTTGTTCCATCGATATACAACCACCAGAACTGTCACAACAATTCTCCATAAATTAACAACAATGCCCAATCCAAGACGCGCGAATCCCTCCTCCGAAGGGAATTATCGCTAATCAATAAAACACGTCCTTCCAATTTAAATCTCAAACGAACACCGTCTTCACGTCACAGAGATGATTACAACAAAGCAACCCGTTCCGCGCCGACACAAAATAATAATACCCCCTACTGTCACCCGAAATGATCGTTTTTCCAGTAAACGACATCCGATTCCTCTACCTGACACTGAAACAGTTACCTCCCCCTTTTAGATTCGTACCTCCCCCCCCTTTGCATTAGGTCGGATAATTGCTGCAGTTTCGGCCCCGGATCCTTAATACGGTGTTAAAAGGCGTCGTCAGAACTCTTGGGGCTATGTATGCACCGGCCTTTGACGTTCAGATTGAATTTCGGGACCCCGCGTCACTAGAGGGGGGGATGGACTGTACTTTGGGGGTGTGCTGCCACCCGGAGAGTAAAACTTTGATCAATAAATGCCCCAAAGGTAAATCCGGGAAGTTCGGGGTCTGAGAGGCACAGTGGTGGGAGTCGTCCATTTCAAATTAGCGAGGGGATGGGAAAATGAAGTTAGCACTGAACGATGTGTTTTTTTTGGGGGGGATGTTGCGTAACGGTACTGTGCTATTATTTCGCCTTAATTTACCCATTTTCATAGATGGGTAGTTCATTTAATTACTGTGAAGCTTGGTTTTTCACTCTCTTTCCAAAACAGGGAATTGCTGAACGGTGCAGATTCTGTGTTGTTTTTTCAGTGTGGTGCAGGGATAAGGGTAGATGGCTTCGAGAAATTTGGGATGAAAGCTTTTAGCGGATATTCTTACGCTTTAAGCACAATTTGACTTAAATTATCTGAACCGGTGTAGGATTTTTATATGGAAGCTATACATTGAAAATTTTAAGAGACTTTCGCTGTGGGTATAAGGAAGTTGCATGTGTCAGATTTTCAAAAACAAACAAGTGTTCCGTATGGTGTTTTGTATGGTAAAATGAAATATCTAGTCAATTTTTTAAAAAATGTACAGGTAATTAAATACTTTAGTTTAAAAGTCGAGAAAAAACACGTGACTGAAAACGTTTATTGTTTAAAAAGTAACGATGCCGTCAACAATCATACCATCAACTCCATTGCTTTCCAACAATGGTTATCGTACGCTGAAAGAATGGTAAGTGTAAAATGCAATGCTATATGAAATTAAAAATAGAGAGCCTGTATACGAGAGAGAGACGACAACTCGCTTAAAAGCGTCTCTGCGCATCCAATTCTGTCCAAACTGTATCATGCCACCCCACGCTAATCCTATGGAGGGAAACCTGTGGCGAACAGAAAACCTGTTTACCGATCTGCGCGCTATACTGAGTTGTCGCCTCTCTAATACAGGCTCTCTAATTAAAATAGATGTAAAAGTTTGGGGCAATACCAATCTGTATTGTGTAATTGTGAATAAACTTTATATAGTTCAAGTTAATATATATATACTATGAATTGTCAACTTCTTACTTTAACCCTTTCAATCCTGAGACATCCGAAATTTTCGTTGAATCCAATGGGGTGGTAAGGTCTGAATGGGTTAAACTCTCGTTACGCCTAGAATATTCTAAAAAAAGTGAACTCTTAAAAATAGAATAATAGTGTTTTGCGAAAGACAAAATAAATGTAAAAAATCCAATTATAGTACAGCCGAGCTTAAACATTTTTTAATTTTATAGAAATTAAGAAAAGTTTTGTATCGATACCGATTTTAGAAAAGGAAAAAAATAATATTTTTCATTCTTACATTAATTCATATCTATCTATGTATTTCACCCACTTTATGATGGCATTCTTTCTCTACCAGTCATACATAACTTCAAATGCATTTTCAAAAATATTATTTTTGAAACTCTACTGAGAATTTTTTAGAAAAGTTTGAAGAAAAACTACTCATGAAACTAACTTTTATAGGAAAATTGCTACTCAGACTTTTTACTGATATAATTTAACAAGTTACACTAAATTCACTTATCATTTCACAATTTGTATTTGCATTGTAATTTATCATAAAGGGTGTCCCAAGATAACTGTCCACCCTCTTTAACTTATCCCTATTCCTTTATTGCCCTATCCGATACAATAACTTTCAACGTCCTCCAGCGGAAACTTTAAAGTTAGGAGTTATAAACTTTATTTTAAAAACTATTAGATATTTGCTAAATTAGGCAATTACTAAGTTGTAACGCAGCATTAATTAAGTAAGAAAAGACACCTTAAGCAGAAAAATATCTTGAATGAAACCCCTAAAACGCACGATCAAAAGATAGAATTTACGTAGTTTTTAGGTCTTAAAACGCTCCTCACGAGGCGAAAATGAGAAATTTTCATTTTTTTTATCTAAGAATATTTTATATATTTACGTCATAAAAATGAAATTTCTTATTTCTGCATCTTAAGGAGCGTTTTAGGACGTAAAAACTACGTAAATTATACCTTATTAAGAGTGCGTTTTAGTGGTTTTTTCAAGGCATTTCTCTGCACAAGGTGTCTTTCGTACTAAATAGATGCTGCTCTACAACTTAGTTATTGACTAATTTAGCAAATCTGTAATAGCTGTTACAATAAAATTTATAACTCCTAAAATTTCCAGTCGAGGGCGTTAGAAGTTGTTGCATCCGATAGGGCACGGTCACTTTACTATACGTAGACCCCACTTTAATGACTATATTTGTAGGGGTTCAAAGGCGAAAGGGGTAGACAACTATCTTGGAACACTTTGCTTAAAACAAATCACGAGAAAAAACAAAAGCTTGGTTACCAACTGGGTTTGATCTCATTTATCCTTGAATCTCCCTCTCCCAATCAAAGTCACTATTTTTTTAAATTAACTATTCCCTCATAATTTACAATTACTCCTGCCAATGCATTCCATCCGACTAACTATTTCTATACTAAACTCAAGTACAAATTAAATATTGATTACTTATATTTGCATAACGATGTAGAGACATATAGCTTTCCTCAAACCACAAAAAAATCCGATGATGTATACACGCTTCTCCTAAATTCCATTCTTCAGAGAAAAATCTTAATTAGAGTTTGATTAAAACGCCAAATCAACGCATTCACTCTGGCACATAAGCCGAGAAAACTCCAATCAGAGCTCATAAAATCATCACCTTGCCCTAACCTCCACCGCAGAAAAAGGATTAAAACCCTCCTATACGTTCGAACAGCGAAGAACTCCCTCCTCCCTTGGGACTTTCTCAGAACTTAATAAAGACCACTTTTCTACCAAGTACTCCGGAGTCAGCCCTTTTCTCCCCTTCCCCTCCTCTCTCTCAATGTGCAAACACGAATCAAGAGCTGTGTCAACATCATTTTAACATTAAGTAAGTAGCTCTATGTCGGCAAAGGTTGCTGCAAATGCGGAATTTATTTTCTTTTCCCCGAGACATCTTCCTCGAGACTATATTGGAGTCGAGGGGTCCCAAGTTAGCCTGATTATACAGAAAACTCTGGAAATGAAGTTAAGCGTGAAGTCGGGGACGGGGGACTGTTTGTTTATTTTTTTTCTTTCCGAGAGCCAAAGTCGAAAGAAATTGAGTTTCTGCTTCTGGTTGGAAAATATGCATGGCGGTGGAGTATTTAGCTTTCTCGGGATTTGGTTTTCTGAGGCTATTTCTTTTATGCTCTCTCCCGAGAAAGTTTTACTCCTGTTGCAAGATTTTTTGATGGTGGAGAGAGGTTATTAAAAAACGTCACCTGTCATGCGAATTGTGTTTTTTTGTCGTTGTGTCCCTGGGCTGAAATGAATTAAATTGCAATATGGAGTCTGGTGTTTTTGTTAGGTTAGTTAAATGCTGTATCATCTTAAATTAGTGTCCATGATTGTTATTTATATTGACATGATTGAACAACAGTGCTTTTGAAAATGGAAACAACATCGTAAAGACCATAATTTTATGCTCAGATAAAATAATTAAATAGTTACTGAAACTATTTTTGTTCTATTTAGATTTTAAATCTTGAAAGTCAGAATTTCTAAACAGAAAATTTAATTTCTGGAATGTAAAATTTCTAAGTTAGTGTCACGACAAATAATGTTTTAACGTTATTGCATGAATATAATATAGTACATTATGTAATGTTATAATTTATAAACCTAAAAAGTATAGTTATAGCATGTTACATCTAACTGAAAATTCATTAGATCACAAAAAAGTTTAATAACTTTAGAAATGATACAAGTGAAAATGGTGTTTGAAAAAGCGAGTTGGAAATTATAAAGTTTAAAGTTTGGGATACATACCTCACTTATATTAAAGTAATACCAATGTTTATTGTACACAAAAACGTTTAACATAATTTATTTTTTATAGGAAAAATATTATTTGCCATTTTAAGTAACTTTATAGATATTACATGCTATTTTGGAAATCTATGCTACTTTTTATAAAAATCAATAATAAATAGATCCATCTAAATCATGTTATAAATAAGTATTTCTATCCTAACCCAATTATTCTCAACTTTTCCTTCCCATTCCATTAACAATCCGACTGAGAATAAATGTTTTAGTGGTAACCAGCAAGCTAACTCCAAAATTTTTTGTGTGTATTTAAACGTAGACAACACGCTTCTTAAACTAAAACCTACCTAGGGTTTCTGGCCAATATAATTGAACCTCCATCGCCACACTGATAAACAGCGTATTCCACTTTCCGAGTCCAAGCACATCCTCAGCTGCAGTTTTTGAAAGAAACCGAGAAACAAAATCCTCCCGGTAATCGTTGAAAGCAGTTCCAACAGTCCCATCAATAAAAATACCTCCTCCTCCCCTCCCAATCTGATCAGGGGGCGAGTACAACTCGTCAGGACACTAAATGTGATTGATTCTCCCAAAGGTTCTGGAACGAGCCCCTTGCGTAAGCACCCTTCTCCGAGTGCCAAGATCTTAAAAGGAGAAAATCTCGAAGAAATTTTCGCGCACTGGTAGTAGGAAAATAAATAAATCCCAAACTCCGCGAAAATAAGATCGATGTAGCAGCAAAGTGCTTGCCTCGGCAAAAACCTAGTTTCACTATTTGCTACTTGAGTGCCTGAAGGTAAAAAAAAAAAGAATGCTTTTTAAAAGTTCCTGTGGACTGGGGCCTCCAAGGCGTACTCCAAGTCAAATTCACCAGACTTGAAATGGGTTCGTTTTTACTAGTTTTTTTCTCAAGTGACTGTGGACTAGTTACAAAAGAGGATGAAAATACGGTCCTGCAGGGCAGCGCACTACTTTCCTATCTTGTTAATATAATTAATGGTAAGGAAAGTGAGGAATATACACAGCTTCAAATTCAAGCTTACTTTGAGTGGATTCTGGATGATTAGTAAAGCTCTTTTTATATTTGCCGAGAGAGGGAGTTGTTATTTTAGAGTGAATTTCACAGGGGGGATGGGATTGGATATTTGTGATGTACATTTTATTACTTTAGAGGGGAATTTAATATCCTCAGGCCGTCTTTCCGAGAAAATCTAATAAACGGGTGGTGATTTAGGAAGTGGAGTTAGAACTTTTTTATTGTTCCGTTTTCTTTTGTTGTTTCTTAAGTGAATAAAAGGTTCCAGATGAGAAAATTCAGTGTGGATGGGAATTTTCTTTTAAATTAAGAAATAACTGACATATGGAATAATGTAGTTTTAATAGAGAAATAAATTCGAATAGAGTATAGAGAAATAAATTCAACAATTTAGAAAGTTTTCATATTTTTAACGCTTGTGTGAAAGATTTCATATTACAGCGAAATGAAGTGATCGCTTTATTTTCAAAATTTATGATGTAGAATCACTAAGCTCTTGCATTGTTGTTCAAAAATAACACATTTTCTATAATGACTACATATTTAATAATGCTTTTAGACAGTTCATGAAATGTCTAAATTTTTTAGACAGTTCATGAAATGTCTAATAGCTCTTTTTCCGATGGTGAAATACACAGAGAAAAATCCTAACAGATGGTCCAAAACCATATTTTCACATTCTGGACGGGTTTGAGGGCGCCACGAGGAACTACAAATGATTGACAGAGAGATCGGCGGTAAATTTTGGAGAACAAACCTGTGATTGGCTAAATGATGTCCTGTTCATTCAAACTGTCACTCAATCTGCTATTTTCAAAGGAGAAGGAAAACAGTTTTTCTCGCCCAATCAGGCATTTTTTCTCCGCCTCTCTGACGTTGATGCGATCCCAGCACCAAAATAGCCCCCAATATTGATTTGCGGACTATATAATGCAATAGACACAACCAGATATTCACTGATTGCAACTGTACTGTGATTTTTATTTATTTATTGGTTCTAACTAAATAAACAAACATTTAGTATTCAACATAAAATGTGCATATATGTTCAACATATGCGTGCAAGAAAGCTAACATTATGTGTAACAGTCGATGTAACTCAAGTTTAATATGTGTAAATAATTTAAGACGAAAGATTTTATATTTGAAATTTTGTAAATAAGTGAAAAATGAAATTTTATTCATAAATAAATAAAATTGGCTGCTTTAACTAATATCTTACCTTTTTTTAGTTTATTCCTTTTCAATACATTACTCGTAGAAATTACGCTATCGGCAAAACAGCTATTAGACATTTCATGAACTGTCTAAGTCTCAATTGAATTTCATGAACTGTCTAAAAATTTTAACCACTTATTGTAACTGATCAACCATTACACGATCAAGCTGCAGTTCATGAAATGTATATTAGACAGTTCACAAAATTTCTAATTTCACGATCGGTCTACGACGCATCTAATAATCCATGTTACATATAAAAATCCACGAGTAAAAGTTGTAGAACACGAGGAATTCAATCCTATAACTCAGTTTATTATTACATTTGGAATATTATGAATAATTTTTTTATGGAATAAATTTCACGATTTATAAACAAACCCCACAACAACAAATGATTTTAACAGTAAATATAAATTTGCGCTAACAAAATTTAGAAAATTTATGGTTTTTATAGAAACTATTCTTTGATTACCGTCATGTGGTAAAACTTCTAATAAGAAGCAAATTACTACATTAAATATTTTGCGGGAATGAATCTAATAATTAAACTTTACTGATCCTAATTGTTGCAAATTTTTAACTAAGAAAAAAGCATTCCTTTTTTTCCTCAAATATATTTTTACCGTTTAAAACTGTTTTTCTAAAGGTTATTATCTAAAAAAAAGGGGCGTGCTGTCTAATTTTTAAACGATCCAATTAATCAGTGAGGTCAGATCCCGAATTGATAACAATCATGAAAAAAGGTTTAGTAGTCCCATTGAAATTAAAAAAAAGTAGCACCCCTAAGCAATAAAATTTTTATGTAGTACGTAGTTTTTTAGTTTCATTTTCATTAACGCTCCTATTAAATTTGTTTATTTAAGTATCAAGAAAAATATTTACCTACATTTCAATTTGCTGTTTTTATTTCATTTTAACAGTTGTTTGCTAACACTGAAATCAAAAGAAAATATCTCACCAAAACGACTTTGTTATATAAAATATTCAACTTATACTGAAGAGCGTTATACGTTACTTATGTTTACTTTTTAAAAAATCAAAGAACTTAATAATACTGTTTGAAAAATCAGGCTGGCTCATTTTAAGAATTAACAAATTAGAAAAAGGTTCAGGTACAATCAGAAGATCAAGGTATTTTTTAGAAAACTTTTAAGATCAAATTGTTTGATCCATTCAGGACAATGCTTTTAATTCATGCTTTCAAGAAAACTTTTTAGATAGTTTTTAAACTCAATCTTGGCTTTATATTGACGTACACCAAAATTTTATAGGATTTATACTGAAAAGGTTATCGGTACTCTTACCACTTTATTAATGCTCAATTATTAATTTTATTTATCTACGCATATTCTTCAAAGTGTGTATTAAAATTAAACGTGAATGTTTAATTTATTATTTCTTCCAATGGATAAACAAACTGTAAACCCAAGAGGAAGCATTTTGGAATTACTTACTTTGAAACAATAAAAATAACTAAACTGTGTAAAAAACGCAACCGAGTCATTTCTCATAAAGGCGATAATTTGTTGCAAATAATTGCGAATAAAGGCGTAAATTTACTGTAAGCATTACATGCATTCGTCTTTGTTTACATATTTTATAATTTATAAAATCCCTTACATGGGATAAAAAAGGGTTAATATCTTTTTGTCCAAATCCATTATTGTTTCAACTAACTCGTAGAAACAAAGCCTCAAAGGGGAAACTATTCGAACAATCAACATCCCAGTAATTTATTTTGCATCGCACTGTAAATGAATTCCATCCTCAATAATTTATTTTGTGAAAGAAATAAAACAACACTTATTATATAATACAGTGCTGTAAGATGAAAGGCAAACATTATCGAAAAACACCTCGCAAACCACAATGCAGGGAAGAGGATGCTTCTCGCACAGCGGTTATTACTCAAATTCTCACTCAGATATGGTTATTCGCACAATCATTTATCAGGCTAGGTTGTTCACGGGTCACAAATAAAATAGTTCGGATTTAGTTTGTATTGTAAGCACGTTTTCTGGCATTTTCTCTTTCTACTTAATATGGAAGCTTATTTCAGCCCTACTCGGGCTTAGAAGATTACGTATCAAGATCTTCATGGGAGATGGCAAAAAATGTGTTTGGGTAGATTCGAGCCCTCATGAGAGTATAATGAAGGTTCTATGTGGGTTGTGTTATGAATGCATGAGATTTTCACTAAAGCCTTTGCTTGCTGGAGATCATATTTTCTCCCTGCTGCATGGCGAATAAAAGTAAATTTGAATAAAGGTAGAATTAGATTGAAGGTTACTGAAAAACTACCATTACCTTATAGTTCCGTGTATAAGCCGAGGGTACACTTTTTATTCGAAAAATTGACCAAAAAGTTAAAACCCGCGTATAACAAGATCCTATACCCAGCCTTTCAGTTTTAGCCGAGTCTGTTCTGATTGGTTGGTTGAAATTTTTTTTAATAAAACACAAACTGTGGGGATATAGAATCCATAAACTTCCGCATGCTAAGCAAGCATTCTAACTCTACTCCAGGGGGATTCAGTAACTTTACAACATATTATAACATCTTCCTTTTTGGATTAATTATTTATTGACGAAGGCTCAGTGTTACGGATTGCGAAAACTGGCAGACTGAAAAACTGACGGGCACACTCCAAAAGCTGAGATACAAGGCTATCAGATGATGCCAGATGAAGTAAAATAGGAAAAAGAATCAATAAAACCCAATATGAGGCCTTCATCCAACTTCCGCCGCAAGCGTCGGGGAGCATATTCTTTTTTCGATGAAAGCGCGATTTTAAACCCCCGTGAAACTTCCCCCAGTAGGTGCCATTGAATGTTTTTCAGGGAGGATCTTGAGACAATGATATCCCAAAGAGGATGTCTAGGTTTTAATTAGATATTGACTGCGTTCAGGCTCATGAAATTGAAAAGAACCAAAAATGACGATATTTTGAATATTTCCCCTATATTTTAACAAGGGAAACCTACTTTTGAAGGGCGCGGGGTTCAAAAATTCTCCTTGAGACCTTAAAATTTGCAGATAATAATGTTTTAGTATTTGTAACAACTTAAGGGGGAGGGGAATCTGGGAAATTCGAAAAAAAATCCCATAGACTTTTGCAACACCCTAACCTACAAGCACACGTTCATTGCTACAAAACTTAGTTTGAAAGTGGAGTGTCCCAATCGGGAACAAGTCCCAAGGTGCCCCTCTCTTCCCTATACTACGCATAATAAAAACGTATCTAATGATCGTGAAGAGGGGTCCTAATTTTACTTTTTGTGTTTTCTTTCAATTTGTTTATATTTTATGTATTGGGGTACGCACCCTAGCCTATATAATATTTTAATGCGATTGTCAAGGGATTTTAATGTGATTGAGAGTTAATTCCGTTAATAGTTCATTTTCAATTTATTTTGATCTGCGTATAAACCGATATCCCCACTTTTTAATTGGAAATTTTTCCGAATATTCTCAGCTTATGGGCGGAAATCTACAGTAGATTCAGAAATATTTTTAAACACTAAAGAATATGATACTTTGTATCTAAAGTACAAATAAAAACCTAAATGTTTATTTTATCCTAATGGAGAAATTTAGGAGTGAAATCTGAGATAAACCTTTTTTTAGAATTCGAGATAGTTGGCTATATCGGTAATTTGAGTAGATATTTATCAATATTTCAAACAATTCCAGAGAAAGTACTAATGCACTTCTTAGAAATTGAAACAGACAAGCAAACAAAATATTCCTATTTCAAGATTATGAATTTATCAATGAATCAACAACCTTTAAAACAATATCTAGGAAATGGTAAAATCTCGGGTGTCTCTCTGAAAAATAAAATAATTAATATTTAATAAAATAAATTTTCACGAAACAGAAAAAACTACCATTTTATTTGTTAGGTTTCAATTCATTAATGTCTAACTTTATCTAAGGGAATATATAAAAAAAGTGTTCATTTCTGGAAAACGAGTTCTTTTGATTCGGAACGTAAATCTATAGATACACCTTTGGTGTTCATATAGCACAAATAAAAGTATAGGTGGTAGGATAATGTTTTTTTTTAGATATATTAGGTAAAATTGGATTTTGTTTTTAGAAAAAATCATTTTTTGATATTTAAAAAATCGCAATTATTAATTAAACATATGGTTTGTTAATATTTTTATTAATCTCGCTATTCTACAAAAGTTTTTTTCTCGACGGTTTCCCGAGAACTTTGTCCAAATGACATTTTAGGTATCAAAATATTCGGATTCTTTTGAGGATTCTGAGTGCTCTTCTATACGATTTATGGTATTTTTTCAGTCATTATGAGGCTTTTAATCATGTTTCTAAAAATGCTTACGAAAAAGAAGTATTCTCCAATGGATGGAATTAATCCAAATTTTATATTCACCCCATGAAATGAAATGTTTATATTTTGTTCATGAATAAAATAGTAAAACTTGAAAAAGTAAAATAAACATAATATGCATTTCTTTGGTCCAAGGGTTTATTTGGTTTCCAGAACGGAACCAAACCACTTAATGAATAGAACCTATATATAGGTGATAAATAACTTTTATCCTTAATCCCTCTCACAGCAACAAACTTTCACTAAGTTGTCGGGGCTTAAGGTTTTCAGATTGCACTCAGTAATCCCTGCCTAACTGTCACAATCTCGTTACTGGTGCCTCCACCGGTAATTTGCCACCCCGCTTACAAATATCGAAGCATTTGGAAAACAAATAAAGCGTGGAATCTTGTCTTATTGCCAATTTCCTTCTTTGCTTTCGACCAATCGTCTACGCTATTCATCAATGTCCAGCTTGCCAGTCCAGAACCAAACAATGAAATCAGGAACGCCCCAATTCACTTCTTGTTTTTCTTGTTAATCCAGTAATAGGCTTTTCTGGGACATAGCTATACTTTTGTTGAATTTTTATATTTATATTTATTGGAATTGACTACAAATCGTAAGTAGGGGGATTTTTTAATGTTATTGTGTAGTTTTGTGTTTTTTAGTTGAATAAAGGCAAAATTTAATCCAAAAATTAAAAAACTGAACTCTTATTGAGGATTTTGCTCTACCTCCTTTAGCTTTCCAATTTATTTTTAAACTTTTTTTATTTCGCCTCTGGGGGAGCTACAAGTCATCTCAATGGATTATCCAGGGTCTTGGAGTAGAATTTACTAGGAGTAGAATTACTAGGAGTAGAACTACTAGGAGTAGAACTAGGAGTAGAATTTATTTCCGTGACCCTAGGACAGGTTGGATCCAAATAAAAGCCGGGAAACAGACTTTTGAAACATTCTGTATATGATTAATCATGAGTTATTTGTGCACAAAAGATCAGTGATATAAATTATATCTCTTACAAAGAACTCAACATATGATTTCAAATATAAAGTTTTGATGTGATTTATTTATATATTAAAATGTTAAGTTTATAAAAAATAGATATAAATACCAACTTTTGTTTTGAAAAAAGAAACTTTAGAGGGAGAGGTATAGACATGTTATGTCCAATGATTTTTACTCGTATGTTTTTAGTGAATATATATTTTATAAACAGGCATCGAAACTCAAAACCAAACTTTCAACTGTAAAATCATTACTAACAACCAGTTCAAATATAAAATTTCTTTATTTCAATGCAAAATAGGAAGTTTTTGTTGTTCTGCTTGCGATTAAAGTGAAAATAAATAAAATAAGTAAGTGAAAGTAGTATGGGCAAAATTGCATGATTTGCTATTTAACATAAAATTTACTAAACATATGAATTTGGTAGGCATGATTATTTGCCATTTATTAAAAGATTTAAAAATTATACGGTAGAAACTTATTATTGTTAGACTTTAATAATTTCGTTCATATACCTGCTTGTTTTAAAAAAAGTAGTGATTTTTTTAAAATTAGCAACAATTAAAAACCTGTCACTTTTCTTGATTTCACTTTGACTTAAAACATCCTAGTTGTCTCTTAACTGTTATTTTTTTCAGAAAAAACATAACTAAATTGTCACTTCAATAGTTACGAGTGACTTCCAGCAAATCCCAAAAGCAAAGCTTAGCAAACTGAAATATAACTTATTTGTTACGAGCGTCAGGCTAATTGTAGCCGATGGCTCGGTGTCCCTGATATGTAAGGCAGGCGAGGGTCCAAAATTTTTAACTGAAATATAACTATAAAGAAACCTTTTCACATACTTTAGAAATCTCAGAGCTCGAGTCTGGCTTTTTAAAACTTTCACAGTGAGTGTTATTAACTGAGAAGGCTCAGGAGAGTCCAACTTCTCCACTCATAATTGCATTTCACGTGGCTTCTTTTGAAGAAGACATAGCCTTCGCAGTCAACGAACTTAATTTTTATAATGCACTCTCTTCTCCCTAATAGATTTAGGGAAAGAATGCTCGAAAATTTCAGTCTCCTACTTGTGTAGCTAGCTGAACTCCGGCACAATTTATTTAAGTGCACTGTTGGTTTCCCGAGACCAACAAAAACCTAATAAACACGCTCGGCAAAAAGATGCTTTTCATATACTTCCGTATGCAATTTTTTTCAGTTTTTCCCCCGCTAAGAAAAAAGCCCCCCGTGGAACAAATAGTTGGGAAAAAGGATAAAAGGAAGAGCCTAATGGATGGTTTTGAGGTCTTCTCCCCCAGTTATAGCCCTTTATAGAACAACAAATGCTCTGTGGATGATTTATGCTAGAAGAAAAAGCTATGCGCTGTAGGCAATATATCGGTTTTTAAGGAAACACTTTACTTGGACAGAGTTTTAAAAGATAGATCAAAACCATTATTTTAAGTACCGAGTAGGGATCTGAAGAGTTTCCAGTGAACGTTATTGAACTCAATAAAGCTTTATGATGGTGATTTGTCAAAGTGACATCACATTTTCATCAATTGTTTCGGTCTGCGCTCTGTCATATTACTATTCTAAAAACCGAGAGGAAATAACACTGAGCATATTGAATTCGGGTACTTAGAGATTGGATGGGAGCATTGAAAGGAGGAGGGGTATGTATGAAGCTAAAACTCAAAGTGATGTAACACGGTTCATATAGACAACTTTATCGATTTGAATTGTGTCCACACAATTACCACATTACCTATCCATTGTGAATTCAAGTTTCAATATTCTAAATTGGTTTAATGTTCTGTGAAAAAAGACTGAAAAGGGAATTACAGGGTAACCTCCTCATTTTCTTATGTAACTATTCATGGATGGAAACAGCTATGATTAGACACACATTTGTTATTTACGATTTAGAAACATTTTTTTCATATTTTTTTTGGTATGCATTACCAGACAAAAGATGATATGAGATGCATTACCAGACAAAAAATGTAGGAAAATAAGAAAAAGACAAGTATTCAATCAGATAAGAATTGAAAACCAGGTGTCTGTTTACAAAAAATATTATTTTGCGGTTCTTAGAAAATTCCCATCTTAGTTTAAGTACAGTAGTTAAGTTAATAATTGAGAGAAAAAAAATTACTATTATATGAAAGATACTTTTTCTTCCAAAGTACCAGAATATTTAAAAAAAATATTTATGTTCTATTTATAGAATCATCAATTATGTAGACCACTTACAGTATACCTAAAATAATAAATCAATCGAACAATCGACGGGAAATTCAAATTAATGCAAATCCTCGATAAGAGTACTCGGGGAAAAATAAGAATCTCAACATGCATTCATTGTTTCTGAAATGTCATCCATTTCACCCTCAAAGATTAAAAACCACCCAAGGAGGTGATTAGTAGGTTTTTACAAGCATTTCCCCCCACCCCTACTAATCACTGGAAAGCTCCTTGGCAGTGCTCACCTTAGATGAATCTCCCCTGCGAATTCCACCTCTTCCTATAAATTATGATTTGATTACAGGATCATTAGCCATTCATGCATATTTAGCGAACTGGGCTTTCCAAATGATCTTCCGACTGCATGCGCCAGACATTACTTTTCCTTATTAATACGGAAAATGGCCGTCCAAAGTCACAGGAAGGGGATCTGCATTTATTCATGGCGGTGGAAAGGATGGAACAAACTCAGATTTGAAAAAAAAAGTGGTTGATTAGGCTGGAAAGAGAGAGGTGTTGGCATGTGGGTTTTTTTTCGGTTTAATGTTTTATTAAAATGCTGATGGAGGTGTGATGAAAGTATAATGAGAAGTTTAGTGTTTTCTTTAAATTTGCATAAAATAAAGAGTGGTTAAGCGAAAAGTTTTTACAGAATTAGTGGAGAAAAGTAACGTCGTGGTAGACGATAAAAAATCGAAAAATGTCTGTAATGATTTAAATGTAAAATTTTTGTGGAGGACTTCAAATTAAAGAGTATTACCTATATTTTTAAAATTCCTTGGATATTCTTTTCATTCCACCCATATTTGATTATGTACTTTTTTACGTTTTTATTATTGTTATTTTAAATTCCTTGTACTTTCTAACATCCCTTTTTAATAAAAGTGAAAGGATTTCACGGTCAGAAGAATGAAGATTAAAAGATTTTGGGTAAAAATACCATGGTCTTGATGTAAAACTTGCGAATGTTTCGTATCCACTGCATTTTATCCGAAAACTTAATATTAATACTTTAACTTTTAAACTTAATACTTAAATCGGCATTCAATTTTTTTAAAAAGTGAAAGGATTTCAAGGTTGGATGATTATAAATTAAAAGTACCATTGTCTCAATGTGAAACTTATGAATGTTTCGTCCGAAGCTGTGTTGTACATTATTAGTTCTTTAAAAGTTGTAAAGATCGTCTTAATGACATGACAGATTGTTCAGAACTGGTTTCAGAAGTCGCACTAGCTGTCACAAATTCTGGCTCCGATCAGTAATTAGGACGATATTTACGCCGTTTAAACCGTTGATGATGTCCAACGCAGCAACACGGCTTTGGATGAAACATTCACAAGTTTTACATAAAGTCCACTGTAATTTATCCTAAAATTTTTAATCCTAATCCATTTTAATAGCTATAAAAACAGTTGATTTATATTTCCATCATTATAATTAACCCTTTGATTTGAGTTTTGGGAAAATGACAATGCTGACTTATCATGTCAGATTTTAAATGCAAAAACTTCATACGAGTTACATCTAATTTTTTAACAATAAACGGAAGGAAGGTCAGGCCCCGAGTGTTAATAAGAGAGATATGCAGTTAACTGAAGTGTAAAGTAAAAAATTCAAGAAATGTGAAATCCGTGTTCTAAAAAAGCTCTTGTCAACTAATCAAAAATAACATAGGAAACAATGATTCAACTTCTTAATAAGAGGTGAAATAATTCACCTCTTTGTAATCTTAACGGGAAAATAATATACGGTATTTTCAAATAGAAAAAGTGCCAAAAAGTCATGAACGAAGATTTGATTTAATCTGAACTTCAAATTCTGACTGTTTATTTCTAAAATGCAACACACTCTTGCAAATTCAAAATGCTTAAATCTTGAAAAAAAAAAGAAGTTTAAAGAATATTTTTAGTTCTTAGAAGGCTCCTCTGGCTAATTGTAATTAATGAGGAAAGCAATAATCCTTAAAAACAGGACGGTTTTACAGGCATAACAATACCTTCATTGAAGTCTTCTTATGTTAATTTTTTTCTCGATGCTACTACAGTAATCATACAATTATGGTTGTTTTAGCAAAATGAAATATGATAGAATGTTCAAAAAGCGTGGGTAAGAAAACAAAGGTGAATTTAATGAAAAATACACATTTAAAATAATAATACTACTGCAATAAAATAAAGTTTTTTAAAATAAATTTTTATTCCCTAAGAAAAATCTGAAGATAAAACCAGTCCATAGTATTAGCCTTACGTTCATCTTTCAAATTAGTTTAAAATCAGCCATTTATGTCATTTGGGTGTAAACGTATTTTAATGTTAAACGAAAGACATTTTAATTAAGTTTTTCTTGAGTAATTATAAATAAAAATGATTATTTTAAATAAAAAAAGATAAACTTAAGTGTTTGTTACATCATGACTGCTTCCTAGGAAATTAAACACCAACATATTTAATGATTGTTTGAAAGAACTTTGTTCTTTACTTAAAAAACTTACTTAATTAAATTTCTAATCAGCTTTTTATCCAATCATAGTTCACCCACTGTAAATGACAAAATCATTGATAAAATATATTCAGTTTAGTAAATTCAAGATTGGAAAAATATGTGCGTTTTAAATCTGTGCTAAGCTTTTATTAAAATAACTAAAATTTAAAAATATGTAAAACATTCACTACTATATATTTGTTTTATTTTAGTTTGTTATAATCACATTTTCCTGTTCTTACAGGTCCAGATGTTGGTATAAAATAAATGTTGGTCCATTCATTTGGTATAAAAGAACTCTTATTCTTTTGAGGGTTTGCTGTAAGGTCTTAGAATTTCAAAACAACCACTCAAAGTTGAAATATGAAATATTTGTCTCATTTAAGAAAAACGAATACACTTTTGAGCGCATTTCTGGAGAAATACACTGTTTTACATTGTGTTTTAACCACCTTTATCTGATACAAAAGTGAACTTTAAAAACATTTTACTACGATTACACATATTTTCAGTGTTTTTATAAGTGTTTGGGAGTGACCTAAAATATATCACCAATAAAACATGTTGGAATAGTTTTAAATTTTCGTTCGTTTCCTTCAAGTTAACTCTTGGGCATGGATATCTGTTGTTTTTTAAACAAAAGGTATTAAGCAGGTTTTTCTACTAACAATTAAAGAATCTTTAACTAACAAGCCAACATAAGCAAAAACATATTATAAAATGGTAAAAAAACTTCAATTCTCAATATCTCATTTTAAATATTGCTTAAATAATTGCCTGTTAGTATTTGAAAGATCTTCGAAATGAAATACAATTCTAATATCTTTTATATACATTTATTTGTATATACGATTGAAAAAATTTAATGTTTAAAATAATTCTGTAATTAATTTAATATCAAAATATTTTTCTAACAAAACTTTCATTTTGAATTGAAATTGGGAAAAACACAATACAGGGATAACGAAAAAAAATTGTGAAAGTTATTGTTAGAGAAGGGCAACGTCCTTTAATATTTTTAAAAATATATACATAATTTTTTATATTTCAGTTTTCTACTTGTTTACTACTCACTTTGAAATTCTAATTTGGGAAACTGTATCTATTTACCCAATCTGAAGTTGCATTCCTGGTGAATTTTTCGATGGAAAAAAATCCAGATATTTCATTCCTTAGAAACGTCTATATTTATTTCGATGCTCCACAGAAGATTTTCCCTCACAAGTTTCGTGCTCCTGAAGGGGAAAGTAAAGGGTAGGAAACCATCTGCCAGACACTTTTTTCTATCGGTTCGGACTACTCGATTCATATTTTAAGCTAGCATGACCTGGAAAACAGAAGAAAGAGACATGAGATAAAGCGAACTTTTTCAATAAGATAGCAAAAAAGAACATAGAGGAATTGGCGCCAATAGTTCGTAGACTGCATAAATCAATCCATAAAAATACGTCAGATTATGTTTCCTGCAACTGTGTTAGACTAGGAGGCATTCTTTCTTAAAGGGGGTAGTAAATGATAACATTGGATTTTGACAAGAAAATGGAATTTGTATTGACGCTTTATGATTACTTCGATGGTTTATAGATACAGTCAAAATTGAACGCAATCTCTTTCGACTTTTTTGTAAAACCATTTTGATCTTGTTTTTTCAAGGATAAAACCTGCTGTGGTATCTTTAACCACCACTGATTGGAAGCTGAACTGAGGGTCCAAAACCCTACTTTCAAATCCCATCTTATGGTAGAGGACACAACTACAATAATATCCATCATAGCTGCGATTGGTAGATGAGTATAGGCATTAACAATTTTATAGTCACTAGCTGTGATTGGATGCGACATGTTTATTCAATCTTTCCTTTCAGATGGTTATTGGAAGTTCAAGCTTCTTCTCCGCCTATGATTAGGTAAGAAAAGAGACACGAGTTTCCCCCAATCGCAAGCCATAACCACATGTCATTCGATTTCCATCTGTTCTGGCAGAACTCTGTGATTTAAACATCGTTTTGTATCAGCAAGGTGAAATGCTAAGTGTAACCTTATATTGCAACCTCATATTGTAAAATAGCATATTTCTTTCCATTAAATGAATTTTTTTTAACACTTCTGTTTTAATTTCTTCCTTTAGATACTTTTTATTGAAGATATTTGATTTAATTGATTTTTTAAAAGTTACGAAAGTAGCATATTTTTTCTTCAAATTTTAGGTCCAATGTGCCAAAGCAATTTCCCCCAGTTTTAAAAATTTTTCGTTGCATTTTACTTCTCTATTCAAGAGACAAATTTTCCGTGGTAAAGCGTTTAAAAGTAAAAAATAATTTTTTTTTCGGCGAGAGATATTGATGCGGTTTTGTTGTGCAACTAGCGAGCTCCGATCACAAAGCGAACTGTAAAAAACGGTTTAACCATTAAAGGGTTGGTGAGTGATAGATAACAAGGTAGTATATTAGTAAAAAATTGTTTCTCACAATTTTTGGGTTTCATACGAAATGTGGATTTCTGGTAAAAGTGAGTATTTTTGGATGTGTTCTACCAATAAATTGTAAAACACCACCTTTTATTCAATTAAATGTATATTCTCCGCATTTTATCCTAATGTACACCCTTAGATACTTTTTATAGAAGTAATTTGGTTTAATTTTTTTTGAAAAGTCAAGAAAATAGTTTATTTTTTCAAACTTTTGGTCCAATGCGTTAAGGCAATTTTTAAACGATTTTTAAAATTTTTGTGTTGCATTTTACTTCTCTACCCCTGAGGAAAGTTTTCCGTGGTTTATGTCCACCCTAATCAGCATAGCGTAGTGTCACAAAGAAATAATTTTATGCCATCTATATTCACACACTTCACTCTCATTTCGTTGAAATTCATGAAAAATAATTTTTTGAATTAAAAGTTTATTTAAACATTAATTTTGTTGTATTGTGTTCAATAACCAAAACTTTAAAAAATCAATACAGTTAATTTAGATTATCCTCAGGCGGTATGAAAATAAACTCAGTTAAACGACTGTGCTACGGGCTGTCAATCAGGCAAAGACAACTAAACCCAATTTTTAGGCTTCTTGTGCATCGTATCGTAAAAGCCTACGGCGCTTTCCGAATTCTGGTAAGTGGTCTTTTGTTCTGGTCACGGCTTTCAATTTTCCTGATGTTACCTTCTGTAGAATATTTTTAGAGTTTGCATCACATTTTTTTAAATAAAATCAAGTAATTAGGCTAGAGTAATTTTTACCTCATTTCTTCTTTAGTTTTAACATTTTAACTCTGCTAGAATATACGCGTTAATCATGCGGCTGAATTTTTAAGATACTCAGGACTTAATTGCATTTCAATTATTGCAACGTTAATATAAATTTATACATTTCCTTCATTTTTAATATCCTACTGGGGTTTTATTTGAAGAAATATTGATTTAGGTATGGATAGCAAAAAAGGTGTAATAGGATCTTCTGTAGTTTTTATTTCCTGTCGTTATTAAGAAACCTTGTGAGCTATCTATTTTTATACAAAGGGCATCATGGATGTCTGTCATTTAAAAATTGTACCAAATTACATCATCTTTAAAAACACCGCGAGAAGCATAAAATACGAATACGAAACTAGAATTAATCGGTAAAAAATGGTTTGCTATCCCTAACTTGTCTCTAGACAAAATGCGTATTTTCCTAATATTTCTATATTTCAAGCTCAATGCGCAACGTCTAAAAGTTGTTTTAGTCCCTCCAAATATTGCCCCCGTCTTATTGATACCAATACACAACTTTTGCCACCCCAAGCCCGAGAGATTTCCAAAAAAAATTTTTTCGATCCACCCTAATGACCAGGCAGGGTTACGAATAAATTATTTATTGATTTAACAGAAAATGAAAAGTAACGTCATAACAGAGTCATCCTAATGCTTCTGATAATTCTTTAAAAAAAACCCCTAAACTTAGGGTATTTATAAAGCAAAATAAAACACTGTCTTGCTTTTCTGCAAACATAAAAGTTTGTGAAGTCCTCTTCTTCACAAACAAAAAGTACTCGTGAAAAAGCATTATATACTATTTTTCATGGGAATAGTCTTACATAGGATTTTAGTGCTGTTATATTTTAGCTATACACTATTAATCATTTCCTTACAGATGATGTTTCAATAGCAATAACCGGAAATACAATTTTCGGTTCAATGTTTAAAGATCACCGCATTTCCTTCAGACTTTTCTTTTCCAACCTCAGAGACCATCTAGGGGGTTTTCTAACTTGATTTCGCGTGCTTTTTCGTGATTATGCTTAGTGAAAATAGCCATTTTGTTCCTTAAAATCTGTAGTTTACGAATCGCGATGGTGGACACTTCGGGTCTGCGCCAGGGGATGGTGAGAGGCGCAGAAGTGGAAAATCGACGAGTTTCAATTTTGTGTTGTTTGGAGTCAAAATGGTTCCTTTTACTTTTTTAATTTGCTTAAATGCTCCATAATACGAGAGAGGCGAGGGAGGACTAACGGGACATAGAGTTTGGAAAGGATCAGTTCACTCCAGTAGAAGGGGTGGAAGGATAAAGTGGAACGTAAAAATTTGTAAGCCTACTTTCTCTGAGGCGCAGGCTTATAGTCGTCCATTAACGTAATGAAAGGTGCCATTCTTTTCCTTATTTTCAGGCGAGAAAGAATTGCGATAGTAGAAATCTGGCAACGCTCACTAGGGGTAGGTAGAGGGGCAGGAAAAAATTACGAAAATCAGCAATATCTCCTGAAAAATAATTTCTTTTCTGCACCAACTGCGGTTGAATGTTTTGTAAATTGACACCAAAAATGGGTAAAATGCATTAAACCGATTTTCGAACGATTCTTCTACTTAAAATAGGGCCTGAAAGGTGTAGAAAAAAATAACGGGAAATTCTCAACTTTTAAGTCTTTTAAAAACTTATTTTTACTCGTGAAGAAGCACTAATTTCAGGCTAATTTTTCCCTTTATACACTTAAGAATACGAAATACCATCGTAGATATCTGGGACCTGCGATTAAGGAGGGGGACAGGGGCAGAAAAAATATTCCTGTTTTTATACTCTTCGTGGGAGTAAAATTCAAAATTTTCTACTTTTAATAGTCATAAGTGGTGCAAATAAAGAAGATAGATACCTGACATGTCTAACAGCCCGTTAGAAAAGAGTTCCTCCCATTGGAAGGTGAAATGGAAGGGTTAAGCGGAACATAAGGAATTATATGGGCTGTTTTGAAAAAAATTGTGTCTATTTTAGTGAAATAATGTAGAAATCTATTTGAGCAGGTTCTATGTAATCTGTAGAACTGGAAATGCGACAATAAGTAACTTTCATTCTCGACCGAGGATAATAATTGGGGCAGAAAAAAAGTTAAAATTATACTTTACTGAGAAAAAGAGTAATTATCCTGTTTAAAAGGTTTTATGGACTGAAATTTTTGATTGGGGTCACTCAAGGTGGTCTATCCTGAGAAGCATAAACTCATCTTTGGGGGTTGAATGGATGAAATGGAATACTAATTCGATTTTTTGACAAAAGGCGTGAAATTTCTTGGAAGAGAGTGATAATAAACAAATCGATTCCTCTTTCCAACTCTCTCGAATGGGTTACCCGACAATGAAATTTGGGAATCAAGACAAGGGTCCGTGGTCGGCGCAGAAAAATTTTATACATTAAATTTTAGTTTGTATAATTGTGTCTAAATAAGATAAAATATCCCTAAAATAAGAAAATTCATAGCAGACATGAAGGAGACCCATGTGAAAACTGTTTCTTGGAGGGTTAGAGGGTAAAATAGAATATTAGGGGGTATTACATTTTACTATTTTACTAAAAAGTGAGTATTTCTCGCAAAAATTGCATTAAAAGGATTCGATTTTCCAATTTTACTCCATGGAATATGATACGTATAAGATAAATCTGTAGTATTAGGCAGAGGAAGGTTAGTTGGGCAAAAAAACCCTGTAATTATTACAAAATTAAGACAAAAAAACTTTATAATATTCTAATTTTTTGAGAAATAATTAAATTTGTAATAATTACAGGTTTTTTTTTGCCCAAATAACCTTCCCCTTCCTAATACTACAGATTTATCTTAAACGTATCATATTCCATGGAGTAAAATTGGAAAATCGAATCCTTTTAATGCAATTTTTGCGAGAAATACTCACTTTTTAGTAAAATAGTAAAATGTAATACCCCCTAATATTCTATTTTATCCTCTAACCCTCCAAGAAACAGTTTTCACATGGGTCTCCTTCATGTCTGCTATGAATTTTCTTATTTTAGGGATATTTTATCTTATTTAGACACAATTATACAAACTAAAATTTAATGTATAAAATTTTTCTGCGCCGACCACGGACCCTTGTCTTGATTCCCAAATTTCATTGTCGGGTAACCCATTCGAGAGAGTTGGAAAGAGGAATCGATTTGTTTATTATCACTCTCTTCCAAGAAATTTCACGCCTTTTGTCAAAAAATCGAATTAGTATTCCATTTCATCCATTCAACCCCCAAAGATGAGTTTATGCTTCTCAGGATAGACCACCTTGAGTGACCCCAATCAAAAATTTCAGTCCATAAAACCTTTTAAACAGGATAATTACTCTTTTTCTCAGTAAAGTATAATTTTAACTTTTTTCTGCCCCAATTATTATCCTCGGTCGAGAATGAAAGTTACTTATTGTCGCATTTCCAGTTCTACAGATTACATAGAACCTGCTCAAATAGATTTCTACATTATTTCACTAAAATAGACACAATTTTTTTCAAAACAGCCCATATAATTCCTTATGTTCCGCTTAACCCTTCCATTTCACCTTCCAATGGGAGGAACTCTTTTCTAACGGGCTGTTAGACATGTCAGGTATCTATCTTCTTTATTTGCACCACTTATGACTATTAAAAGTAGAAAATTTTGAATTTTACTCCCACGAAGAGTATAAAAACAGGAATATTTTTTCTGCCCCTGTCCCCCTCCTTAATCGCAGGTCCCAGATATCTACGATGGCATTTCGTATTCTTAAGTGTATAAAGGGAAAAATTAGCCTGAAATTAGTGCTTCTTCACGAGTAAAAATAAGTTTTTAAAAGACTTAAAAGTTGAGAATTTCCCGTTATTTTTTTCTACACCTTTCAGGCCCTATTTTAAGTAGAAGAATCGTTCGAAAATCGGTTTTATGCATTTTTCCCATTTTTGGTGTCAATTTACAAAACATTCAACCGCAGTTGGTGCAGAAAAGAAATTATTTTTCAGGAGATATTGCTGATTTTCGTAATTTTTTCCTGCCCCTCTCCCTACCCCTAGTGAGCGTTGCCAGATTTCTACTATCGCAATTCTTTCTCGCCTGAAAATAAGGAAAAGAATGGCACCTTTCATTACGTTAATGGACGACTATAAGCCTGCGCCTCAGAGAAAGTAGGCTTACAAATTTTTACGTTCCACTTTATCCTTCCACCCCTTCTACTGGAGTGAACTGATCCTTTCCAAACTCTATGTCCCGTTAGTCCTCCCTCGCCTCTCTCGTATTATGGAGCATTTAAGCAAATTAAAAAAGTAAAAGGAACCATTTTGACTCCAAACAACACAAAATTGAAACTCGTCGATTTTCCACTTCTGCGCCTCTCACCATCCCCTGGCGCAGACTCGAAGTGTCCACCATCGCGATTCGTAAACTACAGATTTTAAGGAACAAAATGGCTATTTTCACTAAGCATAATCACGAAAAAGCACGCGAAACCCATTTTCGTGAAGTTAGAAATCCCACTAATCGTCATCCTTTTAAAATTGAAACAAAGCACTCTAAACTAATCAATTCAGGAATCATAATGCGGTCCTATTGTGTATCTTATCGGAATCGTAATACGGAGGCGATAAAGCAATTGCCCCGTCCCCTGTTCAGGAGCATAATGCTCCTTAAAGCAAATTAATGACCATTGTAATTACAGTGGAATCCGAACCACTGGCTTCAAATGACTTTTAAATGTTGAAGCACAGCCTGCCTAACGGATAGTTGTTAATGGCGGGCATTAGGATTCTGTCGCATTATCCCAGGCAAAGCTTTCCTTGCGTTTGACGTTGTTGTTGTTGTTGTTGTTGTTGCCAATCTCCGGTGTTTAGCAACGCTAAACCAAGTCTATGAAGCCCATCACTCTCAAAAAATCCAAAACCATAATAGGGTCCGTCGAAAGATCAAGTCTGGAAAGTCCCAGACAGTCCAGAATATGGTCGGGAGTGGCCTGATGCCCGGCACACTTCACACAGGCAGGAAAAGTCTTTTTTCCAGTTTGACGTTGTTTGTTATAAATCTGGTAGGCTGTCCTTCTACTGTGTTCGAAACTCTCCATACAGATTAGATACATTTGGGGTTGATCTGTCTACAATAATCCACTGTGTAAGTGTTGTCCCAAAATGGTTTGTGACGTAATGTTTTGTTGATAATGGATTTTAAAAAAAGTATTGATGATCGCATTTTTGGGAATTTTTTGCTATTTTAGCTTTGATATTAAAATTTCAAGTCAGCCTCAATTACTTAATTACTCAATTACTTACTCAGCCGATAGTTATTTTAATGTATGCCTTCAATATCATTCCACGTTAAAAGAACATCTTTTCATGGATTGTGTCGTGTGACTTTTCGCATTTTTGTTTTTTGGCAGTTTGGAAATTCTTAATAATTTTAAATTTTTTTTCTGATTCAATCAATCAATAAACTTTACGGTAGTTTTAAAATATTTGAGTGTATTATTTCCAACTATGCATAAATTTGTAAAAATTCATAATTATAGACAAAATTTCTTGATTAAATAGAATATCTAATAAAGTGGGCCCTCTCTTTTGCAATTATACTATAAAGGTCTTATTTATAATCACTTATTTAGAAATTAAAACTTTATACTTTTTCAGAGGTCTATTTGATTGATCGCAATCGTAGTTTATCACACTCAATCATAGTTTGATAAATCTCCCTCATTTTAGTACTTTAATTCATATACATTCCTCAAATGCAAGTATTTTCAGAATGAGAACATTTTTTAGAGTTATTCTTCATTTTTAAATTTTACAGGAGGAAAAGTAACCTGTTAACATTCTGGGGTACATTAGACTCGGTATAAAACTATGGTAAAGAAAGGTAAAATTGTGTAATAGGGTGGGCCGAAAAAAACTTTTTATTTTATTTTAAAACGCTATACCACGGAAAACTTGCCTCTGGGGTAGAGAAGTAAAATGCAACAAAAATTTTTAAAATCGGTTAAAAATTGCAATAGCGCATTGCACCTAAAGTTTGAAAAAATAGGCTATTTTCATTACTTTTAAAAAAAATCAAATTAAATCAAACAACTTTTATAAAAAGTATCTAAAGGCATATAATAGAATAAAAACGTGGAGAAAACATATTTAAGTGAAAAAAGGTGGTATTTTACAATTAATTGGTAGTATAATAACATCTAAAAATACACGTTTTACCAGAAATCCACATATTTCGTATGAAAGAAAAAAAATTATGAAAAAAATTTTTTATTACTATACTACCTTTCTAGCTATCACTCAGTAACCCCCTTAACAGTTAAAACATTTTTTACAGTTTGCTTCGCGATCGGAGCTCGCTCGTTGCACAACAAACCGCATCACTATCTCTCGCCGAAATAAAAACTTATTTTATATTTTGAAACGCTATACCACGGAAAACTTGTTTTTGAGTAGAGAAGTAAAATGCAACAAAAATTTTTAAAATCGGTTAAAAATTGCCTTTGTACATTGGTCCTAAATTTTGAAAAAGTATGCTATTTTCATAACTCTTAAAAAATCAAATTAAATCAAATAACTTCTATAAAAAGTATCTAAAGGCATAAATTAGAAGAAAAATGTTTTGAAAAAATATATTTAATTGAAAGAAAAACCTTATTTTACAATATAAGGTTGCACTATAAGGTTACACTTGGCATTTCGCCTTTTTTTCTTCAAAAATCGCATTTTTCCGATGGAATTAAAAAGTTATTATTCCTGATAGTGCATAGTATGATTTGTAATAAAATGTAGTCCTTTACTGGTCATTAACTTCTCTTGGTATTTTGAAAGAAGACTTGATTGAAAAATTTGGCATTGGAGATCTTGAAAGATTAATAGTTCTTATAAACCCATCTCCTGGCATTCATACAGATGACTTTTCCTGATGCCCTCTGTGTTACTAATTTTACACAACGTTCGACTGTTTGTGTGTGACATGGGAATCTGTCAAAGTTCCAGTCATTATCATAAACTATATCTCTTGATCGGTGAATCTTCGTTGTATAGGTGGGGAGAAAGAGAAGCAGTGTTCCAGCTAATCTATATATAGTCTACGTATGTTCTATATATGGTCAATATGGTCTGTAGCTTGGAAAGTAGGTTTGGGGGGATGGAAACTCCTAACTGACTTTCTTTTAAAAGCTGAGTTTCTAGCCTTAATTGTTCTTCTAAACCAAACCCCCTCATATATGATCCCTATTATCTATGATCATGCCCAAAAGCAAGTTTTCAGAATGAGCAAAAAAGGCAATTTGTTTAATCATTGGATCAATGATTTCTAATAACTTTTCTGGCAAAAATCTAGATGTTTCTATCCCTTTAAAACGTGTCCAGGTCAAATTAAGAACCATTTACTTTTCAAAATAAAGAATCATACAGACAATTTGATTTAATTTGATTTTAATATAAAAGAAACTAAAATCATCTGTTTATCTGTTGGATTATCAGTACTAAAATACAGTTTATGTTTTAGTACTGATAAGTAATCCAACAGAGGAACATTCTTTTACAGGAGAAGGATTCAACATCAGCAGATTCTTTCAAACTACCAAATGAAGTTAATAACCAGTAAAGGACTACATTTTATTACAAATCATACTATATGCACCATCAGGAATAAAAACTTTTTATTCAATCGAAAAATGCGATTTTTTAAGAAAAAAAGGTGAAATGCCAAGTGTAACCTTATAGTGCAACCATATATTGTAAAATAAGGTCTTTCTTTCCATTAAATATATTTTTTCTTAACATTTTTTAAGAGTTACAAAAATAGCATATTTTTTCAAAATTTAGGACCAATGTACAGAGGCAATTTTTAACCGATTTTAAAAATTTTCATTGCAATTTACTTCTCTACTCAAGAGGCAAGTTTTCCGTGGTATAGCGTTTCAAAATATAAAATAAGTTTTTATTTCCGCGAGAGATAGTGATGCGGTTTGTTGTGCAACGAGCGAGCTCCGATCGCGAAGCGAACTGTAAAAAATGTTTTAACTGTTAAGGGGGTTACTGAGTGATAGCTAGAAAGGTAGTATAGTTATAAAAAATTGTTTTTCATGATTTTTTTTGTTTCATACGAAATATGTGGATTTCTGGTAAAAACGTATATTTTTAGATGTTATTATACTACCAATTAATTGTAAAATACCACCTTTTTCAATTAAATATGTTTTCTCCACATTTTTATTATATTATATGCCTTTAGATACTTTTTATAAAAGTTATTTGATTTATTTTGATTTTTTTTTAAAAGTAGTGAAAATACACTATTTTTTTTCAAACTTTAGGTGCAATGCGCTATTGCAATTTTTAACCGATTTTAAAATTTTTTGTTGCATTTTACTTCTCTAACCCAGAGGCAAGTTTTCCGCGGTATAGCGTTTTAAAATAAAATAAAAAGTTTTTTTCGGCCCACCCTATTGTGTAAAATTAACCCATTACTGCCTGACGTCCCTTTTTAGGGACGTTTTTTAAAAGTCCTCCTATTTCTACAAAAATTGTTCCTTTGAATCAAAATTTGCACTGATGTATCTCTGATCTTTATAGAACATAAAGAACACAAGAAGAAAGCAGAATTTTAAAATTTTTTCACTTTTTTTAAAGTTTGAAGATAGAATTTTTCAGAAAAGTACTTTTTTAAAAATTTTAAAAGAAAAAGCTTAAAAATCCTAGTTGTTATTTAAAAAAAATTTCAATGCCGATATATATTACTGTTTATACATTAAATCAGTTGCGGTGTTTTTTTATTTTTCCAAAATATTTTATCTTGACCTTATTTTGGACCCTCGAAAAGCGTCCCTAAAAAGGGACGTCAGGCACGAATGCCCCCGTGGTTTTCCCCATAGTGAAATGCTAGTGTTTCCTTTATTTTTTTCATAAAAACGCGTTCGATTCTTATGAAATGAATTAAATAACTGATATTTATAAAATTCCTTTAATTTTAGCTAATAAATTTATTATTTTTGTTTATTTTTTTTGGAAAATACTGTTATTTCTGCTAAATAAATGGACTAAAAAGTCTTAAATTATAAGGAATTAACTAATTTGTATTATTTAACAGGAATATATTAATTATTTTTCTATATTTATTACTTATGCAAATATAATCTGGTTATATTTTAATTAAAAGTTTAATAATTATCCGTTATAATGACTTTTTGTCATTAAAATTGTCAAAAAGTATCTTTTGTGATATATTTTCGGCTTTTTTTCTAATTAGATGTCGCTAATCATTGTGTTCTATACTGCAGATCAATCCATATCATCTGGCTTGCTAATGCACATCCCACTAATGCTTGATTTTAGTGAGAAATTTGTGTTCCGCTCATTAAAATTAAATAAAATGAAAAAAGTATGGGCATTTGAAAGACTTAAACTATACAAATTGAGATATTCTGATGGATTTGAGGTGTGTAAAAGTAATTATTACTTAATATTAGGTAACTTATAAACAAAGAATGCCTTTTTCAATTAAAAACCTTAATTAATTTGCAATTAACATAGATTTGGGAGGAAAAAACGCGTGTTTTAGAGCATAAAAAATGCTCAAATTACGTTAATTAAGGTTAATTTTACAGTTAATTGGATAAATAATTAATATTTTTTGTTCATATTCATGTTACAGTATGGTTACGATCACTTCTGCTGCACTTAAAAAGGTGGAAGATGTTTTTGAGGCTTTAAGAAAGTTTTCTACCATGCGTTTACTATAGTGAAAAACAACGGGGGCATTCGTGCCTGACGTCCCTTTTTAGGGACGTTTTTTAATTTTGGTGTAGAAATTAAAATTTTATCCTGGAATTTTTTTCACTATTTTTCCAGTTGTTTTGGGGCTATTTACTATGTTTTCACCAAATATTTAAGAAAAATAAAAAGTTGGGCATTAATGGGTTAAATTAATTAATTGTGTAAAATTAAATCGCATGGTTCTTGTTAAAGTTGGGTAAATATTTTTAAGATTACGAAAATGAGGTTTTTTGTTTTTTAGATTAAAAAATGAATACAGCTTTATTGCAATATCTGAGAAACCCGTGCAATATCGTGAGAGAGTTTTTTTAAAGCTAGCAGCAACAGAAAAAAATCAGACAACCAAAAATATCTAAACATACACGGTGGTTTAAAAAACAACATACCTACTTTAAAATTCTCTATTCTCTACGAACCAAACTACTGGTCGAAAAAATCTGAAATTTTAAAAAGGATATATTGAAGGATTGGAATTTCCTTTAAACAAAAAAATTAGTAAATTAATTAATTTTATTAAGTTTTTACCTTAGATTTCGAACCGTCTTCGATCACCAGAAGGCTAGAATACTTTAGATTAGAAGGATTTAGATTTCACACACACATTTAAACTAAATTTTAAATGCTATCAAAAATAAATAAAAGCGTTTTCATACTTTTCTTAGTAAAAGAGTACGTAATGAGGGTTTAATTTTTAAACATATAAATAACATTACACACAAATACAAAATAATAAACACGTTTATTAATTCATCAAATATTTTTGAGGGTAACCACAAAGTTTTTTTATTGCTTGAATCACAAGAGAAAAAAACTTTAATTTACGTGACGAGAAAAAGAACATTCATCTTTTAAGTGTTCATTAAAACTCCAGCTTCGGTTTCCAAAAAAACTAAAAAGCCAGTTTTAAATTACGTTCCATATTAATTAAAAGAAGGATTAACTGAATTGAAGAAGTTCTTATTTCTTAAGGAGTAATCGCTTCGTCATTATGAACTTGGAAGGGTGACTTTTGCCTTTTTCAAAACAAATGGTTCTTAGCAAAAGAACAATGAAATTTAAGACTCGTTGAAATGAGTTTTGAGGTTCTTAGATAATCACGTTTCATTTTGAAAGATTTTGCAGACATAATTTCTGCCGAGTCATTTATTTCTCCGTGAATATTTCATACAATTCAAATACGAATTGATTATCAAATGTTAAGGTGATTAGAGTTTGATTGTTGAATTTTTAACAATGTATCTTTGTGTTAATTTTTCCCCCATTCAGCAAATATCTAAAGAGTTTGGATGTGTAAGAATGAAACAATTGTCCGTGAGATTGCATTTTATGCAATATTTATCTGCTCGTGTAAAAAAATCAGAAGGATATCTTTTATAGTATTTAATATCTTTTTAGTAGTATTAAATAGTATTTAATATACAAATTTATATAATTACAAAAGGTTCCCGCAAGTCTTTTTACTATATGAGTTTCCTACAACCACCCGTCTGTAGAGAAGTTGAAAGTTGAAATTTTTCAGACTGATGATTTGGTGGTCAACTTTAAGTTCTTGATAGGTTGAGCTGAATCGAAAACTTTTTATAAAAAAAATATAAAAAATCTAAGAATTTAAAAAAAGTAATTTAACTTTAATACGTGGGAAACATTAAATGAAATATAAGTTAGAGTTGAAGGGCATTAAATATCAAAATTTTATCATTTTAATTTTATGTGTATGATATGGTTGCCAACTCGTTGACAAAGGGGTAAAAATATAATACATAAAGGATGAACTAGGGATGATCCCTGCTTCATAATGAAAAAAACTATAGGGTAAAAACAAATGTTTAAAAATACATTTAACAATAACGGAATTCTAACACACAAAATATATTCGTTAAGGTAGTAAAATATAACCGAAATCAAAATTCTAAATTAGCACCGCAATTTACTTCAAAATGAAACCACATTCATAACCCAACTAATACAAAACTGAGTGAATTAACTGATTTAGAGTAAATTAATTTTCCTCGATCCCCATCCAAGATCGAGAGCAACAGCCTTAATCCCACCTCCAAAGGTATCCCAACACCACCCCAAAAAGATCGCGGCTCTCCAAAACTTATTTATATTCCGCATTTTACGCTTTCCGGTTATTTGCCCCCGCCAAATCCTCATAAGCATCGGGGCGCGAAAGAGCTAATTTTCACGCTCCCGGAACTCCTCTGATCCCTGCTTCATGATGAGATGCTGTGCAGGGGTCTTTCCTCATGTCTTTCCTCCTCCGGTGTTGTGTCTTCCTTTTTCCTCTTCCAGTGTTGTGTCTTTCCTCTTCCTCTATTCTCATAATGATTTCTTTTTTTTCAGTGCTGAGTCAGCAGTACGAGATCCGGGTGTACGACGAGTTCGTGATTCGAGACAATACGGCGGTTCTCAAGTGTCATATTCCGAGCTTCGTGAGGGACTATGTCACCACCACTGCCTGGTTTAGGGATGATGGACTTGTCATCCATGCTGACGGGACGCAAGGTGAGGATATGTGGCTAGAATTGATACTTTTTGACATTCAAATCTACATGTTTAAAATTGAAAGACGTTTGATCAATCAGTTTTAAATATAATATACAGTAAATCCCGTTATAAAGAACTTAACGGGACTGTAAAATTTCTTCCTTGTAACGGAAATTTCGTTGTAACGGTATATTGGTAATTCAAATAAAAACGGTAGGGGACTTTCTGGACTTTCGTAAAAAACGGGATATTTTGTTGTATCGGATTTCTTTGTAACGGGTTTTCACTTATTATGCCACCAATAGCACAACCAATAAATAACAATGAGGATGATAAAAGTAATAATTTTATTACCATGCGACATACGTAATAATGAAACAAAAATAGAGAAAAATGCGAAAACCATACAAATCAAAATTAAAACATTTTAAACTAGGAAATGAAAGAACAATTAGGAAAGCTTCTATGGTATGTATTTTCAAGGTGTAAGAAGAACAATTTATTGTGGGTTATAAGTGAATTTAAGAACGTAACCTAATAGGAATGCTTGTAAAATTAATAATATGTTAATTTATTTTATCTTTCTAAATGTAGGAACTCTGCAAACTTTATAACAGCTAATAATACTTTTAATTACTTAGATTAGAAAAAAGTTCTAATTTCACACATAGTGCAATTCCTTTAAGTTTTTTTAATACCCGAAAAAAATTAACGTTTCAATTATCACAGATATTTCTTACGTTCGCCCCATGTATTAAATTTTTACTATTAAAATCAATCGGAAGGTTTTATGCATTAAATAATTCAAAGTCGATGCCAAAGTCTCACCTCTTTTATGAATCCACTGAATAAAAATAAGCAATGCATACTCCCCATCCAGACCCTAAAATGTTTTCCGATTAAAAGAAAAATCCTATATTCTAGCTTTTTCAAGTGATTGAATACGTTTAGAAGTCCCCATACCAAGCGGAATCGAGCACATTTTCGAGCCGATAACCAGCTTTTTATTGGAAAAATTTCGCATGACTATCCCCCAAATCCTGTAAGCGGCCAAAATGCATTAAAGGAGATATGTCGGAGTATTCGATAGAGGCAGAAAGTAAACACACCCAACGTCTCCAGGTTAACACCTTCAACTCCATCTTTTTTCTCCTTTTTTTCTACACGAATAAAAACATTTCTTACGGTAGAATAAAAAAAGAACGCGTATTTTCAAAAGACCAGTGCAGCGCGCATATACGATTCAACTTTCTGCGAACCGGTTCACAGCTGCTTTTGATGCAGACGATAGATGGAAGAAGTTAGATTTTTTTTTCTTTTTTTGGACATCGCCAGGCGTGTTTTTGTATCCTTTTATTTGCTGTTGAAACTGTAGGGGGTAGATTGTATTTCTTACCAAAGAGGAGTGGGAGCCGAAAATTGCATTTCTATGTAAGTTACTTGTATATCTTCCTACCGTCTCTTTTTCATGTTTCATAACGGGGACGGCTCTTTCGACGACTGCAGATAAAGATGGAGGACGTGCATGTACGAGTATATTGCTGTTTTATTTTTTCTGTTCTTTCATTTCGGGTGCTTTTGTCTGTCGTATCTTAACGCTATTATGAGGATGGAGAATGTGTTTCTTTCCTCGCTGTTTCTCCTTCTTTAAAGTCTCCTTCTCTTTGTAAATGGTTTTCGAATTCGATAAAAAGAATGATTGGATCTTCTACTTCTCGGAATGGTGTGTTCCACTTGGATGCTGTTTTGCAGGATATCGCTGTTTGTTGTGAGGGAACTCGATGCATGCAAAACAAGAAACTGGATATTTTTATGAAAGGGGAAGAAATACGTATAAAAACTGAAGTATAAAAGTCCATTCGTTATCTGCGTTTTCTTTGAATATTTCCATCAAAGAATTTTAGGTACCTAGTTTGAAGTATGATATGGTGGATATGGTGTTTATTTCATTTCAACATTAATAGTCACACTCTCCATGCATTATACCAAATAAAGAATATTCATACTACTTTAGATTATGACAAACTAATTTGATGGTTTTCGTACGCTTTGAATTTTTTAATTAAATAGATTAATAGAAACATTTGGTTAGATTAAAGATACTTTTGATTATGTTGAATATACTAACCAGTAACTGATTTGAGGAGTTATTAACAGAATATTGAAATACTTTTATTATGCATTGTTCTTTTTTATCTCCTTTACATGCAGCAAATACAGAAGGAATCTCTGACAAAAATAGAATGCAGATAACAAAATAAATACCTTAAGATACTTACGGGTAAATTTGATAGCTTATTATACAAAAATACTTTTAAAAGTAAAACCAATTAAAATAATTAAAAAATTCTAAACTCTATCTTATATGCAAAATTCGACTTTGATTAATATTAAAATGACTACCTACATAATATCTAATACTGATATAAAATGATTTTTCCAAACTATTCTTTCAAAAACCCAAGATATATTAAAATTTTTAGAATGCAGACTTCATTTCTAGGATATTTATCTAAATAAGTCAAAGAATTGAGATAAAAAAGAAAATATATCTCCCGAAACTCATTCGAAGAGAAAATTTATTAACACTGGAACCTAAATTATTTCTCGATTTAAAATTAAACAATATTCTTTCACACAGACCCGAAAAAAGCAAAAGAGAATCTGGAACTAACTTAAAACTTAACGAATTTTCTACCTGAACACTCCGAAGCGACATCTCATATTTGCCCAACATCCAAGTCACCCCAGAACATGTACATTATTTATACTTACCCACAGCAAGCAACTCAAAGGTCTCGCTGGAAATCCCCCAATAACATTTTTACCCACAGCTCCAAGGTGACGTCTGATAATACAGCGACCTCCGAATTCCAATTTTCCACCTCTGATGGATCCCCCTTAGGAAAAGGGAGTACCGTGTACATTTGAGTGTTGTCAAAGGGATCTGGAAGATCAAAGGCAAGCGAATCCCTGGCTTTATTTGCTGATACGCATTGGTTAATGCCGGGCTCTGATGGCTCATAAGTATGGAGACTCTATTCATCAGTCGGTGTGATGAATAATTTGGGGGAAAAGTTTTCTATTGGGAGTGTAGTTTCTGATTAAAAATCAGGTCTGGAGAGGATGTTTAATGTTTACACGAATTGAAGAAGTAGCTGTTGTGAAGTGAAGAGGAAGAATTTAAAGGTGTTTTTATTTTATAGTTATGATAGTTTGGGTTAATGTTTGGATTTTAAGAGATGTTTTACGAATTTTAAGAATCTTTAGTGGGGAGAAATGAAATATTTGTTTGGGTGGTTATACGGAAAGTTTTGAAGCCTCGTTATTTCAAATAACTTAAATAAATTTTCAAAAGTCAGTGTCATTTGTTGTTGTTGTCGTGGGCCACTTGGGATACCCAAGCTGCACAAGGATTCAAGGCAAAGGGGGTGCGGCTCTTGAGAAAGTAAGGCCCATAAATGGCAGGAGTCCGACTTCTGCCTCATGAGATGATAGATGCTGACACTATCTAGCGCCACCTCCACAATTTTGCCATGTATCTAAAGTAGAAGGGAAATAGTCTCCAGACACCTGGACTCGTGGTAAACTGCGCCATGTCAGTGTCATTTATTATAACTTAAGTAATTTTTTACTCAAATATTATAAATTGTGTTGTACTAATGCTATAAAATAAGTTAAGACTGTCTTTCTCTTGTACTTAAGAACTGCGCAACAATTCTTAATGTAAATACATGCTTTTTAACACTTTATTTTTTTAAATGTGGGTTAAAGAATGAAAACAAATTTAAATTTTAAATAATGAATACCAGACTAAAAATATAAATAATCATCAATTTATTGCATTTGAAGTATCTAAAATACATTCATAATTCAAAAATAATATTAGAATATTGCCATCTATTATTACTTTTACTAAAAGCTTTTTCACCTTAAATGTGGTCTTAGTAACAAAAAATATTAAAAGCTATTTTACCTAAATCATGATTAACATAAGAATATGAATGGGAAAGTGACTATTGTTTGAAAGAATCAACGAGAAAGAAAAGAATACTTTCTATGCTATAATATATTTCAACAAAAAAATCAAAACTGCACAAACTGCTTTAATTAAACTCCATTCTCTGTTTTAGGAGGAAAATACAGTGTTTTTCCTAATGGAAAACTGCATATACGAGAAGCAAAACAACAAGATGGCTTCCGGAGCTACAGATGCCAAACCAAGCATAGGTTAACCGGAGAAACAAAACAAAGCTCAGCTGGAAAGCTTATTGTGACAGGTAATTTATCAATCTTCGGTTAATATTTCTGTTAAAAGGTCATATGTCCTAGAGCCAATTGAATTACTATACATTTTATTATTTGTCATTTGTAAGATTTTCGAAACCATACTTAAAAAGCATATAATGTTATACTTGGAGGAGGGTAACTTACTTTCAGACAATCAGTTTGGATTCAGGAAGGGTAGATCCTGTCAAACTAATCTTTTAAAGTTCTATGACGGAGTAACAAAGGAGTTGGATCAAAAACATAGTGTAGACATATTTTACATCGATTTTCAAAAAGCATTTGATAAGGTTCCACACGAGGCATTGCTACTGAAGTTAGAAAAATTGGGTATCAGGGGTAAAACATTATTGTGGATTAGGAATTGGTTGATAGGTAGGAAACAGAGGGTGCAAGTCAAGGGTAATTATTCACAGTGGGCAGAGGTCATGAGTGGGGTGCCACAGGGGTCAGTATTGGGGCCAATTCTCTTTATAATTTTCATTAACGATATTAGTCAGGACATTAGGAACAAAATCAGCATCTTTGCTGATGACTTAAAAATTTGGGGTAGGGTAGATACTCAGGAGCAGGTACAAAATTTACAAAGGGATCTTGATATTATATCGCAATGGGCTGAAAAATGGGGTATGTCCTTTAACATAAGTAAATGTCAGGTACTTCATATGGGTCGGGGGAATGGTAGGGCAGAATTTTATCTGCAAGGGGACAAAGTTAAAGAAGGTAATATGATCAAAGATTTAGGGGTGATAGTAAATGAGGACTTTAAATGGGTTCATCAGGGTTCATCTGCTAGTAAAAAGGCTAATAGGATATTGGGATACATTAAAAAAACTGTTTCTTCAAGGTCCGAGGATATTATTTTACCACTATACAGAGGCTTGGTGAGACCTCATCTAGAGTATGCTGTTCAGTTTTGGTCTCCATACTTAAAAAAGATATTGATGCAATAGAAAGGGTTCAGCATAGGGCTACTAAAATGGTCAAGGGTATATCCAGTTTAAGTTATGAGGGAAGATTAAAGAAGCTAAATATGTTCACTCTAGAGAGAAGAAGGATTAGAGGGGATTTGATTCAACTATTTAAAATGGTAAAGCAAGGGGACACAGAGGGACTAGATTTCAATATGGGTAATAGAACAAGGGGTCACAATTTCAAATTGAATAAAGTAAAATTTAAGACGGATTGTAGAAAGCATTATTTCTTTAATAGGGTAGTGGATAGATGGAATGCGTTGCCTGAAACAATCGTAAATTCAAGTGGGGTAAACGAGTTCAAGGGGAAAATTGACAGATACTGGGATTCTGGTAGTTTGGGTTAAAAAGACTGGACCAACCTTGCTGGGCTTACGCCTGTAGTTGGTCGACTTAATTTGTATTTGTATTTGTATTTGTATAAATTTCTTCTAAAAATATGGATAATTAAATACTTTTATACACACATTCAATGACACACAATTCATTCTTTTATACACATGTAATGTTTTGAGTTCAATTGATGTTGATTTACTCTTATAGTAAATATAATTTTATGAATGTGGTTGAGAAATGAAACAACGATATATTTTTCAAAATACCTTTATTCTTTTATTTTTAATGGACTATACAAAGTTGTTTTAAAATAAATTAAAATTTTAGATTCTTATTATGAATCAACGTATTTTTAATAAAAATACGTATCCTTTATAAAAAAAAGTACATACTTTTTTATATACGTTTATTTTTAATAAAAATACTTTGAATAAAAATAAGTAAAATATAAATTACTTACATTTTTGTTATCATAATGAAAAAGCCTAGAGCTATTCTTGATGTATTAAAATAAGTGGGGCAACTATCTTCACTTATTAGAAAAAATTAATAAATATCGTTGTTTGTTTAGCCACAAGTGTTGATTTATGAATAAAAACATAAAATATTATCATTCAATATAAATAAAAAGTATATTTCTCAGTATTTTTCCTAATAACAATCTAGCTGTATTAATTTAGCTTGAAACATGGTTAAAGACAATTATAACAACCTAAAAAACTGGTTACTGTACTTTCTCCTATTCAAATATCATTTAATGAACTCAATGGAAAAATTTTTGGCTTTCAGATGCCTATACGTTCATTCTTAAAAGGCAAATTAAATTAAACTCTCAACTTAAAATTTAAAAAAATATATAATTGAAAATGACGTCTGGGTAATTTTATTGCGGTAAAGTCTAAAAATCTGGTCATTAATGTAATTAATCTCTTAGAAGTTGACATATTATGAAATTAACTACCTAATTAGTTATAAAACTTCGAATAAGGTGCATTTTTCTTCCCATTCTTCAAACAAACAATACACGCAAATTCAAACAGTCAACGGCATTATAACTACCATAATAATGTATTGCCAAAGTTATTTGAGAGAGAGGTAGATTAATGGACATTCATAACCAATTTTCTCAGCCGCTGAAAGTTTAGATAAGCGTTCGAACTGGATCTTCCCCCTTACAGCAACTCTGGCTTGTTAGAGGGGTGGGTAATGAAGAAACCACCTTGCATCATTTATCAAGCGTATGATCTTTGTCAGCGCCTTTCTCTTCCTCGGTACTTGATAGTCTAGGACGGTCGGTGTATGAGCATGAGTTATGCCTGGAAATTTTCATTTTTCTGCCCCTGGGGTTATTGAAATGTCACGCGAAGGATGCGCTGCAGGCTTCTCGCTTCTCTTGTTTTCCGAGGAATTCTTTGCATACCTTGGGCCGTTCGGTTGGTGGAAATGTAATGGAAGTTTTCGGGTTCGTGAAGCGATGGTTTTAGGACATGGAGGGGCTAAATGGGAAAAGTTTAAATGTCAGTAATGATGGGAATAAGAAATGTTCATTATGTTTGAGGTTCGCTGTGTGCCTTAGTCATGATTAAAAATGTAGGGGTTTTTCCTTCAGGTTTGTGAACATTGAATTAGCTATACACATACATGTATAGGTATTAAGGAAAATAGTCTTCATAGGCCTTGGTCGCTACGAGTTTCGTTTGGGATGGGTATATTTTCATGTTTATATTATTTAAAGATTAATTTAATGGGTTAACGCTATGGGACTGTAAGAGTAAAATGACGTATCATTTATCTGGTATACCACTATACTTGTTTCGAAAAATATTTATTCTAATCTAATGGATGCAATAGTGTAATACCACATGATAACCTAAAAACAAAACTTGGACAAACTAGGAAATCAATTTTGTAACATTTGAATTACCCTGTATTCGGGTGTGTAGCGCACGCACACATAATTTATTGTTCATGGGTATATTCTCTCCACTTTTTCATAATTCGCTAAATAAAGATCATCCGTGAGTCTTCAGATCTTCACTTCCAAATTACAAAATGCGAGTTTTACGCCTAAATATCAACACCGATATTTCACACGGATACAAACTTCTTCCAGAATATAACAGCACAGAGTATACCACCCGCATATCCCCACATAATTTTCAGTCCATACTGATTCCTATCCCGATTACTAACGGGCTCCTAAATTCGACCTCATTTAAGTATGGTGACCTCAAATTAGCCTCATCGAATATTCATAATTTCTTATCCTTTCCTAATACAACAGTAGTAAGTGTAAAAACTCAGGACAATTGAAACACTCGATCAGCCTGAAGGACTGACTAAAGCACAAATTGATCAACTGGCTCAACGTTTTGACTTTGAGCAAACCTTCATGCCCATAGCTAGGGTTCTAAATATTTCTGAAAGAATCGATTCCGGTATTGAATCAGAATCGAATGCTTTGGATTCGATTCCAAGGAATCGAATCTTAGGATTCGTACTTAATTTTCTAATTAATTCAGATAATTAACGATTTTGTTCTCTTATTAATTAGTATTTTGAATTACTATTTTTCAGCAGGAATAGAACCTTAGGAATCTTACTAAATTTATTTCTAATTACAACAGATAATTAATAATTTCCCCCCTAATTAATTAGTATTTTTATAATTAATCAATATTTGGCTGGTTATTAATTTAATAATAATTACCAATTATCCTTGATTTGTGATTGAAATAGATAAGATCGATTCTACTTTTTCGATACTGGCCCTAAGAAATCGATTCCAGGTTAGAATCGAACCCCGGGAATCGATTCCGGAATCGAATTGAACGATTTTTTAGATCCCTACCTATAGCCGATTTTCTTCTTGTGTTAATTTTTTAGCACTAGTTAAGGTTTACTGGTAAACGAGAACTTAAAACAACCATACACTTAGTTCAAAACTTACACTTTAACCTTATTTCTTGATTTCCTTATTATTATCTTTACGCAAATTACCATTTTGCCCTATTACCACAACACCAATCTCTTCCAGAGTCCCACAGCACAGTACCACCCCGCATCACCCACCGAGAAGAAGAAGTGAAGATCCAGCTAGGAGAGATGGCCTTCCTTCCGTGCGCGGCCGAGGCCTACCCCGTCCCCATGCACCGGTGGTACAAGCAGGAGTCCGGCCGCACCACCCCCATCGTGTCCAGCCAGAGGATTTTCCTGATGGGCGGCACTCTGGTCTTTCGCCGGGCGGTCGTCATGGACAGTGGGAAGTACGTCTGCTTAGTCAATAACAGCGTTGCCCAGGAGCGGGTAGAGACGGATCTCGTTGTTGTTGGTGAGTGGATTGGTTGGTTGGTTGCTTATTGAGATGTTTGGTTTGGTGCACAGAGTATAGAGCTTAACAGAGCTGTCAAACGTCCGTTTTCCCCTATAGGTAGTACTTAATTTAATTCAAGCTCGCAGATTATAATTCAGTTCACTTGCAGCCAATCAGAAAAAGCTTAATGCGTAAGTGATTCCTGATTGGATATGGCAAGTGGCATTTAAATTTCATGGGTGTTGTTTTTCCGATTTGGATTTGAGTTACAGCTTTAGTGGGCAAATGACAGAATTAGCAGGAATGACGTGGTATTAAAGGAGGCGGGTCCGTTTGGCCTGAGGTTTGTCTATGGGAAAAGCCTTGTTAAAAAAGTCGCCATTAGCGTCTATGGAGATGAGCACTCTGTTAAGCTCTATACTCTGTGGTTTGACGCACAGAGTCAAGAGCTAACAGGGATTCCAAACGGCAGTTTTCCTCCTTATACTACATGCACACATGAGAAAGTTAAACTAGGTGAACTTAAGCGAGAACTTCAGATATTTTAAAGTAAACTTTCTTATTTTTATGCGTTCACACTGCAGCTTCTTTTAAACTGTCTTAAATAGTTTTATCGATGGTGAAAGAGTCCTCCTGCTAGCTGCCATGTTTACCCACAGCTCAAATGATGACTGTCAACCATAGAGATATAATAACTAATATTATTATAATTAGTTCATAAAGTAATAGTTATCAGTAGATAATTTATTATTTTAGGATCTAATAATAATAAAATTAATGATTATATCGCTATGGGTGTCAGTCATCATATAAGCTGTGGGTAAACATGGCGACAAGATTTTGATTGTACAGTATTCCCTCGTTATTCGCGGTAATTACGTTCCAAAACACACCGCGAAATCCGCGAATAACGAACCCTGTTTTAAAACGCGCATATATGATAATATAACAAATATAAGGGTTCGATTCCTTCATTTATTACATAAAACTGGTTCATATAAAAGTAGTATTATCTGTAAATTACTGTAAATAATTTTTTAATAACTGTAAATAACTTGTAGTAAATACCAAAAGGGTTACTAGTTAGAAAATTTGCTTAGTAGAAGTCACATTTTTCAAAATGGTTTTACATAATAAATATCGGAAACGAACAATTATATCTTTATCGCCAAATATGCAAGTTTCATTGATAAAAAACTTTAAGATCGAAATCCGCAAATATGCGGGGGGTAACATTGCTCAACCGCGAACATTGAACATTGCTGAACTGCGAATACTGAACAGCGAATATGCGAGGGCCCACTGTATAGATATTTCGGGAGGGGATATGGGCGAATTTTAACGTTTTTCTATGGTCAAAAAAAGATATTTACATGGTTCCCCCCTCGGGCTACTCCCCTGCATGACATCATACGTCCAATTTGAAGACGTCATTTCGACGTGAATTGGACGTCATATGTGACGTGATTTTATGACGTTTTTTATACGAGGTTAAACGACGTGATTTTCATGACGTGAATTATTAGCGATTGACTAAATGTGTCATTTTTTAAGTACTGGCTGTTTATAAATAATGCGTAAAATTGCCAACTTTATTCAAATGATCAATTTTATAGATATATATTGTCTAATCATTGGATCAAGTTAGCATATTTAAACATTATTTCTAATAACCAGTACCTAGAATATAACATTATATTCAATCACGAATAAATACTGTTTCTAAAATCTATAATGAATTTCTTATGTATATAACAGATTTTTTTTATTACTGTGAACCATTTCTTCTTCTCTTAAAGACATACAACACCATAAATAGAGCAATTCTATATTCAAAATGATTTTTGTTTTTCTACAAAAATAAAGAACCACCTATAAACCATCTTTAACACTAAATACTTATTCAAAAATATAAATTATTCGAAAAAGGAAAAAGATTGTTTTTTTTTTCTTAGGTGAAAAGATTGGAAGAAGCATTAGAAAGATTTTCGGTACTTACGTATTACAAAAACACAAATACTAAAAAAAGAACAGTTTATTGACCAGATATTTTTACAAATAGGGTTTCTAGTATCCCAGAAATCAGTTGAAGCGATGTATACTAAAATATAATACAAATCAAAAATACAACTGAGGTACAACAATAAAATGATACAACTGAGGTACAATTTTTAGAGATTTCTGGCGTGTAACATATTAGAAACTACGGCATTACCTTATTCTTAAAAAGTAATCAAATAACGAGAAGGAAATTACTTGTATTCCTTGATTTCAGAGTGTGATCGGGTAAATCCCTACTGTTTAGTTTAGACTTGATGCAAAGTTTGAATGGCCGTCGGGATTTGTTGTTTGTTGATACATGTTCCAGAGAGACCGCTAGGTGGCATTGCGATAGAAATCAATTTAAGTCAGTTTGGGAAACTCGTTTTGGGTTAGCATGGTATTATTGCGCTCAACTAATTTAAATCTAAGACAGTCTGTTCACACATGCTCGACTTAAGTTAAAGAGCACTTAACCTAGCTCAACTTTTCCTGTGTGAACGTTGCCGTTTAAGGTTAAGGTAGTTTTATTTTGGTAAATCTGTTTAAATCTAAGAGAGTCCGTTCACACTTTCTCGACTTAAGCAAGGTTAGCACTTAAACTAAATTAATTTTTCATGTGTGCATGTAGTATTAGGCACTTAATTTAATTCAAGCTCGCAGATTATAATTAATTTCACTAGCAGCCAATCAGATAAGGCAAAATGCGAAAGTGATTCCCGATTGGATATTTTAATTTCATCAGTGCTGCTTTTTTCCCTCCACTTCCGATTTGGATTTGAGGGACAGCTTCAGTGGGCGAATGACAGAGACGTAGCAGGTGTGACGTGGAACTAAAGGAGGCGGTACGATGTACTTGAAGTTGTCAATGGGAAAACCCATGTTAAAAAAGTTGTCATTTGTGTCTATGGAGTAGGAGATTAATACTCTGTTAAGCTCTATACTCTGTGGTTTGGTGGATTAGGCAGGGGTGTGTGAAATAGATCAAAATTTCAATGATTTCAATAAATATCAATGATTTTCTCACTTGAAAAACTGCAGCATAATAGTATAATGATAATACTTAAATCAGTACTTTATAATTTCCAATTGTTTCCCTTACTATGTATGTTTTTCACTAAAACTTCTATACTAGGTTGAAACTTAACTTGAGCCTGTAGAAATATGATGAGATCAGCCAAAAAAAGTAGTTCCCCGTGCGGTGCCGGTGTCGGAATTTTGAGTGAAATTAAGATATTCAATTTTAAAAATATGATAAGTTTTTTAAATCCACGTATATTAAGCGTCTTTTCATGATCTCAAATTGCAAAATGTTAAGTATATTATTTTTTCAAGTGGCGCACCTCGTATTATTATATTTGTTCGACTAAAACTCGCCAGCCAATAAGATCTCACAAAGTCCTGCAAGCTTTCTGTTTACTCAAATTTTCTTACGCGCTGCCATGACTTCAGGCTCAACTTAAGTTGCAATCGAGTATATAAAAGTTTTCCTAACCTTAAAATTATTAACTCATTCAATTGCTGTAGTATAACTGAAACCATATTCTTTAATTCCAAAATAGATAAGAAATCGATGTAATTGATTAATCTACTGAGTTACATAGAAACAACTTAATTTGACCATAATTTACTTTAAACGTAATATGTATACCGAGAAATTATCAACAGTTTTTTTAGAAACAAATACTTTAATGACCTGATAATTATTACGGGTACTTTGGAATTAGCTGGCGCTCACAGTTTTTTGATAAATCTCCAGAAGTAATCAGCTATAAAATAACCAAATATTATCTAAATATCCCAAATAAAAGCTTTTGACTGGTTTTAGATTATTATGAGTAATTTGTTAAATGGCTCCAATAAGTCTGATTATATGCACCCGGCGGTTCTCAAAGTACATCTTAATGAAATAACTATAAATGGTTATTCACAAATAAGCATTGTGATAACCGCTATTCTATTTTGATATTTATCAAAGAATAAAGCTATAACATTAATTGAAAACAATCTAACATTAATACCGCAAAAAGTTTCAAATTACTAGAAGAATTAATTGCAATATTAAAAAAACGATCAATCTAAACGAAAACTCATGGAACCGGCAAATGCCACCCGCATTTAACTTTCAAAAAAGGACAAGCAGCATTTAAGCGCAAACGCGTTACATAAATGCAGCGACCGGGCTCTCGCACAATTCCAAATCCGCCATTGTTTTTAAAATAGTGTCCTCTCCTGACTCCCATCTCTTCCCCCAAAAAGTAACAACAATACAAGTCGCAGTCAAAGTTATGCTAATAGCGGACGAAATTAAAATTCAGAAAAGCCGGTATTGCCGAGAAAGCTGTCTTAATTGAATGCAGAACACATCAAGTGAGCACTTACAACAAAAGGCAAAATCCATTTTCCCGCTCTGTTCCATTAACGTATTTATTTTTAAGCCAGACCCATATTAATGAAGCGGAAAGTTTTATGATTAGAAGCCGTAATAAAAATTCTTTTCGACGCCTTAATAAGCCCCGAGGGAGGATGTTTTCATTCGGGCCCTGCTTTTGAAATGCGCTAATGATTCCTGAATTATGATGGCTTAAAAATCCACCAGGACAAAAGGGGTAGGTGGTGTCGTTAATTTTTTACGAGCTGTTAATGGGCTTGAAAAATATAATTTGGAATCTCCTCCGGATGCTTCAGTTCTGCTTGATCAGCAAGGAGGAAAAAGCACCTTTTAAGTTTCACGCGGTGGCCAAAAAAAGTCTAAGTAATTGTTAATGTGTGACTTTTCTAGAAAAAGTTTCGCAAGGTTTGTTTGATCCTTTCTCAAATATTTTCGTTGATCTTCATGTTTATTGGAGAGATACTCTTCTTCTGAAGAAAGAAATAGGTTGGAGGATTAGGTTTGCTGCGTTTGAGGTCTTAAAATTTTTTCTATGCGTTTAGTTGAGTAATTCCAACAACTTAAAGAGTGTAAAAAGATTGTTTGACTTTAAACAAAATTAATATATTTGATGACAGAAGGAGTTTTTTTACTATCCATTAAAAATCCAAATATATTTCCTCAATATGCAATAATTATCATCAAATGAATTCCAGTTAGAAGAGTTAAACCTTTTTAAGTATTAACGAATAATGATAAACAAAATGTTGTCTCACAATTTGAGGACTTATTTCGTCTTTCTTTTGAGGGTAAAATACTTCATAAACGTGTGTATATTTACTTTGATATTTAAGAAGATAGCATTTTATTAGGAAAAATCTGCGTATCTATACTAGAAGAAAAAATGCTGACATTTGTGTTTATCAGAGGTTAAGATAGAAACTGGTATTATATTTTAATTTTTTTTTCCAATTCACTATGTACCTGAGAAGCGAGGGCCTTTAAGTTATATGCTAACCACTTCTCAATATTGATTATTCAACATTTACTTGCTATATGAGGAGTTAAAAAGATGGAACACTTAATAAAACAACATGTACTGATAAAAACACCTTACGCACTAAAAAATACATTTTAAAACTGAGTAAAAAATGCTCAAATTTAAGGATGTCTCATTAAAATTGGCTCCACCGAATCAAGTTTACTCAAGTATGAAACACGCAGAAACACATTGTTTTGAAAATAAATATGCAGTTATTAAAAATCGATGCATCCTGTGGTCAGTTTTGAAAAAAAGGTAATGTTTTAGACTCAGAGCATTGTTCACTGTTCAGTATTCTGCTGACAATATCAGCATCTCAGTGTGACGAGTCCATAACGTCCTGCGGCAATATACTATAACTTTAATTCAACTTACAAGGGCCGATTTGTAAGTTAGGTGTGACGTCGAAACTTGGTGACGACGTTATAAAAGTGTCATTTCTCTGGATATAAAATACAAAACATGCCCTTCTGTTTTATGATAGAAATTCCCAGGATTTATTATGGTTTATCAATATGGGGGGGTGATTACATAACAACTATACAAATAATTGAAAACCTTCAGAAAAATTTTTTAAAAATAATTTTACATTCCACTAATCATAGCATCACATTTTTTTTCCTATAAAAATCTAGATATTCTTCCCCTTAAACATTTAATCTTTTACAAAAATTGTTACAATTTGTTTCAAAATCCGAATTTATGCTCAATGAAAACTTTTGTTAATCCCAGACGACCTTGTATTATTTATAATATTCCCAAATCCAATAAACAAATTTTTCATAAATGTTTTTTTTATCTAACACCTAAATATTTTAATAGTTTACCCTCAGATATTCAAACAGCACCAAGGGTTACTATTTTTAAAAAAATTTTAAAGCAATTTTTATTTACTTCTGAAAATATACCTGCTTCTTAGTATTTCCTTGTGCTGTCTTGTACAAATATTCTTTTTTTATATTGTAGATGTCTTATGACTTTCCAGGTATCTCTTTTTTTAATTATTTTGGGTGTTTAATTATGTACAACTGACCCCCCACTTTTGCCAATTTATAATTCTTATTTTATTTCTTGTATTTTCTTAAATTTTGTTTTTCCTATCCATACGTATATTTAAATATTTTTTTCACTTTAAGGGGATTTTTAACCCCCAAAGTGTAATAGCTTCGATTGTAAATAATGTATGTGTGCAAATAAAATTGAATTGAATTAAAAAAAAATATTTTAAAAAATAAAAATGTACAAGAATATCTTTTATTTCAAACTTGTGTATGGGTATTTGATTGAATATTCCACACAACATTTGACTTCTTAAAACTTTACATCCAAACTTTAGTAAGTGTATTGAATTCTATTCTTATGTTACAGTAACCTACTTCTTCAATATTTAAATAACCTCTTTAAACATTAAACATAATCTTGTTTCACCAGAAACTTGTTTCCACAATCTTATTCCAGAATTTTCAAAACAGTAAACAAACCCCAAACTCAAGCTTCCCACTCTACGTCGAAGAAACGCCTACGCACTCAATCTCCAAAACTCAAACATTCCCCAGAATACCCCAAATCATGTCGCTACCCCCTCGGTTCTCGCATGATTAGGACGAAGAACTCGAAAGCAAGTACCTCTATCGACGGGGATCAATAGCCTGACATCCTGTCTGTCATAGTCGGGCAGGCATGGTATCGGCTTTTCCCGATCGTTCCGGGAACAGAAGGGTCATTTAGTTTCTCCGATAATGAAGGTGCATCAACACATTTGAGTACTGCCTCGTTAAAAACTCTGTTAAAAGCCCAGGGTTTTAATTCTCTTTCAGTCATTATGTAGGTAATAATTATTCTTTGGTGAGGGGATCCAATAATGGGGTGGTTGCATAATAGGATTCTTGTTGTTTTAATTGTTTTTTGTTCATTGAGTATCGAGGAATGATGGTGTTCCTCTTATAGTGTTGTGTTATAATTACTGGTCTGCAATGGGGCTGTAGCTATTAAAGCTTTTAGAAAAGTGTAGTTATTTATGTGATACATAGTATATGCTTTCTTTTGATACATTTTTTCGCAAATGGTAAATTTTTCATTTGTTTTGATGATGCTTAAAATTACCTTCATGAAAAAGGAAAGGTATGCTGAAATTACATTTTAATCTCTAATGCGACTTCAATGATCGTTAGAACTTATCTTTGTTCTCTTTATCGTTTTTTACAGATGTAATAACTTGTTTATTTATAAAACTGGATCTTAAAAATTTTAACGAAGTGAATCAATTTTCGGCTAAAATAAATAATGGATTTATATATTAGTATTGAATACATATGAGAAATAAAACGCATCTTTAAAATTTAACAAACAGAGATAAAAAGAATACCTACTTTCTTAATTCAATTTATTATGAGTTGATTCAAGTCCCTATACTATTATAACAAAAAATATCAGTCAAATAATAATACTGATACAGTTTTGGTTGAATAATGTTACTGTCTTTCAACATGTATTCGTATAAATGGATGGTTATTCATCATAATGGTCTTTACCACAAAATTATAAATACAATTTTAATTTAAATTGATGAAAACTTCCACGACCTGAAGAGAAATTTATTTCATTTTCCGGGATAGATGGCCGTGTTTGATGAATGGAATTTCCAAACGCTTCGGAGAGCATCCTCAGTGGCAAAAAATCAACTATCAAACACGGCCATCTATCCCGGAAAATGAAATAAATTACAATTTTAATTGTTTATCGTCATATTTAATTTAAAATGTAATGTCGAGTTGTTTGAATTTTGTTTTTAAAATATTTAAGAATAATTTTTTTCTAATAAAAATACGCTTAACGTAAAAAATAAAGCTTATTGAGAAAAAGAAAACAGTTAAAATTTTTTTAGCTGCTTTAAAATACTGTTAACAGTCTTCTTTAACGATAATACAAGTTTTTGGCTTAATAACACTGTAAGGCTTTTCTTTACTGCTTAAACTGTAAGACCTAAGATAACGAGTACGATTTCGCTGTATGAAATTTAACTTACTACAAAGTATAAAGGTAAAACCTTTTGGAAATAGTTCTCAAAGTTCAGAGGAAATACGAAATTTCCCAAACCTTATACATTATTTATCCAAAAACAATGGCATTTCCCCAAATCAACTGATAAGAGGAGGATGTATTGACTAGCTTAAATCCAGATCATTGTTCAGAAGGATGATTAATTGACAGGAGGTCTAATTCAAAGAATGTATTAGTGACCTTAGGGTATTGATGTTTCTGAGCAAAAGCAGGTGGCTAGGAACGTAGTTTCCAAAGTATAGTATTGGAAAAGCTTCAAGTTCATTATATTTTTACTTTGCTTATCAAGGATGTCAATGAATAAGATATGTTTTATTAATTACATGAGTAAAGAAGTTGCATGGCATGTATTATTGAATTATTTAAATATACAGGGTGGTCCTTAATTCATGGTACAAACTTCTAGGGGTGTTAGAGTACACCTAGACGAACAAGAATTGGTATAGGAAGGGGGGTCGCAGTTACACCGTTAAAGAGCTAGGTCCTAATGTAGTGCGAGAGCGTTACAAAAGGACGTTTTGCCAAGGCCCGTTTAACGAAAAAAAAACATATTGAAATGAAAAAAATTATTGCATGAGGTACAGCAGTATCCGTACTACTTACATCATAAATTTGATAGAAATTGAACCACTTTCTAAACCGCGGAGTTAGTTTCAAAAGTGCAATATTAATCTTTTAGTCTAAGAATCACATTCTTTAATGGTATTTAGAAAAATGATGATCGGGGAAGGAATTTTCAATGATCGTAACATGGATCATTGAAACTGTTTGATCATTGAAAATTCCTTCCCCGATCATCATTTTTCTAAATGCCATTAATGGAACTCCATTGTTTGACTAAGAGCACGTTTTAAAACTCACCCCACAGTTTAGAAAGTGGTCCAAGTTCTATCAAATTTATGATGTAAGTAATACGGATACTGCTGTACCTCATGCAATAAATTTTTTCATTTCATTATGTTTTTTTCGTTAAACGGGCCTTGGCAAAACGTCCTTTTGTAACGCTCTCGCACTACATTAGGACCTAGCTCTTTAACGGTGTAACTGCGACCCCCCTTCCTATACCAATTCTTGTTCGTCTAGGTGTACTCTAACACCCCTAGAAGTTAGTACCATGAATTAAGGACCACCCTGATATTTAACAAAAAGGTGAAAGAATAAAGTAGCAATAAAAAAATTCTAATAATGCATGTTAAAAATGTTCTTCATACAATGACTTCAAAGTTTGGAAGAAATCATTAACAGCCAAAGGATCCCTATGTCACATTTTTAGCCTTCTGCAGGTGCTCAGGTTTTTTAAGGAAAATGTAGAGGTGTTTTCTCACGTAATTTCATGGAATCCTCTATTTATAAAACACTTAATATTTACTTAAGGACTTCATTGCTTAAGTAAAAACAATTCTATTAAACTTGGTCATTTACGAAAAATCCATACTACACTTTAAAAGTGATTAAAAAAAGGGCTGGTCCATTCAAGGGATCTTCCACAATCCTCAAACAATTTACTCTTATTATAAACACAACATATTTTTCCTGTAAATCAGAGTTTTATGAAATGAAAATTAGTCATCCAGTAAATTAAAAAAACATAAATTAAAATATCCAAAGAAGTTAGTTAAAGTATTTTTCAAAGATGTTAGTTAACTTATTTCAAATAAAGTGGGTTCTTAAAAAGTGAGAACAAACGAAGTTTGAAATTCTGTTCCCAATTACCTATGAGGTAAAAATATCAGGGGTAATTGAGAACAGACGTCCGAAGGGTAGTAAAAAAGTGTTGAGCGAAAAACAAAACGAATTCTATTAATTAGACTAAAGAACAACAGTTATAAACAATGAAAGTATCTTAGCTGCAAAACTGTAGTAACCCGCAGCTCTTGATTGCGCTAACATTGCTTTCAAAAAAAAATTGGACATAATTTGTTATTTTATCACAGAACTTTCTGCTGGAGATCAGAAAATGCGGTAACACTTTCAACCACTTCGTAAGGATGGTAACTTTCAAGTTTCATGCCACTTCGGTCCACCAAGCCCCTACACAACTTATACTAGGGTTTGTTCTCATTTACACCTGATTCACAACTACCCCAAGTAGCCCTATCCCCTTTTGTTGTTGTTGTTTCTTATATCTTGTTGTTGTTGTTGTTATGAATATCCAAGGTCCATCCGCAGAGCGTACAGGATTTAAGTTAAAGGGGGTGCGGCTCCTGAGAAAGTGAGGCCCAATGAATGGCAGGAGTACGACTTAAGCCTCGGATGATAGATGCTGCCACCATCTATCGCCACCTGCACAATTTGGACATGTCTCTGAAGGGGAAAGAAATTGTCTCCAGAGACCTGGTTCCATGGTAACTGCGCCATGACCAACCACAGGACTTTCGGACCCACAGATTTAACGAGCACGTACTCCGCATATACTCGGTGGGTCTTTGGTGGTGTCAGGAATCGAACCCGGGACCCTCCTATCCCGAAGCCGATGCCTTAACCACTAAGCTCCCCACGGCCCAATCCACTTTTAAATATTACAAATAAATTCAAAACACAGGAAAAATAACACAGCCAGCCTCATAAATAAAAAAACATGTACAATCAGAAAATCAGATACCACCACTTAACGCATTGTCACCAACCGCATAATAAACCTCCGTCAGTCAACTCCCAGCACCGTAACAAAAGCCTTATCCAACAGCAACGAGCGACCCAATTCCGAGAGCAAAAGGAAAGTATTTTTATCTGGTCCGTTGTCCCTGATCCAAGGGCAACCGGAGCGGGCAATCACAGCCCCCGGTGATGGATGGGACCGCGACGGCCCCAAGACTGATGCCCTTCCTGAAAAGCGGATCTAATGATCCGCACTTAATGGGAATCAATAGTCTTGGGGCTCAAATAATTTACCGCATACTATAACCTTTTTCCCCGGTACATTATTTATGCGCCTTTCACGAAGGGAGGAATTAGAGGACCGCCGTGGACGGAATACGTTCGCTCTCCCTCATCTAATGGGTTTAATAATAATTTTTGTTTCTTTTGCGGTTAGGTGGAGCCGTATTTGATGATGTTTGGGCTCTTTGGATGGGGGTTTTGATGTTTTGTGGAAAGGATGTCTTTCTTTTTTGGGGGGTGGTATTTTTAGTAACTATGGATGCGGTATTGTGTGTGTGTTGTTTTTGTAGACGGTTGCGGTTTGATTATAGGTAATTAAGATGAATAAAATATGTATCCGAGTCCACGTGTGTGTAGAGGAGAGGTAACTTAACTAAAAAGGGTTAGAGTTATTGCAAATGGTTATGGTGATTGGTAAATTTAGCGACAGTGACAAAATGGTTGCATATTTTGCTCAAATAATAATTGTAGAATTTTTCATAGCTGTAATGATGTATCTGTAAGTGAAATTTCTAGAAATTCTGAAGGGGCTTCTAAAATTTACAGATTCATTCTTTTTCCTCCATTAAAGTCACAGGCCAGTTGCTTGTATTGGCCAAAAAAACAGCCCCATAACAACTAGCCTTCGATTTGAAGTGTTTAAGTTAAACAGTAAAAAGTTAGGTGACGTTGAAAATATATGTAATCCGACCTTTTTTATGTATTTTGCAATTATGCAGAAGTATATCTCTAAGCAAAATTTCCTGTTATGTCTCCTAAAATTTAAAGATCCATTCTGAACATTTTTTTCCTATGATATCACTTATTAATAGCTACACGCCATCTAGAAGCGATATGACAACTAGCTTACGAACTTCTGATCAATATCTCAGGGAAAGTGGTCTGGTGACTAAAATTTATAGAGAACAAACAGTATTGGGGAGAGGTCCATCTCACGAATACAGTGAAGGTGGCAGGGTAAAAAGTCATGTCCAGTTAAAATACGAAAACTACCAGTAAAACAGCTTGTGGAAGAGTCATTGGAAGAAGATTTTTAGAACACTCCATCCCAATTATAAGAAACCAGGGGCCAGTTTCGTTTTGATTCTGAAGCATTTTTAATATTGTTCCTTATTAAGTACGAACTAGAAAAGTGGAAAAAGTTATTGCTGTGTGTATTATCGGTTCCAATGAAACATCAAGAATATTATCACCTAACAATGCGTTTTGCATTTTCAGAAGTATCAAACTCATTTTACCAGTTTATAAAAACGTAGATGATGTGTAACAACCTACTTATAGCAGAATCATATTACGTTTCTAAAAGTAAATGCCAAGTTAATAACTCAGTGTGATGCCCGTTAAATCGATATCATTCTGCATTTATATTGAATCTCTAAGGGAAAACCTACTTATTTTAAGTTAATTACACTTAATACTCTCCCTCCATAAATCCATTTCAGTTTACCTACGATGTTCTATCTAATTTCACTTAATGCAAGCATCCAAATTATCCCCCAGGAATCAAAAGCAGCGCCCCATATAAGCGTTTCCTTGTAATAACGCAGAATTATGCCTAATCCGAATGCAGCTGTAGGATAACTTAATATCACCTTGCATATAAACTCTCCAACAGGAACCTAATCGTCCACGAACACTCAAGAGAAGTATTTAGTGAGCGGCGTTCTTTAACGATATACCTATGGGTTTTGGGGGTAGGGAAAGACAGCATTAACCTGATGAAAAGTGGCGTTACCGGGGGCCGAACCATACTCGCAAACGATTCAAGGAGAACAAATTGCTGTTAATACGGAAATCGCGTGCTGAAGTCTTTGTTTGGGGATCTGGCAGTAACCGTGAGAGGCGATTTTCCGTGTTTTGTGTCGGGGGAAGATTCTTAAGAGGGGAATTTCAGGCTAACAAAAGAGCTAGTGGTTTTATTCAATATTAAGCCGCATCCTAGTAGTTGGGGGGACAAAGGGTAATAATAATCGGGTAAAGAGGTGAATTCGTGGTGTTAAGGGGGTTATTTAACAAGTAATTAAAATATTAGTGTGATTCATCGGCTTAACATCTCATCTCTTTTAATAGGGTTTATAATTAAAATTAGTGTTTATCTTAAACATTCAGGAAACTTCTTTTGTGTTTACCTTTCGTATTCACTGTTTACCTGATATGCAGTGAAATTTCTAATTTAGATTAAAAGAAGGAAAACTAGTTTTAAGCTTACACATTAAGCACAACATTTACTGCGATCAATCGTCGACCAGATAGGTTTCCAGTGAATACGGTCTCAATTCTAATTACTAAGCTCATTTATAAGATCGATGGAATGTGAAATGAATACTTTAAATCTGAAGGGAAGGAACAATCAAACATAATGTTCCAAACTTTGAACTGAAAAGTGTAATTTATACAATAGTAAGTACAAAAGGTCAACACAGATTTCTTCACTATGTAGTTCAGAATCCAACTTTGAATTGACTGACAAAAAACTTTATCAGTAAATTTTTGAATTTAAAAGTAAATTGAATTATTATAAAGTTAAAAGGGATCAATACAGATCATGGAATCATCAGCTAATAGGAATAATAAGCTTTTCATGTAACACAAGCAGAACTTTACTTTGATTGGTCTGTTGCATCAACCAATTTACTGCCGTGCTAATTCATCGCTAACCTCATAGACGGCGCAAAATCTCTAATAAGGAACTTGCATGTGTCAGATTTTCATAAACTTTCAAGTGTTTCGTATGGTTTTTTGTGTAGAAAAATGAAATATTTTGTCAAATTTTCAAAAAAGTGTACAAGTACTTAAATATTTTAATTTAAAAGTCGAGAAAAAAACACGTGACTGAAAACGCGAAGTGTGTTTGCATGCACAGTGACGTAGAATCCATCGAGCCAAATTGCAATCAAAATTGAATTTCTATGTTTTAGTTGATAATTTCTTTTTTCAGAAGTGTCCGGTATGAGTGTTTTAATAAATATTTACCTTCTAGACACTTCTGGTGGCGGTCAGAAATCCACGGCAAACATGACAATCCGAGGTAAACATTAGTGACGTCACGGTACATGCTGTTAAGCGTTTTCAGTTGCTTCGAAAAACACGATTTTTGATAATTTTTTTTGCAATCGAAAAATTTCTCAATCGGCCTCAAATTTTGTGTAGTGGCTTATTTTTGCGTGAAGAATAGATTAAAAAAATAAAAAAAAATCATGCAAGTTCCTTATTGGCAGAAAGCTTTTAGTTATTATTTATTAACTACCAATTCAGAAGTTTGACTGCCGGTTCACCACTTATCAGGTTAGCGATGAATAGAGTAGTGATCAACATTAGTAGATGAATTCTCATTGGACGAAATCTTCTCTTCCCAGTTCCGATCCAAGTAAGAGTGACCCCTCTTCAGCAGACCATTTCGGTGGGGCAGGCGACCCATTTCAACTGCACTGTGTCCGGCTTCCCTCTGTACGGGGTGACGTGGACGAGGAATCTGCGTCCCGTCCTGCCCAACGAGAGAGTCCGGGTGCTCGGCTCCGACGTCCTGTCCATCGGGTCCGTTACAAGGGAGGACAGGGGGGTATACCAGTGCTTCGCTCACAACAACTTCGATTCTGCGCAGGCGGCTGGGGCTCTGATGCTTGGAGGTGAGTAAAGGCATACTGTTTCACTTTGACCTGCTTAGTGTTATTACCTGTGTATTACTGTTACCTGTTCACTGTGTTTCACTGTTATTTCATCTTGAATCACTAGTTTTTATTTTTTTATTTCATTTTTAAATTATAATTAGATTTACAAAGCCATAATTTCTAAATAAAGTGCAAACAGTGTCCTTTCAAATGATTTTTGTTAGTTTTCATCACAGACTCATGCTCTTTTTCGAGCAATGTACCACCTGCCTCGTGTCGATTTAGTGGTTTGCACAGAGTACTAGAACATAGAGTCCGTTGCCATAGGCGCTATTGGAAATCGAAAAGTTGGATGAGTGTGGGGCTATTTTGGCGCTGCGATCGCATCAACGTCACGAGAGGCGGGACGGAAAAGCCTGATTGGTTGAGAAAAACTTTTTCCTTCTCCTTCGAAAATAGAAGATTGAGAGACAGCCAATCACAAGTTTGATCTCTCTGTCAATCATTTAGTTCATCGTGGCGCCCTCCAAACCATCCAACTTTTGAATATATCGTTTTGGACCCTCTGTTAGGATTTTTCTCTGTGGTGGTTTGTTCCCAGGATTTATACTCGATAACAACTCTTTTTAAATGGGCATTAATAACCATTGATAACAAAGAAGACGAACATTGGAAGAAGAAGACCAAGCAGCTCCATCAGAGTTAGCAAATGTCTCTAGTGAACCAACAAGAACAAGAAATGGGCTTGTCACAGGCGCGGATCCCGTACGGCTCCAAGGGGGGGCAGTTTTCTAAACCATCACCTTTACCTTTTGACACAAAATGTCAAAAGGTTGGAGATATTCTAAAAAGTATCATGCAAGATCAATTTGTTGTACCACCGGGGGGTATGAGGGTCTTCCCCCATAAAAAAAATCGAAATTTGACTTGTTAAAGAGGTTTTAACTCATTTTGAGATCCTTTTTGAGTCCAAGGGTGGCACTGTCCAGAGTGTCCCCCTTGGATCCGCGCCTGGCTTGACACTAAAGATTTTCTAGAGAGTGAGCAGGTAGAGAGAGTGAAGTAGAGAAAGTGGAGTAGAGAGAGTAGCAGTAGTAGTGAGTGGAGTAAAGAATGAAACGCCAATTCACACTTTTCACTTTGTAGTAGAGAGTGAGCAGGTAGAGAGAGTGGAGTAGAGAGAGTAGCAGTAGTAGAGAGTGGAGTAAAGAATGAAACGCTAATTCATACTTTTCACTTTGTAGTAGAGAGTGAGCAGGTAGAGACGTATAGAGAGTTGAGTAGATAGAGTGGAGTAGAGAGAGTGGAGTAAAGAATGAAACGCTAATTTATACTTTTCACTTTGTAGTAGAGAGTGAGCAGGTAGAGACGTATAGAGAGTTGAGTAGATAGAGTGGAGTAGAGAGAGTGGAGTAAAGAATGAAACGCTAATTCATACTTTTCACTTTGTAGTAGAGAGTGAGCAGGTAGAGACGTAGAGAGAGTGGAGTAGATAGAGTGGAGTAGAGAGAGTAGCAGTAGTAGAGAGTGGAGTAAAGAATGAAACGATAATTCATACTTTTCACTTTGTAGTAGAGAGTGAGCAGGTAGAGACGTAGAGAGAGTGGAGTAGATAGAGTGGAGTAGAGAGAGTAGCAGTAGTAGAGAGTGGAGTAAAGAATGACACGATAATTCATACTTTTCACTTTGTAGTAGAGAGTGAGCAGGTAGAGACGTAGAGAGAGTGGAGTAGAGAGAGTAGCAGTAGTAGAGAGTGGAGTAAAGAATGAAACGCTAATTAATACTTTTCACTTTGTAGTAGAGAGTGAGCAGGTAGAGACGTAGAGAGAGTGAGCAGGTAGAGACGTAGAGAGAGTGGAGTAGAGAGAGTAGCAGTAGTAGAGAGTGGAGTAAAGAGTGAAACGCCAATTCACACTTTTCACTTTGGAGGAACACCAAAAGTGAACGGTCTGAATGAGCTTTATTTAGACTGCCAGTTGTTTTTTAACTTCTTAACGGCCGTGTTTACCTGACCCAAGGTTAACTTGGAATCAAAGTTTTTCAAGCTGTGAATGGTTTAAAACTTGTTTTTCTTCTTCAACTACCGATCATAGCCGTATTCACTGTTAGCATGACCGGTGGTTAACCAGGAGTCAAACTTCTAGTTGGTAGTTAAAGAAGAAAAGTAGTTTTTCACTAATCAAAAGTTTGACTTCCGGTTAGGCAACAACGGTCAGGTTGATAGTGATTATTGTAGTTAGATGGTTGATTCCAGGTGAACCTTAGTTTAGATTAGTAGTAACTGCTCAGTTATACTTTTTAGGTTAGTGGGTAGTGGTGACTGAAATTTTTACTTCCGAACGGCTGTATTCACCTGACCTAAGGCAAGGCTTACTAGATTCATGCTGACTAGCCGAGTTTTGGATTATGAAAAACATTTGAAAACTTTCCCCTTTAGGATCGCCACATATCGAAAACATACCGCTCAGCCAATCGGATAACATTCTAACAAATAAGGAAAATAAAAGCTTGTTTTAAATGATAGAACTGCAGAATGTTGGCGATTTTGAGTTTAACTTGGCAAAATTACCATGACAAACCTAATATATCTTGGTAATAAATTAATACTTTTTTAGTAGATATGTTTTATCTTCTCGCCAAAAAGGCATTTTAAAGCGATGAAGCCACGCCTTCAACTCTTGAATTGATTAACCAGATGTTAGCTATCACAATCTTTAGTTTTGATGGCATTTCGGCAAGCCTGTAGCTGTACCTTAGATTTAGGCCAAAGCTCCCGTTTTGGGAGTTTTGACCTAAATAACTAGACCCCTAGACACCTAGACTTTGAATTTTATAACTAACCCCCCTAGACAAACAGCTGTAAAATCCATCAAATTATTTTTTCGATCCCTGGTTTATTTTAATTTTAAGACGGAGCTGTTTTTTTTACATATTCACTGATTTAAAATTCCAACTTTTGAAAAAAATAATTTTTAGTGAATTTATTTTGTAATGTATTAAAAATAGCCAATTCAGTCCAAGTTCGAGGAATTTTTAAGAATAGAAATTACAGCACAAACTTATAGCAAAAATTATTAATAAATCTATATACCTTCTTTATTAATTAAAAAAAATAAGCACATGTATCTTTAATTTTCTAAGGGTGAAAAAAAACTTTTTTAAAATGTTCCCAGAATGGGAGCTTTGGCCTTCATGGAAGAAATATTGTTTTTGAGTATATTTTCTTGTAAGTATTTTTTATGTACATAAAAATAAAATAAAAATTAACAGTTCCTGCTAAAAAGGGAAGGGTTCACATAATTAAATCGCACGAATTTGGTGAAATATCACTAAACACCACAAAGGGTTGACAAGAATAAACAAAATACCAAAACTAGATAATGTCAACCACCATAACATTTAAATATTTATCGCTTCGTAACATGTACGCTTTGGTGACAATCTGTTAAACCCCACTTATTAAGGAATAACCGAAAAAAATTGCCCTAAAGTGTCATATAAAATTAAAAACTCAACGAAAATCTGTTGGAAACAAAGATTCAGGGACTGAACACGTTTGAAAAGCGCACACATATTTAAAATATCTAAGAGCCATTTTAATGCATTAAATACTTATTTTTTTTTGTTTAACTTCCCAACTATCGCATAACCTAAACTAGTAAATTGGGAACTAGTTTCAAAATTACGTGCTCTTCCCATCCATACATCCCACCGAAACCTGAATTATTTTGATTCAATTAGCAACATGCGAATATTTACTTCCCGGTGCTAATTGATACTATCATGCATAGGTGCGACTCTGACGGGACCGACTTCAAACGGAGATAGACACCCCTCACAAGGGGCTTTGTAAACGGCTCAATATGGAGACGCCCCCTTGAAAACTCATCCGCATCTCATTCCTCTGAGAGTGCGAGAATTCACTATTCTCTCGTATTGTCAAAACGTTGTGCCTCGCGATTGTAAACACTGAATTAATGACATTTAAAAGGAGACACGTCATCCCATCTGCAGGACGCATTAATAGATGAACCGGGATTGGTGACTCCGAAATTGAGTTTTAGATCCTTGATGTTGATTGGCTATGGAACGGAACGGCTGGCAATAAATCAAAATTAATGCCCCGATTCTGGTGCGGGTATTGGGGTAATAATCTATAGGAAGGTATGCCGGCAGAGGCGATACCAGTTAACGAATATGAAAGATCTTGGGCATTGATGAGTAGCTTGCTCGTTATTCATCTGGATGTTGGAAAGATTTCCGTTAGGGTTGTGTTAATTGAGTAGATGAGCTTAAGACTGATTCCAGACATAACTTTTCCGGAGCTATTAATTAACTAGAAAGGGACTTTTAACGCATACATACGGGATTAAATCAATATCATTTCACTATTATGTTTCATATAGAGCTTTCAGTAGCAAAAAATTGCATTAAGTAATTAAAATTAATTTAAATCGTTTATTCAAATAATTGTAAACATTTATCAACGTTGATAAACATTTTTTAAATGTAGCGATCAAAATACTTCATTTAATGGAAAAACAAATAAAACTGTTTGACAAATCAACATACATTTCAAGGAAATAAGTTAAAAACAGTGTTTAAACCTTAATACAGAAAGCCTCCTCCAAAAGTAAAAGAATGGATCAGCTAAGCCTATGACCTACTTTACCTCACGTACAAAATATTTATATAAAAGAGAAAAAATTTTATATTTTTATTACGTGATTGGCTTGAAATATCTTTCATACTTTATTTTATTGAAAAATACAATAAAATGCGGCTGTAAGTTATTCCAATATATAAATATTTCGAAGTTGGTAAACCAATTTTTTTTGACATAACCATACACGTTTCAAAATCAACATTTTTTCGATCTTCAAATTCATGAATCTAAATTTTTCAGAGTCTGAAAATGTTGTCAATGTATCAAAGAATACAGTGTACTAAAAATTGGGTGAAAATATTTCAACTTAAATTTTATTTATATCGAGTAAATCAAAAATTACCCATTTTACCCCAAGACCTATTTTACCCCAACCCACCCTAACTAAGAGGGTAAATAAAAAAACATTTTCTTAACTTTTTACTTGTTTACATAAGTTTATAATGAGTTATTTTTAAAAATCAGTCTGGAATTTTAAAAGGACAATTTGAATACTTCGTGAAATGAATAATTTTAATTAGAATGAATTAATTAGAATGAATTAATTGGTAACAATCAAAGTTAAGTGCGGGACGGTATAAGATAGGGTGCATTTTCACAGTAAGGAACCAGGATAAAATAGAAAAGCCATCTAACTTGATAAAATTTTATAAGGTATATATTAATTAACTTAACCTGTACAGAACCAGGTATAAGCCAGCTAAAAATCATAAGATTAAGGTTTGAAACAGCTAGGAAATTTTAAACCCAAGGGTCTCGGAGGGTTTAAAGGTTTTCATTTGAATTATTAACTTCTACTTAAAAAAACAGGTTTTCCATAACTTTTTTACTTGCTAAGTGATTTTTGAAAACTGTTGCGGAATTTCAAAAGGACACTGGGAGATACTTCATGAAAATTCTGTTTAAGATTTAGGAAAGGATAAATTGTTAACATCCAAAGTTAAATGCGGGACGGGATGAATTAGGGTATATTTTTACAATATACCGGGATGGAAAAGACGACAGGGACGACGGGAAGAAAAATGGCTGCTAAAAAATAGACAAATTACTCAATTTGATAAAACTTAATTTAAAAAAAATTATACCCGTGCAAGGTCAAGTAAGTCAACTAGTATTTTTTATGCTTGTAAGGCTTTTTATTAAACCACTTTTACATAATATACGTAGTTCTAATAAAAATTCATACCAGTATAATTTTGGGTTATCCTTTAAGTCTGAATATGCAAGAAAACTATTAAAATACTCTAAACGTATTTAAAAATTAATGTTGATAGCATAAATAACCTAATAAATTTGAATGGTTAAAATCCTATCCACGCATAACAATCCAACATCTCTCATAAACCAAATGACGCATCCCTTCGTGTTTCGTAAATATCCTCTAATATCCTATTCCGACGACAAGTTAGGGTACATTTACATTCAGTCCAAGTTTATACTTCAGCATCCCAAAAACTGCACTAACCACACTTTATCGTCATCACTTCAAATCCGATTATTGTTTCAATATTCCCACAAAACCGCCTCTTCAAAAACGTGTTTCAATTTTGCAGCCGATTTGCATAAAAATGACTTCGAACGTCTCCTTTTACTCTAATTTTGTTCCCTCCTACCCCGCCAGATGATGCAAATGAGAGAAATATTCTTCTCCCCCTCCCTCGTTCTTTGCATTATGCATTTTATTCAAATACACTTTTTAACTCAGGGACGGGTTTTCACAATAATAATGGCATTATCTCCGCATATGGGGCTAATGTGTTCGGTTTCTGAGGCATTAAACACACAAAGGAGATGCATGTGAGCGTACAATCGCTATGAGTGAATCAATTTGGAGTTTTTAAAGAACGTGATCTGGTGTCACTTAGGGAGCTACGTGAATCTTGCGTTTTAATTTGTATGAAGCTGTCGTGAATGGGAAAGGATTTGAGTGGCTTTATGTTATAAATCCGGCATTATTTCCCAATTTATTTGAGATAAGTGATTTTTTGGTAGATTGGTTCCTTAGTAACATCGTAAAACCTCCATTTTTTTAAGTACGAAGTGATGCCGTTATTTGGAACTGGATGTGATTAAAAGAATAAAGGCTACACAATATAAAAGCTTTTGAATTTTTTTTTAAAGAAAGCTGAAAATATTAAAAATGTGGTTGTACTATTGTATTAAGTGTTTTGTAAAATATCCTTTCGATACGTACACATAAAAAAGTTGAAAATAAACAGGAATATTGAAAGCAGTGTGCCTTGAAAAAGGAGGGGGAATAGTGCTTATGACAATCAACAATAATAATTCCATGCCATCAATACTTTTCCACACTTCCCATGAACATAGTACAATTTAATGAATTGAGTACGCTAAAAATGAGTGCCTAGATACTTAGTTGCTACCAAGGAAACGTTCTTAAACTGAACTCACAAAAATGGATCATACCTAAGGCATAACACTTACATATGCATAAGCACTTTTGCAGGCATAAAAACATGAGTCAAAACACTTACTTTGAAAAAAAATTAGCTGAGCCCCTGATTCAAAATCCATTGTGTCATCTGTTTTATCATGGAGAATAGATGGACAGATAGACATGTAGGACACAGTAATTTCTCCGAAAATCAGCTTCGAACTTTGGTTGGGGTCCGAAATGTCACTGTTAGCTTGCTTTTAATTTTTTTGTTGTAATTTTGAGTTGTTTCGTATGCTTTTATTTTATTTTTTAATTAATTTTTATTCATGCTGTACTTTTGATGTATCTTTTTTGATTAATCAATTTAAATTGCTTTAGAGAAAACGCGGATAGTTAATTATGGAATTTGGTGCCTCCTCTGCTTTTTTCGCCTTTTAATGTTGTACTTGGCGTTGAAAATGACGATTTTCAAAATTAAGTAACTCCTCTACTAATGAAACTTCGCAGATAATTTTCACTGTAGGTTTTTCATGTCATCTACTAACCCCTGTTAAATTTTCATCCATTTCTATGAGTTCAGCCTGAGAACGTTTCCTTTTAAAATCTAATACACAGTTTGTGACTAATTATATGCATACACTAGACAACTCCAACAGACGCTTTTCACGGGGAGCCTTAGGCGCCTTGCAATATCGAGTAACTAAAATATACCGTGATACAAGCAAGTATAAATACACTTCAAATACCATGTCTTGAAGCTTTATCCATTGATACCTTGTAACACATTATTAAGAACACACATTCTTACTCGCATCCAAACAAAACTACAATATTATTGAGAATATGCAATTTTATTGCACACATGGGGTAATACCATCAATATACACAGTATATTGATGCGTATTTATACACGGAGTATTTATACACGTAGTTAAAATATAAACTACGATCTTGAAAGATAATAATTAAGTAAACTTTAACATAAAAAAATAACATAAGGGTAAGAGTTGGATTATAATTTATTCTCTAAAAATTAAGTCTTCGATATTTATTACAAGGAATCCTGAAATAACTCCCAAACCGGAAATAATCAATATCCGAATACATTTTCATCAGTATTTTACTTGTTTCAATCACAAATATTATTGCTATATTCAATATTCTCAAATGCAATATCACAAAACAAGTTCCGAAAGAGTTGAATTTTTCAGACTGTATGCCTCTTCTAAATATGGAAGAAAATATATTGCTGTCGGGATTATATTTTTCAATTTCCCCTAAAGCAAATACCGGAATTAAAACATTTATAGGATTCTTCCTTTTCAGATGACCCCCCTGTTTTGGAAGAACTGTTTTCTGACAAGACAGTTTACCCAGGAGTCTCAGTTTCTTTGAAGTGTATGGCAACCGGAAGTCCTCTTCCGCAAGTTACGTGGAAATTGGATGCTCTGAATCTTCCGGAACAGCTGAGATTTCGAGTGGGAGACTATGTAACTCGAGACAGCCGAGTAGTTAGTTACGTCAATATAACTAGTAAGTGAAACTTTTTTTATTTCAGTAAAACAACTGGTAATTTTCGTTATACATGTCTTTAAAAGTGTCTAAGAAATATTAAGGGGTCATAGGACTGTTAAAACTCAGTGCAGTGAAAAAAACTTTACATTTTCCAAAAATATTAATAACTTTTTTTCTAATTTATGAAAAGACTCTATTTAAACATATTTTAAAACCTCATTTTCTACACTTTATGTAAAAAAATTATTGAATATTTAATAGACATATTTAAGTTTATATATTGAGTCGAAAAAAGCAACTTTGACGGTTAAATGTTTGTATGCAGTGGCTTTCATGTAAGATAATTAACTAACTATTAAATGAAAATTCAAAATTTTAATTCACATATATACTATATGAGTATACAATCAAGCCCTAGCAGATATTTTAAGTTTGACAGTGAATTAATATTTTTTCTTATAATTTGAACTTAGGTGTCAAAAACGCAAAAAAATTATAAGTTCATTATCTCAAAAAATAATGAAATATAGGTTCAAAACTCTAAAGAGAGCTAGGGCTTTATTGTCACTACTAAATATTGATGCTCTCAAAGTTTCAAGGATATATTCTTATTACTTCAAATTTTATCATGCATGGAACACAAAAAAATCACATTTTGAGAAAAATGACCTCAAAGTTCTAAAGTTAGTAATCTCCTTGGGTTTTTTGTTTCAGAATTTTAGCCATAACTTCTGAAATAATACGAATTTTTGCATGCGTTTTTTTTTAAATTGTTAAGAAATATCTAGGCTATCACATATATTTTTTTCAAAAAATCGATTTTATTATGATTTAACAGTCCTATGACCCCTTAAACGTCCAAAATTAGAAACTGATAAAAATTTCAAACGAACAGAAAAAATACAGTCAGTACAACTTGATGTGATTCCTTTCACTTAATTTTTTAAACTCTTTCGTTCCTAGCTGCCTGAATTGAGCCTGGATTTTGGGGGTGGTATAGAATAAAAGGGTTAAGACAAATAAAATAGTTAATTAAATCAACTTGAGTACTATAATTCTTTTACTTTAAAATAAGTTTCTATAGCTACTAAAATTCCGAAATTTGCACAAAGCGTAACTTAATGGATAATTGCAGTCAGATTTTTTTAAATCCTAATGTGTTCAGAATGGCTTAAAACCTCCAAAAACATTTTAATTTACATTTCAAAGCCCTAAATTTTAAGTTATTTTCAATAAAAATAATTAATGAAAAAAAAAACCTTTTTAAAGAACAACGTTTTTAAAATGCACTAGTCCCCCTTATTCTAGTCACTATAATTCAGATGATGTCGGAAATTTTTAAAACATTAGTAATATAAAAAGTGTTTTAAAAAGTATATTGGTGACAAACTTTTCAGTAACTAATTAATAAAGTCAGTCCCTTAGATGTATTACAAATGCAAAACTTACATGAAGTACTGCATGTATTGTGTAATCCTTTTATTCTTACAAATTTTCATTTAACTAATATTTTATACAACTATTCTAATTCCATCTTGATAACGAGAGGAGGCAAACTGCACAACAATGATTTTTAAAAATAAGGTCCTATGGTTGAACTTTAAAACTTTAAGTCCCCCTGGGGGTTCAGGGACAGCAAATTGAACCGAACTAACGAAATAATATTGTATTGTCATCCAGATCTGAACTATGTTCAAAATTTCAAGTCTCTAGCTCATGGGGAAGTATGCTTAAAATTTATTACTAAATTCCTCCCGAACAGACAGATAGACAGGCAGACGGACAGACTAGATTGAAAGTGACCTAATAAAAACGATGTAAAAATAGCTTATTTTCTGTCTGAGCTGAAACAGCTATGTGACGTTAAATGTGCCTTTCTCCCGCTTGTGCCTTGTTACCCATAAATTAGGACACCCTGCTTACCTCTGCAAATGTTCCTGATTTATATTGTTCTTTTATTGGTTTCATGTACTGTTACTTATATTTGTTATCTTCACGTCATTATTCTACTTGCAATTATTTTTGTAACTAAGTTAGTAATTTATTTTATGCTTGTTCATGTTCAATGTTCATTGACTTACATTGATCGTTATACTATCCCAGGTGATTTAATTGTTTTTTTTTTGTTATTTTGTTGGCTGATTGTAAATAAATTAATAATTTGAACTAAATTTAAGACTACCATATCATTTTAAAACTAATCAATTTTAATAATAACCAATTTCATCTTAGATAATTTAGACAGGAAAAGTTTAAACTGTTATTAAAAATGTTTGCATTTATAAATGAAAGATTAGTCCGTGCGTTTTGTTTTACGAACAACGAACACCTCTAAACAAAAAATTCCAGCCAAACTACAGTCTGCGTAATTTGAATCGGCGGCTCGCTACTAGTCATTCCCCATTGCATTTCTGTTGTGTTGCCATGGTGACGAGCTGCCTATTCTATTTACACGCAGCATAAGACATTAACTTACTGAGGAAGGAATTAATAAAAACGAATTATCTAAAATGATTATTAGTTATTCGCTTAAACCATTAATTGAATTTTTCTGATAGGTATTCAGGTGGAGGATGGAGGTCTATTTTCCTGCAAAGCCACAAATGAAGTAGGGTCAGTCACTCATTCCGCCAGAGTAAACGTTTTCGGTCCTCCTACAATTCGAGTGATGCCCAATGTGACTGCTTTGGCTGGAGGAGTGACCATTTTGCCATGTCCTGCTGGAGGACACCCCTTACAAGCCATTTCTTGGACAAGAGGTAAGAAATTAATTTGTAATTAAACCAGGAAAATAGTTTGATTCCGGTATTGGTTACATAAAAACCAATTTAGGAGATAATATTTCAGCTCTTAATTGGTTTTATGGAATGAATACCTGAATCGATGGTTTTAATTCGATCTTAAAAGGTAACGTGTCAATTTCCTCTGGAAATTTTACAACTTAGCATGCCCTCTTATAGAAATAAAAGTAATAGTGATAGTGATGATGATGCAGAAAACGGTAACAGTAATATAGTGATAATAATGATGATTACTGCAGCAATACTAACTGTGATGGTGAATGTAGCAATAGTAATAGTGATGTCAAATTCTGTCAATATCTATACTATCTGTCTATCACAAGAAGAGCTCTGGCTGTGGCTAGTTCACATGAGCGGTGGTATGGCGTAGAATGATAAATCATAAATTTCGAGATCACGATCGTGAATAACGATCATAAAAAATCATAAATTTGTGTTTTTATGACTTAAGTAAATGACTAAAAATGTTCTTAGATCATAAAAACAAAATTTAAAAAAAGCCTTATGACCGCTTATGTGAAATAGCGACGGCCAGAACTCTTCTTGTGATAGACAGGCAGTATTGATGATGATTGAAACGATGAATGATTGTAACAATGGTAGTGATACTGATGATGATTCTAGCAATAGTAGTTATGGTGCTGATGATACTAATAACGGTAGCGATATTTATTTGCTTAACTTTTAGAAGCCCGTAACTTGCCCCAGAACCATCGTCAACAGGTATTTCAAAATGGCACACTAGCAATCCGGGAGGTAAATAAGAAGGCAGACGAAGGGAGATACACTTGCGTCGCTGAGAACAAGGATGGGGACAAATCACAGAGAGATGTTTTTGTGCAGGTCATGGGTAAGTGGATCAAGTTTTGTTACACTAGTGTTTACTAAGGGTTCTGTTACAATTTTTCTCTATTTTGAATAAATTTTTTTTTGAAAATAAAATGTTACCAATTGCGTTATATAATTCTCATTTTGTGTTCATGTTGTCCTTACATTTTTTCCTCTAAAAAGTCGCAGAGGCAATAAATGTTTTAAAATTCACATGATATTAAAAATGTTTATAAGAAAAAATTTAATAAACCTTACTTTTTGCTTTTTTTTTATGGTAAGAGAGTATAACTTTTTAAATTTATTTCATATCAATTGTTTAATTTCAACAGCTTTTCATTGATGATTAATAAGGAAAACAAACGAAGATTCACGATATATTCTATTGTTTTTCAGGGAACATTTATTTCTAAAAAATACCCACATGAATACTAAAATTAGATACACTTTTATCACAGGATAATAAAAACATTACCTCGGGAATTTCGTAAAGGAGTAAATATCTGCCAAGCATACAAAAGGCCGTTCCATTCCGACTTCTATATTAGAACAACTCCAAATGAAAATGAATGGCTTTAATTAGGGAGGGCATCCTAGGATTAAATAAGCATTATTCGGCCTCCTGAAATTAAATGAAACAAAATAAAGAGAAATGAGGATCCATTTATTTAAGAAACACAAAGTGTTTTTTTCTGGAAGTGTAGCGGCAGACACATTAACTACTACAGTGTTAAGTAATTTCGAATGCAGTAATAAGTCCAACTGAAACAAATATAATTATGGAATATCTTTTGAATTTTATGACTTTCGGATTGGCTTATCTCAAAAGCTACTAAGCTTACGGTCGCTACATAATAAACAAATCTAAATACTTTTAATCAGTTGTCTGTTTTTAAAACACAATTTTAAACATAAAACAGTTTATTGGGATGAATTAATAAGTGAGTGGAATAATGATGCTAATTCTTTTTATACTGTTGCATTTTTTTGTTTACGTTAGTTATTTTTTTTACCACTTCTGTGAAATTATAAGAAATAAGTTATAACAAAGTTAAGGAAAGTAAAGAGTTAAGAGTTTAGAGAGATATATTTATATAAGTTATGAAAAATACTTTATTATGGAACTAATTTAAGTTATTCATTAGGGTGGGTCAAAAATATTTTTTTCACATTTTCCCAGGGGCACAGCGACAAAAGGGTGCCAAATGGTCTCAAACTAACATGAGTAAAATATTATTCGATTATAATAACTCTTTTTGCCTCTGGATTGGCCTCAAAGTTTCGATTAATATATAAATTTCATGTAAAAATGGACGAACGAAAATCAAGCTTTTACCTCGATATCACAAATCCGTCATGAATATAAATGTGCACAATGGTATAAAAATCATCATTTAAGACTATAAAAGAATTATAAATAAAACCAGAGTTGAAATACTTGAGTTGTAATACAACATATTTTGAAATATCTCAATGGTTAGAACTGACAATCAAAAATTTCTTGCTGGAATCATTAAAATGTGCGAAACCTTTATTTTCGATTGAGTAGGATGGTAAAAACATTAAATTTTTAATAAAAATGGATATGTCAGAAGGTGGGTACCTTTTTTGGGTTATAGGTTTCAACCCCAAGGAAAACATTTGGATAATAGTTTAAAAGTTATGATTTCCTTGAATTTTTTGGCATATTAGGAATAATCCATCCCATGTGTCCCCATATAATTCCCTAATGTCCAAAAAAGTTTAAACCAAATTTTAAGAGTGAAATTTTGAACTATTTTCTTAAGAAGAGCGGTAGATCCCAGTTTTCAGCTTAAAGCTCAGTATTATCCCCCAAGTTTTTAAATAAGTGACATTATTTTCAAAACTTACTTGTAATTATCCTTAACAGTTAAATTTGCGATATTTAACTTTTATGAACGCATAATGGAATGCTAAGAAGCTATTTTGAGTCAATCCTCAAAGAAGTATAATTTCATGGGCCTGGGTTTCAGTCTATTGCTATAGCAAAAAATTAGGTAAATCATGACTGAACGAATCATAACTGATATTGCATATGAACGAACTATCCATTCGACAATTGTTTCAACATATTTTTGCGATCATATTTGGATCCCAAGACCAGCCAGTGAAATAACTGTCCGCTGAATTTCGGGAAAGCGGCATATTTATGAAAAACTGTTCTGTTTCTATTTTGAAAAATTAAAAATACCGTTTTATACTGACCAAACTTTAGGGAGAATGTATATGAACTACCAATATTTAAAATTTGTACCACTAAGAATCCACTGTTTGTGGGCAAAAAAGAGATTCATATTCTACGGCTCTTTTTAATATGATAGCATATTATATTGCCACTTTGGCAGTTGTTTTTGAATTAATAATGCATGAAGGTGACTAATGTGATTAAAATTGCTTTTAAATACCCTTACTTGTGAACTTTAAAGAGTTATCGACAAAAAAATTTAATTTATAAAATTTTTAAAAAATATGAAAAATTACATATTTTTGTTCTATTTGAGGCCAATCCGGAGGCAAAAAGAGTTATTATAATGGAATAATATTTTACACATGTTAGTTTGAGACCATTTGGCACCCTTTTCTTGCTGTGCCCGATAGAATTTGTAAAATTTTTTTTTCGCCATAGGAAAATGACCCACCCTATTATTCATGTTATTTGAATAATAAAATGACTTAAGGTGTTAGTGTGTTCTTGACAAATAAACAGTCACAATAGCATTAATGTGGTATGTTTTATTTAACATTTTACTTTTGTGCTATTATTGTCGTAATTATAAATCCTGAATTGTCTCTTATTAACCTGAAATAGTACAAATATTAATAAAGTATTTAAAAACACATTATTACCTAAATTATTATACAATTTCCTTCTTTTGGATAATGGACCAGTTTGTAGAACTAGCACACTAAAAACATTTCGCGATTTCTATTCTAATCCGTCTAGTTTTTCTTGAAGATCCAACCTTGCAGTAAACCCATCGAAGCTAAAGGATCCAGTGAAAGTTTTAAAACCATCTGAAAATGTTCCAGAATAGCTTTCACCGCTCCGGAACCTAATGTCAAACGTAAACAGCTGCGAAAATCGAACATTAACAAGTGAAATTAGGGTTGAGATTTTTTTCTTCCTTCCACATTTTCTACTTTTACTCGTTCCAAACTTTATCCACCCCAGTTATTTCCCCAGGATAAAGCATTTAACTCTTGAGAGATTGAGGAGAGGGGATGTAAAAGGAAGGTAAAAGGGAACTCTCAATTTGATTTGGAACTTTGGAGACAAAAGGTTTCTGCGAGAGCGGTCTGGAGCTACATACATTAGAGAGGATCGATATTGAAATTTTCGTTTCCAGGGATTTTTAACGTAGCGTATTCTTAGAAAATGTTAAACCACTTGTTATTTAAACTATTCGTTACGAAAAACCTAAAATAAATTTTATCTTTTAGTTTATATTTTTATAAATAATGTATAAAAATAATCTCTCCTAAATATAAATAATTTGCATACCAAAACAACTTCAGTCTAACAAATATTGCATAAGGACCTTTATTTCTCCATAATTCAAAGCCTTTTAAGTTTATTTCATAATGAAATCGAGTTTCTTAATTCATAATTTAATGTTATTTGAAATAAATTAAAATTTTGAAGGAAATAATTAGGAAATGAGTTATACATTTTTCTTGAATAAATTCTAATTTAATTAAATCATGCATTATATATTTTCAATTATTGAATGTGTGACTTAAACTAATAATTTTCATAATTTAATTCACATTATAATATATTTTTGAAAAATGTGTAGCTTATAGAGAAATTCTATATTTATTTCTCTCAATCATTCATTTACATTCCCTGCCCAATAACTTCTACAATATGTCCACATATTTAGAAAAAAAATATTTTACTTCTTTCATGATGGAATCTTTAAAGTAACTTAAACAAACATAATACTATATTAACATTATTTCAAAATCTAAACAACAAATATTAGACAAATTTATCCACCCTCCATCGGAATTCCCAGATTATACTAATAACAATACAGAGTTTATAATATGATCTACAATGTAATCAATAATATAAAGCCATTTTACTTTTGATCTCGGAAAAAACCCTCATTAATAAATCCTCATTCAAATGCAGTCAGATGATGCATTTATCGAAATGAATTTCTATTGTTTCAATATTTTCGCGAAATCAAGAATACAAACATCACCTAAAATTATCAAAACACCCCTCACGTATCCACAAAACCAGAAATCCCCTCATAAGATATCCAACTTAAAACCCAAACCACAGAAATCGTGCCGCCGCCAAAACATCACGATCACCACCTATCTCTGACCGCATTCCAACGATCCGCATTCAATTTCCATCTACCGCCCCGAATATCCATCCCCCCGCAATATAGCCAATGGGGAAGGGCCTGGAAATTGCCCCTCTCCCTTCCCTTTAATGACACGTCAGCTGCCCATAAAACTCGATACAGATTCCGTCATAAATTTCATCGGAACAACACTAGACCCAAGGCAATGCAGAACCACCTCAGATCGTATTAAAATAGCTGCGCCTCTGGAGCCCTCCTCGCAATTAAAGAGTGCTCCCTGACGCCTGAGGCAATTTAATATTAGCCTCATCGTGGGAATCCGAGCCAGGGCTAATCTAGGGTTTTCCAATATCTCCTTGCATTCCCGCTATAATTTACCCTGCGACTGTATGCCAATGATCAGTCAACGGAAGGTGTAAGGGTTTTGATGATGCGCTTATTGGTGATATCAGCAGATTCATCTAATAGGGATGAGGAGTAATTCGGTTTCGGTTTTGTTGCTTGCTTTTTTCGAACGTCTGGAGAGGGTTCTTCAGCCGGATGGGTGGTTAGTGAGTAAACGAGTTTGTGGCTGTCGGCCAAAAGTGCTTCGTTGGAAGTAAGTTGCTGTGGAGATTTTGGTAATAGTTTGGGATCATAAGTGTGCAGATGACATTGATTGCGTTTAACGACGATGGTGTGAAGTTTTTTTTATACTTATGTAGTTCATTTAATGGTAAAAATATATCGTCAACCAATAAGGAAATAAAACAGGATTGATACATTAAATTTCCTGAAAAATATCCTAATTTTTATAACCCTTTATCATCTCAAGTTTTTATTTGCTTAAAGGTAAAACCTACTCTAAAATATATCTTACTCTTAAATTAACTTCTATGCTTCTGATTAAATGATTTCAATTCTTTTATGTTATTTTCTCCTTGCTATCATAAAGGGTATTATAAATTGATGAGAATTTTCATGACTAGTGTTATTTATTCCGTTTTCCGGGATGACTGTGTTGGTTGGAATTGAACTCCAGACCTTTCACCCTCTTTTTCGGAGAGCATCTTCAGTGGCGAAAAGATAAATTCAATTGGATTAGAGCATTCACGCTGTAATTGTTTGTTATTGGTTATTTATTTTTCAAATTTTAGTCGTTGATATTTTCGCTACTGAAGATTCTTTCCAAAGAAGATGGTGAAACGTCTGGAGTTAAATTCCAACCTACACGGCCATCCATCCCGGAAAAATCCATCCCCGATTTTGGAAATTTTCCATAAAAATACCATTTAATCAACCTTAAAAACTTCATTATTTCTCATAATAAAATTTTTTTATGTGTAAAAAAACTCATAGTTTCAGATGGTAGAAATAAAAATTATTACAATGATGCTATTTAATAAATGTGTTTAAATTCTTAAAAATTTCATAAAATAAGTGTTAATCTTTAGTAATTTAAGAACAATAACTAAGAAGCTATGGAAATTCGTATACTTTATAAAATAATTAGCATTAAAATTTATAAATGACGCAATTACTGACAAAAGCTGGCTATAACATTAACTACAATATATTCCATCCTGCCAATAATACACATATTCCGAAATATAACACACTATTCCCTAGTTGAAAAGCCAATGTATGCGACTATCCATGAATTCAATAATCACAAATTCAGAAACACTCCCGCAAAATCGTATCCAGGCAACGATTGAATATTTATAGCTGTAAGAATACACCAAGAAAGCAGCAGGTAACTACGTCACTATCTCCGGAATTAATTTGATTTACGCATACATTATTTCGTTCCCCCCCAAGCCGAACAGTAGACTTAATGTAATACAACTGCCATAACTCGGAGAGCCTGATGCGTATGCAAAGTTCCTCTGATGTGCATTAAAACGATGCCAGGGAATGGAAATTCAAACCCGATTCCTGTTTACCCTTTCGTGGGTGGGGAGGAACCGATGTGGTGTGTGTGTTGCACGATATGCATGGGGACGTCTTTTGAATTGGACCCTCTTATGCCAAGATAGTGAATTAGTGAGAAGTAGGCGAACTGTCTGAATGCGGAACTGGAGCACCTGTCTTTTGTTGAACGGACATGTCATAACGAGTCTCATTGTGTTAAGGAGGCCGAGTTGGTGAAATAATGGGTTATCTTCTAATATTCGGTATTAAGTATTGATTTGTAATGTTAATGGAAACTTCCTAAAAGAGGTCCTCTTGAACAATCCAATTTTGGCCTAGTCTGGGATTTGAACGGTTGTTATAAGCAAAATATAAGTGCATTTGTTGTTTATTTATAATTGCCTATTTGTAACTTTCGGATTTTGACTTTAAAACGCATTTGTTAAATTTAGGGTTTTAAGCGATTCATACTGTTTTAAATCTCTCTCAAAATGGGAAAAAGGGGGAGGAATAGCTTGCTAAGAGAAAAGCGTACATTATTCAAATTTTTTGCTGGATCTCTGTTAATTTCCCAGTACCAATAGAAAAAAACTGTTGGAAGCAGGGAATTAGAATCTTCAGTTAGAAAAAAGGAATGTCCATAAACCAAGTTTTGAGAAAATCGAAAAAGACTGTGTAAGTAATGTAATTTCCATTGTATAGCCACCAAATTTTTACTAGAATTTCAGAACCCTATTTCAAAATAGAGCAATCACCAAAAAATGCACTAAAACATATTTTAAGGTAAAAAAAGGTGATGGACATATTCCTTTCTTGCACTTTATGAAGTTTTTCGGAAGAAAAATCTTAAAAACATCCCTTAAATTGGCATTTAAATTATTTCTTCTTAGTTAACACCACAAAAAGGAGAAGTAAGAAGAATAAGACAAATAAAATTCAAAATTATAATGAAACTGAGACGCCAAAACAATATTAATGGAGTAAGGGAATTTGAATGGAGTTAAACATTCCCTGAATAAAGAAAGTTTAAAAATACTTTTAAATGAAGAGAAAATTTTAGTTTGGTTTACTTTACAGTATAAATGATAGGAAAATAAATAAAAATTAACTTTAATTCCAACTTAACTTAAAAAATACAACTCCTGATAAGGTGTCTCTCGTGTGTAGAACAAACTTGGAGATGTTTTTAAGCACAAAAAGTAAATTTATCATTTTTTAGACTAAGTCCCTTTTTTTAAATGACGATTCAATTTCTAGTTGGCTTAATTTTTAGTTGTTTAATAAAATATTCATGTTTTTAAATAATGTGTTTTACCTTCTTTAGTTGGTCCCAAGATCGAACCTTTCAACTTTCCGAGCAACCTTGAGGAAGGCATGCGATCCATTGTCACGTGTGCAGTACTTTCCGGTGACCCTCCAATGACGACCTTTTGGCTCAAGGACGGCGGCGACATCCCCCTCGAGCTACAGCCCAAAATCGAGCTGATTGACGAGTACACCACCTACCTCAAGTTCTCAGCCGTGGGACCCCATCACAACGGAAACTACACATGTGTTGCCAAAAACCCGGCTGCTACTGCAAACTATACCACTCTGCTTGTTGTGAATGGTAAGTTATCCTCGTTTACAACCGTTTAGTTTATAATACACGAGTCAAATCTCAAGTTTAGAAACAATTAATGAATTATTAATTTGTAAATAAAATAAAACATGAAAACTGCGTGTGGAGAATTATTTTCAGTGCATAAGCGGTGGGAGCAGTTTTGTCTAGCTATCGATAGAAGTGTAGTAGTTAATTACTAAAATTGTACTTTGTATAGAAATGCTGTTTTTTGATGCAGTAACATTCAAGTAGATTGCTATTTCTAGACTTTACTTTTATTTGGATACGCGGGAAATTTACTATATTTAGAGACTCGTTCTCAAAAACAAGCCACTTGCCGCTGCTGGAAAAAAAAATTTGTCCGAAACATTTCTTATTATGTGTATTTCTATTAGGAATCAGTTTTAAGTCCAGTCTTCATTAATCCTATCTATCCCATCTACTACAATAAAGTAGCTCCTCAGGTATTCATATAACCTACTGCTTAGTTGCTGATTTACCCTATTGAGATTTAGAGTAAATCTTGAAATTCTTATTCACCGGTAACTTGACAGGCGGTTAAACGACAGTCAAACTTCTGATTGGCAGTTAAAGAAGAAAAACTAGTTTTCCACCAATCCCATGTTTGACTCCCGGTTAACCGCCGGTCAAGTTACCAGTGAATACGTTCGTTAGTAGCCTTTTAAAAATTTCAGAAATCAATACTTTTGATGTTTTCTAGTTGCAATAATATGTATATCTCTTTTAAGAGAAAATTAAAACTAAAATTAACTGTAGAAGTTAAATGTTGTCTAAACACAAAATTTTTGTTTTGTGCTGCTTAAATCAATACTAATTTAGTGGTGAACGATGCAGAATTCAACATCATTAAATTTATATTAAGGCTTTTATAGAAACAGAAGTTGGAGTTCATTCAAACACTATTTTTCCACCTTAATTTATAAAAATAACTCCTCCATAGAGAAATAACTATCCATCCCTAACACATTATCGATTATCCTTCATTAGGTTATCAAAAAGATTGAATGCATATTTGTAGCTCCCTAATAAACTCATCGTTTAGGAAATGAACGGTAAATTAATCTCGGTTGTTGGTGTTCAGCAGAGCAGAAAGATATGGAGATTAATTAGTTGTTGACTGTTTTTAAATATTTCATCACATACGCTCACACTTGTCTGGAGGACATATAAGAGTTTACGATGAAAATTGTTGAAGCAAAATACTTTAAAATTAGATATAATTATCATTCATTCATTACAAAGTGGGTGATTCTTTTATAAATTTAAGTATTTTTTAAAGTTTCAATTTATTAAGTCATGTAAGTAGTCATATTATGAATAGGGCTAAATTAATTTATACCAGTTTTGTTATTCTTTATATTTAATTTCCTGTATTAGCTTGATTGTAAATATTTATTAAAAGTACATTAAATATGCTGTTGTAACATCTTAATGAAAACAAAATTATTATGTTTATTAAACCAGAGATAAGGGTGCAAATAATAATGATAATAGAAAGACAAATTCTTTAAGCTGTAATCATTAAGTTCATTCATTTGATATTTTATTATATTTTCAACTCCGACTCCTTTGAAGTTCCCTACGCATATTGATTTACAATCTAAAAGTGTTAAAATATCCACACACATTAAATCATGTATGAAAGCTTTAAATTATTAAGCAATACAATTTAAAGCACGAACGGAAAAGAATTTGAAAGAGGATTTTAGGTTTTGAAATCTGTAACAAAGCTAAATTAAATCACTTATGGAAACATAATATGCAAAGGTTCTCTTTAAGAAATACTTAAAAAGTATAGTGTGAAGATTTGTACCGTCAAAGTTAGAAATAGAATTTATTCCAAATATCAACCTCTTTATAAATCATAATTTCAAAATTATTCTCTTCTATCCTATTCGTTTAAATTCATACCTCTTTGAATTAAGAATTATATCGAATGGAGATATTTAAAGAAAGGGATCATTTATTAGAAAAGCAGTTTCATATCTCGTTGCTTGTTTTCTGTATTCATGAAGCATTTATTATATATGTACAGAAAGTTAGGCATTAGAAAATCTGAAAAATGCAATAGTAACGCAAATATATTGATTTTGAAAATAAAAAAAAATTAAATGTTCCTTCTAAGGAAGCGAAAGATTGTTTGCTTATCTAGTCAAACAAATATACAAACATTTAAAATATATGTGCCCTACTTCCTTCCAGTACGTATGAGCCTGCATATAAATTATTTGTCATGAAAGATTCATCATATTTTATCAAGAATTATTAAAATTCTTGATGAGCTAATCTCTCTATTCTAAGAAAAAGTTTTTGGTGAACGGTTTCCAGAGAAAGGCTTTTTAATTACTGAACCAAATGACACATATATGGTATCAAAATGTCCGGATTCTTTCCGGATTTCCGAGTAAGCCCTTCGATTTTTCAAAAAAATTATCAATTTTAAAATATTTCCATTTTTTTAGATTTCGGATAAGGTCGCAGTTACAAAGCAAGAAACTATGAATTTTAAAACAATTGAAAATATATTTCACTGGTTTTTTAACATTGAACTACATTAAATAATTAATCATCTTTCTATTTATCACACTAATTTAAAAAATATATATTGGATTCTTTTTAACAATATTTATATTTTTGCTGTTCAAACGATTTTAATTACATTTAAAACTAATGTATAATTAATTTATCTTTTATTTTTAAATAATTAATTCATATTTTTATAATTATCTTTGTCGTTGTGGCAACCTAATCATTACTATATTTACAATTACAATAAAATATAAACTCGCTTTCAGAAATTTTGAACTTTTGGATTTATTTATTACAATAATAATTATTTTTATATCCTTTTTGCAAGTTATGTTATTTAAGTAGTATAATGTAACTTTTTTTTTATAATGCCAAAACGCAAAACTAGATATAGCGGGTGAATGTTTTAGAAAGAAAGAAAAAAATTGAAAATATTTGAAGTCAGAACATTCGTGTCATTGCTATGAAACTGACACAATTTCAATGTTTATTTGTTCGATGTTAAATTTTCGTAATGTTTACGATAATTACTACATTTTCACAGACAATCGATGAAAATCATTACAAATTTTAAGAAAGTAAAATTTATTCCGGAGATGTTTTAGTGCTTCTGAATGGATCTGTGTGAGAAAAACATTACCTTGGGGAAATGGTAAAAGAAAGTTTACACTGCTCTGTTGCTAATTTTCTTGGAATTAAATGGCGATCCGCCAATTCATATTGCCGTAAAGGAACTGTTAAAATTTCGCCGCTGAATGAATATCCGCCATTTTTGAAAGAATACCCCCCAGAGAAGTAGTTCCCCTGTTTTAAGAATGTTTTATAAAGTGAGTAAGTGCTGTGAGCTGTGTTTTGTGAGGATGACAAAGCGATCCAAAAGTTTCTGCGTCAGCAGTTAACGGGGGTTGGTGAGCGATAGCGAGCAGGGGGCGGTAGCTCCCTAGTTTTTCTAAACAGAAGAAAATTATAAAGTTTTCAAACTGCTGGGAGATAAAGGCTATAAGCAAGCTTTATTATAGGGTGAACCGACCAGTAGTTGACCACCTACCAGTAGTTGACCATTCGAGAATAATTTTGCAAAAAACAAGAACTGTTGTGTGTTTATTTCGAATCTGATGCGTTGAAAACATAGCTAACATTTTATTAAAAGTTCATGCATAGTCTTAAGTTCCAGTATTGTTCTTAAAAGACACAATAAATAGTTGAAAACAAAGTTATCAACAAAGCTTCGAAGCATGCGCTTTCACTACTAGCTATAATGGTATGGAGTATTTAGTTCAATCTCAAATCATCCAGCTAGTTTTTATTCCAATATTTTATTGATTGATGTATTTAGGTTCTATATGTTTAGTTTAATTAAATAAAACCATCATTATTTGTATATTAACCATTTAATTTGATATTTGAGGGGTGGTCAACCACTGGCTGTCTAAAATAGAAAAAGTGCTAGTATTTGACCAAAGTGGTCAACTACTGGATTTTATTTGCTTTTGAGATTTCTTTTTAAACCAAGAGCGATCTTAAAGATTTTTACCTGCAGTACAATTTTTGCTTAGATTTACTGTAAAAAAAGTTACATTTCCAGTAATTAACCAGTATTGTTAATGGGGACTCTTTATTCAATATAACTCTTTCATTGGTTCTTCACATTTTCAACACCTGCGCTTTGAAAATATGTCACTCCTCTCACTAAGCCCTAAAATACGTACCTACGGGTAGTTGGTTGGTTGGTTGTCAGACATATACGCATTTTAGTTTTTTAGATAGCCTTCTGTAGTAAACGCTGGAATCTAACGACTCGCGGTGCAAGCGCTCGCTAGGTAGCTTAGGTGGCGAATCGTGCTGGTTTACAGTCTGGTTTTAAAAGGTTAAACAATAACAATAAAAGCACATGTTCTACTTCTTGCTTAAAATATATATGAGTTTGCTAATACATCTTAAAAATCATTATAATTACTAATCAAGTAGTTTTATATTTTTTTTAACAAACTATTTTTTAAATTGACAGTGATTTAATATTAATAAAGTATGAGAATTAATAAGTAGGAAAATTTTTCCGTGTTCTCTTCCAGAGTTTAATTTATTGATTGTAAAAGCTGCAAAGGGAGATTTTCCCAGTAATAAAAAATATAAATGGTTAAACCAAATATAAATGGTTAAATGCCAAAAGGCACGGGTGTTTAAAAGAATGGAATATTAGATAAGTTCAAAATTTTAAAACCATTCAATAAAACAACTGAATTTTTGCTTAAAATTGTTAAAAAAAACAATAAACTTAAAAATTTGATAAAATTTGCCAATTCTTAATTTTTGTGAGAGAATTTTAAAATTATCAGATTGAATGAAAGCTTGTGTAAGGGTTTCTGAAACGTTTTCTTCAAACGTCAACGTTGCGTATTTTTTTTCGGCCAACTTAAGGAAGAACACCCTGTTTTAAAGAAATGGGGGAAATTTCAGTGGGACTCAAACAAATAGCTCTTTTGGAAATGATAGGTTGCGTTGTGGATCAGTTGGTTGATTCGTGCTTGAGCTGTATATTTTGATTTTTATTCTGGAAATGGTGAATATGGCAATGGTCAATTACTGGAATAATGGTGGTCAAATACTGGATGTAAGTGGTCAACTACTGGCAAAATCTCAATTAATTGCTTTTAAAATAAATAAATAAAATTCTATAAAAGTGAAAAGGAAAATGATTATCAGTTATTATTCCTCATACCTTCATTGATATTAAACCACTATCCATTTTTTTAGAAAAATTTTTTTCTTTGAAAGAAAAATAAAACTTGGAGGAATTTCCACTAACTGGTCAATTACTGGTCGTTTCACCCAAATCCTTGGTTTTGATTTTAAAGGAGCATAAATTTTAAATGCAAAATATTTTGCTTATTCATTTGAATCAGCAGTAATATTGTTTCAATAACACTTTAAAAACAATTGTCTTAGCTAATATTTTGAAAGTAGAACTGTAATAAAATTTTGTAGTATCTGATCATATTTTATTTCTTTATAGCTTCATTTCTTTTAAATCAGTTGAGGTTTTGATATCCATTTTAAGTCCTTTTATAATTAAAAAAAGCTGGTAATGATTTTTAAACATAAAACTGCATAAGTTTACTTTGAAAGTTTGAAAAAGGGAATAAGTCCAAAAACCAAGTTTTGAGAAAACTGGAAAAAAACTGTTAAATAATAAAATTTTCGCTGTATAACCACCAAATTTTTATTGGAAATTTAGGACCCTATTTATAAAAAAGGACAATCATCGGAACAATTATACGTGCATTGAAAAGTATTGAAAAAAATTGGTTCAATTTTTCCACACATTCAAAATTTTATCTAAAAATTGGCATTATAACATTCATAACCATGATTACATTCATAAACAGCATGAAAATATAGCCCATAGAGATGTAGTACCACATGTCTATACTTCAAAATTTTAAAATGAAATTTTTAAAACTAGTTGAAAATTTAATTTAAAGGAAAAATTTTTTGTCTTTTTTAAATTTAATTATTGTTTAGATGATTGGAGAAGAAGAGTTAAGAGGCAGATTTTATAAGGAGCGGGCAGAAATGCGGGGGTCATTATTGTGACCATTTTTGATTTTGATGAAATTTTTATGATGGATACTTCTAATGATTTTAGAATACCCCTATTTTTTCTTTTTCCCGAAAAAAAATTTTTTTGGCCTACAAAAATTCTCAAAGTTGGTCGCGACCCGGTATTTTTTTCGTATCGACATATCTTTGTACAACCACGGCTAAACTTGATCGCGACCGTAGGTTATACGGCTTATCCACTTTCCAAAAGATCAAAAGAGCCGACGCACGGCCGACGGCGCCGGAAGTTTCCAGTTTTTACCGCTTGAGGGGGTACCGCGCGTAATGGCTCGTTAGGGTTGGTTGGTTGGTTTGCTTCGGCTCTTCAAAATACGCAGTACACAGAAAAATCCTAACACAGGTTCCAAAACGATATTTTCAAATTCTGGAAGGATTGGAGGGCGTATTATTTTTTTTATAATATATAATTATATTATATATATTTTTTGTCGTATAATTTTTGTTTTTACGTTCTAAGAACACTTTTAGTCATTTACCTAAGTCATAAAAATACAAATTTATGATTTTTCATGATTGTGATTCATTATCGTGATCATGAAATTTATGATTTTTTTTATTCTTCACCATACTACCAACCCTGTGAACTAGCCACGAAAAATAATCAACCCGGTTGATGACCAAGTTGCTCGTCTGTGACTCCTTTTAAGCATATTTATCTTTGAATCGTATGAAATCAACCAACCAATAATTATTTTCCAGTGGAATGCCATGAATGACAGATAGATGGCGCTAACATCGTACATCCCAGTTTCTTGAACCTACCTTTTCGCGTAATTGCGCAAGCCGTATATAAACACAGTTAATCCAGTCTAGCCGTGGTACAACATTTTCTCAGTGCATTGAGGGTCAACCAAAGTAATTCTTGCGGTAACAACATGTCCTTAGATAGCTTAATCAAATTCTTTTGTGAATTTCATGGTTCACCTTCCCTGAAAACGGGAAGGGTTCGCCAAACTTTGTCGAAAAAAATGAAAAAATGCCAAATTCGAGCCTTTATTGACCCCAGCATTGAGGGTCAATCACAGTTTTGAGGGTTAAAGTGTGTAGTACTGCTCAGTATTAACTTAATTAGCCCATTGGTTGTATGGTTAACCCTCATGGCTGCAGAAAAATGGCTACTTTCGTAGCTATCAAAACAAAAAGAGGTCATTTTGGTGACCCCGTATTTCAGAGCATTGAGGGTCAATCAATAATTCGAAATATACGTTTCTTAGTACAATACCTCTACTTTAAGAAACAGTTGACAAACCTATGGACTCTCGATCTGGGATCACGTGAGATTGATTTTTGTGACTAAAAAACGGAAAAAAGGTCATTTTTGGGACCCTGTATTTCAGAGCATTGAGGGTCAATGACGAACTGGAAATATGCATTTCGTAGTATGAGACCTACCCTTTTAAGAGACAATTGACAGAACTTTGGTATTTTGCCCTGAGAGCACGCCTAAGACTTACTTTTCTACATAGCGAACACATAAAATATGCTATGCTTACAATTAGCTTTGTAGGTTATTTTCAAAAATTATTTTCAAATTACATTTGGTCTCCCAAAGGAAAGACCTCCAAAAAATAAACCATTTAATGAGATTAAATTTTTATTTGGGCAGTGATTTAAGACAATTTGAAAAACATTAGCCTTGAACATATAAAACAGCAAAATATCTCAAAGAATTTCAATAAAACAGCAAAATATTTCAAAGAAAGAAGTTTTAACAAATATAAACACAAAAAAGTTTATTTCTCCCAAGTTATTTCATCTTCTTTAATCTTTGAAATTATCTTTTTGATTTCCCCAACAGCTTCAATACCGAAATACTGAAATAAAATAGAAATATAAATGAACCTTAGATTTGCAGATGATAAAAGAAAAAATTACAGTAGAGCAATGGTTCCCAACCTTTTTCCGTCTGTGGCCCAGCTAAGCTTTCCTAAATTGTCTATGCCCCCCACTTCATTTTTTTTTTCGAAAATCTTTGAAAGTGTACAAGATCTGGTTGTCCATGCCCCACAAGGCGACAATTTCGTTAAAAGTTTTCAAATTGGCCCCCCTAGAAAAACTTATTCTCATTAAATGGTTTATTTTTTGGAGGTCTTTCCTTTGGGAGACCAAATTTAATTTGAAAATAATTTTGAAAATAACCTACTTAGCTAATTGTAAGCATAGCATATTTTATGTGTTCGCTATGTAGAAAAGTAAGTCTTAGGCGTGCTCTCAGGGCAAAATACCAAAGTTCTGTCAATTCTCTCTTAAAAGGGTAGGTCTCATACTACGAAATGCATATTTCCAGTTCGTCATTGACCCTCATTGCTCTGAAATACAGGATCCCAAAAATTACCTTTTTTCCGCTTTTGTAGTCACAAAAATAAATCTCACGTGATCGCAGGTCAAGACTCCATAATTCTGTCAATTGTTTCTTAAAGGGTAGGTCTCATACTACGAAATGCATATTTCCAGTTCGTCATTGACCCTCAATGCTCTGAAATACAGGGTCCCAAAAATGACCTTTTTTCCGTTTTTTAGTCACAAAAATCAATCTCACGTGATCCCAGATCGAGAGTCCATAGGTTTGTCAACTGTTTCTTAAAGTAGAGGTATTGTACTAAGAAACGTATATTTCGAATTATTGATTGACACTCAATGCTCTGAAATACGGGGTCACCAAAATGACCTCTTTTTGTTTTGATAGCTACGAAAGTAGCCATTTTTCTGCAGCCATGAGGGTTAACCATACAACCAATGGGCTAATTAAGTTAATACTGAGCAGTACTACACACTTTAACCCTCAAAACTGTGATTGACCCTCAATGCTGGGGTCAATAAAGGCTCGAATTTGGCATTTTTTTCATTTTTTTCGACAAAGTTTGGCGAACCCTTCCCGTTTTCAGGGAAGGTGAACCATGAAATTCACAAAAGAATTTGATTAAGCTATCTAAGGACATGTTGTTACCGCAAGAATTACTTTGGTTGACCCTCAATGCACTGAGAAAATGTTGTACAAAGATATGTCGATTCGAAAAAAATACCGGGTCGCGACCAACTTTGAGAATTTTTGTAGGCCGAAAAATTTTTTTTTCGGGAAAAAGAAAAAATAGGGGTATTCTAAAATCATTAGAAGTATCCATCATAAAAATTTCATCAAAATCAAAAATGGTCACTATAGTGACCTGCCCGCTCCTTATAAAATCTGCCTCTTAAAGAGTTATAGAAACTATAGAAAATGATATTTTTACTCTATTTTACTAGAGCAAAATTTATTCAATTTACTTAGCAGTGCCACTTTTTTCTTAAGTTTAATTCATATTATATTTATTGTATTACTTTTTCATACTTCGTTTTGCTTTCATGTGTGAAACGTTCCATGTAAATGAAAAAAACTTTACCTCTACGGGTCTATACCTTCAGGTGAATTTGTAAAAATTTTAAAAATTAAAAAATAAAAAAATTAAATAAAAATTGAAAAATAAAATAAAAAAAAACAATAAAAAAACTTTCCATAATATTTCATAATTTTGATTGTTAATCTTTAATTTGCCTGAACGGGTCTTTCCCCTAGGCGGATAATAATTTCTTTTTCTATTTTGTTAATTGTTTGTTAAATAGATTTAACTATAAAGTAAAAAGTTAAACATTTAAATTACTGAATTATTTTAAAGTATTGTTCATCCCTGAACATTTATTTAAAAGCAAATTGTTTTCAAAAATAAATTTCTTGAATTCGCTTTCACAAATTGAAATCCACATAATTGCATATTTTGAATGTTCACCTCAATATACAACTCACCACCCAAAATTGCCAAATTGGAAGCTTCCTGCCAGAACTCGAACCCCTTAATTCATCACCTGCATCCATATTTCACCCAACCCCTCACCCCCCCCAAAAAAAAGTCAGCAAAACACCCTCCCGGACCCCAACTCCGAAATCTATCTCAACAAAAATACGCGATTTAAGTTTAAAAAATGAATGTTCTTCAAAGTGCTCTCAGGCGCAATATATCCATAAAGCTGCAGCAGAAGGAAATGATACCTTCTTCCTTTCGAATGATTTCACGGACAGCGGAGTCATCGATTGAAAGTTTGACACTTTACAAATGGGACGGATTCGGCTCAGGGTCCCTCGATGCGACTTTCCATTTCTTGGAGAAATCTTCTTTTTCTTATGAATTCTCTCGTTTTTCTTTCAGTTCCTCCGTTCTGGAGATCCCAACCCACTGACCGCTCAGCAGTGATGGGAGAGAGCCTTACGGTGGACTGTCAGGCCAACGGTTTTCCCGTGCCGCAAGTGCGATGGAAGAAGGACCACGGTAGGGATTTTTCCCCTCTTTGCGCGGTCTCTTTTTTGGAGAGGGACTATGTGGGATGAAAGGGGATTTTTCCGTCCGTGCGTGCGTTTTTTAGGGATGGAGGAAATTGCATGCGATTTTCGGGTTTTGAGATTCGGACCTTATAGGGGAATAAAGGGCGTAAGATGTGAAGCGGGATTTTCTTTCCTCCTAGCGAGATTGCTTTATATATTTTGGATACAAAAGGTTTTATTCATGTTTTATGCCTTTTAAAAATTTACATAGCTTTTCGGAGCGGTTATTTGCATAAATAATTGGTAGTTTAACTCTGTAAAAACGCAAACGGAATGTTAAATTAGAATTCGGGACCCATATTAGAGAGTAGTACACTTAAACCTGTTTTTGTACGATTTTTTATTTGAACAATATTGTCTGCGATTTTTTGTGAGGTATATGAAAATTTCATAGAAATTGGAACATGGAACACAAATTTTGTATATCTGGCTACCTAGACTTATACAAGGGTCTAGTGAAACAGTGGTACTAAGAACTACATGGTAACTACATGGTAACAACTACATGGTAACTAAGAAAAGTCTACCGTCCGTATAGAAACGGTCTCTCAATTCAGCTATAGAATGTGAATCGCGTTGCGGTGGGGTTATAAAGGAATTTTTGCTACAGTCTTGGGCGTTACTTTTTATGTGGCTCATATCCACTGCATAAAAAATATTTTTAATTGTATTGGGAAAACAATTTTTATAGCTACTCGCAAAGTTTTGTGCGAATTTTTATGCTTTTACTTTTATGCAATCCCTATTTGCCACACAAAAACAGGCTTGGCTGCAATTTAAAGTAGAATGCATTGCAAAAGAAAAAGTTAAAAACGTTTTATTACGTAGAAGTGTTGTAAAATATGGTACCAACGACTTATTCGGGAGCATAAACACCATTAAAATAACTTAGGCAGAAAAATAAACCTTAGAAAAAAGTTCAACTCTAAATATAGCCACACAAATTTGTAACAAACGTTTTTTTTAACGCCCTTCCCCAAACTGAGTGAAATAACTACTGTGCGATGTCAAATGTTTTCTCTTGGTGGTGGGACTATACTACTGCCTTCTATTAGTTTACTGAGTTCTGATACTTTCATTCCCATCAAAGTGCCCTTAACATAGAACAAAGAAAAAGAGGAAAACTAATCTGAAACATAAATATTTTATCCTCGAGAAAACTGCCTCATGAATTATGTTTAGTGACTATATCAACAGAGTTATATAAAGACGTCCTCTCCCGATACGCTTTGATTTAAGAAAGAAAATATCCACCATTATAGCTCTACCCATCACATCCCTCCAATCCCACCAAAACCATCAACCTCTCATACGGCGCACATACACCCAATCAATCATGCTTAAAAAAAAGGTCAAGTATCCTCGGACATTTCCGTACGTTGAGACCGAATCATTGGTTTCTGCAAACCCAATTCATCGGAAGCAAAATTTACTTCCCCGACGTCCTAAAAATAACGTAACGTCAAGACCGAGGTGCTCAGCCGGTTTATGGAGAAGAAAATTTGAGAAACGCTACGGGACATCTCAACTCCACTCGATTCGAAATAAATGGAGTCACGTCTGCCTGTTTCTCAAAGAAGGGATTCCATTTGAAATATCGGTTTATTGCCTACTTCGTCCATTTTTTATGGGTGCTCGCCGTGTTTCGTGATCTCTTGTTTGTACGTGGAATGGGACGAGATCTAAGTAGATTCATATGCTAAAAGAAGCTTATTTCTATAAATATGAATGAACGGCTAGATGGGGGGGGCTCTTGTGAAGAAAATTCTACTCGCTCGTGCTTTTATTGTAAGGTATGTTTTGGAATTATGCTGGTAGGATTTAAAAAGATGCGCGTTAAAGAATGTCGAGTGTAGGGATCAGAAGCGTTAAGTGGTATTTGTAAAATGTTGATCAAGTCAAGTTAATTCGCACAACTAACAAATATCCCCTTACAGTGTTTGAATTAGGACAATCGTTGCTTTATTTATCTGCTAATTTGTTTGACGATTGGAGTTTGCATTATTTGGTAGAAATTAGTCACACACAGATGTGTATTTTATGTGTAGGAATCTGAAGTATTAAGTTTGATTCATAATACTTTGATAGATATTAACAATATACACAAACCTTAATTGATATACACAAACTTTAAACTACTACCTACCTTTTATACTAATTGTCACTTGTGCTCATATCAAGAATGAAATCTTATCCATAGGAGTGACAAAATAATCTTCTATAATTCAATTTGTTAAAGGAATATTGAGTGTACGAATAAAAAGTGATACGTTCAAATGATTCTGTTTACAATGTGAGTTAAACTCCCTAAAGTTTTATCACTGTTATTTTTTTACAATTTTCTATTTACACATTCTTGCTATGATGTATTTTTCTAACACATCATGAGCTAAGTAAAAAAAGATAAAATAAAAATTGCCTTATAAAACAATATTGTATTTTCTATCTGATATGGTTAACTACCTAATGGCGTACTTGTTTATTCAAGGAAAATTCCTTAAATTTTCTAATTTATATTCCCAATTTGCATTTTCAACAAATTTATACCTTAAAAAAATATTTTACTCTTATATCGGTCCTTCAGAGATAAGAAATGTCTTTCTTTCTAAAAGTATACCATCATAAATACTCAATCTATTTTAGTTATTATCATGAAATATATTTTATCCACCCCCATTCTTCTGAAACTATCAGAAGAACTCATTTTTTTTACAAGTGGAGCCAATTTTAGAACCGTGAAAAATGACTCAAAAACAACTCAACTGTACCAACTCACCATTATGTGATGCGTATATACATAGTTCATGTATTTATTTAGAGTTTAAATACCTCTTTCATTCAAGGTGTCTCCAAGCATCAAGGGTGTCTTTAATCATTCAATGATACTCACCTCCTACCCGATTAACCTTTTAAAGAAGCCCTCTGCTTTTTATGTGTCTCCCTTTTTTTTATTTCGGGTTATAATTTTTCTCCTTAAACATCTTTTTACTCCCATTCTCTGCTCCCTTTGTAGTCTCCGGAGGTGGCGAAGAAAGCAATTTTAAAAGGAATGGCTTCATTTCTCACTTCAAACACCTCTTTGGGCTTCTTTTCTTTTTTCACTTTTTTTTTGAGTCGGGAGTCAAGTCTTCTTTTTTCGTGGAAAAATTCTTCTTGAGCTCTGGTTGCATCGCTGAGCATCCGGATGAAGAAGAAGCAGGGAGTAGTTAGAGGATTTTTGTGTTTTTCTCTCTCTGTAGGCTATAAGGTGGAAATATATATACACGCCGGGTTTGTTTCTGCTTTCGGGGTTTTCCAATACTTGCTTTTGGGACTCAAGGGAACTGATGGATTAGAGTAGCGGAACTATAATGTATGTTTTGAGCGTTTAGTTTTGTACTTACTTTTTAAACGTGAGGCTTTAGATCTCAAAGAAGAAATAAGTTAAAGAGAGGCACTATTTTCAAACATTTCCAATAAATCTTTGAACAAATTAGGAAAGAATATATATATACTACTGCACCATTAAATATCTAACTTTTCAAAACTTGCTTTACCAACAACTTTGTAAATTTTTTCTTATCTGTATAAATGGTGGAGTGTAATGAAACTTATACAGGTGAATTTAATAAATTGAGAATTAAAAGTTCTTAAAAAGAATTTAAATGGTGTGTACGAGAGTATTGATGTAAAGATCAAATACTAAAATATTTTACTCCTGCTTCCATATTTTATGTATTATGTAGTATAATGGTAATTTAATTATAGTTATATTTAGTTCGTTTAATTCTTAGAGATTATATAAGAAGCTGATTTAAGTTAATTATAACTTCACTTTGTTGCTTTTTATTGAGGGTATTTTATTTCTATGGGTTTATTTAAAAATTGGATACGGTAAATAGTTAAATATTAATCCGTTTTAGAATTTCTAAATTTGGTTTAGTAAAAAGAATTTTTAATCATGAATATCAAAACTAAAAATCTCATTTTTTTCAATATTTCATAAGAAGGATATTTCTTTAAACTTTAAAGAATTAAAACCTGTGCTAAATTCAATGTGATAAAAATGAATTCAAAACAACGTAAAACACAGCACAATTAAAACAAAAAACACAAATGTATCGTTGGTTGCCCAAACCACCATTATTATTGTGCTGTTTTACGTTGTTTTTAGTCCATTTTTATCAAAATTATATTATTTTTAATGTACACAGATACTTAAAACAAGGTTTATTCAATTATTATATTCTTTAAATATGGATATTAAAAATATGCTTATTTTTATATTACTGCATTACAGGAGAGATGAAGTGGGAAATGTTCAGCATTTAAAATACTTGTCCTATTTTAAAATATATTTGCCGATTGCTCACATAAGAGTAAAAACATATCTATTATTAATATTTACTTTGAAAATAATCATTATTTTCAAAAATAATGATAATAAAATTATTAATATTTACTTTGAAAATAATCATTATTTTCAAAAATAATGATAATATAATTATTAATATTTACTTTGAAAATAATCATTATTTTCAAAAATAAGGATAATATATGATATAAAATATTATAATAATGGTAATATACAGGGTGTTTCAAAAAACCTGTAACGATAGGCTATTTCCTAAAATATTTCCCCTAGACCCATACTTCCAATGGCGAATTTTCTTCAAATGAGGTGAAGAATTATATGAGACCAATTTCAACTCCATGGGGGGTCTATTTTAGAAGATGCAGAAAATAACTTTTTATACGGCCCCCGTAGACTGAAACTCTCAATGTAACAAATTTTCTCCATTCACTTCTCAATAAGATAGAAAAAATTCTGTCTCGATATCTTCAAAATTCACTGAGATATACAGGTTTATATTTTTAAGGGACCGTCCGCAAGTTGAAAAGCGCGTCATTCTATTAAACAATAAAGCAGTGTTTGGCTAACTTATAGGTAGTGATTCCTGAGTATCAAGTATTTCTGGGAGTCACACACTCGTGCTACGATTATTTTTTACGTAGCTAATAGGTATGAAGGAGTATACCTGATTTCGGGGCTCCAAGAAATATTTTTATAATCTTTTCGATAACTCAAGGTAATTTATAGATAAGTCTTGATTTAGGTATAAGTATTGATTGGTAGGAGGGTTACTTTCAAACCAATGATGTCACAAATCTGAACGCAAAATGAGAGCTGATGGGCCCCCTCTGGGCATCGCTGATATGAGTAGCAATGACAGGTATCTGGATTAGCGTAGTTGAGGGAGCTCAGCACCATGGCTGATTGGAGGAGTTTTTCATGTAGTCCTTGTCACCTCAAAAAATCAAAGTTTTACGGTAGTTTGGTTTCTAAAATGTTCAACTGTAGTTTGTGGATGGCCCCTATTTTGCAGTAAAAGTATGTCATTCATAGGTATGATAAAGTGGTGTAAGTCACGAATTTTAGCTTTTAATATCTTGGTGAATTTTGAAGATATCGAGATGAAATTTTTTGTGTCTGATTAAGAAATAAATGGAGAAAATGTTTCTCATTGGGGGTTTCAATCTACGGGGGCCGTATAAAAATTTATTTTCTGCATCTTCTAAAATAGACCCCCCATGGAGTTGAAACTGGTGTCATATAATTCTTCACTTCATTTGAAGAAAATCTTCCATTGGAAGTATGGGTCTAGGGGAAATATTTTAGGAAATAGCCTATCGTTACAGGTTTTTTGAAACACCCTGTATGACATAATACATTATAATAATGATATAGGATATAATATATTATAATAATTATAATGAAAATAATGATATTATAAACAAAAAAAATATTTTACAGAAAAATTGGAGGCTAAACAAAATAAAACCACATTTCTCTGGTAAATAAAATTCAAAGAAGATATAACAATGATATATTCTTTTAATATACGTGCGGTCATATGATCCAACTTGCATCCACTACCACTGTTAAGAACAAGAAAAAAACGATACCCCTAACGGAGTACCCATAATACATGGAACTTACTCTACAATACTTCTAACAAACAATAAGGACAAGACTATACATTTTCCAAACGTCCTGAATAAAAACAAATCCCACTCCAACACCGTTAACAAATTAACGATCCCCCATCGAAAAAAAAACCCTATCTCAAACAAAACAGCTAATTCTCTCCCGACATCTCAACTCCGACCTCCTCTCCCTCCCTGATCAGGTATTCCCGTCATCGCAGAAGACACTCAATTCCTTTTCAAACAACCCTCTTTGAGCCCCCTCCACGTCTTTCCCGGATCACCGGACTGTCGTTTGTGTGTGACAAGACCTTGTTTCCGCAGTTCTTGATTCTCTCTCTGAAAACCGGATTTCCTCGTCTAAACTCCTCTGCCCCAGAAAGAGGAATATTTGTCCACTTGAGCGTGGTGTCCGTGACTCGGGTTTATCCTCGGAGAGGACAGTTTTTGGAGGGTGTCGCCTTATTGGACGTCAAGAGGAAGAATTGGACAGATGAGGGGTTTTGGAAGGGAAAGGGAGAATGGATTTGTTTTGTGGAGTATTGCTGAATTTGATGTAATAATAATATCTAACCTTCAATCAGCTCTTAGTAGATATGGGGGAATGTCTAATAATGATCTACTAAGATGTGCAAATAATTAGACTCAGCGGGGAAATTTCTTTTGTTGTTACTTTATACCACGCTTTTTCGTTACCCAATATGGTTTACGATTGTATTGAAATTATACTCTAATCGCCTCCTGTTACTTTTCACAATTCGCAATAATGCGCATGCGTAAAAAGTTAACCCAATAAAGAACATGTTATAATAAGTTTTAATGTTGCTGGATCTCCGCTGGAGCATTGGTAGGATGCTTATGTAGCATGCGACAGTTTATCCTCAGTTATTATATTTCTATAATTTCAATCAACCAATCAGAGCAGACTCGGCTTAAAGTGACAGAATTGCGAGTAAACTCTTGTGTGATTGAAAACTGGATTTTTAGATTGGGTAGCATTTTATGAACTTTTTTTCATTGACGTGAAATGTCATTTTATTCATTGTTATCATGTTCTTTTCATTTTTCCCAGCGACAAGATAGAGGCTTAGTTTACAAAAATGTGTTTGATGCTTCATTTGGTTCATGATATTTTACATTTTAGTTTGTTTTAAGTAATTTAATCGTGTTAATCTACTAAACAAAATACTGAGTGAGTGATTGGGGAGTGTATGTATCTATAAATTTAACCTTAAACATGATTTAGTTCGAAGTAAACAACATGTTGCAAAATAATATCTGAAAGATATTTATGGATACTAATAATTACTTTTTTAAAGAAATGTCTTCATATCAGAACGTAAGTGCATTCTGAAAAGGAATGATACATAAAATATATTAAAGGTTAGAAATTGATTGTAAGAGAATTTATGATATTCCAAAGCACTCTAAAGCTGTACAGAATACCAAAATATTTAGAAAAATTGCTCGTAAAGCATAATGTAACTGAAGTCTAAAAGATGATGGATGGAAGTGAAGCAAAAAGGGGTGTTCGAATGGGGAACCGATCTCTGTGTAAAAAGAATGTAATTTATATTCCCTCTAGAGCAGTGTTCCCCAACCTTTTTAGCTCCACGGACCGGTCAACGTTTGATAATTTTACTGCGGCCCTACGGTTTGATAATTTTACTGCTGGGGGAGGGGCGTAGATTGTTTACATTCTAGATTATTTTGATTTATTAATTTTAATTTAATTGTATTTAAACATGCTTTCAAAATAAAATACAGTTACACAAAAAATAAATATAGTGATTTAATTTAGAGTATAAACCTAGGAATTTAAATTAATTTTCAATGAAATGGTCGGCCCGCGGCCCGGTACCATTTGATCCACGGACCGGCACCGGTCCGCGGACCTGGGGTTGGGGACCACTGCTCTAGAGAACTTATAAAGATTTATCTAGCAGATTTAAGCTAATATTAATAGGACTTTAACTGTTCATTGTGTAAAACTTAATCGAAATTTTGCTGCACTTATTTTTAAAATTTGAGTAAAATGTTAAAGAAACGCACATGAAAGATAACATAAATTGAATCCTGGTTTCGAAATTTTGATAAAACACGTTTAATACGATAATAAATTGTGTTTTTATGAGTTTTATGCATTACATCCGTGGCTTCAGTCCACGGTTCCCACTTGGAAAGGCAAAGAAAGTATTGAAATCAGCGTGTGTGGGAAGAAATGACCCTCCATAGGCCATATTGTTCTGCTGTGACAATGAACCAAAAATATGCTAGAAGTTTTTAGAGACAACTCAGTATCCTTTACCAGGGTTTATAATGCAAATAAACAATAAAACGTAAAAAAAACCCTAATAAAATTTGTGCAATACGAAGTTGGGATATTCCTTTAAAAATATCAATGAATGAAACATTCATAAATGTTTACTTTATGTGTATTTCGTTCTTTAAAAGCCAATGCAAATTTGTTTAATGATTTCCTTTATAATAAACAAAAGAGGAAGACGCATAGTGACTTTAGCACATCGCAGACTTATGGAAAAACGTTAATGTAATTAATCAATCCATAAAGTCAAATGCAGAAGTAAAGAGAAATAATTGTTCTATTTTATGATTTTTACAATTAAAAAAACATGCGAACTAAATAACTATTTTTTACTCAGTTTGGGAACTTTAATAAGGCATTATAATAGTTTAACAGTATTGATATATTTGATTTTTGGAATTGTGTAGCTCTTATTCAAAGTAAAGGATGAAGTTTTTATTGAAGATGTAGTTTTAATAGTTTCAAAATATTTATTGAATTCAGAAATGTGATATCTTTAATATTAAGACTCCTTTCTAAAGTGGGTAGTTAAAGCAGTTTATTTCTATTTTCCACTCTCAAACCTACATGTTAACTTTTTTAATAAACAATTATTTTAAAATTAGCCATAAAAATGATTTAAATGTGATTAGAATTATTTTTATTGTAAAAGTAATTGAATTATACAATTCAACATTTGAGTTGCATTGTATAATTGCATTAATCAAAACTATACAACAGTACTTAATAAAATAAAACTGATTTTTTTCTTGAATTTCAAAATTAACATTTAAGTTAAAAATCTAAGCATTATTTTCATAGATTAAAAATTAGAATAAAACTGATTTCACATAATTAGTTTTTACACTATTACAATATTAAATTTCATTATAAATAAACAAAGATTGTCATTTGAATAATAACTTATTGGTTGAATTCCTTCTAAATAACTATTTTACAATTAATTGTAATCTGACCGATGATTGAATATGAAAGAAAAAATAATTAAGTTAAAAAAATACAGATCAAAACTACAGAGGTATACATATACCAACTACTTATTAGTTTGTTTTAGCAGGTGGTTTTTGTTTAAATAAATACCTTTACCAATTTAAAAGAGCAATTATACTAAAGAGATTGCAGGAAATATTTTAAATTCTCTATACCTTTGAAAAAATTGTAATTATTATACAGAAGTATTATGTCGATGGGATGTTAGTACATCAAAATGGGGTTTAGGGTGATCTTTCTGCTATAAAAGACAAAAGATGCATTTTCATTTTATTTTCAGGAAAAAATACATAATACGGATAAGTGTATTTTATGATTCCCCGAAGAATTAAGATTGTCTGGTATTTGCCTCTCGTGTATTGTAGTCTGAAAATACAGCCACAGCATAAATTACTACACTGCTGTGCAAAAATTAAGGACGGAACTGTTTTTTCAACACAACACCTAGTAGACTTATTGTTCATCCATGGAAATCATACAAAAAGATGTTTATTTGGGGGGGGAATACAGGGCCCGAGAACAAGATTTCTCTATCAATATTTTAAGGGGGTAAAGTAATATACCCCTCCAGTAATATACCATAAAGTAATAACCCTCCATTGATAATGGAGTTCCATTGCACATTTAGAGCAGTGACAGAAACGTCTATGTAAGAGGTATTTAACCGAGAAATTTAAGTTTTTTGCAATAAATATGGTTATTCCTGAACTCAATGCATATTTTTAAACGTTTGAGCTCCCTTTAAATGGTATTTTTTGTGTTTTATTGAGCGCTATATGTATAATCATCATTTTTGGCAAGTTTTAGCTTCTGGGGCATTTTTGGTGAGTGGCATCTCACCGTTAACCGTGTTTTTAGTAGGTCTCACGTATGCCTGATTGCGTTTAGGTCTGGGGACCTGAAAAGTAACTTTATTCTTTCAATATTGCTTATTATGAAAAACTTTGAGATTGTCAAACTGTGATTTGCTGCAGCTTTTTCACTAATAAAGAGAAATCCTTGACCCGAAATATCTTCTAAAAGAAGCAAATTGGTCATGAGAATACAGGTATGCAATTGCAGACATCAGGGAAAATATCTTTTGAGTATAGGGGGTGTTGAAATGTCTATAAGGATAGTACCGACTCAAAGGAGGAATTCGATCTCTTTAAACTTCCTTTTAAAGATAATGGTGATATTTTTACAGATATATATTTCTTTTCAGACATGTATAAGTCCGAAAACACTAAAAGTACTTTTTTTGAACGTTAATAACACATGTCCTTTCTGTTAAATTATGCAATTCTTTGTGCCGTTTCAACACCCTTTAGACAGCACAGAAAATCTCACAGATATCAGCAATTGCGTACCTGTGTTCTTATGTCCCTTTTACATCTTTTAGAAGATCTCTCGGTCAAATATTTCTCTTTATTAGTTAAAAAGCTGCAGAAAATCGCAATTTCACTACCTCAAAGTTGTTCATTTTTCAGGTACCCAGACCCAAACGCAATTATGCACATGTGAGACCTACTAAAACATGGTTAACGCTAAGATACCACTTACCAAAAATGTCCCAGAAGCTAAAACTTGCCAAAAATGATGATTAGACCGATATCTCTCAATAAAACCTAAAAAAATACCATTTAAAGGCAGCACAATTGTTTAAAAATATGCATTGAGTTCAGGAATAATCATGTTCATTGCAAAAAACTTAAATTTCTTGGTTAAATACCTCTTGCACAGATGTTTCTGCCACTGTTCCAAATGAGTAATGGAACTCCATTATCAATGGAGGGTCCATTTACCCCCTTATAATATTGACAGGGAAAATTTGTTCTCGTGTCCTGTATTCTCACCTAATAAAAATCTTTTGGTATGATTTTCTTGGATAAACAACAATTCTACTAGGTGTTATGTTGAAAAAACAGTTCCGTCCTTAATTTTTGCACAGCAGTGTACATGCGCTTATAAATGTACAAGGCAATGTACTCGCAGCATGTTAGAAAATAAGAAAATGAGCGAAAAAGTTTCATGATAAACATTGTTTTTGGACCATAAAAATTTCAACTTTTTTTAGGTAAGATTTAAAATGTTTATATTTTTTTCTTTAACCATCAATGTAGCAATTCAACTTCAAACAGCAATTTGGAGATTAGTAATATAGTTTGGTATTTTTATCTTTGCGTTAGTAAGTTCTTCTATGTTATATTATTCGGGCAAATGAATTGCTTTATAGTAAGTGTTTGGACATCTCACGTTAACTTTAACAATTTGTCTGTGCTCGTAAATATGTAAAATATATAATTTTATAAATTTTAAAGATTTTTCTCGTGTTAATTTCTTTCTAGCAATTATTGCTTATATCAACATAGAAATTTTATTAAATATTAACCCATTACTGCCTGACGTCCCTTTTTAGGGACGTTTTTTTAAAATCCTCCTATTTCTACAAAAATTGTTCCTTTGAATCAAAATTTGCACTGATGTATCTCTGATCTTCATAGAACATAAAAAACACAAGAAGAAAGCAGAATTTTAAAAAAATTTCACTTTTTTTAAATTTGGAAGATAGAATTTTTCAGAAAAGTGCTTTTTTAAAAATTTTAAAAGAAAAAGCTTAAAAATCCTAGTTGTTATTTTAAAAAAATTTCAATTCCGATATATATTACTGTTTATACATTAAATCAGTTGGGGAGTTTTTTTATTTTTCCAAAATATTTTATCTTGACCTTATTTTGGACCCTCGAAAAGCGTCCCTAAAAAGGGACGTCAGGCACGAATGCCCCCGTGGTTTTCCCCATAGTGAAATGCTAGTGTTTCCTTTATTTTTTCATAAAAACGCGTTTGATTCTTATGAAATCAATTAAATAACTGATATTTATAAAATTACTTTAATTTTAGCTAATAAATTTATTATTATTTTTTATTTTTTTTGGAAAATACAGTTATTTCTGCCAAATTAATGGAATAAAAAGTCTTAAATTATAAAGAATTAATTAATTTATATTAATTAAAAGGAATAAATTAATTATTTTACTATATTTGTTACTTATGCAAATATATTCCGGTTATATTTTAATTAAAAGTTTAATAATCAGTTCAAGTTCATTAAAATTGCCAAAAAAGTCGCTTTTGTGATAAATTTTCGGCTTTTTTTCTAATTAGATGTCGCTAATCATTGTGTTCTATACTGCAGATCAATCTATATCATCTGGCTTGCTAATGCACATCCCACTAATGCTTGGTTTTTGGGGAGAAATTCGTGTTCCGCACAATTCAATTAAATAAAATGAAAAAAGTATGGGCATTTGAAAGACTTAAACTTCATAAATTGAGATATTCTGATGAATTTAAGGTGTTTAAAAGTAATTAATACTTAATATTAGGTAACACATAAACAAAATATGCCTTTTTCAATTAAAAACCTTAATTAATTTTCAATTAACATAGATTTGGGAGGAAAAAACGTGTTTTTGAGCATAAAAAATGCTCAAATTACGCTAATTAGGGTTACTTTTACAGTGAATTGGGTAAGTAATTAATATTTTTTTTCATATTCATGTTACAGTATGGTTCCGATCACTTTTGCTGCACTTAAAAAGGTAGAAGATGTTTTTGAGGCTTTAAAAAAGTTTTCTACCATGCGTTTACTATAGGGAAAAACAACGGGGGCATTCGTGCCTGACGTCCCTTTTTAGGGACGTTTTTTAATTTTTTTGTAGAAATTAAAATTGAATCGTCAGTTTGAAGAAGGGAATAAGTCCAAAAACCAAGTTTTGAGAAAATCGAAAAAAACTGTATAAGTAATAGAATTTTCATTGTATAATCACCAAATTTTTAATGGAAGTTCACAACCCTATTTAGAAAACAGAGCAACCATCAAAACAATTATAAGTACATTCAAAAATATTTAACAGTCAAAATAAGTTGATGGACTTATTCCCTTCTTCAACCTTATGAAATTTTTCTGATAAAAAAATCTTAAAAAACACTTAAATTCACATTTAAATTATATTTCTCCTTAGTTTACACCACAAAAGGGTGAAATAAAAGGAATAAGACAAATAAAATTCAAAATTATAGTGAAACTGAGTTATTAGAGCAGTATCAATGGAGTGAGTGAATATGAATGGAGTTACACATTCCCTGCATAAAAACAGTTTGAAAAAATTTTAAATTAAAAGAAAAATTCTTTTTAACTTCGTTTACAGCTCAAAGAATAGGAAAAGAAAGACAAATTAACTTTAACTCCAAATTAACTTGAAAAATACAATGAATGGACATCGATTTCACAACTTCAAGTTGAGATGTCTCCCTGTAGGGGTTAGTTATTTTCCCCCTCTTTTCTCCTATGTGTAGAGCAAAGCTTGGAGATTGTTTTGGGCACAAAAAGTCAAATTGTCATTTTTTGGACTTATTCCCTTCTTCAAACTGACGATTCAATTTTAACCTGGAATTTTTTTCACGATTTTTCCAGTTGTTTTGGGGCTATTTACTATGTTTTTACCAAATATTTAAGAAAAATAAAAAGTTGGGCATTAATGGGTTAATAAGATATTTAAAGGTAAGATTCATATTAGTTATTAGTTATCAGACCAGTTACATATTTCTAATTTGTTTTAGACGCCATAACTTAGAATATAAGAAATCATTGTGAACTAACAGATTGAAACCTGTCGTCATATCAATGGATATCCTATGAATAAGGCAATATTTTAATGCTTCGCGCCAAAAGGAGCTTGGTGGCATTTAACGGGAGAGTTAACGAAATTAAACACATTCGGAAACATACATTACGTGCTACAAACTTGACACCAAAATTCCACAAATGCCGTAAATAACCCCTTTTAAAAACTCCCTAAACATTGCATCATTTAATAAAGACTTTTACTTCCAACAAACATTTCCTTTACATGCCAATCTTCATCTCTTTGAATCTTCGAAAAACCCCTTAACGACCAAACTAAATTCCCCAACCATCCCTTAATTTCACTCCCACAAATCCCCCAAACCATCCATTCATTCATAAAAACCTTCCACCCCTCCACTGATCCCATATTTTTTCTCCCTCTCCAGGCTTGAGCGGCAGAAACGAATATCGGACGATTATCAGTAATCCTCACATCCAGACTCTGGAGAACGGTTCACTAGTCATCACGGAAGTGGAGTTGGCAGACTCTGGACTCTACATGTGCCAGGCTACCAATGGGATAAGCCCGAGCTTAAGCACTGTAGTCAAGTTGGCCGTCCACGGTGAGTGTTGCTGTGTGTGGGTCTGTGTGGGAGGCCCGTCGGATTTAGGATGGATTGTAGCAAATGTGTGATGAAAGGGTCTGGGAAGATTTGGTTGAAGTGTAGTGGGGGAGATGGGAAGTCAGTTGCTGTTGAATATACTGTGAATCCTTGTTTATTTGTTCATGTGATGATTCAGAAAACAAACAAACCAAAGTTTTTATTTATTTTAATGTATAATGATATACTGAAGCTTGACAATAACGTTTCCTGTCAAGTAGTTAAGGACATATAAAATTTAATGTTTAGTGTATGACTGCCTCTTAACGTTCCCATGTATTACTATTTGGAATGTATATGTTACGGGCAAAGTGATTAATTGCATTCATAAATTTCGTCAAATTTATCACTTGCACGGGCTTTGTTAATAATGCCCAATTAATCACTTTGCCCGTAACATATATACTTTTCAGAATTACATGTCCGACTGAGGTTGTAGAAATTTTAATATTTGTTAATGACACTAGATTGGTTTACAAAAAAGATACATTTTTGATTGTAAAACTAGCATCCAATTCATTTTACAAAGATATCTGTTATTTTAAATGTTAGCAAAACATCTAAATGCATAACCGTTTAGGTGGACATAAATACAAGCCGAGTGGCGTAAGCGGACAACCGTGAACGCTCTCTTCAGCGTGCTCGGCTGAGTTTGCGAGCATTTGCCGCAAAGGCGTCTTGAAGCAACTATTCTACGCGCACCGCCCTACAAGCACCGAAACCGGTTTACAACCATTCGTGGCTATTCGCTTACTCGGCTCGGCTCTAATTTAATTTATGTCCACTTTTCTTGAGATCATTTAAATTATTTTTGTTATTCTAGATTTTTATTCAAAACATTCCATTTTTATTACGTTGCATTCTTTTTAAATTGAAGTTGTTATTATGATATAGATACACGGGGTGTAAAATTTTACCGTGATGTGGTCTATAAACCGGGTATATAGACCACATAAAGGGTATATTATACCCCTTATACATACAGGGTGTCCCATAAATAATGGGCCACACTTCTAGGGGGGATAGTAGACACCTAGACGAGTCAGAATCGCATAGGATTCGGGGGTCCCAGACTAAATCCCAGGGAGCTAAAAATGGTGCGACACCCCAAAAAAATTATTGAAAAATTCAATTTGTAGAAGAACTACTATTGGTAAAAATTTAATTAGGGTCTCAAATTTTGTGGTTTAATATGATCTTCAAAATTATGGTAAAAGTTTTCACTTAAAAATTTTTTATTACGAAAAAAAAGTCAAAAAACCACAAAAAAATGTGAAAAATCTGCCAAAACTTTATTTTGTATTTGGAAATCCTTTCTTTTGATATCCCCATCTGAAAGAGCATAATTGAAAACCCCAAAGTCCAAAGTTTCACGTAAATACCATCAATATTAAACGCTAGAGATCCTATTAAAGTTTGTTTTTTGCGTGCGAAAACAGCTTCAGAAAAGGAGCGTTCAGGGAGAATCTAAGAATTACGGATTGTAGTGGATTGATGCTCACCAACTATTATTCCTCGCCCAATTTGGCGAGACCTGAGATGAGCATGAAAATATCTGAAAACCGCCAATTGAACAATTTGTCGGGATGGAAATTGCAAAAGCGTAAAATGTTGATTTTTAATTTTTATTGAAGTCTATGAAAGGAAAAAAGATATCAATTAAATTAACTTAATCATTTATTGGATATAAAGAACAAACTCATTAATAGTTTTAGGAATTATCGATCTTAAAAACGAATAGTATTAATTGTTAGAAATTATCTGATAGTATCGATAATTTTTTTATTTAATTTGATAGTAGTAGTGATTTTACAAATGTATCAATCCAGGAAACAGCATTACTTATTGCTTTTAATGACAAAAACGGTACATTTGTTAGCTTTGAAAAAACCCAATAGAATAATCAATTATTTACAAGCACGGTACTTTAAAGATCTTTTGTAAATAGTTTCTATGGTTATTTTCCGTTATACCCCCGCACTAGGATACGTCAGTCGGCGGATCCTCCATCGCTAGGTTCGTGATTTTGAGTTGCGATAAAAGGGGGATTTCTGGTAATCGAGGAATGATATAATAAGCAAGTGGGTATGTACGGGGTCTCCCCTCAACGTCCGATATAAGAAGTTTGCAAAACAAAGGAATGCATGTTGAAGGTTATGACAAACCTAAGAGATTGCTTATATCGAACGGTGAGGTGAGTCCTCGCATACCCTTTGCTTATTCCTCGATTAATAAACCAATCTTATATCGCAATTCAAAATCACGATTATAGCGCTTGAGGATCCGCCGACTGAAGTATCCTAGCGCGAGGATATAATGGGAAAACCCAAAAACGATTTACAAATAGGGTTCAAAGTTGGCACCGTTAGTCTGGATGCAGGCTTGACATCGACGGATCATCGACTGCCGGACGCGTTCAAATACACCAGGAATTTCTTTAACCGTGGCAGCGGCACAGACAACTCTAGCTACCAGATGCGTGTCTGTATCAACTGGATCGTTGTAGACAATATCTTTAATCGCTCCCCATAAGAAAAAATCAAGGCTAGACAAATCTGGTGATCTTGGGGGCCAGTGAACAGGTCCTCCACGCCCAATCCATGTATCTGGAAAAGTGGTATCCAGGTAGCTTCGGACAGCCAATCCAAAATGTGCGGGCGCCCCATCATGTTGGAACCACATGTTGCGCTTCACATTTGATGGTACGTGGAGAAGCAATTCTGGAAGTACCTCCTCCAGGAAAATTTTATAATTCCCAGCGGTCAATCTTGAAGGGAGAAGATACGGCCCGACTAAGTAGTCGTCGACCAAACCTGCCCACACATTAATGCTGAAGCGATGTTGTGCCGCGTGATGGCGTACTCCGTGGGGTTGTCACGAGCCCACAAATGCTGGTTGTGATGATTAAATACGCCATCCCTAGTAAATGTGGCTTCATCAGTAAACATCAAATATGATGGAAAATTTCTATCTTGTGCTTGTTTTTGAAGATACCATTGTGCGAATTGCACGCGTTTAGGATGGTCTTTGGGGAGTAGCAATTGCACTCTCTGAAGACGAAAGGGGTGGAAGGACTCGACTCTCAAAATACGCTGGATATTACTTCGAGAGGTTCCAACATCTGAAGCAATGGCACGTATGCTGGTACTAGGATTATTTTCCACAGCATCCAACACCATTTCTTCGATAGCAACTGAGCCCGCCGATCGTGGCCTGCCCTCACTCGCCCTTTCACTTCTCAATGTCCCATTCTCGCATAAATTTTGATGGAGACGTTGGAATACTCTGAAGTGTGGCTGTTCTCTGTTGGGCTACCGATCGGCATAAATACGAGCAGCGGCCCGTCCATTGTAGTCAGCAATACCGTAGACAATGTGCATTTCTGCGAGTTCAGTATTTGTGAATTGATTCATACCCAGAATTCGATAAAAAATTTAAAGAAATCCAAAGCAACAAATAATAATACTTCAGAATTTAAATGGACGAGAGACGAAAAAAGAGATAACAGCGGCTGAATTCAAATAAGGCACAAGTTTAGTACAGAAAATACTTAAGTACTGGATGAAATTTGCATACCTAATTTGAAATTATCTACAGACGAAAGTACTGGAAAAAAGTCTGAAAATTTAAAAGCGCATTATTATGGGATGCGAATTTTTTAATACAAAAATTATTTACTGAAATACTAAAATTTAAAAAAAAGTTATTAATTTACTTAAATGTTTGGGATAGTAACTAGAAACCTAGAAGGTAAATGTTTATTAAAACTATCTTATCAGACACTTAAGAAAAAATAAATTGTAACTATCCCTTTTGCTCAACAAAATTGCGTATTTTCTTAGGGGTAGTTACAATTTTTTTCTTTCGCCAAGTAAGCATGGATGATCTGTAGAAGCGAAAGTTGGCGAGGAATCTAGCATCGCAAATAATGGCGTGAAAACTTTTACCATAATTTTGAAGATCATATTAAACCACAAAATTTCAGACCCTAATAAAATTTTTACCAATAGTAGTTCTTCTACAAATTGAATTTTTCAATAATTTTTTTGGGGTGTCGCACCATTTTTAGCTCCCTGGGATTTGATCTGGGACCCCCAAATCCTATGTGATTCTGACTCGTCTAGGTGTCTACTATCCCCCCTAGAAGTGTGGCCCATTATTTATGGGACACCCTGTATATCCAATTTCAAAACTTCAATAAGATGGGTTTCGACAATACAAGAGTGAAGACCAGTTTTATATAGAGTTATTCCTTGAAAATATAAAAAGCGTATTAAGACTAAGTGTACGTAATATGTGATTCAATCACAAATTAAATGATAAGAACTCCTACATTTATTTTAATTTTTTAAACAAATTTTAAATCCCGCATTTCAAAGAAACTGTAAATTATGAAACGTAAGTTTTCTATTACACGCCTCCACGTAGGAATATAAAATTTATTTGATATTTTCTCTCAGGATGTTCAAAAATAAACCGTATTTTCTAATCTTAACACCAAACTTAAAATTAATCCTTCACCCTAACATAGTACGCGACCCACTCTATACGCCCACAAATAAATCCTAACAATACATCCTCCAGAACACAATCTATCCAACGCATAACCCTCCTAACACCCCCCCCAAAAAAAGAACCCACAAAAATCCGCCATACCCTAATAGAACCTATCTCCCCTCTTCTCGACACCCTGGGCACCCGTTAAAGCACAAAATCCAATATATCTCTCCCTCCCCCAGGGCTACCCTCTGCACCACTCGGGACGCCCCTGAAGGGCTGACACCGGGGCGTTATACGAGCCCATTCCGAGCGGTGGAATGGGGCGTAGACGACACTTTTAGGAGTGTCGGGCGTAGAACTTGAGAAATCTTAAGGCTGAGTCGTTTTGCTGTGGATGGTAGTTTTGGTCGTTTTTTTGGGTGGAGTTCTGAGAAGGGTGGAAGTGATGGGGGAGATTATATGTGGGGGGTTTGAGCTTGAGGTTTGAAAGTTACTGTGCTTTTTGTTTCAGCTAGTAGTTGGGGAAATAGTTTAGAGACGTGGATTTCAGATAGTTGGTGTAGAATAATATATCGGAAAGGAAATTATTAGATTTTGATTTGTATTGTTAGTTATAAAAGGGGGGTAAAGTCAAAATCAAGTTTTTAGGAAAGTGGAAAACTATTCTAAGTAAAGTCAATAGCCAGATGAAGTTTACTGCAAGTTTGAAACAATCTTTAGATAAGAAAATTAATAGAGAAATGTAAGTGAATCCAGAAGTTTCGTAGGCTTGAGACAATAGTTGCAACAATAAGGTGTTAAAAATAACAGTTTTAAACTAAGTAAAATACTAAAAAAAATTTCCAGTCAAAAATTTTACTGTATTTTTGCTTATAGTTGACAAAAATTGGAAAATAGAAAGTCTTGTTAGGCAGATGGAATAATCCAATCCTAAAAGGTTACGTTTTAGTTTACACTATTTATGTAATCTCCCCTGCAAGCTGATAAAAACACCTAGGTTGCTAGGGATAGATTTCTGTCCCCCCCTTCCTAGGTGATTTTGAGTCGTATAGGTGTGTCCTAACTCTCTGAAACACACAACCTGTATATTTTCTTAGTTTACCCTTAACTATTACATTCAGCAATATTCCTTGTAGGTTGCATTTTGCTCACCACATGATTCTAAATATTTAAAAATTTTCAAGAAAATTTTAAAATATTCATGTTTCATTAGATTGTTTTAGTTAAATACAATCCTAAAAAGAACACTGTTTCAAGCTCACAAAAGAAAAAAAGACTCAACTTAACCAAAACATAAAAAAGCAATAGTTACTATAAAAAAGTAGCATTTAACTATTTTATTCTTTCATTAAAGTTGAAAATATCTATCAGTTATTCATTTTTTGAAAACTTCTTTAAATATTCAAGCAATTTCTCCTTGAATATCCGTGCAATGAAGTATTTATTATAAGTGCAAAAGTATTAATAAAGTAAGTATATGCATACTTAGAAATATTCTGCCTTCTGTCGCTTATTTCAATAAAAGGGTGATTCAAATCTTACCTGGAGTACCTTTACTGTAAGTACTTCTAAATAATTTTTTGATTTATTTAACAAAAAGTTTATTAACTTATTTAATGTTTATACAACTTGTAAAATTAAACTTTTTCATTTAGTTCCTGCCCATTTCCGTGTGAAATTTCAATCATCAACAATTAGAAAGGGAGAAACCGTCCATTTAGTTTGCACTGCCTATGGTGAAAAGCCAATAACACTGGTTTGGACTAAAGATCGGCAAATTTTCAACATTAGAACTGAGTCAAGGTAAATAAATACTTTATTATCAATCAATAAAAATCTCTATTATGTAAGTTTCCCGCATAAAGTAAGATGTATGTAACACAAAAAAAATATAAAAAGTTCACATTTACATTTGCCAGTCTTGTTAGCTTTTAAAATTTGAAGGAATCTATACATAATCTTAACCTTCTTACCCTCTGGAAATAGGCACATATTCCCTCTCATGGGGTCTAAAAGACCCCATGCGTAAAACGTGCTTATGGATCTCATAATAAGGTAAAAATATATTAAATTGCAAATAATTATAATTTACTTACTCTAAAAAACCATGTTCCAGAATAATTTGTCTAATTTTTGTTGCTTTTATTCAGTTTTTGGCAGCTTTTTGTGTCCTCTTTTGAGGTGTATGATACACTTTTGTTTATTGCGTCTGAAATTTTACCCGTGAACTAAATCACAGATATGAACTCGAAAAGTTATACTCTTCATAACAATTTAGTTATTTTTCTGAAAATATTTTATAATTTCACCTGTAATATTACATGACCATAAATTCCCAAAGCGCAGAATATTTTATTTGTGATTTTCGAACTTTCAATTGATTACAATCATTTCACCACCCTCTTTTATGTATTTGAATAATGTGTTACTTATTTTAGCAGGTATCATAACTTTTATGGAGTATATTTTAAATTTCCTTTACATTCTAATGCGTTATTTACTTTAATCTCCTTAGCGAACTTAGCGAATAGAAGCCATGATAGTCAAACACTAATTCTTATATAGGATGCATTGGAATATATTGGAATATATTTTCAGTATTGGAATATATTTTCAGAAATACTTCGAAATCACATACTTAATTTCAGTACACACTAAAAAATTTAAAACTGTATATTATTTTTCCAAAAAAACAAAATTAAAAAAACCTTTTTACAAGCCATGAATTAAATTGTTTTTATAAAGAATTTGTTCAACAGGAAATCATGGCGACAGTTGACATAGTTGTTTTGCTGTAACTATTAGATACTCAAAATATTTCTATAATTAGCCTATTTTTCTTAGAATATGAATGAAAAATATAAAAAATAGCGAGTAATTCAATCAACTTTGTCACGATATTCTTTTTTGTAAAAAATTCCTTCAAATAAATCTCTAAACGTCTTAAACAAACATAAAAAACGATGTTTATCAATAATAAGACAAAAAGTTAAATACTAACCTTTATTTGATATTGTTTTACCGCCATTCCCGCCTGGGGTCTAAAAGACCCCAGAGGGGGAATATGCGACGTTTTCTCCCCCACAAAACTTAAAATACGAATAACAACCCCAAATTTTTACCCATAGTAAAACAAGAAATACTAGCATTGGAAATTGTCAAAACAAAAATACAAGGGAGACATCAAGCGCCAAAATTAATTTTGGGTTTAAAAGATCCCATACGGGGTAGGAATGTTGATAGGTGTGGGAGAAGTTTTACCATATGTTTCATATGAAAGTTATTTTCAATAGTTATTCTTATCTTTTTTCAAAACGAGATTTTAAACATAGAAAAAATAGCATAACATTAGTTAGGTACGTGCATTTTGGTTTTAAAGATTTTATTACAAAACTGAAAAAAAGTATAACGTCCCCATTAAAAACCTGTAATTCTAATTTCAGTACAATGCTTAAAAATATAATTTGTTCACATTTTTTTAAGGAAGTATAGAAAATATTATTTTATGTAAGCTTTAAACTGACAATAAAATGAATAAAATAAATGTGAAACTAAGATAATCCAACATTAAAATTGGTGGATGTAAAACCTATTATAATAACAAAAATGTTCTACTTATTCTCAGTAAGAAGTCATCTGCATAAAATCCTAGAAAATTGGAGTTTTTGTTTTACCTGAAAAAAGTTTTTTAACTGTCTCGGACATTTTATAAAATTAAGAATAGCACATAAACTATCAAATGTATTTTTACAAAGAACAATGAAAATCAGGGGAACTTCCTTAGCTGTGTTCTTAATTGGAAGTCTGGAATAAATTTCATTCATAATTAAAATTGATTTTCAGATTTGAAAGAAAATTGTGATTAATGATCAAATATTTAAAAAAACAATGTGATTAATGAGCTTTGTGTAGCTCGAATAATTTTTATTTTCCCAAAACTGAGATTTCGTTTTTAAAACGTTGTTTTTGGAGTTATTAAATGAATTAAGCATTTGTTGTTGAAGTTATTTAGTTTGATATAATCTATTTAACTTCGTATAATATAAATAATAAAAAGTTGAAATTAACCAAAAGAGCAGTTTTAGAAGAAATATTAAGAAAACTGTTTTCCCATTAAAATTCAATTCCTTTCACTGAACTTTATTCTTAAGAATAAGAGAAGTACACAATTAAAACTTTTACTTTTATACACATAGTTCAAAAAATTGTATCCAATTTAAAGAATATTCGTATGTTTAATTTTATTAAATATAGGATTTAGAATTTTCTTTAAATAAGTATATACAGTTAATAAAGTTGAAATAATTGATTCCTCAGGTTTTTTTCACTATACATAAATTGAAAATATTAACTTATTAGTTTTTTTTTTGATTTTTCAGCGTCTATTGAGAGAAATGAAATTTGATTATCAAGCAATGTTGATTTGTTGAGTTAGAATTATTGTAAAAAACATGACTCCGGTAGAATTAAATTAAATCAAAAATCTGAAATTTTGATTACAATATAATTTATACATCATTTAAACGTATTCAAAATACAAAATGGTTGTGATTTAGAGAATGCATATATAATTACAGATATAGTGAAGTACAAAAAGATCAAGAAGATGGCATTATGTCAGAAGTGACTATTATATCTGCAGATCGAAGAGATTCAGCGTTATTCAGTTGTACGGCTTCAAATGAATTTGGTAGGGATGAAACTAACTTTCAAGTTGTTGTTCAAGGTAAGATCATTAAATTAATATATGAAGTGTGATATTAAAACATAAAATATTCTAAATTTATATATAGCAATCACCAGGGTTACGTTGATGCGTTTCTATATAGAGACATATGAGTATTTAGTTTTAAGTAATTTAATATAAGTATTTACTCTAAATTATTTTTTTGAAACCATTTTAAGTGAAACAGTTGCAATCAGTGTACGAATAATGAATATAATGTGATCATAACTGATTATATTATCTTAAATTTTCTGAAATTTCTAAACATTTTGTGAAAAATTGTATTTATTGTAAAAAAAATAAAATTACGATACACGATATTATGAGGACGTTTATTCTGTACACAATTTTTCAATGGGATATTTATAAGGATATTTCAAAGGGGTGTTTATATGTAATCTTTCTTTCCAATGAAAGTGATTGAAAACTACCGTTAATCGAGTACTGTTTTTATATATTAATCATTATAAATGTTCATACTAGTGATGGGCAGGTATCGATACCAAATACTTAAGTACTCGATACCTATAGGTATCGAGTGTATTCGATACCCACAAAAGTATCGATACTTTATTGACATATTTCGTTTTAAATTTTTCAATGAAGTAATCTTTATAAAACCTACTGTAGATCAAACGCAGCCTGTTTCCGTTTTCATTTTGCAACGCTCAAACCCAAGTCGTTATCATCCACGAGAGAAATTTGACGCGGCTAGGTTTTTCCCCCGCCAAATCCTTCGCCTCTATCCACCTCCAGGCCCGTAGCTACGGGGCTTTTTGATGGATCGCTTTCAGTTTTTTGAATATTAGTCTGATTATGGATAGGCCCTAAAAAAATTGTCCCTTCAGGTTCATTTCCCGACATTGAAAAAAAGTACTCGATACCTAAAATTACTCGATACCTATAAGTATTCGATACCAAAGTATTCGATACCAAAGTATTCGATACCTATAAGTATTCGATACCAAAGTATTCGATACCTAAAATTATCGATTTTGCCCATCACTAGTTCATACAATACAACGCCGATTAAACTTTTGATTTAATTTATATGTAAACATTTGGATTATGATTTATACGACAAAATTCCGCTAAAGAGGAAAGAAAAATAATATTTTCAAGCACTCACACACAAGTTATTAATTCAATTGAATCCAATTCCAAGCCTACATTCCACACTTGATTGAAGTTACTCAAAAAAGCATGCATTTAATATTTTAATTACGAACGAAATCGGAAACATTTTCCCACCAAATACATCATCATATTCGAAAATTCTTTCACCAAATCTTCTGGCCCGTTTTACGTTAATGGGCCACAATCGCCATCATCAGATCATTAATTTTACAGCAGCGCTCTCCAACTTAACAATAGGCACCCTTATTCCTCCCATCTCAATTCTTGCAATTCGAAACTGGAGAACAAACACTATTATTTTTAAAGTAACTGGATACTGTTAAAACTCCTCCCTGCTGGCATTCCGAGAAATTATTACAGATTCCGATGTAACTATGTGCTACCGATTGAATGGCTTTGCCCTCTCGGTAGTGTTTTATTTATTTTACGAGCTTTGCCATGCTTGCTCTTCAGAGAAGAAAAATGCTTCCCGCGATTTGAGGAATTGAATTTTTTTTTGTTCGACATTCCACATCCGTAGAACCGATTGGATGGAGAAATTAAATGACGCGATGGCTTTAAATTGTCATGCGAATGTGACGTTTAATTGAATCGATAAGTTAATGTTGCGAGCATTGCTGGAGGTTACTGGGGATTTAATTTCCCCGTGTAGGGATATTACTACTATTGGGTTGAATAAAAAGAATTGAAATGGGAGTGTTATTACTGAAAATAATTAATGTGAAAGTTAGATTTTAATATTTAATCAATTAAAAAAGGGAAATTCTGATTAGGGCTGCTTTATTTAATTGGAGATATCATTTTATGAAAAATTAAATTCTAGGTGACCTATCTAATAAGTAATCTACAAAGTAGTTTAAAACATGTAACTTTGTCGAGAAACTATGTAACATACGATATATGCCTTATAAATGTTTAGGATAAATGAAGAAATATTTTTTTATGTAAGAAAGAACTGGAGATATATTTGTCGAATTTTCTCTAAAAATAAACTTGAGTTCCTTTAAATATAAATAAAGCAAAATGAAAATGACCTTGTGCATACTCGTATTTTGAATGTATGTATTAAAACTGATTAAAGTGAATAGTAATTATACATTTTTCTAAAATGAAACAGAACAATAGAACAATTTCTTGTAAAACCGTTTGACAGTTTATACAAGAGAGCATTGCATAATTATTTCTACTTCTTAACACTTAATAAACATTAATCGAAATGTAAATACGTTATCTATGAAATGATATTTACTCTGTAATGCTCTATGGCATTATTCACATTCATTTAACTTGTGGTTAACGAGCAGCTAAAGAGGGAAAAGAGGCTTTTTGCTGACTCTGATTGGTAGAAACCTCTTTAATCGATGGTTAACCACTTCTGTGTATCTAAAAAAAACTTTTTTGGATTTTCATGATGCATTAGTTATGAAAAGTTGTCTAAGGTGGCAGAGACTACCTGTGATTTTTTTCAGAATTTTCTCATAATAACTTAAGCTTCCACAATCCACATTGACCATGAAGGTTCCCCATGTAATCTATGGAGCGTGCAAGTCAAAAATGCCACAAATTGGTTTTTCACCCCTCATTCCTACTCTAATCACATAACGAATGTCTTCACTCGAGTTATGAACCCTATATGATGTATGCTACCCGACAAAATTTGAATAACATCCAAAATGTCTACAGGGTGATTGAGAAATAATCATCAATAATTGGAGGGAAGGTAGAGGGGCCCTAGACAAGCCTATTTCGAATAGGGATGGTGGGGCACAGCCTTACCGTTAAAGAACTAGGACCTAATGTAGTGCGAGCGCGTTTCAATAGGTCGTATTTAGAAGGCCTGTGTGACGAAACAAAACCTAATAAAATGAAAAAATCTATTGCATGAGGTAAGGAAGTATTCCTACTACTTACACCATGAATTCGATAGCATTTGAACCATTTTCTAAACAGTGGAGTGAGTTTTAAAAGTGCAATATTAACCTCTTAGTCAAAGAATGGAGATCCCTTAATGGCATTTAGTAAAATGATGATCGGGGAAGGAATTTTCAATGATCGAAACTTTGATCATTGAAACTGTTTGATCATTGAAAATTCCTTCCCCGATCATCATTTTTCTAAATACCATTAAGGGAACTCCATTGTTTGACTGAGAGGTTAATATTGCACGTTTTAAAACACACCCCACGGTTTAGCAAGTGGTCCAATTTCTATCACATTGAGGATTTAAGTAGTATTGTTACTCATGTACCTCATGCAATAAGGTTTTTGATTTTATTATGTTTTGTTTCGTCACACGGGCCTACTAAAAACGGCCTTTTGAAACGCGCTCGCACTACATTAGGTCCTAGCTCTTTAACGGTAAGGCTGCGCCCCACCATCCCTATTCGAAATATGCTTGTCTAGGGCCCCTCTACCCCCCCAATTATTGATGATTATTTCTGAATCACCCTGTATATTGTTGCGGGCTCTAATTTGAACTAGGAAAGACGCGATTTTCAACGAAATTTGAGCCCACAAAAAAACATATAAAACATATATAAACATAAATATAGAGATTTAGGCTGTTATTCAAGTTTTGTTGAGTAGCCTACACAATATAGGGTCCTTAACTCGAGTGAAGACATTCGTGGTATGATTAGAGTATGAATGAGGGGTGAAAAACCAATTTGCGGTCTTTTGGCTTGTACGCTCCATAGGATAAAATGGGGAACCTTCGTGGTCAATGTGGCAGCTTAAGATAATATCTTAACATTTTAATAAAAATCACAGGTACTCTCTGCCACCTTAGACAAATTTTCCGCACTAATTCATCATCATCATATTTGGCCAGACAGCTCAGGGTGGGCCAGTACCTTCCTTTGAATTTTTCCCCACAGCGCATTATTATTGACAACTTGGTGCCGTTTCCTCTCCCGGATGGCAAGGAAGCCCGATTCCACTGAGTCAAGCCATCTTAATCTGGGTCTTCCCCTTTTCCTGCATGATAGTGGTTTATTTAAAAGAATCTTTTTCAACGGGGAATCATCATTCATTCTAAAAATGTGTGCTGCCCAATTCATTCTATTAATTTTAATGCATTTTAAAACATCTGGGTCTTTATAAATCCTGTACAGCTCCAAGTTATGTCTTCTTCTCCAAACGTTGTTAACCTCCACACCACCAAGAATGGCTTTAAGAATTTTCCGTTCGAAAATGGCTATTTTACTTTCTTCAACCTTGGTAAGAGTCCAGGTCTCTGAACCGTAGGTGAGTATTGGTCTAATTAAAGTTTTATATAGTAAAAGTTTTGTATTTCTTGATAGTAATGAAGACTTAATAAACCGTTTCAATCCATAAAATGCTTTATTTGCATAAATTAAACGGTTTTGAATCTCTTTTACAATGCTATTATCAGTAGTGACAACAGAACCAAGATAGGTGAAACTGTGAACCACTTGAAATTTGTGTGAACCAATTACCAGATGGGATTCCCTGGAAATTCCACTGCTTAGTACAGGCATATACTTGGTTTTTTCATTATTTATGACAAGTCTGATTTGATTAGCAGCCTGCTCCAAAGAAAGAAAAGCCTCTTTCAATGCTGGGACTTCTTGAAATGATGTCAATATCATCCGCATAGCCCAGGATTTGAAATAAAGACAATACATTCCAAGTTCTTACAATCTTCCCAATCTCATTTCCATAATGCTCTTTCCAAGTCGTCTCCGTAGAAACTGCCGAGAGTTTTCTTCATTGGACTTAGTAACAAGGTGAGTTTTACAGGATGGGGCTGTTAACCCCAAGCCCAACCCCCAACCTGGAGGACCAGTTCCCTGTCCCTAGGGCCAGGGTGTCCGGTTATTCCCCCGGAAGCTGGGTAGCTGGGTCAGCCCCAGGATTGCCACACCCCTATACCCACTCAAAATAGAGCGGGCCCCAATCATCATCAAAATCCAAAAAAGGTTTCTTCGATGCATTAACCACTGGTTAAGTGACTGTGAATAATGCCATTAATGATCACTTACTAAATGATAATTCTTATTTAATTACCGATACCCTGAGACAGACTTAAGTGATGAAATTGGTAAAACACCATGCATATATTACCCTGACTTTATTTAATGATTAACAAGAGAAATTGTAATTCTTCTGATTTTTATTTATGTAGAAAGACCCGATAGTCCAAGAAATATGGAAATCAAAGATGTAACAAGTAGAACCGTCACTTTGACATGGGTTCAACCATACAGTGGAAATCTTCCTTTGATTCGTTACATAATACAGCTGAAAAGGCAAGATGGTAAGTTGCTAGTTGAAGTTTGAAATCTTTATTCAAATCTTGGAAGTTTGAAATCTTCACTATAACAAAATATGAAGTACCCTAAAGAAGATTAAACAACTTTGACTTTTGGCAGTGTAATTCATCGGATGCATTAGTATAGATAGAAGTGCTTGAAAATTCGGTGACCTTAAATCCTGTATGGATGTGCACTAATCTATGTCAAACAAATTAGAGGGCGTTCGTACTATGAATTAAATTTTTATTTTGAAATACATTTGAATACTTATTATAAGGATATATTTAAATTATATAAGTGAATATTTCTCATTATTAAAGCAGGTACCAAAAATAGTGTTTAAAATAGAAAGAAAGTATTTTTAACCCGGGAGCAGTCGCACCTATCAAACGAACGCGGGTAGTCGCGGGTGGGTATATTATACCCAGGAATGGATTCTCACGTTTCAACACTCAACCTGCTTGGTATTAGTAATAATATTACTCAAAATCAGACATAAAACAATAATCAAGCATCAGTGTACTTTAAATGAAAATAATTTCCTCTCATTTATTTGTACAATCCTTACAAATTGGAGTTATGTGTTCCATACAAATATATATGGCACAGTTCAGAACAGTGTTGTATTTTCCGGTCCTTTTTTGCTACCGCAAACCTCACATGTTTTTGAATCCCGTTTTTATTCCTTTTGACTATGTTTTCTTCTTATCAGGTAGTTTTTGATGTGTATCAAAGGCATTTTTGAATGCATCTTTGTAGGTGCTCGAGAATCATTTGTATTTTTAGGGAATTTAGTTATAATAATTCCCCAAAACTCTGACATTTGTTCTAAACTTTTCTTTCATTCATTTTATTCCACCTTTACCTAGGTAATATTCTCCATTTTCTGCAGAATTGAGGCTTTCTGAATTCTCCTCATCAATTTTATCTTATTCTTGATCCATTTCAATTGTTTCCTCATCACATTGTCTATCATAAACTCAAATATATTCTTAATCTTCACTAAAAGTATAATAAACATCCTTAGAAACTGTCTCAAGCAAAGAAAGAAGCCGTTTCATTTCATCACTAACTCAGGTAACGCTCCATACCGGCCGAATGAACGGAATCCACAGCCAAAACTGTACGTCTACGGGCACGCGCGCGGGTATATCATACTCAAAAGCCTCGATTCCCGGAAACCGCGCATTCCTAAATTTTTATCTAACCTTGAAACTTGAAGAATGTGACCTTGAACTCAGCTACACGAGGGCACACACATTTTGGAAGAAAGGGGGGAGCGCTATGTAACTTAGAATGCGCGCCTGGGTATGAGATACCCAGTGCGACTGCTCCCGGGTTAAATTACAAATTTAGATTGCCATCTCAATAACAGAAATGGTTTATAAATTATAAAATAAGGAAGTCACTTTCAACTCGGATGATTAAAAACAAATCACATGTATTTTGTTAATATAATTCTAAAACTTAGATATGTTTTCTGTTTGGAAGACAATATCCTGCTTCTCTGTTTCCCTGTTTTATTCACATTTAACCTCTGAGACTCTGTCTTTAAAATAAAATAACAGCTTAAAAGTGAAAGGTTTCTCAAAAAAGGACAAGTAGATATAAAATAGAATAGTTTTAGAATAAGGATACTTTCCCTTATTCCATAAAACTGTCACTTTGACCTTTTCTTATTGGTTCCTTTCACCCGTAGGGAAGGTATGCTGGTTTCTTATTGTCTTATACACTTTCTACTGTCATTCTAGAACAGTGGTTGGACCAAACAAAAAGCCTGACGGTGTCTCATACTGAGAGCAGCAATGTTTTGGGAGACTTGTTGCCAGTCACGACTTACAATATTCGCATTCTTGCCGAAAATTCACTCGGTCAGAGCAAGCCAAGTGAGCCGATAACTGTTACCACAAAGGAAGAAGGTATGATTGGGTTTTATTGGTGTTTTTCATAAATATATTTATTTTTTAATTTATCTATTAGATAAACTAAAAATGTTTCATCAGTATATGAATATACAGGGTGTTTTAAAAGTCCGTTTCGCTGCTTTTATTTGGAACCAACGTGTCCTAGGGTCACGGAAGTAAGGTCTACCCCTAATTAAGTGACCCTGGATAATCCATTGATATGACTTGCAGCACTCATAGCGGCGAAATAAAAAGTTGAAAAAAATAATTTAAAAACTGTAGGAGATAGAGCAAAAATCTCAGTAAGAGTATTGTTGCCAACGTTATAAACTCACTGAAAAATGTTTCATGAAAATATCGTGAATATTCAAGGAGATATTAGCATGTGGAAATAACCCTTTTTCAGGCCTCAAAAAAGAAAAAGTTCGTAAGTGTGTAAATTTTTGTTATTGTGTAGTTTTGTGTTTTTTTAGTCGGGTGAAAGCAAAATTTAATGATCAAATTATTAAAAAATTGCAAATTTGCGAACTTTTTCATTTTTTAGACTTGAAAAATTGCTATTTTCACATGCTAATATCTCAACGAATAATCAAGATATTTTCATGAAATTTTTTTCATTAGTTTCTTTCTTGTTATTTAAAAACCTGTTTAAACCAGGCTTTTTCCTGATAGTTAGAACCTGTTAGTAAGCATTTAATGAGAGGTTCTCAAACTGTTTGCGGTGGCACCTTGGGGTGGCACGAGGGTATGCCAGGGGTGCCGCACCAATTAATCAGGAAATATTGTAAAATTTGCGACATTTTTAAATACGGAACGAATATACTTAACTGTTTATGGGGTTGAAAACAGTGAATATAATCAAACCGTTCATACTTTTTTCATGTGCTTTTCTTCTATTCTTGTGCTAGGAACGTCAATATTTTTTTACAATTTACACAAAATTAGCGATTCAAAAACATCTTTTCACAGAAAAGACACACATATACGCCTAATTTAAATACCAAGTTTTCAGGGCACGTTCTCTTAGTTTTACGTCCCACGTGCTTTTAGGTGAATAAAAGTGCACATTAAATCATTTAACTTACTTTCAGCAAATTGTTCTAGCATTCAAGTTCTTAATTTTATAGCTCAAAATCATTCTTGTTCAAAAATTGTTTAAATTATCTTACCCTCCCTTCCCCTAAGTTCAAAAAAATTCAAATCCTACATCAAAATATATGCCCAACTTTTGGACAAGGTATACCGGAACTAGTTAAAAACCTGTCTTTCATAGCCACCTTTATAAACTATTAAACCTATATAAACCCGTATTTAACCTTTTTTTATATTGAGTTCTTTAACCTTTTAAACGCCGCAATTCAAATTTCAAATTAAAGGTTCTGATTTTTGGCTTAAATGGCTTGTTTCATCATTACTAAAACCATTCTGGTCGTTTTTTGGCTGAAAAAAAAATTCTATGTACGATTTTTAGGATGTTCCCATTTGGGAACATCGGCGTTTGGGGTGAAGTTTTTAGGGGGATTTCCAAAAGGTTCATATTTTACAATCTATTCAAATAAAATGATTGAAATAGGTTTCTACTCAATAATAAGGAACATATTTATGATATTGGACGGTTTTTTCATTTTTATTACCCATACTTGGACGATTGGGTAACATTTTATAGATTTTCATAAGAAAAAATTGACATGTTTATTTCGTACGCGAAGCTTTTCCGTACATTTTTCTTGCACTATGGGTAATATTTTGGTATAAAAATACATAAGAGTGTTCCGATGCGCTTCAAAGCTAAACAGTTAGGTTTCTGAGTGAAAAAATAGTTTTAATTACGGTTTTATACGGTTATTTAGCATAATATCCACTAATTGCATTCAAATCTAATTAGCTTTTAAGAGTGATAATCATAATTATCTCCATTGATTCATTTAAGCCGTGTTTCTCATGGAAGATTCCGAACCAAATCACATATCTCTTACATCAAACTTACGTTAGAAAAGGGTTTTAAGATGTACACACTTTTCCTTATTTTCAAAATTCTTCTATTTTATTCCTAAAATGTTTATGTAATAAAAGTACTTGAACAAAATATGTATGCAAGTCTTCAGAAACACTTCAAATATGCTCTTTGCATAACCCCTAATGATAATTACTGAAAATTAATCGATTGGGGAGTTAGAAAAATATGCGAGTGTGAGAATCTGCTATAAAGATTTGGCATTTATTTATCCATAAATTAAGAGAAAAAATAAAAATTACTTATTTTTAAATTTAAAACATCATTCTTAACCTGTTTAGATCCTTTGAGACGAAAAAGGTTCAAAAAATTAAAGAAAATAGGAAATAACTTGAATTTTTTTGTGTTATAAAAATCCCCTCAAATACTATACCCCAAACGCCGATGTTCCCATTTGGGAACATATACATAGAATTGGTTATTACTCTCCAAAATTGGAATATGAAGCTATTCTGTCAAGCCAAATGAGAAGATATGTACTTAAGCTATCTAAACACAGCAAAATTATTTGAAACTAATTTTATTTAAAATTTCATAAATAAAAACTTGTGCAACTTTTTGAAGAGCGAAAAATCTGTAATTTTGATATAAATTCTACAAAAAGGATTAATTTGTACATGAAAAACTTTTGCATATAAAATAACTTCATATCTTTGAGTTGCTTAATACCAAGTATCAAATTCCTGCATGAAAAATTGAGTGGTGAAAAAATTCCCAAAAGTGATGTTCCCATTTGGGAACATCGGCAGGTAAAAGGTTAAGACGCAAATTCTACCTTAAAAGGACCAAAAAGCTACACTTGACCAATTAAATATCCATGGGATGGGCTGAGGGCTTATTTTGTGCCTCTTCAGAAATAAATTTCAAAATACGCCACTGGCGACCTCTTATGAAAATTATTTTTTAGAACTAAATTCTTAACCTTTTTTGGTTGGTGCCCAGAAATTTTTTTAGCCTGCTAAGGGTATCACGGCTGAAAAAGTTTGAGAACCCTGATGTAGATAAACCATCTAATGATGTAAATAAATAGCTTTTGTGTGAAAAAAAACATTCAATGTTCTTTCAGTTTTCTGATGATTTTAAATAAAAATTGAAATCTAAATTTTATCTAAATTGCCTTTATAAATATAAATTTATGTTAAGGTATTTTTTAAACCCATTTTACGGAGAATTGAAATTAAATAATATTAAAATAAAAATAGAACTAACATGAAAAATGAGAAAAATTTTTCTATATAAATTTATAATCCCTCCTACTTGTAGAGAGTTGCCATCGCTTTATGTTTTCAACAACACGCAAATGATTTCAAAAGTTCAGATTTAGAAACATTTCAAAAGACTGGAGTTTTTCCCTTTAATGAATACTCACCTTTTTAATCTTCACGTTTAGACTCTTCTTTTAGAGACTCATATTTCGTAAACTTCCTTTTGAAAATATAGGATTTATTTGCTTGTTGGATGGAATTAAGAAATATAAAGACTCTATGCAACTACAGTCGTCTCTTTCGCTATTTAAATGTTACGTTTTACTGAGACGAGATTTAGATAAATAACCTTTAAAAATTTTAGCAACTTTGAATTAAACTATATAAATTGATATTCAATATTTCATGAGAAAAATAAAGCTGTCTTGAAAAAAAAAGATTTATTAAAAAAAGATGCAAATTACAAGTATGTAACAATCCAAGTATCAACTTTGAAATTTTCTTCAATTTTCCCAAGATCAAACTTTTCTCTTGCTTTATATATGCCCAGCAAAAAAAATCAGCATGAAACCTTCAAAAAAGTACCCCTTTTGAAGGTTTCATGAAGTTACCTGCAGTTTTTTTGAAGGAAGTCAGATCCATGCAGATTTTGTATAGGTAATGTGCAGTGTTTTTGAAGGCGTTGTGAAGGTTTTATGCAGCGCAATTTTCCCTTTACAAAAACTGCAGTTTTGATGCAGAATAATGAATCAAGATTTTGAACTTTATGTTTCTTTCAAGAAAACTGCAGGTTTTGTAAAGACATATTGCAGGTTTTATGCAGTGCTATTTTCCCTTCACAAAATCTGCATTTTTCTACAGAGCAAATAATGAAGATTTAAAACTTTACTTTTCCTTCATAAAAACTTCAGTTTTTATTAATTTTATTTTCGACGAAGATTTGACGCATGCGCATTTCCAAGTGTTTGTTGAATCCGATATCCGAAATAAAGTAAGAACATTTTTATGAATAATATAATTTTATTAATCACATAATTTAATTGATTTAATAATTAAATAAAATTAATCAAATTAATTTTTGTCTTTATTTTAATCATCCCGGAATTCTGACGATTTTCTGCGCAGTCCCGTTGTTAAAAGATTTTGTTTATTGTGATAATGGCGGTATGAAGTAAGCAGCATTGAAATCGGTTAGCGGAATGTTATTTCTCTGAATCTTAATGATTCCATACTTATTTTTTGCTATAATATGATTAATATTCTTTTATGTACTCATCAAAATTTGTCCTTTTGTTATAGAATGCTATTTAACTTATACATTGTAAGGTATCGTATTTAAAATGACTGATTTATTTATTGCTTTGGTACCGTGCTTTATACGCACAAGTATTATTTACAAGCTTATTTTATATTTCTTCTCACTTCAATCGGAGTAATCGTAAAGCACCTGAGTGTTATCATTTGAGGAGTGGTAAAATATGGCGGCCGGTATATATAGCGTAAAATGATCGGATCTCCCAAAATTTGTACAGAGGAAACGTTTGCAAACATGAAAATCACGCGTTAATTTTGATGGCAATTGGAGAAGTTTGATGACAATGTATATTGGTTGTCTTGACTCTTGATTTCCCTGAACTTATCTTCCGTTTGAAAATGTTAAGAAATGGGTATAATGCCACTTATTTAATTTTTTGGGATAAAATTAGGCAAAAACACAAATGTTAGCAATGTAAGCGAGGTTTGAGTCAATGATTATGTTTTGGTTCACTGTTCAATGCAATATGAGCGGTAAGTAAATTATATAAATAAATATCTTTATTATTTTTTGGAAATAGTTTGAGCATTAATTTATATCCGCGTATAAGCTGAAAGCATGAATTTTCTATAAAAAAACAGAATCAAAATTTCCACATTTGCTTTCCCGCCATAGAGTAAGCCCATTGCAGCTTGTTATAATTTTATGCTTTGCCCTTTTTGGGATACGAGAGTTATGTAACTGTATGAAAATCAAAGTTTTTAAAGATTGTTTGTGTTTTTGGTGCAGTATGTTTGTAGGGTATGACGCAGGGTTTTGTACCATTTAACTCTTACCAAACCAGGATGTTAATAAAACTCCCAAAGCCAGACTAAAATATTTCAATATCCAATTAGCGAGCGCAGCGAGCCTGGATCGCGAAGCTATCCACGAATTGCGGATTAGTTAAAGAGCGAAGCAAGCAGGGGCGGCAGCCCCTTAGCCACTTTATAATTAAGGATAAATTTATATTTAGGTTACAGTTCAGAAATCTTTCAAGTTCAGCTAGCTCTGTATATGTGGATGATAATGATATTCAATACACAAAACTTCCTTTTCCATTATTTTTCTATGATAATGTTTGTTGATGAAAGTAGAATTTTACTGAGCTGCTGCTAAAAATGTTGAAACGGTATTGATACAAAAATGTTTTATTATTCAAAAAAATCAACAAAAATTATTTTTTCTATTAATGTGTGTTAGATTTTATGTTGATTTTTTATACCAGTTTGCTGATTTTTTTTGCTGGATGCAGTTTAACCGTATCCAACATTAAAAATTGGAAAAAATCCTTTTAAAAAAATTTGCAGGTTTTTAGCATGAAATTCGGACAAATTAACTGCAGGAAACCTGCAGTCAAAGAAATCAGCATGAAACCTTTAAAAAAATCAGCATGAAACCTTCAAAAAAACCTGCAGGTTTTCTGCATGAAATTCGGACAACCTAACTGCAGGTAGCCTACAGTCAAAGAAATCAGCATGAAACCTTCAAAAAAACCTGCAGGTTTTCTGCATGAAATTCGGACAAATTAACTGCAGGAAACCTGCAGTCAAAAAAATCAGCATGAAACCTTCAAAAAACCTGCAGGTTTTCTGCATGAAATTCGGACAACCTAACTGCAGGTAACCTGCAGTCAAAATCTACAGGTTTCTTGCAGGTTTATTTGTCCGAATTCCCTGCAGAAAACCTGCAGGTTTTTTTTGAAGGCTTCATGCTGATTTTTTTTGCTGGGATTATAAACACTTTCCAGACTACTTACATATTTTAATTATTCCCTCCTCTTAATCGAATGAAGAGACTGAAGCTTAATTTCTTTTTACCCTCTTGGTTGTTTTATAACCTTAACTATCAAAACTACCAATTCGATAAAATTTTTTGTATAAGGGGTTAAATGCAAATTAATGCGTTAAAATGCAAGTTAAAGGGTTAAATAAGAAAACATACCTTCATTTTTAATAATATACTACTAATAATATTTATTGAAATTTACATTTTGAAGAACAGGCAACAAGAAAGAAAATTATACTAATTTCGAAGGGATTATTCCGTTTAAGCAACATATAACTGCAATATCAAAAACATAAGAAAACGGCAAGAAGGAAAAAAACATAGCTAAATTATACAAGTCATAAAAAGTAACTTTCATAGAACTAGCCGACTCTGTTACTATTGCTTCCTCTAAATCTAAAAATATGAGTCCAAATAGTTTGCTTCAGTTTTTTTATTTAAAAAGCATGCTTATAAATGTTGAGTATTCCTCTATTTTATGTGAATTAACCAATAATATTCTAGAACTTATATAGGGGCAACCAGAAAAAAAAATGCATAGGAAATATTCTAACCCACCTTTTTCAAAATTTTACCGACCTTACTTTCCAAGCAATACGCCGAGGCACATTACACAAGATTGAAACATCCTCACACCTGCTCTTTCAACCAACGACAAATCCTCACCACATCCAACCCCCCCCCCACACGCTCTTGATGGAATGCATTTTAAAGCATCCCCATAAAACCTACTCTCACGCTTAGGATCCGGTCACAGTCAGCTAAAATCATCGCACGGCCCATTAAATCCTTATAAAGCGAAAGGGACTTGAGGGGCAATGTGGTATATAACTTTTGGTCAGATGTCAGCAACATGACCACTTACAGGTTTGTCAGTGAGGAGTACTTAGACAGCTCTGCTACAGGACTAATATGCTACATCTCTTCTTTAGTCTCCTTCTTTCTTCCCTCCTCCTGATAAAGATTTTAATGGTCCGTGCGACGTTTTTCAGTAACTGTGTCCGGAGCCTAACCTCAGGGATCATCCATCCCTCCCCCTACCATTACAGCCTCCGAGACTTCATTACCGAAAGTTCGATCTGACATTCCGAGGGGTTTTATAGTGCAAAAAGAAGAGGCCTTTTCCGCGAGCCTTACGACACTACATCGGGCCCAATTTTATAGGGATTTTTATCCCAAGGTCCACGGATGAGTCCCTTGTTGCGAGTTCATGCCACTTAATCGGTTTTAAGGCTTTAGTCGGATCGGGTTTCCTTATTTTTACTGCATGATTTGGATGGAGAGTTCTAGTGTGGTGGACGGAGAGGAAATGGTTGTAAAGAGCCTTTTCCATGGTTGGGAAATAATTTGCTTTTTTATGGCCGTAACGTGTAAATCGTGTTTTGGAGGCCCTGATGGGATGGTTGGGTTCATTTTGGTGGGGAATGGGGTTTCACTAATTGGGGATTGGGTTTTTATTTAGGGTTTGGAGCATTGTCAAATTGCCGTCACGTCGGTTAATACCATAATTGTGTGTTTTTATTTGAAAGGATATATTCGTCTGGAATTAGTTAACGAATTCTGTAAGAGAAGTGATTAAAAGAAAAACTTAAATTGCTCTTAACTTTTGAAAATTTATTTAACTATCCTCTCATCTCTTTCTACTTGTAGTATACAGCCGTGAAGATAAATTTTTTGATATTTCTCTGAGGGTGTAAAAAGTAGAGGGGTTAAATAAAAGTAATCGTAAATAATGCATGTTGTGTTTTCCTAATAAATTTACAAATATATGTAAAAACACTCATATTAATTTATAATGAGAAATATTAATTATTCATTAAACAAACTGTATAAGAGAATGGTTTTTGTTTAATTTGAAATTAAATTAAATTTCTAGTATAAAAATTATTGTAATTTAGTAAATATTTTTAAGACATTTAAAATGTATAATTATTTTTTTGCAACATAGCTTGAAATAAAATTCCGTTGTTCTACTTTGTATACATTTGATATTGTAAAAATATTTTTTAATTTAATTTTTTAACAAAATTTTCTTCATAATTTTAATGAATTAAAAGAACTTTTTTCTTGTGCTTAAAGCTGCGGATTAGAATGAGAGAGAATAAGAAAGAAGCTTTTATAATGGAGCTGTCCATAATATCCATTTAGTTAGACAACAATTGTGGTTTTTAAACCATAGACTTGTACATGTGCATATTTTAATTTTTAATATTCTGTAAATATTTCTTTGTAAATCCCCACAATTTAAAAATGCCACTCAGTGCAAAGGAAAAAAAAGTTTAGTTTTCCAGTCTTTTTTTGTGCCTGTAAAACTTTCTTTTCATTGATAACCTTTAGTATGCAGTTAAAAAAAGTTTACATTTTTAAGGTAAAGGCTACGCAAAAGGCATGTTTAAAAAATAAAAATGAAGGAGGGAATTTTGAATCAATGGTAGAAAAACTATTAATTTACTATATGGAATTCGTGTAATACTAATATTTTTATTAATGAAAATTTGAGAACGCATATTGATTGCAAAAGTGTGTCAACTAGTTCCCCAGGTCAAGCTAGAACTAACTGTTCATATTTTGCAAGAAAGATTTTTCATTAGAAATGTTGTTTTAACAATTTTTTTTATGAAATGGGTATAATATTTTCATACTTTAAATCAAAATGTATAGCATTGCTTGACATATCTATTCGTGCTGCCATCTACATTCGAAATCAGAAACTCGTGAAGTGATAATAATTTATCTCCGTACGAATGAAACCAAGAAAAAGGTCATCTTTTTGAGACTATTAAAAATTAGGGACGATAATTTGGTTATAAACTTTGTTTTGGTATTCAAATAAAAAATGCATAAAAAAGTTTACTTAACATTGTTTTTGAAAAAAGATTTAACGCTTGTTATTTTTTTGGCGCCATCTACGTACAAAAATGGAAACATAATATTAAGCATATGTTACAAATACAAATACAAATCAAGTCGACCAACTACTGGCGTAAGCCCAGCAAGGTTGGTCCAGTCTTTTTAGCCCAAACTACCGGAATCCCAGTATCTGTCCATTTTTCTCCTGGACTCGTTTACCCCACTTGAATTTACAATTGTTTCAGGCAACGCATTCCATCTATCCACTACCCTATTAAAAATATTACCTTTCTACAATCCGTCTTAAATTTGACTTTATTCAATTTGAAATTGTGACCCCTTGTTCTATTACCCGTATTGAAATCTAGTCCATCTGTGTCCCCTTGCTTTACCATTTTAAAAAGTTGAGTCACTGTTTAATGAATGTTTAACTGTTTTAAAGCTTTATAAAAAACGATTAAGAAGAAATAATTCAGTTATTATTTTTTTTATATTTACAGCTCCAGCTGCCCCTCCTTCTGACATAAGAGTTGAAGCCACAAGTTCAACATCAGTTAAAGTCACGTGGATGGTGAGTACCGAATTTTTAACTTATTTACTAAGTGTCCGTGTATTTTTATGAATAAATTAAAAAAATATCTATACTTATTAAATGTATAAAAAATTAGTTTTAACTAATGTATATTTTTTTTAATTTTAAGGCACCTCCAAAAGATATGCGAAGGGGATCCATCAAAGGCTATTATTTAGCCTATAAAATACTGCGTTCTGCTGACACATACACCTATAAAACTTTGGATGCCAGTGGAGATATCAGGGAGGAACACGAAATTATGAATTTACGAAGATTCACTCAATATACTGTAAGGCTACAAGCATTTAACAAGGCTGGTAGTGGACCTTACTCGGATGATATCACTGTTCAAACTTTAGAGTATGGTAAGTACTCTTTTCTATTTAAAAGTTGACTTAATTTTTTAACAAAGGAAAAAAATAGGACAATACTTAATAAGCATTGAAGAAATACTTATTCAAAAGCAATTCAAATTGATGAATGCTATGAAATATTTAAAAAGATAATGAGAAAGAGATTATTCTTAAAAGGCAACATTATATTTAAGTAGAGATTCTAAAAAGTAGTTTAAAAAAGTTAAATTTTTTCTCAAATCTTACACGTATTGGATAAGACCGTCGAATGGAACCAAAGTGATAGACAAAATATTAAATTTTTATAAATAATGAGTTGAAACTGTGTTTATTAGACTCAATAATAAAAAATATTAAAAGAGAAATTATGCTTCAATAATATTTTGAAATAAAATATTTATACTTATTTCTATGCTTGTTAAAAATTAAAAACATGTTTCATATAATTCAACATTTTTAATAATAACTTCGTAATAACATATTTTTATACACGAAATATTCCCAAAACTTTTTAAAAGCAAAATAAAGCAATTAACCCTTTGCTTAATTAACCTCCCTTTTTTAAATAGTAAAACATCGCTGTAATTTCGAGGTGTGAAAGAAATGTTAACTGGATAATGATAAAATTTTGTTAGATAGAGGGCAGCACATGAAAGGATAATACAATCTTATGTTAGAGGCTTGGAATTAATAACTTTTATAACATAATACGAGTGAAAATTGAATCAATATTTGATAACTGGTATATAAAGATTCTATTTAAATTGCATTTTAAAGTATAAAACGTGAGCCGTATATTGTACCGGCATAATATGTTTTATAGCGTATATTTTGATGTCGTTATTCTTTACTGAATTACCTCGGATTATTTATCATAATCATTAAAGGGTGATAATATTTTAGGAACAATATGTAACCTGCTCGAAAAATAAAAATAATTATACACCGTAGTGTATGGTTTGTTTTTCTGTGTATACCAGTGCCTCCTGTAAAACTATCTTTTCCTGGATAGTCGTTAGTATGCCGTAGAAAAAACTAAAGTTCGGGTGGAGAATGAATGCTACGCAATAAACGTTAGTTAAAATTTATTTCGAATGAATTCGAGAAAACCAAATAATTGTAACAAAATGAAATTATCAGATTAATTTTACAGCAAAAAAAAAAACAAAAAACAATCTATAACCCATCTTAACAATCGATGCAAGACGACGACGTTTACTGTTTGACAGTTCTAAAATTTCATATATTGTTATTTTTGTTTATGAAACACAAAACTTGACTGGATAGTTTCAGAAAATAGGAAGGAACGCTACCAGTCTTACCCCAAGCACTTTGAATACCTTCCCGTGGAATAACTTACAAGTGCTTATTCATTTAGTAACTTGGAGAGGTAGCTATTATTTCAAACAATATTCTACTGGGTTAATGGGTGAGTGAAGTTTTGTAAGTTTAACGAATTTTACTGCAATTAAAACTTTTTCCGTAGCTTTTAAATGGTTTTTAAGGATATATTAGTTCGTCTTTAGAGAAGAAGATGGAGCCACTATCAACAGAGTTTACCTCTCGTGTGTCTTTATACTGTTGATTAGGGTTATGATTTTTTTCAGATTTAAAAGCCTGTGGTGGCAAATGATGAGTATTGGTCCATAACTCTCGAAAATAACTTTTATTTTTGTAAACTGTGAAAAAAGCTTGCGCGCCTAATAAGATTTTTATATGGCTGAAGCACTAAAAGGCAGTTAATATAATCTTTTTTGAAGCTGATTGTTACATAAATCATAGATTTGTAAAAGAGCTTTTCCTATTCCTTTTGGTCCCAAAAGATAGTGTGTGAAGTTTTAGCCCCCTAAGTTGATTCTAGGGTTTGCCTATAGAGCCCCAAATTAAGAAAAAATTGGAAAAATTACCAATTTTCAGAATTTTTAAAAAGTGTATTTTGATATTTAAATTGATATAAAACTGGTTCTCAAATGAGTTATTTAGGACATTTTAGATGTATATATAGTTTATATTTATTTAAGGTTATTAACTGTACCTATAGTGTCTATAATTTAAGAGTAAAAGGTACTACTAAGGGACGTTGCGCTCATCAAAGCTTATAATACACTACAGTGGTCGAAAGTAATTAAATTAAAATTTTCTTCCAAAGAACTCCCTCAAATGATGCCATTTGGTGTTACATTGATGTTTTAAAATATAAAGGCCAGTAAAGTAACAGTAATTAGGCCTTCTACTGAAGTTTTAATGTAAAAAATGCTTTTCTTCGAAAATGCTTGTTTCTAGCTGATCAAATCCAACTTTATTAAAGTAAAGAAAATTGTTTAATAGTTGTAAATTTTTGTTCGTATTTTGATGAAAGAAGATTTCAATTAAACTTTCCCCCTAATACGTTAAAAAGAGGTAATTTTCATAATTTCATACGATAAAATTTATTTTTATTTCTGGTATAGGAGAAATTCATGTCGTTTCCAATCTGTATGGTTTAAAGTTAAAATCTACTTATAAAAATGAAATATATAAGGTTTAAAAGGCATTTCAAGGTTTTTGATATTAAAAATTACTATAACCCTCTTTTTGAGAAAATTTTGGATTTGATCAGCTAGAAACAAGCATTTTTGCAGAAAAGCACTTTTTGCATTAAAAGTGCAGTGGAAGGCCTAATTACTGTTATTTCACTGGTCTTTATAATTTAAAACATCATTTAACAACAAATGTCATCATTTGAGGGAGTTCCTTCGAAGAAATTCGGATTTAATTCATTTCGTCTACCGCGGTAGTGCATTATAAGCTTTGGGGAGTGCAACGTCCCTAGCACTTATTAATCTTAAATTATAGGGGCTATAGGGTACAGTTAATGCACATAAATATATATAATTCATATTTAAATATGTTCTAAAGAACACATATAAACCAGTTTTATAACAATATAAATATCAAAATATTTTTTTAAATTATGAAAATTGCTAGTTTCTTTCGCTTTTTTTCAAATTTGGGGCTCTATAGGCAAACCCTAGAGTTAAATTATAGGGCTGAAACTTCACACACTATCTTTTGGGACCAAAAGGAATGGGAAAATCCCTGGGTAGCGAAGTTTTTTGTAAAAAAGTTTTTTTCCCCGAGACACACTAGTGATTCCTATATTAGAAAGTGAAATGAGGTTAGGCGCGCAAGGTTTTTTCTCAATATAAAGAAAATAATGCTATAAAATTAACATATGGGCAAAAGTTCATCGAATGCAACATCAGGCTTTTAAATATTTTTAAAAAAGTCTCAGAATCATAACCCTACTGTTGATGTTTTATTTTACTAATAATTGGGTTGTTTTGTAATTCTTTATGCCGAGTAAATTTAAATAATGATTTTGAACATGAAACTTAAGCATTAAACATTAAATATATAAAACATTAATTCGAAGAGTAATTTGAAAGGTTCAATTCCGTTAGAGTTCCCGCGAAATATCTCTTTTGAACACCAAAAAGTATAAATATTGCTAAATAATTTAAAATTCATGGATTAACATGTGTAATTGGATGTATAACTGTTCAGTTCATCATTAAAAATAAAAAAAAATGTTTATATTTAATAATTAAGCGTTCAAAAGAGATAGGTGGTATTTAGCGGGAACTCTAACGGAATTGAGCCATTTGAAAATTTGCAGATTCAAAGAGTTTTAATTCATTCAATATGTCAAAAAATATTTTGGGAAAACAATCACAACACCTATTTTAGTCTAAGCGCGCACTTGACACTTTTTTTCCACGGCAACAGAGAAAAAATTATCACCCTGAAAGAAGCTAGAGCGCGCGCATAGGCGACGAGACTCTTGACCGATTGCCAAGAATCTCGCCATAGAAATGCCTCTCGAGTGACCAAGTGTTAGAAGTCGCCGCGACAGAAGTCTCTAGGGCGCGCTTAGCCTTACACCGCAGGCAGGAATGAGTACAATGGGCAATACCATAATTTTTTGAAATCGGGAAAAATGCATTTTTCCGATAAAGAAATTAGATCTAAATCCAAAAATTGACTTAAAAAGTTTCAAAAAATATTTAGTAAATTAAATGTTTAAACATTAAAATCTCGAGAAATCCCTTTGTGACTTTTTTAGGATTCAAGTCCGTCACAACTTGATTCGGCCTTACTTTAAAGTGAAACGCAACAATGACTTTGAATGGTTTAAACAATTAAATCATTCATAAAATCAAACTTTTCCGGTATATAAGGCCGTGGTCTATTTTTATTACTGTCATACGTTTCGTCCCTCTCTGTGGAGGACATCATCAGTGAAAACATAAATATTTAAAAACACAATTTTGTGTACAATTATTGTGTTTTAAAATATTTATGTTTTTCACTGATGATGTCCTCCACAGAGAGGGACGAAACGTATGACAGTAATAAAAATAGACCACGGCCTTATATCCCGGAAAAGTTTGATTTTATGAATTCAATTGATAATTCCGGCCGTGAAAGCCTGAGAGTTTACATAATTAAATCATTGCTTAAAATCAGTTTATAAGATTTAAGAACGTCTATTTTTGAAATTTAACGTTTTGGTGCCCTTTTTAAAGTCAAACTTTGAAAATAAATTAAAAAATAAATAATCACCGTTATAAAAAAATTGCTTTTATACTTCGTTCTAAGGTACCTCTATCGAATAAAAAATTAAAAATAAATCCAGGAATTACCCATTCATCTTAATTGTATTGCTTTAAACATTCTGAAAACAACAACAGCTTACGAAAAAGAAAGATGAATTAATTTGAAAAAAAAAATCACACTGGGGCTCTTTATTTTTAAGCGCCCTGCTCCAAAAAAACATATTACATAATATATTACGGTCATATTTACTAGACTAAAACAATTTCTGCTGAAAAAGCACCACCAAGCAACCATCCTTTTAAAAGGAACAACCCGTTATTTTTTAATCTCAAAAATAATTGATCGTTTGCAATTTCCTCCAACTCATGCAAAGGAAAACCGCACACGAACCCCTCCTCTTCTTTGCTGCAAACATCCTCATTTGCGTAGACCCGAGCTAATTGATCCGTTCACGAATACTAATTGTTCCCCGATGTCTTCGGTATGCCCCTGTGGGTCGTTTAGGCCCGATAGACCATCCATTTCTTCCTTTTGCTCCAACAGGGGAATTTTCGTAGAATTATAATGAAGGCCACAGAAATGGTTAAGTGTTGCTTCTTCGAAGACTAATTCGTATCGACTTAAAATCTCTTTAAACGACCTTCTTCTTTTGAAGTTGTGGGTGGAGATGTTTTATTCAGAGTGTTGTTTGTGGAGAATTGAATGAGGAAGTTGAGATCGAAGGTAACCATTTGCATATTTTTAACGAAGAAATGTGCTATGTTGTTTTTATATAAAAAGCCATTTTCAATCCAGTAATATGACTTAGTTTTTTCACACTAAATAAAGTTGAACATCTTAAATTTCGTTGTAAGTAAAATTAAAAGTTTTTATTTCTATTAGTTTCCAACCTTGAGAATTCCTATTTTTATCCGAAAGTCTCTTATATTACTAGAATTAAATAAAGTTTTAATCTTATTAATATCACCTTTTAATTTAGTTTCAGTATTGGCCCGTAACAGGGGAGGTAAAAAATGGAACATACCGGGGGAAGTGCAGTCTCAGAGACCACGCAACTTTCTATATTTTTTATAAACCGTCTAATTAAGATAGAATTCTGATATTTTAGTACGTTGTTTTGTGAACATTTATCTCTTAATAGAAAAAAATATTTTTTATCTTCCTTATGATAAAATAAACGTTTTCCCAAACAATTTTCCAATACATATAAAATTATCGATAGAAACCATATGGTAAAGTAAATTCTTTAAACTGAAAAATAAATATAGTAGCAATCATAAAAAAAACAGTTCTGCAAATCATGAACATAATGGTTTAACTTAAAAGCTTATGAATGACTGATCCCATATATTTTTAAACAGATGATTTATTACACTATACTCCATTAGTTCTTTCAAATACTATTCCATTCTATTCAAAGACAAAACATTTTCAGATTACATGCCAATCATTGCGGCAAAGAAAACCCTTAAAGGACTCAGGAAGGGGGTAAAAAAAGCTTAGAATTTTAAGTTGGTAGTTTGCAAGATAACGACATCCCCCTATAGTCATGATATCTTTTCTTTTTTATCCTTTAACGGTGGTTTCTTTTGAAAATTTTCTCAATTTAGAGGCTTAACAAAGGATGCATTTAGGCTCAGCTTAAATAATAAAAGTGTTCTCAGGTTTAAAAAAGGTTGTAGCAAAGATTTAGGGAGTCTTTTTCAACCAAGAATGATAGTTTTTTTACGTGCTTTAAACTACTTTCTTAAACACTTTTTTATCGTCTTCTTCTACTATTACCACAGACATAACATGGTGTGCTAAACAGTGATAAAAAGCTTTTACTAAATGTGAGGCTGGTTTTGTTAAGTTCAGGGTATTATATCTCTAGTTTGTTCCCTTTGACATGTGATAAGAGAAAAATTCCGTGGATTTAAAATATAACGGCCCTAAATAAATTATACCACCAATAAAATTAATTTATTATGGTTATAAGTATTGTATAATATTAATGCAATTAAAAATGTATTTTCAAATGTTAGATTAATATTTACGGAAAATGCAAAATTATATTAAGCTTTTAATTTAAGTTTATACACACTTGGAAAATAATTTAAAACTAGATTTATAAAAGATTTACAATATTTTTTCTTTTTCATAGGAGTTATTACAACTAAAGCTTATTGAGTTACTCCCATTTCAATAAAAATAAAGAGTAAAACCTATTTTAAAAATGGGAAGATAATCAGGGCACCTCTTTCGAAATTTTCATTGTTTTCCTTTTAACTGATTCTTACACGTTTTAGCCTGATATATATATATTTTAGTTTTTAAGATAAATGCTCAAAAATTGGTCTGATTACACATATAGTGCTGTCCTTAAAAAAAAACTACTCCAAAATGTAACCTAAAAAACCCATCAAGATATTTTATGTAAATAATTGAAATAATTTTAAATTCTCATGTACCCTGTTTTTCTATGTCATTTAGAGTGGCAGCGAACGTAACAATAAGTCAAAGAACCGTTTATTTATTTAGTTTTTTGAATAAGCAAAAAATGTCATTTTTTCGCAAAAAATGTGATTAATTTATGCAGATTTTGATGTTGTAAAAATGTATGTTATAAAGACATCAAAAACATTTTTCACGTGATTTTGTGTTATCCCGTTATTATGAGAATATAATACTAAAATTTCAGCTCAGTTAGTCAATTAGAGACCTTACGGTAGTCTTTCAAATGAGGGGTGAAAAAACCCATAGGGTGCCTATAAAAACCCCATCTTTCCTTTTGTATTAAATGACAAAATAAATAAAAATAATGAAAAGTATTTCATATTATTTATGATATGTAACTAATTATGCAAGTAGAATAGTTTTTTCGGTAATTCTTGTGTTTTTTCGGTATTTTTGGATAAAAACTCAATGATACCAAAAAATGATACCATGATACCATGAAAAGGTAGCACTTTACAGAGTTTTATTCGAAAATGGGTAATTGAGATTTAATAGCTGGGGGTTTAAAATGAAATATCAGTTCCTATTACCATGTTTTAGGCTTTTTATAAAAATTGTATGAATTATTTGGATTTTATAGGTCGTTTTCAACATCCGAAGAAAAAATACAACAGTAAAAACGCTATTGTCGATGTGTTTTGAAGAAAAAACTATTGAGTAGTAAAACTTATCACAGTTTTAATTTTAGAAATAATTTTTAATAAACTTGGTTTTAATTATCTTAACTATTCTCTATTCTAAAAAAATAAAACCTTTCAATCATATTTTTTCTCAATTCTTTGAGTATTTTCAAGCGTGGGTTTTTTTAGGGTACATGAATTTTTTTTGGAATTAAAAATACTAAGCACTAAAATGTAGGGGAGGATGAGCCGTTACAACACTATTTTGTTCGATTCAATAATCATATTTTTCAAGCTTTTAATGAAGGAAAAATTAAAAAGTGGGTTTTTTAAAGGACATCACTATACATTTAAACTAAGCCCAGAAAAGCATTTTTGGGAAAAACAGTAGTTTTTAAATTGTTTGAAAGCATTGATTATTACATAAGTACATTATAGAATAATTGTTTTATTCGATTTTCTGTAACACCTGCTTTCTATTGGTTTAGTGAAAGGTTAGTGAGAACTTAACTTCACCGTTTCTATGTAATATTTTAAAACAATTTTGTCACGATTTCATTTATCACAATTTTATTTTTATTTAACTTCACCGTCTCTATGCAATATTTTAAAACTATTTTGTCAAGATTTCATTTTATTACTTTAACATATATTGAAATTTGAGAAGAAGAAAATCCTGCATATAACTTATGAATATGTATAAAAGTGTATAAATTAAATATTGTGTGCTTGTAAGTAAATTAAACATTTTTTTTTCGTGTAATAAAATAAAACTGTACCAACACATTTAATTACCTATATCTATGAGAAAGTTCCATTCAAAACGCGTGCTATTAATGTTTTCTTAGTATGTTCCCGTCACTTTTCTTTAGCTGTTCATAGAAATATTTTCAAATATATTGAACAGCATTTCCTCTCTATCTTGTTTCAAACACTCCTCATTTTTTACCAACGCGGAGGGGAAAAAGAGCTACCTAAAACTACCAAGAAAAAACCACTCCTTCAAACAATTCTTGCTCTGGCGGGGTAGAAAAGAAAAGGTTGACTGCATTACCTCAAGATCTAACTTATTAGTTATAGTAAGAAGATTATCGATTGGAGAAGAACCTTTATTTTCATTTTCTACCTCCCTGGGAAACAAAACACTTACGTGCAGCTTCGCATCTTTGAAAAAAAAAATAGTAATTTCCGGTTTTATGCAGATATAACACCTCTTTTTGTGCTTTTACCCTGATATTTTTTTCTGTTCTATTACTTATAGATGGGTATCGAAGTTTGAGTGTCAAGTAAAAGGAGTTGGGAAGATTTTGAAGCCTAGGGCTGTCTAAAAAATTGTAATCCGAGTTTCTTAGAGGAGAGAAAAAAATAATCACGGGGCTTAACATATAAAAATTTGGGTCGTAATAGGCTTAAGGGTTTGACTTTCGAAGGAGTTCTGTGTAGTTATTCTGTATTAAGTAGAGGTTCCTGGTTTTTTTCGTAATTCTGGGAAACTAAATAATACTTTATAAAATAATCTACCATGTAACGAAGGTTAAATTTCTATGATTAATTTATTCTACCCTGTAAAGTTTAAAAGCATTGTTAAGTGATATGTTACTGTTAGGATATAAATAATTACGTATGTATATCTCTATCCTGAAAAAAGTTTATGGTTAACCTCCAAACTAAACTACAACTGATTTTGACAGAATTGGTCAATCTTTGTAGATCCAGTTAAAGTTTGTTTTTTGCGTACGCAAACCATTTTCTAGAGCTGTTTCCTGAACAACTGTTTGCACACACAAAAAACAAACTTTAACAGGATCTCAAGAGTTTAATATTGATTGTATTTACGTTTAACCATAACGTATAAACTTTATACTTAAGGGGTTTCAACTATGATCTTGCTTATCAAATCAAAAGAAAGGATTTCGAAATACAAAATAAGGTTTTAGCAGAGTTTTCACATTTTTTGTGATTTCTCATAATATTAATAACACTAATTTTAAAGTTTTGATATAATTTTAAAGATCATATTAAAGCACAATTTTTGAGACCATAATTAAATTTAAATTTTTACCAATAGTATATTTCTTTCTACAAATTGAATTTTTAAATAATTTTTTGGGGTGTCGCTCCATTTTTTACTCTCTGGGATTTCGTCTGGGACCCCCAAATCTTATGTGATTCTGCCTACTCTAGGTGTCTACTATCCCCCTAGAAGTTATGAAACACTTATCTGAAACACCCTGCATATACAGGATGATTCCAAATTCATCATCAATATTTCGGGAGAGATAGAGGGGGCCTAGACAAGCATATTTCGAATAGGAATAAGAGTGTGCAGCCGCACCGTTAAAGAGCTAGGATCTAATGTAGTATATGATAGAGATATATAGTATGAGATAGAGGGGGCCTAGACAAGCATATTTCGAATAGGAATAAGGGTGTGCAGCCGCACCGTTAAAGAGCTAGGCTCTAATGTAGTGCGAGATCGTTACAAAAGGACGCTTTGCCATGGCCCGTTTAACGAAGCAAAACATAATAAAATGAAAAAAATTATTTCATTAGGTACAGAAGTATCCGTACTAAAACCAAATATTTGATAGAAATTGGACCCTTTGCTAAACCTTGGGGTGAGTTTTAAAACGCGCAGTATTAATCTTTATTCCAAAGAATGGAATTCCCTCTTAGTGTAATGGTATTTAGAAAAATGATGATCGGGGAAGGAATTTTCAATGATCATACAGTTTTTAAACAAATAAGGGATCTTGCATGATCATTGAAAATTCCTTCCCCGATCATCATTTTTCTAAATACCATTAACTCCATTCTTTGGCTAAAAGATAAATTATTACACGTTTTAAAACTCACCCAACGGTTTAGCAAGTTGTCCAATTTCTATCTAATTTATGGTGTAAGTAGGACGGATATTGCTTTACCTCATGCAATAATTTTTTCCATTCTATTATGTTTTGTTACGTTACACGGGCCTTGGAAAAACGTCATTTTGTAACACTTTCACACTACATTAAGTCCTAGCTCTTTAACGGTGCAGCTGCGCCCCCCCCATTCCTATTCCAAATATGCTTGCCTAGGTCCCCTCTACCTCCTCCCAAATATTGGTAATGAATTCGGAATCATCCTGTATATACGAGTAAATCAATGTTTGTCTGTCTGTATAAATATACAGGGTTTTTCAAAATTGCGTTGCACGGGTTTTATTTGGAACCAACGCCTCCTAGGGTGACGGAAGTAATGTCTACCCCTAGGCCTGGAGAATCCATTGAGAGGACTTACAGAGCCCCTAAATAAAAATTAAAAATTAATTTAAAAACTAAAGAAGATATAGGAAAAACATCAGTGAGAGTATTGTTGCCAACGTCATGAAGAACTCACTGAAACAATTTGATTAAAATAACTTGAATATTCGCGGAGATATTAGTATGTGAAAATAACACTTTTTCTGGGGTCAAAAAAGAAAAAGTTTTTTTAGTCTAAAGAACACAAAATTTAATCAAAAAATAAAAAAAAAATTGCAAATATACGAACTTTTTCTTTTTTGACCCCTGAAAAAGTTTTTTTTTCACATGCTAATATCTCAGCAAATATTCCAGATATTTTCTTGATTTTTTGATTAATATTGGCAACAATATTTTGATTGAGGTTTTTGCTCTACCTCTTTTAATTTTAAAATTAACCAGGGAGGACGCGTGCGGGGTCTGCGAGGCCCCGACGCTTTAATAAACATTCCTAAAAACTCTAATTTTTAATGAATATATATGAAACTCCGTGTAGCTGCCTAAAAGGTTTCCACCTATCACCTCATGAAGTTTAATTAAAGTAGGTATGTTATTTTCCGAGTAAGGTTGTTGTTTTTAAGGAAATGCTTCCAAAATTGTGAGGATTGGTGCGAGATATAGACAAAATAAAGGTTTCCAAAAGTAAGGTAGAGGTCACTACAATCCAAGAAATTAGAAAATAAAGGTTTTAGAAAATAAACATCGGTTCAGTTTAGCAAAGGAATTTATTATTTCCGCTCCACATTCCATTGCATTTCCTGCTTTCCCTTGGTATCGTTTCGAAGAATTCTGGGCTGTCCGCCTTCCCCCTCCCCTCCCGTGGGAAAGAAAGTTGGTGGTCTGATTCCAGGAAACCCGCTGATGTCCTCATCACCACATGTCCAAACAAATGCTCAACTACAGGGGTCGGCCCCTCTTTGAAGATGAGGCAATCCGGCAACGGTTATCCAGAGCGCAAGACCAGGCGTATCGCAGGCGCAATCTAACTTCTCGACTTCTCCGCCCATCACACAAAAGGGAGATTCCGAGAAACCCCCTGGTTTGCGGTTGCCCTTTTGTGTGATGGGCAGAGAAGTTAGATCGCGCCTGCGATACGCCTGGTCTTGCGCTTGCCATGACGTCAGCGTGCTTCTCGAGGAATAGTTCAATCCTATTTTGAGAGCAAAGTCAATGTTGCAAAATGCCTCATTATTTGAGTTATGAAGATGAAATGAGAAGATTGCTTCAATTATTAGCCGACGTTTCTACATAAATATTATTATAGTTAAATTAATTCAACTTGAAAACCATTATCCTTTATTTTAATGAGTGGCCTGTTAATCTAAATTTAATTATTTGAGTAAAAACGTGATTTAAAATTTCATCTTATTAGGGGAGTACAAAGATATGATCAAAAATATATGTGAAATAAACTTACGTATTACATTGTTATTGTATTATAGTCGAGGATATCTATGCATTGTATTAAATTAGTATTGCATTTTAGTCAAGATATTATTAACTGAAAATAAAATATTTTTTGTGCTTCATTTCTCAAAATTAATTTCATTACTATAAGATATATAACATATGAAATTGTTTAATGAAATAGTCGTATATTATATCTTATTAAAAAGTAGTAAACTAATAATGCACATTGAACAAATACATTATATATTTAAACTTTCCGTGATAAAAATTTTGCATGCACGGAACGTTTAGAACGGAAAACTGCGGGGCCTGAAAGACCCCGCGCGCGTTCCCATGTAATAGAAAGTAGCGCGCGTCCTCCCGTGTTAATTTTTTAACTTTTTAATTTCGCCACTAGGGGCTCTAAAAGTCATTTCAGTGCATTCTCCAGGCTCACTTACCTAGGGATAGACCTTACTTCCATGACTTAAGGAGGCGTTGGTTCCGAATAAAAGCCCTAAAACGCAGTTTTGAAACACCCTGTTTGTATGTGTATATCCTTTATAATTTTAAAGTTTTCCCACCCACATTAACTTTTAAACCTTACCACATTAATCTACTAGTTTCCGGGAAGGTTTCTGAATAAAAATAATTTAAAAATAAAGCATGCTAATAACTTTTTAGGTCAATTTTATGCTTGAAAAACCATATTTCATGCCTACCATTATGGCAAACCATCAATTGTTGTAAATATAACAAGAGAAGTTGTTACATTAATTGTTGTAGGCATATTATCGATTTTTGCAGATATAACATCGATTGTTGTACAGTTTAAAATACATTCTAGTAGCATAAACATAAAAATAGATCCATTTTTTTAATTATTTCGCACTTTGCCGGGCATATTGTCTGGGTAACTCCTGGCCTAGCACGCAGTGCTACACATTTGGACTGGCGAAGCCATACTGTAAAACACCTGGTGATATTCAATTAAAAAAACTGAAACCCATGTCTAACGCGTCAGCGCTAGTTATTAATAAAACCGTTCATTGGTCTGTTAAGGCCGTGTTCAAGTTCAAGGTGATTATAAAAATTGATCGTTCCAACCCCACCTGTGGGCTCACCATCAGCCAGGAATAAAACTTCTTCTAACCGAAGGTAGATTGCCTATAATATACCTTCGGTTACCTAGACAATCTACCTTCGGTTAGAAGAATTTTTATTCGTGGCTGATGATGACCCCCGCAGGTGGGGTTGAAACGTTCAATTTTTATAATCATATCAAGGCCTAACATCCCAATGAACTATTAATTCTATCAATATTGACGCCAAACGGAGGAAGCCTTCATTATTTCATCAGTTTTTTTTTATTGTTTGGTAGTGTGGTAAATCTTTTTTAAAAATTTCTATCACATATGTTAAGAGAAAGTAAAACAAAATACGAATTTAGCAAGTAAAATAGATTTATGAAAAGAATTCAAGAAACACAAGACTGATGTAAGATATGAAAAACGCGCAATTGGTGAGCAATTTGTAAGAAAAACAGCTTTTGCTGGTAAATATAAAATATTTATTAACACCTCAATGCTTCTTAGAGAGATTTTGTGAGCGCTAAAAATATTCTCAATAAAAATAAATAAATAAAAACTTCAACGCATTTTAATTTGCGAGTTCTTTAACTTTCAAGTAATTTTGATTTACTAAGGAATTTATAACACAGCTATATTCAGTCAAAATAATTTTCATCACAGTAATGTAGACGTTCATTTATTTTTACAGGTAATTATTTTGATTGCAATTTTCATGAGATATTACTCCATCTTACTAAGATTACCTCATTTCACAGGATAACATTCAGAAAGAGAACCTCGTCTAAGCAATCCATATACGAAAAGCACTAAATATAGCATAATACATCAGCCAAGAAATATCCAATTTGATATTTTATTTGAAGCTAGGAGAGATTAATAAGATACTTTTTCGCACTGCCTAATAGCCATAAGTAATTGATGAGTTTCGCTCGATGAAAAATTACTTCGCTGCAACACAGTTAATTAAAGATGCTTTGTTGTTTGGTTAACACTCGTTGAGTAATGATCAAGTTTTCGTGGGATGATGGTTTAGCAGGTTAGAAAATATTTTCCCTTCAACATTGAGCGAAAGAAAGTTCAGAGATTAAATTTAGTCTACTTTGGAAAAAGATGAGGTTCATAAAAAAGGCAATTAATGTCCTTTACATTTTCATTTTTTATATCCTCGTCAACATACAACATACATCCTCTTGTTATAGGTATTACTTGGTAAATATGTGTTTAATATATTCACGAAAGAATTTAAAATGCTGGTGGAATAATTAAAATTTTACTCGTGATAACACGTTAAACGAAATTGAGGAAATTTTTGAAGTTATCAAGAATGTTTTTACATTTGGTACATTATTGTAATAATCCCAAAGCGTTGTGTAAATATTTGTATGGATGGTCTTGTAAAATTTTCATTTTTATCTCTAACACACATTATTTGACCAGGTACAAATAACTAAAACTTATTTATAACTAATTGCATGCGACCACTGGAAAACTTCTTCAGGGGTGCACTTTAAGGATGCATTTAGTTATAAATAAGTTTTAGTATTTGTATTTGATTGATTTCTATTTTGGTATTTATAAGCTTTAAGCGCTGGTGCAGAGTGGAATTTTCAATATTTTTAATATTTGTAATTATAAAAGTGATATTTATTCTTATTATTTTACCAGAAAACGTGCGAACTTCTCAAAATAACAAATAACGTGCACCTGGGAAATCTTTATTCTGACATGAACATTTCTTCAATGTTTTGTTTGATCCCTATGCCTATATTTGAAAATGCTATTTCAAAAATTCCATATTGGAAACCCATCTGAGGCTTATGTGAGAATTCGATTCAACTCAAAGATATCATTTTAGTTTGACCTATGGGTTGGAGGTAAACTTCTCACTTCTTTTTCTGTTTCATCCCATTTTTGAGAAAAATTTAGAGTCTGCATAGAAGTATTGACCAGGCTGAAAAAAAGAAAATCTTTCGTTTGCTAAAATAATGAATATTAAATAAAATCAGTTCAAATAATTAAATGCGACTTAATTGAACTATTTATGAGTGTGAAATGTAAAATTAATTTTACACCAACTGAAATTTAATATGTAATTGAAAAGTTTCCTATTAGAAATGCTCTGATATTTTGTTGTAAAACAAATTCAAAATTATTTTATAGCAAACGACTAAAAATAGAACCATTCTCACTACGAATCAGACAAAAATAAATAAAAGCTTTTGTACATTGACTACTCTACCAATGGAATTCCCGAAATGAATATTTAAAAATGTGTGGTTTCTGAATAAATAAAATATCTTCAACCAATTCAACAATTTTTCTTCACTCCATCAATCTCAATTAATTAGAGATTTAACTAATCATACTACCCATTATGTGATTGAACACTGAAAATTAACTAGTGTGACAGCTTATTTCTAGCTTTGTCACATAGAAACCAACACATTGATTTTTATGTTTTAAAACTTTTTTCAGCAAGAATGAATTTCCCAGTGTGGTGAGATTTTCACTCTACTTACATAAAAAAACGAGAAAGTTTTCAGTGAATTATAGTACGGGAGCTGGCGTTAAATTTCAAGAATTTATCTGCTCGTACACGATTTTAATTTTACAGGATAGTGTTAGTGGTACTGATCATGGAATCGAGCGTCAGCTGGTCAGGTAGCGGTGGGTTGAGCGTGGGGAGGGGGTCAAAGTTGCAAAAAAATGAAAAATAAATTCATCTGCTCGTGTATGAAACTTGGTGGAGATGGTAGTTTAGGCCTCCCTGATTACAAAAATGGCCGTCAGCTGGCTGGGTGGCAGTGGAATGACCGTCAGCTGGTCACGTGAACTTGCAAACAAAAAATTTATCTGACAAAGCAAGAAACTTGGTAGGAAGTCAATCTCTGTTACAGAAATAATAACGAGTTACTAGTACAACAGATATTAATTCATGAGTTGCTAGTGTAAGTTAAAGACTAGTAACTCGTTATTACTTCATGTAACAGAGATTGACAACCCTACCAAGTTCATGCACTGTCAGATAAGTTTTTTGTTTGCAAGTTCACGTGACCAGCTGACGGTCATTCCACTGCCACTCAGCCAGCTGACGACCATTTTTGTAATCAGGGAGGCCTAAACTACCATCTCCACCAAGTTCCATACACCAGCAGATGAATTTATTTTTCAATTTTTTGCAACTTTGACCCCCTCCCCACTCGCAACCCACCACTACCTGACCAGCTGACGCTCGATTCCGTGATCAGCACCACTAGCACTATCCTGTCATATTAAAATCGTGTACGAGCAGATGAATTTTTTATTTTAACGCCAGCTCCCGTACTATTATATTTTATCTATGAGCTTCTACTATTTCTCCGTTACATTATTTGGCAAGATCGGTTACAAAACAAAATTTTGATTGTAGTTCTTTAGTATTATTGTTTTACTGAAATTGACTCATTTATTCCCTGGGTTCATATTTGATATGAATATAGTTATTGTCGTGAAAATATAAGGAGAAAAAGAAAAAGAAGGATTTAAGTGGCCTAAAAAAAAAGGGGGGGTTGGATTTTTTAAAAACTAGGGATATATCAAACACAGTTGGCCAAAATATGAGTACATTGCATTGCATAGTTAAAACGACCCCAGGTTCATTTACCCTCAGAGGGGATGTGACATGATACCAAAAGTTAAAAAGAAAATATCTTAATTGTTAATATCTTAAGACACGCAATATTTCAAGAAGAAGGAAATACTTATAAATAGGCTGCAGTTTACCTTGTATTGGCTGGTTCTGACGCTTGGACTGCTGGAGCGACTTAAGCCTGCTCAGGCTTAACGTTGGCACATGGGACTCTACCGACCGCTTCTATTTGACTTGCCGAGTCCATAAAAAGTCACGTCCGCTATAGTTCTTGAAAATTAATGTACTCACTTATGGAAGATTCACCCTAATGTCCATTGAGACAATCCTCACGCACGTAGGCTCCTCGCTGGCTAGGATGGGAGCGGATTGCGTCCCCCAGCAAATCTCCGTCCGGCATCCGGCGGCCAAGGGAAGAGCAATCGGCCAATGGGTCCATGAAGCGGGCTCGCTCCAACATCAGGATCTGCGACATTAGTCCTCCGGCACATCACTTAGAATATCTCCATTGGCTCGGTAAAGGTGAAAATCAATGTAGGGCACATCATGAATTCGATGCGATGATAATTCAATAGTCCAAAGGCTGCTGTCAAGAAGTGTAAAAAAAACGGGAACCATACCGAGTATATTAAGGCAATTGGTTTATTCTACTTCAATGGTTTCTCAGCAGGTTACATCCAAAGCACATACTAGTCAGGGGCCTTTTAAAAATTACGATTGGTAAAATAAAACGGCGACAGGATCGGACGGACTCCGCACGGAGACACGTCCGACCTGGGATCTGAAACAGACCCTGCAACTGTAAAAAGTGGGGCGAAGTGCGAAGTGAAATCTGAAGCGAGCGCCAAAACTTAAATCAGCAAACGCAAGTGGGAACAAATGGCGAAGTATCGCCCAAACGCGCGCGAATGAAGAACAAAAACAGGTTTAGCATGGAGCATATACCGAGCGCGAGAAAGACAAGCGCCAAGGCTGAAGCCAACGCTTGGCGAGAAAAGAGAGCGCAAAAAGCAACCCCAAACAGTACCGAACAAGAGAGAATGACACATAGGTTTTGTGCAAACACGTTTAGAAGTGAGGCGGGAAAGTTAACATTAAGGAAAAGATGATGAAATCAAGGGAGTAGTTGGGAGAAATATGCAGTGAAGCCAAAGCTTCACTACATATTCTCCCGAAAAACAGGGTTTTTTAAAAAAAACTTTTGCCAAATCCGAAAGAAGAAAAAAAATTCGGAGTTCACTTCGCTAAACACAGAAATTACATACAATTACCAAAAACTATGTCTAAATTACACATTATCAAGCAAGCTATTAAGTTACAATTAGAGTAAGGCCCAGTGACTAGTGTAAAATACAATTCATATCAATACATACAAAGAACATCTTTCAAAAGTTGTACGGTTCACTGTGACACTCAGCAGTATACCTATAGTTAAGAATTATTTCATAGATGGTATCAAAAATTCATTGCTAGAATATTCTTTCAACATAACTACTCTAAGGTGAATCAGAAATTGAGATCAAAGTTAAATCCAGTTTTAAGGTAAGAAGGTAACCATAGTATTAAATTCTCAAATAAATTAACATTAATATTCATGCTCTGACAAAATAACATTATCCAGTACTCAAGCTAACAATAAATGATCAGACACAAGGGAGTCGACACTAAGACCAGCTTTAAAAATGTCAAGACTCAAATTTGACCGGAACAAATCCAAGTGTCAAAATCACACTATCAACCATATGAATATCTCAGAACAAGTGTCAGAAGTTAAAATTCAAAACAAACAAGTTTTGCAATAGGAATTCAAAAGTAAACATTGTTCATATACTAACTCAATGCTGATGTATGTGCACAGTAAAAATCAAAATTAAAAGTATTGACAGAATGTGAAAAATTATTAGAATGCAATCTTAAAATTATAGCCCATTCAAGATAAAAAAAATAACATGTTCCAACAAAAAAACCAATATAGTAAAAATTCAATTTTGACCAATTAAGGACATTAGACAAGCAAAAGGGAGTGTTCCAAGAATTCTACTAATTTACTCAACAGACATTTTTCTTTAAAGTGAAGTGACATAAACAAACATCAGTGATTGACCAAAAAGTTTAGTTTCAGTGAGCAAAGATAAATTCGATTTATACTAACACAGTGGGAAATCTCCTTCCACTTTGAACTATTGCGGGCAAAATCCTTCCGCCAAATAAAAATGAGTGCACTCTCAAACAAAAACAGTGGGTAATCTCCATCCACATAAAACTTAGTTTTGCTAACTGATTGCAGTATAATTTTTTTGGGTCTCCCTGGGGGAACAATCATCCGCGACTAGGAATTTAACCTAGACCTCCCAGAAATATGGGCGTGTTTTCAAATTCATTGCACTATCCCGGATATATGAGAGTCCTAACCAAAGAGGGTTTTTTTTTTATTTTTAGTGCGCACAGCCAAAACTAGAAAATCATTCCATCAATCTAACTCACTATCCATTCTCAAAAAAATCAATTACTCACAAAAATCACCGATAAAAATAAAGTTTGGTCAAAAAAAAACTTCAAGTCACTCAAACGTGGACAAATTCAAGAATTAAGTTTTCCAATTACAAAATCACCATTAAAAAAGTTAAATGCTTGGGATTGGGAACACTCAATAGAAAATATAAGTTGGAACAAAAAAATTATGAAAACCATGACAATAAGGGTTGTAGGGCATGAACAGTAAATCAAATTGGTAACCTTTGGAAGGTCTAGATTAAAATTATCAACCCATTAAGTAATCCAAAAAAATACATCACACTCAAAAATACAAATAAATTGCACGAGAAAACATTAAAAGCCAAAATATCCATTGATATCTACGTTAAGTGTAGTGTATCAAAGAAACAAAAAAATCACTCATTTTGTTGCAAAAAACACAAAATTAACCACGAAAAAATTTATGATAAATCAGATGCCACAAATTTAACTTTCACTCTCTGTGTGTAAATTTAAGCCCAAAAATTTTGACAAGATACTCTACTTGAAGAGTTTACCTACACCAAGGTATTAAGTTGATCAAACTTCGACAAAATCAACCAAACAAATTAGATTACTTTGTACCTAACTCAAGGTTTTATCTTTGTTTGTTTGTTGACAACACCCATACTGATGATTACAGTGTTATTATAGTGCCCAATAGGAATGTGATTACAACATTCTTGTATAGAAATGAAAACCCACAAAAAAAATTGCTTTCAACATTTTAGTTGAAGAATTAACACGCCATTTTAGAATTTATTCGAGAAATAATTAAATGGGCCTTGCCAGTATACCCAAATAATAGTAAAAAAGTCAAAATCGAGAAGTCATAAGCCCTAGTTTAGATAAAGTTGTCCCTCTCAACTCATCTTAACTATGAATTTGAACTTAACATACATTAGACAAAGTTGTCCCTCTCAACTCATCTTAACGATGTATTTGAAACTAACATTAGATAAAGTTGTCCCTCTCAACATATCTTAGTTACTTAGTTCAAAAGGCAAAAATTAGCGGGCAAAAATCCTTTTTTTTTTTTGGAAGGTGTAACCAAATCTAATGGCAAGTGGGGATTTTGGGGCAAAAAGGTTTTTTTTTTGTGCCAGGTAGGCATAACCTGTGTATAATCAATCAGTCATTAAAATTAATGGGATTCTACATCCTTCTTTTGTAGGAAGGGGCAAGCTTTTACTTAGACCCATTAACAAGATCAACCACTCAATTCAATTTTGGGAAAAAAAAAATTTTGCATTATCACACACAGAAAGAAAGAAAACTCAATGTACTTAGTTTCAGGGGGAAAAAAATTTTAGGTTTTCCTCAACAACCGAAACAAAAATTATATCATAATACACTAAAAATTAAACAGTGTGGCAAAACACTAAACCGTGGTTCAAAATTTTAAAAAATGAGTGGAAACACACATATACACAGTACCTTCAAAATAAAAAATTGTACGTGTCTATAGGACAAAAAAATCCACGAATATATCTGTGTATCCTGATAATGAGACATGACTTATGGACTTCGCAGGAAAATTAAGGTGTTACAAAAGACATATCCCACAAACAAAAATTCACAGACACACCGTTTACAAATCAGCAGCGTAGAGCAAATTTATATCATGTTATGCATAAAAAATGTATCATATCTATCCCACTAAGAAGAAGGTCAAAGGCACCATAATGTCGTGAAAATATAAGGAGAAAAAGAAAAAGAAGGATTTAAGTGGCCTAAAAAAAAGGGGGGGTTGGATTTTTTAAAAACTAGGGATATATCAAACACAGTTGGCCAAAATATGAGTACATTGCATTGCATAGTTAAAACGACCCCAGGTTCATTTACCCTCAGAGGGGATGTGACATGATACCAAAAGTTAAAAAGAAAATATCTTAATTGTTAATATCTTAAGACACGCAATATTTCAAGAAGAAGGAAATACTTATAAATAGGCTGCAGTTTACCTTGTATTGGCTGGTTCTGACGCTTGGACTGCTGGAGCGACTTAAGCCTGCTCAGGCTTAACGTTGGCACATGGGACTCTACCGACCGCTTCTATTTGACTTGCCGAGTCCATAAAAAGTCACGTCCGCTATAGTTCTTGAAAATTAATGTACTCACTTATGGAAGATTCACCCTAATGTCCATTGAGACAATCCTCACGCACGTAGGCTCCTCGCTGGCTAGGATGGGAGCGGATTGCGTCCCCCAGCAAATCTCCGTCCGGCATCCGGCGGCCAAGGGAAGAGCAATCGGCCAATGGGTCCATGAAGCGGGCTCGCTCCAACATCAGGATCTGCGACATTAGTCCCCCGGCACATCACTTAGAATATCTCCATTGGCTCGGTAAAGGTGAAAATCAATGTAGGGCACATCATGAATTCGATGCGATGATAATTCAATAGTCCAAAGGCTGCTGTCAAGAAGTGTAAAAAAAACGGGAACCATACCGAGTATATTAAGGCAATTGGTTTATTCTACTTCAATGGTTTCTCAGCAGGTTACATCCATAGCACATACTAGTCAGGGACCTTTTAAAAATTACGATTGGTAAAATAAAACGGCGACAGGATCGGACGGACTCCGCACGGAGACACGTCCGACCTGGGATCTGAAACAGACCCTGCAACTGTAAAAAGTGGGGCGAAGTGCGAAGTGAAATCTGAAATTCAGAAATTCATATAAATTCCGGTCACCTGGCCCCGAAGGGGCCTTATACCGTCAACTGGAGTTGAAAGTGAAATCTGAAGCGAGCGCCAAAACTTAAATCAGCAAACGCAAGTGGGAACAAATGGCGAAGTATCGCCCAAACGCGCGCGAATGAAGAACAAAAACAGGTTTAGCATGGAGCATATACCGAGCGCGAGAAAGACAAGCGCCAAGGCTGAAGCCAACGCTTGGCGAGAAAAGAGAGCGCAAAAAGCAACCCCAAACAGTACCGAACAAGAGAGAATGACACATAGGTTTTGTGCAAACACGTTTAGAAGTGAGGCGGGAAAGTTAACATTAAGGAAAAGATGATGAAATCAAGGGAGTAGTTGGGAGAAATATGCAGTGAAGCCAAAGCTTCACTACAGTTATATTTAGGTATGGGATATGGATTAATTTTCTTTGAAGCGTAGATTTCATACCGCAAGACATAGGAATTAGAAAAGGAGACTGTTTTTATCGTTATCTTGCTAGTAGGAGGCCCCTGAAAAAAATAAATAAAAAATCAGCATATATTTAAATGTGAAGTATGGATATTAGGAAGTAAATATATAATAGAGATAATTATAATACGTTAAACATTACACATATCCAGCAATTTGAATATTTAAGTATTTATATTATCATAACATAATCCAACTAACTATGTAAGCGACTGAAAAAAAGGTTTTTTTATCTCGACTTTTTCTATAACAAAAAAAAGTTGTCTTGATTTCAAAAAGTATTATTTTTACTATTCAAAATTTTGGGATTTTGGTTCATTACCAAGTCAGCAAGTTTTTACTTGAAATGTGTTTTTTCTGAAAAACAACTTCATTCCCTTATTTTCCTTAGAATGTTTTTATTCAATATTAATCAGTCTGGTTCTGGACTTCTTTTTTCCTACACTCCTAATGGAATTGCCTACACTCCTAAATTTTACCGTCATGGTACCGGGTTATGAGAAATTATTTCATTTCTGAAATCCTATTCCTTAAAAAGTTAATCTGTTAATTAAAAGTATGTTAATATATCCTAATTTGTCGTATTATAAAAAATATTAGCAAATTTGTGAGTATGAATTCTCAATAAATTCAATCAATATAATCTTCTCAAAATTTGGGTACATTAGCGATTCAATATCAGCGAAAAGATGAGGTAAAGACAAAAATGGGATACTCAGGAAATGGCTAGGAACTGAAGCGAGGTCATCTTCTTTCATTAAGAAAATCTATACATCCCGGAAATCCACCATGTGATTTTAAAATGTTGTAATTTACATTGATATTTTTGAGCATTCAGGTCACAACAAGACACGAAATGAAAATAAAAAGATGTTTTTTAGACTTTAAATGGTATTATTGTGCGCGCGTTAAATTTATACGAAGTGTCTAAATCCATGACAGTTGACCGATGCTAAAGTATTAGCGAAATTCGTCAGAGTTGAGTTGTTACTTTCGAGGAGCTAGACACTGCCACAGGCTTTAATAGCGAAATTCGTTAGAGTTGAGTTGTTACTTTCATGGATTTAGACAGTGCCAAATTTATAATTGTGACACTTAGTTTAAAAATTAAAATTAAATTGTAAATACCCCTTCATAATATTTACACAAAAAGTATTATAGTTTGTTCTTGCTTGTCTTGCGTGAGTAATTCAGAAGAATCTTTGATATTTAAAAGAATACTGGGTATTGGATAAGAGTTCTTTATTTGAAATAAAGAACTGAAGTATGGTTAAATGTAATGAAATATTAATTATTCATTTTAGAGATTAAACTCTGTTTAATAGGCTGTGGGGAGCCTAGTGGTTAAGGCATCGGCCTTGGGATCGGAGGGTCCCGGGTTCGATTCCCGACACCACTGAAGACCCATCGAGTATATGCGGAGTACGTGCTAGTTAAATCTGTGGGTCCGAAAGTCCTGAGGTCGGTCATGGCGCAGTTTACCTTGGGTCCAGGTGTCTGGAGACTATTTCCCTCCCCTTCAGATGCATGGCAAAATTGTGGAGGTGGCGATAGATAGTGGCAGCATCTATCATCTCATGAGGCAGAAGTCGGACTCCTGCCATTTATGGGCCTCACTTTCTCAGGAGCCGCACCCCCTTTGCCTTGAATCCTTGTGGAGCTTGAGTATTCCAAGTGGCACACGACAACAACAACAACAACAACAACAACAACTCTGTTTAATTTAATATAATTAAATTTATGATTTTATGAACAATGCTATTATAAAGTGTCTATTAATGATGTAAAAAACTACATTTATGAAGCTAAAATAAATGTGTGGAGATACTTTATATATGCTGGAAAGTGTGATAAACTTGAACTAAATAAGAAACACGGAGAAAACGTAAAAAAATAATTAAATTTGGGAAAACATTTTAAAAACATCTCAAAGATCAACTAAAAAATCCCTTTAACTTACTGAACCTTCGTTGAAAACTGGGAAAAACATTCCGAGTAACTATTTAAGGATAATTTCTTTTCTCATTTGTGGCCAATTCAATTTTTTTTATCCCCAATGAGTAGTAGGTTTATTCTAAGGAAATCTATTTTTTACTCAGCTGGGGTATAAAAAAGATTAGCACTGAGATTTTTGCGCCGAAAGAAGTTCGATTTCCAAATGAGGGTTAGAGTAGGGGGCTTACCATTGTACAAAAGCTGTAGATTAAAGTACTGGGGAAGAGTAAGGAGAAAATCGTTATGGGGTGGGTGATTTGTGAAGATAAAATAAAATACTTATAAAGTTATGAAACTAAACTGATTGCCAAACAAAACCAGTTCATCTTTAAAATGTTTTCAATTAATATCTTAAGAGGAAATATAAAACTTTTAAATAATAGATGCAAAAGTACTTTCATTTTATTTACTAATATCTTTGATTATAATTAAGGACATGAAATTAAAATAGTTGAAAATCATCTTGTTTTTTACCTATATTTCATAAAAGTAGTGTAGGGGAAAGTCTGACAAAGTCGGGATCCAAACTTTATTTGTTGAATATCCACTTTATGTATGATCAAACCAGTCAACATTTGTGCTAAACGATAAACTGGTTCCTTATAAAGAAAAAATAACAAATACATCATAACCAATAGCAATATAGATAATAAAAGCACATTTTGCAGATGAGTAAATGGTCCCGGTTTTATGTGACCTAGTCTGAAAAAAACCAGGAACGAGGTAGAATAATCAAAATCAAATAGTAACTTCACAAAAACATTATTTATTAAAAGAAAACTTGCTGGGTATGACATTCTCAGCTTATGGAATTTGAATCTATATTAAATTTTCATCAAATAAATAATAATTTTAGTTACTACTTTAGTTCTTCTCTTCGAAAATCAACTCAGTTTTTTATCAAGCTCAGTTTTTAAAGGTCAGTTCTACTTCCTCTTTATAAACTCAGCACTACCCCATTTCTTCAAGTTTGAATGGTTCAGGAAGATTATAAAGACACCCTCGAACCTAATTCCCACTTTCTGTGTTTCAATACTGTTTTTAAATAATTTCTCGTAAAAATGAATATAAAAAAACGACTTAAAATTTTAATTTTCTCACCACAACTTAAATTAAGACTTACAATTGATATAAACTGCTGATCAAATTACTTATAAACTTTTCAATGAACTTTTAAGTGGTGAGTAAATTTTTCAATTAATTTTGAGTGGTATCTGGGAACTTCCAGGCGGTTTTATCAAACTACCCCAAGTCCCGGTTTTGTCCACGCCGCGCTGTTTTGAAAAAAATTTATTCTAGCAGTGATCAAAACAACTCCAACGCAGCAACAAAAACTTTAAAATAACAAGTAAATAATATGAATGCGCTGTAGTTACCTAAACTAAATCCAAAGGTATTTAGGATTGGTAGAGAAATGTTGTAGACGTTAAAATAAATTTTTTTCCCGGTGAAATTTCAAAATGCTTCTCTCAGCCGAGACTGGTTTGTAAATATACTCTATTTTCCCTTGACATTGTCGGGGCGCATGCCTGGAAGTAATTCTGGAAGTTTCATCCAAATATCACCAGTAATAAAGAGGAATAGAGCTTAATTCCCTATTTTATTAACCTTCCCAATTTTGTCCACCTACCCGGTTTTGCCCACCTCTCCCTTAAGTGCTGCGGGCGATTTTGTTTAAAAATAAATGAAGGCTAATAATATAATAATTATTATTATGATTTATTTTCATAGAAATCTCCATAGTTCAATTAATAAAATAATTCATATAGTACCTTTTTTCAGTTTTACATATCGCAAGAAAGCATTAAAATGTTAATTTTAAATATTTTTTGCAAGGAAAAATGTGTAACGTACAAAGGTACATAATTTACAAAGGGATCTCGATATTCAGGATCTCGATATTCAGGATCTCGATATGTATCACAATGAGCTGAAAAATGGGGTATGTCCTTTAAAATAAGTAAATTTCAGGTATTGCTTATGGGTTGTAGGAATGGTAGGGCAGAATTTTATCTGCAAGGGGAAAAATTAAGGAAGGTAATATGATCAGAGATCTAGGGGTGATAATACATTAGGACTTTAAAATGGTTCAAATGCCATAGCGGTCAATGCTGATATTAAATGTCAGTACCAAACATAAAATTAGGTCCTGTCACATTCCACTACCGGGAATATATTTTAATACCATTTCTTATTACGATTGTTAATTGTAAAAAGATAAAAAAAGTACCTACTATACACAAAAAATGTATGATTATGGAAATGATACTAATTTAGGATTCTGAGCCGAGAAAGAAATAATAGTTATCATCCGTAACAATATGAAAGATGAAATATTCGGCTCAGTATTTGACAACGGCCCCCTCTCACTTAGAAGTTGACAAGGGCAAGATTTATTGCTTCCAAGCTGCTCGGGAGAGGGAACGGCCGAGCTTTCGGGAGAAACTATCGACTTGTTCCCCTTGTTAAATTGATGTTCCCAACAAGAAACCAAAGAAACACGGCAACCATAAATTAAATCTTATTTTCTGCTGTCTTCCCCAATGAAGCCGCCATCCTTAAAAACAATGCACTCTTATTTTCCTTTTCTCTTATTTTGCCTCCCTTTTTGAAACTCCATTCTGGTAGATATATTATTAGTTTTTTTCTATCCAGAGTTTGTCATTTTATTTTATTTCCAGCTCACCCGTCTTTATTACTGGCGTTTCAAAATACTTTTAACGCTGGCCCATTTGTTTTGCTCCATTGGACATGGCTTGATAACTAACAACGTTGAAGGGGAAAGCTCTGGCGGGGAATTTCTCTTAGAATGATTTTTTTTGTTACCGTGCGTTGTTTCTTTTTATCTTTATTGTAAATTTCTTAAAATGTTGTGCTACTTTTTGACAGCAAAAAGGATACCTTTTAAATAATTTGAAATATTTTCTAAGGAGAAGGCTTATTAAAAATAAAAATGGATTTATATGGCAACCAAAATATATTTTGTTTTGATATAATACCACATGTTCATTATTTAACCCTTTATTTACCGACGGTACTTGTAAGTACCACTGGCGGAAGTTTAGAACTGCTGATGGTTGGCGAGTTTTGGCTATTTGGCGCCATATTTAGAAGCCACATAATTCAATTAACATTAGTTGGGTTAACTTTATAGTAATTTTTATCGCTAAAAACTTTGCGCATCAGCAGTTCTAAACTTGCGCCGAAAATAATTTGGTAAATAAAGGGTTAAATAATACAACCAATATTTAAAAATTATTACTACTCTAAATTATATTAGATAATACTCTTTATTTTAAGCACCTACAATTTAATATGATCCCTAGAACATTTTCTATGGTTTAATAAACAGTAGTGCTCCAGAAAACAATGAAAATAAATATGAACATAAAATTATAGGTATTATAAAATAGTGAGTAAGTCATTTTAGCTTAGTTATTATAGTCTAAGGTCTTTAGTAGTTTCTTTTAACGGTGATTCTCTAATTCTTTTTAACTAAGCATTAATGAAGCTTCTTTTGCATTTTAATTATATTTTGTACCATAGATTCTGAAAAAACATGCGGAAGGACTAAAATTATACTAACTCCATTAAATTTATAAATTCTATTTAATTTACGCCATATTCATCTTACAAGCTTATGAGATCATAAGTAAACATCACCAATTCAATATATTGTTACAATAAATAAAAATACAATTACTTAAATTAAAAATAGTTCAGTTCTTGTTACTACAAAAAAAATCATTTCCTTAATAAAAGAATGTTACACGAATTGACCAGCAAACAACAAAAGCACATTTCACAAAACCGAGCCCCAAACTCTCATAAATCAATTATCTCATTAATTCCCATCAAGTGCACCTGGTCAGACGGAACCAACTTCTCATTAAAGTTTTCATTATACGCCATATAGCATATGGCTTGGAGATATCTCTTTTCCTTCTAAGGACGGGAGATTCATCAAGAGTTCTTAAAGACTGTGCGCTAGAGCAAAACCTACTTCTAGAAAGAAGAAAAAAATGAATTGCTTCGTTTTACCCCTCTTTGTTGCCCTAAAGTGAGTGAGTTTCCATTTTGAGAGAGGCATGGAAAAAAACATGAGAAATTTCCGTGATTAAATATCTTCTGAACAGGTTTTGACACTAGTTTTTTTCCTGTCTTCCATAGAGTTGTCCTGTGGCGGATTAGGAACTTGTTGTTTTTGAGTCGAGATTTTGTGCCGTGATTAAAAATTTCACTGGTGGTTATCATTGTTGGTAATTGGGAAAACATGACTCTTAATCAGATTTAAGGTTGTTTGTTTTGAAAGTAATTTTAAATTAGGGAAGAATTCATTGAATTGGATTTTTCTGCGGTCTTTTTTGGAAGGAGAGAATGTTGAACGATTATCCGGTCTATTTTTAGACTTCATTAAAATGTTTTACTTCTATTGTTCTAAAAATTTAATTAAAGAGTAAAATAGTTTCATTACTTTTTATTCAGGTGAAACAAGAACTGATTGGATTAATAAGCATTTATTATAAATCCTTATTTTTAAACAGCTTCAGTTATTGTAATTCTTTTAAAATAAAGGTTTTTTATGTAGTTATTAAATGTTTACAATATATCTAAAAATATGTACTTCATTTGAAAAGCTTTGCAATGTTTATTTTTAGATACTATATAAATTTATAATTCCTAAAAAAAATTTCATATTTATTGTTCGTACTTAGTTTTATTTAGTTTATTTCTTCAGACACAATAGGTTAGAAGGAATTGAAAAGGATTTTATTTGAAATTTATGTTAAAAAGTAATAATTTTAATGTTCTATAGTGTATGTTTCAAAGTTGATTTAACGAATAATTTATTTAACTTACTATGTTCGTTAAATAAATAAAACAATAGCCTACAAATTTTGTTGCATTGTTAAAATATAAATATTTTTCAGGAATAAAATCTTAAATTATTGAAGCTTAATCATATTTTGGTGACAGTTTTTCAGTTCATATTAATCGTTAAAAAATTTATTTCTAGAAAATGTATCAAACAATATCTTAAAAACTAAAACTAAAAATGAAGGAATATGATTTAGTTACAGGGAAAACATTTATTCCTATAAAGATGTATACCTATATTTTTGAAGTATAAAGCATAGGTGTTAACTCACAACTCTCAAGCGTCACCTCCAACCGTGGACTGGTTTCGTCCTTATTAGGACTCATCAGCACGGTATAGGATGGTAACGCAAGAGAGAGGAGGGCAATTACTAGTCTAGCCGACTATAACTGAAAAAGTGGTGACTAGGACTGGGCCTTAAATCGATTTATAACGAAATATCGATTTAACCCTTAAATCGCCCACCTGATGTAGAGCTTATATCGTTAACTCAACATCGGATCCGATTTAAGCAATCATCGAAATTGATTTATAACCTAGTCAACCACATCAGAATTAAGATTCTGAATGAGTTTAATCGAGCATCGATATGTACGGAATTCTGATGCATCGCGATGCATCGGTATTATCAGAACGGCAGATTTGAATGAGTTAAAGCGTTTGAATGAGAAATGAGTTTGAACATCGATTTAAGGAATTTCGATGCATCGGCGATGTCATCATGATTCGACTTGAAACAGCTCGATTTTGCAACAATTCCACTTGAAGGAAGGATTCAGATTGATTAATGAATAGGTTAATTGAAAGACTCCTAGGGTAAAACTTTATCATGTTGCTTGACCACTGGTCGATATTGCTCTATGTGGCTAAAAATCATAAAAAAATAAGTGTTGGAGTCGGTTATTAATATTATGTATTCCCTATTGGTATAGCATGTCTTTTTGGTTCCGATTTACCATTGATCAGTCCGGTCACATTTTTGCTACTTCTATGCTTTGGCACTAAAGTAGGTCATGTGGGGGCTCAAACCAAACGCCATAAGACTAATGACAGGTTTGTCTTGACCATTGGACAAGACCGCTTGACCAGGAGTCAAACCTTTATTTTTTCGCTATTAATAGCTTTTCTGACCTTCTCTTTCTTCCTCGTGGTTGTTTTGGGGGTCCCTGACCTTTGGTAAATCCCCTTTGACCACTGGTCAATTTTTGAATTTTTCGACATTATAGCTTCATTGGCCATTTTATCTTGGAGATCCTCTCTAACTGCTTAATGTCAATAGCCATAGGAACATTTTCCCCTCAAACCAAATTTAAAAATTGGGTTTCATATTATCCGGATTAAATCGATATATCACTAAATAGCAATGTTAAAGTGGCCATAAATCGATTTAAGAAATTCTTATATCGCCCAGGCCTAGTGGTGACCATGGATTAGTCCTCCACTCATCTGCTGTAATGACAATGGCATTCCTAAGACAGATTTAATTCCAGAAAGGTAGTTATAGTCAGTTATATTCGGCTATAGTTTTTCAGTTATAGTCGGCTAGACTAGTAATTGCCCTCCTCTCTCTTGCGTTACCATCCTATACCGTGCTGATGAGTCCTAATAAGGACGAAACCGGTCCACGGTTGGAGGTGAAGCTTGAGAGTTGTGAGTTTACACCTATTGTCTGCTTAACCAGCAATAAATGGTGAAATTCTCCTTTCATTTATAAAGCATAATTTTAAATTCAATTTCAAATAATTATCATAGAAAAATTCAGTTTTCAAACGTTTTTCTTTTTCAGAAATACACATGCAACAAATTTGAAAAATACGTGCAAAAATAAACCCTTCAACAATCCAACTCATATTCACGCTTTCAATTAACCTTTAAAAAACTCCATAACTAAAATCTCACAAACGATTCAAATCATGTCTGATTAACGATACTAACGATGAAAATCTCACAAAATCCGTCTCATCATTACACGGACTCATATCCATCCCAAGCAAAATAAAGCACAGTAAAAAAAATAACAAAAACAGCGCTCAAATTCTAACACCTGGTCATTTATTTTACGAATTCCCCGGCGTCAAGGCTAACGAGATCTCATTTCCATAATATTTTATTTCGTCACTTCCGTTTTGTGATGGGGTATAATTGGTAGCGATCTCTCGCATGGGCCATTAGTAGCAGAAATCCATTAGAGATATCGAATCTCGGCCGAGAAAAACAGATCATTAGGGGTTTTATCAGACTGCAACAGCAGCCTCTTGCTTCTCCCGTTTGGGGAAGTGGGAGAGGGGTCTACTACGAGGTCGTGTTTCTTGTCACTCCGGATGTCCCATTGGAAAGGGATCACCCACTTGGCGGGAATGTTTTTTTCCGTTTGGAGTTTTGAGGGTTGGTTTTTTATTCTTTAACGTAGAAGAGTTCTGGCTAGTGTCTCATACCTAGAACTCCCATTAGCAGTCATTTTGACTGCTAGGTTTTTCTAAGCGAAAAAACTGTTTCTGAGATATAGAAAATGCATTTAATTCTTGAAGAATACATTATGAACATTAATTATAGAACGTTTAAGCACATTTGTTTCATTTTGCACATTAATTTTGGTAGTTATTTACCGAAAAAAGTGACTTTTTACGCTATTCTTAAACACATGTAATTACTATTATTGCAATTTTTTTACAGTACTTAACCCATGGAACTGCTCATGGGGGCTCAAGGTAGACCAGTTTATATCTCCAAAACGAGTTATCAAAATTTTACAAAATTTGGATGACATAAATAGGCGCACAAATTAGAAAAAAGTTGTAAAAGCGGAAGTGTGCATTTCAAATACTTTGGGAAATATTGAGATTCAAAAACTCAAAACAGTCAAAATGACTGCTCCGGAGCGTCTAGTGTTAAAGATTATGAAAGGAAGGGTTTTTGTTTTGTTAATTTAATGGGTGTTTTTTTTCGTGAGGTTGAGTGTTGTATTTATTTAGTTTTAGAAAAAAAGTTTTACGAGTGGCATTGTCTTTGTATAGGTTTGGGATTTGTTTGATAATAATTAGAAAGAAGTGTGTTTTCACCTTTATGTAAGAGAGAGAAATAATTCCGAATTTGTTGAGAAAATGGGTAGGTTTTTGTTTGAAATGAAGTAGTATTTTAAAAGATCAAGTTTACTGTATATATGCTACGGGCTAAGTGATTAATTGGGCATTATTAATTATGCCCAGAGTGGAGGCGGTCAAAGTGATAAATTGGGCATTATTAATTATGCCCAGAGTGGAGGCGGGCAAAGTGATAAATTTCATTGATTCATCACATCGTCCCCCTACACTTAGGGCATTATTTATCACATTGCCCCCTGTAACATATTCATTTCGACTGCACTTATTCTTTTTCATAAGCTATGAAGTCTTGTAAGAGCTATAATGTTAATATTATGAACAACATAAATAAAATGAATGCGAAACATCAATTTTACCACCATCCCTCATTTATTCCTGGAAATTTTGAATAAAATTAATTATACACGAATTGTTCTGTTGAGAAACAAAATAATTAACACTTGATGGACTAAATTCTTAAAACACCTCACATTCAATATGCAACAAACATGTGTGTTTTAATACTTTTTAAAGTTAAGTTTGTAATTGTTACTCGATCTCTCTTTAAAAAACTCTTCTTCAGAGTAAAAGAAGATCACTAGGGAGTACAGCTTTAATATACCTTGAACACCGATTTTATCAAAGACAGAGATTGTGTCTTTGGTTGGACTCCTCAAAATTGTATCACATAAACACACTACACCAATTAATCAACTTCCAAAATTTTATCCTACTCTTACCTTATACTTCCGCAATAAACTCTTCAAGATTAAAATTACCTCAAGCGAATAGCACTTTTCCTAAACCCTAAAACATGATTGATGCATTTTCGAATGCATAAATATTCATGATCCATAAACTCGAGCAAAATAAATTGCTTTTGAAGAAGGCCAAAAAAGGCCCGCCTAAGCCAAGCGTCGGAAACTAAGATAACGGGAATATAATATGCAAGTTAAACTCTTAACTGTTAAAAATTTCAGATGCTTCAAGCTTAGAAAGGGAAGCTATTTTTCTATTGAAGACCCTGTAGCTTTAGCAGGAGGGAAGCTAAAAGTTTGAGGGAGAGGTGCTTATAAATGACGGAATGCTTAATGGCGGAAGCCTTTTGTTAAGGAACAGGGCGAGTGTCAGCTTGAAGGTTGGAGGTTGAGTTAGATTCAACCACTAACTCATCGGTTCTTCTAAGTCGATATATTCGTCATTGTCAATTATGCTATGTGCCTTATGATGTGTGATAAAATATTTCTCGAAAACCTGAAGGAAATTGGTATTATAAACAACAAAACCATGTTTTTGAATTAATTTTAAATATAGTTTATTTCTGAACAGTGAAAGTTATAATTGGAACATTTTCAGTGGTTTTTACCGTTTATATGCTCTTAATTGTTTATAAGGATTAAGTCAAAGAAAATGTACCTGTAAAATACCTAAAAGAAAACATTTAAATCAAACAACAAGGGTTTTATGAAAAATACTTGTGAAAAAATGCAAATATATAATGTGCCAGATTAAAAAAATATCATTAGATATTTAGGATTTGATTAATATTGTAAAAATTATTCTAACTTGTTTATTCTTCAGCCTACGGCTTTCTAGCGTTCATTACACAGGGCAATTAATTTTTCATTTAAATATAAATTGAGGCATATTTATTTAGATTGCCTTCAATCATATTATAATACATAAATAATGCATGCCATAAAATGAACACTTCTTCGCTATGATACGTAATTATATCCTTATTTTGATGAAAATTTTAGCATTTCTTAGCTTGGATACAGAAAGTTTGATGGAAAAATAGACTCAAACCGTGAAAAAAAATAGCATCATTATCAACCTCAACATTCAGTCTAATAATGATTTTTCATTGCAATAGTTACACTGTAAAAATACGGCACTTTACACAAAATAGTGGTGGAAAGAAATTGACACCATATCATTGGGATATTTTACACTATGATACGGAGGAACTTCTCACCTAGACCCGGAAGGTGGTCCCACTGTGACTATGGTGGTAATTTCTTTCCACAACTTTATTGTGTAACGTGCAGTATTTTTTACAGTGAATATTGATCCATTTTACCTGTTTTAATTGGTCTCCATGGGTTATAACGAATACAACACCCCCTATCAGTCAATTTTTGTGCAAATTTTTTCTAATGACAAAATGTACCCTATTCAAGAAGGTGAAATATCAAGTAATTCCAGTATTTATCTTTTGCCACTTTAAAATTGAAACTTATTATAACTATGCCCGGTGTTATGTAATTGAAGACCCTAGATAAAAAAGTCCTCTTTTTTAATAAAAAGAATGAAGTTTATGGAAAGAGATGCGGAAGTGAAGAGAAAAATACAAGTAAATAGTTCTTCTTTGAAATTATTTTCCTGGCATTATGTCTCATATTCCTTAAAACTACTTTAAATTTCTTTTAAATATTGTAAAAGAAAGGTGTTTCAAGTTCTCTAAAATTAAATTCAACGGGAAAAAAGTAAATTTATCGTTTATTACCTTAATAAATGTTTTCTATTCTTATTTCATATAAACTCTTATAATTGTTGTGAAATGAAATTATCATGTTAACTCTAATTAAAAGTAGTTTATGATACACAATTTGTGCTGGGATAATTATGATCCATAAATTATATTTCTCTACTTTTTATCAAAGAAACCGTCTTCTTTATTCAAAACGAGAAGTTGATAAAGTAAGTTTAGAGCTCATAGTAATAAAAAATGCTTGCACCTGTGATCAATCACATGCGAAGTTTACGGTCTAGCATACATATTTTATAAAACTAGCTTCGAAAATTTCTGCTCCATATCTTTCTTCTCTTCTGAAGGAAAAACAAACACAAGAAAGCAAAATCTTTTCCTCCATTGGGGAGATGATTTTAAAAGATAAAAAGAAATATATTGTAAAAATTTTTCTGGTTATGAAGGATACGAAAAACCACCAAACATTTGTCTAAAATCTCATGAATAAAATTGAAAAGCTTTTATAGCCCAAACCGTATATAGCCGTCCCTTATTTTGTCTCCTGTTTACACCATTTCTTTTTCATACACTAGAGCGAACCATTTCATAGTAAAATAGGCTTTGAACCCAAAAGAAGACAAGTTTAAATAAATTTTAACCTTCTAAGGAAAATTTTCTTTGAGTTTTTGTGAGATCAGATTTTTTAAAGGTATTTTTCATTCTTATTAAATATGAAGAACGTGACTTGTTGTGTAATGATGCAGTGAAAAGGCACAGAAGTATTATGTAAGTTGCTGGATATGTTACAATTGGGTGATTTAAAATTGCATTTCAACAGAAAATTTAGTTTGCAAAAAGGTTTGCTCCTGATTTTGTTTAGTATATAAACTTTTTGAACTAATACTGTCTCACTGCGAAAATATTTCTTTTAGCATTATTTCATTTACCTCTTTTACTATAAAGAGTATTGAAATATATATTTTTTCAAGAAAATAAACTTTAATAGCATTTTTAAACCGTGACATGAAAGTGTTAAGATAATTTTAAGGGATTAAAATAATTACTAATATGCATGGGATTTTAAAGTCAGAAGCGAAACTTTTATTTTTGATTGGGAGCTCAATGACTTTGAAATGAAATTGTAAAGTTGGATAAAAAAACGTACCTATTCTGGTTGCCTTATTGTGCGTAAAAGTTTCTAGGCGCAATGCACAATATTGCAGTAAAATAGTAGATAGAAGAAATAAAAAAATTCAGATGTTAATTTTTATAATTGAATGTATTTTTAAAATCATACATTGGATTTACACTGAATAGTCTATCTTCATAATTATTCAAAGGAAATTCCAAATAGATTCCAAATATATTCGTTGTTTAATGCTTTGTCACATTTAAAATTAAGAAAACACTTTAAATACATCATTAAATACGTCGACTTTGAAAATTGAAATTCGAGTCCTCTGTTTTAATCTCTAACCGTTTACTTAAAATAACCACTCTTTTACGGCACCAGGCAAGTTTTTCTAGCCCTTTAGACTCAAGATAGATTTTGATATACCCCTCTTCAAAGAAAGGTTATTTGATTCGGAATAGTCTAATTTTTAAGGCCTTTGAGAGCGTATTTCAAGCATTGAAAATTGGAAACACGCTTTTAGAAACTAGCCAGGCGTATTTTCACTCATTGAATTTTTAACAAAGGTTTTACTTGAAAAATGCATGGCGCCCCACCGAAATCGAAAAAAAAATTTATTTCCTACTCAAATTCGTAAACTTAAATAAATATATCATTTAGAATGTTTATTGTAAGTAAAGTAAATTATTTATTAGAAAATTGGAAGTAGAGAAATAGGTCGGTAGTTAGTGAAATCATTACCTAATTTATGGATTGGTATAACAAGAGCTGTTTTTAAAGAAGTAGGAAAACATCCATTTAAGAGGGAGAGGTTTACAATTTTAGTGATAATTTGAATATGGTTATTAACCACTATTTTTAGGATATAGAACTTAATTTATCATAGCCAAGGGATTTTTGATCATCCAGAGACAATATAATTTGGCTTATCTCGAAATCATAAGTTTCAATTAAATACAATTAGATAATTCAATCAATAAAAAATTATATAATTTATAATTTACGTATTTTGAATCAGAGAATACTTGCTATATTAAATACCCTTTCAACTATAACTTTCCAAAACTAAGAATTAAAATGTGATAAAAATTGCTTACGGCTATGGTGGACACCAAAAACTAAAACTATATTTGTTTGTAATTCTTAACCTACATTTATAAAATTTTCAGAGTTTGCTTATAAGCATGATCAAACACCACTCACAAATTTTCAAATAAAAAAATTGGTTAGTTTTTTTAAATTTAAATTTAAAGAAAACATTAACTAAATTTCAAAATGTTCCATGCGGCTTAGTTTTTAAAAAATTTTCAAAATTTAGTTTTAATCACAAAAGTTTTAAGATACTAGGCCTAGTTCCTAGTTAGCAATAAAGATAATAATGGATAATTGCAGCCAAATTTTTTTAATCTTAATGTGTTCAGAATGGCTTAATACCTCCAAAAACATTTTAATTTACCTTTCAAAGCCCTAAAATTTAAGTTATTTTTAATTAAAATGGCTTATTTTCTGTCTGAGCTGAAATAGCTTGTGACGTTAAATGTGCCTTGCTCCCGCATGTTGTTATCATCCCGCTTTGAAAGACTGGAAAGACTGAGCTCTAGATTTTTTACAGCCTAGTGTTTCGATGAAAATGGAGTTTTCCACATTTCCAAGAGACATGTGACGTCACATTGTTAGGGGCTTTCTATATTAAAATATGTCATAATAACCTTTAAAAAGTTTGTGGGTAAAGACAAGCGTATTTTTGGAATCAGGAGATAATTTTTAATAAATTAAAATTGAATATTTAGAATTTTAAGAGATGCTTAAATTCTCCATTAAGAAATAACATAATGGTCATTATAAACAGTTTTTTTCATAAAAGTGTTTGAATTTCCGTTGTCTTTCCAATTTTTGTAATCATTAGTATTTCTATTTTAACTCCATTGTCTTAACAGGCAAACTATTCTCTTTTAGTTAAAGATTTGAAAAGTGCATAGAAAAATGCTGAAGGAAAACGCTCAACTTCTCTTCAGCCTCACAATTTCAACTAAAACCACCTCGAATTTAATCAAAGCGCTATCCCAAACAACTTCAAAAACGAAAAACGCCAACTGAGCAAACTTCCAGCGACCATTCTTCCGTCACCTTCGCTGTCAACCGGGATTTTAAGTCCCCGAGTCGCTCTCTGTTTACAGTTCCAGAGGATTTTAATAGCCTTCCCTAGTGGAATGGAAGTTGAGTCGTCATCCGGAATTCAATTTCGGAAAGTTCCTGGGCATTATTTTGTCATCATCGTTTTCTGCCAAGTTACTTGACGACTCTTCCGGACTTTCGAAAGGCGGAGAGGAGCACTTAAGTGATCTTTGCGTTCATTAAGGCCCCGCGGAAAAGGATTCTAATGCCTTTAAACGCGAAGTTTCGCTTGTTAAAAAGTAGGCGCTTTACTGGGTTTGGGGAGTTTCATTTAGAAGTTGTGAATTTAACAGGGTAATATGGAGTGAAACTTGATTTGATTTTTTGCTTTATGTCGGTTGTGGAAATAAAATATGCTTTATTTTTAAACTTAATTAGGTATACAAAATTTTAGACATACGTGTAATTGATCATTGTTAGTGAGACACAATCATCAATCACTAAAATCCATTGTCTTTTTTAAAAAAGTGAATAACTTAACTACCAATGAAAAATCAAATAAAACCTCACAGAGTCAAACACATAATTCTACACATAAATTCATTATATTTCCTTGAAATAATCTTCGGAAAAATGCAGATTTCACGATGGTGGATTGCTTGGAAAATTGGAGATAAGAGTAAGCTAATTATAGAATGTTTTTAGAATTATATATGTTACAGTTAATGTCCGAAATTAGGTAATGTTCAGAAAAACTAAGGTAAAACGAGAAATACCTAAGGTAAAGTACAAAATATTTCATACTTTACCTAGGTATTCCGAACATTACCAGATTATGAACATTAACTGTAACATATATATAAATCAGGTAATAAAAATATATTGTCTAATTATCGCCCAATTTCCATCTTACCTTCCTTTTCTAAAATCATCGAAAAAACTTTATCCATTAAAATGTATAACTTTCTGAATCATATTGAGTTTTTTGCATCAAATCAGCATGGATTTATTAAAGGTAGAAATACTGAATCGGCTCTTTTAGAATTCAACAAATTTCTCTATAATAGTATTGATAATAATAAAAAAACTGTTGCACTTTTTTTTAGATATATCCAAGGCTTTCGATAATGTTAATAATTCTTTATTAATTTTGAAATTGGAACACGCAGGTTTTAGAGGAAATATATTAAACTGGTTCATATCATACTTATCCAATAGAAAACAACGATTAAAAGTGAGGGACACACTAAGTAGTTATTCTATTTCAAATCGTGGCGTGCCACAAGGATCCATTTTGGGCCCTCATTTGTTCTTAATTTTTATTAACGACTTCTGTAAATTAAAACATTTTGGTAAAATTATAACTTATGCCGATGACTCCGTGTTACTCTAATTAATAAACTGACTGATTAAATTGAAACTGACCTTATAGAAATCAGAAAATGGTTTTCTATAAATGATTTAACTCTAAATTCAAACAAGACTAACAGCCGTATCGACCATCTCGAGTCAAATCCAAGCTAACTCTAGAGTAGGATGTCTCTCGAGTTAAGCTAACTCTAGTGATAAATGTTAAGCTTATCGACCAACATCGAATTAAGATACTCCAGAGTTAAGGAGAACTGTATTTATAAGACCACTTCTGATTGGACAGCAGTAGCCCACGTGACTAAAAGCATGTTAAGAAGGAAATAGGGCGCGAAAACATCAAAAAATTTCTTGTTGTTGTTCCGATTATTTTAACTTTTAATTCGGAATCAATTCTTTTTTATTGAAAAAAATGACGAAGATAAAAGCAAACTTTACAGAGTTCGAGATGGAAGTGTTGACTTCCATTTTCTATAAGAACAGATCCATTATTGATTGCAAAAAGACAATGCGATATTTAATTTAAAAATAAACAGACCTGATAGTCCAATAACCAGGTGTCGAAAAAGGGCAATTTTAAGAAAAAAAATCAGAAGCTTTTCTTTTCTCAACGGTTTTTAAATGTTTTCGATAGTGCTGAACCCGAATCTGAACTTCTCATACGAAATTTCGAATGGTATTAGTGTGAAAATTCGAAAAAACGCTAAAATTTTGCCCAATTTTTCGGCTTTTTACTTATAGAACGGAAAGCATGGCTTTCTCGTGAAAAAGTTAAATACAAAAAATTAAAATGAAGAACCAAGCTACAAAATTGTAATTTAAACTTTCTTGTCAGACTAATATTTTGGTCGCTAGAGTTCGCTGAAAGTCAGGCAAAATTCACCCTTGAAGCGGAACATCTTGAATATGCCCCACATTTTTGGTAAAAACGTCGTTTCTATTTAGATAATTAGGAAACACTATTTTTAAAACTTTTTATACAATTTTATCTTCCTTTTTATGCCATTGATAATCAATGAAATGAAGTATTTTTCAGTAATTTTCCGCAGAAATACAGGTTCTTAAGCAAAGAAAAATTCAGTCTCCAAGTTTTTATTGCAAATTATGTTAAGCCTTTTGTATCTACTAAACAAATTATTTTTTTATATCAGCATTCCAATCCAACAATCTAATCATTATAATTTAATTTTATATTTTGTACTATAAGCTCTAACACAAAAATCTATGAATCATTCTACTTTCAAGAAAAGAGCCATGTTCACTCCTTCGCATATGACTGGATAAGGGGTTTTATGTTTGAAAATGGGGAAAAATGTAAATCAAATTCAGTTTAGGTAGTTTTGACTAAACATGTATCATATAAAATGTCTATTTGTCAGTGGCTTTTTCTTCTATGTGATAAAACTGAATGATAGAAAAAAAATTGATGTTGGTGAAGGGAATATATTAGGAGTACTTACATATTGAATTTTTTTGCGACCGTGTAATTCTAGATTTAATCAAGTTTTTCTTAATTTTATCCCTAACTCATATTCCTTGGTTCAATTTATTATTAATAAATATTTTAATTGTTCGTGTAATGAAGTTGAGGATGAATTAGCCAGACATCTGTACAATGAAATTTTAGCAAAAAATCATATTGAAAAGGATTAAAATTTAAAAAATTAAGATTATAAATGTACATAAATTCTTTTTATAATAATGTAGTGAATATAAATATTTTTTAATAAAATGTAATAAAGCTAAATTTATTTAGGAAGAAGTTGTATTTAATTTGATAAGTTAAAAAGAATCACAATTTCAAGTTTTTTGGATTCAGAAAAGCATGAAAATTTATTTGAAAGAAGTACATCAATTTAAGTATACAATAAATACTGAATCAAAATGTCATGTTAATATAAAACTTACACTGCAACTTTGATAACTCTAAGGTCTTTAAATAAAGTTAATACATTTGTGGACCTGGATAAAAGTTAAATAAAAATATTATTCCTTAATGCAAAGCTTTTAAGTGGACCCTTCAGCTTTGAAGGATCAAAGTTATAATACATTTTTAATTTTAAGAGAAAAGAATATAAGTTCTAAAGAAGTTACAAAAAACATCATCATAACTGCTTCAAGTAAGCTTAGTGATGTCTCATATTAATTAAAATTTGTAAAAACTATACAATAAATATTTTCAAGAAAAACATTTTGAGCCACTAGCTTATTATATTTATGGATGAAGCATAGTCAAGATGATCAATGATCTTTAACATTCAAAACATTTACTTCCATGTACTTCACATGGGTTACTGCTGTCCAATCAGAAGTGGTCTTATAAATAATGTAATGACTATGAAGATTTAGATTTAATCCAACATACTGAAAAAGATAAAGACTATTTCCCATTTGAAACAACAGTTTAAAGATAGTCTTTCTTAAAAGGTACAAGTTTAGTAAAAGTACAGTTGAGATGATGGTGGTGGTAGAAATAGTCAGAGTTATAATCACAAGCTATAGAAATAATGCAGTTTCTCCATTTATTCAACTAGAGCACAGTTTGGGCAGATATGAAGATGTTATCGAATCAGAAATACATTCACATAAAAAAAACATTGGCGCAATTGCCAAGTGGGCCAAGGCCTACTATACCCATCTTCGTTTTCATGACAGTGGGGCCTGGGGTGCTAGGCAAATAAATGTCCAGTTAGATGGTCAGCCAAACGCAAGACCCTCAGTGTTTAGTTCGTAAGCATACTTGTTCCTCATTTTATAGACCCATTGAAGGGACAAAAGGCTGAATGGACCTTGCCCCAACCCGAGACCCATAAATTGAACCCTAGGCCTGTAGCGTGATGCACTACCACTACGCCATTGGCCGTCATATACATTCACATACAAATATCAATCACGGCATCTCTTTTAAATATTGTGTAACACAGTAAAACAATGAAATATAATTAAAAATGCATAGCAATTAAAAAATTTTGCAACAAACTTGGTTTAGATAACTGACATTAGAAACTTCAAGAATGTAAATAATTTATCTAAAAAATGAAAGCATATTTATAAATAGGGCTGTGATTTCCATGTAACTAAAAATATATACAAATATGTATTTATTACAGGTAAATACGTAACAAAAAGTGCAAAATATGTATTTAAAAATAGGAAGAAATTTTGTTATTTTAAAGATTTTTAATGAATTATAAAAGAAAAAACCATTTTAAACGCCAAATTTCAAGCTTGGAACAAAATTTCGAAACACTAGTTGGAAAAATTAGTGATTATTCATGAAAACCCCCAAAATTGGATATGAACATGTAGAAAAATATGTATTTATAACTTAAATGTACAAAAACATGTAAATAAACTGAAAGATGTAAAAATTTATAAAATAAAAATGGTCTGAATCAATCCGAAATACCTTGAAATGTGTAGAATTTGAAAAATCAATGCAATATCAGGTTTCCGAAAAGATACATTACATGCAAATCCCAGCCCTATTTATAATACTAATTTCGGAGAAAAAAAATTTGACACAATGGAATTCTTCTGGGCAATTCCCACTATCTGCAGAGAGGTATTGATGAAGTCATCATCATCTCGGTCTCATGAATAACCAGCGTGGCAAGGACAATCTTTTGGGCATTCTGCAGACGGCAGCACAAGGGAATCCCGAGGCAGGCAAACTGTGGCTTCCAAACCCAATACTACCTCTTGACGACATTCCTGGCATGGATCTGGGCAGATATATACCTGTGAAAAGGCCAAATTTAAAAGGATAATTTTGGTAAACAATAAAAATTGGAAAGACAAAGGTAATTAATATTTTTAACAAAAAGGCCAAGGCCTCTGTAACAGACCTTATTTGTAATTCATAAGTACGTACCTTCTCTGATTGGCACGATATTCCTCATAAGCCTCCTAGGCAGGTTATTTCAGTCAGGGCCTCTAATACAGAGGGGAAACCACAAGCATGAAACATTATTTGGATAACCTAAAAAGGAGAAAATAAGTAAGCATGGTTTGTTCATTTCAATATATAGAAATGAAACACATTTTTTCTTAATTTACTGAGCTACGATTAACTGCAAGCATAGTTAAAGATCCTCCACTGTTTGGTTATAATAAAAGCAAAGTTTCTAAAGAATAGCAGGAATTGAATTCAGAAGTAACATAACTAATAATAATATTACATCGAACATCTCAGAGGCAATACTGTTACATATTTATGTATCCCACCCACATGAATAAAATCCTGCAAGCATTAGGGATTACTATGAATGGCAGAGGATTTTAAGCGAGCAAATGCCCAATTATATAATTATCAAAGGATCACATAGTTGGATAACACAAAAAACATTCTGTACACAAAAATTTCTTAAATTTTTCTGCAAACTAAGTGTCCCAGTTGTTTAAATTTAGGCTTAAAAGATAAAAAATGTGTGATACCTGGTCCTTAAAAAAACCGGCAGTGGTTAAAATAGCAAAGAACTCAATTTTGAAATCGTGACGGCGGCTTAAATCTTGAAGTGGGTTGAAACGCCAAGCGAAGTAGTTGCGCCTTAAGTATCAAAGTTAAGTTGGAGGCTAAAAATTTGCCAATAGGCGCCAACCCGAACACACTTATTGATTTTTACCCTCGACAACAAGCCTGGTTCTGTTCAGAGTTGGGCACTCACGCGAATGAAAATTTATTCGTTATTCGTACGAATAATTCAGCTTCGAATAAATCAATTGCGGGTGAAAAGTATTTGCGAATGATTTCATTTGCGAATAAGGTTATCTGTCACCGGCGATTGAATTTTTATTCGCAATTGAAAATTTATTCGCAACTAACTTTATTCGTGGATGTCGAATAATTATTCAATTGCGAATAATTTCACCAGACAAATAAATTAATTACAGAAGGTAACATATAGGGGCGCAAAAAAATTCTTAGGGTTGGTACGGAAGGGTCCACAACTTTACCGGAGTGGTCCATAAATTTACGGAAGTGGTTCGTAAGTGACCGGAAGTTGACCGAATTCAACCGGAAGTGGTCTAAATTCAACCGGAAATGGTCAATCTTTAACCGGAAGTGATCCGTCCTAACATGAAATGTTCCACAACTTACCGGAAGTGACTCGTAAGTTACCGGAAGTGGTTCGTAAGTAACCGGAAGTGGTCCGCAACATACCGGAAGTGGTTCGTAAGTCACCGGAAGTGGTCCATATTTAAACGGAAATGACCCGTATGTAACCGGAAATGGTTCATCTTTAACCGGAAGTGATCCGTATTAACAGGAAATGTTCCGCAACTTACCGGAAGTGGTTCGTAAGTTACCGGAAGTGGTTCAGAAGGCACCGGAAGTGGTCCGCATTTAACCGGAAGTGGTCCATATTTAACCGGAAGTGGCCCGTATTTAACCGGAAATGGTTCATATTTAACCGGAAGTGGTTTAAAGTTATCCGGAAGTGGTCCGTATTCAACCGGAAATGGTCCATCTCTAACCGGAAATGGAACAGGAAATGTTCCGCAACTTACCAGAAGTGGTTCGTAAGTTACCGGAAGTGGTCCGCAACATTCCGGAAGAGGTTCGTAAGTTACCGGAAGTGGTCCGCAACATACCGGAAGTGGTTCGTAAGTTACCGGAAGTGGTCCGCAACATACCGGAAGTGGCTCGTAAGTCACCGGAAGTGGTCCGTATTTAACCGGAAATGGTCCATTTTTAACCGGAAGTGATTCGTATTAACATATTATGGTTTGCAACTTACCGGAAGTGGTCCGCAACATACCGGAAGTGGTTCGGAAGTAACCGGAAGTGGTTCAGAAGGCACCGGAAGTGGTCCGCATTTAACCGGAAGTGGTCCGTATTTAACCGGAAGTGGCCCGTATTTAACCGGAAGTTGCCCGTATTTAACCGGAAGTGGTTTAAATTTAACCGGAAGTGGTCCGTATTCAACCGGAAATGGTCCATCTCTAACCGGAAATGGAACAGGACATATCTGGTTAAATATGGACCACTTCCGGTTAAATTCGGGCAACTTCCGGTTAAATATGAACCATTTCCGTTTAAATACGGGCCATTTCCGTTTTATTACGGACCACCTCCGGTCAAATTCAGTCAACTTCCGGTTAAAAACGGATCACTTCGGTGACTTAAGAACCACTTCCGGAAAGTTGCGGACCACTTTCGGTGGCTTCCGAACCACTTCCGGTATGTTGCGGACAACTTCCGGTAAGTTACGAACCACTTCCGGTAAGTTGCAGAGCATTTTCTGTTACTACGGATCACTTCCGGTTAAAGACGGACCATTTCTGGTTAAATATGGACCACTTCCGGTTAAATTCGGGCAACTTCCGGTTAAAAATGGACCACTTTCGGTGACTCACGGACCATTTTCGGTGACTAACAGACCACTTCCGGTAAGTTTCGGACCACTTCAGTAAATTTGAGAAGCGATCCAATAAAGCAGCGGACCACTCCGATGAAGTTGCGAAGCGATCCAGTAATACTACCTAATTAATTGCCATGGAAGCATTCAGAATAACGATTGATTTAATCGTTATTCGCAGGTTCTCTCACAACTACAGTTGAATTAGTTGTCAATCGTCTCCTCCGCAATTGACGAATAAATCATTCGTTATTCGTGTGCTCGCTCGCGAATAACGGATGATTCATTCGTTATTCGAAGGTTCATATAGATGATTTATTCGTTATTCGTTATCTGTAGTTGCGCGAATAAATTTTGCCCAACACTGGTTCTGTTCTACGTGACAACAGGACACCCCATGCAGGAATGAAAACAAAAACAGACACATTTCTCCTTCCAAAGAAAGCTTTAGCTTATAGCCACGCCATCTAGTAGTGACCCTGGATATTTACACTAGTGATATTGTTCACTATTACTGTAATAATGATTTATAAACATACAGTAAGAAAAAATCAAATAACAAAAACTTAAATAACAATTAATTAAAAAAGATTTCCTGCAAAATTCTAAACATTTCAACAATGTGTATGAAGTGTACTTCTACATTTTTAAGTTTGGTTATTGGATATAACATTTTACACATATTTATGGAAATAAATGTTTCTAGTTTCTAAAATAGGAGGAGGGTATTAAAGATAATTCAGAGCATGAAAATAAATTGGATATGTGATTAAGTATTTATGTTTGATGTGATATTTTTTTATTTGATTTAAATTTTGTGTTTCTCTCAGCTGTTTTTTTAGTAGTAGTTCTGTTGCATTAGCTGGATGCAACTGCAAGTGCAAAACATATTGAAAACTCCAATAGTTAATGCAATTATGCTTTTGGTTCATTTCCGTAAACATTCAGATTTTTGTTGATAAACTGCATAGCTATTGATCTAACCAAACACTTTAATCAATGAATTTGATATTAATTAGCAATATATCTACTTTTTTTAGTTCAAAAGAGCTTGCCGGTGTTTGGCGGAAATTTTAGCAGAATTGAACTTACTTTTAATTGTTAGTCATACATGTAATTTGTAAGACGAAGCAAATATAGTCCTATTGACGAAATTTGCACCTGGCTAATGCAACAGTACTACCGTATATTCTCAAAATACTTCATAAATATATAGCATAAATCTAGATGTCACGATTGCGAGAGCTCAGAAGTAAAAACGAAAGAGTTTTAAAAACCCTAAAAACTTACCTCATATCATTGTCTACCTCCTCTGACTTTGGCTGTAGTTCAGCCGAACATTTTTTACTACAAATTCAGGCCATTAATGCCACTTTGCTGAAAACCATACGAGCTGTCCGATTTCTGAAAGTACAAACACCTCCGGCGTCCATTTTGTTTACTGTTAACTCTAGAGTAACTCGCCAAAGTTGAGGAGTCAGCGGAAGTACTGCTTTTCACTCGAGAGTTAAGGTATTCTGGTGTGGTCGATAACGTTAACTCGAGAATACGTGGTTTTACTCCTAACTCCAGAGTAACTCGTGTTGGTCAATAAGGCTGTAAATACATTTATTTTAATCTTAGACTGACATCAAGTAATCTTAATATTAAATTTCATTCCGATCTCTGTCATAGTTATTTTAATTGCGATTGTGAAACACTAGAACAAGTTCATAGTATAAAATATTTAGGCTTAATAATAGATTCAAATTTAAAATGGAAAACTCATATCAAAGAGCTGGTAAAAAATTGCGTTTTGTTTTGTGTAAATTTTACCACCTCAAAAATAATATTGGTGTGTCTTTTCTTAAAACTATTTATTATTCTTGGTTTTATTCCTTAATTAATTATGGTGTTATCATTTGGGGTGGTGAATATAGATCCAATCTTCAACCAATAATTTCAATTCAGAACAAAATATTTAAAATTCTAAATACTCAAATCAGCCCCAATAATTTTAGATCCCTTAATTTACTCCCCTTTAGACATAATGCATACTTCCGTATCATACTTTATATTTTTCTCCATAGTTATTTGTGTGATTTTAGAGGAAGAACTTATAATTCTAGATCAATTCAAACTTATCAGATTCCTAAATTTTCCAAGGATATCTTTACTAAACATTTCTTTTACCTTGCACCCAAATTATTTAACAGTTTGCCTCTAAATTTAATTAGCATAAATAATTTATTTTCTTTTAGACGAAATTTATTTAATTTCTTAATAAATATCGACTATCCTGATCTATATTTTCACCTCATTTGAAGCAAAATCATTTCAATTTTGTCCAGCTTTTTGCCAATTTTTTAATTTATTAAATTGTGTTTGGTTTTTCCTTCTTTGCTAATCAATTCATGTAAGATTTTATTTTTAGGTAGCCTGAACGGGATTTCTGAATTTATCCCCTTGGCTACTAATATGTTCTTAATTTCTGTATTTGTTTTCTGTCCTTGTGAATAAAGATTATTATTATTATTTTTTTTAAACTCTTGCAAAACGGGCAATAAAAGCTCAAGAACAAATATTTTAAAACTTTTTGTACCATTATTTAACATAGTATTTGAATTAAAGCATTTAAAAAAGATTGAAATAATTGGTTCGGAAATTTAAAAACAAACAGCCGAGAAATGAGGTTTTTCTATGATTTTCCTACTATCAGTCATTAAACTTTTCATAGTTGTTAATAAATTCTGAAAATTTTTCAAATGAAAATCAGTTTAAAAGCAGTTTCAACCATTTTAACTTAGAATAACTACATTTACGGCAAAAACGAAAGTGTTAAAATTGTCCAAGAAAACCACCGAAGTCATCTGTAACGTGAAAGGAAAATGATTTTCAGCCACTTTTGAATTCTCCAATAAATGTAATAAAGGCAAGTCCTTATAATGTTCACACACTCAAAACTGCTTTTAATCAGTTTCACTTTGATGTAACTCACAAGTATCGACGCTTCAATAGTGAAGAGACTCCCAAGCAATTTTTGACTGTCAGCACACTAAAATTAAAAACATTGAACCCATCCAACCCTTCCCGCACAAAAAGGCACCACAGACATATCAAATTTCCAAATAAGCGAAAACACGATCACTTTGAAACCGTCCCCTAAACCTCGTTAAAACCCATGCCGTCGCCATATTTCATGATCAACATCAAAGAACGCTCGCATTCTTTGCAGACCTGAGCTTGCAAATTCTTTAAAACTCCCAACTCGAGGCGCGATTTCACGCACCGCCGGTCTTTACAGGTCTCCGATTTCCAAGGAGACCGAGATTCCCTACCCGGGTATACAGCGCTAATAGCTAGTTGAAACGCCGCTGCTGACTGGCCATGCCCGGTAGTTACTGCAGGGTAATTAGCAGCAAACCGTGCCTGGTGTCTGAGTGAAGTGGGCCCTGGCAAAGATAAGGTTACTCAAAGACAAGTGTGGGGGGATTTTGAGAGTTTTATAGGGGGATATTCTGATGGTTTGAAGTGGTGGTTAGGAGTTAGGAACTGTCACGTGAAGAGGATTTGGGTATATCTGAGAAATGAAATGAATGGGGTCTATTTAAAATAATGATGAGAATCGTTCGAGAGTTTAGCTGGCGTTTTGAGATAGTTAGAAATTTGATGTTTATTATTACTTGAATTAAAGTGTTAAATGTTAGTAGTAGGGAGTGTTTACTTTTGGATGGAATACGCTTCACGTGGTTAAATGTATCGATATAAATAATGAAATAATAACTAAGTATATTTAAATATTTTGGAAACCATCCCCCCCCCAATAAAAAATGTGAAGTAAAAATCCTGTTAATGTTACACCATTAGCATGTTTTAAGTAAGTAACTGTTCAATATTTACAAAAAAATAACTGCAGTAAGAAATAATATAGAAATATTTCCAAATATTTAGAAATTACATAAATGCATGTAAAGCATTATATTTCTTTAACTTCTAAACTAAAAAAAAAACTCATTGGCGCAACAGCCCTAGTGGGCCAAGGCCTACGATGCCCATCTTCGTTTTCGTGACCGTGGGGCCCTGGGGTGCAAGGTGTTAGTGTTATGCATGTGTCCCGGTTAGGTGGTCATTCTAACGCGAGACCCCCAGTGTTTAGTTCCCAAGCACGCTTGGTCCTCATTTTATCGACCCACTGAAGGGATGAAAGGCTGAGTGGACCTTGCCCAACCCGGGAATTGAACCCTGGGCCTGTGGTGTGGAAGCGCTAAGCACTATACCACTGAGCCACTGGGGTTTTTCTTTAACTTCGTATGATTTTAAATGAAAATTAACAATTTTTTAAATAACTAGGGGGCTCTATCCCCTGCTCTCTATCGCTCACCAACCCCCGGAACTGCTTCGCAGTTCTTTGAAGATCGCTTCGCGATCTTAGCGAGCAGAGCTCGCTTGTTTCATCTCAACTATCCAGTACAACCTGGAACCTGTCTGCTTATAGTCTGTTTATTTAGAATAGGCGCCTGAAAAAGGATCAAAAACGCTCAACAATGCTTAATAACGCTCATCAGACAACTTCAGTGACCGATTGTTTCTATAGTATTTTAACTACTTCTGCTTAGGCTGACTTGTCATTGCAGAATAAAATTTTTTCGACGATAATTAGAATAATAAATGCTTCTAATACATTACGTCTCAGGCGCTAATTCTAAATGAACAGTGTAGTTGATGATCACTTAATATCGAAACTTCTTATCTCTCAAACTTTTCTATAACTTAATTCGGATCATTACCACGAAACTATCAAAATAAAACTATTACTGAAATATTCCTTTTAAATTATCAATAATTTAATGGATAGGGGGCTACCGCCCCCTGCTCGCTTACGCTCACCAACCCCCGTAACTGCTATGCAGCTCTTTACAGATGGCTTCGCGATCTGTAATATCTGCAATCGATCTTTAGCAGAGTAAAACAAACTTCTCGAAAATCCTCTTCCTTTCATCGGCACAAATAACACTCAAAAAAGCTAAATTATTTATTTCTCTAGTATTTCAAAAATATCGAAGTATCTTTAAAAGATTAATAAACAAGTCTATACTATATCGCTAGCAAACTTAGAACAAAAATATGCACCTCAAAACTTTCAATTTAAATATCTGTGCTCGCGACAATCTAGTGAACAGGCAAATATAAAATTTAAAAACATTAAACACGTCTGATAAAGACCTACTAAAGCTATGAAAAAAATGAAACTTTGATGCTTAATAATTCCAAAACTAATTAGAATTTTTTAAAGAATTAAACGCCAATCTCTTTCTAAAAAATAAGAATATAAGTGTTTAAAAAATCATATTGATACCGTGATTAGTTTTCATTTTAGATTGAAAAAAACGAAAAAGTGTCAAAAATTTCGAAAATTAAAAAATTAATTACTCTAAACCAAATTCGAAATTCAAAAAAAGGGCGACGTAGTGCACATCTTCATACTTCAGAGTATTAGGCTGCAAAAAATCATAGTTCTGCTGCTAATAGATTTCGCTGAACTGGATTACGCGGCGAAAAAAGAAAAACTTCAACTTTGACCTTAAAAATACCCCAGAACTAACTATCACATCTGTTAGCTTTTTGTTCGAGAATGTGCCCCAAATATTCTTCTGCAAATGTTTCAAATTTCATAAATTTCTATCAAGTAGTTTTTGTGTTATGAGAGTTCAAAGTGTTGAAAAATAAAATTTTCTGAAACAGCGGCGGCGGCGGCGGCCGCGGCGGTGACGGTAACTTTTTTTTAATATAGAGAGACTAGGGGGCTCTGCCCCCTGCTCGCTATCGCTCACCAACCCCCGGAACTGCTTCGCAGTTCTTTGAAGTTCGCTTCGCGATCTTAGCGAGCAGAGCTCGCTTGTTTCATCTCAACCATCCAGTACAACCTGGAACTTGTCTGCTTATAGTCTGTTCATTTAGAATAGGCGCCTGAAACAGGATCAAAAACGCTCAATAATGCTTAATAACGCTCATCAGACAACTCCAGTGATCGATTTTTTACAGTATTTTAACTACTTCTACTTAGGCTGCCTTGTCATTGCAGATGAAAATTTTTTCGACGATAATTAGAATAATTTCTTCTGATACATTACGTCTCAGGTGCTAATTCTAAATGAACAGAGTATAGTTAATGATCATTTAATATCGAAACTTTTTATCTCTCAAACTTTTCAATAATTTAATTCGGATCATTACCTGGAAAATATCAAAATAAAACTATTACTGAAATATTCCTTGTTAAATTATCAATAATTTAATGGATAGGGGGCTACCGCCCCCAGCTCGCTTACGCTCACCAACCCCCGTAACTGCTATGCAGCTCTTTACAGATCGCGAAGCGATCTGTAATATCTGCAATCGATCTTTAGCAGAGTAAAACAAACTTCCCGAAAATCCTCTTCCTTCCATCGGCACAAATTACACTCAAAAAAGCTAAATTATTTATTTCTCTAGTAGTTCAAAAAATATCGTAGTATCTTTAAAAGATTATAATTATTAACCAAGTCTATACTATATCGCTAGCAAACTTAGAGCAAAAATGTGCACCTCAAAACTTTTAAATTTAAATATCCGTGCTCGCGACAATCTAGTGAACAGGCAAATATAAAATTTAATAACATTAAACACGTCTGATAAAGACCTACTAAAACTATGAAAAAAATGAAACTTTGATGCTTAATAATTCCAAAACTAATTAGAATTTTTTAAAGAATTCAACGTCAATCTCTTTCTAAAAAATAAGAATATAAGTGTTTAAAAAATCATATCGATACCGTGATTAGTTTTCATTTTAGATAGAAAAAAACGAAAAAGTGTCAAAAATTTCGAAAATTAAAAAATTAATTACTCTAAACCTAATTCGAAATTCGAAAAAAGGGCGACGTAGTGCACATCTTCATACTTCAGAGTATTAGGCTGCAAAAAAACATAGTTCTGCTACTAATAGATTTTGCTGAACTGGATTACGCGGCTAAAAAAGAAAAACTTCAACTTTGACCTTAAAAATACCCCAGTAATAATTATCACATCAGTTAGTTTTTTGTTCGAGAATGTGCCCCAAATATTCCTCTACAAACATTTCAAATTTCATAAATTTCTATCAATTAGTTTTTGCGATATGAGAGTTCAAAGAGTTGAAAAATTAAATTTTCTGAAACAGCGGCAGCGGCGGTGGCGGCGGCAGCGGCGGCGGCGGTGACAGTAACTTTTTTTTAATATAGAGAGAAACCTTTTGAAGAAGCTATGAAATAAAAATGTTTTTCTTCATTTTAAGCTTTTTAATGAGAACCTGTGTTTACAATAGATTTTAAGTGAAAAGACAACACTTATATAAAAAAGATAGTCATCTATGGAAACAAATGAACATTTTATTCTTTCTTATTCAGTATTTGTTTAAAAACGTTTATCAATTAAAACATTATTTTTGATTCTTCATAAAAGGAGATATTATTTCATTTAAAGATTTGATACTTTTACTTAGATTTTCAAATCTGTAATTCGTATCACGTTAACCTCTTCAGACCCGAGGTATAAAAAAAATTCTTTCAACTCAAATTTTTTTCTTAAAATAGTATTAAAATGCTTCACAAAGTTCATAAAAATCTTCAATTCAAGAAAATTTTTTTCAGGGGGCTTACAATTTAAGGTCCACCCTGGTGGACCTCAGTTCTCAACGTAGTAAAACATGACACAATTCCTATGGTATAAAATTGTTACTTTCTATAATTATAATTTAAATATATGAATTATTTATAATTTTTTTGTCATACTAGGTCATTTGAAGGTTGTAACTTAATTTCCTTCTTAAAATAAAGAATTTTTTAAAAAATTTAATTTTTTAAAAATTCAAAAATTCATTTTTATTGGCATAGAAAACTTTTTGTGCATGTTTTTAACATTTTTATGCAATAATCAAAGTAAGTTTACATTTAGTTTTTTAGTAAGTTTTTTACATTTAGTTTTTTAGTAAGTTTACATTTATACTGTAGATAATAGTACTCATTTTGAGTTTTACAGAATTTATTTAAAAAAATTTTGAAAAATTTAAAAAATTTTGAAAAAAAAATTTTTAATTTGTTTTTTCTGTATGAAATTCAAATTTTTAAATGACAAATATAATAATTATGATTTAAATTATAAAATAAGTGTTTTAAATTCTCAAAATAGTTTATTTACCCGTTTTTTATTAATTTTTACTCCTGCACAATTACCATCGTTAAGAACCGAGTTCCACCCTGGTGGACCTCTCTATATCTTGCTCTCCAAAACTTAAAATTTGTTGGATTTCTTTACAAACTGTTTTATTCTACTTGAAAGGATACTAATTAATAAAACTAGTCAAATTAAGTCTCATAAATAAATAAATTTAGGTTTAAATTAATTAATATTCCCAAGTTTTAGATAAGACGCCATTTTTTCCAAAATCCTCTTTTTAAATATGTCCTGTGCACAAAATATTGTTTTAAAGCGCCATCTCTCGATTGAAATAGAAAGTAAAAACATCAAATAATACATATTTCAGCTTTTAGCTGATAAATTTCAGTAAAAAGTTTGTTTTTGAGGGGGTAAGCAAAGGTCCACCACGGTGGAACTGGGGCGTGAAGAGGTTAAGTATGAGGGACCGGATTTATTATTCTTTTTCCTTTTTTTTTGTACAAACCTTCAAAAACATTATTTATCTTAAAAATTTCATAAAATACCAGTTTTTTGGTTCATGTTTACTTCAAAAGGGAGTTTCTAATTTGCAATTTCACTATTTCCAAATTTTAATGGTTTACCTATGGAATACTGCTGACGGGAATTCAATTGCCAGCACGTACAAAAGTTGAAGTTACCATTACTTAAGATGCCACAAGTGCTATCTAATTTTTAAATTTTAACCCTCCGTCGGTCGCAATATTAAACTGACGTGTTCGGTCGCAATGTGCCAAAACGCACAATGGAAAGAATCGCATTTTCTACCTTTTAATTTCAATGATAAGGCTTAAAAACAATAAAAGATATTCATAGTATTATTCAGACATAAAAAATTTGATATTTGTTGTAAATAATTAAGAATAAAAATTAAAAATAGCATAAAATTAAGCTTACTTCAGCGGGATAAATAATTCAATATCTTAGTCAAAAAATACACTTAATGATGTGAAACCTGAGGGATATTAATTCTAAATTATTGTCTTTGATCTCATGTCTAGATAATAACCATTCACAAACAAAACTACAACAGGTAACACTAGGCTGGAAAATTAACCGCTGACAGTCCCCCTGTAGCTACTGTAAAATAACTCCAAAATACATTTTTTAGCTTTAAACTGCCAAATTACCGGTAGTAAACGTAGATTTGCATATTGCACAACATTGTTTTTGGCGAGGTAAGTGTATAAGGTACTATTTTGTAGGTGTATGTTCAACCGCAATAAACCAAAAATAATTAGAAAAATTGCATACATATTGAGGAAAATTTAATAATATTGATGCGTAAGCACTCATAAATTTAATAAAAAAGCATCAGAGATTACAAAAAATAATATTACGTACCTTAAAGACGTTAAACACTATGGAGCGCAATGTGTCAAATAGTAAAATTTAAATGAAAACCAATCTAAACAAAGCGCGCGAATTTAATGAATTGGTTGGCGCCATACATCCGGTAAAGATAGGAGACTAGCAAAAATTTTAGACTTCTACCCCCCATAATAACGGAAAGGCGAACGAAAATGTATGAGGTGTGCGAAAAAGTACAGTTGCGACCGACGGAGGTTTAAAGTTACCATTACTTGAGATGCCACAAGTGTTATCTAATTTTTAAATTTTGAAGTTATCATTACTTAAAATGCCACAAGTGCTATTTAGTTTTTTTCTGGTCAATGGTCAATTTCATTTTCAGAAAGCATCAAAGGAATTGAGGAGCAATTTTTATGGCTTGTTTTGATGCCTAATGAAATTTTCATAACATAAATATCTTGTTAAACGACAAAACATATCTACAAATAAGCGTAAATTACGTCTACACGATTTCTAAAAATGAATTGAGTAGTAGCCAAAAACCAAACCATGTGGTATCTTAAGCTATAATATAATGAGTCTTAGTTGAAAAGTTAAATGTCATGCACCCTGTGTTTACGTAATAGGATTCTAAAAGAACCAAAACTAATCTTAAAAATCAACATTCCTCTGAACAAGCCTCCCCGAAGCAAAACACCGCCACTTAACAACACCTAAACCTCACCAAGAATTTTCAATGCGATCCATAAATCTCCATTTATTCTTCATCAACCCCATCAGAGGCGTCTGCCAAAGCCAAGGGGGTAATACACTCCCTGACAGCCGTAAAGAATGGAGCTCGCAATGAATCTACACAAACTGCCAAGACATCCAGCACCAGTTCTACGGTCTGTTTCCCCACCCAGCTAATACACGAAACAACACTTTGCTGGTCTCCAAAGCAAATGGAGGGCTGTGAAATATGATGCGATATTTACTCTGGGATAGGAACACTTTAGGGGGCCGTCTAGAATGTCCTTGCAAGTTTCGTTAAACTCGTCTTTTGAAGCAGTTCGGTTGGAATAATTCTCGAATCAATTCACCTTAAGTTCGGCACGCTAATGGTTTACCTCATTGTGTTGGAGGATTAACGGGTTATTATTAATGAAATGAGGTAGGGTTTAAGGACGGTGAATACTATATATGCTGCGTTTATGAGAGTTTTATGAGGTGGACATTTTTATAATTCAATATCTGGCATATTATCCCCTTTGAAAGTACATAACTGCGTTCTTATATAAAAATTATTCCTTTATTGAAACATGAATTTTCCAATTGCAGCTCTACGAAGCTGTGTGTTTATTTCCTAATTTCATTGAATTTAGATTTTTCTCTATGGCAAACGCTATTACGAAATTCACTCTTAAAACGTTTTTTGAAAAATAAGAATAGGGGCCGTTCAAATATTACGTAAGCACCTAAGGGGGGAGGGGGGTTTGTTCTTGGCTTATTTTTGCTGACAAGGGGGAGGGGGATATGAGTGATGCTTACGTAAGATGGTGCATTTTCGAAAATCTCTTGTGTCTTGCATAAATAATTTCAAAATTCAACCAAAAATAAATGTAACAAAAAATTGAATTAGGAAATCTGACGTAAGCACTTTTTTCTGGAGATGGACCACCCTAACATTTTGAAATTGCAACCGAAAAGTAGTGTTTCGACTCATTTTTGAACCTTTATAGTTACACCCAAAAAGAACAGCTCCTTGTACAAGTCACCTAATTTTCAAGGGTAAAAAACAGTACTTACTAATTGGGATGTCAAAATTTCGGGGGGGGGGGGTCCGGCAATTTCTTACGTAATTATGGTGGGGGGGTATTGAGGTTTGCCTATCTTTGCTGACAAGGGGGGAGGGGGGTTAAAATGAACAAAAAAGTGCTTACGTAATATTTGAACGGCCCAATACTGATAAAAACAAATAAGTTTTGTCATTATGAAAATATCTTAAAAAAGTATTAATCCAACTGAATTAAAATTGAATTATCATTAAAAGCATGTGAATATTTTCGTTCAAATATAACATTTGATTAAATAATAAAAATACTTTTTTCTTCTGTTAAAAAGCATAATGAAATGCAGCAGTATATTTTTACAAAGCTTGTTTATCATATTTTGAAAATTCTGAATAAAAAAAATCTGGATACATCAGCACTTCATTTTTAGCTCATTGTTTGTGTGAGTTGTAATAGTAAAATTTTAATGGTATAAAGTGAGAATTTTGTGTATATTTAAGACGTTTTTTTCTGTTTTTATGGAATTAAAGCTCTGAAGATGTAATTAGGAATATGTTAGAAATAATTGGAATAATTTCTGTAAAGTTTAGCTCATAAGCATCATGCATAATTTTTATCCTTTTATCTTTTTTTATCCATTATTCTGAAAATTATATTTCATAATTCACATTTTTAAATAAATAAAAACACCTTTAGGTAAACTAATTATGTATTTCTCATACGATCGCATTCAATAGTGCTTCATAATTCATTGAACGCACTTGTATACTTAATTTAAATAAATATTTTTCAAAGATTTACCATACGTAAAACTAAGTTATATGAATTTCTAATTCATAGAGGTAGATTTAAATACCCCGAGTAGATTTAATTCCATACTTGTGTTGGTTGCAATTCTACTCATATTCAAGAAAGGACAAAGTACAAATCCGAAAAATTCTGCAAATTGCTTCAAAAAAGTAAAGGGAACTGCCCCATTTTGTCTGCAGTTTTCCTAAGACTGCTGAAATGCCTTTAGAATGGTTTCAAAATTACTGTTGAAAACTGCTTGCTTACAAGCTGAAAGGCGTCAATGTCCTATTGATACAAAATAACCGCAGACTTCTTTAAGAAAACTGCAATTTCGACGCTTTTTTGAAGCAATTTTCAAACATTTTTACGGGATATTTCATAAAAATAAATTAAATTTTCGTAGTTATTTTCAATTTATTTAAGTTTGTAAAGTTTCAAAATTTAAGACACTAATGTAGATTACTTACAGATCCTCCTGGAACGCCAGTTGTTCGAATTTCATCTGTAACTGCTACAACGATGAAAATAGAATGGACGGCTCCAGACTCTACCCCCATTCAAGGTATGTAGCTAATTATATTTTTTATGTTATTTTTTCGTTACATGGTGGCAGAATAAGAATTTAGTTTTCTTATAACTTTCACACATAAAACAGGTTTGCATTTCTTGTGCTCCCTATTTAACTTTTACTAGGTTTGTAATATAATAGCGTTTTGAAATCTTATAGAACTACCTTTGATTTTTCTTTTGATGGTGAGTGCAATTTTAAGATTCAAATTGAGCTTTTTTGAAGGGAGACTCCCTCACGCATAGAGGTTATCACCAATAAATGTTTAAGTTTTGTAGCTCATATTCGACTTTGAAGGAAATAATGCAATTGGTATAATATTGTCACGTAGCTTTAAATAAATACTAAAGTTTTAAAATAAGTTGATTTATTAGCGAAAACCAGGAAATAGTAAACGGGTAGAAGAATAGCGAAAATCTCCTCTACTCGGGATTACATAGTTTATATGCAAAAAAATGAAAAAGGAAATGAACATAACTAGTAGTCTTATTGACCTATAACAAAAATAATAAAAAGTCCTTCATTAATAGTGTTGAGTCCTCCAGTTAGATAGTGTTCAAGTCAGGAACGCTTCAATATAGATGCAATATAATGCATTATTGATCATGATCATTAATATTCTGGAAAATACATAATACAACATTGAATTTGATTGTAGAATTATAAAAACATAATACATTATCTAATAATTTATGGATTACCATTCAGGAAACATGTTTACACGCGCTTAAATTAAATTAAACGTATACAATATACACAGTATTGTGATGGATGTTTCTATTTTTTTCTGAAAATTCCCCCCATTATTTAACGAACGCCCGACTGTCTATGAATTTCGAAGGAAGAGTAATACGCACCAGAGAAGTTTGTCATTACACAAACCATTCATAACATTTTTCCTTTTGAAATCGTTCACTAAACCAGACTAGATAAGGCACTAAGGAGGATGAAATATCCTTCTCCTTTTTCTGGCCTGACACAAAATCAATTCGGTGTGCTGTTATAAATGAAAACTTTTTCGGGGTTTTTTTGGTTTTACAGGATCAAATAATTGCAAATTGGAGCGTAAAAAATGATTTCGTGTCATTTTTCATGCACGGATCATTGATTTTGCTGCGACATGAAAGTTGCATTATTTAGACTCGTGTATGGATTTTATACGAGATTGATCAAAAAGGGAAATCTGGATGTATAAGACATGTTTGGTTGAACATTGTGCTTGCTTTAACCAGTATTTCTAAGTTATTTCATTTATTTAGGGAACATAAGTAATTGGTCTTTCTTTCATCCATTAGATCAAAATATTTTCTGTTAACGGATGTATAAAACTTTTAATAATCATTTCAAAGTTTGACTGTGAAAAAAGTGGAGATAAAATAAATATCTCGTTAATAAATCTTATAACCATATTATTAACGATACCCAGCAAAAAAAATCAGCAAAATTTTTTTCGAAAAAGTGATGGGAATTTGGACACTTTGTCTGCAGTTTTCTCCAGGAAATCTGCAGTTTTTCTTAGGAATTCTACAGTTCTCAAAGAAACTCTTCAGTTTTTTTATAAGACCGCTGAAATGCCTTAAGAATGTATTCAAAACTGCTGTAAAAAACTGCAGACTTACGTGCTGAAACACTGTTGCTACGAAATAACTACAGACTTCTTTGAGAAAACTGCTATTTTGACGCTTTTTTGAAGGAACTTTGGATATGATATTTTGCCGGGTTTATTTTTCGTTAGTAAATGTTATAATAAATATACATTCAGTGAAGTCAAATGTGTCTACACCCTGTCCTTAAACATACTATGAAAACAATTCTTCTAAACCAGCTTTGAACAACGGCTGAAATTTCGCAATGCCTCTCTTGCCATCTAATAATAAGAAGCGATATGATGTACTTTGGCAAGTTGTCGTTTTGAGCAGATAGATGAAGTCCCTAATTGGCTGTAGCCTCCATCATGTTGACTTATGGGCCGATGCTATGAGAATGACACGACAAGACAAATATTTATCGAGGAGACCGGGCTAGATGGGATCTGGGAGCTCTCTGAAGACCCGGTCACAGTTAATATGTACGCAAGTATTAAATGAGTGACGTCCTGGATATATCGGATAATTACGGAATGGAGTGTTGTTCATTATGAGGAGAAGATGAGGTTAATATTCGTTGTTACAGAGATAATTCCTTTTCTGTGTTATTTCAGAGTGTCATACTACGTGTGGGGGGAATTAGTTAACTTTGGAGAGGCAGTGATGCATTATTTATTAAGTATTCGGCGAACAAAAGAGTTAAAAGTAACAATAGTTTATGCAAATTAACTTATTCTAACTTTTATGAAATAAGCTTTGGAGATAAAATATTATATGTCAGGATATAGCAGGAAACGATTTTTTATATTTTCCTGTTTTTATGACTTTTAATCAGTAACGTTGTACAATTTTAATGTATAAAAAGGTTTTCTTATGGTTTAAAAGCCTTTAAAATTGTGCGTGTTGAGTTATCTAATTGATTGGAAATAGGGGGGTTATTATAGATTCTTACTTTAAAATATATTATATTTAACTTTTAATATTTCACCCCATGATGAAGTATTTTGTTATGATAACTGAAGCTTTTATTCAAGAAAAAATATTAGTATCTGAAAAATTATAATATTCCAAATTTTTGGTAAATACTTTAGGCTATTTGGTAAAATTTATGGGTTCTCATATAAACATAAACATAAACATAAACATAACGTTTATTATTTTATGCAGCAATTTTACAATTTTACATTGAACATAAAAGGAACGAACAAAACACAGAAACAAAAAATGTACATAAGAATACATAACTACTATAAACAATAGAGAAAAAATATTAATTAAGTTGTTTGTATTACTCAGGGGTCAGCGCAGTGACCCATACGAGTAACTAAAACTATTTAATTAAAAAATTAAAATTATTTTTAAATTATAAATACAATATAAGATATTATTAAAAAATTATATATAATTAAATACAAGTGAAAAACTATCGCGAGGTGAGCTTCAGTATTATAACTCAGAATAAAAAGAGCGTTTGTGGGGAAAAAATAAAAAAAAATCCTCAATTTTATCTATTGTCATAACTAAGAGTTTTAGTTGTTTCTTAAATTTAAAAGGAGATCTTTCTGATTTTAGGTCTTCAGGTAAAGCATTAAAGAATTTAGGTGATTAATAAACAAAATTTTTATGAAATATTTATTTTTTTTATTTAGGCACGGTATATAGGTTTTTTGATCGTAAATTATAACTGATGTTTCGTAATTCAGAGCTATTGTCCTGTTTAACAAAGTAAATTACAGTTTTAAAGAAAAAAAGGTGGCGAATTCGCAAAATATTCAATTTTCGGTATAAATCAATTAAAGTTGGCTGGTTACTACAACTTAAAAACTTAATAATTTTGTTTTGAATTTTTATTACAGGATTTACCCATTACTGCCTGACGTCCCTTTTTAGGGACGTTTTTTAAAAATCCTCCTATTTCTACAAAAATTGTTCCTTTGAATCAAAATTTGCACTGATGTATCTCTGATCTTCATAGAACATAAAGAACACAAGAAGAAAGCAGAATTTAAAAAAATTTTTCTTTTTTTTTAAAGCTGGAAGATAGAATTTTTCTAAAAAGTGCTTTTTTAAAAATTTTAAAAGAAAAAGCTTAAAAATCCTAGTTGTTATTTAAAAAAAAATTTCAATGCCGATATATATTACTGTTTATACATAAAATCAGTTGGGGTGTTTTTTTATTTTTCCAAAATATTTTATCTTGACCTTATTTTGGACCCTCGAAAAGCGTCCCTAAAAAGAGACATCAGGCACGAATGCCCCCGTGGTTTTCCCCATAGTGAAATGCTAGTGTTTCCTTTATTTTTTCATAACAACGTGTTTGATTCTTATGAAATGAATTGAATAACTTATATTTATAAAATTACTTTAATTTTAGCTAATAAATTTATTATTTTTGTTTATTTTTTTGGAAAATACTGTTATTTCTGACAAATTAATGGAATAAAAAGTCTCAAATTATAAGGAATTAATTAATTTATATTAATTAAAAGGATTAAATTAATCATTTTACTATATTTATTACTTATGCAAATATATTCCGGTTATATTTTAATTAAAAGTTTAATAATTATTAGTTTTAATGACTTTTTGTCATTAAAATTGCCAAAAAGTCGCTTTTGTGATAAATTTTCGGCTTTTTTTCTAATTAGATGCAGCTAATCATTGTGTTCTATACCGCAGATCAATCTATATCATCTGGCTTGCTAATGCACATCACACTAATGCTTGATTTTTGGGGAGAAATTCGTGTTCCGCACAATGAAATTAAATAAAATGAAAAAAGTATGGGCATTTGAAAGACTTAAACTTCACAAATTGAGATATTCTGATGGATTTGAGGTGTGTAAAAGTAATTAATACTTAATATTAGGTAACACATAAACAAAGAATTTCTTTTTCAATTAAAAACTTTAATTAATTTGCAATTAACATAGATTTGAGAGGAAAAACGTGTTTTAGAGCATAAAAAATGCTCAAATTACGTTAATTAGGGTTAGTTTACAGTTAATTGGATAAATAATTAATATTTTTTGTTCATATTCATGTTAGAGTATGGTTCCGATCACTTTTAGTGCACTTAAAGAGGTTGAAGATGTTTTTGAGGCTTTAAAAAAGTTTTCTACCATGCGTTTACTATAGGGAAAAACAACGGGGGCATTCATGCCTGACGTCCCTTTTTAGGGACGTTTTTTAATTTTGGTGTAGAAATTAAAATTTTAACCTGGAATTTTTTTTCACTATTTTTCCAGTTGTTTTGGGGCTATTTACTATGTTTTTACCAAATATTTAAGAAAAATAAAAAGTTGGGCATTAATGGGTTAATATTTTCCAAGTAATCACCACCCCAAATAACAAGTCCATAACTTAAGATTGAGTTTACCCAAGAATAATATAATTGTAACAGAAAATTCCTATTTATGATTTTTTTTATGTAATAAAGTTTATAGAGAATATAACGAAGTTTATTTGTTAGATAACTCACGTGTGATTTCCATTTTAAGTTTGAATCTACGAATAATCCAAGGTATTTTATGGATGTTACTTGTTGAAGAGGGGGGCATTTGCAATCAGAAACATTACAACCGTTGAGATGATAACAGAGACTAAGAGATTCAGATGGACCATAGATACTAAAGTTTATAAATTTAGTTTTATTTATGTTTATAGAAAGTTTATTGGCGTTAAACCAGTGATTAATTGCTAAAAGGTCTTCATTTATATGACTTTGTAAATCTTCATAATTAGAACTTGAATACAAAATTACCGTGTCATCAGCATAAGTTATGATTTTACCGTTGATTTTTCATTTACAAAAGTCATTAATGTATATGATGAATAATAAAGGTCCAAGGATTTAGCCTTGTGGCACGCCAGATTTTATGTTTAAAAGTTTACTTTTATAATTTTCCAATCTCACAAACTGCTTTCGATTAGTTAAGTAAGAAATGAACCAATTAATTACAGCTCCTTGAATTCCAATAGAGTATAATTTATCAATTAAAATGTCGTGATTTACACTGTCGAAAGCCTTGGAAATGTCTAGAAATACAGCAGCTGATTTGTAATTTTTGTCTATGTTATTGAAATTATATTTTGTAAAAGCTAATAATGCGTTTTCAGTACTAAGGCCTGGAATGAAGCCGAATTGGTTTTCAGATATGATTTTGAAAGTTTTCAAATAGCCATAAAGTCTAGTATGCACTATTTTTTCTAGAACCTTAGAAAAAACCGGTAGAAGGGAAATTGGTCGATAATTTGAAAAGTCATTAATATCACCAGATTTATGAACGGGGACGACTGTTGCAGTTTTTAGGGATGAAGGAAAGCAACCTTTTAAAAGGGAAAGATTAATAATTTTGTAATGACAGATATGTGATGGTTAGCCACTAATTTAAGAAGTTTTGTCGTTATTCTGTCATAACCAGGAGATTTTTTATCATCTAGAGAGTGTATAATTTTATAGGTTTCTAGATCAGTAGTCTCAGTGAGAAAGAAAGTGTTTAATTGACTTGTTAAATACCTTTTGTAATTACCATTATCTGTAAGCACATCGCTTGATCCCATATTTATAAAAAACTTGTTGATATTTTCTGCTAATAGTTCATTATTGTTGGATGAAGGTTTTTTTTCTTGTATGTTAGAGTTTGTAATTTGATTTACAAATTCCCATTGCTTTTTAACATTTTTGCACTTTGAAAATTCAGACACAAAATAGTTATGCTTTGCGTTTTTAATTTTTATTTTCAGTTCTTTTTGTAAAGCTTTGTAATTTTGTTCGTAAAATACATCGAAGGGGTATTTTTTATGTTTTATATACAATTTTTCTTTAGCTTTAATTAATTTTAAGATTTCCAGACTAATCCAGTTTTTATTTGTTTTGCGGTTTTGTTGATCAAAGCAGTGAGTAAAATTAAATAGGATATTCCTTAATACATCTGCAAAACCATCATACAATAAATCCACATCTTCAGCATTAGGATTTAAAGAAAAAGTATAATTTAGCAGAAAAGTATTTACCTTATCATAATCAATTCTTGAAGTCTTTGTCTTTGAGGTCTTAGCCGTTCAGTTTAAACTACTTGAAGCTCTATATTTTAATTTACAGGCAATCGGGTAATGGTCCGTTAGGCTATTTTTAAAAATGACAGATTCAGCACTAACATCAGAACCCCGAAGTATCAAATGATCAATGCAAGAACTTGAATTAACTCGAGTAATACCATCAATAAGGAAAGAAAAACCTTCAGAACAAAGAAGGTTTTTGTATTCTTCTATAGGATTTGAACATGTTAATATATCTATATTTAAATCACCTATTATAAGCACGTTTTTGGAATTTATGTTTTTAAGCTTACTAGATAACTCGAAATTAAAATCACCAATGCTGAAGTTTAGGGAACGATATAAGCAAATAATAGTCAAATCAAGAGAATTTTTATAAAACAATATTGACTCGGCAGTATTCATGGTAAATGAACAATCACTAAAAATATCTAAATGTTTTCTTACATAAACACCGATACCTCCAGATTTATTTAAGTCTCTGCAGTAGAAATATGAGTCATACTTATTTAAATTATAAAGAGAGGTTTCGTGACTATAAATCCAAATTTCTGATAAAATAAGTACATGTATGAAATCAAAGGAAGAATTTATTAATGCTTGGAGTTCATCAAAGTTCTAGCGAATGCTCCTAATATTGAAATGAACAATTTTTAAGTAGCAAGAGGTATAAGTATTTGATTGGGACAAAAAAGTATTAAAATCGATTAGGTTATCCACATAAGTAAAGCTGTATTCATTTTCAGAAATAGAATCAAGAACAGTTACTTCACTATTAGTTGGGAACACTTAGATTCAGAAGATCGTCAGTACTTACAATTCGGATAACCTTAGAGTTTTCATTTTCCCTTAAAAATGTTTTACCGTCCTTTACCCATGCATATTTGTAGTTGTTTGCCTCTTTAAACTTTCTACAGTGGAAGAATAATTCTTTCATCCTCGGAGTTAAGTGTTCATTGAAATATACTGGTACTTTCCCATATCTATCATTTACTTGTGATGAGTTGATCCTTTTATTCCTCGCTGCTTTTAAACACATGTCTCTCTGATGTTTGTTTGCAAACTGCACTATGATCGGTTTTGGCTCTTTTTTCGAGGTTGGGATTCTATGGGCAGTTGTCACTTGATCAATCAGATTAATGTCTAGGCAAGAGAAAACGTTTGTTAAGACTTCAGTAATGTTTTCATTTTCGGATTCTGAAAGATTAGTTATTTCAAGGTTAGTTCGTCTGGAGTACTGCTGCAGATCTGCTATTTCAGATTGGGCCAGTTTTAGGTCCTCTTTGATCTGGATGTTTTCTTTTTTAGTTCGTCCTTTTGAGACTTCAAAGTTTGGACTTCCGAAGTCAACTCTGTAATCTTCGAAGTTAAATCCGTGATGAGACCGCTGTTGAACTCAAGACTTTTTTCGTATTCTTTAAGTTGAGATTTGATGTAAACATATATAAAAGCACTAATTAATATTTAACCAAACCTTAAATACTAACTTAAACTTTTAAGAATAAGAAAACTTAAATAGAGAATTTGTAAAAGTCTTTTTCTGATAATTATTATCTAAAATCAAATTTGATTTGATTTTGCAGTTTGCAGAAATCTATTCAGTTTTAACTTAAAATTTAAATTTCGATTTGAATACTCAAATTTGATTAACATAGAATCTCTCTATTCTAAAAAAAATTTTTGGTGATTTAATTACTGATCCGTATAACACATATTTGGTATCAAACTGTCTGGATTCTTTTGAGGATGTGCAAAGTGCCTTTAGAATTTCTAAAAAAAATCTCAATTTTAAAATATTTCCATTTTTTTAGATTACGGATAAGGTTGCAGTTATAAAGCAAGAAACTATGAATTTCAAAAAAAAAATTGAAAACATATTTCACTGGGTTTTAATATTCAAATAAATTAAATAATAATCTTTCTATTTATAACACGAATTTAAAAAATATATTTTGGGTTATTTTTAACAATATTTGTATTTCTGTTGTTTGAACGGTTTTAATTATATTTAAAACTTATGTACCTAAATAATTTATCTTTTATTTTGTAAATAACAATTTAATATTTTTACATTTATCTTTGTCGTTGTGGCAACCTAATCATTACCATATTTACAACAAAATATAAACTCGCTTTCGGAAATTTTGAACTTTTGCATTTATTTTTTACAATTATTATTATTTTTATATTCTTTTGCAAGTATGTTTTTAAGGTAGTAAAATGTGACACCTTATTTCATAATGCCAAAACGCAAACAACTAGATAACACGGGGGACTGTTTTAGAAATTAAGATAAAAATCGAAAATGTTTGAAGTCTAAACATTCGTGTCATTGCTATGAAACTGACACAACTTCGACGTTTGTTTGTTCTCATGAAGATAAAATTCTAAATTTTCGTGATGTTTACGGTATGAAACCAATCGATGAAAATAGTTACAAATTTTAAGAACGTTAAATTTATTCCTGAGATGTTTCAGTGCTTCTTAATGGATCTGTGAAAAAACATTACCTTGGGGAAATGGTAAAGGAATGTTACATTGCTCTGTTGTTAATTTTCTTGGAATTATAAAGCGACCCGCCAATTAATGTTACCATAAAGGAACTGTTAAGTTTCCGCTACTGAATGTATATCCACCATTTTCGAAAGAATACCCCGGAGAAGTACTAACCCTGTTTTAAGAATGTTTTATAAAGTGAGTAAGTGCAGTGAGCAGGGTTTTATGAGGAATTGCGAAGCGGTTCAAACGTGTCTGCGTCAGCAGTTAACGGGGGTTGGCGAGCGATAGCGAGCAGGGGGCGGTAGCTCCCTAGTTCCTGAAATTTTAGTTTTCTCCTCTCCTGAAAAAAACTAAGTAAAATGGGAATAATATTTGCAGAGTTGTTTTAAATTAAGGAAAACATAAAAATGATTAACTGTTCCTTTTATTGCAATTGGTTACTTAACAAATTTAATTAATAATCCCTCTGCTAAAACTATTTGAAATGCTTCGAAAGTTTTTCACTAGAAGGATTTTTAATATTCAGAGTAAAGTGGGGTTGTTGTCAAAAAGCAAAGCAATAATGATGTCAGGATAGGGTGTCTCAAAAAAAACTTTTTTTCGAAAAACCTCGCTCCCCAGGGCTTTTCCCATTCCTTTTGGTCCCAAAAGATAGTGTGTAAAGTTTCAGCCCCCAAAATTAACTCTAGGGTTTGCCTGTAGAGCCCCAAAGTTTGAAAAAAGTGGAAAAAATGACCTATTTTCAGAATTTTTAAAAATTATATTTTCAGATTGATACTGCGATAAAACTGGTTCAAATGTGTCATTTAGGACTTATTTAGATGGAATATATTTATATATGTGTATTAACTGCACCCTATAGCCCCTATAATTTAAGATTAAAGCGTACTACTTAAGGACGTTGCACTCGCCAAAGCTTATAATGCACTACCGGTGGACGAAATGAATTAAATTTGAATTTCTTTGAAGGAACTCCCTCAAATTATGCCATTTGATGCTAAATTGATATTATAAATTATAAAAACACTTGAAATAACAATAATGAGGTCTTCCACTGAGCTTTTAATGTAAAAAGTGATTTTCTTCAAAATTTCTCTTTTCCAGCTTATCAAACCCAAATTTTATATTAAAAATGATGGTTGTTGTACTTTTTTAGATACCAAACATTCAAAACTTTATGGGGGTTAATTTTTAATAAGTAGAATTAAATTTTAAACCGCACAGATCAGAAATAACATGGATATTTCCTATACCAGACGTTAAAATCGATTTTCTTTTTTTAAGTTTGGAAAATTACTTCCTTTTAACGTATTAGGGGAAAATTTTAATTAGAAACTGATTTCTTTAACATTTCAACCAAGATTCACAAGCATTAAACTATTTCCTAACTTTGAAAAAAGAAAATCAATTTTCACATCTGGTATAGGAATGTTCCATGTCATTTCCGATCTGTGCGGTTTAAAATTTAATTCTACTTCTTAAAAATGAAACCCCTATAAAGATTTCAATGTTTGGTATCTAAAAAAGTACAACAACCATCATTTTTAATATAAATTTTGGGTTTGATCAGCTGGAAAAGAGAAATTTTGAAGAAAATCACTTTTTACATTAAAAGCTCAGTGGAAGACCACATTATTGTTATTTCAAGGGTTTTTATAATTTATAATATCAATTTAGCACCAAATGGCATCATTTGAGGGAGTTCCTTCGAAGAAATTCAAATTTAATTCATTTCGTCCACCTGTAGTGCATTAAAAGCTTTGGCGAGTGCAACGTCCCTAAGTAGTACGTTTTAATCTTAAATTATAAGGGCTATAGGGTGCAGTTAATACACATATATAAATATATTCCATCTAAATAAGTCCTAAATGACACATTTGAACCAGTTTTATCGCAGTATCAATCTGAAAATATAATTTTTAAAAATTCTGAAAATTGGTCATTTTTCCCACTTTTTTCAAACTTTGGGGCTCTACAGGCAAACCCTAGAGTTAACTTAGGGGGCTGAAACTTTACACACTATCTTTTGGGACCAAAAGGAATGGGAAAAGCCCTGGGGAGCGAGGTTTTTCGAAAAAAAGTTTTTTTTGAGACACCCTAATGTCAGGACCATTACCACACGTCACAAATTCAATTTTCTCGGTCCTGATAAGTCTAGGCTACGGCTAGTTGTTACTTCCCCTCATGAACTTTTTGCGCTTCCCTCTTATAATCTCTAATATGAAAACAAGGATAGACATAATGTATCCAAACAAAAGAATATAAAAAGCACCGGACAAGTCATTCAAAGAAAGGGATTCATCAGATCTCTGGGGTAAGCTGTTGTATGCGATCTCAAGCCATCTCTTAAAAAGCTCGTCGTTCAAATGCTTATGATAAAGACCTGAGTAGTTGATTCTTCGGATGACCAAGTCCAAATCCTTCTTGCAGCAAAACTTCTTGTTGATTGGCAATGACGCTGGAAATGTAAACTCGTTGTCTTCCGATAAGTATTTAGTAGAAAGAGGAGGTTTTCCATACATGCAGGTCAACAAAGTTCTAATTGTAACCACAGCACGTTTAACTCCGAATCCAATCATTGGTTCACCTTGTTTCTGAAGGCACCAGTCCTGCTCTCGCATCATTCTCTCTATGTACACCAAGTGTTTTTTACCGCTTGTCTTTAACAAGTGGTTGATAAACGTACCAGGTTCAGAGTAAGCACAGTACTTCCCCTCTTCTATAGCTGTAGCCAGTTCTGTGAAAGTGGCCACGGGTTTTTCGAACTGTGGAACTGTGAGGAATGACAAAAGCACCGCGGCGTAACCAGCAGTAATGACGAAGCCGAAGAAATACCATATCAACAGTAAAAACGTTTTGTTGGTTGTCAATTCAGATCCTTGCTTAAACATTTGGTCTGATGTATTCAGCAAAACACGAATAAAAGACGTTGATTTCTTGTTGGTAATGTAAAACAGTACAGAAATCAGCAAAACGGATAGTACAATGCACAGCCAAGATGGCACGTCAAAGGGATATATAAAAGCATATGCTTTAGGCAAACTTTGAGGTAAATCGGTGGCAAAAGTGAAACTGGTATCTGTAAATGGCTCGCTCAGGTCCACTTCCTTAATTCTTAGTGGATTCGCAAAAATTAAGCCAGCATCCGTTGTTCCATTTGTTACCATTTTTATTACTTCAACCACGCTACTTCTTGATGCAATCTTTCCAAACCCGCCAGACGAATTGAGGTGTTTGAATTTCTCTCTCAAAGAATGAGTAATGAGTCTTCCTAAGGCTTCTAATGAATTTATAAATTTAGTATAGCTATCTTCATCTATTGTTAAAAACTCATTGATTTTGAGAGTTGAAAATGTAAAGTTGTTAGGGAAGTAATCCATTTTAGAAAGCTCATACAGTTTCTAAAATATTATGCATGAGTATTTATGCAACATACGAAAGATAGACTTTAGCAATATCAAATAACGAGAGAGGAGAAATCATGTGCAAAATTGTACAATGGAGAATCAAAAATAATATATTTAAATGGTAAAGTTAAGTAGTAATTTTTTACATCTTTTTGAGAGCACTTGCGATTGTTTCAAGTACTCTGAAAATTCCTTTCTCAATCTAAGGTTAATTAAATACACAGTTATTTTTATAAAGAGGTTTTTCATTCCGTTTCAGATTCTGTCAACATTCTTCTTTTTAACTTCAATGAAGGTATTTTAATTCTTTCTTAACATATCACATTTTTCTATGCATCAGTCATAAGTTTTCTTGAATTATTACAATTGTGCGGGTATTGTAGCAAAATCTATTATAAAACGTTCAGTAAATCTTCCTTTCAATACATGATAATTGTCTAACTGAATCAAATACCATTTTAGATTCATTGTTACTCTTACAAAGAACTTCGGAATAGGGATTTTTACAAAAACTAAATCATTTCGCCTATTTATAAAAAGTTAAACTAAAAGTTTAAATAAAGTTCACTTTACAAATACCTGTTACAAATACCGGTTATAGTTAGAAGGGAAGCATAAAACAAAAACTTCCTGTTCATCCTGATTTCTCGACAAAATGAGCATTGTAGAATTTACATTTTTATTTCATTAAACTTACCATAGCAACATGCCGTGCAAGGCACAGAGAGTAAAAAAAAAGTGTTCTTACTTTAATTTTAATATTCCTAACACCAAATGCTAATATTCTTGTTTAAGAATTTACATTAGCAATTATTTCGTCAAGCTCTATGTTTGATTATGTATGTATCCCTTGGCTACCAAAATGCAACAAAATTTTTATCGGGTGTATTCAAATTTTGCAGAATTTTATATTTGTGTAACAGTTAGACCCTGCTGTTCTGTTCTCCCTTACACCACTTGCATAGGTTTATCGGTTCAATGAGACTCAATACAAAAAATATCAGTTCTAGTGGTAAATGAATGGTAATTTTTTTTCCCGGAGAACAGTTTTGCCGGTAGTACGCACTGAAAAACAGAGAAACAAACATCATCTGTTTAAATTTTCCTGTGTTAAAATTCCCTGTTTTTAGTGCGTTATATCGGCAAAACTATTCTTCGGAAAATAAAAATTGAACAGTGCATTTTGTAGGAAATTTTGTCCAACTTTCTAATTTAACAAATTTTCTATATTTTTTTTTAAAAATATAAGCGAAAATCCGAAGATAAAGTAAAAAGTTTGCTATTATTAAGAATATTTTTGCGCTTTTTGATATGAAACCGACCTTTCACTTGGAAGTGAACTAGATATTCGGAATCAGCACCCCAAAAAACATATAAAACCACCGAAAAAAAAACTTTTCTACAATTTTTTTGACGCAACTGGCAATTGACTGTATTACTATTTAGAGCTTTTATTGAATTTTAGTTACTCTTTAAAACAAATTACACATTTTGTCATTAGAATCATGTTTTTTTACCCTTAAAACATTATATTTAACCCAAAAAATGTCTTTCCATCATTAAAAGAACAGAAAATAGGCCCGCGGGGGACCATTTTGTTTTGACTAGAAGTCCCAAACGGCACTTCCGCCTGGTCTATTTTGGATTCAGCATGTTTTAAACAATACTAGGGGGCTATCGCCCCCTGCTCGCTATCGCTCGCCAACCCCCGGGAACTGCTGACGCAGTTCCCCTAGGATTGCTTCGCAATCCTGTGCTCGCTACGCTCGCTCGCCATACGCTGGTACAGCCTAGCTGAGATTCATTACCAACTAAAGGTTCAATTCCGTTACCGCTTAATATCGCCAATCTCTTTTGAACACCAAAGTGTATAAATATTAGTAAATAATTTCAAATTCATATATTAAAATGGGTTCAATTCCGTTAGAGTCCCCGCTAAATATCACCTATCTCTTTTGAAAGCTTAATTTTCAAATATAAAATTTTTTTCAAAAATGTTTAATGATAAACTGAACAGTTAGGTAAACATCTAATTAAACATATTAATCCATAAATTTAAAATTATTTAGCAATATTTATAATTCTTGGTGTCCGAAAGAGGTAGGCGATTATTTAGCGGGAACTCTAACGGAATTGAACCTTAAAATGTTTAATTAGATCTATAACTGTTCAGTTCTTTCTCAGGAGCCGCACCCCCTTTGCCTTGAATCCTTGTGGAGCTTGGGTAGTACCAAGTGGCACACGACAACAACAACAACAAAAACAACAACAACTGTTCAGTTTATCATTAAAAATTTTTTATATTTGAATATTAAGCTTTCAAAAGAGATTGGTGATATTTAGCGGGAAATTTAACGGAATTGAACCCCAACTAAATTTATTGGTGAAAATGTAGTTTTATAAATAGTAATATGCAGCAGGGAAACATTAAATACAGTGTATGAAAAATATGTATACAGTGTTTAGAAAATTCATGGTTACTGTTGCATTAGCCAAGAAAAACCACCATAAGCAGTAAATTTTTATCAGATAAGTACTATTAACATGCATATAAAAATAATAATTTAACAGTAAATTAATAAAATGGTACATTTAATCCCTCTTAACATATTTGAACAGCTAATAATATCATTAGAGACTGAAATCGGGAAAAAATCAAATCCAAAACAATGCACTCATTTTGTAAACAAATTTATTGTTGCCAACCGAGTAAAAGAAATACAACGAAATCTGGACGTCACGCAAGACAATTATATATATAGATTTCCACCAATTTTGGTGCCTCTTTCAAAATATGAACAATTCGGGTGTTTTTTTCCTTTAACTTGAAGAATGGAATTAAACCTAAACCTTAAACTATTTTACTTTAGATTTACGGTCCTATGATTCAGAAGTTGTATAGCTCTTAAACTCAAAAAAAATTCAGTAGGGTCAATTTATGAAAAGCAAACATCATCAAAACCCTTCATGTCTAAAACGAAATTTGCAAAGATCAAAGGAAAAAAGTTCCCTGATGACATTAACTGCTTTTATTAAAAATCCCCTAATAAGGGTTGTTTCCTTCAACTGAAATTGATCATTTTAACACCAAAAACACTAAGAGAAATGCAAAAGAATAATTTACCTACGCTCAAAAAATTTTTAGACTAAATAGTTAATTCGTTAAAAGCATTTAAAATTTGGAGCCGCAAAAAAAGAGGCGTGGCCTGCTGTGACGTCATGGTATGAACCGGCGAAAAGTACCGATCGTTTGCCTTGCCTCTTGCCTGCATTTGTGTTTTGTTTTCGAACTGAGTATTTACGCTTTGCTTATCATAAATATTTTAAACTAAGATTTCGTTTATTATTCTTTTACATCATTACTGTACACAGAACAGGAATAGTTTTCAAATTGAGCCTGGTTTTATTCTAGCAGATTCGAATAATTCGCCGAAAATTTCAGTTTTAACTTCGGTTGATTTCCTTAGAAACGATACACGGTTCAATAAACCATAAATTGAGGAGTTAAACAAGCAAGATGAGTATTATTTCGTATTCTGTTTTTAAAGTTTTAAAAATCTACTAGCTGCTACAACCCGGCAAAGCCGGGTTTTACAGCTAGCCTTCTTTGGCGCTGAAGCAAGATTCGCTCGTTACTACCTGTTAGTATTTATTCATTCCCTGTAATTAAATATGCAGTTTTAATTCATTATCTTCGAAAGGGGTTTTGTCTCCAATTTCACATGGAATTGTCACAAATTTAATACATTGAAATAATTGTCATTTAATTTTCACCGGTCGTCAGCCCAATCCACCGAAACGGATCCGTACAAACTTGTTCTTAAATGAAATCTTACTACCCCTATATAAACCCGTTTTAGGTGGCATCCTCTCAAAACTTTCCACTTTAACCTTTTAAACGCCGCAATTCAAATTTCGAATTAAAGGTTCTGATTTTTGGCTTAAATGGCTTGTTTCATCATTACTAAAACCATTCTAGTCAGTTTTTGTCGGAAAAAAAATCCTAAGTATGATTTTGAGGATGTTCCCAAATGGGAACAATGGCGTTTGGGGTGAAGGATTTGGTGGCGTAAGCTTTTCCGTAAATTATTCTTGCACTATTAGTAATATTTTGGTGTAAAAAATACATAAGAGTGTTCCCATGCTCTTTAAAGCTAAAAATTTACGGTTCTGTGAAAAAAATTAGTTTTAATTACGGTTCTATTCGGATATCTAGCATAAAATCCACTAATTGCATTCAAATCTAATTAGCTTTCAAAATTGATAATCATAATTATCTCCATTGATTTATTGACGCTGTGTTTCTCATGGAATTGTGGCAAGACTAGTGATCCGCGTGTTAAATTATATTATTTACGCGGCACGCGACTTTATGTGGCAAGACTAGTGATCCGCGTTTTAAATTATATCATTTACGCGGCGCGTGACTTTATTTTATTTTTTAAGCTTTTTTCAAAATTCACTCGTTCCATTGTTATGTAAATAAATTATTCATGTTTATATTTTTAAACGTTTTGAGCATTTAATTAACGAGTCTGAAATAATCTATCACAGAATATTCCGAACTGAACCACATATATCTTACATCCATCTTACTTTAGAAGAGTGTTTTTAGATGTAAGCACTTTTCCTTATTTTCAAAATTCTTCAATTTTATTCCTAAAATTTTTGTGTAAAAAAGTACTTGAACAAAAATATGTACGCAAATCCTCAGAATCACTCCAAATATGCTCTTTTCATAACCCCTTTTGATAATTACTGAAAATTAATCGATCAGGGAGTTAGAAATATATACAATTTTAAGAATCTGCTATAAAGATTTGGAATTTATTTCTCCATAAATTAGGTGAACAAATAAAAATTACATATTTTTTTAATTTAAAACATCATTCTTAACCTGTTTAGATCCTTTGAGACTAAAAAGGTTCAAAAAATTAAAGAAAATAGGAAATAACTTGAATTTTTGCATGTTATAAAAATCCCCTCAAATACTATACCCCAAACGCCGATGTTCCCATTTGGGAACATATACGTTGTATTGGTAATTACTCTCCAAAATTAGAATATGAAGCTATTCTGTCAAGCCAAATCGGAAGATGTGTACTTAAGCTACCTAAACACAGCAAAATTATTTAAAACTAAAATTATTTAAAATTTTCACAAATTGAAACTTATGGAACTTTTGGAAGAGCCAAAAATCTCTAATTTTGATGTAAATTCTACAAAAAGGATTAAATTGCACATGAAAAACTTTTGAATGTAAAATAACTTCATATCTTTGAGTTGCTTTCTACCAAGTATCAAATTCCTGCATGAAAAATTAAGTGGTGAAAAAATTCCTTAAAATGATGTTCCCATTTGGGAACATCGGCAGGTAAAAGGTTAAATTATTATTTGATTTTTATTTGTCTCAGTGTTTGAAGTTAAGTGTTTATCCCCTTCTGTGTAAAGGGAAAGAAGAAATAAACAATCAAACATGTACCATAATTTTTTATAAATTCAATACGGCTCTAGTATCTCGTTAGGATAAATCTATTGAACTGTCAAAACTTTGAAATTTAATTTCAATGTAGATTTTCCTCACGCTCTTTCAAGGACGTTTTGCCTGTGTTGATAAAAATATTAACTAAAAACAGTAGGGCAAATTGAAATAATTTCTAATTTAAAAATGGAATTCTTTGGAGAAACGTGTTATATTATTGGCTCATCTACGGGTGGAAAGCTTTCGATCAAGACCGAGTTTGTGGAAATTGGTTCAGGGGTTCGGCCTGGCGGCCGGCCGAAAGGAACCTCTCCATAGAGTTAACATTAGAGCAAAACGAAAAGAACGCATAATTTTAAAATGGAAGGTTTTGAAGGAACGTGTTATATTATTGGCTCATCTAGGGGTGAAAAGCTTTCGATAAAGACCGAGTTTGTCCAAATCGGTTCAGGGGTTCGGCCTGGTGGCCGGCGGAACGGAACCTCTCCATAGAATTAACATTAGAGAAAAATTAAAAGAGCGTATAATTTAAAAATGGAAAGTTTTGGAGGAACGTGTTATATTATTGGCTCATCTAGAGGTGAAAAGCTTTCGATCAAGGCCGAGTTTGTCCAAATCGGTTCAGGGGATCGGCCTGGCGGCCGCCGGAACGGAACCTCTCCATAGAATTAACATTAGAGAAAAGTGAAAAGAACACATAATTTTAAAATGGAAGGTTTGTGAGGATCGTGTTATATTATTGGCTCATCTAGGGGTGGAAAGCTTTCGATAGAGACCGAGTTTGTCCAAATCGGTTCTGGGGTTCGGCCTGGCGGCCGGCGGAAAGAAAACCATATTATTTTAATATATGAGATTTAAAACTAATAAAAATGTTTTGTAATCTTGATTTTGTTCAAGGGTGAATTAAATCCTTGGTATTAATTTCTGATTTGTTACACATTAAATTTACTAATTTAATCACTTAAGAATAGATCACGATGACTTAATTTTTATATCTTCCAACTGTTATCGCCAGACGCCAGATTATAACAGTAATGTTGGCAACAGTAAGAAAATAAGATCACGATTATTGTAAAAATAATAATTTGAAGAGATGTGTTAAAATTTGAATAAAGGCAGCGGTGTTTTTTTACGATGGTGTTTTAATTTAGTAAATTGAGCTAGGTGATAACAAATCAGAAGTGGGATGACGAACGACGCACCAGTTAGCCTAAAGACGACGATTGTATGAAACGGATCTTCTTTTGGAGAAAAACGGATGGTAATCGCACATAGCGTCAACGAACAACGCCGCAACGAATAAGAAGTCAACGTCAAGGATAAACGTAGAGTATCCATTTAACGAAATCAACGATTTAACGAAACCAACGATTTAACGAAGTCAACGGGTACGTGCTCTTGTTTGAATAACGTATATTTCAGTTTGAATATTAAGGGCCATATTCAGATCTTCGCCGACGGCGAAAAAGTTCAGCTAAATAGTTGAGGCGATTTCGAAACATCTATTTCGCCTTGAACTTTTTCACCGTATTCAGATCTTCTTCCGAAAGGACGCGGAAATCTCGGAGATTCAGCTCATTGGTTAGTTGTGTTGTTGACGTGAAACGCTTAGCGACCAATAAAATCCCTCTCTAAAAAGGCGGGAAAACATCACTGATGCATTCACATGCTCCCAAAAGTGTAAACAAACTCAATCTGCACTGCAAGTCGCTTGTTTGTGTTGTTTGAGTGAACTAGAAACCAAGCTGAAGCTTTTAGCTGAGCGCACATATTAAAGAGTTGATAAAAACAATAAAAGAAAAAGAAAATATTTCATCTTTTCTTATTTCAACAAGCTTTGCACCTTTTAAAGGAGCATAACCAAGTAATTCTTGTAACTCATAACAGTAATGCTTCATTTCCCAAATTTAATTCCAAGTATGTTTTGGAAATTCATTCTTGCATGATTTTGAAAGAATGGTTATGAAAAAGAGAGATAATAGCTGGGGTAGAAAACAAAAATTCAATAGAAAAAAGTCATTTCATAAAGTATGATTAAATGGAAATATCTTTTCATCAAAGGAATCAATTACTCATTAAATTCAATATAATACAAGATGTTAGGAAGTAGGAACTATAATTCATAATTCTGGTTGATAAGAGTTTAGTATAATATTCACCTTATTGGTACAGTAAACTAATCCTTAATTATCATTTCCCAATTTTAGCTGCACTTTTTAAATCTATAAACTAAAACTTTGCAAGCTTATGAAACAAAATAAATAAGTACTTATACTATTTTCATTTCTACACAATATTTGAAAGTTCCCTTTTTTATTTTTACGATAGATTCAATAAAAGTTTAGGAATTTTGTATTAAATATTCTTCAACTTATTATATATTAAACTGCATACTTAATTTGTTGGAGAATTTTCCGCTCAATGGAGCAAAAATTATTTTTTTACAGTTAAATGTGTGAACTATTGCAGTTACTCTGTATTAAATTGAAATTTATTAGTACAACATGTAAGAAAGAATGAGGCAGATTTTACAAACAAATTTTTATTACTCCAGTTAGACTAAAGTGTAACTTGTGATAATTTCAAAGTATATTATATGAACTAAATCTTAAAAATATAAAAACTCCTCTAATCACAAAAAATATTATTTACTATCAACAAAAAAAGTAAGCACTACACCAATTTGTTCCAACATTTATACAACTCTTTTCTCAATAATGATTCTGTTTGGTTAATTGAGTATGGATTGTCACTGTTCACAGTGGAGGAAATTTTTTTCATAAATTATCAAATACAATAACTATACCTCAAAACAATTTAAATGAATAATTGATTAATTTCCATTACTATTTATCAAATATTTTTTAAAAGATAACTTTCAGTTTATAAAGAAGTTTCATCCTTTTAAACTTTTATAATTTTCCCTTTTCAATATTTCTTTCTGGATTCACAGAAAACAGCATTTTAGTTGAACTGGAAAAAAATTATATTTGCATGTAAACATAAAATTAAAATATTAATTACTTACAAGAAAAAATTATTTAACAGCATAATTGATTGTTATTTAATTATAGTACTATTTTGAAATGTTTATATTCGCATTCAATGATTTTTATCTTGGTGTAATCTTCTTAATTTAATTAATACTATCCTAAAATTGAAAAACACTTTTTTGCTGAAGGAAGCTAGTTTAATGGAAAGCGATAGAATAAGAATTCTTTAAATATGTGATATTCCAATGCAAAAAAATGCTATAAGCTGTACATAAAAAAAATCAAGAATTACAAGTAATAACTAATGTATTCTGTGCAAAATTGATATCTTTCATGACTTTAAAACACAAACTATTTCTTATATTATTACAACTGAAATAAACATTTAAATATATCTATTTTAAAGCTTTCCATTTATAACTTTCTCTGAATAAAAAAAAAGTACTGAACACATCCACCTTCTTAATTCAAATCTTGAATTGGACTTCCGAGTCTATTCAGAATTCTTAATCTTAAAATATAACAATTCAAAAAGGAATTTGCCACGTCGATTTGTGTAACATTAAAAACATTATAAATTATTCCATTTTATACTAAATGAACATTTTTATCCTATTAAGATTAGTAATAGTTGAAGCTATGTTTCTAATATTTGATACCAAAACAAACTTGGCGATATTTAACGGAACATAACCTAATTGATCCGAAATATTGAATACACAAACATTTACCAATTCTGAAAGATTCCATAATGAGAAAATTAAATAAAAAAACGATTTACATACCTCAAATTTTTCTTTGCTATCGGGAATAATCTGAAGCAGGGCAAGGAGTGTTGGTTTGGCATGGTCGACTCTTATCTCAGCTGTGCCATTTTTCTTCTGTGCTCTCTCATTCTTGTTAAATTTATCAAATATTTTAATATATCAATCCAGACATTAATGACTCTACATCTTACTAATCAAAGCATGCAAATTTCCCTAAAGGTGGACGCCCGATTTTTGTTACGAAGTACAACCAAATGAAGAATGTAAACAAACTGTTTCCAAGGTTTCAGCGCAGTTTCAGCCAATGAGAGAAGAGAAAGTCGGTAATTTCGCCGTCAGCGATTTCGAAAAAGTGAGTCGAGAAAAAGTCAATCTAAATACCGTTTCAACTATTTAGCTCAACTTTTTCGCCGTCGGCGAAGATCTGAATATGGCCCTAAGTTTACGGTACACTACGTGAAAAAAAAATGTCTTATTTGGGAAAAGCAAGAAGGTGGATTTATTGGAGTTAGCATGCGAATTAGGCGGGGAAGTTAATGATGGAATGAAAGTTGTAGAATTAAAAGATTCGATTTTGAATTCTTCACGTTATGAGGAAGAGTTTTCTAAAGTATTATTGGAGAGGATAAGTAATGAACGTGAACGTTTAGCAAAAGAAGAACGGGCGGAACGTGAACGTTTAGCAAAAGAAGAACGGGCGGAACGTCTAGCACTAGCAAAAGAAGAACGCGCTGAACGGGAAGCAAAGGAAGAACATGCCTTCGAGTTAGAAAAATTGAAGTTAGCCAGGGAAAATGCGTTGAACGATACGGAATTTGGGTATCAGTTCAATCACGATATGATTGCTAATAAGCCAAAGACTGACTTGCAAAAATTAATTCGTAAATTTGATCTTAAAGAGTCAGAAATTAGCCTTTACTTAGTATTATTTGAAAGGCAAGCACGTAGGGCCGAAGTGGATAAAGAAGATTGGGTATCACACTTGTTAGGTTTACTTCCTTACGAAATAACGCAAATAATTGCTAGAGAACCCGAAGAAACTGCAAATGACTACGAATATATTAAGACATTGTTACTAAAACGTTCCAAACTAAGCCCGGAAAAATTTCGCCAAAAGTTTTTCCAACTTCAAAATTCAAACACTACATGGAGCGATTTTGCATTTGAATTACAAAACTATTTTGAAGAATGGATCTCAGGATTAAACATCACAGATTTCCAAGGGTTGAAAAGATTTGATTATAACGGATCAGATGAAACGTAAAGTGCCTGGTGAACTCAAGGATCATTTCATCGATGAATGGGCAAAATTTGTGACGCCAAGGGGTCTTGCCAATAAGTTAGATGAATACGAAGCAATGAGGGGACAGAGATCAATGAATCAAGCATACGGACGTAGACAGGCAAGTAAATTTAATAATTATTCAGTTAACAATCGTTTCCAACGTTCCGAGAGCATTAATAAATTGAAAGTACGGGCTCCACCAACGGAATCAATCCCAAATCGTAATTCTGCAAGTTACCGAAAACCTTTACGTAATGAGAAAGGTGAGCAAAAGTGTTTCAATTGTAATGACTACGGGCATTTTTCTAAGGATTGTCCAGTGAAGTCTCGCACTACTGGAAATAACGTGACCAACCTTACCACGAAAACTATGAGTAGTTCAAATTCTCTTGTCTATCTAAAAAATGCAAAGATTAACAATGAAACCTGGGTAGATGCCTTAATTGACACCGGAAGCTCTAGCTGTCTGATGAAACAATCAGTCTTTAACAAACTGAACATCAAGGTTATTCCTGAAAAACACGAAATTTACGCCTTTGGAAGCCAAAGTATACCAGCCGGTAAAACCTACGGAAAAGCAGTGGTTGATGATGTTTTAGGAAAGGAAATAACAGTGCTCATTGTAGATGACGAAGCTCAACCAGTAGACTTGTTAGTTGGAAGAACATGGTTAGATATGCTTCACATAGCTTATGCAAGAGTGGGAAACGAATTGCATATTGACGAAGCACCATTCAATAAGTTACAAATAAATTTAGATAGCACACGAATTAAGCTAAAAGCAGTTCAAACTACTGTGCTTGAAAGAAATACAGTTAATTTAGTTGATTGTAAAGTTGAAGATCATGAAGGATTAGTTATAATTAAGGACAGTGGAAATATCGACTATCTATTTGAGGTGGCGAACGGAAAAACAAAAGTGCCTTTCGCAAATGCTCAAAATGAAGACATTATACTGAAGATAATTTATTAAATAAAAAAAACTTTTTAAAAACCACGTTTTTATAAAATGCACTAAAAAGTATAAAATAATTTTTTTTATTAAAATGCACTAAAAATTATAAAATAATTTTTTCTAACTTGTAAAACGAAAAACGTGGGGATCATGCATTAGAATATAACCAAACAGCACAAACATTCACGATTCGTCCATTATTTCCACTTGTATGACGTAATGTTGCTAGCAATTACATAAACTTGACATAGTTTATATAATCTGAGTTAATAGGGTGTAAAAAGCACCGCGAGAATCTTATGAAATGTGTATCAATTATATATTGTGTTAAATTCAGAAATAAATTGTGTTAAATTCAGATAATTCATCAGCTTCTTGCGTATAATACCAAGTACCTATATAATCCATGAGCCCCACGTTTTTCGTTTTACAAGTTAGAAAAAATTATTTTATAATTTTTAGTGCATTTTAATAAAAAAAAAATATTTTATACTTTTTAGTGCATTTTATAAAAACGTGGTTTTTAAAAAGTTTTTTTTATTTAATAAATTATTTTCTGCTTTATAGTTTTGTTTTGTTGACTAGGGAGCTACCGCCCCCTGCTCGCTATCGCTCACCAACCCCCGTAAACTGCTAACGCAGGACCTTTTGGAATTGCTTCGCAATTCCCACAAATTCCAACTCGCTAAACTTAATATACACTATATAAAACAATTAAACAATTTACAGAAAAAACGTCAACCAACTTTCCAAAGATACGTCACCAAATCCCCTCCATGAATAAATCTCCCTTAAAAGTTTGAATATATATTAACACGAACTTATCAAAAATTTAAACGAAATCTTTTTAAAAATATTCCTCTTAATTATTTTTAATCTATGGTTATAAAAATAATTAATTCTAATTGTTTATCAATATTCGGACTAAACAATAACCATTATTTTAAAGTAACTCGTTAGTTTAATATGCCTAGTGTTTATCATTCATATTTTTTTAAAACCCAGACTTGTTAAACAATACCGTTTAAGCAATTGAAAATAATTAGAGACAAAACATCCCTATTATAAATATTGGACAAAAAGTGTGAAATTTTAGTATAAAATGGCGTGCATGTAAGTTTTTAGAATATGTTTTTATCAGTCTTTGAGTGACATTTCATCAAGAAAGTACTTTTTTAAAAGTTGAAAAAACATGTTTCATTTTAAAATATAGCGTCACTCGGGCATTGTGATTGGATGCATAATAATTTGATTGACAGTACTTGCTTTGTAACTGCGACTTTATCCGTTATCTAAAAACTGGAAATATTTTAAAATTGAGAATTTTTTTGAAAAATCGAAGGGCCTACTAGGAAATCCGGAAAGAATCCGGACGATTTGATACCATGTGTCATTCGGTTCAGTAATTAAAAAGCCTTTCTCTGGAAACCGTTCACCAAAAACCTTTTTTTAGAATAGTGAGATTATATAATCTATTAAAACTAAAAAACCCCTGGGGGTTCAGGGGAAGCAAATTTAACCGAAACAACGAAGAAATATCGCATTGTCATCCAGATCTAAACCGTGTTCAAAATTTCAAGTCTCCACCTCTTCGGGAAGTGAGTTCCACCCAAAAACCCCCTGGGGGTTCAGGGGAAGCAAATTTAACCGAAACCACGAGATAATATTGCATTGTCATACATATCTGATCTGTGTCCAAAATTCCAAGTCTACCTCTTCGGGAAAGTCAAAAATCGATTTATAAATTCCACCCGAAAGCCCCCCTGGGGGTTCAGGGGAACCAAATTTAACCGAAACAACGAGATAATATTGCATTGTCATCCAGATCTGATCTGTGTTCCAAATTTCAAGTCTCTACCTCTTCGGGAAGTTAGTTTAACCTGAAAACCCCCTGGGGGTTCAGGGGAAGTAATTTAACCAAAACAACGAGATAATATTGCATTGCCATCCATATCTGATCTGTGTTCAAAATTTCAAGTCTCTACCTCTTTGGGAAACTAGTCAAAAATCGATTTTTAAATTCTACCCGAAAGCCCCCCTGGGGGTTCAGGGGAAGCAAATTTAACCGAAACAAGGAAATAATATTGCATTGTCATCCAGATCTGATCTGTGTTCCAAATTTCAAGTCTCTACCTCTTCGGGAAGTTAGTTCAAAATCGATTTCTATATTCCACCCGAACAGACAGACCGACAGAGAGACAGACAACAAAGCGACCTAATACGTGGTTAAAACCAGTGTGTTGCAAGAGGCGAAGAAATAGCAAGCAATGAATATTTGGAAACTGCTCATTGTACACCTTCAATCCCCATTGATGTCGCTTCAAGTTCTGAAAGTTTTGAAACGTTGGATAGTCAAGTTATGACAACTTCGCATCAGTTATCTATATATATATATATAATCCAAATACCACTGACTGACTTACACTCATCACGAAATCTCCAAAACTGCCGGACCGACAGGCTTGAAATTTGACAGAGACCTTCCTCTCGGCTATTAGACGCGCACTAAGAACCGATTTTAAAATCAAACGACTCCTTCCATGTTTTTCGGCGCTTTTTCGACTCCGTTTTACCCATTGAAATAACATTACACATTGTTGAAATGCATAAAATGCAGGATTTACTTCTTATCTGAAGGCGACGCCTTACCTCACTTGATAAATATTATTTAGAAACATTTTATAACTTACAACGGAGTTCAAGACAAAAACAGCGTAAATTTCTAATTAACCCGTTAACGCCCAGCGTCCTCGTTTGAGGACAGTGCATAAAAGGGTGTGTAAAATCTTTCCTTTTTCCGGAAACGATTGTTTATTTTGCATGACGATAGATGACAATATTATAAAACATGCCACAAATTATCAAGTGTCTGGGTTTGTTTTAAGCTCCTTGATTCGGCTCGCAATTTCGCGCTTTTTTCATGTATTACACTTGGGTCGCCTTTCTGTCTAGCTACATCGGCTGAAGTCAAGGTAATAATTTTATTTTCTGTAGTATTTCAAATTAAGGTCATATGTATACATATAAAAGAAAATTAGTAACTTTTTAAAAAAATTTCGTTTTCAAAAATGACGTCCAATTTTACTGTCCTCGTTTGAGGACGCTGGGCGTTCCAGCCAACTTTTTTCAGATTTCTACTCATTTCAGTTTTTGCATTTTTTCGATCTACTATCGTGTTAAAGCTGTTCTTCAACTATTATAAGGTAGTTAATAATATTAATTTTTGTTTTAGAAGGGTTTTTAGTAGTTACAATGGCTCATAGGTTCTTACCGATTGCAAAATCTAATGAATATTTGTTTTCCCAATAAATTGTGAGACCATAAAAGGCAATAAAATGGCTCGTTGTCCTCTGAAATCTCGGAAAAAATAGAAAAAGTACCTAAAGGGGATTTGTGAACATAAATTTAATAAGGGAAATAAAATGTCGATGCGACATATTTTGTAAATCATACTTTGAGCACCTTGTTTTCCCAAATATCATACCAAGTGCTAGAATTTATTCAAAATTAACGCACATTTTTTTCATGTATCATATGTTTAGTTTTCATGTATCTAACATGTCCCTCATGATCTCCTAATAAAAGTTTTCCCTCACTATCAACTATCACACTTCGTACAACACAAAAATCTGTACCATTTGATTTACTCAAAAGGAGATAAATTCTTAAAATTGATAAAAATAATGCTAAAAAGTGTAGTTTTTAATTAATTTCATCATAAAGTCTTATAAAATACTGTAACTAGTCCATTTTAAGTTGTTTTGCATACCTATATACGTTATTTTCCTATTTTCTGACTTTTCTGATCTCCTGATTTTTTTACGCCGGAACGCCCAGCGTCCTCAAACGAGGACGGGCTGTAACTTCCACACTAATTAACAAAATGTTTAAATTTTGGATTTTTTGTCTTAATTGGGTCATAATTACACCAATTAGAAATAATCATACAAATATTTTCGGTAGAATTAATTCGGGCGTTAACGGGTTAAAAGTTAAAACAGTGATTAGAAAACTAAAGTAAATTGAAATAATTAATTTTGAAACATTAATTACTTTATTTTAATATTCTCAAAAATAAATATAGAGCGTGTTGGTTCACTAGACTTACATTCACTAGATTTTTTATTATTGTTAGCAATTAGAAAATTCCTTCCTTCTGCTTATCGGGATTATTTTCGGATGGTTAGAAGATTTTTTAAATAGTCTGAGATGGCTATAATAATTTCTTTTGTTATTTTTGTTTATTATAGTGCTGCATTTATTGAATTGATAATAGTTAAATGTGCAACATAGGAACTGATTGGGCTTGGGTAGAAATCAGTTACAGGGATGAAAAAAGGAACCGGGAATACCGGTATGAAAAGTTACCGGGAACACCGGGAAAAGTATAGGAAAATTAATGGGAACAACAGGATATGGAAATTATCGGATATACCAAGATATGAAAATTACCAGGAACGCCGGGTAATGAAAATTATCGGGAACACCGGGATATGGAAATTATTGGGAACACCGGGATATGGAAATCATTGGGACCACCAGGATATGAAAATTACCGGGAACACCGGGATATTAAAATTATCGGGCGCGGGGATGAAAATTATCGGGAACACCGGGATAGGAAAATTATTGGGAACACCGGGATAGGAAAATTATTGGGAACACCGGGATGCGTATTCGCAAAAGTGCCCCCGAGTTGGGACGGCTTGGCAATATTTGGGGAGAGCGGCTGGCGGCGTATGATTTTCTGGCAACCACGCGGAGAGCGACGCCTGCTTTCGCATTTTTTTCATTCCGCTCACTCCGATTATTGTATTCGCTGTTCTGACTAGTTTTGACCGCGCGCTTGCAATTGATTTAGATTAAAATAAATCATTAGTAAAATAAAAAATGTTATAAATTAATCATGAAAAATTATTTTATTATATTACTTCCAAAATAAAATTTCAATTTCTGAAGTAAAAATAAACCCATTTCATAAAAACGTGGGTTATATTATATGGTTCAAATTTAATTTTTAAAGCAGTAGATTTATAATAATTGTTTATAAAATTATCAAATTTATCCTAATTGTCCAACTGTTCTGTGTTCATTAATACAATTTTGAATGAACATTTTTGTTTATGTAGAAAAATAGCAAGTGAAACTTAGATGTACTGCATCAAAATTAGTTAATCACTTGAAGCTTACATTTTGAAGTTAAATTTTTTCATGTGTGACATTAAATACCTAAAGAAAAAGCATTGCAAAGTAACTGTAATATGTTTCTGAACATATTTTTTTATCACAAACTTAAAAATTTTCAGTTTTTCCCGAGTGGAATCCAACTTTTCTGGGAAAAAAATGCTCAATATATGGTTGAAACTTCATTATTAAGTATTGTATAAGTATATCATCTAAAACATTTTTAATTGATATCTGTAAAACAATTCTGTAAAAAGTATTTGAAATTAACATTACAACTTTTCCGGAAAGAAACAAACCCTTTGGGAAAAAAAGTTTTTTTACCCAAAGTTTCCAGGGTTTTCCCAGCCATTCCCATCTCTACAATTTATGCAGTGTATTCATGTTCAGTTGAACTCTATGTTCAGTTCATGAGACTCCTAATGGATCCTTTTTTCTTGAAAATGTAATGTACTTATTCAAAAAGTTCCATTTAAAATTAAACAAGCATTCAAACCCAGAGAGAAAATAAAATTTATATTTATGGTTTCAATTTACATGTAAATTACCATATACCAAGAGCTTTTTGCATATCAGATGTTTTTCAATCAAAGTAACTTTCTGTGTTCGAATTTAATGGGACAACTAACACTTGATTACTTCTTGATTACTTTCTTGATTACTTCTTTTCATTCTTCTTTTCTTAATTATTTTTCTTTAGTAGAAAAATATTTTTTAACTAGAGAAAAAGTTCTTTTGAAATACTGTTCTGAGAATTTCTCGGGTATTTATTTTTATTTAAAAAAAGAATTCCAAAACCCCATTTTCATTTATCTATTTATTTTGTCTTTGTGTGAATTGTATATATTCTCCATTATTTGCTTAATAAATTTGAAATATTGCTCTATGACTAAAAGTTAGGGAACCAAGGGCCTTCTTAATTCATAAAATACCCTGTGTGGTTTTCAAATGTTGTTGCATACCATTGGCGCAGCAACTCAAATAATTATGTAGTCAGTTATTAAGTGTTCAAATGTTATTTACAATAAAATTCTGTAACAACTCAATTAACTGATGTAGAGGATAATTTTCAAAATTTTGATTGAAGTACTTCTTATATTACATTCAAGATTGTTCTAGGTTTTACCCCAAAATTTTTATAACATTTCATTGCTATATTTCAGTTCTCTTAAAAGACATAGTAATTGAATGATTTGTATTTGAAAAAAGTGTAAATAAAAACAAAATTAGTGTAAAGAATTTTGTTCCATATTTTCTTTGTAGGTATAATCATTAAAAATTAATGCCCTTAACAAAGTTTCATTGTTTTATCCTGTCTACAACAAAAATCACTCTTAAAGAACTAAAAATTGTTCAGAGTGGTTGGGAGCAGCGCGAGAAGCTTTGGTAACCTAGTAGTTGTCGTTGCACTAGTTGTAATCCTAATTTCAAACCATAGTATTTTTTATGATCAATTTGTTAAACACATTTGTTTCAAACTTGAATTTTTACTAGGGAAATTTAGAACTAAAAATTAAATTCAAAATAAATTATTTAATTAATTAAATAAGGGATTCACTGAAAACACCTACACTATTTTGCCGTCCTAAGCAAAAGTTTACACTAACGCAATTTCTCACAGATTTACTTTGAGAAAAATCTCGCCAATAGAGTATTTGGCAATGGATAGCAGCAACTTTTTAACAACGCCATAACTGCCAACAAAACAGGCAGAATGAACGACTAAGCTGCGTGAATTTTCAGAGATAGTAGTTTTTGATTCTAAGGCGACGATAACCTCGCCAATTTAAAAACATGCCAAGGGAGAAATAAATGAAGTTTTAAAAAAACTTGTTTACGTACATTTGGCTTAGGACGGCAGTATTGTTGTGTTGTCTTAGTATGTGTGATCTATGCAATTTAAACTTCATGATAACTTCTTTTCGCAAAAATAGACATGGTAAAGAAAATTGTTAAATTAATATTCTACTTACCCATTGACTAGGAACTTACTAGAGGGTATGTTAAACTAATGAAAAAGACAGATTTGCTGCTGTCATTACACCATAAACCATCTGTATTGTAAACCAGTGATCCCCAACCTTTTTACCACCACGGACCGGTCAACGTTTGATAATTTTACAGCGGCCCGCTGGGGGGTGTATATAGTTGACATTCTAGATTATTTTGATTTATTAATTTTAATTTAAATGTATTTAAACATACTTTCAAAATAAAATAGTTACACCAAAAAATAAATATAAAGTGATTTATAATTCCTTTCATTCATTAATTTGGAGTATAAGCCTAGACATTTAAATTCCTTTTTAATGAAATGGTCTGCCCGCGGCCCAGTGCCATTTGATCCACGGACCGGCACCGGTCCGCGGACCGGGGGTTGGGGACCACTGTTGTAAACCACTTAACAGTTACATTTATTTCAGAAAAATTAACCAAACACGGAAACTTTTTTTGACTGTTTAATTTTGTTCTTTATATTATTAGTGTTAAAAATAATTTTTTATTAAAAAAATTAAAATTAAATTACAAGTGTATTAAATACTTTAACATATATGCATAAAAAAGTATTGGATAACACACACACATCTTATTAAATTAGGAGAAAGATTATCCAAACATGATGTCTCACAATCTCTACACAACTAAAAATCACTATCATCATCGAAACAAACTCAGTTTGGGCTTCACAAGACTTAAACATTAATTTTTCTTTACCCGAGCAGAGCTCGGGCGACACTGTTAAGGGGTTAATTAAGTATTTATCTGCTTTTATTTTTAGCCAATTTTCAGAGAGAATATATGAAATTTAGAAAGTATTCTGAAAGTAACCTGTAGTAACTAATGAATTTATTTCCATACAGTTGAATTATATAATTATTAATAAGGCTCTGTACACTTGTGTATCTATCCTTAAAATTTTTGTTTTGTTACACAAACTCAGAACTTGAGAATAAATTAGAATATGAAAATAAGTTACGTGTTTTTAAATTCTTACTTGTGTGAAATAAAATAATTAAATAAACATGATGGCAAGTTACCCAAGTCCCAGAACCGTTTATACAATGACAAAACCGTAAATATACAAATTTTCTATTTTAGTAAACATTCGGAATGACCCACATCTAGCTATCTGTAGTGAAAAGGGATTTCCAAAAAAATTTAAACTGTCAAGGCTCTTATAGCAACAGCAAGTCTCTTAATGAAAATAATTCTCAAAACAAAGTCAGTATGTGACTTGTTCTTAGGTGTTGTCATCCTGTCTACCGAATGAAGTAACAAAAGTTCCTTCAAGCAAACACAAGCATTGCAAATCAAAACTTTAGTTTACTTTAAACATCAGTTCACTCTCAAAACATCTAAAGATGTAATTCAGAAAGAAATTACCTTATGACAACATAATTGTTGTAATAATTTTGCATAATTCAAATCATAGGTTTTTACAGCTAACTTACTAATTCAGTTGAGTAAATGGTGGTTATTTGTTTGTAAATAAAACTATTAGCATTGCTGGCTCCATCTATCTATTCTTATAATGGCTAATTTTTTTCATGTAGGGCTTGAGTTCTGTGAAAGGAAATGATTAATTACATGTTTCTATTTAAACAGAATAAATTAAAGGACAGCAATATTTTTATTGAAAGATTCTTTATTTTATAAGTTTATAATACAATTTCATAGCATTTTTCAGTATAACAGTGACCTGCTTATTCTTTCAGGGTACACTATAATTATAAACAAGTTTCACTACATTTTAAATTTTTAGGGCTGTGCTTTAGAATTTAAAATAAATTTTAGCGAACAAATATTAAACATTATTATTTTATTTTGTATTTATGTACAAATTATAATCAAACACCAAGTGTTTCGGGAAAAGGCTTAAATGAAGTAATAACTACCAAATTAAAATTTATACCAATGAAGCTTGTTAACTTTATCAGCATTCATACATTCCTTGACCTATAAGTATGACTTAAAAATATTGAAGGGAAATAAAACAAAAATTAACAATACCAACTCAAAATATAAACTATTGTTTTCTAAAATATTTTTATTAGTATTGGAATATATTAATATATTTATTAGTACTATTAGAATTACATAATTATAATATTTAATGTTTGTTTAGTAAAAACATTATGATTTAGTACTATATACTAATTAAAATGTAACTAAATTAATTACTATATTAATATTTATTTGATTTTTTTACAAAAAATTTACATAACTAGAATAGGAAAAGATACAGCTTTAAAAGCGTCCTCCAGTCGCCATGTTTAATCACAGCTTATTAGTTATAGATACAGCTGCATAGTTATAATTATTATTATTTGATCCTAAAATAATAGTGTAATCAGTTTAATATTATTTAAATCTAAAAATCTGTTCCTAGAAAAAATAATCTTTAAAACCTTATTAACATTGCATAAATAATTTTCAGTTCATTTTTAAAAAGTTTCAATATTAATAACTAGATAAAGCATTTCTAACCACAGAGTATAGAGCTTAACAGAGTGTTATCACCATAGACGCTAATGGCAAATTTCTTAACAGGGCTTTTCCCATTAAAAAAAACCTTAGGCCAAACGGACCCGCCCCCTTTAATACCACGTCATTCCTGCTAATTCTGTCATTCGCCCACTGAAGCTGTCACTCAAATCCAAATCGCCTATAATCAGAGTAAAAATCAAATCAAATTGCGTTCTCCGATTGGCTGCTAGTGAACTGAATTAAAATCTGCAAGCTGAATTAAATTAATTACCTAAGGAGGAATACTGCCGTTTGACATCTCCGTTAAGCTCTATACTCTGTGGTTCTAACTGATATTTGAATATTGATACTAATTTCACTTCTCTACAAAAACAAACTTTTCTTGATCTGACTTGCAGATATGCATTAAATTAAAAACCTTAAAATACAGTGAATATCGAGTTTTTCTAAAAAATACTTTTTAATACTCATTGTAGTTTTATTAACTAATTAACTAGTGTTTCACCAAAATGGAAAACATAGTGAACATAGTTTTTCCATGCTTAAAAAAATAAAATATATTTACATTCTATGTAATTCAGATTTTTTCCTAATTTTCAAAAATGATGACAGTTGTTGATCATAGAAATCATTTTTAAATCATAAAAAGCTTATACAGTAAAGCACTGTTTATGCGTCTCTCGTTGATAGGTCTTTTCAATTCATGCATTGTTTTTGGTAAGTCCCCATTCATTCCTATTCAATTTAATTAAAAAAATAATCAGTTTATATGACCTGCAATATTGATTATATGTTGTTTCCTACCATCTCAAAATTCAAAAACATTATTAATCAGTTGTTACTTGCTACGGGTTAAATTTCTCCACACCAAGAAATTTCTCCACACAAGAAATTACTTCACCTTCCACAACAGAATCAAACAACCATATTGAAAAGCTTAGAGCTTATTTTTTCTATGTCGGAACACAAGTGAAAAAACATTTCACAAACTAAATTCGCTTCACAACACTGTAATTCAAGACAATCTTCAATTCAATTTACACCGAAGGACAGTGGTGTGGCCAGAAAAAAAATTTGGAGGGGGATGTTGATATTTTGGGAGGGGATATGGGGTATTTTTAGTGGTTTTCTAGGGGGGATATATCCCCAAATCTCCCCCTCTGGCTACGCCCCTGATGAAGGACTGTAGAATAAAAACAAAACAGTAGAATAAATTATATTTGATGTGAATGTAAAGCAATAATGGATTCGGATGTATTAAGGATGTGCAATATGTACTCAAGATGTGATAAATAAACTAACAGTTAGGATAAACTAATGAGATTAGTTCAATGTTTTAATGGAATTTTAAAGTTTAATTACTATTACTTTAATAATTACTATAAGCTATTTATGTTTAGTAATTTAATACTTTGTGAAAAAAATTCTATCCAAAAGTATTTAAATTTGCGATAGGAGTATTGAAAACCCAAAATTCAAAGTTGTTTTAACTTACATGTAATGACAGTCCCTTGAAAGAAGTTTACACAGACGGTGCTTTACTGTACAAAGTAGAGTTTTTTAAGAAAAGGAAAATCAAAACCACTTTCTCTCATCACATTATAAAACCATTTGAACAATTACTTTGGAGGGCTGTCAGCTTTAGAAAGAGTCCACCAGCTGCCATGTTTACCCACAGCAACATGAATGTTGTCAGCATTAATATTACTATTAGATCTTATAGTTGTCTTATATAGCTTACTAGTAGATCTCTAATAGCAATTTACTAATTTTTATTATTTTAGTATCTAATTCTAATAATATTAATTATTAGATCTCTATGATTGTCAGTCAAAATTTGAGTTGTGGGTAAACGCGGCGGCTGGTGAACTCTTTCTAAAGCTGTACCCATAATTCATATAAAAGTTGTTGCCTAGCCATTAATTGGGCCATTTTAAATATCTGGATTATTCTATCACTTTCAATTTGCTACTATAGGGTAAAAAATATCAACACTTAAGACTTGAAATATGGTATTCAAGATTTAAAACGCAAAATAAAGCACAACACAAATCAATACCTTAGAATTAGATAGGCGCGTAAATAACTTTAAGAGATTAGCAATAATCTCGGTAAGTATGTTTCTTTTTTGCCGAAAACTTAAGCTGCCCTATAAAAACTTACTGAACTTACTCAAAAAATAATCAAACCTGCGTAGCAATACTCACCGACCACGTATAGTTTGTTTAGGATATGTCCGTCCGCCATTAGTGTTTTGTTTTGCACTGTTTTTGCGCCAAAGTTTCCCAGAATGGCGAGTTATCCCACTCAACTGGAACAATGTTGCCAAAGCGGCCCAACTCGGGGGCACTTTTGGGAATACGCCACCGGGATATGAAATTATCGAGAACACGGGAATATGAAAAAAATACTGGGGAAACACTGGAGAGATTGGTTGTTGCTGATATGAAAAATCAGACACGTAACTTGATAGAACTTTAAAAAAAGGAATTAATACCCTGCAACCGTGCAAGGCCGGGCAAATCAGCTAGTCTATATATATATAATCCAAATACCACTGACTGATTCATAACACTCATCACGAAATCTCCAAAACTGCCGGACCGATTGGCTTGAAATTTGACAGAGACCTTCCTCTCAGCCACTAGACGCGCACTAAGAAACGATTTTAAAATCGAACGACTCCTTCCCTGCTTTTCGGCGCTTTTTCGACTCAGTTTTCCCCATTGAAATAGCATAGTGCATTGTTGAAATGCATAAATTGCAGTGTTTACTTCTCTATCTTAAGGCGACGTCTTGCCTCACTTGAATGAATATAACTGATTAACATTTATACATATTTTATTATTTACAACAAAATTTATGAAGAAAAACAGTGTGAATATCTGTATTTAAATATTATAACAGTTATCAGAAAACCAAAGTAAATTAAAATAATTAATTTACTTTCTTTAATATTTTAATTTCTCAGAAAAATATATTTAAATAGCAAGAATTTAAAAGTTTCCGACGAAACAGAGCTAAAATTTCATTGCTTCATAGCGGAATTGGTTTACTAGACTATAATCACTAGATTTTTATTATAACTAGCAATCTGTTTTTACTCTTTCAGAGAAGCTTTTAAAGAAGTTGGTTTTATTAAAAAGAAGACAAGCTTACTTGATAACTTTTTATCGAGGGATTTTTGAAATTTATTTTTTGCGGAATTTTAAAAGGATAGCGGGAATACTTTAAGAAAATTCTGTTTAAGATTTTAAACACTGTATTTCAAATGACAGAGATGATTTCAAGTAGATTGTTTTTATCACATAGGAAGGATAAATGTATAATAGACAAAAAATCGGGATGGAATGAGATATCACAGTTGGAACTGGGATGAGAAAAAGGCACCGGGAAAACTGGGATGAAAATTATCGGGAACACCGGGTTATGAAAATTATCGCGGGAAAACCGGGACATTAAAATTATCGGGAACACCGGGTTATGAAAAGGTAGCGGGAACATCCGGATATGAAAAGGTACATACACTTTAAAAGGTACATTTTAAACACTAGATTTAAAAAAAGAGATGATTTCAATGTGATTGTTTTTATCACATGGAAAGGATAAATATTTGATAGAATGTCACAGTTGGAACTGGGATGGAGAAAAGGAACCGGGAATACCGGGATGAAAATTATTGGAAACACCTGGATATGAAAATTATCGGGAACTGGGGGTATGTAAAGGTACCGGGAAACCTGGGACATGAAAAGGTACCGGGAACACCGGGATACGAAAAGGTACCGGGAAAACCGGGATATGAAAAGGTAGCGGAAACATCCGGATATGAAAAGGTACCGGGAACACCCGGGTATAAAAAGTTTCAGGAAAAAAACGGGTTATGAAAACTATCGGGAACATGAAAATCGGAAATGAAACTATCGGGAATATGAAAAAGTACTGGGGACACCGGGGTTATTGGTGATTCGAAAAATCGGATATATAACTTGGGAGAACTTTAAAAAGGAATTAATACACTCCACCCGTGCAAGGCCGGGCAAATCAGCTAGTCTGATATAAAACAGCCACTAAAATATGAAGACATAAAAACTGATAATGACGTTACTGATGACCAGAAACACCAGTTAATTCAGCTTTTAAACGAATATAGAGATTGTGTTGCTCTAAATTTAAGGGAACTTGGATGTACAGATTTAGTAACGATGGAAATTAAAGAAGTAGAAGGCAGTAAACCAGTTTCGATACGACCCTACAGAACGAACGCTGAAGAACGAGCAATAATAAAGCAAATTGTGAGTGAATGGAAGAATAACGGTATTGTTACTTAAACAAGATCCCCTTACGCAAGTCCAGTAATGATTGTAAAGAAGAAAACTGGAGAACATCGGTTAGTTGCCGATTACAGGAAGTTGAACCAACAGACAGTTAAGGAAAAGTATCCGTTACCGAGAATAGACGACCTGTTAGAATCCTTGACGAACTGCAAAATATTTACAACGTTAGATCTCGCACATGGATATCTACAGATTCTATTAAGTGAAGAGGCTAAACAGAAGACGGCTTTTATAACTCCAGACGATACAGGACAGTTCGAAGGAATGATATTTGGACTTACCAACGCTCCCTCAGAATTTCAGCGTATGATGCATTTAGCACTGGGATCTTTGTTTAACAAAACAGTAATGTGTTACTTGGACGACATTCTAATACCTGCCAAATCTTGGACGGAAATGATGGATAAATTGAACCAAGTTTTGGAATGTCTAAAATCTGCTAATTTAACGCTAAAGTTATCAAAATGTGAATTTGGCAAGAAAGAAATTGAATTTTTAGGTTTTGTAATCAATGAACGCGGAATTCAGCCAGGACGAGGAAAAATCAAGGTAATTTCTGAATTTCCAACACCGAAGAATGTACACGAAATTCGAAGGTTTCTAGGTCTTACTAGTTTCTTCAGACGCTTCATACCGAAATATGCAACGTATGCTGAACCACTGACGCGACTCACACGTAAAGATGTAAAGTTTCAATGGGATAAGTAGCAGCAAGAGGAATTTGACAAATTAAGAGGTGATCTGACCGAAAAACCAATTCTAGCATTATACCATCCTGATGCAAAAACTGAGGTTCATACGGATGCAAGCTCCGTAGGAATTGCTGGTATGTTACTTCAATATAGGGAGGATGAAAAACTTCACTTGGTATTGCGTTAGTAAGAAAACAACAGCAGCTGAAGCGAAATATCCTTCCAGCAAATTGGAACTGATGGCCATAGTGTGGACTCTAGACAGACTACGCCAGTTCCTTATCGGTATCAATTTCACTGTTGTAACCGATTGCCAAACTTTAGTCTACCTGAACACTAAGAAAACACAGAATCAACAAATTGCAAGATGGAGTAATTTAATACAGGAATATAACTTTGAGGTGAAATTCAGACCTGGAACAAGGATGGCTCATGTGGACGCATTGAGCAGATCCCCTATCCTACAAGAAGAGGATACTTTAGGCGCAGTAGTTGAAAACAACTTAGATGTTTGTCTAACGTTTACGGAGGATGAAAAGGTATTGATAATGCAGCACGCAGATAAAGAACTGAAAGGACTCATAGACATTTTTGAAAAGTACCCTCAGGACAGAACGAGAGATGAGAAACGGAAAATCAAGGATTTTGACTATAAGTATAAGAGATTATATCGAGTCGTTCAAGATGAAAATGAAAAGAAGTTACTATACGTGGTTCCTCAAAGTATGAGGAAAAGTATGGTGGTAAGATTTCACGACTTAATGGGACATTTTGCAGTTGATATAACGATTGCCAAGATCAAGGAGCTTTACTGGTTTCCTTCGATGAAAAGGTATATTAGACGACACATATCACAGTGCTTTGAGTGCTTAGTAAATAAGATACTCAGTGGAAAACAACAGGGACTATTGCACCCCATCAACCAGGAAAACGGCCATTTTGTGTGGTGCATTTTGACCATTTAGGACCATTTGTGAAAAGTTCCACTCATCTACTCATTCTAATTGATAATTTTACACGATTCGTGAGACTCTTCCCAACTCGGAGTACTGCAACCAGGGCCGTATTTAGGCACGTGCAACATGTGCTATAGCACAGGGCGGCAAAATTTTGGGGGGCGGCAGATTTCACAAATTCATAATGCTACATACTACATACAGTTTTGAAAAAAAATGTGCCACACAGTTTTCACTACGGGAGGATTCTAGGGTTGAGTCATTCACAGTATCCGGTCACATCCCCCCAAAATATCCGAACGATACAAAAAAAACAAATACCAAGCATAGCCTGTTTTCAAGACCCCACAGTGAAGGGGTGGGCCAATTATCCGACCCTTTTTTCCAACACCCCCGATAAGGTAATCCAACTCCTTGACGGGAAATATTTATGGCTTTGGTTTCCCGGAATGGAGAAGACCTGCATCTTAGGGGTTGGAGCTTGTGTTTTTTGTGCGTTAAAATGGATGGGATTTCTTGAGTGGATCGGCGTAAAGGAAGAATGTCGGTGAGAGAAAAAATAGTTTCTTTTCTTAATTAAAAATTGTTTTGCAATTTACTTCTAGAGATGTTGATGTTTTAATTCCTTGATTTGTAATCTGTAGAAAATTGAAACCCTAATTCATGTTAAATAGGATTAATTGCTAATTTCACCCATGCGCTGATCTAAGGGGGTCACTCTGGATAGTGCCCCCTCTTGGACCCAAAAATGTTCTCAAAATGAGTTAAAACCCTACTTTTACAAGTTAAATTTTAAAAAATTTTCTGGGGGAGGACCCCCATACCCCCCTGCGATTCCACCAGGGAATCTTGCGTGACACTTTTGAAAAAATCCTAAACAATTTGATATTTTGTGTCAAAAGGTAAAGACCCCACCTTTAAGCAGTAGACTTTTAGAAGAAACAAGTGGGTTATTTTCTTGAAACAGGAAATGAAATAGAGGGGGGCGGCAGTAAATCAATACGCACAGGGTGGCAAAAACCCTAAATACGGGCCTGACTGCAACCAAACACGTTCTCAGATACTTGGAAGAATTTGTTGATGAGTTTGGACTCCCTGAAAGGATAATTAGTGACAGAGGCTCATGCTTCACGTCCCATGCATTCGAAGAGTTTTGTAAAGTAAATGGAATAAAACATACATTAAATTCAACCCAACGACCACAAGGAAATGGAATGGTTAAAAGAGTTAACAGAACTGTACTACCTGTTATCATGACGAGAATGACACATCCGGAACACAAAGATTGGGATAAGAGGATAAAACAATGCGAACGAAATTTGAATAATATGGTAAACAATACAACTGACAAAACACCATTCGAGATGTTGCACGGTTATTCCCCAAGATTTTATGATGGCGTGTTAAGAATGCTTGCCGATGGGGATGCCGTTGCTTGGAGCTATCCAACTATAATTCAGGATAAGACGAGGGAAATAATCAGAGAAAAACAAGAAAATATGAAGAAGTACTATGATCAAAAAAGATGTAAGACAATGAAGTTCGACAAGGGCGAAATAGTCGTTGTTAGGTGATCATCCTCATTTTCAGGAGAACCGACAAAAACACAACGGAAGTATCGCGGACCGTTAGTTGTAACGGAGGTTCTGCCAAACGACACTTATAGAGTGTCCCAACTTGAACCAAAAGAGAAGGGACGATTCTATACAACGAACGCTCATGTCAGTCAATTAAAGTCATGGAGATGTGAAAACGAAGATGGTGACGTCGATGAAGAAATCGAAGACGGCGACATCGACGAAGAAATGGAAGACGGTAACGTCGACGAAGAAGATGTATCCTGTTCATCGAGGACGATTGTTCGTCAGGATGGACGAATGTTATCGCCAGACGCCAGATTATAACAGTAATGTTGGCAACAGTAAGACAATTAGATCACGATTTTTGTAAAAATAATAATTTGAAGAGATATGTTAAAATTTGAATAAAGGCAGCGGTATTTTTTTACGATGGTGTTTTCATTTAGTAAATTGAGCTAGGTGATAACACAACTTACTGTTAGGCTAAGCGCGCACTAGGAGACAAAGACAAAATTGCTCTCGGAGACAAAGACAAAATTGCTTCCCTGGCTATTGCAAGAAGCTAGAGTGCGCGCACATGGCGACGAGACCAAGATCACTAGGCCAAGAATTTCCTCATAGAAATGCATTGCTCTCGAGTGACTAGTGTTTTAAGTCGCCGAGACAGAAGTCTCTTAGTGCGCGCTTAGCCTTATTGAATAGGATTTTAAGAAACATATACAGTCCGTTTCGCGACTTTTATTTGAATCCAACATATCCCAGGGTCACGGAAGTAAGGTCTACCCCTAGGTAAGAGACCCTGGAGAATCCATTCAAATGACTAATAGCGCCCCTAATGGCAAAATAAAATTAATTAAAAACATAAAGGAGATAGAACAAACCTTCAGTAAGAGTTTTGTTGCCATCCTTATGAATAACTAACTCACTGAAAAAAAAATTATGAAAATCACAAATATTCAGGAGGATATTAGCATTTAAAAAGAAAAGGTTCGTAAATGTGAAAGTTTTTTTAATTTTTTAATTAAATTTTGTCTTTATTTAACTTAAAAAACATAGTAATACATAATATAACACTGAAACATATGCAAATTTGCGAACTTTTTCTTTTTAATGCCTGAAAAAGTGCTGTTCTCACATTCTAGTATGTCCATGAATATTTGCGATATTTCCATAACATTTTTTTAAGTGAGTTACTCATAACGATAGCAACAATACTCTTATTGAGGTTTTTGCTCTATCTCCTTTAGTTCTTTAATTAGTTTTTTAACTTTTTAATTTCACCGCTAGGGGAGCTGTAAGCCCTCTGAATGATTCTTCAGGGTCATTTAAATAGGGGTAGACCTTACATAAATGACTCTAGGACACTTTTGTTTCTAATAAAAGCCTCGAAACGGATTTTATAAACACCCTGTATGTTTCTCGCGAATAAAATATGATTTGATTTATTATACTTAAAACTCTAAAACATATCTCTCTATTCTAAAAAAAAGTTTTTGTAAATGGTTTCCAGAGAAAGGCTTTTTAATTGCTGATCCGTATAACATGTTTTTGGTATCAAACTGTTCGGATTCTTTTGAGGATGTGCAAAGTGCCTTTAGAATTTCTAAAAAAATTCTCAATTCTAAGATATTTCCATTTTTATGGATTACGGATAAGGTTGCAGTTAACAGCAAGAAACTGTCGTACAATTTATTATACCTCCAATCACAATGACCAACCAACGCTATTCCTTAATGATGAAAATAATTCCTTTCACGCTTTAAAAATGCGCTTCAAAATATGTACTTTCTAAATAAAATATTTTCAAAAGACTGATAAGAGTTTTCCAGAAACTCACAGATCTACTATTCAAGTATAGAATTTCACACACCAAAATTAATTGTTTGTAAACATTGAGTGCAATGTATATTTTGTCTCTTATTATTTTTAATAGCTTAAATCGTATTGTTTAAAAAGTCTGTTTTAAAACTAAAACTTGAATGATAAAACACTAGATATTTTGACGAGTTACTAGGTACTATATTAAATTTATCAGATTCATTGCTGAACGTTTTTGTAAATATTGAATAACAATAGCACGAGCAGACTTGATGGATATTTTCAAGGAAATTGTGTTGATTAAATTATTGATAATTTAACCAATAAATATTCCAACTTTTAAGAGAGTGTGCTTCTGGAAAGTTGGTTGACGGTTTTTCTACTAATTGTTATAACGAATGTTTTATAAATAAATAATTTTAGTGAGCAGGGTTTGCGAAGTGGGTTTGCAATGTGGGGATTGCGAAGCGATCCGAAAGGCCCTGCGTCAGCAGTTAACGGGGGTTGGCGAGCGATAGCGAGCAGGGGGCGGTAGCTCCCTAGTATTTAAAAAAATAATTAATAATTATTAATATCGTTGATTTTAAAAGTGCAAATATCAATTACTAGTATTAATAACAACAATTTGTATTAAAAAATATATTTTCCATTCATAATTATAGTTATATAATCTTGAGTGACTAGAAATTATGTTTAATTTTTAAATTAAAACGAATATGTTTTTCTGTGTATTCGTAAGTATGAGAGCTAATAAATGCATATATTAAAACATACTACATGAGCATCCAAATTCTATTATCTATATATATAAAATCCAAATACCACTGATTCATTCATTCATAACACTCATCACGAAATCTCCAAAACTGAAGAACCGATAGGCTTGAAATTTGACAGGGACCTTCCTTTCAGCCATTAGACGCACACTAAGAAACGATTTTAAAATCGAACGACTCCTTCCCTGTTTTTCGGCGCTTTTTCGACTCCGTTTTACCCATTGAAATAACATTACACATTGTTGAAATGCATAAAATGCAGGTTTTACTTCTTATCTGAAGGCGACGTCTTGCCTCACTTGATAAATATTATTTAAAAACATTGTATAACTTACAACGGAGTTTAAGACGAAAAACAGCGTAAATTTCTAATTAAAAGTTAAAACAGTGATTAGAAAACTAAAATAAATTGAAATAATTAATTTTGAAACATTAATTACATTATTTTAATATTCCCAAAAATAAATATAGAGAGTGTTGGTTCACTAGACTTACACATTCACTAGATTTTTTATTATTGTCAGCATTTAGTTTTTACTTTTTAAAAGTAGCTTTTAAAGAAGTTGGTTATCATAATAAAATTCCCCCCCTGAATTGCTCATCAGGATTATTTTCGGATGGTTAGAAGATTTTTTAAATAGTCCGAGATGGCTTATTTCTTTTGTTATAAGTTTTATTTATTATATTGCTGTATTTAATGAATTGATAATAGTTAAATGTGCAACATCGGAACTGATTGGGTTGGGGTAGATATAAGTTACAGGAATGAAAAAGGTACCGGGAATACCGGGATGAAAAGTTATTGGGAACACCGGGATATGAAAAGTATAGGAAAATTAATGGAAACAACAGGATATGGAAATTATCGGGTATAACAGGATATGAAAATTACCAGGAACACTGGGTAATGAAAATTATTGGGAACACCGGGGGATATTGAAATTATTGGGAACACCGAAATGAGGAAAATTACCGGGAACACCGGGTATGAAAACTATCGGGAACACCACGGGATAGGAAAATTACCGGAAACACCGGGATAAGAAAATTATAGGGAACACCGGGATATGAAAATTATCGGGCGCGGGTATGAAAATTATCGGGAACACCGGGTTATGAAAATTATCGGGAACACATGGATATAAAAATTATCGGGAACATCGGGATATGAAAATTACCAGGAACACCAGGATATGGAAATTATGGGAAACACCGGGTATGAGAATTATTGAGAACACCGGTTATGAAAATTATCGGGAACACCGGGATAGGAAAATTATTGGGAACACCGGGATATGAAAATTACCGGGAACACCATCACTATAAAAATTATCGTGAACACCGGGATATGAAAAATATAATGGGGACACACTGGAGTGATTGGTGATTGCTGATACGAAAAATCGGACACGTAACTTGATAGAACTTAGAAAAGGAATTAATACCCTCCACCCGTGCAAGGCCGGGCAAAACAGCTAGTCCTTTATAAAAGCTTATGTAAATAAAGAAACCTTTAAAAAAGTAAACTCTCGTAAAAAGGAAAGCCTTGCAAAAAACTGAATGCTGACAAAAAAAAATCAGAGATAGCGATTATCACACTCTATAAAAGTAAAGCACCGAATCCATTACAACACTTTAGATTTAAGAAATTGTTCAGCTTCGCATAAAAAGATATTAGTCACAGTCACAGCTACTTCGCGACATCTGATGTAAAGCAGGTCAATAAGTCCATGTCTCAGCCCTCCTAAACAACTTCAAAACTCAGGAAAGCATCTAAAAAGAAAGCGTTTTTACCATATTAATAAATTGAACCTCACGCCCGGGTGCTCGAATCCATTATCCCCCAAACTCGACAAAAGAACACATGCCGACGCAAAACCTACGTTGAAAAAAAACCCCACTACCATTCTTCACTCGAAAGTTTCATACTTTCCTCCAACGGAAATGGCAACAGCAAAAAAAGGAAGCGTTGCTAAGCAGCGGTGCGATTCCTGGCGTTCCGTCTGCATGGATTTTGGATATTTGGCGTAAAGTTTTGGCTTGGCGGGAGTTATTGAAAATGCGGGTGAATAGACGCGGTGCTTTCGGGCGTGTTACGTGACGTGTCTGCTTCCACCCCGCTAGGCCGGGATTTTTCGGATATCGTCTGCGGGGAATGGCGTCTTGTGTGGAGGTTTTTGTTCGGGGGTCCTTTTGAGGAGAGGTGTCTAGGTAATGGAGGTTGATAGGGTGTAAGGTGTAATTGGTAATAAAGGACACAGATGGTGCTTTAATTAAGTTGTCTGGGTGTGTTATGTATGCTGACCGCTTTTGTGCTGGTTTAAGTAATTACTATTCAGATTGAAGGCAAACTATAGAAATAAATATAGAAACTTTATCAGCATAACATGATTAGTTGAAAACATAAGTTAAGAGGAAAATTATATTCAACAAGGGAAAATGATTTTCTCCAAAATATGTTAATTTATTATTAATCAAATTTAATTTTTGGGAAAATATCTTATTATAATCCCAACTATGCGTTTTTAAGTTTTATAAGGGGTCTTTGTGGTAAATGTAAAAATCATTCAAAAATTAAAATGCCTGACAACTGGATGGATTTTAATACATCTGATTCAAAATAAGATATGAAATAAGTAAAACTCATACAGAAAAGAGCCGTAACTTTACTATAAGTGTATCCCATCTTCTTTCTTAATTATTCTAAAATTATAGAGGACACTTTTCAATGCTTTTTTTGGTATGTTGGCTGTTTTTGAACATTTTCCACATGGTTCTTTTTGAATGACCTTTACAAAGCGTTGACACTAATTTTCACTGGGGGAAAGAAAGGTAAAATAGGTCCATTTACTCATTTTTTATCCTAGAATTAATTTCAATTAGTGATATATCTTCTAAGAGTTTTATCAAAGCTCGATTCTTGTTTACCAATAGTTGACAATTTGCTCAGCTTAACTCTTTGTAACCACCAACAGCTGAAATCCAATCAGAAAAATTTAATCAGAATCTTACTATTTCCCCAAATGCCGCCCTGGGAAGGAATATAGCGAAGAAAATAATTCTTATTTATTTTAACACCCAGTTCGAAAATCCTTTTTCCCACCGAGCAACGGCGGGCGGGTACATCAGCTAGTAGATAAAGTTGTATTTTGTGATGAGGAAAGTTATGAGGCATAGAAGCGGACTTTAAAAGTATTAAAAAAACTCAACTTCTCATGTGAACCTTAACTCAATTTATATTATACAAACGCATAATTTACCTTAACCTTCTCTTGCTCTTTTATATTTTGCAATAACCCACATTAAAACAACACATTTTCATCCGCACAGTTAATTACATCCCAAACTTTCAAACTGAACATCATCCAAAACCCCTTTCTCCATTATTCTATGAGGGCTTAAGATCGTTAAGAATGAAAATATTAAAATATCGTTTACAGAAAAAAAAGAAACGAACTCACCACCGTCTTACAAACTCTGCTTGTTAAGTTATTTGAATCGTGAATGAATCCGATTATTCCTCCAGGTTACATTCTTCACTACCGAGAGGAAAAGAGTGAGTGGAAGAATCTCCCCCTTCCCCAGGACATAAGCAATCACGTGTTGCAGCCACTTCGTTGTGGCACGAGGTACCAAGTCCAGCTGGCCTGTTACAACAAGGCTGGCGAAGGAGAACCTTCAGACGTCACACAAGTGAAGACAGATGGCACAGGTGAGTTCTTAAATGCTATTCACGTGACATTATGGATATCATGTCGTTGTTTAAAAACTAATGACTATAATATCATTAGGATTGAGAAAAGATGCAATGTAATCCAATTTGTTAAATCCAAGAAACTATTTTGTTTGTAGGTTAAAGAACCACCAGTCGGAGATTTGTTTTGATGTTAGTAAAATTATAACAAAATTAGGGTTTTAGTTCTTAACTATGTTCTAAATGTTATAGATGTGCGAATATCTCAAACATCGATAAGCTTGTTGACAATCGAGTCAAATCTTTAAATTTAAAAATATGTAATTTTAACTTATGAGGATCTTACCTATAACTTTCTATCATGATAAGAATATTATTTCAAATGAATAAATTTTATCCAGTTTCTTATTTTAAAAAATCACATAGAAGAAAAAGTAGGAGATGTATTATTTACGCCTCTATTTTATCTCATAAATTCCTATATGTATTTATACACGTAGTTGTATTTATGTATGGGGCTATTCCCCGAAAATCTGAGGCTGATGGAGAAAAACGGGGGTCGGATTCGGATTCAGGGGGTCATATTACATTAGAATCTGCTTTCAAAGTTTCTGTGGCATTTTGACTCCTTTTTTTGTAGAGTAGTGTAATAGAAATATTAATTATTGAAATTGAAAACATTATTTGAGTTTCAATACTTTTAGAATTTGAAACATTTTTAAATGCAAAAAAAATTACATGTGAAAAAAAAGTAAATATATCAGTACATTATAACTTCTGTTTTGATGACTTTAAGGGGTCTAGTACCCTTTGGTTGAGAAAAAACTGTCGAAAATTGCTCTTTTTCGAAGAGATTATTCTCCAAAACTTTAAGATATATTTGAATGAAAATTTGCATGTGCATTGAACAATCTTTAGTCAATAATTTAACACCAAAATTGAAGTTGTGAATAGCATAGTTTTTTTTATGTAAATTTTTAAATGCGTACCCTTAATTTTGTGGTACGTATTCTATAGTTTACGGCGCGCAGCATAACTCTTCAGAAAAGCTCACAAATGGCTTCAAATTTTTTCTGATAGCAAATTATTAATGAATCTCAAAATTAATGAAGCAATATACAATTTGGAGCCATAGGTAAAAAATAACAGCCTTAAAAAGGGAAAAATGGTATTTTCAAAATTTTTTTTTCGTATATTTTGGTCAAAATTTAGAAAAGTTCTCAAGTTATTAAAACTTTGCTTCATTAAATTAAGTATTGGCATCATATAAACATCTGTACCAAATTTGAAGCATTTGTGATCAACGGTTTCCAAGAAAAACTGTGCGCCGTAAACGTACGACAAAATTAAGGGTTCGCATTTAAAAATTTACATAAAAAAAACTATGCTATTCACAACTTCAATTTTGGTGTTAAATTAATGACTAAAGATTGTTCAATGCACATGCAAATTTTCATTCAAATATATCTTTAAGTTTTGGAGAATGGTCCCTTCGAAAAAGAGCAATTTTCGACAGTTTTTTCTCAGCCAAAGGGTACTAGACCCCTTAAATATCAGCTTCATTTATAAAAGTAAAAACAAATTACTTTTAAAACTTGTGTAAAGCAGCTTACATCTTGGTTAAAAAATAAAAGAGTATGTATTGTTCTCCTTCAAAACATTTATGAGCACAGCTAAAATAATTGACATGATTCATAAAAACTAAAATTGTTGAGAGTGAAATTACGTATTTTAAGTTTTATTTCCCTCCTTTCTCATTCCAATTAAATAAAGACAACTAAAAATTCTAAATTGAGTTTCTCAAAATATAATGCTTCAAGTGTCATTAAATTATCAAGACAGTCCCTTTTATAAAAACTAAAACATCTTCCCTGCCAGTTTCGCTCTAACAGCCACTGTAGATTATGTTTTCGATTCAAATTCTCGAGAATACTGCTAGATTTGTTTTGACAAAAATTGGAAAAAAAAACCTGCAACTTTCATTGTTTCGTATAATTTCCAACTGTTCTGTAATAATTAACTTATTTTTCAAAGCGAGATTATTTCTTTAATTTTCAGGCAATGCGTTTTCCTAAGTACCTGGTAGACAATAAACCTTGTTTGTTTTTCATTTGTACGTCGCTTGTTAGTTTAAATTGAGAAAAAAGTGCAAACAGGAAAAAATTTGTGAAGTCTTTGTAAAATAATTGAAATAACCTTTTTTTTTATTTAACACACATCTCGTGAGGACAATGAAGTGTTTTGTTTTGCGATGCAAATTCGGATAAAATAATCTCCTTTCTTCCTTTATGAATTTAAGTGCTTTGTTAAAGCGTATTAGAAAGCTTAAACACTGGAAATGAAGTTTAATCAATAGCTTTTTCAATTTGTTTCTTTGAGATACTGGATTGCTTGATTAATAGTATTCATTGTAAAGGGACAAATATTGATCTTTATGTGAGCTATTGTGCATTACGGAATATAAAAGATACATTATCCGAATGCAGAATAACTTGAAATGTATTTATAAGTAATAAAGGTATTTACAGTAAATGAAATCAACTACGAAAATTTACTTAATCACGCATTTACTTAATCAGTATTCATCTTAGTTTTATTGGGAGAAGAAAAAGAATTGAATGTGTTTTTTACTGTGAGTATAGTATGTATGTTAGTTAGGGTGTGTGATAAAGGGTGTTAATTATTTCGTTGGAATTGTAGTTTAAAGGGCTTTCTGCATTTAGAAATAATAATTGTGTCCATAAAAAAATCAGTTTGTTGAACACTAAAAGGCTATTGATACAACTCCAATAGTGTACCTAAATAGAGACGCTTAAGAACACTTCTATTTCTACAAAACTCATTCTTTTGGAACACAAATTACACTTCTGTAGGCTGGTGTTTCTATTTTAACATACAAAACACAAGGAGAAAGCAAAATAATGAAGTACACCTACGATTGATTTACTTTCAAGTTGAAATATGTGCTTCTTACAATGTCATTAAATGAAGTGCAAAAAGTAACCCCATTTAACCAATCAAAACAAAATTAAGAGTTTCTGCTGAATTTGTGGTATGGATAAAAATAACAATTTCTTATTAGGTTTGTGCAGTAAAATATTTTAATTAAGATATAGTTAACGAATATTTGGAAAACATGAAATGTGATTCGAATAATATAAAATTTTGAAAATAACTTCTTCAAAAAAGTTTAATTCCTTTAATATCCAACCGATTCGCCTATTTTGACAATAACACATACCATTACTTTATTAAGACCACTTAAATACTTATTATTAGAAAGATAAAAAAAGTGTCTGTGAAAATAACTTATTATCTTCTTTTTTTATAATTCCTTTTAGCCCCCGTCGCTCCCGACAAACATTCGTTTCTAATGATAAATTCAACGTTCGTGATTCTGCGCCTGGACTCTTGGCACAGCGGAGGATGCGAAATTTCCTATTTCGAGGTCAAGTACAAGTTGCTGGCAGACGCGGAATGGTTCTTGGTGTCCAACAATGTTCTGCCAGAAACTGGAAAACTTTTACTGCCAGAACTGAATCCAGGAACTTGGTACAATCTGATGATATCCGCACAGAATGATGCAGGTTCCACGGATGCTGAATACGTCTTTGCCACATTGACAATGTTTGGAGGTAAGATCTATAAACAAAGGAAAATACTAGCTTAAAACACACAAAACGTTTTTTACACTAAAAATCCCTGATAATATGTATAGATACACTTTAAAAAATTTTTTGTTATTTCTTTTAATACGATTGAGGAAAGGATCTAGTAATAAATCCCGTTTGAGGGGGTTCTCACTGTGTACCAGGAACAGTTGAGGCAAAAACCGATTCTCTCTATATACAAAGTGTTTCTGATACACGTTTCATACTTATTAGAGGGGTAGGGCACACCTATACTATCCAGAATTACCCAGGAAATGGGGGTCGGAAATGCACTCCTAGAGACCTAAGAGTTTTAATAAGCCGCGGTGGGAGGTTGCATAATTCAGAGTGGAAATTGAATGCGTAACCTTCTAAGATTAAACCAGCAAAATTATTCTATTCCGGAATTTTTTCCATAAAACCAATTTAGGAGCTGAAACTTTTCGCTCTTTAATTGTTTTTACGGAATAAATACCTGAACCGATGGTTTTAATTCTATCTTAAAAGGGTATGTTAAAGCTTTCCATGCCAACTTATAAAAACCCTTGTCTTTAGGGGTGCATTTATGACCCTCCCCCATTCCTAGGTGATTCTGAGTCGTCTAGGTGTATCTTACCCCTCCTAGAAGTTATGGAACACTTATCGGAAACGCCTTGTATATCTTTCGGAATACAGTGAATGTTCCTTCAAATTTGATTTATTCCAAATGGATTTTCTTTATAAAATTACTAGAATCTTTTTTAAATGAGCTCATTTTCCTTCGTGTTTGACCGCTCATGTTTCATTTATCCTTTTAATAGAGAACTAAAAGCTTTAAGAAGAAAAATTATCTATTATACCCAGGTTGTTGTGTCTGATACGACAAAAAACCTAAAAAAAAATTTGCTAACTTTATCATTCGTCTGGACAATCAAAACGTTTTCTTTTTTAATTTATTCGAAAGCAACCAAATGGTTCAATCTCGGGTAGTGATAGAGTTATTAGCGAGACATTCAATTCTTTAACCTACCCTCTTGAAAAAATAGTCACATATTCCCCCTCGTGGGGTCTAATAGTACCCCATGCGTAAAACATGCCTATGACTCTAATAAAGGTTAAAAATTCCTTAAATGGAGAAGAATTATCATTTTTTATTTCTAGAAAGATGCTTCAGAATAATTTATCCAATTTTTTTGGTATTTTTCTCATTTTTTTCGTCCTATTACGAGGTAATTGGGTTTCTTTGGATACACGTTTTTTATAACACCTGGACCTTCAAACAAGAATTAAATTACAGAAATGAACTACAATGAAGTTCTTTTACTTAAAATATTTATAATCACACTGTTTAAAGCATACTAGTTGATATACCCGGTCTTGCACGGGTGGAATTTAGTAGTTTATTTTAAACGATTTATGAAGTTGCATATATTCTCTATTCTGCATTATAAGCTACCTGTCACCCCAGATTAATTTATTTAGTATAATGAAACATGTAACGTGTGGATTCTAAATTGAAATAATACAAAAAAAATGATCGGTCCAGATTTCTTAGTGAAATCAGTATCTCGCTTGTTTATGTAAGTTTTAACGCAAAATTGGTTTTTTTTCTTGATAATTCTTCGAAATCACATTCTGGACTTCCGTAAATACTCATAAATATTTGAAAGCATTCTTATTTTTCGAAGAAGACTGAATATAAAAACCTATTTACAATCAACCATGAATTTATATTGTTTTTGTAAAGAATGTGTTCAACAGGAAGTAATGGCGACAGTTGTCTGAATTTTTTTTTTGCTGCAACTGTTAGATACTCAAAAGATTTCTATAAATAGCATATTTTTCTTAGAATGTGAATAAAAAATATAAGAAATAGCGAGTGATTCAATGTATTTAGCCGCAATCTTCTTTTTGTAAAAAAATGACAATTTCTACGAAAATGTCTTTCTAATATTTCTCCAAATGTTCTAAACAAACATACAAACCTTTTTTTATCTATAATACAACAAAAAATAAAATACTAAACTTTATTTGATACTGTTTTACCGCCATTCATGCCTGGGGTCTCAGAAGACCCCAGAGGGGGAATATGTGACTATTTCTCCCAAGACACTTAAAAATGGAATAATAACTCCAAAATTTTTACCCATTGTAAAACTTTGCGTAATTAAGGAATAGTAGCATCGGAAATTGTCAAAACAAAAATGCATGGGAGATATAAAGCGTCAAAGTGCGTCTGGGGTCGAAATAGACCCCAAAGGGGTAGGAAGGTTAAACGAGCTTAACTTAACTCATTACTACTTCCAATCAGCGTTGTCACAATCACGTTTATCGATCAATCTCAATATAACAAATTAAAGATAGTTTTACAGTGTCAACCGATAATTATGTTGATAAAGCATAACGGCCATTTAAAAACAATTCCTTATCATAAATTATATTAAATGGTACGCTTACTTTGTATTACAATTCTTAACATCAAAATTCAAATGCAGTGTGTCATGATTTACTTTCATGTTTGAATTGGCATGTACTCTTTCCCAGGAACCGTCGCTCCTCCGACGACTGTGAATACATACGAGCGTCGCTTCTTCAAGCATTTGAGTATCATTGTTCCGGTAGTGTGTGCAGTGGTTATTGTGATAGTCGTGACGATTGTTATTTGTGTACTTCACACTCGAAGGAACCCACCGAATAGAGGGAGAGGGCACTATGATCATGGAGGTAAGTTTTTTAGAACCTTTTAAAAACATATAATTGTCTAATATAGCTTAAAGTTAATATACGGAATATATTTTTTAAGGTTGTGTTTTATTTGAAAGAGCATTGCGTCGCTTAAGGCGCAAAATGACATAGCTGCATTTTCCCTATTTTGCAGGAGATGAAAAAAACAGTTTGGCTATAAATTAAAGAAAATAATATTATTATAGTTTTAAACCTTCATTTTAGGCCTTTTTGACCGGGGATTGAGAAGAAACGTTTCTCTGTGGCGGCGTCCCTAACAATACCAATGAAAGGCGTGCAATTATGTCATTTTGCCTTACGAATGCAGTTACGCTAAAATGACAAAATTGACGATTGCAGCGATTTGAGTCATTTTTCGCAAAATCGTTGGCGCCAGGTGATCCGGGGCCGGGATTTGCATAAAGATTGATGCATAACTCAAAATGGCCAAAATGTCGGTTATGTCATTTTGCGCCTTAAGCGACGATTGTCTTGTATTTTTATAGTAAACAGTTGTTACCGTTAGAGTATATAATGCAGTTATTTCATAGAATACCTAGTTATTCCATGGAATAACTGATCATGTCCGTTTAAGTGTGTAATATGTAATTAATTTGACACTTAACTAGTTATTCTATGAAATAACTAGGTATTCTATAAATTAACTAATGCGAGACTGTTAAAGTGTAAAATAGACAATTTATCTAAAATGAGATTAAACTACAATGAATTTAGACAATTAAAATGAAAAATAAGCAATTTATCTAATTTATGCAGCGTATAAATGGTATTTATGGAAAAGTACCATAAAATCATTTGTTTCAACAAGGATTAATAAAATGACACTTGGAATTACAATGAACATTATTTCTAATCTAAAACAAAAACGTAAAATAAAAAATTTATCTAAAATGAAATTAAACTATAATGATAGACAGTTAAAATGTCTGTCTAAATTAAAATATTTGTCGTGCGAGATATATGATATAGATCAGCTGTTCATAAACTTTCTATCGTCACGGACCCCTTTATGTAGCTGCTAGACATCGCGGACCCCCAACATTTTAAACACCAAAAACAATAACCAGACTTCTGTTTTGAGTTTAAAATTAATTAAAATTAGTATATAGTAGTAGTATTAGTTATAAAATTAGTATTAGTAGTCTAGGGGTCCTCCCCTCAGAAAATTTTTGGAAATTCAACTAGTAGAAAAACAGGTTTTTAATTAGTTTTGATATCCCTAGTTAGACATTTCTGAATATAAATTTTTATGTAAGATTTGAATTTTGATTAACTTAATGCAAAAAATAGTTTATAATAATAGAGTTTTAAGAACAAAAAGGTATCTGGGGGTCATCCTCAGAAAAGTTTTAGATAGATTTGTCCCTAAAATTACACAGGATTTTAACATGGTTTTGATACACTTCGTCCAAATTTCAGACTATATTCTTAAGTAGGATTTCAATTTTGAATCAAAATTGAATAAGTTCATCAAAATTTTTGATGAAAATATTTTTAAAAAGTTTTTAATAATAAAATACAAAGTACTAAAGGGACTTTGGGGGTCCTCCCCAGAAAATTTTAGGAGATTTGATCCAAAAAACAGGGTTTTAACTTGTTTTGATACACTAAGTCTAAATTTCAGGAGGAGGGCAGAGCCCATTCACCCACCCTTATATACGCCCCTGAAATACTCCAAGTCTCTGAGGTCTGGAAATTTCAAGGAAAAAATTATGCATTGCAGTCAACATTTCGTGGGGGTGTTCCCCCAGAAATTTTTTGTAATTTGACTCTTAAAACTAGTGTTTCATCTAATTTTGAAAATCTTTGGGGAATTCTAAAAGTAACTTGAGGAATTTATCAAGGTAACTCGCGGACCCCCTAGGAAGGCGCCTGTGGTCCGCGGACCCCTGGGGGTGGGTCCGCGAACCAAAACTGTAAACTGTGGTCCGCGGACCCCTGGAGGTCCGCGGACCGCTGATATAGATTTAAGAACCGTTGATATAGATTATTTCACACTTTAACGGGCTGCAGATCGTTATTCTATGAAATAACTAGTTAAACCATGAAATACAAGATAGTTTTACACTTTAACTGACACGATCAGTTATTAAATGGAATAACTAGGTATTCTATGAAATAATGGATTTCATACTTAAACGGTAACAGTAATATTGATATGTTTTAAAACAGTTTTATAAGTTGTAAGAAAAAAATATTCGTGTTTTGTTTTGTTTTAATATTGTATCATTCAAGTTTCCATTAAGAAAGTAATTTTTCATAACTGAAAAATAAAAGCTTAAAATTAATGCAACCTGTTTTTTTTTTTCATTTTATTGATACAGACGTCTATGAAATGGCTGTATTTATGCATGTGTCAAAACATGTTTACGAAAAAAATCAAAAGTTACTGAGTATTTACTTTATTTCAGCGGTTAGGTAGAATTAAATATACTTCCCTAAAATGTAAACTTTGTTTTCTTACTTATGAGGGATTTTAAGTTTTTTTTAATAGAGAATAAGTGTTTATACATTTTACTCAAAGAGTTGTAACTTATATACGAGCAGATGATATTTTTTCCATTGCATGCTCCGACGATACATTGAAACATATTGTACATGTATTTCGGTTTTCTCAAGAGAGTGACTAAAAATATACTATTTTCATATATTACATGAAAACGATCAATAAAAACTCTCGTATATATTCAAAACTATAAAAACTACAAAACAATCTTTCAAATCAGAACATGTCCCCAGCCCCAAAAATAACAACAAATAAACGGGTTTTCCACTTCACCGCTTTCTTCCATACGAGTGCGTCTAAATAAAACCACCATTTATATGTGCAGCCTAACAGCAAGAGAAACCCAATATGCGACGGAGAATATCCCTTTCCGAATTACCAAACCGGCAAAACCACATAATCTACGATTTTTATTTCAGCCCCCTGGTGGGAAAGAGGAGCGAAATCGCATCAAAAACCGGGAAATGAAACATTCCCAGGTCGCGAAATGGGAAAAAATCGCAGGGAATATCGCCTTCATACCTATTCTTCCCCCTCTTCTAAAGATCGTTCTAGAGTTTATTTTCCCCGCAGAACACTTTTTTACGCGTGTAAGTTTGTGTTTCATTTCCCTCTCCCCCCACTCGAAACAACCAATAAAAACGACGAAGGGATGTATCGGTAGTTTTATATCCCCCCTATTGTAATATCTCTCGGCTCTGATTATCGTCTTCAAGAAAAAGTCGTAAAAAAGGTGTTGTGTGTGGGTTCGAGAATACATTTTCTATTCATTCGCGATGGCTTTTTGTTTAGGGCGGGGGAAATGGTATTGCTCCCATGGCAGTGTTATCTGCGAGCGCTGCTGGATATGCAAAGGGAGATTGCTTTACGTGTTCTTTTTTTCTTTCTTATTTTTTTGAGTTATGATCACTTTTAAAGGGCGTGATTTGTATATTTGTTTCGTTGAAACGAATTTATGGACGGGTTGGGGCTGGTGCGACGTGTGGTAGATGTTATGGGGAGAAAGAACTCATCTTGGCTGATGTTATATTGTTTTTTTGGCGTTCTTGGGAATCATCGTAAATGGTATTGGGGTACGATGTCAGTTCACTTATTTTTGATTTTTTCGGGATTGCTTCATACTATCAGCATACTGTTGTTTTAACTGTAACATTAATTTTAACTTCTTGTTTTTATTCTTAACTGTATTCTTCTCGCTTTTTAAAATGACATTCACCTTATCTACTAGATACATCTACACTGTCATTAACATGTAATATTCATGTAATAAATGATCATAAAATTTTTTAAATGACTCGCTTGTTCTATTCTATCATCAATTAATCAACAGTCTACCTTTTAAAGTTGATTAAATTATATGCATGTCTTTTAAAGAAACTATTTATTATTTTACCTTCTAAAAATATGCACCAAGTGATTTTTGTCTGTTTTTGGATCAAAAAAATCAATAAATATGTCTGAAGAGGTTAATCTTATGTCCAAGATTGAAAATATTCTGCGTATACAAAGAAGAAAGTGGGGTTAGAAAAATAAACAGGTGAATAATCCCCATTCAATGCTTTTAAAACTTAAATTGGTATCTCACACCTTAAACTTGGTTTATTATTAAAAAAATAAATGCACCTGATAATTAAATTAATTCTACTTTTGACGACCAAGATCAAATAAGTATCCTTTTATCTTGGTGTAAAAAACAATCACTTTATTCCGGGGATATCTAAGTTTAAATCCTGTAATTAGTGTATTACTTAAAACTTAAATAGTTTTTCATATACTTAAAAAATCATTCATATTCAATCTATTTAAATTATAACATTATTTAAATATTAACATTACCTAAAAATTTTAACATCTAGAAAGTTAACACATTCATGTTAAGAGAAATTGAGTCTTGATAGTGATTAAAATAGTCACAGTAGATTTCTACTTCAATTACACCCGATAAGATTTTAATTAAACTAGTTTGTTTTAAGAAAACGTTTTAAAACTTAATTGAACGGATTTACTAATATCAAAAAATATAGGGGAGAGTGTTGTACCTATGGACAAAAATCACGTTTGGATTTTTCTAAGACAGGTAAAATCACATTTTGACCATTTAAAGTGCCCAACCTATAGTCCTAACCTTTGTGAGTTGAGAGATATTTTTTATTAGCTTAAATCTTGAAAATTGGATTTTTAATCATGTATAATAACTTGGAAAAATTAGTGTCCAAAGGTACAAAAACCTGTTGTACCTATGGACAGACCCAGTTGTACCTGTGGACACCCTTAAAAAGGGAAGTTTTAGTTGAAAAAAGCTAAGAATGAACATTTTTATTGATGAATTACCTTTTAATAACCTATTTCAAGCCTTTTTAAAATTGAAAATAGATTTTTTAAAGTAATGTAGTTTTAGATCGTAAATGATCATTAAAACGAAGTTGAATGATAAAAGTCTTGATTTTTTACTAAAAACACAAAAATCACATGGTATTTTCAGATCAGAATTTAAGGTAATAGTTTCATCAATCATGCTGATTGATCTGACAACTTCACTGATCCAAAAAAAAAACAATTCGATCGACACTTAGTTGTGCAAGCATTTGGTGGTAATAACAGTAATAATTTGGTGGTAAATCTTCTTCAGTGGAAAGTTTAAGTTTTTTTAATCATCATACTTAAATGTGATAGGGTGCTTAGGGTTTTACACCATATTTTACATTAAATTCCAAGTAGAATCATAGATTTAAAAAAGTAGTTTATATCACAAAATATTTGATTTTTCATCTAAAATTCACCTGAAAATAATCGCTGACAAATAGATTACCATTTAGAATTAATTTAACATTTATTAAAATGTATTCAGTTAACCCTGCTGTTCTGTTAGGGTCTATTTGACCCAAATTTTTTTTCAGTCGCGTGTTAAAAAAAATTGAATAGGGTTATTTGAATGAAACTTCATGACTTTGTTGGGAAGTCATATAAATATCTACATCTAAAAGGAATTTTAATTATTTTAATTTGCGAGGGATATTTTACAACATAGTCTTAATGTACTGTTCGGGTCAATATGACCCGATTCTAAATTTTTTCGTTTTACTCAAACCTTTTCATATTTTTTTTGTGGAATAACTCAACGGAAAAGAATAAAAACTATTATAACATTCTTTTTTTGCATTTTGACTTCTTTTTTTTTGTTTTTTTTTTGTCATTTGACACTAAAGCACGTGGAAGGTCAAAAGGTTGATTCTGTTGGAAAAAAAGCAAAAATATTTCCAAATTTCATATTTTCTTGTTGTATTTTGGTTTTATGAAGTATTTACTTTCAGTTAGAAAGCTAAAAATAACTAATGAAACGAAACTTGTGCTATCCGAATGAAAATATTACTCAAAATGAGAAATTAGTGTTGTTTTTCATTGCCACTATATTTTGACCAAGTTAACCATTAAGTATGGGGTTAATGTGGACTTTTTGTGGTAGTATAACTTCCTAAGAACTGAAACATAAAATTTATTACAGGAAAAGAACAAAAATCATCGCCAAAGAAAATTTGAGGTATCGGAGTAATGAGTAATTTTGCAAATTCTGCAATGCGTTTTCAATGGGATTTTGTACAAATAGAAAGAAAATAAATGTTCTAATGAAGATTATTTTTGAAGATTTGAGGAAGTCACTCTTATTTTCATACAGTAAAGCAGATTAAAATATGTCATGAAGGAGGAGGGAATCAATTAAAAAAGTAAAATAATGAAGAAAAAATTTAAATTTATGCCGGTCCCTCAGTTGAAAAAAATTAAAAAAGTACTACCTTGTTGTTCCACACTTGTTTAAAACCCATTTTCATTTATGTAAATTGTCGAAATAGTAAAAAATTACAAATTTCAATTACAAATATTTTTTAGTTAATTTTATTATTTTATACGTATTTCATAACTTTACTCAATTATTTCATAATAATGACAGTTATTAACAGTTGTTTTATTATTATTTAACCTATTTCTTAAATTCCACCATTCCTTTACCGTTAAAAGTGATATTTTTTGTATCGGGTCATATTGACCCTAACAGTACGTGCGTGGAGTAAGTCGGAGCAGAACAGCAGGGTTAAATGAAACCTGATTCTAAAACGCTGATTAGCTACAGACACCCACAAGAACGTGTCCGTACGTACAACACTTATGGTGTCCGAAGGTACAGCATAAGGTGTTTTTGCATTCAAAGTTCTATAAAAGATAAAAGAATTGAGATCTAACGATTTCTAATATCAAAACTAAAAAGTCAAAATCTCTGGGATTCCCCCATATATCCCATTTTATCATATCATAATCATAGAGGAAGAAAATAATTAACCCGTTAATGCCCAACTTTTTATTTTTCTTAAATATTTGGAAAAAACATAGTAAATAGCCCCAAAACAACAGGAAAAATAGTAAAAAAAATCCAGGTTAAAATTTTAATTTCTACACCAAAATTTAAAAACGTCCCTAAAAAGGGACGTCAGGCACGAATGCCCCCGTTGTTTTTCCCTATAGTAAACGCATGGTAGAAAACCTTTTTAAAGCCTCAAAAACATCTTCTACCTTTTTAAGTGCAGCAAAAGTGATCGGAACCATACTGTAACATGAATATGAACAAAAAATATTAATTATTTATCCAATTAACTGTAAAATTAACCCTAATTAACGTAATTTGAGCATTTTTATGCTCTAAATCACGCTTTTTCCTCCCAAATCTATGTTAATTGCGAATTAATTAAGGTTTTTAATTAAAAAGGCATTCTTTGTTTATAGGTTACCTATTATTAAGGATTAATTACTTTTACACACCTCAAATCCATCAGAATATCTCAATTTGTGAAGTTTAAGTCTTTCAAATGCCCATACTTTTTTCATTTTATTTAATTTAATTGTGCGGACCACGAATTTCTCCCCAAAAATCAAGCATTAGTGGAATGTGCATTAGCAAGCCAGATGATATAGATTGATCTGCAGTATAAAACACAATGATTAGCGGCATCCAATTAGAAAAAAAGCCGAAAATTTATCACAAAAGCGACTTTTTTGGCAATTTTAATGACAAAAGGTCATTATAACTAATAATTATTAAACTTTTAATTAAAATATAACCGGAATATATTTGCATAAGTAATAAATATAGTAAAATAATTAATTTATTCCTTTTAATTAATACAAATGAATTAATTCCTTATAATTCAAGACTTTTTATTCCATTAATTTAGCAGAAATAACAGTATTTTCAAAAAAAAATAAACAAAAATAATAAATTTATTAGCTAAAATTAAGTTAATTTTATAAATATCAGTTATTTAATTCATTTCATAAGAATCGAATGCGTTTTTATGAAAAAATGAAGGAAACACTAGCATTTCACTATGAGGAAAACCACGGGGGCATTCGTGCATGACGTCCCTTTTTAGGGACGCTTTTCGAGGGTCCAAAATAAGGTCAAGATAAAATATTTGGGAAAAATAAAAAAACACCCCAACTGATTTAATGTATAAACAGTAATATATATCGGCATTGAAATTTTTTTTAAATAACAACTAGGATTTTTAAGCTTTTTCTTTTAAAATTTTTAAAAAAGCACTTCTCTGAAAAATTCTATCTTCCAACTTTAAAAAAAGTAAAATTTTTTTAAAATTCTGCTTTCTTCTTGTGTTCTTTATGTTCTATGAAGATCAGAGATACATCCGTGCAAATTTTAATTGAAAGAAACAATTTTTGTAGAAATAGGAGGATTTTTAAAAAACGTCCCTAAAAAGGGACGTCAGGCAGTAATGGGTTAAAGTAGTGATGCACTAAAAAAAACTTTGAGCACCTGAAAACAATATTTTTATTATAGAAAATTTAAATAATATTTTAAACCGCTGATTTCACGTTAGCAACTAGATAGCATCTGTTTACATTTAAAATCGACCACAAATTCAAATTTACATTTTTTCCCGAATTTTAAAAGGAGGTGGCTGAAGGTACAACCGTCCGTAGGTACAACACTCTCCCCTATATATATATACAGGGTGTAAAGGAAAGTCCCTTTACCCTGAAATAAATTGCTAACGGAGCAAGCTAAAGCTATGTAGTTAAGGTAACGGTATAGTAAAGTGACTATGCGCAACCGAATGCAAGCGATCGTTACGCCCTCTAGCGGAAATTTTAGGAGTTATAAATTTTATTTTAAAAGCTATTAGGAATTTGCTGAAATAGTCAATTACAAAGTTGTAGAGCAGCATCGATTTAGTAGGAAAACCCACCTTAAACAAAAAAATATCTTGATTAGAACCCCTAAAACGCACGCTCAATTAGGTTGAATTTACGTAGATTTTACGTCTTAAAACGCTTCTCACGAGGCGAAAATGAGAAATTTTCAATTTAATGACTTAAATAAATGAATAAAAGTATTCTTAACTCATTAAATTGAAAGTTTTTAATTTTTGCCTCGTGAGAAGCGTTATAAGACGTAAAATCTACGTAAATTCAACCTAATTGAGCGTGCGTTTTAGGGGTTCTAATCAAGATATTTTTTTGTTTAAGGTGTCTTTTCCTCCTAAATCGATGCTTCTCTACAACTTTGTCACTGAATATTTTAGCAAATTCCTAATAGTTTTTAAAATAAAATTTATAACTCCTAAAATTTCCGCTAGAGGGCGCTGCGGTTGCTCGCATTCGGTTGCGCATAGTCACTTTACTAACCTTTACCTTAACTACATAGCTTTAGCTTGCTCCGTTAGCAATTTATTTTAGGGTAAAGGGACTTTCCTTTACACCCTGTATAAGTCTTATATTTCAAAAAATATAATAACGTTATTATAATAATTATAACTTTATTTCCATAGTTGCTTCACTATAAAAAGAAGTAAAAGATCAAACAATAGGTAATTAGCACTGAAATTTAAAAGCCTTAAATAATTTACATCTTCTTAAAAACTTAATACTTTACAAACGCTAACGTATTTAAAACTACTGCTCTCTTTTTAGATATCAATACAAGTTGCTGTACCTCGTATATTTTTCCTAGAATAAAGTAAATAAAAAGCGGATTTTATCTTAAAGCCTTTAAAAATTCGAGTTAAGTGAAGACACAACATTTTATCTTTAAAATATCTTTCATGATACGAGATTATTATAAGGAATTATAAAGCATATCTCATCTTATATTAACATAATTTCAGGTTGTTAGAATATTAAATTTTCAGTAACATGGGAACACTACAAGCGCACTAAATTTTTACTTGATTTCTAACTTAAGTTAAAGAGTAGACGGAAGCAAACATTATACGCCTAATCAAACACTATGGTACAGAGTCATAAAATGGAAAAGTCCATTAAAATTTAAGCGTCTCCAGACGGTACTAAGAGACACCTAGTGGGCGATGTGAGCTGAAAAACATTAATATTTTTTTTCAAAGTTTTCATTTAAGGGAGTAATAAATCATTTTAATGTAACGCGTTCGTTAGAAATGCGTAAAACTCAAAGTTAATGTACTAAATTTTGAAGTCAGTGGCGGATTTCCAAATGCGCCGCCTATAGGCTGAACCAAAATTTGCCGCCTACACAGAGCCGTGCCGTGGTAAAACGGCGCCCGAGGCGAAGATGGCTCATTGGCGACCCCTTTATTTTTTAAACCACCCCTTTTATGTGGGGAAATTTTAGGGCTATAACCAGACTTTTGTTTCGAGGGGGGGATTGACTCAACGTTTTTAACGTTAATGTACCCCTAACGAGTACCATTATTTATGCGTTAAATTTTTAATCACTTGAAAGAAGCTCTTGAATGTGTTGCACAAATTGTCGAAATTTTTTAATGTGAGCATAAGTAAATCTGGGGGGTCTCCCTCAGAAAAATTTTGAAAAATGTCTCGGAAAAAAGTGTTTTAGTTCATTTAGAGACCTTAAAAATCACTGAATTTTAAAGGAAAATAATCATAAATAGACGTAAAATTTTGGAGGGGAACTAGAAGTCTTCTTTATTTCGACACACTTTGGGGAAACACCTAAAGGAGACCTCTTCATTTAGGCATCAGAATTTTTAATGAGAAAAACACTACCTAACACCAAGGCTAAATTTTGGGGATTGGGGGTTCTCTACCAGAATTTTTTTCCTTTTTAAAAAAATTTGATCCTCGAAATTAGTGTTTTAACTCAAGAAAACAATTGAAATTATAAAACAGTATGTAAAATTGCATAAAATATAATTAAAAATCTGCATTAGTTTCTAAGAAATAAACAAATATTTTCCTTCATCTATTTTATTTTTCTAGTAAATGTTTTATAAATTATCACTCGTATCAACTATTACTAAGAGAAATAATATGAAACATTGATTGAAAACAAGTTTCATGCATCGAAGCATCTTCCAGGGTCTTATCTCGGTTAAGTTGTTCTTTTCGAATTGCAATAAGAACAAGGTAAGCAAACTTACCCGGAGAGTGCCCATCAAGACTCAGGAGACTTGCGAGCGAATCCAAGACTTACAAAAAAGTCTAAAATTAATTTAATAAAAAGACCAAAATTGTGAAAATCAAATGGACAGGGATTAGCAGAGGAATCTGATTTTGAAGTGATAATAAACCCAATAACCGCAGAAATTTTCGATCCATCAGTAAGACCGTAAAGCTAAACGAAAATCCTAACATTTTACGGACAAACCTTAAAAGTTGGCAAGTACGAATATCCAATTATTTTTATGAAATTTATTGATTAATACAGTAAAATGCGAAAAGCAAATAGGAACTTACCAGAAAACGATATTTCAATTTGTATTTTTGAACTTACATTACACAAATTTAGAAGGTCTCTCTCTGTTCAGGGCTACTGCCCTGAAGCAAAACAGAGCTTATATGCAAGCGGTCTCGTGAACACATTCAATGAAAGGGGATGAAAACCAACCCCCGAATACACAGGATTGGTTTTTCGTAAAATGAACCAATAGCTGATGAAGAGCTCAAGAAGCGTTGGGAATTCTTTATCTTCGATTTATTTATGACCCCTTTGAGCAGGTGGCAATGGAACTAATTGAACGTTCTTTCCATCCCTGGGCACTCAAGATTTTCCTGGAATTCTTTGGTCAAGAAACCTGAAATGTTATCACAACAGCACCCCCTTTGAAGTAAGCCCCAGGCAGAACAAAACCTTCCTGGTCCGTCTGATCCATAAATCTTTCACACGTCCTACCCCATTTTCTGTCAATCGTCACCCCTACTGTGTTTACCAAGCGTGCCGCGCTTCTTTCTCATCGCAACTGGAGACGCAAACAGGCGACCCCCATGGCGTCTCTCCCAAAAGGGGTGTGAGTGTCCGTGTTATACAAAAAAAAACAGTTCTCAAACATGAATTTGGCGCCCGGGGCGGCCGCCCCCTTATCACTGCTCTTCGCCTACATGCTATAACTATACTTACAAAACTAAACAGGGGCGTCATTTCAGTTTTGGTTTGGGGGAGGCAGTGGGGAATCCAGGATTTTTGTCTGGGGGGGCTGAGTTTCACAAATTACTATTATGATTATGGGCTGTTCAAATATTAATGTTAGCAACTGAAAGGGGAGGGGGTTGCCAATGCCGTAGCTAGACTTTTGTTTATGGGGGTTACTCAACATCTTTTCTAAGGTCTAACTTAGGAATACTAAGTTGTAGGAGAGTTGACTTCGTAAGGTTTTAATTTTGGTGCACTAAATTTCAAAATTGTGTAAATATGTCAACTCGAAGTAAAAGGGGGTCTGGGGGTTCTCCCCCAGAAAAATTTTGAAAATTTGCTCCTCAAAATAGTGTTTTAGCTTATTTTGAAACCTTTTAGATTCCACCCAAAGAGCACCACTCATTGTAAGCGGCAGAATTTTCAAGGAAAAAAGTTTATAGTATTATGAATTGGAAAATTTCTAAGGGGTTTAGAGGTTCCTATTCCAGAAAATTTTTTAAATTTTGCCCCTGAAAGTGGCATTTTAACTCATGTTGAGACACTTCAGGTTACATCAAAAAGGATCACTCCTTGTAAAACCCTTAAGTTTCAAGGGAAATTCCAGAAAATATTTTTGGAAATTCCCCCAAACTTGTTTTTATCTACTTTTCAAACTTTATGGACAGAGCACCAAAAGGGAAAAGTTTCCTGTAGGCGGCGTACTTTTCAAGGGAAAAACACTGTGACAGATAAAAATTTGAGTTTGGAGGTTCTCCCCCGACATTTTTTTGGAAATTGCCCATTAAAGTAGTTTTGGCTCATTTTGAGACCCTTTGGGTAACAAAGAGAACACAGTTTCTTGTAAACCACATAATTGATTTTCTGAAAGGACGTTCTCCATATTTCCAGAGCTTATGTTTAGTGTTTCCTTTCTCTTCTCTTTTTTTTAAGAAAAAAATTCTGCCGTCGAAAATTTGCCGCCTACTAAAATTTGCCGCCGTAGGCTATAGCCTAGCTAGCCTATTTAGAAATCCGCTACTGTTTGAAGTATGGTAATAGTTTGTCAGAGACAGTTATGTCATAGAGTAGAAGGTGTTGTGTGTATGCATGGTTAACGGATTTTTCGTTTAGAAGTAGTGAATTTTTATACATATTTATGTAAACAAAAAAAACCTCTTCACATTTTTCTTAAGAGGATTACATTCATTTTAAGTGATGGTTACGTTTAATATCATAAGATCATAAGGGATTGTTTCAGTTTATTTTCATTGTTAATCATCATAAATATGTTTTCATCCGTCTTTTTCGTGTGATTAGGTAGATCCGGGTACCTAGGGCCACCTATTTTCAAAGCCCATAAACTACGCCTCAAAACTTGTTTTATGTTATAAAACTGATATGCACAGCACACTTCCTCACACTGTTTACTTGTTATAATTTTGGTTAAATTACTCGTTATATTAGAAATTTATTGAAGCAGAAAGTTTCTTTTTAATTTTCAAAAATGGCCCTAAGTACGATTTGGTTAGGTACAATGCTAGGTACAACGGCCCTAGGTACTACCTAGGGCCGATATGTTTGGTACCTATGGTCACTGCATAAAAAGTTTAACATCACACTAAACATATTAGTAAAGAAAGATACACATTTAAATTTTGGAATGAAATTATTTATTTGCAGTACTTTTTTATGAAAAATAACAAAATTTAAGAATTAGTCCGATTTAACAGTGAGAAAAATTGATACCCAATACAAGTTGCATGCATATTAAATTTATGAGAAAAAAAAGGACTGCTAACAATTCAGTTAATCTGCACAAATATACACTTCCTGGAGCAAAAATCAACCAAATCCCTAATTTGTAAGTATCCCTAATTTTAAAGCTTATGATGGAAAGAGAAATAAAGTGTTTTTTAACCTGTTGAACGAATTCTTTAGAATATTCTTTTTTTAGATCCTTCTCTGAAACTCTTATTCCCAAATCTCTGAAGCAGATCTGTGTTTTTATTAAATCCGTTCAATAGAGTAGGATTAGGGATCTCCTGCTCTATATTGATACTTGTTGGATTTGGTGATTCCTATCACATCATCCCTCTAAGATTGTTGCCCGATTTCAGATACACCCTTTATATAAGACTTTCTTATATTTGAATAAAATTAAAGCATGGAAATAAAACTTACAGATCATTTATTCGTGTCTTTAAATCACACAGAGTATGAATGTGGTTGTATGAGCCGGCCGTAAGTACAAGGAAATATGCTGGCTTAGGATGCAGTTTTGCACAAAACGTCTTATTTTGAAAAAAAAAACCATGGAGCTGGAACTTCTTCAATATCTCATTTTGTTTCTAACTTGAAAAGCAAGATAATGGTAAAAAAAAAAACACAATTGTTTTAGCTACCTTTGGAAAAATAATAAAAAGTTAAGCCGCAAAAAGTAACTTTACTACAATGGAAAACTATTTTTAGAAAAAAAACTAGCCTTAAAATTCTCAGCCTAGATTAAAAAATGGATCTTAACATGGCAATTGGTGCTTACAATTATCCGGCTGAGAAAAAAATACTGAAAGTTAAATATTACTTTAAAAAAAGTGGGGTGGCCTACGTACAGTTGGGGAAATAAAAAACGACTCAGTTGTGATTTCTGGTGAACCACTTGGGTTAGGAAGAAAAATGAGGTGTCATTTTTCATTGTTTAAAGTATTCTTTACTCAAATAAATTTTCGAGTCCTTAGGGTGTCATCTTCATATTAAACGAAACACTAACTTTTTTGTTTTAATGGGGACCCCCAATTATTATGATATTTTCTGAAAGGCCATCCCTCAAAACCCTTAACCCGGTGGGACTCGCGCCTCCCGGACGAACGTTGAGACTCGCGGGGGTTATGGAATAGCCCCAACCTTTTTAGCTCTTTTCTACATCGTTAAAAATATTTTATTCAATAGGAATCATAAATTTTTACACCTTAAAACTTCACTGATGAAGAAAACTTAAATCTGCAATATTTTCTACGCTGAGAAATAATTTTTTGAGTTTGATATTAATTTTTCTTATTACACAATACCCACATATGAAACAAAATAACACAAATCCTTTCAATGTAAAAAATAATTTAATTACTTCACAAGTAGTTTTTCTATCCCCAAAACACTACTTCCAACCTTTGTCACCTAACACTCAAACTTTGGTATTTTTCTTCGAAAACTTGTTATCTCAACACTTTCCAGCTCCTTCCCCATTCAATACAAAAGCAAAGAATGTAAGGGGCGGGGTACAGTGGTCTGGTGAATTACAAGTCATAAAACTGTCACGGGGACCAGTATTGAAAGTACTTGCACCTGTGTCTTCCTTTTCTTTGTACTAATATTCTTCTTCTTCATCCCATGCCTGTCCTTGGCCTTACGGCCATTAGACGTCGAGCTTCCCGGTAGCGCAAAGACAATTCATTAGGAAGGTGAAGAAGGGCTTTGTACTAATATGCAATAGAACCCCCTGAGAATTTCTTGAAATTTGTTTACCAATGTTTTGGGCCCTGATCAGTGGGTTGTATAGAAGGCGGAGTACAAAAGAATGGACAAGCAACACTAACGAAAAGCTCGCGGGGGTCATTCCATTACCCCAAAAGCTAACAAAATGCATCTGGGGGGCGGAAAAATAAACCGAATTCCACGAAACTACTCAGACATGTAGATAAGGGTCAGAAACCCAGCTACTGAGAAGTGAAGAATCCCCAGGTGTTTAGTTTTCCATTAAATGGAATGTTAGTGTGAGCTTGGGGTTATAAAATGACCCCGCGAGTCCCAACGGGTTAAATACCCAGTTTCATCCAGATTGATTCACAATTAAAAAATTTTTGAAAAAATAAAAAAAATTAATTTTTAAAATCGTGAAATATTTGGATGGTAATCGATTCAGGTAATAATTTTATGTATAAAGCCAAAATTTCAATCGATTTCACCGAATAGTTTTTGATAAACACGAACGAGAAAGAATATTTGCGGTAATGCATTCGGCAACGGTATACCGCCCCTTAAGATTAAAGTTCGTTTTTATCAAAAACTATTCTGTGAAATCGATTGAAATTTTGGCTTTATACATTAAATTACTACCTGAATCGATTACCATCAAAATATTTCACGATTTTAAAAATTAATTTTTTTTTATTTTTTCAAAAATTTTTTAATTGTGAATCAGTCCGGATAAAACTGGGTATTTAAGATTTTTGAGGGATGGCCTTTCAGAAAATATCATAATAATTGGGGGTCCCCATTGAAAAATAAAGTTAGTGTTTCGTTTAATATGAAGACGACCCCCTAAGGACTCGAAAATTTGTTTGATTAAAGAATACTTTAAACAATGAAAAATGACACCTCATTTGTCTTCCTAACCCAAGTGGTTCGCCAGAAATCGCAACTGAGTCGTTTTTTATTTCCCCAACTGTACATGGATCTCCTCTTCTTTTCATTAAAAATTGGTATGATGCAACACATTAATGTTTAATTCTCATTCTTGTGTAGAAGTAAGTTTTGTAAAAATCAAAGTAAAACCCATTTTTAGGCTTATCATAATATCTTCCAACTTAATAAAAATAAATTTAGTTGTATATAATCTTTATTCCATGGTGTACTTGCAGATGTTTATGGTCTATCTTAAAAATAAAAGATTATCCGAGAGGAAGGAAAATTAATTTCTCGAATTTACATAAAAAAAAAACTAAAACAAAATAGTTATAAACTTGTCTTTAATAGGCAGACTATAAATAAGTTAAATAAAGATGCTAAGCATTTATTTTTATACGCAACATAAATACATTTATCCAAATCAAACGAAACTTAAAAACACACATCTGGTAGCCTGGTGTGTGCGAGTGTATGTGAGATAAATATTGCGATTTAGAAAGTTCTTAAAACATAAATAATCAATTCAGTAAAAACTATAAAGTGTACATAAACCGTTACGATTCTTCTTAATCATCATATTCCATCCACTCCACACCCGCATACTCCCATTAAAACATCATCCCTTCACCAAATATTGCTAAACCATACTAACAAAAAACCGTCTGCTGAAAATCGTCGTCAAAAATCCCCGAATCTTACATTTATTCCCACACTACATGACATTTAACACCCCTTGAGACAAAGCAAAATAAAAAAATAGAAATATATGCGCAACACTCAATTTGAATTTAGTATCGTGATAATCCATTCAATAAATGGTATCGGATCACCACCATAAATCTAACCGTCTGAAATATGAGACGGTCCCTAAAGGAAGAGACAAGCCATATCTATGTTACCCTAGAACCCTTTCCCCATTGACTAGAGCATTTTATAGCCTACTTTATCTTAGAGTGATGTGCATTTTACGTCGGGTTCGAGTAATACAAGGCAATTTTTTCGGGGATGTTTATCCTAATTTAAGAGGTGGCTTTCCTACGAGTCAGTGAACAACTCTCTTCATTTTCCTTCCCACAACAGCGTACATTCGTTTTAAACATTGATATTAAGTGCTCCGGTTCTATAAAAAAGATTTCTTGCTTCAATTCGGGTGGTATAGAAGTAATTTGCTATTGGGAACAAGGGTTCTTCGTTTTAATAGTTATTGGGTTTGAGATGGTTTCGTTTTCGAGAGGAGTTGGTTCTAGACTGTTTTTCTGAGAGAAAAGGGACTGTTCTTAAAGCTAGAAAGGAGTAGAAAATGCTTATTTATTTATGGTACTATTCATTTGTTATTGTTTTTTAACTTATTTGCACATCATTTATTTAATGAATCCCTGTATTTGAGTTTTATATGTAAGATGTTAAAAGTAAATATACTTTTAGGTGTAGTTTCCTAAGTATTTCAATCACAATTAATCCTTTTATTAACTGTCGTTTTAATAAAGTAAATTAAAACTATAATATTGAATGTTTTTGCACCATTTAATATTTTTTTTCTATTTGACCAGAAACATATGCTTTGAAGTTGCATTCTGACCACTTCATTTTCAACCCTGAGCTTTTTTCCTTTTCAGCATGGATTATGGTCTCTTCAGTTTTTTTTGCTGCATTTAGATTTCCTTTACAAATTTAATTTCAAATATCAAATATAGGGTTCATAATGCTGTAAATTTCTACAAGAAATCTACTATGCCATGTTAAGATTTTATTTGGTGCCTGTTGAGTTCAATGGACTATATCCATCTGACGTCACATTTCCTCCCTCACGTAACCTACTGAGCTTGCATTTGGTTACCACAGAAATAGTTTGTAGTGATATATGATGATAGTGAGATATGATTTGATAGTGAGTTTTTTTCAAAGTCGACTCTCTCAAAACTGAGTAAAAAATGCTCAAACTGGCTCCAATCCAGATATAGGCGTGGCCGAATATATTCCATTAGCTTAGATCAAATAAACAATGGTGTTTTTATAATACTAGGCAGCTATCACTCCCTGCTCAATATCGCACACAAACCCCCGTAGGCTGCTTGCGCAGGCCCTTTTGGAACGCATCGCATCCTTACAAAACCTTGTTCATTGAACTTACTTTTTTTTAGAAATTCTAATGGCATATTGCATAATGCTCATTTTCAAAGGATTACGAACAATTATTGTATAACAAAAATGTGTTATGCAGATCAGTTATTAAAAAGCCTCTCTCTTAAACCACAGTCTTAAAACTGAGTAAAAAAGTGTTCTAACTGTCTCCGATCCAAATGTACTTAAAAATGAAATATCATGAGCTTGAACTCAAAAATGAGCGCATGATGTTTCATTTTTGAGTATGCACATTTTCAGAAATGAGTATATTCATGTTTTCAAATTGGAGTACATTTCGATCGGAGCATGTTTGAGACTCAGTTTTTACTCAGTTTTGAGACTGTCGTTTTAAGAGTGCTTTCTCTGGAAACCGTTCACCAAAAACTTTTTTTAGAATAGAGATGCTACGGATCTCTGTCGTACTTAATATTCTTGATAATGAAATAAAAATGCTTTAAATATTTAGTAAAATATCACTTATTGGTTTAAATTACCCAGTTTTATGAAAAAAATACCCTTAATTTTGCTTATATATTATATATTTTGCTTAATTTTGCTTCAAACCGTTCAGTTCAACTCCAAATCAGACGGTTTCAACGCTCAGAGAGTCATTCAAATGGCTGTATTCATTGAATGTAAGAATTAACATTTTTTACTTATATTAAAATATCACTTTTATATTAAGAATATTATGTAATTTACTTTAATTTTATGTAATTTACTTTAATGTTATGTAATTCACTTTTATAGTTTAATGTAAATAAATTAAAGTATTTACATTTCATTAAGAATTAACTAAATTTTCTAATAATGAGAATAAAAAGAAAATGTTTCTTCTGAAACTATTTGACTTACGTCGAGAAGTTACGAACCATATCCATATAAGGAAGAAATGAGAATAAAATTTAGTTTTAGCAGATTCAGATTAGTTTATTATGTAAGTGTTAAAATGGATAAATATATTAAATGGAGGACGCTTTCGTGGTTGAAACATGTGCAGTATGTTTTGACCATTTTTCGCCTAAGTGATCTTTTAGCGGTATTTATAGGGTTAAAGCTCTGAATCCTCTTAAAATTCCACAGCAGTAACTAGACGTTGCAGTTTATGTTTAAACGCGTTACTAAAACTCCAAAACCGCGCTCATAACCAAATCAACTCACGTCAGCAGCGCATTTCGCTCCCCTCTGATGATCCCATAAATCCCCGCAATTTCCCTATCCCCCTAAACAAGAATGACATTTAGGGCTTTTTAAAACCAACAACCAACTCAAAAATATCCGATAATTCCGCTCGCGGAATATTAGATTTTCTCCCCCTCTCCGCCATTTTAAAAGAAAGCGCCGCGTGTGGGGAAATTAGGAGAGGCCAGAAAAACCTCAAAATAAAACCCCGTTACAATTTTTCTACCCTCCCCCGTGTGTTAAAACTAGTGGTAAAAAAAAGAGAAGATGAGGGAATAGTGGGGGAAATCAAATGCCTCCACGTTTATGATAGCAATTACGGAAAGCCAACGTTTATGTTAACGTTCGCTCGCATATGCCTAATTCGATTAAGTTATATCGCCCATAAAGTCTCCCCCTTCGCCTAACTGCTGCAAACGGGGCAGAATGCTTTTTAGCCCTGGCCCAGATTAGAAGTCGCTGGCTTTTTGGCTGGGGTCGTTTTTATTTACTTGGTAGAAGGGGGATTTATTGCATAATTCATCAGCGCCAAATCTCGCCGAAAATAATCACAATAAAAACCCTGAGGGTGTAGAAATTGCTTCATTGGCCAATTTCGGTCGTTCTATCTGGGATCTTGAGTCCGTTTTTGAAATAGAAGGAGAGGTTTCAATGATATCTCAAGATATATAGGATCTGTTTCCTTAACCTTTTATTTACTAAATTATTTTCGGCGAAAGTTCAGTACTGCTGATGCACCAAGTTTTTAGCGATATAAATTACTATATAGTTACTCCAACTAATGTTAAGTGAATTATGTGGCTTCTAAATATGGCTCCAAAGAGCCAAAACTCGCCAACCATCAGCAGTTCTAAACTTGAGCCAGTGGTACTTACAAGTACCGTCGGTAAATAAAGGGTTAAGAGGTATTAACAGTAACTATGTTACAATCCTACAAAAAATACGAAATTCGTCTTTAAATGTCTGATAATAGTATACCCAACTTAATAGATATATATTATAAGAAACATTTCTTTCATTTTTTTTCAGTATGATTTATCTTCTTAAATTGTAAAATACAGATATAATATACCTTGTTTACGTTATAATAAACCATTATTCAGCTTGTTTTATTGTAAAAATAATTAACTGATTAAGTTTAGGTATGCTTAAGAGTCTAAGTGATATTTTTAACTTTAAAATTTGGATGATAATGCTTGCAATTTTTGAGTCTTTTATAATTAAACTCAAGATTTATAAAAAATATATATAAATATTTCTATAAAAGATGCATAAATTCAATACATTAAAAACTATTAACATTTCAAAACTATAAAGTAAACTAACAACAGGTAAGAAATAATAAAACCTATAAAACGATGTACTATTTTTATTCATGTGTCAATATTTATTGCATCGAGTAGTCAATATTTGTGGTGACTCAATACCTGTCAAAATGTATATTTACTTTACATAAAACATCATTTTCCTTATTAATTATTTCGTTAATTTTAAATAAAAGGTTGTTACGTTAAAATTGATCTGCATTACCCATTTAAATCTCAATAATTCCTATACCCCAGCATAAATTTAAAATCCAATTAGTTTTCTTTTCATACTGAAAATAAAAATTTTGTGTTTTTGTTTGAAATTTTAAAAACCGGGGTTCATTACTTTAAGAAAAATAAAGTTTAATTAAAATGATTAATGCACATGATTGCTTAAAAATTTAATTTTCCTAGTTATTTTTATTAAAAAATGCAGAAACGTTCTCTAAAAACAAGCGTACCTATATTTATTACATAATTAGGAAGAGCAAAATCTGACAGCTTGGGCATGTAATTTACACTAAAATGTCCAAATGGCCTTTAAAACAAGATAAAAAATAATTTAATTTCGAAATGTCACTAATGTCTTTTAAGGTAAGGTACTCAAGCAAAAGTTGGGAATTTAATTTAAGCGGTTGAGTTTTTTACTTTGTTAATGCCCGTTTAATTACATTACGCCTTCTTTTACATTGCCTTCTAAAATAATTTTATCTGTAAAAAGTGGTTACCCGTGCTGGAAAAAGCGGGAAAAAAAAGAAATCAAAAAGCACTTAGTTTTCGATTAGAGAAAGGAAAATTACAGCCCAACATATGGATCGTATCATTTCCCCCAAAAAGAGTTGCAAATTTTAAATGGATTCATAATAACAAAACTGAGTGTTTTTATCATATCTAATTTTAAATAGCTTTTAACGAATGATATAACTGCAGATCATTCAAACCTTTAAAGAAATGTGAAGGAATAAATTTGTTCCAAATACATTTTCATTGTTGAATTTTTTTTAGCGTGTAAGTGTTTCATAAATTAAAGAAAATATGATGTTAGTAGCTGAGAAAATTTGTAAAATATAGAAAAAGAAAATTCTTTAGATTATTTTAAATGGAATATACCTCTAAAAAGCCAGTGAATTAAAATTTAAAATATGCACCCTTATTAAACAAGAATCGGATTCATATTTTTGAAGAGTTTCCTTAAGATTCAAAAGAAATGTATTGGTAACAAGAGGGCTGTTCAGAATATTAAAATTTTTCCGTAGGTTTTAATAAGAAGTATGTAACCATCAACTTAGATTATACTTAGTGAAAGCTAACATTGTTTATATAACAGTTTTAAGGGTAAAAATATAATTCAAAGTGGAAAATGCACTTGACGTTTTATCATCGGGTATTTGAAAGACCTCTCCTTTAAGAATGGGCAGAAGGCTTTTAAAACATGTACGAAGTGTGGATCGGCTCCGGCTCCACCTGAACATATTTTATCGTGTTTAGATTTTACCATCAACTAGGTACTTTCGGATCCTCAGTTGTTTTTAGATTTTCGGGAAGCGTATGGCCTCGTGGGTCTGGTTTAATTTTATTCAAAGCTGATCGGAAAATCCGACAGAACAGAAAAGAGAACAGATAGTTCACTTGACAGAATTACATAAACTCGTTACAAGAATAAAGAAGTATGGGGAAAGGGGTTGAGGCGTGGGCATCAGTTTTCTCCCTGTGAGAGAGAAGTGGGTGCGGAACCTGCTATTAATCAACTTGTTATTTTTAAGCTCTATAAAGAAACGAAATCCATTTTTTAAATTTATTAGACAAAATTATATTTAGCTACGTTAGCATGCACTTTTTATGTAAGAAAATCTGAGTTTTATTGAAAGGAACGAAATAATGCGTTCTTTATTAAATATAACAGCGTTTCTCAACCTTTTTACTCTCACGGAACCCTTTTGACAAATTTCAAGATCCGGGGAACCCTAGTGTCCATGCAACATTGGCGTATATAGAAATTTATTTCGGTAGGGGCCCAAAAGTATTACTCAACCCCTCCAATACATATTTTAAATAGGTTTAACGTAGCTTTTTAATGCATTTTTAGGGGAAATTTGCATTCAAGAGAACTTAATATCATAAAAATTGTGATTAATAAAGTTTTAAGTAGGAAAGGGGGGTCTGGGGGGTCCTGCCCCAGAGAATTTTTAGAAATTTGACCCAACAAACTGGGTTTTAAATTGTTTTTGGAACATTTAATCCAAATTTTGGACATACATTTTTAGGTAGGATTATAACTTTCATGAAAGCATAATAAAAAATCGAGTTTTAAAATTCCACCCGTAAAACGCCGCCAAAAGCAAGTAGAATAAAAGCGTTTAAAAATAATACAATTTCATGTACTATATTGGGGCTAGGGGGTCCTCCCTCAGAAATTTATTTTGAAATTCCCCTTCAAGCTAGTGTTTATCTTCTGTGTCTTATCTTTAGAAACCGAAAGGCTTCGGAAGCAGAAGAAAATGTTCAACGGAAAAACACTAGCTCGTATTTGGCTGGCTGTTCCTTAATTTATTTAGGGTTATCCTAAAATGTACAAAAAAAAAAGAAATTTTCGGATCCCTCGCGGAACCCCAGGGTTCCGCGGAACCCCGGTTGAGAAACGCTGAAATATAATATAATTTATGAAAAATCAACATCAAATCATAATTTATCAAAAAAAATATTATTAGAATGTATCACAGAGTATAGAGATTAACAGAGGTTACATCTCCATAGACTCTATTGTCAATATTTTTAACATGGGTTTTCCCTTAGACAACTTCTGGTGCATCAGACCGCCTTCTATAGTTCCACGTCACTCCTGATCTCTGTCATTCGCCCACTTAAGCTGTCACTCAAATCTAAATTGGAAGTTGAGTGAAAAGAGCAGCACCGATGAAATTATAATGCCGCTTGATAGAAGTTCCATATCTAATCAGGAATCACTTTTGCATTTCACCTTCTCTGATTGGCTGCTAGTGAAGTTAATTATCATCTACGAGCATGAATTAAATTAAGTAAATAAAGAGGAAAACTGCCGTTTGGAATCTCTGTTAGCTATTTACTCTGTAGACTGTATCTGTAATGAATTCTGTGGTTATCAAGAAATAAAATGTTGAGAAGCAATCATGGTCAAGAGCAGCGTTAGAAATTGAAATAAAACCCCACTGGTGCTGCGGACCACTGCTTTGCCAATCGAACTGGTCCGACAAATTAAAAACAGATTACAGGTTTTAATTAAAAAAAACTATTGTTCTTAAACTCTTAAAGTGTAGGGGAGAGTGGTCAACAATGAGACAAAAATTGTATTTTATTTTTTAGCTTCGACACTATAATAGCTAAAATTTTTCTAAAAATATTTTTAGATGAATACGTTATTATACTATTTAAGGATGTACAATTTATAAAAATACTACTTATATTTTGATCTATAAAAATTTATTTCCACATACATTAAATTTGTCTCATTGTGCCCCATATATGGGGTAAAATTATTGGTAATTACGGTAAAATTATTGGTATCAAAACTGGAAACATTTTGGAAATTTGACAATAAAAACAGGGTTTTAATTCATTTTAGGGTTTTCTTTCGTACATAGAAAGGTATCCGCTGGCCTGAAGAATGGGCCTTGCGGGCCGTAGTTTGGAGACTCCTGAAATAGAATATAATTTTTTTCCGGAACGGCGTTCCGGACCGCTCCGGCTGAAATCGAGCCCTACATTTATTAGATATTAATGAATCGAAAATCGACTTAAAATGAAATGAGATATTTTGTCGTTTAGTCAAACCTAACATTACAGGCTGGGGTAGTATCATGTCCATTTCTGGAACAGATGCTACATCAGGAACATTTGGATGTACAAATTTCCCAATAATCTTTTCACTTTTTCTCAGGAAGCTCACTTCCAAGTCCCCATCACAGTCTTTGCCTTCAATAACTTTTCCAATGTAAAAGGTAGATTTCTTTGCATGAAATTCCACTAGAACATAGTCTCCTTTTACTGAACTTCTACCCAGTTCCTCAAAACATTCAGCCATTATAGGTCCCGTCAGAGGCAAAATATCATCTTCAGAATCATCGTTAACAATTGATCTGTCATCAACATTCAGATATTCGTCTGATGAAACCAAATCTCAATTTGTCTTATTGTTAACAAGCTGCAATAACAGAAGTTAAACAAAAGCCATCTTGGCAGTTATAGGAATAGGGGTTATTATAATACATTGATTTGTTCCTTAAATGCTATAGTATATCATGAAAACACCGTTATAACTGTTATATGAAAAAAAGAAAAAGTTATAAAAACTAATAATGAAATTCACTTTTCTTACCTGAAAACAGACTTTTGTAAATAGGATTGCGAAAAAGAGCGCCACTCTAACCAAAACCAAATGATAATTTGAAGATTCTACTTCTCATGTTGCCATAGGAATACAAATGTTGTGCAGCCAGATTCAAAACTGCAAGAAATTTTGTCTCATTCTGTACAGTGTCTCATTGTTGACCTCTCTCCCCTATACCAAAAATTTATTTAAAAAATTAAAGCAATTCACTATTTATTGAGTTTATAAAGTGTAAATATTAAATTTATGTTAAATTAGTGGTAAATTAAAGACAAATACGCAATATCACTAAGTAAACAGATAAGTATGAAATATCAAGTACATTTCTTGACTAAATGTTAATATTGCACTAATTTATATAAAACTTTGAATTAGTTTTACATTGTTAGTTGGGATGAAAAACGAGGCTAGAACTAATATATTTGGATGTTTGATTAGAAGGGTGTTTTTTCACTGCGGCTACGGTGGACCAGTTATTTCTTTACGGTAGTGGTCCGTTCTTTAGTGGTCTCGGACCAGAGGACGACCGCAATTTCGAACGCTGGTTAAGAGTACGCATGGACCAGATTGAAAGAGATAAATACTCATCTGAAACTGAGAAAATTATGCCTAATCGTAAAAACCTCAAATAAACAACCAAATTTGACTGTTATGAATATAAATATGAAATTCACAGCCGAAAGAATTCCACTCTAATTAATATCATTATCCCCTTACACCAAGAAGAGTAAAAAAATAGTAATAGATAGAGTATCTAATTTCATTCATCATCTTAATTACTTCTAATAACTTTCCAAGATTAAAACTAATTGACTTCAGTCCGAATCTGAAATCCTCGAACATCCCAGAACCTCAACTCTATCCTATTACCAGCCTAATAAGTGTTGACATTCACCAAATAATTGATCGGTCTCCATACGCACGATTATTCATCATCGCCCTCGAATAACTAGGCAACTCTTTTTGCCACACAGGGAGATTTATCACTCATAACCGATTCCAGCGGAATTTCTTCAGCGATGAGCTCGAATCAATTAGCCGTGTATAATTAATAGTCGTTACAGTTCTCTATCCCTCTCGTAAGAGTTTCTCATTGTTCATGCGTTCGTTTCTTGAACACTTACTATAATAAAATGAAAAAGGGAAAGAAGGAAGTTGTACGGTTGAACGGAGACGGGGACTTAAGTTATTGCGCTTTGGTGTGTATCGATTTTTGTGGAGTTTGATGCATAGATTTCGGAGTTCCAGTGTGGTGTTTCTTTGGGACACTCTCTGACTCAATTCATGCTGAAGTAATGGGTAGGGATGCGTTTCGCTTATTTTTACTACTGCCAGGGTATTGAATTTATTAAGCGGGTCTCTGGTTAGTGTTTTTTTCAACATTCCCTGGCTGTAATTGATTGAGCGAGAGGAATTGGTTTGGGGGAGGATGGACGAGGGAGTGAAGATACTAATATTTTATATGCTTAATTTTTCGTGCGGGATAAAAGAAATATTTCATAGGAATTTGCTTGCTTCATAACGACTGAAACATTTAAAGATTGAAACCGTTTTCTGTCAAAAGAAATTAGTTGTAGCAGTGAGGGTCACTTTTAATAATATTGTTTTTAAACAATGTATTTATAGTAAAAATTTTTAATTTGTTTACAGAGGCAGTTTACCGAAAATAGGCGGACTGATGAAAAATTATTAGAGACAAATTTCTAGGTTGAGTTTAAGTATGCGTTTTTAGACTTAAATTTTATTAAATGAGAAATATATAAAAATGTATAAACGACAAACGCGAACTATTTAACGCATTCTCCAAATAATAAAATGTTACACTTTATTTATCTGTGATTAACACTTTGAATACTAATTGAAAATATATTCTAATTAATGCAATATTTTTACTCAGTGTTTCAAATTAAAAAATTTTATTGTTAACTAAATCCTCTTAAATAGCTATAAATTATCATTTCTCATCAGATTAGAGGAAAAGCCTTCTTAAAATCTTTTAAACCTTAAGGAGAGACGGATTTTTTTAGAAAACTTAATTTAATGCCTTTTCACACTTCCCAAAATGTAATATTTTGTTTAGTAGATTTTACGTCCTATGATGGCAGCCAATGGGTAAATCATTCCCAAAAGATTTGGATATATTTTATAAATCGTAATTAATAAAATATAATCTATCTAATGAAAATAGTTTTTTTCTGCTATGTTCGTGATTACTCTAATGTTCATCACATTTTTTAAAAAAAGAAGAAACTAATTTCTCAGTAAAAATGGATAATCGTTAAAAGGATTAAATAAATATGTATAAAGTATTAAATTTTAGTTAATGAATTGAATAGATATAAGTTAAAGTTGAGTACTTCAAAAAAATAAAATTTTAAAAATATGATAACAAGAAGCTTTTATTTTGTAATCTTTAAGATTATGCATTGTGAGTGTCTTACTAAAAGTGATAATAATTTTAATCTTACTAGGCATTTTCTGATATTACTTGAGAGAAAAAGATATCTTAATTAATTGATTTTTCCTTTTTAGCTCTTAATTGTTTTTGAATGAATGGCTTAATATCTCCCTTAAAATGTAAAAAATGAAATGAACCATGCTCGAATAATTTTTTCTTTCTAAATGGACTGTTTTTTTCTTATAAAAACATTTTCCATAAAAAATATATAAATCACAAAAACCACTGCATATCTAATTGTTGCAATGGATTAAATAATGTATGTAGGAATTTTCTAGAATATTTTGCTCATTCTTTTTGCATTAGGTCATGTTCTTGAACCAAAAAGTTTGAAAAAAAATAATATTTGAGCTGGTTTTCCATTCTTATTCAATCAAAAATGAATCATAAATTTTGCTACACTGTCTCCTTTAAATACTCCAATTTGAAATTTCATTCGTTCGTAAAACCAAAAAGAGAATTCCCAAAAGCCGATACTTTGTCCAACAGATTATTCATTATTCAGAGCATTCATCAATTTAAAATAATCTCATCAAGTGTCATTTAAATTTCAGACACAAAGCAGGCATAATACCACCAAATATAATTCGATACATTAAAGAACTAATTAGATCACACGTTATCTATTTAAATATTCAGTTTCTGATTCAATGAAGCGCAACATCATCGTAACAAAATGGTATCACGTTAAATCTCCTTTCATAAACTAGGAATGTCAGGTCATTATGATACAATCAGAATTCATTAATCGGTGAACAGATTCGCTTGATTAAATTAAATCAGTATTTAAACACGAAAACGTGAATTAATGTGTTGGAAAAAATGCCCGGTATAAAATGGTTTGAGAAAATTATTCCATTCAACTCTTTGATAAAAATATAAATTCGGTGCCCGTTTTTCATTTGTGCTATTATGAAATATAATTTGGTTTTACTTTTGACATTTATTTCTAGTTTCTATCTTTAATATCAATTTAATGAATTTGAGTAATATTCTTACGAATTCCTTTGTCATAAAAATTGTTTATTTTTTCAGTAATTTGTAAAGCACTGCTTCAATGAATTAAACAAATTTATCTTTACTTTAACGCAAAATTACTTATGTTAAAAGGAAACAAATAAAGATCAGATAAATCGATATAAGTAATGGCCTAATTCAAAAATGTTATTGTACTAAAATGACGAAGGTTTTACTAAAAAAGTTAAAGAACCAATAAAATCATATGCACACGCTCTCATACGCTACATTAACATAATGTCAAAAACAATGTTAAAAATGTAACAATCTAGATCGAGTCAGCGGTGCGTACCACTACTGGAACCTTTACAGACAACCCTTTTTAACCTATGAAGTCCTTCACATGCACAAAATTGCCAGATGATGTTTATAATTCTGTGATTTAGATGCTAGAGTAATGATGCTCTGGAAAATTTATGATGTTCCTGAAAAATATAGCACTGTTTTTTAAACAAGTATTTTATCTCACACGAAATATAGTAATGTTTTGTTTTAAATAAAAAGAAATACATAATCTATGAAAGATATCACCTGTTTTAGTTGCAGATGTTTTGAGTTCACTTTTTAAATATTTAAACAGTGTGAAAAAAAATCTACAATATAATGGTGATGACTGTTATCTTCACAAATTAAACAGCCAAAAGTCATCCGTATGGACCAATTCATAACGTTCTTGATCAATACCGTCAAATTTTGTTTCATTAGAAAGTTTTTGTAGCACCAAGCCACATAAAAGTATTTGAATCTCGACTTTCAAGGATATACTCGTGTAAACAACGTGGTAAGGGAAACAGTGCTTGTCAACTCTGCCATCAGAGTTGAGTTTCTTTCCGGAACAAATTAAATTTTTCGAGGAGCCATGATTTTGTTTAGGGACGAAAGACATTTTTCTAACACCAAGGTACTATTCTTACCTTAGATTCACTTCACAGCACAGTAAAAATGCCTGTAAATCATAAAAAATTATCCATACTTCTTGCCGGAAAAATCTGTTAAAAACATTTTGATTTTATCTTATTTGTAATGTAAAAGTAGGTAGTTACCAAACTGGTTTTAATTTCCACACTCACCAGTCAAATAATCAACAAGGCTACATAATAAAGCAACTGATATACCTCTTGATTAGTTTTTCGTACATTGCGGGATGATCATAACTGCTAAGCTCCTTCCTTTACTTTGTACCACTAGATTTATATGTGACACTATTTATCCATAAAAAAGCAAAATAATAATATAAATACAGGGTTAAATGAAATTGACTTGATTGAAGTTAAGTTAAAACGGTTTAATTTCTGTAACATGGACAGATACACTATTCAAAAGTGGAAAGTCTTTAAATGACCACAGAAAACGAAAATTCTGTATCCACGAAAGTTGACCCATGCTAAAATATTAGCGAAATTCGTTAGAGTTGAGTTGTTACTTTCGAAGAGCTAGACAGTGCCCACAGAAAATATCTGACAATTGTAAATAAACTGTTGAGTGTGTAAGATAAATAGAAAAAAATCCTTACTGACTGTTTTTTACTCAACACATTTTTAACAGTGATTCTCTCTGTTGCAGACGGCCAGTCCCGCTCCTCCGGCAAAGGCGACACGTTGAGCATGGGCGTGCTGGGCGGCAAGAAAGGGGGCGAGGCGGCGTACGAGGTACCCAAGGACTCGCTGTACTTTCCCTCGCCCTACGCCACCACCAGAGTGCCCGGGTACGTGGTCGATGAGGGCAGCGAGTGTGACAGCCTCAGGTCGAGTACCCGAACTCCTAGCGATCCGCAGGGCAGCCACACGTACGATGTGCCCTTTCCACTCAGAAGGGTTAGTTTGTTAAGAGGCATTTAGGCGCCGAACGGGGATTGTCTGGTTGAGGCAAAGGGAGATAAGTTGATTAACACTCTGTAGACTGTATTTTAATATGGGTAATCAGTTAATGTCGATTTGCAAAATTTTGGGTATTTTAAGATACAGTTAATGAATAAAAAAAAGTAAATTTATTTTTTGAAATTAAAATATGTCTTATTTAGTTGGTAGAAATCATGAAACCACTAAATTATGGTTGGGTGAAAAAATATTATTATATAAATTAAAATCTAAATTGTGTGAGACTAACTTAAGATTTATTATAAATAATAGATTGTATATTAAATGGAATATATGGAAAGTTCTTGGCCATAAAAATTTTTAATAAATATTTTACTATTTAGAGGGATGTTTTTACAATTTACTTAAAACCCTTGAAATTATTTATAATTAACTTGAAAAGCATTTATCTGAAGATAATTAAAAATTTAAAAACACAAGCTCTGATTGATTTAAGTTTCTGGGGTATTTATTGTATGAACAAATTTAAATAATTCGATTTTTATCATTGCTTAAAAGAGGACAATAAATTTAAATATTCTCAAGAAAGTACTTTTATTGGAGATATTTAAGTTTTGGTTGAGATTCATAAAATTAATTTCATGTCAAGAAAACGTTTTACAACTCATAATGTCCAATGGACAAATCCATTTTAAATCATAAATTAAACCCAAATTTATTTAAAATACACAATGTGCAATGCGTAAGTTTAACACTATACCATCTATAAGGTAGTACTTTCTGTGGATTAGATCATTATAATTTAAGCTATTGGTAATAGTTACTTAATTGTCCAATGAAATTCCAATAAAGTTTCATATTTCCCAACTATTGGGCTATTTTCTGGCATACTATAAATGACTAATTAAATAAAATTATTTGACTACTCAATGAATTACATATTATGAAACTACCTATAAATTTATTCATTTACCAGCACAGGGTTATTCAGAAATAATCATCAATAATTGAGGGGAGGTAGAGGAGCTCTAGACAAGCATATTTCGAATAGGGATGGTGGGGTGCAGCCTTACCGTTAAAAAGCTATGACCTAATGTAGTGCAAGGGAGTTTCAAAATGCCATTTTTAGAAGGCCCGTGTGACGAAACAAAACATAATAAAATGAAAAACATTATTGCATGAGTTACAGGAGTATCCGTACTACTTAAATCCTCAATGTGATAGAAATTGGACCACTTGCTTAACCGTGGGGGGAGTTTTAAAATGTTCAATATTAATCTCTTAGTCAAACAATGGAGTTCCTTTAATGGTATTTAGAAAAATGATGATCGGGGAAGTAATTTTCAATGATCAAACAGTTTCAATGATCAATGTTACGGTCATTGCAAATTCCTTCCCAGATCATCATTTTTCTAAATACCTTTAAGGGAACTCCATTCTATGATTAAAATATTAATATTGCACTTTTGAAACTCACTCCACGGTTTAGAAAGTTGTTCAAATTCTCATCGAATTCATGGTAAAAGTAGTAGGGATACTTCCTTACCTCATGCAATAGATTTTTCATTTTATTATGTTTTGTTTCGTCACACGGGTCTTCTAAAAGCGGCCTTTTGAAATGCGCTCGCACTACATTAGGTCCTAGCTCTTTAACGGTAAGGCTGCGCCCCACCATCCCTATTCGAAATATGCTTGTCTAGGGCCCCTCTAACTTCCCCCCCATTTATTGATGATTATTTATGAATCACCCTGTATAGCATTTATGTGTCGTAAAGTTTTTATTAATCTCTATTTACAGTCGAACATTTCATTTTCTTTGTGCAAACCATATATTCCCTTGTCCAGTGACGTAATTGGTTATAACGTAACTAGTTTATTATGAGTAGTTATATTCACGGAATGACATATTTTTGCAGATGCTACTTTTTAAAAGAGAATAACCTTAAGGCCTTAAGGTTAAAGGAAAATTCCAAATAACAATTAATGCAGCCTTTTATAAAGTGAAGAGAAAATTTGCTTTGTAATAATATCTTCTTCAACCTAATAACTCCTTGGGGAATATGGTATTATCCTGATGTTAGTATTCAGGTGGCTTTATTCCAGAAAATTGCTTAAGTTAGTTCCTAATCCCAGTGGCTCCTTTCATATATGGCCTAAGATTAGAGTTTTCTGAATCTATTATACGGAGTTAATGAATAAATTTGAATAAGAGGGTAGGTGAATTCTATGAGGATACTTTAACTTAGAAAGCTATTTAAAAGTTATAAATAAGCTTTAAGCTCAGCTGAATTTTAATGGATATTTATGAGAAAATTACGTGTTGCAACTCAATATTATGTAAAGTTTGTGTAATACACACGATTAAAAATAACTATTTGGAGAAAGGGATATTTTTGCACCTTTTTGAAAACATTTTTATCAGCAAATTTTATGCCTAATTTATCACCTCTAATACCTACGAAGAAGAAGTTCCCTTTAAATGATGTTTAAACTTGAAAGAAAATGATTATCTTATTATGAACTATAATAAGCTTATATATAAACTATACATAAGAACTATACATAAATGTTTACATAAGCTTCGCTGGATAATGGGGTGATATAGTATGTGATATTATGAATTATGTACTAGATATTAGACGTTAAAATGAAATAAAAACATATAATTATTATACACAGGTACTTGAATTTTAATAAACATTTTTAACTTTGACATTAAAAAATAAATAACGGTTTTATTTTTAAGCTAGATTTATTATTATTATGTGGTATGCGTAATTAAAACCTATCTAGTTAAAAATGGTCAGTAAAAGAGCCAAATAAATGGCATTAGAAGCATTTAGCATGGCATTTTGTGGCTACCACATTTACTACTCCAAAGTTAAGTATTCAAATGCAGTATAAAAGTTTAATGTAAAGTTTCTGCTGAAAACATCAATCCCTTTTTCAGTTTTAACCTTTTACCTGCCGATGTTCCCAAATGGGAACATCATTTTAAGGAATTTTTTTACCATTTAATTTTTCATGCAGGAATTTGATACTTGGCAGAAAGCAACTCTAAGATAAAAAGTTATTTTACATGCAAAAGTTTTTCACCTGCAATTTAATACCTTTTTTAGAATTTACATCAAAATTAGAGATTTCTGGCTCTTCCAAAAGTTGCACAAGTTTCAACTTGTGAAAATTTTAAATAAATTTAGTTTTAAATAATTTTGCTTTGTTTAGTTAGCTTAAGTACACATCTTCCCATTTGGCTTGACTTAATAGCTTCATATTCCAATTTTGGAAAGTAATTACCAATAAAACGTATATGTTCCCAAATGGGAACATCGGCGTTTAGTGTATAGTATTTGAGGGGATTTTTATAACATGCAAAAATTCAAGTTATTTCCTATTTTCTTTAATTTTTTGAACTTTTTTTGTCTCAAAGGATCTAAACAGGTTAAAAATGATGTTTTAAATTCAAAAATATGTAATTTTAATTTTTTCACCAGATTTATGGAGAAATAAATGCCAAATCGTTATAGCATATTCTTACACTTTGCATATTTTTCCAACTCCCCGATCGATTAATTTTCAGTAATTATCATTAGGGGTTATGCAAAGAGCGTATTTGGAGTGCTTCTGAGAATTTGCGTATATATTTTGTTCAAGTACTTTTTTAACATAAAAATTTTAGGAATAAAATTGAAGAATTTTGAAAATAAGGAAAAATGTGTACATCTTAAAACACTCTTCTAACGTAAGTTGGACGTAAGGGATATGTGGTTCAGTTCGTAATCTTCCATGAGAAACACAGCTTTAATGAGTCAATGGAGATTAATTTTGATTATCACTTTTGAAAGCTAATTAGATTTGAATGCAATTAGTGGATTTTATGCTAGATATCCGTATAGAACCGTAATTAAAACCAATTTTTTCACAGAAACGTAACTGCTTAGCTTTGAAGAGCATGGGAACATTCTTGGGCAATTCCACCGTAACTCACGCTACATTTTTTTCAAAATTGCAATTTCAAATAATTTTTTGAAATAGAAATAACTGTTATTTTCTCTCTAAAAAAATCCTGCATATTGAAATTTATGCTATTAATTTAAAATAAGTATTGCGAAACTTTTAAGAATTTTAGTTTTTTAAATATTAATTAAAGTAGAGTCGTAACTCACGCTACAAGAAAAAAGACATGGATTTATGAGTAAATAATTCAAATTTGTTTATCTGCTTAAATAGTGTTTCAATAATTCTCTATGCTTGTCAGGTGTCTGAATATACTTTCCTTATTCTAAAATTGCAAACAGTTTTACTGGGAACACTTAAGAAAATCAGAAATTAAATGAACTCACGCTACAGTGCTTCGTAAATCATGCTACATGTGTATAAGCGTTCAGTTATTCATGAATATAAATATAATTAAATTAATTTAAACATTTTATTTCATTTTTACTATAAATTTTATGAGTTTATTTAACAAAAAATTGTAAAAACTAATTAATTTATTTTTAATTCTCAAAATAAAACATGTTTTTCATTCAAATTAACCTTCAAAACAAGCAGTTCTAAATATTGATTTTAAGATGCTAAAATTAAGACAAAAATAATTTTACACAAAATTTAAGCAATGCAAAACACAAGATCAATATACTGCATACTTATTCCCTAAAATATTTAGAGAATTTTATTTTTTATTTTTCATGATCATGTCCCTGTTCATATGGAATAGCCCTCTTATGCATTTTTATACCAAAATATTACCCGTCGTAGTGCAAAAATGAAGGGAAAAGCTTCACGTACGTAATAAACATGTTAATTAATTCTTATGAAAATCTATAAATTGTTATTCAATCGTCCAAGCATGGATAATAAAAATGAAAAAACCGTTCACTATCATTAAAATGTTCATAATTATTGAGTAGAATCCTATTTCAATCATTTTATTTGAATTAATTATAAAATATGGGTTTTTTAGAAATCCCCCTAAAAACTTCACCCCAAATGCCGATGTTCCCAAATGGGAACATCCTCAAAATCATACTTTTAGGATTTTTTTCTGACAAAAAATGACTAGAATGGTTTTATATATATATATTAGGGTGTATCGAAAAAAACTTTTTTTCGATTTTGATGACGTAATAGTGCGGAAAAGTTGTCTAAGGTGCCAGAGAGTACCTGTGAATTTTTTCAGAATTTTTGGATAATTTCTTAAGGTGCCACATTGGCCCTGAAGTTCCCCATGTTAATCCAATGGGGCGCGCCGCCAAAAAGGCCGAAAATCGGTTTTTCGCCCCTCATTTCTACCCTAATCACACGACGAATGTCTCGTCTCGAGTTATGGACTCTATATGATGTATGCTACCCGAAAAAACTTGAATAACAACTTAAATCTCTATATTATGTTGATTGCGGGCTCTGATTTGAACGAGGAAATACGTGATTTTCGACGAAATTTGAAGATACAAAAAAACGTAATATAGATATTTAGGCTATTATTCAAGTTTTGTCGGATAGCCTAGATCATATAGAGTCCATAACTCGAGACGAGATATTCGTCGTGTGATTAGGGTAGAAATGAGGGGCGAAAAACCGATTTTCGGCCTTTTTGGCGGCGCGCCCCATTGGATTAACATTGGGAACTTCAGGGCCAATGTGGCACATTAAGAAATTATCCAAAAATTCTGAAAAAATTCACAGGTACTCTCTGGCACATTAGACAACTTTTCCGCACTATTACGTCATCAAAATCGAAAAAAAGTTTTTTTCGATACACCCTAATATATATATATATATAATAAGCATCCTTTTTGTTTTAGCTACACAACAAGTAATTTGAAAAAAATTTTAAAAATCCATCAAATTTAAGTCATAAACAACTTTTTTCTATTGAAATATAACTCTGATTGGTTATTCAGTAAGTATTATTTTAGAAATTAGTAAAGTTTATAGGTAGAGAAAATTTGGAGTCTCTAACTATAATAGATTTTTTTAAAAGTGTACCAAAACATCACAAAAATTGAAACTGAGAAAAATGGAATTAAAGTTTTAAAGGCTTATAAAAAATGCTACAAATACAAAAGTAAACGAGTTTTTTGACGGCTTTTCATATTTCAAAACTACACATATTATATATTTTTGGAAAGGTAAGATTACATACTTTTTTTTAAAAGCGAAATTGGAAAATCGAAAATTTGACGCATTTTATGTCATGTGTCCCCTTAAAAGGTTGTAAAGAAACTATTCTAGAAAATGTCTAATGAAGATAACGTAGATTATTAAAGTTAATGAAATCAATATTTTGGTTTCCCTTTAACTGGTTTTGGAATATAATATATTTTCCTCTTTTCCCCAATTACAAGTTCTGAGATAAAAAATACCTTTCCTTTCTCTCGGCCTTTTCTAAGACATGTTCTAAAACGTTTTATCACAATAGTAGCGGATGTAAAACTGCTAAGAAACTGAGAATGTAACTTTTTATTCGTTTAATTCAATACGACATTGAAATAATCATACTCTCATTTCTCTTTTCAGCCGGAATACGAGCAACAGTATTCGCAAATCAAGCGAATACCCCTGTCATCTCTACCAACCACAAACGTCTATCAAGCCCCTCGTAAGTGCGTACAAAATACTTTTTTATTGTTTCCTTCCCGCCCCACTTCCCTGATTTCTTTCTCCCCTCAACTCGAATCTGGAGATAGATTTTTTACCCGTCGCGTCAAATGAACCAATTCAGGGCTGAAAAGCAGCAAATGACTCACTTGTTCTCGCACTAAAGAAGCCCGCTTTGTGTATAGGGAAGAAAAAAAACTTATGGAGGTGAAAAATATTTTAGGAGGATGCAATTTAACCCAGGAGGTGCTTTTTGTCTGGTGTTTTAGATCACTTTGAGGTGTTGTTTTTAGTTTTGGTTGGTTTCTGTAGTGTTTTTGTTAGGAGGAATGTTTTTTGAGACGGTTGTGTGTGTGTGCGGTAAACGAGGGTAAAAACAGTAAAATTTTTAAACTATTCTGAAATAGTAATGACGAGGATTGTTTTTATGGAGGAGTAAAAAGACGGTGTTTTTAGCCTTTATACTACCTTTATTGCATGACCTATGTTAAGAATGTATTGAATTCATTAAAGGATAAGTGCCCGTACTTAAAACACATCTTTTATATCTAGATATATTTTTATAATAGGATATAGGAAAAATATGTCATAGTTATCAATATTGTAAGTTTATTTAAATTTAATAAAATGAACTTTTAGCCGTAATGTGTATGCTGATATATTTGATGTGTATATTGTTACTCATATAAACAGTTTTTTTTCCGCAAATAGAAAACATTTGCATCTCTGTCTTAAAAAAATTACTTTAAATTATTTTTAGTTTTTAAAATGTTTAAATATCAGTGTTGACTGCTGTTCATAAGGGTATTTTCTTTATAAAAGTATGAAAAAATTTCTTCCTTGTATTGCTAATTGTCAAAGAAGAAATAGTTTTGAAATTTTTCCATTTTTTTAGTTATTTTTGTTTGACATTGAATTAGTGAAGTCCCAAATGAATCAATATTTTGTATTTCTTTCATTCTTTAACAATCAAAACCACGACTGTTCTTCTTTAATAAGTCAAGCAAATCCCCTTATAAAAGTTTTTCTTATAATTGAAATATACATTTTTGATAAATCTGGGACCCCTCTTTTCAAAGTTATTTATTATATTATTTGATTAACATGTTGTAAATATCTGAATACATGGACTAACACCGACTCTTTTGAAATGAAATTGAATAAATATCACACTTTTAAGCTTTATGATTTTGAGATTCCTCTTTTATTTATTTTATGGATGGTTTCTTTCTTTAAGTATGCGTTTTTTGTTGTTAATAGATTTGATTTTAAATTAAAATAGGACAAAATATGATGAGTCAACCATTTTAATCTGGGCTGGGAGGTAATAAAAATTGTTTGCTCTAAAATTTTAACTTGGTAATTTTATTCAAAACTATCAATTTCCTACACCTAATATATATATATATATGTTACAGTTAAAGTCCGGAAATCAGTTAATTTACAGATAACCTAGGTAATTTGCAGATTAACGAGGGTGATCCGTTAAAGAGCGAATTTTTTTTCAATTTCTAAGATTACCTAGGTAATCTTGAAATTACCTAGGTATTCTGCACCCTACCGACTAGACACTCGTTAATCTGCATACTACCTGTAATCAGTTATTTTACATATTAACGAGGGTGATCCGTTAAAGTACAAAATTTTATTTTATTTTATAAAAGGTTTAAGGAAGTTGGGGGGGCTGCCGCCCCCCCCAAACCCCCCTGCCCTAACTACAGTAAAGCACCGTTTATACGTTTCTCATTTATACGACTTTATCATTTATACGTCGTTTTCGCGAAGTCCCAATTCATTCCTATTCTTTTTAATACAAAAATTCTTCGTTTATACGACGCGCAATATCGGTTATACGTCGTTTTCGGCTGTCTTAAAATTCGAAAATATCCAGTATGAGTTGTTATTCCGTGGGAAAATTTCCCCAGGAAAGGTTGAAGAGCATTGCATTCCTTGGCCATTGTTGGGGGCATGACCAATGGAGTGGGGGTGAGAAAAAGGGCAGTTCGTTGAACTGATAACGGGATGAACTACAGTACAGTTTTATGGCCCTTATCTCTGGTTAGGGGGTCTCCAGCACCCCCTGCAGAGGAGAAGAATTCTTTTGATTGCTAAATGACCCCACAAAGAAAGCGGGACCATAAAACTGCCGTTATATAACCCTATCACTATAAAGGTAGAGTTTCTTTAATTTTTATGTTAAATGTTTTAATATTTTAAAATATTTAATACTATTTTAAAGTTTATTAGTTAATATTTTTCAGTTTATAGACTGTTTTGAAGTAATTTTTTTTCTTTAGAAAAACCTAAAATTTAACGTATTTCTGTAAATCTGCATTAGGGGCGTTATAAACCTAATATTAAGGACATTTTCGTTTATACGTTTTTTCATTTATACGTCGATTTACGTCGGTCCCTTGAAAGACGTATAAACGGTGCTTTACTGTATAACCAAACTCGTTTTGGGGGTAAACAGTAACAATGACGAATCAAAAAAGGGGGATCGGTACTTTTTTCATATTACACAAAACACGCAAATCCCACAAAAATAGTAATGAAATAGCAATTTTAAAACTAGAATATAAAAACAATAATAATAGAATATTAAAGTGCCAACTGAGATTTGTATCAATTGTGGTTTTCGATCTCGATTTGACAGCGTATTTCAATGAGCACTTAAACTAGCAATTCTTAATGAAAGCGCGGTGTAATCGGCTGGCAGCCTGCACTGAACTATTGCTAGGATTCGCGATCGATTACATATGTTAAACCCTTGCCCAGGTTCCAGCGATTGTTGAATTAACGTTTGTTGAAAAGATATTTCAACAGCTGGGACATTTGCTTTCGTTAAAAGAAATCTCTGTCACTCTGAAGTCGGAGCTTCAACACAATTGTTTCAAAATACCCGTTTTAGTAGTAATATACGGTACTTAATCATGTAAATTTACAGTACTTACTTGCTTGTATTATTTTGTTTTAACATTCAACATGACAACTACCAGTGCTACGCTCTAAATTTGAAATCAAAACACCAAATATGACAACAAACCACGTATTGAAACCCAACTGCGCAGGGGTAAGCGCATGGCGCAGTAAGCACCTCAACATTTTAACAGAAAGTATTGAACGAAACAAACTATTTTGAACTTTAACGATCAAGAGGCCGTTATAGTGTAGATTCCCTAGGTAAAATGCGAAAAACTCAAAAATCCGCACATTAACGACAGAAATCAGTTAATCTTAAGTTTACCTAGGTATTCTTCAGATTAACTAATTATCAACTTTAGCGGTAACATATATATATATATATATATATATATATATATATATATATATATATATATATATATATATATATATATATATATATATATATATATATATATATATATATATATATATATATATATATATATATATATATATATATATATATATATATAAATAATACCCTGGAGATAAATAATTGAATTCATTCATGTTTTATGGAATAGTTAAAACCTTAAAGTTCCCAACATTTGATAAGTAATATTTGTTTCATGTTTATGCAGACCGAAAATATATAGGTATATTAGAATAAGTATATTTCAAAGAAAATTTATTTCAAAATTCAAATCCTACTACTATTATAATTGTGAAAGTTTGTATGTGTGTTTGTTACTCTTTCACGCAAAAACTACTGAATGGATTTTAATGAAATTTTACAATAATGTAGCTTATACATCAGAATAAGACATACGCTATAATTTATAGTTAATAATTTAGTTTTTAAGCCAAAATTTCCTACCTTAAACATATCGAATCATCTTGAAACTATGACTTCTTAATCTAAACATTTCAAATATACAGTAAAACTTTTTTTAACCATGAATTATGCGTTCTTCCTAGTTTATTAAACAAAAGAAAAAAAATTACTCGAAAATCGTCGTTTTTTGTCTTTTTTTCAAACCGCCATTTTGAAAAGAAATAATATCATGAAAACTACCAAAATATCACATTATGTTCATAATTATACATATATCAAAATCCCATTTGTTTGAAATCTACACCTATTACCAGTTTTTCATCAACAATTTTCAAAAACAAAACTTCGTAAATGTAACAGAACTTATGGGACAACCCAATAGTTTCAAATTTGTATTTTATAAAGACACCAAGATATTAAACATTATCAGGAACATCGGGATTGTAAAAAGTGACGAACACCGGGATTGGAAAATTAGCGGGAACATCGGAATAGAAAAAATTACCGGTTTATAAAAATTACCGCGAGAACACCGGGATAGGAAATTTACCATAAAGACACCGGACCGGAATATAAAAATTACCGGAAACACCGAGATTAGAAAAATTACCGGTACCACCGGGATAGGAAAAATTACCGAGAACATCGGGATTAGAAAATTACCGAGACCACCGGGATTAGAAAATTACTGAGAACACCGGGATTAGAAAATTACCGAGAACACCGGGATTAGAAAATTACCGGTAGCACCGGGATAGGAAAGAGGCGCCTGGGGTACCGGGATGATTTGTAATATTGCTAATTTACAAAATTAAAAATGTATTTTAAGAAAACTTTAAAAAATAAATTTATACACCCCACCCGTGCAAGGCCAGGTATAACAGCTTGTATTATCTAAATTAACATTATATACAATATATAAGGTGTTAAATAACAAGAGAACAAGGATACATATTTTGTTTTTATACTTAATGCACGTTTTCTTAAAAAAAAGTCCCATTAAACAAATATATTCCTGGCTAGTAAGAAGAACCCATTTTTGCCTTTTCAACATTAAATACTAGTTAATGTGCTATACAATACTGTTTCTAACTATACTTAAAATCAAATGTCGTGTCGCAGCTGCTAATGAAAACGCCAGAAAATTTGTCTGAGTTTTTTTGTTATAAACTAACACAGTACGCATCTGGTGCTAAGAAAAGCTAATCACAGTAGAACTATTTTTTAAAACTCATACAATTATTTAAAATAAAAGATTCGGGTTTCATTTTTTAAATTCAAATTAGTTTTAGAATTATTGGGATTCAAAGTTTAAATTTTTTTCTTCTCCTTCTGGTCGTTTAGGAAAGAAACGGCCAGAAAAAGATTTTAATCATAGTGCGGAAAAGTTGTCTAGGGTGACAGAGAGTACCTGTGATTTTTTTCAGAATTTTCGGATAATATCTTAAGGTGCCACATTGACCCTGAGGGTTCCCCATATGCGCATTCGTTATGGAGCGCGCAAGCCAAAAAGGGCGAAAATTTGCCCCTCATTCCTGCTCTAATATAACGACGAATGGACTCTCGATTATCACTCAAGTTATGGACCCTATATGATGTATGCTATCAAACAAAACTTGAATAACAGCCTAAATATCTATATTTTGTTTTTTTTGGCTCAAATTTCGTCGAAAATCGCGTCTTTCCTCGTTCAAATTAGAGCTCACAATCAACATGATATAGATATTTAGGCTGTTATTTAAGTTTTGTCTGATAAAATAAATCATATAGGGTCTATAACTCGAGTAATAATCGAGGGTTCATAACCCGTCGTTAGGTTAGAGCAGGAATGAGGGGTGAAAAACCAATTTTCGGTCTTTTTGCCTTGCGCGCTCCATAGGATAACATGGGAAACCTTCAGGGCCAATGATGCACCCTAAAGATATTATCTGAAAATTTTGAAAAAAAAATCACCGGTACTCTCTGCCACCTTAGACAATTTTTTCGCACTATAATACATCATCAAAATAAAAAATAAAAAGTTTTTTTCGATACACCCTAATATACACGTGCGTGTATATTATAAATTTAAAAGTTCCGTATAAAGGCTTGTTTTTTTCTCTAAGTTGGTTGATGATAATTAGTAGACTTGCTGAATATTTTTCAGAAAAAATTTCGATTATATAATAATTAAGTTAACAAAGGGATATTTCAGTAACATTTTTATTTTTATATATTCGGGGGAATGATTCGAATTAAATTATTGATAAGCTAGAGAGATAAGTAGTTTCGGTATCAAAGAAGCATTAACTAAGCTGACGAGCCTGGGTAGTGCTGGATTGTTGAGATGAAACAAGCGAGCTCTACTCGCTAAGATCACGAAGCGATCGAAAAAGAACTGCGAAGTAGTTCCGGGGGTTTGTGAGCGATAGCGAGCAGGGGACAGAGCCCCCTATTAATACAAACTATCCCAAATTACATTCGTTACATCCCAATATACATTCCTTACCCCAATTAAACTTAAATACTACATTATATCTTATTCTACTTGTATAATTTATATTGAAATTATTTCGATTGATGATGTTCCTTCTCTACCAATCGAACGACCTTTTAAGTAGAATTACCGCAAACTTTCTTTAAGGAATTGCACTCTCCGAATTTCCTCCAGGAAAACGCATTCTAGCTCGATAGGAGGGGGCAAATATTGCTTCCTTGCGTGCTAAGAATTCTATATACATTCAATCCAACCCTTATGTCTCCAGGTCACAATCAGTTCCGCCACAACCTCTTTCCGCGATAAAACAACACCGGCGCAAAACAACAGAACATCAAACAGTCTTGGAATTTCTCTGCCTGCACGGGGAACCCATGTATCACGCCGTAATTTGAAAAGGGGCCCATTGTTAAGGAATGTGATTAAAACCACACACAGTCGCAATAGCGGTGTCACGCTATGCGAGAAACGCAATTAGGGAAATGTTTCTTCTTTCGTTGGTGGCTGTGTAGTAATTAAGCTGATATTTAATAGCAGCTAATGAAATAACGGCCTACGACACCATGCCGTTACTTTCCATTACAAATTAAATTCCGAGAGGGCGCTCTTGTTATGATAAAGCAATGGGGACGCTTTGAGATAATAACCCCGGCGCTTGCGGTAAGAGTGGGGTGGCGGTGCTTTTGGAATTTATGGTGGGGGACATGTGGTTTTTATTAATGTTAATTTTGGTAATGATGCAAAATATTGGAGTTGTGCTATCAAACTAATGGAGCCGAGTCAGCGTCTAGATCATTCTCTTTAACATTTTTGGCGTATAGAAGTTAGGTGTCATTCAGGTGGAATGCCGTCGCTTATAGAAACCTGTGTGCTATTAAATATGACATTTATATTTGATTTGCGATTTAATATTGCATTTTTAAATTGTAAAATTTTACGCTATTGCAGTACAGTTTGTTACTTAAACTTGAAGGATCTGGTAATAGTCCGAGAGCTGGCTACATGAGAGTTTAACCGGAAAAACATAGTTTCGAAAATCATATAATTTGATTAGGCACTTCTTCATAAACAAAATTCGCTCGGTCAGCCTGCGCAAAGCGGTTGCTTTTATTACATGGGGGTAATCGAAATATCTAAAAATTGCATCGAATTTAACCGGAAAAAGTAGTCATGGTTTTTACATAATTCGAAAGCTTGCGACCCTCTGAATACAAATTTGCTTGTCAGCCGGCAGAAAGCGGTTGCTTTCGAGTGGTCCAGATAAGGTCAAAGTTGTAAAAACCCTATTCAAACCTATGTAACCCTTTTTGCGGAAATTTCATTGTTGTGGAAAGAGAAAACTCCATTATCTCTATGCTTAAATTGAGAGTCCAAGATGACGGTGGTTTTTTCAAAGTGGGGGATTTTTCCCTGGAGGGATTTTTTGGGAATTTCGGAATATCGACCAGGACACTATCTTCTACGTTCCCACCAATTTTCAGCTTGTTATTTTTAGTTTCTACCAACATTTCAATCCAGCAAAAAATTTATTCAATAAAAAGTAATAATAATTAAATTAAGTTTTTCATTTCGAACTTTTTACGTTGTCGCTTAAAATTCACATTATTAAGCAATTCAGGGCAAAAACGAACTCAAACGGGCTCTTGGTTCAGTCGCTATGCTTGAAAACTCAATCCAAGATGACGGTATTTTTCCAAAATGGCGGATTTTACCCTATACACAATTTTTGGGAATTTCAGGATATCGATAGGGACACTATCCTCTACATTTCCACCAATTTTCAGATTGTTATATTGAATGCCCGGGTCAATATGGACTATAAGCGGATTGTTTAAATGTGGAGTTGTGAAAAGTATCATCTTTTCGCACTGCGCGCACAATATCTCTATAACAATTCAATCAAATTATCCGAAACTATTGCAGTATCTTCCTTGCATATGTATCTTCAAATTACGGGTTTGAAATTTTGATCAATGCATTCTAATTTACAATTATTTAAAATCAGGTTTTTTCTCAAAATTTGAAAATTTAACTTTGCAAATTTTTAGAATGGTTAAATAATTTAAATAAGTTTTTCATTCTTCATTAATTTAAAGACAAGCGTCTTTTGAATGTTCAGAAAAAAATCGGGGGGAAAATATCCTTTACTTTTTTTAAAAAGCTGCACGCAGTAAAAAATGCCCTAAAAACACCAAGTACCTTAACCGATTTTTCAAAACCAAATTATTTCAAAAAAATGTTTTATTGGATATTTTGTTTAATAAAAATGTATTTGAGCAATAATATTTCCAAGAATATCATCGAAATAAACATTTGCTAAAGAATTACATCTTCTTAAAAATTCTTGTAGACTTTCTCCATTTCAGACATCTCAATGGGAACACACATATTAACCACTTATAAACTAAGATATTTTTAGAAAGTTGGTCCCTGCGAGTATTTCCTTTATAAAAACAATGGAAACAACCAACCGCTTTCGGCCGGCTGACCAGCACATTTATATTCAGGGGGTTTCAAGCTTTCGAATGACGTAAAAACCATGACTACGTTTTCCCGGTTAAATTCGATGCAAGTTTTTGGTTATTTCGATTACCCCCCATTTAATAAAAGCAACCGCTTTGCGCAGGCTGACCGAGCGAATTTTGTTTATGAAGAAGTGCCCAATCTAATTATATGATTTTCGAAACTATGTTTTTCCGGTTAAGCTCTCATGTAGCCAGCTTTTGGACTATTATGGGAACTTGGAAATGGACAGACATTGTTGCCCTACATCATAAATTCATTAATACTTTGTCTCTCTCACTCTCTATCTCATCACTGTTAAAAAAATTCAACCTTTCACCAATTTGGTGGTGAAAGGTTGGTCAGTTTCGCCACAAACATGATTCAAATTTGCATGAAAACACCGAAAACTTGATAAAAAGCACCAAAAACAAGGTTTTTGGTGTTTGAAAACACCGAAAATGTGGTTTAACTTTTCGTGACATTTCGGTTGCAACTAATTTGAATTACGTTTGTGGTGAAAGGTTAAAATTTTTTTTAACCGTGTACCTGGACATAATCATACAACTCATCTCCTATTACTAATGTGTTGGCTCTCAGTTTTACTAAGAATGGCTATTACTAATACTCTTAATTTCATTAAAATTTTAATGTAGTAGTACTCGTATTTCATCATCCATTTAATTTGTACTTGATAGGAGGTTATATTAAGGACTCACCGTATAATCTTCTTATTTCAAATTCTTTATTTGTAATTTTCGACACAAGAACGTAAACTCAAGAGGAAAAAATTATATCCTTTATAATTTTAATCAAGTATTTAATACTTATTTATAAAGCAAAGTTTTATATTACTTTATTTTCCTTAAATAACTCTAAATATATACCCTATGAATAAAGTTGTTTCTTTAATTATACGCTTCTACAGTTTTTAATCCAATATAATAATGATCGAATTCGCTAGAGCTCGCTCCTTCATTTTATTTGATAATGGGGTTGAGAATTCCATAACTTCCTGTTCAAAGTTTACGAACTAGGGGCGAAACTAATGCACCCTTATCAGTAAGTTCCAGATGATAAGGCAATTATAATTGCTAGTTATTCGAGTTACAAAAAAATGTGTTTTAATAAAAACAGAAAAGTTCGCGACCGATTGCAAAGATTTACTCGCTACTAATAAATTGCTAAAAATAATTTTGTGTTTGAATTACGTTTTAATTTTAACGGTTTATTCTTAGACTTAGTTTTGATTTTTTTGGAAATATATAATAAATCTGTAAACAGTAATATGTTAAATTTCGATATTTAATCCATAAAACATTTCTTGTCGTCTTATTCAATTTTATGATTTATATCAGCATTAAATCTCTACAGGGTGTTTCAAAAGTCCGTTTCGCGGCTTTTATTTGGAACCAACGTGTCCTAGGGTCACGGAAGTAAGGTCTACCCCTAGGTAAATGACCCTGGAAAATCCATTGAGATGATTTACAGCACCCGTAGCGGAAAAATAAAAAAGTTTAAAAAATAAATTAGCCTGTTAGAAACGAAGATTACTTGAAAATGCTTAGTTCCGCCCGCAGATGTTTTCATAACACTATCTAGAAGGTTATGGGCTACAGGTACCGTTCCAACGCTATGGGTGTATTTTTCACATCAGAGATCTCATTACAAGAAATAAAAAGGCGTTTTAATATTAAGTTGCCAAACGTTTCTCAGTGACCGTACCGGCTCTATTGCATATCATCACATGCGATTCAAAGTAGATCATTTCTTCACTTGGGTGCTTTTATCACGTTGTTTTTTATGACTATAGAGTCTCGATGCCCCACTAGGGTGGTCCAAAAAAACTTTTTTCAAGCCAGCCCAAACGTCGCCCCCTAATTTTTTTACATTTACCAATAGTATCATCCTCCTTTAATTTTAGCTTTCTACTCCTATTTTTAGGGGGTGCTCAATGGCCCTTCTTTTTGACACTTTAAAAATTTTATGGATTTGCTTTTAGACTTCCCGTGCTTAAAAAACAATTTTTTTTCGTAAAGCCTGATGTTCCTAAGCGTGAATATGTTTTATTATATTGTATTTAGTTTAATTTTTATATTTTTCAAAATTTTTCTCCGGATCAGCAAAAATGCGTTAAAATCATCTGTGTTAAAATCCTGTTTTTCAGTGCGTTATAACAGCAAAACTATTCTTTTAAAAATAAAAGTTGAATAGTGCATTTTGTAGGAAATTTTGTTTACTTTAACTTTGTAATTCAAGTAATTTTCGAGAAACTAATATTTTTTGAAATATACGAAAAAATCCGAAAATAAAGTGAAAATTTTGCAATTTTTTCACATATTTTTGCGTTTTTTGATATGAAACTGACCTTCCACGTGAAAGTGAACTAGATATTCGGAATCAGCACCTCAAAAAACATATAAAACCGTCGAAGAAAATAACTTAAAAAAATTTTTTTTTGAAGCAACTGCTTGTCATAGGACTATATTACTATTTTGAGCTTTTATTGAATTTTTGTTACTTTTTAAAACAAATTGCATATTTTTTAACCAGAATCATATTTTTTGACCCTTAAAGCATAATATTTGACCCCCAAAAATGTCTTTCTATTATTAAAAGAACCGAAAATAGGCCCGCTGGCGGCCATTTTGTTTTTGACCGGAAGTCCCAAACGGCACTTCCGCCAGAGGGATTCTAGTCGATTTTGGATTCAGCATGTTTTAAACTATATTTCCACCAATTTTGGTGAATCTTGCAAAATCTGAACAATTATTCCCTTTAACAGCCCTTCTATTGTTGCTTCCTAGTCAACAAAAAACTAATTCGTCAATATTGTTTCTTAACATTCATACTTAAAAAATGATGCTTTTAACTATTTTATTTTCAATTTATTATCATATATTAAGTGTATAAATAAAGTAGGTGTAAAAATAATTTATCTTTTACTTATTTTTTAGCCAATTTAGCCAAAATTTCGAAAAAACTAAAAAGTGCAGTTTTTTAGGGCCATTGAGCACCCACCTAAAACTGAAGTAGGAAGTTGAAACTTTGCCAGAATAATACTATAGGTAGATGTAAAAAAAAGAAGGGGCGACGTTGTGTCTAGGACGAAGTTTAGTTTTTCCCATAGGAATGTGGACCACCCTATGCCCCACCTTTCTTTTAAAAATCCCCTCCTTCACTTTATTTCAAGCCCTACGAAACACAGTTGAAAACCCAATGAACTCTCCTTTTAAAGCTGACTTAATTCTTTTAAATTAATTTAATCTGAGACGAGTGACTGAGACAATCTGGATTGAACCGCTTGTCATATCCTCCTCCTCTGCATCCTTCCTTCAAAATACCTTACAGCGAAATATTATAATATGTCTTTATGAAAGGTTTGGTAGTCAGAGGAATTTGAAAAGTTTATTTATAATCACCCTTTATTGAGATAAAACATTTCATTTAGGCTATAGGGCCGTGGTCGAGTGTTAAAATGTTTGATGGTCAACGTTCATTCACAGCCTCGGTGAACATCTTAAGGACTATCTGCGGGGGCGTAGATTGTAGCGACTGTCTCTCACAGTTGTAGTCCTGAAGATGTTCACCGAAGCTGTGAACGAAACGTTGATCATAAAACGTTGACCTCGGCCGTATAGCCCGAATGATATATTTTATCCTAATAATTCCGGCCGTGAAAGTATTTGCTCTTACACCCTTGATTGAGTTTCACGATCTTTTGATTACAGAGTATTGTGACAACGAGAAACTCGTGTCTAGATGGATAGGTCGTCCCGAGTCCTGCACCTTCCAGATCCCCCAAGACACCAGAGGGAGGAGGCTGCAGGAGGAAGGGCACTGGTACCCTGCCAGATACCGGACGACCTCCTCCCCTTACCCTCAGGAACACAGGTGAGGGACTCTCATCATGTTATTCATTTAACGTGCTATACTCTGTTTATTTTGAATAGGCGGCTGAAAAATAGTGATTTCCCCCTTGCTAGAAGCGTAACTATGGTTACGCTCTTCGAGCAGCCAATAGTAAGCCTTCTTTGTAACTGTGAAGTTGATGGTTACCATGGTTACTAATACGTTGATGGGGGAAGGAAATATTTTCACCCGCCTATTCAAAATGAGTAGAGTAGGTATAGAAAAAATTTTGGGCTTTAAAACTAATTTTGGGCTTTAAAACTTCAATTTTTTTCACAGTAGGATACTGATTTGTTGTTAAAACTATTTCAACCTAAAAACTTATTAATTATGAATTATTTAATTAAGAGATATTGACCAAATTATCACCATTTTAAACAATGCTAAATTAAATTCAAATTCCCTTAGAAACTCAATTATGGTTGGAAACAGTTCCTTCAACTGTACTTAATGGTCCGAACCTCGAAAGATGTATCTGCGATGAATAGTTTTTCCTGTAACAATTCTGTTTTTGAAGGTAGCTGAAAAAAATCACGATAACTTCAAGAAACATAAACATTTAAACATTATTTTAAAATGAACTTCTTATAACCTTGTTTATTTTTAGAGGGAGGTTCTGAGCCTTCTTATAACTCCACAGATTGTAAAAACACACGTTTTATCAAGGTAAACTAAATATTTCTCAAATTAGAGCTGTTTAAAGTTGGAAAAACCATGAAAAAATATTAAATTTAAAAAGTTCCAGAAAAAATATAAAAAACTCGTTTTTTTATAAAATTCGAATTTTTAAAAACACAAATTGGATAATTAAATACAAAATCTTAATTAAATTCCGAATATTCAGATTTAAAACACACTTACAAATTGAGAAAAAAAGAATCCATTATTTAGGTCTATTTTTGGGATGTAGGGTGCACGTACTCGTACACGTAAAGAAAATTGGCATTGACTATCTGTGTAACTACAATAGGTAGCAGTGTTCCAGATTTCAATGTGATTGAATGAAATTGTAATGTTGGCATTACTCGTATAGTAACTATTATTTTCAAGTATTAGGATATGATTTATTTATCTTCTGTTGACAAGGAGTATTTTTGGAAATTGTGGGGTGGTTTTAGTCACATTCGTTTTTTAAACAAAAAAATACCAGTTTCTGATCTTGAATTTTTGATAAGTCAGTGTTGTCAGGATAGTAAAATATGTAAATATTTTTTGTATAGCTTGTTGAAAAATCAAGCGCGTTTCAAAATTCTGTATCAAATATTTATATTTTTAACAACTCATTGTTAAGTTTTGGGAGTAATCTCTTCTTAGAAAAATTATGAATAAGCTTAACCGTCTCAATGGCTCTCAATGCATTGAGTTTAAAGAAAAATAAGAAAATATAAAGGAATGCCAAAATTTAAATTTAAAGAATATGTGCTCAATATACGAAACTCTTAATAATCACTGTATATTTTGCACAATGCGTAGTATAGGGGTATATCAACAATTCCCTTCTAACTTTTAAACCTAAATTAATATAATTTTCCCTACTACTCAATTATTTATAATTATATTCTGTCATGTGCAACACATGGTTAATTGGAATTAAATTTTTAGACCGCAAAATCAGTACACAGAAAATTTTTAGATGGTAGATAGGTATTAAAAATATTTTAACCCGAATGCTTGAGGACAGATTGTGCAGACCTGTCCTACACAATTCCTAAAAACCGCAGAAACACTTTGCACTTAATGAACGAATCTAGAAAAGCAACGATCCCATGAAACTAATAGAAGCTTCCATAGCCCTTCAACAGTATCAAACACTAGTAAATATGACAGCTCCGTATCTACCCTTTATCTTAGCATTATATCATTGGCTTTAGATAGAATAACCACCAGGGAAACAGAGAGACTATTACCTCTAGTAATACCCATCGTGGGGAAGCAATAAACACAAACAATCCTCAGGGAAAGGAAGACAAAGAACCGCAATTTTTTGGAAGAGAGGACAATTCTTTGACATTCGGGCGACAGAATGCCTATTAGGGTTTTGTTTATGTCCGGATTCGAGACTGTGTGACAAAATAAGCAATTTTGTTCCCATCTTCTCTTAAAAGGAAAGAACCGCTGGTCTGAGAAAAAAAAGGTTGGGGGGGGGTCGAAATTGAGAAGATTGGGTGCAAGTTATTGCCCTCTTCTTTGGCCCCGAAAGGCCAGTTTTTCCGGGCAATATACGATTCAGGGAAGAAAAAAGGGTCACTAGACAAACTAGGAATTATCATAAAATAGTTATGCTAGAATCTTTAGATTTATTTATTACGGTTTAGTCAAATAAGGAGATTTCCTACATTTCTGATTTGAGATTGCATGCGGGATTTTCCCCCTATTACCTGTTTATGTAGAATAATATTATTTATTTTAGGTGTATTTTGAACCTTTAACATTAAATACCTTTATTGACATCACATTTTCTTTTATAAATTTCTTAAGGTGCCTGCCTACCTAAAAATACCGTTTCGGACTAAAAATTCCAAAAAAAACTTTATTATCTTATTTCAAAAATCACATCTTTAGCTTTCCAAATCAGTTTAAATTTCGTCTTTATCTTTCCTAGAACCAAAGTTACAGAAATTTTACTTAAAACTAAATATTCATTTTATTTAGGAAAAAAATAGAGGAATTGGCGTTTTTCTTAAAATCACATTTTCGCTATTTTTCTTCTCCGCAAAACTGCATAACTCAAAATATTATGAGTGTGGGTGTAATATTTTTTTATTTTATGAATAGTATAACTTCAAACTTTACTGAACTTTGTTATGTTTTTTTAATTTTCAAGTTTAGTGCTATAATTTTTTATATTAAAATAATTAAGACATAAAAATAGTAGGCCTCCAAAAATAAGTGTTTACAAGGATAATAAAGTTTTCAAAACTAAAATATCTTCATATAAATTTGAGTTATGATGTTTTGCGGAAAGGCAGTTTGTTGTGATTTTTATGTATATGTTACAGTTAAAGTCCGGAAATCAGTTAATTTACAGATAACCTAGGTAATTTGCAGATTAACGAGGGTGATCCGTTAAAGAGCGAATTTTTTTTCAATTTCTAAGATTAACTAGGTAATCTTGAAATTACCTAGGTATTCTGCACCCTACCGACTAGACACTCGTTAATCTGCATACTACCTGTAATCAGTTATTTTACATATTAACGAGGGTGATCCGTTAAAGTACAAAATTTTATTTTATTTTATAAAAAGTTTAAGGAGGTTGGGGGGGCTGCCGCCCCCCCAAACCCCCCTGCCCTAACTATAACCAAACTCGTTTGGGGGGTAAACAGTAACAATGACGAATCAAAAAAGGGGGATCGGTACTTTTTTCATATTACACAAAACACGCAAATCCCACAAAAATAGTAATGAAATAGCAATTTTAAAACTAGAATATAAAAACAATAATAATAGAATATTAAAGTACCAACTGAGATTTGTATCAATTGTGGTTTTCGATCTCGATTTGACAGCGTATTTCAATGAGCACTTAAACTAGCAAATCTTAATGAAAGCGCGGTGTAATCGGCTGGCAGCCTGCCCTGAACTATTTCTAGGATTCGCGATCGATTACATATGTTAAAGTTAAACCCTTAACCAGGTTCCAGCGATTGTTGAATTAACGTTTGTTGAAAAGATATTTCAACAGCTGGGACATTTGCTTTCGTTAAAAGAAATCTCTGTCACTCTGAAGTCGGAGCTTCAACACAATTGTTTCAAAATACCCGTTTTAGTAGTAATATACAGTACTTAATCATGTAAATTTACAGTACTTACTTGCTTGTATTATTTTGTTTTAACATTCAACATGACAACTACCAGTGCTACGCACTAAATTTGAAATCAAAACACCAAATATGACAACAAACTACGTATTGAAACCCAACTGCGCAGGGGTAAGCGCATGTCGCAGTGAGCACCTCAACATTTTAACAGAAAGTATTGAACAAAACAAACTATTTTGAACTTAAACTATCAAGAGGCCGTTATAGTGTAGATTCCCTAGGTAAAATGCGAAAAACTCAAAAATCCGCACATTAACGACAGAAATCAGTTAATCTTAAGTTTACCTAGGTATTCTTCAGAATAACTAATTATCAACTTTAGCGGTAACATATACATTCTTCAATAATATGAAAATTTACATGAAAATTTAATTATTTTTTATGTTATTCATAGTTTTTAGATGCATTTAATTGTATAAATCACAAATTTGGTCAATATTTTAGTTATTAAAAAAAGCCTCCATAGGTAGGCAACCACCTTAAATCAAAAATATAAAAACTTAATCAGGATATCTCATTTAAATACAAGTCGAATCCTCTTTATGTGATCACAGTTAATGTTGGAATTATTCCAGTTGAAAAATTTATAAACTTTTGCTGGTGAAAGTTTTATCGGGAGGCTAGGCTGATGGTGGTGATTGAACTAAAACTTAAGTTGATAAATCACGTTTTTAGAAAGTTATTAAAAATTACATAATCACAATTAAATATTTAGTTTCTGTACATCATAAAGCGTTTATTTTTATTCTCTTTAGTAGCAGTTATTAATTTGTAACAATATTACGATTCTTGTTTATGAAAACCACTTTTTTATATATCTGGTATAAAGTTTTTGGATCTTCTCTCTGGCCCAATTTTTATTTTCCACACTTTCTAAACGTCCAGAAAAATCTATTAAAGTTTAAAACCTTGCCAAAACAAGTTCCCCTTAAACCCTTTCAAGTTAAGCGCATCCATATTTTTATCCCCAACTCCTTCCCCTTCGTAATTAAGACCTCCCAGGAATATTTAATTGTTCAGCACATTTTCAACTACTTCCACCCCTATTTAAAAATGCAAAACGTTCTCACGCGCAGCACATTTGCATTCATACACCTCATCAACATCAACTCCCTTGCACGCTACTTACCAGGCCATAAACCACCCGAGCAGCAACAGCATCTGACTGCACAACTTCGCCGCCCGAAATATTTTACATCCGCCATAATTAAAAGGCTACCGGTTGGAAAGAAGTTTATTTCGCTACCAGCATGTTTCCGCCTGGGAGACTACCGCGTCAGGCGGTGAAGTGATCCCTTTCACAAAAGGATCTTTTAAACCTTCCTCCTTTGAGCCGGAGACGAGCTATCGAGGTTTGTCGATTCATCGGTTTGGAATCGATGCTGGTATCGGATCGGATGGGGAAATCACTTGCTTTTGTCATGCATGGGTTGTTTGCGCCGCTGATGCGGAAAAGAGAAAATCCGATCGAGAAAAGGCATGATTAAAAGCCATTTCAGAGATTGTTCCGACTTTTTAAAGGGGATTTCTGTGCAGTCAGCGAATAGGCTTTTATGCGGTTTGCGTGTCCTAATGATCATATTTTGTTGTTTGAGTATTTAGGATGTATTTGAATTAGGGGTAATAATACTTACCTAGCTGTTCAAGCTTTTTGTTTGTGTGTGTATCAATATATCTTGTTTGTAATGAAGGTTATGCGTTCAGTATAGCAAAATATGTTTTAACGTATTATACCGTCGACCGTGCTGTTGCACTTAAAAACGTTATCAAAGCCCATTGATTGTTTTATAGCTGTGCTGCTGAAAGGACGAAGGGGTAATACGTAAGTAACAAAATATATTATCCTGTAAATAAAGATATGACATAAAAACATTAAACTTTAACGTTTTAATTTATTACTTTTAATGTGATTCCTTGAAGCAATTTTTTAATTTTTTTCATAATGTATTTTTACAAATTAAATAACATATTTTATATATATATATATATATATATATATATATATATATATATATATATATATATATATATATATATATATATATATATTAGGGTGGGCCGAAAAAAACTTTTTATTTTATTTTGAAACGCTATACCGCGGAAAACTTGCATCTGGGGTAGAGATGTAAAATGCAACAAAAATTTTTAAAATCGGTTAAAAATTGCAATAGCGCATTGCACCTAAAGTTTGAAAAAAATAGTCTATTTTCATTACTTTAAAAAAAATCAAATTAAATCAAAAAACTTTTATAAAAAGTATCTAAAGGCATATAATAGGATAAAAATGTAGACAAAACATATTTAATTGAAAAAAGGTGGTATTTTACAATTAATTGGTAGTATAATAACATCTAAAAATACACGTTTTTACCAGAAATCCACATATTTCGTATGAAACAAAAAAAATTATGAAAAACAATTTTTCATTACTATACTACCTTTCTAGCTATCACTCAGTAACCCCTTTAACAGTTAAAACATTTTTTACAGTTCGCTTCGGGGTCGGAGCTCGCTCTTTGCACAACACACCGCATCCCTATCTCTCGCCGAAGTAAAAACTTATTTTATATTTTGAAACGCTATACCACGGAAAACTTGCCTCTTGAGTAGAGAAGTAAAATGCAACAAAAATTTTTGAAATCGGTTAAAAATTGCCTTTGTACATTGGTCCTAAAATTTGAAAAATATGCTATTTTCATAACTCTTAAAAAATCAAATTAAATCAAATAACTTCTATAAAAAGTATCTAAAGGCATAAATTAGAAGAAAAATGTTAAGAAAAAATATATTTAATGGAAAGAAAGATGGTATTTTACAATATAAGGTTGTACTATAAGGTTACACTTGGCATTTCGCCTTTATTTCTTCAAAAATCGCATTTTTCGATTGAATTAAGAAGTTATTATTCCTGATGGTGCATAATATGATTTGTAATAAAATATAGTCCTTTACTGGTTATTAACTTCTTTTGGTATTTTGAAAGAAGACTTGATTGAAAAATTTGGCATTGAAGATCTTGAAAGATTAATAGTTCTTATAAACCCATCTCCTGGCATTCATACCGATGACTTTTCGTGATGCCCTCTGTGTTATTAATTTTACACAACGTTCGACTGTTTGTGTGTGACATGGGAATCTGTTAAAGTTCCAGTCATTATCATAGTCTATATCTCTTGATCGGTGAATCTTTGTAGTAGAGGTGTATAGGTGGGGAGAAAGAGAAGCAGTATTCCAGCTAATCTATATATATATAGTCTACGTATGTTCTATATATGGTCAATATGGTCTGTAGCTTGGAAATTAGGTTTGGGGGGATGGAAACTCCTAACTGACTTTCTTTTAGAAGATGAGTTTCTAGCCTTAAAATTGTTCTGCTAAACCAAACTCCCTCATATATGATCCCTTTTATTTATGATCATGCCCAAAAGCAAGTTTTCAGAATGAGCAAAAAAGGCATTTTGTTTAATCATTGCATCAATGATTTCTAATAACTTTTCTGGCAAAAATCTAGATCTTTCTATCACTTTAAACACGTGCCCAGGTCAAATTTAGAACCATTTACTTTTCTAAAGAAAGAATCATACATACAAATTAATTTGATTTAATTTGATTTTAATATAAAAGAAACTAAAATCTTATGTTCATCTGTTGGATTATCAGTACTAAAATACAGTTTATGTTATAGTACTGATAAATAATAATCCAACAGAGGAACATAAGATTCTTTCAAAGTACCAAAGGAAGTTAATAACCTGTAAAGGACTACATTTTGTTACAAATCAAACTATGCGCCATCAGGAAAAATAAATTTTTAATTCAATCGAAAAATGCGATTTTTAAAGAAAAAAAGGCGAAATGCCAAGTGTAACCTTATAGTGCAACCTTATGTTGTAAAATTCCTTTTTTCTTTACATTAAATATATTTTTTCTTAACATTTCTCTTCTAATTTATGCCTTTAGATACTTTTATAGAAGTTATTTGATTTAATTTGATTTTTTAAAAGTTATGAAAATAGCATATTTTTTCAAATTTTAGGACCAATGTACTAAGGCAATTTTTAACCGATTTTAAAAATTTTTGTTGCATTTTACTTCTCTACTCAAGAGGCAAGTTTTCCGTGGTATAGCGTTTCAAAATATAAAATAAGTTTTTATTTCGGCGAGAAATAGTGATGCGATGTGTTGTGCAACGAGCGAGCTCCGATTGCGAAGCGAACTATAAAAAATGTTTTAACTGTTAAAGGGGTTACTGAGTGATAGCTAGAAAGGTAGTATAGTAATGAAAAATTGTTTTTCATAATTTTTTTTGTTTCATACGAGGTATGTGGATTTCTGATAAAAACGTGTATTTTTAGATGTTATTATACTACCAATTAATTGTAAAATACCACCTTTTTTCAATTAAATATGTTTTTTCTACATTTTTATCCTATTATATGCCTTTAGATACTTTTTATAAAAGTTTTTTGATTTAATTTGATTTTTTTTTAAAATTTATGAAAATAGACTATTTTTTTCAAACTTTAGGTGCAATGCGCTATTGCAATTTTTAACCGATTTTAAAAAATTTTGTTGCATTTTACTTCTCTACCCCAGAGGCAAGTTTTCCGCGGTATAGCGTTTCAAAATAAAATAAAAAGTTTTTTTCGGCCCACCCTAATATATATAATATATATATATATATATATATATATATATATATATATATATATATATATATATATATATATATATATATATATATATATATATATATATATATATATATATATATATATATATATATATATATATATATATATATATATATATATATATATACATGCCGGCGCCATGCAGCCATGCAAATCAGTTCCCTTAATAAGTAAAAAATTCATCGATTACTAATCAAAATTGGCATAATTACCCTGTTAGCCGGCACCCACTTCATCAGGAACCCCGGGTGCCAGCGAACCACGGATCATCACAGAAAACCGTGGTTCGCTGGCACCCGGGGTTCCTGATGAAGTGGGTGCCGGCTAATTCTTTGTTTTTTAATTTTTGTTGTCTGGGTCTGCTTCTCAGGGTAATTATGCCAATTTTGATTAGTAATCGATGAATTTTTTACTTATATATATATTCTCTCAGTAAACTAACACATATGAAATAATAGATGCTTGGTCATTAACATAATTTTTTTTTAAATTACCAAGTTATTTATAAAATGTATATGTATCCGTAGTAGAAGTGATAATTCATGTATGTAAAATAAAACCTCAATGAGGAATGAAGGTATTCATTATAAAGGATAATCATATTTAAGAATATTTTAAACACAACTTTTTATGTGTAGGAATATATAATTATATATGATAGGGAACATAAATTATTGATACCAATGTGCTTCATATCATAGACAGAAAAAATATTTTCTTCCCTTATGGAAATTGTTAAATTACAGTTAATAACGTTTTCATTAATTATCAATATGAAATACAAAGCACCAAAAAGCAAAAAAATCTATATGTACAAAATATAAAAGATTCAGTCCTTAATTTTAGTATGGTGCGTAATGCATGTAAAAATCTATAATGGCTGTTTTTTAAAGCGAAATTAAATTAAACCATCTTTTATAATAATATTATCTACTTCTTTGCTCGTGTTATGTAATTGCTCTTTTATAAAAAAATAGTACTTAAATAAATTCAATTAAAACAAACCGTGATTAAATATCCATGCATTAAATATAAGCACCATTACCATGCGTTTTTTTTTCGCTGATTAAATATTTATCCGTATAATCAACTTCCATATTAATTTATTTCATCTCAGACGAAAAGTAGATAAAACTTGTAAAACCATCTTCTTTTTAGAGAACCTCAATCTTATCATATTAAAATTAATAAATAAGCGAGATACAAAAATTAAATACATGCAATAAATAAATAAAGCATAGCTATGATCAGAAATACTTCGTTTTATTATTATCATCCCAGGCAATCTAATTGAAATCGTTTTATTTATTTAGATACAGATGGATCGATCAAGATCTTAGCGAAAGTAATTAAAGATACCGTGTTAGGCAAACATTTTCCCCCTAAGCCGGATACTAATTTAATAACTGCATCGCACGTAATTATTTTTAACAGCTGTGATAAATTAGATAATACGGCTTTTCATACGGAGAAGAAGTACTTCTCTTCAAAAAAGCTCTTCGAGATTCTTCCCAGGTGAAGCCTGCAGCGTATTTCGGTCTTTTTTTTTGAAAGAGGGAGCAAACAATATGTGGTCAGTCAACTTCGTTACAAATGATAACCCAACAATATCGATTATTTGTTACTTCTGCTCTTGAGAGAGAGAAAGAAAACATTATTATATCAAAACAAAACTACACAAAGAAAAACAGTTCCAAACGTAAAAAAATGAACGAGGTACTACTTTCCTATTTTCTAAGATGTGTTTTATTTCTCTACCAGGCTTCAAGATGATCTAAGATTCTATTAATTCACTTCCAAGGCTTTGTCAGAAGCTAACTCGAAGATATTTCACATTATTTTCTTTGGCTTTTCGCTATTTACCTTTTTGTCTCACTTGGTTTTTGCAGTAGACGGGAGGGCGTTCCACTGACCCGTTTGAGCACCCCTTTTAGAACAACAACAGCGAATCGACTCGAGCCGAGGATCAGATTTTAGCCGAAAAGAACAGTTATTGAAAGTTCGAGCGAGCCGAGAGCAAGGTTTGGGCGTATAATTGGAAATCGATGCGAGAGTTAAGAGCGAAAAAATAAGAAGCCTTATCGATAAGACCACAATTTTCTTCATCGATTTCTGTTCCCAACCTTTGTTTTGCACGGCTTCAATCGATACACGCCGAACAAAGCATCGATAAACATTTTCATTTCGGAAACTCGTTTGCATTGGCTTACTTCTTTTTTATTTGCGTAATTTTTATTACTCCGCTTCTGCTTCAGTAGGTACTAGTTGAGTGCTTGAATGGTTGTGTGAAAGGTTTTGAAATCAATTTAGCGTGAAGAATTTTTTTCTATAGATTTTTGTTGGAATGGATGGATATGCGTACTTTGATATTACATTCGAAAGCTATATTGGGTCGCATTCAGACTCCTCTTTAAAGGGTTTATAACTAAGATATGGCTTTATAATTTTATCTCCAATCGAAGACTTCTTCACTTTCATAACTTATCCATTATCTTAAAACTGGCAAAACTAATCAAACATTTTTATCATGATATATTTTTCATTCTTTAGTTAAAAATTGCTAATAATTGTTTTAGAGTTTTCAAGACATAATTCTCTAACGGCCATATTAATAACTAGTCAGACTGATAGCCAATATACATATATCAGCGTTGGTGTTGAACAGAAGCTAAAGAAAGAAAAACTAGATTTTTGCTTACTCTAATTAGTGGAATCTTTCCTTTGACCTAGGATTTAACACCCACGCTGATAAACCCTTGATTGGCAGTGAAAGAAAAAATAGTTTTAACCTGATTTGAGTTGATTGCTGTTAAACTTTTGGTCAGGTTTGCAGTGAACATGGCCGTAAGTATACTTCAACATTAAAACTAACCTGGTCACTTGAGAACATTATATTTAAACAGTTCCTCACAGTCAATCCATTGTTTGTTTGCACACAGTTACAGTTCAGTTTTATTTCCATTTGCACTAGAATTTATAATATGTTTTAAAAACCAAGCAAAAACATGGACTCTGTTTCAGGTTGTGTGAAGTGGGAAATACTAATTATTTCCCCTCTTTTGTTTTTTCCCCGAATATTCATCCTTACATTCCTTTCGAGATGATCTGCTAGAGTAGAAACGGAAAAAAACATATCAGTAACTTGAAATTTACACGTTTAAAATTCAGTTTTACAAGTTGTTTCAAGACTTCTTCAGGGTTTTTATTTAGAAACAACGTCTCTAAGTTTCATGGAAGTAACGTGTACTGTACACATATGTATGCTGAATCCGTTGATACTACTTAGCACCCTTAGCTACAAAATAAAAGTTAAAAAAAATTCAATTATAAATTAAAAGTGATAAAAACAAAAACTTCAGTAAGGAAATTGTTTCCAATAGCATATTAAACTCAAAACTTTTAAGTTTATTATTTCCCCTCATGAACCGACATGATCCATTTCATCACAGCAACTTACATATGTTGGTGACACGTTACTCCCATGACCCTATGTGACGTTGATTCCAAGTAAAAGTAATTGAGATAACTTTTGAAACACCTCGTATGAAATCGATGTAAATACAAATATTTAAAAAACAGATTTGCTGATTTTTTTGCATAAATCTAGATATACATTTATAAAAATTATTATGGCATTGTATATTATCATGTCTATTCATTTTGTAAATTGAATAATTAAGTAGTTCTAAAGTTTTTTCTTCTATTTAAACATATTCTCAAAAAAGATATACATAACCCATAAAAATAATTATCTTTATGTACAAACAAATAATAAAACCAAAAATTCTCCGTAGTTAGAGGTTTTATTAATTTAACTTAATTTAATATTTACAGCCCCTATAAAGCGACAAATAACTTAAATTTAAATTGGAGAGTTATATTAAAGCAGGAATAGAAAGCCGGAGATTTCTTTTGTAAAACCCTTTTATCAAGCATAAAAACCAAGACTTAATTTAATGTCAAGGAGAAACTAATATTTTATGAGCAAGACAATGTTTGGGAACATATAAAAATAAATAAGAATCTACTTAAACTTAATTCAAATAAAGCGGATGATCAGTTAAATAGGTTTGAATCCTTACCCCATGAAAAAAATTAATCTAGGTGGAAGGAAAAGGATATCCTTCCTACCCCTTTGGGGTCTTTTTCGACCCCAGACGCACTTTGACGCTTGATATCTCCCATGCATTTTTGTTTTGACAATTTCCGATGCTACTATTCCTTAATTACGCAAAGTTTTACAATGGGTAAAAATTTTGGAGTTATTATTCCATTTTTAAGTGTCTTGGGAGAAATAGTCACATATTCCCCCTCTGGGGTCTTCTGAGACCCCAGCCATGAATGGCGGTAAAACAGTATCAAATAAAGTTTAGTATTTTATTTTTTGTTGTATTATAGATAAAAAAAGGTTTGCATGTTTGTTTAGAACGTTTGGAGAAATATTAGAAAGATATTTTCGTAGAAATTGTCATTTTTTTTACAAAAAGAAGATTGCGGCTAAATACATTGAATCACTCGCTATTTCTTAAATTTTTTATTCACATTCTAAGAAAAATATGCTATTTATAGAAATCTTTTGAGTATCTAACAGTTGCAGCAAAAAAAACTCAGACAACTGTCGCCATTACTTCCTGTTGAACACATTCTTTACAAAAACAATATAAATTCTTGGTTGATTGTAAATAGGTTTTTATATTCAGTCTTCTTTGAAAAATAAGAATGCTTTCAAATATTTATGAGTGTTTACGGAAGTCCAGAATGTGATTTCGAAGAATTATCAAGAAAAAAACCAATTTTATGTTAAAACTTACATAAGCAAGCGAGATACTGATTTCACTAAGAAATCTGAACCGATCATTTTTTTTGTATTATTTCAATTTTAAAAAGAAGAATCCAAACTTTACATGTTTCATAATACTAAATAAATTAATCTGGGGTGACAGGTAGCTGATAATGCAGAATAGAGAATATATGCAGCTTCATAAATCGTTTAAAATTAACTACTAAATTCTTCCCGTGCAAGACCGGGTATATCAACTAGTATGCTTTAAACAGTGTGATTATAAATATTTTAAGTAAAACAACTTCAATGTAGTTCATTTCTGTAATTTAATTCTTGTTTGAAGGTCCAGATGTTATAAAAAACGTGTATCAAAAGAAACCCAATTAAGCCGTAATAAGACGAAAAAAATGAGAAAAATACCAAAAAAATTGGATAAATTATTCTGAAGCATCTTTCTAGAAATAAAAAACGACAATTCTTCTCCATTTAAGGAATTTTTAACCTTTATTAGAGTCATAGGCATGTTTTACGCATGGGTTTTACGTGGGGTCCTCAGAGACCCCACGAGGGGAATATGTGACTATTTTTTCAAGAGGGTAGGAAGGATATATTCACAAAAGTAGACTGGAATATAAAGATGTATTTCAGACGGGAGCTTCTACTAATGTAGATGAAAGTAACTATATTAATTCGCAATTACCTCTTCGGTGTAGATAAGAACGGATTATAAAAAAATTTAAAATAGTGATTAAAATGAACATTTTTTCGAATTATTACGTTCCTTTTGAAGGTAGTATATTTCATAACTTTTGAGGTAATTTTTCTTAGAACTTAATTTGCCAAATTCGAATTAAAATGTAGTTGGGATTTTTTAAAGCGTTGTATGAGAAACAATTGGAATTTACCCAATATACAGGGTGTTTCAAAAGTTGGTTTCGCGGCTTTTATTTGGAACCAGCGTGTTCTAGAGCCACTGAAGTAAGGTCTACCCCTAGGTAAGGGACCCTGGAAAATCAATTGAAATGACTTACAACGCTCCTAGTGGTGAAATAAAAAAAGTTTGCAATTTTTTCAGTTGTATTGCGTAGTTTTGTGTTTTTTTAGTTGAATAATGGCAAAATTTAATCAAAAAATTGAAAAAAAACTTGCATATTTGCGAACTTTTTATTTTTTGAGGTCTGAAAAAGTGCTGTTTTAAATGCTAAAATATCCGCGAATATTCAAGTTATTTTTATGAAACTTTTTTCCGTGAGTTCTTCATAACGTTGGCAACAATGCTTTTGCTCTATCTCCAATAGTTTTAAATTATTTTTTTAACTTTCTTATTTTGCCGCTAGGGGTGCGTTAAGTCATCTCAATGGATTCTCCAAGGTCACTTACCTAGGGGTAGACCTTACTTCTGTGACCCTAGGACACGTTGGTTCCAAATAAAAGCCACGAAACGGACTTTTGAAACACCCTGTATAATGAGGTGTTCTCACGTTTTGAGATTAAATTTTATTAAAATAGTAGATAAAAAACCATGAAGAATGACGTTTACATCAAGTATTTTCGAAGCCTAGTTTCTGAGATATAAGTTTTTGAAATTTCGTTTTTTGTTTGAGCGCGAAAACACTTTCGAATCACAAATCATGCGCTGTGAGGTCACATCCAATAGAAGCCCGTTTTCTGATCACGTGAAAACAGAAAACACAATGGTTTTCATGCGCTGTGACGTCACATACAATAGAAGCCCGTTTTCTGATAACGTGACTTTTCTGACGCTTTGGCAAAAATAAATAGAATTTTAAATTATTTAAAATACATTTTTGAACTTAAAAATCAGAAATTTGAGTGTTTTAGACCATAATATATCGAAAAAGTATAAAATCAAGCAAATCCCTCACTCATGCAAATACCTCATGCGCAACACTTAATATTGATTAATGGAGTCAAATATATTTAAAATAAAAAATTTTTTTTTCATTGTGTATCTTTTATGATTTCACAATAAAAATCCAAAAAAGAAGTATCACTTGAAAACAGTGGTGGAGCACTAATAGTTGGTATGAAATTTCGAACAATAATATACAAACAGTAATTATATTTAGTATGTCTTTTACCTTCCAGTTTGGAATGCTCCGATGATGAGAATGAGTTTGGATCTTTGAGAATACTGCAGCACGATGATGATGAGGAAGGCCACGAGGTTTCCGAAACTGAATGTGATAGGGAGCTTAAAAATAACGTGAAAGCAAGAGGTAAGAAGGTCATAATAAAACTCATTTCTGTGTGTTATTTGAAGAATTTGTATGGAGTTATAAAATCCATCATTAACGTATAAAATATTACGTCCATCAATGGAAAATAAATGTACAGAATTTTATCAATTCAAAAAACTTAAGTAATAAATCAAGAGTAAACACATTCCGAAATTCCGCGATAATCTTGCTTGAAATTCGTATATTATATAAATTGGAAATGCCGTGCAATAAAAAACATTATAGGTATTTAAATGACTTTTCATTAGCACAGTTTTATCATGATTTTTATCACAAAATTAAAATGAGTAATTAAAACTTTCTACATTTTCTCACTCGCTAAAACAATTGATGCCTAACTCCACAAGTTTCTTCCTTTTCTGCTTACGTATAGAGTTAAATCCGAAACCACACTACCATCAATCTTGGAAAATGGAATATATATAGTAACTGTTTAGGTCATGAAAGCTTTTATTATTTTATAAATTGAAATATTGAAGTACAAATTTTTAAGTGTTGTAACTGAATAGTGTGTATAACTTTTATTTGTAATCCGTTTGGCAACACTTATATAACCTTGATTTTTCAATGTGAGATCATGTACTATCATTTCCATAAAAATAGCCAACCAAGAATAAAAGGAGATATTAAAGCCAAAGAGCTGCGTCATTGAGGTTTTGCAGACGGTTGTCCGTCCTTACCTTCAGACCTGTCCTGTGGACAGGTTATAACAGAAAGGCGCTCAACCACATGTTGTATGAAAAGTTCAAGTTTTCTTCTTACCCACTAGATTACATTTTTACCCCGTCCTTCCCATTCTCTAGAACCGACGAGCACAAAACGTGTCCAGTCAATGAGGAGAAAACATCTAGCCCGGTATACAACGTCCACTGGTGCACGAAATGAAGTTTGTCTACGTGGGGAAGCAGCATGATCCTCCAATCCCCAACAGCCCATTTAGATCCTCTTTCACTGAATAGCATGCCGTGTGGCGAGGGTTATGGACACCTATGGAGTCAAAACATTTTACTGATTTTCTCTTCTCGGCCCCCCTACTTCAAGGAAGTCTGAATTTTTATCTACTGACCTTCATACTATGGATAATCATGGAAATAAATTTGGCTTCTATATCTATTTTTCTTCTTGGTGCGCTATTTTTTATTTTAGTGAGTGATTTTTGTTAGATAAATAAATGTATTTAACCAAAAACCTCATTATGCATAAACCAAAACTCCTAAATTACAACAAGAAATTGCTAATCAATTACAAAATAATAGCAATCCATTATAATTACACTAACTAATAACATATTTATAAACATAAATTATAAATCACTTTCAAGTAATATGCAATTTAAAGACAACGATCTTCATAGAAATTAGTTAAATTGAAAGCGCAAAATAAAATATGAAACACACTAGGTTATGAAAAACCTGCAAAAGTGATTTATGTGTGGGAATTATTTATACATGCATGGAGTAAAAATAAGAGAGCAGTTATACTGAAGGTAACGCTTACTGACACAGAACCTCTCAATTCAGGAAATATCTTTGCAATATATGTCAAGATTGATAAATGACGATGTAAAGGATACGAGTCTAATTTCAGAGGAATTACTAAAATATTTTGAGCCTCTTTTCCAACAAGTACATTGTCATTAGAAATTAGGATATTCCTATCAAGCTCTGGGCAACTATTTTTGTTTTAAGCCTGCGCAGGAAACCACACCCATGAATTGAGTACAACGCCCAAGGTAGGATCAAAAATGCTAACTAATACTACCCCCTTAAAAAAGGTCTTTCGAAACATTGCTATTGTTTTAATGATGATATTCATGAAGGGGTAACACTTAGCATAAGACCTTATGAATGTTTTAAACCGCCTTAGAAAGCCGTAAGATATTTTTCTTAATACCCCTAGCACGTCTTCTTCTGATCTCGACTTTTTTTTGGATCTGCTGAGCGTAATTCGTTAATGAGGATATACAATACTCTATTTCAGGTTTAAAGGTGTTAAAAACCATTAAAAATACCTTTATCACTCTTTGTCAACAATATATTTCGTAAATTATTTCAATGATTTAAAAAACAGTTGACTTCTTTAAAGTTTAAATATAAACACCACGTAAGTTGTGCTTTTCAAAGTACGACACAAGTTTAGGTATTTTTATAAATTCGTATCCCTTTTCTCCATAGAATGGAAGGTGTACACGGAGCACATAGAGCACCTAGGTCTGGGGGACATTCAATCCCCTGTAGGAAATAAAACCCTTTAATTTAACAAATAAAAATTAACAGTATAACCGTTTTCTTTTCAAAATATAAAACTATTTTAGATTAACATTGATTCTTTTCCCCTACATATTTTTCCCAATAAGAAATTCAACATGTAATGGAAAAAACTATGCTAGTAAATGAAACTCTAAAGTTTTACTTTTAAAATTGAGACGTTTGAGAGAAGATGCCTAGACTAGACAGAAAAATATAAATTGCAATTTTAAAATGCAAAATCATCGAATTGAATGTCATGCTGTAATTAATGTTGCGCTTTTGGAGGCCCTCCCTGTGATGCAAGGTTTATTATAATTATCAATTTGGTGGAAAATTTTGATTAAAAGTTTAATAAATCGCTTTTTACTTTTAATAGAACATGGTATAACCCATGTTTAATGAAATATAATTTGATTTTAGGGGAAGTTCAGATAGGGAAATTAAAACTACCCTGATAAATACTGTTTATAAGGCTAAGTGCGCGGTAGAGACTTTCGTCACGGCGACAGAGACAAAATTATCACCCTGGCTATTGCAAGAAGGTAAAGCTCGTGCATTAGACGAGACTCTTGGCTGATTGCCAAGAATCTCGCAATAACGATGCATTGCTCTCTAGTGACAGATATGTTCTAGTCACCACGACGGAAGTCTCTAGTGCGCGCTTAGCCTAAGTGTGGGAACTAATCTAAATCTTAATTTCCAATTGACTTGATACGTGTCTTAAAGCAATGTATTTAATGGCATAAGTTATGCAGACTCCGGGCCATTTTGTAAATATACTTTAACATCACTTACAAATAGAGTGTTTACACGTTAACGTCGTATTTTTATGAAAGGTATCAGTTCGCAAACATAATAAATGTTCCTTTAGAGATACATGACGCATTCAACTCTCTGGAAATAAACGGTCTGAAGTTGAAAGAGATTCCTCAGCCAAGAATGATAAATGCTGTTTGGCAGGACAGTTAGAGTCTTCTAATGACTTTCTTTCCTGATGAGAATATGCTATAAAAGGATAAATGACACTTCAGAAGAAATATGGTCTCACATGGTTGATATCAGTGATGTTTCTTTTTGATGTTGAATGTATCATATACTTCGACGTATACATAGAAAGTTAAAGATGTGAGAAACATGAAAATAAAACTAACAGAATTCAGGGTAATCAATAAAACTGCAAGCATGGAGTGGAATACAGCATTACCTTTAAAACCCGTACCGGAGATAAAATCAATTTCATTTACAAACCTTTGCTTTTCACAAACTAATTTTTTGTTATTTTTAGATTATGATAAAATGAGTACCACTACTTTCATGAATATAACTGAATAAATAAACTCAAATTCAATAAATACTTGCGGAAAGTAGGTTTTCAAAGTTATGCCAATGTAGTTAAAATTTATATATTAGGGAAAAACGAATTTTTCAATTTCCTAAATTCAGTTTTTTATTATTATCTATAATAACCTGTACCAAAAATAAATCAATAAAATATCCGTTCACTAAAATGTAAAATGTTGTCTATTTAATTGAATGAAATCTTACACTTTCATAAGAAAACTCTATTGAATAAATTTATTGACCCTCTTAAAAGTACACTCATTGTCATAAAAATAGCGTACCAAGAAGAAAAAGGGATATCAAAGCCAAATTTATTTCCATGATTGCCCATAGTATGAAGATCAGTTGATAAAAAATTTAGCTTTCCTCGTTGTTAGGGGGCCGACAAAATCAGTAAAAAGTGCTGACTCCAAAGAAGGCCATAACCGCAGCCACATGCCATAATATTGGGTGAGAGGGGATCTAAAGGGGATTTTGGGTATTGGAGGACCATGCTGCCTCCCCACGTAGTGAAATTTCATCTGGTGCACCAGCGGACGTTGCATACCGGACCTTGCATACATTTCCTCCAGACTGGACTAGTTTTGTGAGCATTGGTTCTAGAGAACGGGATAGCTGTGGTAAAAATGCAACATAGGGGGGTACGAATAAAGCTTGGACATTGTGTGCAACTTGTTTTTGTGTATTTTTCTCTTGAAACTTGTCCGCAGGCCAGGCCTGAAGGTAAAGATGAACAACCAGCTGCAACCGTTCATCTCTGGTTGGTGGTTGGTCAATGTACCGGTAAATTATACTGAAGAGATGCGGCAGTGGAATGGATGTCGTTTGCAGTACAGTGGATTGTGCGTTTGGTCTGCATAGCTTCGTACACTTTGTCTATAAATATGGAACTGACCATGGGTCTTTCGGTTTCCAATAGTGCAACAAATAAGGAAATGATCATATCAATTTCATGAAATTAAGTTGATGAGATAACCCCACTTCGTTCTGCAGCACCACGAGTTCTGCAGCACCACGAATGCACCATTAGTTTGAAGACACCATGGGGAGAGCCCACTCAGCTGTGGATTTTCTAATCATCACACGGTGTGGTGATTTAAGGTAACGGTGTGGTGGTGCATTGTATTTCATTTCTGCAACTCCTAAGTATGATTTACCAGTACATTATTTAGCAACCAGACCTGCACCATTGAGATTTTCTAGCTTTTGTCCATCTTTACCTTCAAGCCTGGCCTTGCGGACAAGTTTAAAGAGAAAAATACACAAACACAAGTTGCACGCAATGTCCAAGCTCTCTTCTTACCCCCCTATGGGCCGGATGCAACTACGTTCTGGGACGTGCTAAAGAACCGTATATCACCCAATAATGATCACCCAAGAACGCCTGCTCAGGAGGTGGCATTCTACGACGATCCGGCTGACGTTCTCCTCCTGATTGGCTGAACCGTTACACTACGTAGCAACGCGGGCGTAGCGCGGGAAAGGCAGGGTAATGTACGTGGTTTAATTACGTAGTTCTTGACGTTCTTGAAAACCAATCAGCATCATGCTGGAAAATGACTCAGGAAAACGATAGTTGAGTTGTTTGGAAGTAGGATTCGACCGGTCTCAAAATCGTCGCAAAACGTAGTTGCATCCGGCCCTATGTTGCATTTTTACCCTAGCCTCCCCGTTCTCTAGAACCAATGCTCCCAAAACAAGTCTGGTCTGGAGGAAAAGCATGCAAGGTTCGGTATGCAACGTCCGCTGGTGCACCAGATGAAATTTGACAACGTGGGGAGGCAGAATGATCCTCCAATCCCCAACAGCCCATTTAGATCCTCTTTCACTGAATAGCATGCCGTGTGGCGAGGGTTATGGACACCTATGGAGTCAAAACATTTTACTGATTTTCTCTTCTCGGCCCCCCTACTTCAAGGAAGTCTGAATTTTTATCTACTGACCTTCATACTATGGATAATCATGGAAATAAATTTGGCTTCTATATCTATTTTTCTTCTTGGTGCGCTATTTTTTATTTTAGTGAGTGATTTTTGTTAGATAAATAAATGTATTTAACCAAAAACCTCATTATGCATAAACCAAAACTCCTAAATTACAACAAGAAATTGCTAATCAATTACAAAATAATAGCAATCCATTATAATTACACTAACTAATAACATATTTATAAACATAAATTATAAATCACTTTCAAGTAATATGCAATTTAAAGACAACGATCTTCATAGAAATTAGTTAAATTGAAAGCGCAAAATAAAATATGAAACACACTAGGTTATGAAAAACCTGCAAAAGTGATTTATGTGTGGGAATTATTTATACATGCATGGAGTAAAAATAAGAGAGCAGTTATACTGAAGGTAACGCTTACTGACACAGAACCTCTCAATTCAGGAAATATCTTTGCAATATATGTCAAGATTGATAAATGACGATGTAAAGGATACGAGTCTAATTTCAGAGGAATTACTAAAATATTTTGAGCCTCTTTTCCAACAAGTACATTGTCATTAGAAATTAGGATATTCCTATCAAGCTCTGGGCAACTATTTTTGTTTTAAGCCTGCGCAGGAAACCACACCCATGAATTGAGTACAACGCCCAAGGTAGGATCAAAAATGCTAACTAATACTACCCCCTTAAAAAAGGTCTTTCGAAACATTGCTATTGTTTTAATGATGATATTCATGAAGGGGTAACACTTAGCATAAGACCTTATGAATGTTTTAAACCGCCTTAGAAAGCCGTAAGATATTTTTCTTAATACCCCTAGCACGTCTTCTTCTGATCTCGACTTTTTTTTGGATCTGCTGAGCGTAATTCGTTAATGAGGATATACAATACTCTATTTCAGGTTTAAAGGTGTTAAAAACCATTAAAAATACCTTTATCACTCTTTGTCAACAATATATTTCGTAAATTATTTCAATGATTTAAAAAACAGTTGACTTCTTTAAAGTTTAAATATAAACACCACGTAAGTTGTGCTTTTCAAAGTACGACACAAGTTTAGGTATTTTTATAAATTCGTATCCCTTTTCTCCATAGAATGGAAGGTGTACACGGAGCACATAGAGCACCTAGGTCTGGGGGACATTCAATCCCCTGTAGGAAATAAAACCCTTTAATTTAACAAATAAAAATTAACAGTATAACCGTTTTCTTTTCAAAATATAAAACTATTTTAGATTAACATTGATTCTTTTCCCCTACATATTTTTCCCAATAAGAAATTCAACATGTAATGGAAAAAACTATGCTAGTAAATGAAACTCTAAAGTTTTACTTTTAAAATTGAGACGTTTGAGAGAAGATGCCTAGACTAGACAGAAAAATATAAATTGCAATTTTAAAATGCAAAATCATCGAATTGAATGTCATGCTGTAATTAATGTTGCGCTTTTGGAGGCCCTCCCTGTGATGCAAGGTTTATTATAATTATCAATTTGGTGGAAAATTTTGATTAAAAGTTTAATAAATCGCTTTTTACTTTTAATAGAACATGGTATAACCCATGTTTAATGAAATATAATTTGATTTTAGGGGAAGTTCAGATAGGGAAATTAAAACTACCCTGATAAATACTGTTTATAAGGCTAAGTGCGCGGTAGAGACTTTCGTCACGGCGACAGAGACAAAATTATCACCCTGGCTATTGCAAGAAGGTAAAGCTCGTGCATTAGACGAGACTCTTGGCTGATTGCCAAGAATCTCGCAATAACGATGCATTGCTCTCTAGTGACAGATATGTTCTAGTCACCACGACGGAAGTCTCTAGTGCGCGCTTAGCCTAAGTGTGGGAACTAATCTAAATCTTAATTTCCAATTGACTTGATACGTGTCTTAAAGCAATGTATTTAATGGCATAAGTTATGCAGACTCCGGGCCATTTTGTAAATATACTTTAACATCACTTACAAATAGAGTGTTTACACGTTAACGTCGTATTTTTATGAAAGGTATCAGTTCGCAAACATAATAAATGTTCCTTTAGAGATACATGACGCATTCAACTCTCTGGAAATAAACGGTCTGAAGTTGAAAGAGATTCCTCAGCCAAGAATGATAAATGCTGTTTGGCAGGACAGTTAGAGTCTTCTAATGACTTTCTTTCCTGATGAGAATATGCTATAAAAGGATAAATGACACTTCAGAAGAAATATGGTCTCACATGGTTGATATCAGTGATGTTTCTTTTTGATGTTGAATGTATCATATACTTCGACGTATACATAGAAAGTTAAAGATGTGAGAAACATGAAAATAAAACTAACAGAATTCAGGGTAATCAATAAAACTGCAAGCATGGAGTGGAATACAGCATTACCTTTAAAACCCGTACCGGAGATAAAATCAATTTCATTTACAAACCTTTGCTTTTCACAAACTAATTTTTTGTTATTTTTAGATTATGATAAAATGAGTACCACTACTTTCATGAATATAACTGAATAAATAAACTCAAATTCAATAAATACTTGCGGAAAGTAGGTTTTCAAAGTTATGCCAATGTAGTTAAAATTTATATATTAGGGAAAAACGAATTTTTCAATTTCCTAAATTCAGTTTTTTATTATTATCTATAATAACCTGTACCAAAAATAAATCAATAAAATATCCGTTCACTAAAATGTAAAATGTTGTCTATTTAATTGAATGAAATCTTACACTTTCATAAGAAAACTCTATTGAATAAATTTATTGACCCTCTTAAAAGTACACTCATTGTCATAAAAATAGCGTACCAAGAAGAAAAAGGGATATCAAAGCCAAATTTATTTCCATGATTGCCCATAGTATGAAGATCAGTTGATAAAAAATTTAGCTTTCCTCGTTGTTAGGGGGCCGACAAAATCAGTAAAAAGTGCTGACTCCAAAGAAGGCCATAACCGCAGCCACATGCCATAATATTGGGTGAGAGGGGATCTAAAGGGGATTTTGGGTATTGGAGGACCATGCTGCCTCCCCACGTAGTGAAATTTCATCTGGTGCACCAGCGGACGTTGCATACCGGACCTTGCATACATTTCCTCCAGACTGGACTAGTTTTGTGAGCATTGGTTCTAGAGAACGGGATAGCTGTGGTAAAAATGCAACATAGGGGGGTACGAATAAAGCTTGGACATTGTGTGCAACTTGTTTTTGTGTATTTTTCTCTTGAAACTTGTCCGCAGGCCAGGCCTGAAGGTAAAGATGAACAACCAGCTGCAACCGTTCATCTCTGGTTGGTGGTTGGTCAATGTACCGGTAAATTATACTGAAGAGATGCGGCAGTGGAATGGATGTCGTTTGCAGTACAGTGGATTGTGCGTTTGGTCTGCATAGCTTCGTACACTTTGTCTATAAATATGGAACTGACCATGGGTCTTTCGGTTTCCAATAGTGCAACAAATAAGGAAATGATCATATCAATTTCATGAAATTAAGTTGATGAGATAACCCCACTTCGTTCTGCAGCACCACGAGTTCTGCAGCACCACGAATGCACCATTAGTTTGAAGACACCATGGGGAGAGCCCACTCAGCTGTGGATTTTCTAATCATCACACGGTGTGGTGATTTAAGGTAACGGTGTGGTGGTGCATTGTATTTCATTTCTGCAACTCCTAAGTATGATTTACCAGTACATTATTTAGCAACCAGACCTGCACCATTGAGATTTTCTAGCTTTTGTCCATCTTTACCTTCAAGCCTGGCCTTGCGGACAAGTTTAAAGAGAAAAATACACAAACACAAGTTGCACGCAATGTCCAAGCTCTCTTCTTACCCCCCTATGGGCCGGATGCAACTACGTTCTGGGACGTGCTAAAGAACCGTATATCACCCAATAATGATCACCCAAGAACGCCTGCTCAGGAGGTGGCATTCTACGACGATCCGGCTGACGTTCTCCTCCTGATTGGCTGAACCGTTACACTACGTAGCAACGCGGGCGTAGCGCGGGAAAGGCAGGGTAATGTACGTGGTTTAATTACGTAGTTCTTGACGTTCTTGAAAACCAATCAGCATCATGCTGGAAAATGACTCAGGAAAACGATAGTTGAGTTGTTTGGAAGTAGGATTCGACCGGTCTCAAAATCGTCGCAAAACGTAGTTGCATCCGGCCCTATGTTGCATTTTTACCCTAGCCTCCCCGTTCTCTAGAACCAATGCTCCCAAAACAAGTCTGGTCTGGAGGAAAAGCATGCAAGGTTCGGTATGCAACGTCCGCTGGTGCACCAGATGAAATTTGACAACGTGGGGAGGCAGAATGGTCCTCCAATATCCAAAATTCCATTTAGAGCCCCTCACCCAATATCATGGCCTGTGGCAGCGGTTATGGACACCTATGGAGTAAACACTTTTTACTGATTTTCTTGGCCCCCTAACATCCAGGAAGGCTGAATTTTCCATCATTCATCATTCATCATAATTCATCATTTCTGGGTAATCATGGAAATAAATTTGGCTTTGGTATCCCTTTTTCTTCTTGGTGCGCTATATTTTATGGCAATGAGTGTATTTCAAACATGAAACCAAATTGATAAACTCTCCCTTTTGGCGTATACACATAGCTCGAAAAACTATGCAATCGTATCAAGAATAAGGATTGCAGGATAGGTTTAGAGTGTCGTTCGCATCGATAAGGAGATGAGAACTTACATAATTTATATTATAACTTTGTGTTTACAAAGCCTCAGCTCACTAGATTCAAACAATTTAAATTACACAGGTCTGCAATGGAAAAGCTGTTTAAAAAATTTTAGCGATTTCCAATGTATTTTGGTGTGCTGATAACAAAAAAAATATTGAAAAAAATCCTATACGTCAGGATTTTTCACAAATTGCAAAATTATATTCGAATTTGCCCATTATTCATAGTTTTTGTACATTTCTAGCTCCTTTATTTTTAAAAATTAGGAGCTTTGAATGGTGCACATAGTAAACTATCTCGTCAGGACATTATAGATATGGAAAGAAAATATTAGGGAAGATTTAATCGGGCAATAATGAAGGATTTTTGTTGTTTAGTTCAAAGAAACGTTCTTTTTGCTACTCACAAGGGTAAAGGTACCAAGGGGAGCTTCATGAGGAGGAAAAATTGGCTTTAGAGTGTGCATATAAGTTTATTTTAGTTATATAATGATTTTCATGAAGAATATGTAATAATAATTTTATTTTATGAACCTATTTTCATGAAAATTGAAATAATGACTTATTTTACAATTTTACCTAAATTGTCAGGAAACATGACATTCTAGGGCAACACAGAGACCATTTTTGAATTCAGGGCACAAAAAAACCTAAAACTAATAATTTTAAAAATAAATTTGGATTAAAAAATCTACTTCTTAAGCGGACTTACATTTTATGTGAAATTGTGCTATATTTGTTCAATTTGTTACAAAATGTGGTGTCTTAAAAATCAAAAGAGGTATTTTTTGGATTCAGCACACCAAAAATGATAAAAAAAATTATTTTCAAATAAAGTTTGAGTCGAAAAATAATTTTTTAAAATATTTACTTTTATTTCCTTAAAAAATTGACGTTTTTACTTAAACTGTGAAAAAAGGTGAAGTCCTATTATAAAACGGAGGTCAGTTTTAGATTCAGCACATCAAAAAACATAAAAAAATATTTTGTGGAAAAAATTTGTATAAAAAATTTAGTAAAAAGAGTTAATTTTACAAAATTTTAAGGCATTTCCCAATAACACCTAAAAACGTGAATTGTTAAAAAATGTGACGTCCTAGGACAAAAAAGAGATCATTTTTGGATTCAGCGCACCAAAAACAACCAAGTTCAGGTGAAATATCCAAAACAGCTCGAAAAAAGTTTTTTTTGCAGACCTGTGTTATATTTTCTTAAATTATGGGAACCATTTAACAACAAAATTTTATTTAGTATAGCACCATACCCTACCTAGCACAAAAAGGATAAACCACCAACATTTAAGGAAATATAAAGCCGTGTTTACATAACATAGCTGCTAAATACTGGCAATTGTGAGCTTATCTCGGCCAACTTTGTTATCATGACAAACTAATACATTTAGGTAACAAGAAATACTTTTCAAATGATCTCCTGCGTTTCATATTCTCACCAAAGCCATAATTTTTAGCCGCTAAAAGGTTTAACCTTTTACCTGCCGATGTTCCCAAATGGGAACATAATTTTAAGGAATTTTTTCACCACTTAATTTTTCATGCAGGAATTCGATACTTGGTAGAAAGCAACTCAAAGATATGAAGTTATTTTACATGTAAAAGTTTTTCACGTGGAATTTAATCCTTTTTGTAGAATTTACATCAAAATTAGAGATTTTTGGCTCTTCCAAAAGTTACACAAGTTCCAACTTGTGAAAATTTTAAATAAATTTAGTTTTAAATAATTTTGCTGTGTTTTGGTAGCTTAAGGACACATCTTCCCATTTGGCTTGACAGAATAGCTTTACATTCAAATTTTGGGGAGTAATTACCAAAACAACGTATATGTTCCCAAATGGGAACATCGGCGTTTGGGGTATAGTATTTGAGGGGATTTTCATAACATGCAAAAATTCAAGTTATTTCCTATTTTCTTTAATTTTTTGAAGTTTTTTTGTCTCAAAGGATTAAAACAGGTTAAGAATGGTGTTTTAAATTAAAAAATATGTGATTTTTATTTTTCTCCTGATTTATGGAGAAAAAAATTCCAAATCTTCATAGCAGATTCTTACACTTATATATTTTTCTAACTCCCCAATCGATTAATTTTCAGTAATTATCATTAGGGTTATGCAAAGAGCATATTTTGAGTGCTTCTGAGGATTTGCGTATATATTTTTGGGCAAGTACTTTTTTTACAAAAAATTTTAGGAATAAAATCAAAGAATTTTGAAAATAAGGAAAATTGCGTACACCTAAAAACACTCTTCTAAAGTAAGTTGGATGTAAGATATATATGGTTCAGTTTGCAATCCTCCATGCGAAACACGGGTTTCATGAATCAATGGAGATAATTATGATTATCACTTTTGAAAGCTAATTAGATTTGAATGCAATTAGTGAATTTTATGCTAGATATCCCTATAGAACCGTATTTAAAACTAATTTTTCTCACAGACACGTAACTGTTTTGCTTTGAAGAGCATGGGAACACTATTATGTATTTTTATACCAAAATATTACCCATAGTGCAAGAAAAATTTACGGAAAAGCTTCGCGAACGTAATAAACATGTCAATTTTTTCTTATGAAAATCTATAAAAATGTTACTTAATCGTCCAAGTATATATAATAAGATGAAAAAACCATCCCCAATCATAAAAATGTTCATATTTATTGAGTAGAAACATATTTCAAGCATTTTATTTGAATTAATTGTAAAATATGTGCCTTTTGAAAATCCCCCTAAAAACTTCACCCCAAACGCCTATGTTCCCAAATGGGAACATCCTCAAAATCATACATAGGATTTTTTTTTCCGACAAAAAATGACTAGAATGGTTTTAGTAATGATAAAACAAGCCATTTAAGCCAAAAATCAGAACCTTTAATTCGAAATTTGAATTGCGGCGTTTAAAAGGTTAATCTGATATGTTTGTTTTTAAAATGTATTCCATTAGAGGTGATTTTATTAAATCCTAATTATCTTAGCGGACAATTTCCCATAAAAGGCACGTTTTCCATCAGTCATACGAGAAATTTTCGTCATAAACAATGAAATATGTATTTATAAAAGAACTTTTTTTGCAGTGACAATTAGTCAGCCGTGACTAAGTTATGTCGATTCGTCATTTCTTGATAGATCGGTACATCAAACACTGCTATCTCCGTTCGGCAAACCTCAGGGATCCCGATCCTTGATAACCCATGACCAGACGCCATTTGAAACTACTACCTATGACCAATCCACCAATCAAAAACAATAATAATAACTGCTTCAGATCGTTAGAGAAGCCTTTTTGATTAGTTTGGATCCTTTCAGCTCTTACGAACCAATCAAATGATTGCAATTCCAAATTTTCCCAAAACGTGCCAGCAGGGAGTATTATTTGATTCTAGGCTGACAAACATATCGCGACTGATGTGGCAACCTGCTTGCCACATCAAACCGCCCGCGCTTGCCATTCAATCCTATGGAAAATTTGGAGCGGCTAGGACTGTTAAAAATGCTCTGCAGCAACTCTTTAACAACGCCAATACCGCGGATAACCCGATCGGAACTGAATGACAATGCTGCGTTATACAGGGTGTATCTGAAATGGTGCAACAAACTTTCAGGGATGATAGTACTCATCAAGACGAACAAGAATCGGTATAGAAAGAGGGTCCCAGACCAAATCCCAGGGAGTTAAAAATGGAGCGACACCCCAAAAAATCATTGAAAAATTCAATTTGTAGAAGAACTACTATTGGTAAAAACTTTATTATGGTCTCAAAAATTGTGGTTAAATATGATCTTTAAAATTACCTCAAAAGTCTTCACTTTAAAATTTTTTTATTAAAACGCTTGAGATCCTGTTAAAGTTTGTTTTTTGCGTGCTCAAACAGCTGTTCTGGAAACAGCTCTAGAAAACTGCTTCCGCACCCAAAAAAACAAACTTTAACAGGATCTCAAGCGTTTAATATTGATTGTATTTACGTGAAACTTTGGACTTAAGGGTTTTCAACTATGATCTTTCAGATTATCAAATCAAAAGAAAGGATTTCGAAATACAAAATAAGGTTTTGGCAGAGTTTTCACATTTTTTGCGTTTTTTAACTTTTTTCATAATAAAAAAATTTAAAGTGAAGACTTTTGAGGTAATTTTAAAGATCATATTAAACCACAATTTTTGAGACCATAATTAAGTTTTTACCAATAGTAGTTCTTCTACAAATTGAATCTTTCAATGATTTTTTGGGGTGTCGCTCCATTTTTTCAAACCTGAAAAATTCAAAGTTAGACAGGTCTTTGACTGGAACCCCCAAGGCCATCGAAAGAGGGGAAGGCCTAAGACAACATGGCGAAGGACAATTGAGAGGGAACTGAAGGATATCGGAGTGACATGGAGGGAGGCAAAACACCTTGCCACCAATAGAGTCAGGTGGAGACTCATGACGGAGGCCCTATGCTCCAGTAATGGAGTGGTAGAGGGATAAGTCAAGTCAAGCTCCATTTTTTACTCCCTGGGATTTGGTCTGGGACCCCCTTTCTATACCGATTCTTGTTCGTCTTGATGAGTACTATCATCCCTGAAAGTTTGTTGCACCATTTCAGATACACCCTGTATAGTTTTTTTTTATTCTAAGGTGACTATGTACTACAATTATCATCTGGTTTTTTCCAGGCAACTCGCTGCGGGTGGCCATGCCTCCAGAGTGTCAACAGGCTGCTCTCACTGTCCTCGCCGTCCACTAGTAAAGGAACCTCATTTAACTCAGTGCACAACAGTTGTTCACCCATACTCACTCTCGCTCTCTCTCCTTCCGAACTCTATATTGAATCTAAGTCAGAGACTATGGGCCACCCTCTGGGAATCTTCCTATTATGAAGCAAAGGACTGATTGTTGTTGTGGCTGTAGATTTTATGGAAATTGGATGTAATGTTTGCTGTTTTGAAACGTGAATTTAGTAAAATCGTTTTAATAAAAGTGACTTTTATTTCATTTATTTTTAATTAACACTTTATCGTTTAAATATCTTTAATAAATTTTCAGTGATGATAGGATATACATGATTGTTCAAAAATCATGAGATTATAATATGTGTACAGAGTGTTTTAAAAGTCCATTTAATGACTTTTATTCGGAAACAACGTCTTCTAGGGTCATGGAAATACGGTCTTCCGCAAGGTAAGTGGCCATGTAGAATATATTGAGAGGATTTACAACACCCCCTAGCGACATAATACAAAAGTTTAAAAATTAAAAAAATTGAAAATAATTAAAAACTAAAAGAGAGATAGAACAAAACTTATCTACCCTTTCCAAGGGTCAGAAGAACATGAAAAACGGGTTACTACACGATTACCAGTGGTATCTACTCCGAGAAGGATGTAAAAAAAACAAGAAAAAGTGGTAAGGGGTGTGTGAGTGTAAGGGGTGTGTGCCTCAATGTGAGTGATAATCGATTAGGTTTCTTTATAATTGATTGCAAAGTCAAAATAAAAATCTTCAATAGTTCTTTAAATTCATGACAGCGTGAGACTGGATGGCCTAATGTGTATAGAGCGTAATTTTTCGACTATATAGGTTCTAGGATCAAACCCCGTCTACTACCGTATGGCATTTTATTGATATACACGTATTATATAAAATATATTAACTTATAATTGATAAAGGAAACCAGTCTGTGTCGGAACAGCTGATATGGTTAGCTAAATGCACTAGTGTATCGTTCTGAAATGCTCAAATTAAAATTGACGTGCTTTTATTTTTTACATAGTAAAGTATCAACTTTAAATTAATAAGAAGAACTGACTCGTTGCAGGAACGGATGGCTTGGTATGTTAGTGCACCACTATTCCGGATCCATAAGGCCCTTAGATTGAATCTGAGCCTCTCAGTGGATATAGCACTCGGAAATAAATGCAGTCAGGCATTTATAAATTTAGTTCTTGCATACTCAAGACCAGATTTTTATGCTTATTTTTAATAAACCAAGTCTATATCCTTTCTGTCTTCGACGGAAACTAAACAATATATTCAAAATATGGAAGTATTAGAGTAATTCTCTTGACCCAACATCCACCCTGGCGCCTCAATTTAACGCGTTTTATTTTTTTAAATATTTTGAGTGGTGACTGAAGAACTGGTCCCGAGATTTAAGGGGAAATGCTACCTCAGCTAAAAATATTTTTCTTAATTGTTTATGTGGTGACTGAAGAAAAGCTGAAATAGAAAAAAACAACGGGGGATACATGAAGGTATATTCTTAGGTCGTTAAACCTCCTAAACTCAAATATAACCTACTTCATTGGTTGAGACCATGATCAGAGCTTTAACTGATCGTGCAACTGAAATTCATGACCAGCTAAGGTCTTTTGTTTCCCCTAGTTAAATTTGTTCTCAACTTACCAAACCCGGAGGAATGAAAGGAAGAATCTCTCTCGCCCGAACTGACAGAACTCGGGGCTGTGGTGTGGCAGCCTAATTTCCTTCGAATCCCACATGCCATGTCTTTCGTTTTTGGTTTGAAATATCGTTTAGCAAACATTGAGTTAAAAAATGGTGTCGGACTCCACTTTAAGGGTGAATTTTGACAGAATTTCAGATTAGCAAAAATAAGCAAAGAGCAAACCCCCCTCCCCCCTTGGGTGCTTACGTAATATTTGAATGGCCCCTTATTGTCAATTTCTTGTAAAACAAAAAGACAGATCAACTTCCTACCGCATTAAATATTGTGACGGAGAAAGAAGATGCGGGCCAAATCCAAAATACTAGTTTTATTATAACTTAAAACACAGTTAAGAAGTTTAATTTTAAAAAAAAGAATAAAAACCCTAAAATCTAACAAGTAAATAGCAGGAACGAAGCAGCAAGATGGAAATCCCCCCTCTGGAAGAATCACAACAAATATGAGGAGCTGAGAGCCAGAGTGGACCAACCCCAGCAGTTGTTATTTCGAGAAAAACGCTTTACAAAATTGTAGTTATATTTAAACTTTCTTTTTTAAGGTTAGTATTTAACGTTTAGTTTTGATCTTCTTTTGATCAATAATTAGAGGATCCTGTTGAAAGTCAGAATCAGAATATACAAAGTGGCTTGATCCATTCTGGCATTAATCCGCGGGGACGCGCGCGGGGTCTTCGAGACCCCAACGCTTAAATAAACCTTCATAAAAACTCTAATTTTTAATGAAAATATATGAAACTCCGTGTAGCTGCCTAAAAGGTTTCCACCTATCACCTCATGAAGTTTAAATAAAGTAGGTATGTTATTTTCCGAGTTAGGTTGTTGTTTTTAAGGAAATGCTTCCAAAACTGTGAGGATTGGTGCGTGTTATAGTCAAAGAGGTTTCCAAAAGTAAGGTAGAGGTAACTACAATCCATAATTTTTCTTGCAAAAAAGAAATTGGAAAATAAAGGATTTTAGAAAATAAACATCGGTTCACTTTAGGCCAAAGAAATTCGTCATCTCCGCTCACATTCCATTGCATTTCCTGCTTTCTCTTATTGGTATCTTTTCGATGAATTCGGGGCTGTCCGCCTTCCCCCTCCCCTCCCGTGGGAAAGAAAGTTTGTAATCTGATTCCAGGAAATCGGCTGGTGTCCCCATCACCACATGTCCAAACAAATGGTCAACTACAGGGGTCGGCCCCTCTTTGAAGATGAGGCAACCTTGGACACGTCTTCTTGAGTGCTGGTGCTTTTCAAATTGTCTCTCAGACAAAAGCTTGTCGCATCATTGCATCAGCGTGCTTCTCGAGAAATAGTTCAATCCTATTTTGAGAGCAAAGTGAATGTAGCAAAATGCCTCGTTATTTGAGTTATGAAGATAAATGAGAAGATTGCGTCAATTATTAGCCGATGTTTCTACATAAATATTATTATAATTAAATTAATTCAACTTGAAAACCATTATCCTTTATTTTAGTGAGTGGCCTGTTAATCTAAATTTAATTATGAGTAAAAATGTGATTTAAATGTCATCTTATTAGGGGAGTAAAAAGATATGATCAAAAATATATGTGAAATTAACTTACGTATTACATTGTTAATGTAGTATAGTCAAGGATATCTATGTATTGATTGCATTAAATTAGTACTGCATTTTAGTCAAGATATGATTAAATGAAAATAAAATCTTTTTTTTTTGTGTTTAATTTCACAAAATACTTTTTCATTACTATAAGATGTATAACATATGAAATTGTTTAATGAAATAGTCTTTATTATATCTTAATAAGAGGCAGTCAACTAATAATACGCATTGAACAATTAAATTATATATTTAAACTTTCCGTGATAAAAATTTTCCATGCACTGAACGTTTAGAACGGAAAACGGTTTGCGGGGTCTGAGAGACCCCACGCGGGTTTCCCGTGTAACAGTAAGTAGCGCGCGTCCTCCCGGGTTAAATTTTTGTGCGATTTTAATTACTAGATCAAACTTAAAAGTGATGTCATCTTGTGGGAACTAAAAAAATGCATTATTTTTTAACTGAAATCAATAGATGTCTCTACATTCTACTGAAAAATAAAAAAAAACGCTTTTTAATTTTTTTGTGGGTTGGTCCACTCTGGCTCTCACCTCCTCATATATAATCTCTCCAAGTTATGCCAAAATCCATTCTGCCAGTCTTCAACTTCAATCATCTCCCGAACGGCACACCATCCAGCAATGGGACTCGAACCCCTTACTAGAGTCGAACCCAACACTGGATTCGAACCTCGTAGCAATATACGAGGGTTGTTTTTTAATTAACTTCCGTTTTTCTCCTGGAAAAAAAAAGTAGTAGGAATTTCGAAATGATTTTTTATAAATAAATTCAATTTAAATAATTCAATTTGTTACTTTACTGAAAAAATTCGGACATGTTTTCTATTTTTTATCAATTTTACAAGCGCGCTCCTCGAACAATTTTCCCGCCAACCCATAGAGAATTTCGCTTTTTTTTCTCCGCCTGCGATCAGCTGGCCAGGCATTAGCATTAAACAACGGGTGGGCAGGTGATCGCGGACGGAGCGAGCGATGAAAAAAAGCTAAATTCTCTATGGGTTGGCGGGAAAATAGTTCGAGGAGCGCGCTTGTAAAATCGATAAAAAATAGAAAACAATATGTCCGAATTTTTTCTGTAAAGTGGTAAATTGAACCTGAATGATGTATCTATCTACCAGGACCAAAATTATTTCGAAATTCTTACAACTTTTTTTTAGGAGAAAAACGGAAGTTAATTAAAAAACAACCCTCATTTTATGAATTACATATATCCACGCAACAACCTTAGTTTGGTAAAACTAAAGGTTATGTATAAAAGAAAGCTCATTATAAAAACGCAAGATGAATATTTTGACACTTACATGTTCGATTTTTGTTCACCATGAGGTAAGAAATGCTATTCAAATAATGGCGTCTGTGTGTGTCATTTTGGATTCAATAAAAGAAGAAAAAAACTATAGACACGTGCTGCCCTTCTACTAAATTCTAAGAAAATCGGAAAAGTCATTTTACCTGAGTATGCCGTTATAGCCAGATTTCCCCTAAATACAATAAAGTTTTCAAAAATAAGTATTAAAAATATTTGTACAAAAAATACGGGTTTCAGTGCTTGAATTTGAAAAGAAGTACAAATAATATTTTTAAGTATTTAAATATATTGCAATTATTAATTGCAATATATTTAATTGCACTGCAATTATTAATTTGCATTTTCAAATGTTTTACTGCTATTCTATGTTTTCTTAACATTAGGATAAAAATTTGAAACAGGTCTAGGAGTAAAAAGTGCAATCAAAGTAGGTTTTAAAATGATGAATAGCATTAAATAACATAAATTCTTAACATAAACTTTTACAAAATATCTAACTGTTGGAATAGACAATTTTGATTTGATTTGTATTCATTAAAATGTTATTCACAGATATTATAACTAAGAAGTTTAAGTTTTATGTTTGTAAATCTCGGAGAAAATTTATTTTAAAAAATGTACCATTTCTCATTCAATTAAATATATATATATACAGGGCTCGATTTCTAAAAAAAGAGGTACCGGAACGGTAAAATTTATTGGTCTCAAACTGGAAAAAAAGCGAATACTTTTTAATATAAAAACCTAAGCATCTTTTTTAAATTTCAAAAATAAATTCAAATGTGTTGTACTAGATAAGGAATAATTTTCTAACTTAATCTATATCTATATAATCCAAATACCACTGACTGACTGACTGACATACACTCATCACGAAATCTCCAAAACTACCGGACCGATTGGCTTGAAATTTTACAGAGACCTTCCTCTCAGCCATTAGACGCGCACTAAGAAGACTATTTTAAAATCGAACAACTCCTTCCCTGCTTTTCGGCGCTTTTATGACTCCGTTTTACCCATTGAAATAACATTACACATTGTTGAAATGCATAAATTGCAGTGTTTACTTCTCTATCTTAAGGCGACGTCTTGCCTCACTTGATAAAATATAATTTGAAAACAATTTATAATTTACAACGAAACTTAAGAAAAACAGTGTGAATATCTGTATTTAAATATAATAACAACTACAGAAAACTGGAAATAAATTGAAATAATTAACTATTAACTTTCTTTAAAATTTTAATTTTCTCAAAAATAAATATATTTATAGAATAGCAAGAATTAAAAGTTTCCATGGAAACAGAGCTAAATTTTCATTGATTCATAGCGGGTATGGTTTACTAGACTATTATTACTAGATTTTTATTGTGGGTGTGTCTCGTTTGACAGAAATCCATAAGACCGAAGTGCCTCTTTTCCGAACGCCAAATGACCGAAAGACTACTTGCTCGAACGGGACGTTTGATCGAACGGGATGTTTGACCGACAGGACTTTTTACCGAACGGGATGTTTGACCGACAGGACTTTTGACCGAACGGGATGATTGACCGACAGGACTTTTGACCGAACGGGATGTTTGACCGAACGGGACGTTTGACCGAATGGGACGTTTGACCGACAGCACTTTTGACCGAACGGGATGTTTAACCGAATGGGATGTTTGACCGAACGGGACGTTTGACCGAACGGGATGTTTTACCGAATGGGACGTTTGACCGAATGGGATGTTTGACCGAATGGGATGTTTTACCGAATGGGATGTTTTACCGAATGGGACTTTTGACCGAATGGGACGTTTGACCGAATGGGATGTTTTACCGAATGGGACTTTAGACCGAATGGGACTTTTGACCGAATGGGACTTTTGACCGAATGGGACTTTTGACCGAACGGGACTTTTGACCGAACGGGACGTTTGATCGAATGAGGCAATTGACCGAACGGGACGTTTGGTCTTGGTCTTATTTTTAACATGTATATTCTATTTCAGTTTCATATTGCTTGACCATTGGTCAAGATTGCACTATGTGTGGCTAAAAGTCTTTTTAAAATAAATGGGGGAGTTGGTAATTGGCAATTTGAATTCCCTGTTGTTCTAACGTGACTCTTTGGTTCTCCCTGACCATTGGTCAGTATGATCCACTTTTTGCTACTTCTATGCTTTGGTTCTAAAGTAGGTCATGTGATAGCTCAAACCAAACGGCCTGACACGCCCGACATTTTGGTCTTGACCACGGGTCGATATCTCTTGACCAGTGGTCAATCCAGTTTTCTCTCTATTTCTAGATTGGTCTCTCTGGTCAGAAATCCCCCTCGTGTGATCTAATAGTACTACCACATGCGTAAAACGTGCCTATGACTCTATTTAGGGGTAAAAATACCTTAAATGGAAAATAATTATCATCTTAGAAATAGAGAGAAAACTGGATTGACCACTGGTCAAGAGATATGGACCCGTGGTCAAGAGATATGGACCCGTGGTCAAGACCAAAATGTCGGGCGTGTCAGGCCGTTTGGTTTGAGCTATCACATGACCTACTTTAGTACCAAAGCATAGAAGTAGCAAAAAGTGGATCATACTGACCAATGGTCAGCGAGAACCAAAGAGTCATGTTATAACAACAGGGAATTCAAATTGTCAATTACCAACTCCCCCATTTATTTTAAAAAGACTTTTAGCCACATTATACATAGCGAAATCTTGACCAGTGGTCAAGTAACATGAAACAGAAATAAAATGCTCATGAAAAATATGAGACCAAAATGAGCTGTCAGGCAAATGTCCCATTCGGTCAAACGTCCCGTTCGGTCAAACATCCCATTCGGTAAAACATCCCGTTCGATCAAACGTCTTATTCGGTAAAACATCCCGTTCGCTCAAACGTCCCATTCGGTCAAAAGTCCCATTCGGTAAAACATCCCGTTCGGTCAAACGTCCTATTCGGTAAAACATCCCGTTCGGTGAAACATCCCGTTCGGTCAAACGTCCCGTTCGGTGAAAAGTCCTGTCGGTCAAACATCCCATTCGGTCAAACGTCCCATTCGGTCAAATATCCCGTTCGGTCAAAAGTCCTGTCGGTCAATCGTCCCGTTCGGTTAAAAGTCCTTTCGGTCAAACGTCCCGTTCGGTCAAAAGTCCTGTCGGTCAAACATCCCATTCGGTCAAACGTCCCGTTCGAGCAAGTAGTCTTTCGGTCATTTGGCGTTCGGGAAAGAGGCACTTCGGTCTTATCGATTTCGGTGAATCGGGCGCGACCCTTTTATTGTAACTAGCAATCAGTTTTTACTTTCTCAAAGTAGCTTTTAAAGAAGTTGGTTATATTAATAAGAAGACAAGCTTTTAATAGTCTTTTACTTGATAACTTTTTATGTAGGGATTTTTGAAATTTATTTTGAAATATAATTTTTGCAGAAACTTAAAAGGATACCGGGAATACTTTATAAAAATTCTGTTTAAGATCTAAAACACTGGATTTCAAATGACAGAGATGATTAACAGTGGATTGTTTTTATCACATAGGAAGGATAAATGTTTAATAGACAAAAAATCGGGATGGAATGAGTGAGATATCACAGTTGGAACTGGGATGAGAAAAAGGCACCGGGAATACTGGGATGAAAGTTATCGGGAACACCGGGTTATGAAAATTATCGGGAAAACCGGGACATTAAAATTATCGGGAACACCGGGACATTAAAATTATCGGGAACACCGGGTTATGAAAAAGTACCGGGACACAGTTGGAACTAAGATGAGAAAAAGGCACCGAGAATACTGGGATGAAAATTATTGGGAACATCGGGATATGAAAATTATCGGGAAAAGCGGGATCTGATAGGTACCAGGAACACTGGGACATGAAAAGGTACCGGGAACACAGGGATATGAAATAGTACCGGGAACACCGGGATATGAAAATTACCGGGAACACGAGTATATGAAAAAAGCACCGGGGACAACAACAACAACAAACCCCGTGCCCGACTAACCTGCAAGGCAGGTTTATAGCCTTTGTTAGGGCAAGGGGGAGAAACATCCACCTCATCCAGTGAGCCAACTGCTGAGGCAGCGGACCCTGGAAGTCAGCGGGCCTTATTCAATTACAAAAAAGAAGCACATGAATATACTTAAATTTAAAGAATTATTTCACTTACAAAATTCTAAGATAAAATTTAAAATCACTTGGTAAAAATTACATTCTTGTTAAAATTACTATTTACAATTAAAAAGTTTTAGGTTAAAATCTTTAATCCATAAAATTCCAAGAGTCCTTTTCTTCTCTTTTTCCAAGATTCCATCCCCAGCCAACATCTATTTGGTAAAAATTACATTCTTGTTAAAATTACTATTTACAATTAAAAAGTTTTAGGTTAAAATCTTTAATCCATAAAATTCCAAGAGTCCTTTCTTCTCTTTTTCCAAGATTCCATCCCCAGCCAACATCAAGCGAAAGTCTAGAGTAAGGTCATAATAAAGGAGTAATTACGGTTTAAAGTGTTGTATATCTTATTGACCGTATCTAGATAGTAACCCCCTCTGTCCAATCTCTTGAAATATTGGTGCAGATCTTCATTCCCTCTGGGCCTGATGCATTCTGGCGAGAGTCGGCAGGACGTTTGGAGGAAATGCAGGGGGGATCCCTCCTCCCCACAAACACATAGACTGGTGTCTAACTTGTTGATCTTCCTGAGGAAAGTTGGAAAGCTTCCCTTGCCTGTGATAAAGTATATCAGTACATGGTTTCGAATCTGCATTCCCATCTTGACAACAGGCAGCACGTCATACGTGGATCGACCTTTTTCACTATTGTCCCACTGTCGCTGCCATTCTCTCAGGACAGTTTCTCTACTAAGATTCGTGAAGTGGCTAAAGGGCAGGGGAGTATTGATTGATCCGATATCCATACCGGTGGCCATCCTAGCCAATAAGTCAGCCATCTCGTTACCGAGGTTCCCATTATGTGCTTTAACCCAGGATATGTGCACCGGTTTTTTCAGGGCTTTAACTTGATGTAGGATGCTGTTCACTATTGGAGATTTAGGATACGTGTTTCCAAGGGCCATCACAGTCGAAAGGCTGTCTGTGTAAACACACACAGTATCATATCTCAGAATGGCCGGATCCTGAAGACAAACGAGGATGGCTGTGGCTTCCGCCTGGAAAACCGAGTTACCTGGTTTCATTCTCTCCATACGTGTCTCCATATGATCACCGTTGTCAACACTAAATATCCCCAGTGCGACCCCAGCATTGGTCTTGCTGCCATCAGTATAGAATGATATCACATTGCCCGAGATCCCCCCACGATCACCTTTTTCACCCAAAAATAGATTACTTGGGTAGTCGTTAGGACTTTTTGATGTCTTAAGGGTTTTACTCTCGAAGTCCCGGATATTTAGATACTGATTCCTAATAAATAAGGAATGATCGTTATACTTGAGGTTAAACCTCTTCGAGAGCTCCTCAGCCACGATAGTGATTGGGGGGATACCTGCTAAAACCGACAGCGCATCATTTGAGGCCGATCTGTACGATCTAGTCAATTTTATCAGGAAGGGTCTCTGTATAGAAATTAGCCTACTCCTTCCATGGCAGTTCATTCTCGGGTACCACGCCCCAACTGCATACAACAACTTTGGCTGGACAACAGTCATATACCACAGTCTCAGCAGCCTAGGAGATACACCCCCGTATTTGGATGTCAATCTACCCATATTTATATTCATCTTCCACACAGACTCTTTGAGGGCCTCCAAGTGTGGCAGGAAGGTAAGTCTATTATCCAATACTACTCCAAGATATTTCAAGCTGCGGACGACCGATATGTTAGTGCCGTTTAACTTAAAGATGGGATTTCGTCTTGAGGTGTCTTTTCCAAGGACTATTGCCTTAGTCTTTTCAACTGAGATCTCCAAATTGTTGTCATCCGATATCCGCGAGAATCTCTCTATTAGTCTATTGACCTCCGACTCCAACTGTCTTCTTGAATTTGCAGGGACTACTATAGCCATATCATCAGCGTATGCAACAATGGTAGATGTTGTTTCTTCTTTGAAGTCATTAAGGACGCTATTTGCCAGAATGTTCCACAAAGTTGGACCCAAGCAGGAGCCCTGAGGGCAACCCCTGGACACACAGAAGGTGCTGAATCTCTGTTTTACTTGATATTGTATTTTTCTATTTCTTAAGTAGCTTCCTATTATGTTACTTAAGTATTCATCTATTTCATAGCTTTTTATTGCATCTTTTATTAGGGACCAGTCCGCTCTATCAAAAGCACCAGTATAGTCAAATGATACTATTGCAATATATTTATAATTGGTTCGATAGCTGTCAACTGTTTTCAATAGGAAATTTAAACATTGTTCTGTATTCTTACCCTCTCTGAAACCAAATTGGTTTGGATGCAGTATGTTATTATTTTCCAAGACGTAATTTAATCTATTGCTAATGATTTTTTCTAGGACTTTACTGATGTTCTGGAGGAGGCATACAGGTCTATATGATTTAGGAGAATCCGACTTCTTATTTGGCTTCAGAAAAAATATAACTTCAGCAACCTTCCATGCTTCTGGAAAATAGGACATCGATATAAGCAAGTTGAAGAGCCGGATCAGATATGACGGAACAGCAGTGGCCAAACCTCTCAAAATTCTTACATCTATTCTATCCGGTCCAGGAGCCTTATCGAGGGCCTGTGAATCAATGGCTGTCCTCATTTCTTGAAGAGTAATCTCCTCATAAACGCTAGGTGTTGGTGTCTCAGCATCCCCAGCACTCGTCAGCGAAAAATGCGTGTCGATCAATTTTTTGTATATCCCATCCAAATCTGTACCATCGGGCATGCCCTCAAACACTGTATTGATATCTCTAGATCCTGCCTGTCCCTTTCCCTTGAAGACCCGGAAGGCCTCTCCATAATTTTCACGTGTACCTTTACAAAAATCCATCCACGACTGAGTCTTTACCCTGTTAATCTCTTTTTTATAAGACGATCTTTCTCTGTTATATCTCATCTTATCCTCGACCCTTCCGCTTGCTTTCTGTCTCTTATATAAGGCTGTCAATCTGTTCCTTTTCGTCTTCAAGGTTTGAGTCCACCAGGTAATCTTCTTCCTATGTGTTCTCTTACATGTCCTAAAAGTCTTATCACAGATTTTGTAGATGCTGCCGTAGAATAGTTCCAGATGTTCATCAATGCCACCGACGTCACTCCGGAGTTCTAAATCTGCGATAAGGTTCTGCTCCAAGACCTTCAGTCTTTTAACAAAAGTTAAGTCGTTGCCATACTTGGTCTTGTACCTATTATTTATCCTATCGAAGGTTGGGACCGCAATAGTATAGGTAATGTATCTGTGGTCCGAACCTGACTCCGTGAGATGTACCGTCCAGTTGGATATTTTTTCCACTAGGTGGGTGGATGCGATTGTCAAATCAGGGCAGCCATATCGCCCCTGTAGGTGGTAAGTTGGAGGCTGTGAGAGGTCATTGACGACGTTAAGACCATAAATAGTGCAGAAATCCAAAATTATCTCTCCTCTTCCATCGTTTCTGGAATACCCCCAACTTCTGTTTTTGGCATTTAGGTCACCAGATAGGATGATGTTATTGTCCCTTGGGTCTAACTCCAAATTTTGGATATCTTCCAGAAGGTCAGAGCTAGGGGATGAGTAAACGGATCCAATTGCGTATTTTCCGTCTGGCCCTTCAATCTCGATCACAACCGCATTCTCGGTAACCCTTCTCACCAGGTGCACCAGTGATCTCCTTGTGATGACAACAGCCGAAGATCCCCTCCTGGAAGGCAGGTAAGTCCAACTCTGTGGGAGCCCTATTGGCACCTCTTTTCGTAGGTAAATATCCTGTGTTAAAATAATATCAATTTTCTCATCAGTCGCGAACTCCACCAGTAAATGCGTTGCGGCTCTGCAATTATTCAGGTTTATTTGACAGACAGTGATGTTACCCTGAGTCGCGCTAGCCATTCTTATTTTTAAAAGCCTCCTTTCTGGCCCTGACAGTCTCCTGACAATTCTTGTTACCAGCGTAGTGTTCCACTGAACCACAATGTGTGCATTTCCTATCCGTGGAGCTGCATTGCCTTGTATCATGCTCACCCGCGCATTTAGCACAGACCGGCTTTTCCCTTTTGCACTTTGGGGCAATATGTCCGAAGGCCTGACATCTCATGCAGCGAATAACTTCAATATACGGTTCTATTTTAACCCTTACCAGGTCAACCAGTGCGTGTTTCTGTACTTTTAGGCGCTCTGCCAGTCGTGGACTAGCATCGATAATAAAGTTTTTATCTCCATTTTTGCCCACAAACTCTCTTACTATCTCAATCTGGTCTTCAGTCGAGCTCAGGCCCAATCCATCTTTGAGGTTATCTTCCGAACAATCACCATGAGCTCCAAGCACAATCAACCTATTTCTCCTTGGCCTGTTTACCCTTATGTCCGATGGCACCAAGAGGTTATTACCCTGCAATCTCTGCCTGAGATCATCCGCCTCTTTCTTGTTGGTCATCTTGATAATCAGTTTATTGGGGGCCGTGATTATGACGTCCTTAGGGGGAGCAGTCAATAGGGTATCTCTGTTAGCTCTCAGTGCATCCCTATAAGATTTAGCGCCTTCCAGATCCTCCGTGCTAACCATCAGAGTAGACTCCCCGGACTGACTTTGATCCAATCCCCTCGAGGGCAGTTTAGGGAAGTCTCCATCTTGCGTTTTCAGCATATGCTCTACTCTTTCCATTCCCTCCTTCAACGACTCCTGATTATCTTCCAACTTATCCAATCTTCCAGCATTGTCTGCTGCAATTCCCTCAAGCCTGGCCATCTTCCTCTCTGACCCTATAACTATCATGGCCATGGAAAGAATTTCCCTCTCTATTCGGTTCTTTAGGGTTTGGCTCATTCCCTTTTTGCCCGTCAGCAACTCAGCGTCCAAAATGCTCGTTATCCTCTCGCAGTGCAGTTTAAACTTCGAAAATGTTGGTGATTTATAGTTCAACAATACGGTTTTGACTGCGCCCGACATGTCAATATAATCCTTTCTGGGGAATTTCTCTCCTTTGTCCAGACTGGGCTCCATGGTCTTTAAATTGTTCTGATAATTCTCAAGTGCCTTCTCTCCATCATCATCATCATCATCCTCCGAAACCTCCTCATCCTCATCCTCCTCAATGGTCAAGATCTCGGACAAAATTGAATCTGCCCGATCTCGTGTACCCATCCCGAGAAACTAATCTGCTCCTAGAGAGCCCACAAGAGACTCCAATAAATCAAGATCCTACAAGATCAATCCTCCGATTCCAAAGTTCGCACAATCAAAAGCAAGAAACCCAATAACAACAAACCTTCACAACACCAGATCGAAGACAAATACGTATACTTAGCAATCAAGTCCGATCACGAAATTCAGCTCCGATCTTTGTTTGTAAACAAACAAGAATCAACTGCGTAGTTGCCAGGCCCTAGGCCTATCAGCGGAGTCCTCTCACTATTCCCGCCGAGAAAAGTATCTCTCGTGCGGGGAGAAAACCAGCAGGCGCCGGTCAGTTGATCGATATTTTCAAAGTCCCCAATCTTCCAAAATATTAAGTAGTTTTGGGTACTTTCACTTTGAGGGATAGGCAGACGACTACAAATCAATATTCATCCGAAATTTCACAAAAATATTGCCTCTTTATGACACTTTTAATCAATTTTCCGGGAGCATCAAAACACGCGACCTCTGTCAACGCAATCTCCGGGGACACCGGGATGACTGGTGATAAGAAAAATCGGACATATAACTTGAAGGAACTTAAAAAAAGGAATCTATACACTCCACCCGTGCAAGGCCGGGCAAATCAGCTAGTTATTTTATAAGACGATGAACTATATAGGCAACATTTTGTTAAAACACCTTTTTTTACAGTACGTTGTACTTTTTTTTTAACAGGGCGCCTCTTGTAGAAGGCGGGACGGTTTATCATCAATGACCCAATAGTGTTGTATATTTTGCGAGTTTCAGGAATATAATGCGTAGTTAAAGTCCTTAAGCAGTAGAAATTAAGATGTTGCAAATTTTCTTGGCATATTTGCCCAGAAATCTGGCAAATCTGATTCAAATAAAAAAGAATCAACCCCAGGAGCGGATTGTGTGGGTAGTTCAAATTGGGGTTCAAAATTATGACCTTAAATTTCTGCATAGGGGGAAGAAACTCGAAATTCTCCCTAAATCAATTTTACGCATGTTACAGGTTTAATGTTCTTTTTCAATATTTTTTAGTATGATTCTCCATTTTCTGAACTTAATCTGAAGATAAATGTTATTAGTCGAAAAATTTTGGAAATTTAACCCTAAAACAGTTTTAATTCATTTTAGGACTTTTTTCCCCGCACATATAGAAAGGTTTTCGCAGGCTGAAGTTATAGGAGTCCCCTAAAATAAAATATTAATTTTTTAATCGAAAAAGAGGTTCCGGAACGCCGTTCCGGACCGTTCCGGCTGAGGACTCTTCAGTGGCAGCCGAAGAAAAATTTTTGAAAAAACAGAATAATAACAACAAGTGGGCGTTTCGTCCTTGCCACGTGGCAGTCGGCAGACAGCCGAAAGCCATGTTGCAACTGCCAGACACCCAAAATTAAACTAAGAGAAGTACAAGAAAAAACAAAGATCACAATAGAAATACAAACAAACAAACATACCAAATCCATTTTCCTTTTTCAAATCAAATCGTTCCGGGTCGGTCTATCAGGTTGCCTCCGAATACATCATCTCGAAACCCTCTGCTCAGCAGGTTTAGGTCAGGAAATTCATACGCTCTGAGACACTGATAGTTACTTAGACTCAAACATAAGCAAAAGTTTTATTTGTTTTTTGACTGGTGACTATTAATATATCTTTTTATAAAGTTATAAGGAAAACCTTTTTGTATTAGTTTAGTTCTTAATATGTTGATTTCAGATTCAAGAAACTCATTGTTACAGATTTTTTTCAATCTATTTACTTGGGAAATGATGATACCAGATAAAACTTTTTTACTAATACATGACGACCAGTACTGTAGAGAAATAATATTGAAGTTGAAGTCTCTTCTTTTATCATAAAGGCATATTGATGGTAGGTTATCGTTGTTGATTTCAACACTTAAATCCAGAAAATTAACATTGCTGGATTCGTTATTGGTATTTTTAAGGTTGAGCTCTTTAGGATAAATTGATTTAGCTTTTTGTTCAAATTCCTCGAAGTTTATACATAAAAGGTCATCAATATAACGACAACAGATGGCTTCAATTTGTCCATTTTCCATAAGAAATTCTCTTTCATAAAATAAAAGAAAAAGATTTGCCATCGTGGAGCTAAAATTTGAACCCATGGCAATGCCATTTGTCTGTAAATATAATTGCTCTCCATTTGAAAAATAGTTGTTAAAGATGCAAAATTTTAATAGGTTAATAAATATTTCAGAATCAAATCTGCACTCATCCTCAACCACCCTGTACAGTTCGACGATAGCTGAAAACAAATATTCCAGAGGGATGGATGTAAACAGATTCTCAAAATCAAAAGTGCCGATATGCCGAATGGCAGTTGAGCTGAGCGCTTCTATAGCCTCAGCACTATTCGCAATAATCCAAAACCATTTTTGGTTTTTATTCTTAAGATTTTTTAAAATTATCTTGAGTTTACTCTCCAGGGCCACGGCTAAAGGTTTCCCTATGGAACTTGTGGCGGCACAGATGAATCTGAATTTAACAGGATTTTTATGAAATTTAGGTATGGCATAAAGATATGGAAATAGTTTTTTATCAGGTGGTTTTATTTTACTTCTTTTGTAGAAGGCTAGGAATTTTTTGGTTATTATACTATCTTTGACATTTATACTTTTATAGGTACATTCACTGTGTAGTTCTTTTTGGATAATTTCTGCATATAGCCTTTTACAACAGATGGACACATTGCCGCTGGCTTTATCTACTACAGTGAAGTAATATGTATTTTGTAACCCAGCCAACTGTTCCAAATCCAATCGTTTGATAGCATCAAAAGTTTGGCCTTATATATATATATATATATATATATATATATACAGGGCTCGATTTCAGCCGGAACGGTCCGGAACGCCGTTCCGGAACCTCTTTTTCGGAAAAAAAATTTATATTCTATTTCTGGGGTCTCCTAACTACGGCCCGCGAGACCCATTCATCAGGCCAGCAGATACCTTTTAATATGTACAAAAAAGTCCTTAAAATGAATTAAAACCATGTTTTTATCGTCAAATTTCCAAAATTTTTCGGGGGAGAACCCCCAGACCCCCTTTTTGTACTTAGAACTCAACTTATCATATTTGTTTTCAGATTAAGTTCATAACAGTAAAAATCCTACCAAAAAAAATATAAAAAAGGCATATCTCAAAAAATATTTTTAATGCATTTTTATATTTTTTGCAAATAACAATATCTCTCTATATTAAAAAAAAGTTACTGTCACCGCTGCCGCCGCTGCCGCTGTTTCAGAAAATTTTATTTTTCAACTCTTTGAACCCTCATAACGCAAAAACTACTTGATAGATATTTATGAAATTTGAATAGTTTGTAGAGGAATATTTGGGGTACACTCTCGAACAAAAAGCTAACTGATGTGATAATTAGTTCTGGGGTATTTTTAAGGTCAAAGTTGAAGTTTTTCTTTTTTCGCCCCGTAATCCAGTTCAGCCAAATCTATTAGTAGCAGAACTATGTTTTTTTGCAGCCTAATTCTCTGAAGTATTAAGATGTGCACTACGTCGCCCTTTTTTCGAATTTCGAATTTGGTTTAGAGTAATTAATTTTTTAATTTTCGAAATTTTTGACACTTTTTCGGTTTTTTCTATCTAAAATGAAAACTAATCACGGTATCAATATAATTTTTTAAACACTTATATTCTTAGTTTTTAGAAAGAGATTGGCGTTTGATTCTTTAAAAAATTCTAATTAGTTTTGGAATTATTAAGGATCAAAGTTTTATTTTTTTCATAGTTTTAGTAGGTCTTTATCAGACGTGTTAACGTTTTTAAATTTTATATTTGCCTGTTCACTAGATTGTCGCGAGCACGGATATTTAAATTTAAAAGTTTTGAGGTGCACATTTTTGCTCTAAGTTTGCTAGCGATATAGTATAGACTTGGTTAATAATCTTTTAAAGATACTTAGATATTTTTTGAACTACTAGAGAAATTGTGGATAATTGTAAATAATTTAGCTCCTTTTAGTGTTATTTGTGCCGATGAAAGGAAGAGGATTTTCGGGAAGTTTGTTTTACTCTGCTAAAGATCGATTGCAGATATTGCAGTTCGCGAAGCTATCTGTAAAGAGCTGCATAGCAGTTACGGGAGTTGGTGAGCGTAAGCGAGCAGGGGGCGGTAGCCCCCTATCCATTAAATTATTGATAATTTAAAAAGGAATACTTCAGTAAGAGTTTTATTTTGATAGTTTCGTGGTAATGATACGAATTAAATTATTGAAAAGTTTGAGAGATAAAAAGTTTCGATATTAAATGATCATTATCTATACTCTGTTCATTTAGAATTAGCGCCTGAGACGTAATGTATTAGAAGAAGTTATTATTCTAATTATCATAGAAAAAAATTTCTTCTGCAATGGCAAGGCAGCCTAAGCAGAAGTAGTCAAAATACTGTAAAACAAATCGGTCACTGAAGTTGTCTGATGAGCGTTATTAAGCATTATTGAGCGTTTTTGATCCTGTTTCAGGCGCCTATTCTAAAGGAACAGGCTATAAGCAGACAAGTTCCAGGTTGTACTTGATAGTTGAGATTAAACAAGCGAGCTCTGCTCGCTAAGATCGCGAAGCGATCTTCAAAGAACTGCGAAGCAGTTCCGGGGGTTGGTGAGCGATAGCGAGCAGGGGGCAGAGCCCCCTAGTTTGTGATTTAATTGTAAGGTTTTTACTTATTTTTTTTAAACATGATTGTGAACCCCCATTTGAACTACCCACAATTCACTCCTGGTGTTGATTCTTTTTTATTTGCCAGATCGCTGGGCAAATCTGCAAAGAAAATTTGCGACATCTTAAATTCTAACATTTAAGGACTTGATGATGATGATGATGATGTCGTATCCAAATCAAACATTGTCATGAGTGGAGATGACATTGACAGCCCTTGCAATTAAAGGACTTAAACTACGCATTATATTCCTTAAACTGGCAAAATATAGTACAACACTAAAACTAATGGTTCATTGATGATAAGCCGTCTCACCTCCTACAAGATGCACCCTGTTGGAAAAGAAAAGTATAACCCACTGTAAAAAAAGGGGTATAAAGAGTTCATCGCGTCTTATACAATTAATAATTAAGTTGGAACACTCTTCCTAATCTAGTACAACACATTTGAATTTATTTTATTAATTTAAATTTGAAAATAAATGCTTAAGTTTTGGTATAAAAAAGTATTCGCCTTTTCAGTTTTGATACCAATAATTTTACCGTTCCGGTACCTCTTTTTTTAGAAATCGAGCCCTGTATATATATATATATATATATATATATATATATATATATATATATATATATATATATATATATATATATATATATATATATATATATATATATATATATATATATATATATATATATATATATATATATATATATATATATATATATATATATATATATATATATATATATATATATATATATATATATATATATATATATATATATAATAGCAGTAAAACATTTGCATTTTCAAATGTTTTACTGCTATTCTATGTTTTCTTAACATGTATTATCTAAATTTTAAAACAGGTCTAGGAGTAAAAATTGTAACCAAAGTAGGTATACATTTAAAATGATGAATAGCATTAAATAACATAAATTCTTAATATAAACTTTTTTCAAAATATCTAGCTGTTGGAATAGAAAATGTTGATTTGATTTGTATTCTTTAAAATGTTATTCTTAGACACTTTAATTAAAGAGTTTAAATTTCATGTTTGAAAATCTAGGAGAAAATTTATTTTTAAAAATGTACCATTCAATTAAAAACATGTTATGCGTTTGAAAAAAACACATGCATTATCTTTCTCGTTCCCATTTAAAATAGTTTTGCTGGATAGAAAATAGCAGCGAATATTCAACAACCGAATCTATCTCGAAACTGAAATTGAAAAAGCCGTTGGATAAACAAAGCAAAAAGGCAAGAGAAAATCCCCACAATTACATTCCATCGACGGCAAAACTCCTTTGATTTCAGAATTGCATGCCATCAACCAAAAAGACGGGGTTTTCAAAAGAAAATTAGTGAACGGAAAAACTACAGGTAAAAAAAAGACGAAGCAACAGTATTGTAGAGGTACGCGTACACGCCTCTACCAACCCTCATAATTCAGCTTTCAAAAGAAAATGCAAAAAATAATGATAAAACTAAAAGAGAATATGATACGAGAGAGGATCGAAGGGAAAGCGAAAAAATAAGCGGAATAAAAATATTTCCCTATTTCTAAATGAAAGCCTTCATTTATCTTGTTTTCTCTGGTGCCTTCCTCCCTCGTAAAGGGAGCAAAATCGTCTGCTACTAAATAAGATAGTGTGTACAAACACGAAAATCATAAATGGAAAGAATAAAAGAAGCCGGTAGGGGCCCCCCGAGAGAATCCGTGGAAACTTGATAAGGAATGCGAGCTTCAGGGGTCGACAAGTGTATGAATTTTGTTATTTTCAGGTTAAATTTAAATATATATGACAGAGCAATTCAAAATTCACCATAAAACGACTTTGAAAAATAAAAACACATAGCATACAGTTTTTGGAGCAGACGTGACTTTTTATATTAACTTTTGTATAGAAGTTGTTTTTGTCAAACATCAAGTTGGATATTTCTTTCAAGACCCTTTGTATACATGGACCTCACAACTCTGACGTGTGGCGTCAAACATAGGGTGAAATCAGTAAATTTGCAATGTTAAGTCTATGGAGCATAAAAACTTGCTTTAATGGTTATACTCCGATGGGAATCGAAGTATTTTTGGTATTTAGAATAGAAGGTTTATATACGCCTTGAAGGGATGCATTGCACGTGAGGAGCTAAGGAAGTAAGTTTTTATGCTCCATAGGCTTAACATTGCAAATTCAAAGATTGGAGCCACACGTTAGGGTTTTGATGTAATCTATGCAGATGGTCTTGGTTCTTTCCGAACTATGTTTTTATGCTAACGTTTACTTTCACTTAGAATACAGATTTCGAGTTAGTTTGAAATACAAAAAAATTAAATAGCAAAAGAAAATATTCCTGAACTCCCAATTTAAGCATAAAATATTATATTGTAGGCCAATAGGAACTAAAGAATTTATTGAGAAAAATGATTATCGGGAAAAGGATATGCATAAAAACTAATATAAAATCAAATATCCATAGCGTTGGGCTGCGGCGTGGTCCAAAATATGTGCTTCCTCTATAAAATTAACTATGATATTTTTAAGAAAAACAATTCTTGAGAAAAAAAAAATGATTAAAAGCATAACTCAGATGTGTGTATCTAATCTTTTTAAAAGAAAATCATGATCAGATTGGTCATTCTTTGAAACTTCTTTGGTGATAATTAGCCTTCTAAAACCTTAGTTTGAGAAAAGAATAAATAGAAACGACATCCTAACACTGAAAATAATACATCTACTTTATTTAAACTTCAGGATATTTGATTGATGGGAATTTTATTGATGGGTTTCTTATTGATGGGAATCTTTTAGGCAGTTACGCAGGATTTCAGCTCTTTTGCTTGAAAATCAGAGTTTTTTGAAAGTTTATTTAAGCATTGGGGTATCGGAGACCCCATGCACGTCCTCTCCAGTTACCATTATAGTGCCCATGGTCAAGGTCATTAATAGTTGCAAAGGCTTTAGTGTAGAATTTCTAAAAATTACCAAGTATGACCACTTGAAAAGTGTGAAGTGAAAAACAAATTTTATCATTTTGAAGGTACTTAAAAATAAACCATTATAAGCTGTGGAAAGGTACGCCTGCTTTAAATATACGTATGAATGATCTTATATACTTTGTGTGATCTTTTTCTACAATATTTCACGTCTAGAAGTCTGTTGATGAAAGGTAATAAATATGGGATACAGCTAATCTTAACCAGACAATTTAATTCATTGCTACTGTGGTATTTTTAGTTCATTTTATAGTAGTTGATATTAAAGCATTATTATCCATTTAAAGCCGTAAGATAACCAAATGATTTGCGTTAAAATTAATATTATAAAAATATAAAGGCATTAAAATTTACTTGTAAAATAAATAAGCTTAAAGTACTATGACTTTTTCACCTTTTTTACACAGCTTATTAAATCATATAGAGAAAGTTTGAAAAATTTACTCATTACTCAAGACATGTTCAGATTATCAGTTAGTAGTACTACTATAATTTGTTTATATTTGTAACCCATTTTCAAGATATATTTCACATGACCTCTATGTACGTTTTTCTTAACAAATTGGCATTTCCTATATCTCCTTCCATTTATAAGATAAATTCAGCAAAATGCATCATTAATAATTCCTCTAAGGTACATCTGGCTTGATTTTAGACCATTTTTTCTTGAGAGGCGAACTTTAATAAAGTTGACTGGAGAGAAAACGATACATCTTCATTTATAACAGCCAACCGAAATGGGCTGTAACAGATACCCTTCTCCAGGTCGACGCTTAAAAACATCCCTTCTACTCCAAGTTCCAGATCTCTCTTTATTCTCTTCCTCAGTAAACTTCTTGACAAGTACTTAATGCCTCTCCATTCATCCTCCAGTCACGGAACAGCCTTACAGAACGTATAAAACATAAATAAAGCAGAATAAACCCTTTTAAAAAGACCTCTCGACTCTAAACTGCATAAATAAATAAACGGCGTTTCTTCTCCTCGACTTTACTTTTTTTTCTGTGTGTGAGGTCAAGTTGCCGTGTTTTTTAGTTTCGTCGGGAAGTTTACCTACTTATTTTTGAAGAGCCTCTGTAATATCATCGGGATCGATCAGATGGGGAAGAAGAGTTGTTGTACCGGAGCGTTTTTGCTGCAGTTTTTCCCCAGTTCGATGTTTGAGTAAAAATGGACTGCGCATCTAGAATGGACGGGTGAAATTGCAGCGGAACCTGAAGGTAAGAATAATGACTACAACGTTGGAGAGTGACGTCCCATTAATATCCAGGTCGAGTTTTTCCGGTTTTATCCGGGATGCCCTCTCTCTTTTCCTATAGAAGGGAAGGGACTTGGGTATGCATGGAATCGGATGGGTTCAAGCGCTATCTATTGTCCTGTTTTTTTGGGTGTTATGGGGGAGTGAAGTGAGGCGAAGAATGGGATGGGCAGTCAAATTTTCCAAGCCTGTCTATGATAAAACGACTGCGAGTCATTTTTGTCTCTGGATATGCTGCAGTGGCGGTGGAAAAGACGCGGAAGGTTCTTTTGTTTGACAGCTCCGTTGAAAAAGAAGGATGCATTCGAGCAACAAATTAATTTTCTATCTTTGTGTTTTTAGCAAAACACGTAGTTTCGGATCATCTTGTTCATGGGATGTCATGGTGTTCCGAATTGAGAATGGTTTTCTTTACATCAGTTATTCTGAAGTCAAAAAAATCAAAAGACTTAGTATAATATTCGCATTTTGTGTGAAAAATTGCTTTGGTTGTGTGATCTGCTTCAGATGCAAAAATATCAATCGATTTAAATATGCCCTTGTTTGAAACACGACATTTGAAGTGACATTGAGTTAAAACTTTCCTGATCGTAATGAGTACAATAAGTCGACAAATCTTTTCGAGTTGAGAATTTTCAGGCAACTCATCGTTTACTTTTTTCAAAGTCTAATTCATTATTTCAAGCTCAAAGGTACCCTGTACACACGGGGATCTTTCTGTTTCTTTAAATAAAAAAAGGAACACTGTATAAAGCATATCTGTAAATCTTTCCCCATATTTTTTGCAGGAAAAATATAATCCTAAGAAAAAAACTGTTCTTTTCTGATTTATTTTATTTTTAATGTAGTTTATAGATTCCAAACTGGTCAATAAACTCACCGTCAAATAATTAACAACGTCTGGGTAATAAAGCAACTAATTAAACACTCGACCGGTTGTTACTACCTGGACTGATCAGCATAATAGCAATGCCCCTTAATTTCAGTCATACCATTAGGTGTAACTATATTTAATATTACAATATTGCATCAATACTATCATATAGGTTTTTGCTATATCTTCTTTAGTTTTTTTTTATTTCACTGCTAGGGGCGCTATAAGTTGTCTCAATGGATTATCCAGGGTCACTTACCACCCTTACTTCTATGACCCTAGAAACGGTTCCAAATAATAGCCGTTAAACAGACTTTTGAAACACCTGAACTGTTTAGACTGTTTAGAAAAGAAAACGGTGCATGACATCTGAAGATCCCCCCACGCATATTCCTACGTAACAGAAAGGGGCCTGCGTCCTACAGGTTAAATTTATATTTTTATTTTGTACATTTATTGAAAATTTATTCTTAACTAAAGAAATATATTAATTTTTAAAATAGAGATAACACCAATAATTTCAATACTAGGTATTTAGAAAGTTCAAAGGAAAAATGTACTATTATATAATAATTAGGTTAAATTTTAAAATTTAAACTTTGCATTGTCTAGTGTAATTCATAATAACCATAATGAACACAATTTTAATTTTAATTTAAATGGTAATTTTGATGTAATAATCAATAAAATATGTAATATTTTGATGGATACATCAATTTTGTTATTGCACAGTTAGTTATTGTGTGATGATTGGACTTCGTGTATCCTTTAAAACACTTACCTTCCTTAGTTTAATTAAAGCATCCCTAATTATTTAAACAATCTTAAACATTTTATAGACCTTGTTTCTTTTCAAATCGTTGAATAAAAGAGATTAATTCTCAACAAAAGAACCTGCCTCCATTTTAACAGAACTTCCTCACATTTCATTAAACAATCAAAATAACACACCGAATAACAAAAGGAAGCATTCAATAAAGAGTTCTAATTCAATTTCCTTTACAACGGTTTTCTCCAAGTTTTTCTTATCCCAGACTTTCCTATTAATTTATTTTCCTTTCAGAATAGTACAGCACTGAAAGGACATCGTGATTACTTCTCAGAAACAGGGTAAAGAAAATCCCCGAATCAAGAGTATTCCCCTGCCCCAATAATTGTCCGGTGCTGCAGTCCTGCTCTTTTAATCACCAGGGGCCGAGATATCAGAAGCAAATTAACAGCGCATAAAAGGATCGACTTCTTCAATACCAGATAAGATGACCCTGGGCCTAAGTGACCCAAAGGGAATTCCAGACGCCGCTGTCCTTGCTTCTAATGGTTTTCAGGCTATAAGTTCACTTCCCTTCAGATCTTTCTTTTTGCGACCCTTGGAGCTGTAGCTGGGCGCTGTTATCCCCACTATTGCTTTTTTATGGATTTCTTCTTGTGCTAGTAGCTAGCTCAATATAATGCAGTGGGTTTTGGGGAAATGAATCTTAGTGTGGTTTAATCTCTTAGGGTGTTTTACTGCACAGTTTCATCAAGTTGAGAGTTTATTCCTTTGCTGTATTTATATTTTATTATGCTTTTATACGTTTATCACTGAATATATGCAGTTTTTAGTTTTGGGATCAACTTAACGCCTTAGTGCTATATTCCGTAACATAAAGCGGTGCAATGATTCAGACAATGTGCGGTTTCAAATATATTTCAGGATATAATTTACAATGAGTTTTACAACTTAACTTTTTTAGTCTTAACCGTTCCAAAGTTCCTTTAAGATTCAGTAGTAATCTCGGGCTCCTTAGGTGTGAAATTGTGAAGAGTTAAAACGAAGACAACAAAACATACAGTGAGCTACGCATGGGGAGGTAAAGGTGTGTTGGTAGTTATATTTTGAAAGTAGTTATTTGACACGCATGTTTACACATCATTTAAAAAATCATTCCAAATATTAAGTAATAAGTTTTACGTAAAATAGATAGGTATCAGTACTTGGATTGTATTTACTGAGAGTTTGTTAAACATATTTTTAGGGGGGGTGAATTTGTATGCAGCTGCTTATCCGACGAAATAAAAAAATACTTATGAAACTTTAATATCTAAATCATTGATTCCTTATCAGTGCCAGTGGTTTACTAAACCAAGCAAATATTTTTTTGGGGAGACTAATAGGGCTTTCTTAGTGGTCGGAGGGAATCATGTGACCAAAAACAGTAACGGTTTTGCAAACTTCTTAAATTTAAACCAAAAAAAGAAAAGAAAACAAGTGGAATTTTGTGCTGAGCGGTTTTTTCTAGGGCTGTGATTGGCCCTTTCTTGATATGAGATCCTGCGAGTCCAGTTTTAAAAGAAAGGATTGCGCTTCTTCAGAAAATGTAGGGGAAGTAGGAAAGCGTTTTTCACGAGCGGATTTTATACCGCATCCCATGGGAATTGGGATTTAGCGATTTCACCACTGGTTTCCGCTATTTTCCCGTTTCTTTCCAGTTTAAAAAACTACTGGATATAGAGAAAAATTGAGAAATACTAATCTCAAGTTATCACAAAATATTAATGAAAAAATCAATAAACATAAGTTGGAAGAAATAAAGTTAAAAAATTCACATGACTTAAAGAGGGAACCTAGAAAAATACGACACTGTAAAAGAACTGATCCTTGTCTTAGTTGTTCTCTCCGTTAAGTATTTTTTGGGATGAATATTTAGGCTCCGCTTTTTAAGGTAATAGAAAATGTCTTTATACAAGTATATGTTTACAATAATAGATTTATACCCTGGATAATAAAATTTATAGTTAGTATCAAGCTTACGCAACTTTTACTTCAAAGTATCAGTTTATCATACTTTAAAGTTCATTCGAACTACAGTAACGCAGTTCCACCTAAACGGTACCACATCAATATTTCTTAAAACACAATATAAAACGTCCAGGAAACTATAAAAAATCTTCCAAACTCCCAACGCATAAAAAGCCTTTCGAATAAATTGTATCTTTGCAGGTAAGTAATAGCCTTTGAGCCCAAGGTAAAGGAAACATGTATTTATTCTTTTTTCATAGTTTACTAAACTTTGGCTTCCTACCAAATTGGAGAGCTACCAAGCAAAACCCAAAATGATCTACAAGTCTGCTTATAAATAAATCTGGTCCAAGACACATAAATCTTACTTGATATCCCACACGATTAAACCTAAGGTACACACTTAAGGAAAAAACTCAAGGTGGCAAATTGCTCGATCTATCATTTTTAATTGCTTAAAACATGTATTTAAGCTGTTATAACATTTGAATAAGAGCAGAAGAAAGTTAAAAGGATTATGCTTTTAAGCTGCAGCATCTATTTTTTAAGTGTGCAAATTTTGTAAGGGAGAGTTTTACTTTCCGGGTTTAAAATGTAGTACACGAAGTGGATTACTTTATTTTTTATCCCTAAATGTTTGAAAATTACTCGGTAAATATTTTATTAACTGCTTTTTAAAATGTATTGTATCTCTCAGTAGAAAAAATAATTAAATGTGACAACTAAGGCTGAAATGTTTTTGTTTTAATATTAAATTTGTAATGCTTAGTTAATTTTTAAATATATTCTAAATTGATAAAATATACCACTTAAAATTTTGATAAAAATTTAACCGAATTCACCAATAGTTAACTAATCTGTACCTTTTTTATTAACACGTAATTTAATTATGTAGTATTGTGTGATGCATTATAACTTTTCAGGCCCGAATATTGAGATTACTAAAATATGGACCAAAGATAAAAATCTGAATGATTTCCTAATTCTATTATAAAATTAATATATTGATAAAATTAATACATTAATGATTATTATATATTATATATTGCTTGCCCTGGATTTTTTAAGAGTGTATGGACTCATGGACAATGTCTAGCTGCCGATAGACAGCGAAGGGATTAGAAACAACAACAATATATATCACTTTTCCCATTTAATGTTTTTTAAACTTCTTTAAAATACTATGTTAAAAAATTGATTTATAAAACCTTATTATTTTATGAGAGAAATAAAGCTACATGTATCGCTTTCATCTGGAGCAGTGGTTCCCAAAGTGGGTTCCGCGAAAAAATTTAGGGGTTCAACGGGACAAACTTTATTTCATTAAAAAAATTTAAATGGAGTAAAAAATAAGAATGGACAGCGCCGCCCCCCTTGAGTAGGGGGAAATTGACAGTTCTGGACCATGTGGAGGTGTGGAGGGAGCGAGGTCCAGCGAGGTCAGCGTAAAGTGATAATGCAGTGCCCTCTATCGACCCCTCCGTCATGTTTATTTAGAATGAACGTTTGTTTATTTTTATTAGTTTTATACTTTTAATGATTTTAGTATGAAAATAGCAATTTTTTTACGTTTTTTAAGGTACTAATGAAATTTAAAAAAAATAACTCTTATCCATAAATATATTTTTTGAAATAAAACTTTATATAATTGTAATACGCTAATTAATAATAATGAATGAGATAATTAACACGTTTTAATATTTTTTCTTTCCATGTAAAGTGCTTGAAATAATATTTTAAATAAATAATTCATATCGCTTTATATTTTATCTTTAACTTTAAATTTTTAAACTCTTTTGGAGGAAAACAACACGAATATTTTTAATTTATTTCCTTCTGCTTTTAAATTTTTTTAAATTACTTGCATGTTGTTTACCTAAAATATATGCTTATTTTATATACTTTTCATGGATTTAGGATATTTTTTAAACTTTAGTATTATTTTTAATTAACGTTTGAATAAATTTAATTTAGATTTTTAAAATTTTGGAATAATTTTAAATTTTTTTTGTATTCTATGATGAAGTGAATTAATTATTTGACATGTTTTAACTTATTTTGATTGAGATTTTTAATTAAAGATTTAAAATACTATTATTGCATTATTTTTATGTTAAGTTTTTGAAACTAATACGACTGTGTTTATTATTCAATTTAAAAATTTTGGGGATTTTTTTTCCCGCTTTATTAGTAATTTTAAGGTACATTACATTACGCTCAAATAAATTTAATATCAACTTAAAAAAATTTTAATAGTTTTAATATTATTTTGTATTATACAGTATAATGAATGTATTAATTAATTAAAAAAATGTATTTAATAAATTATTTAACATATTTTAACTGAACTTGTTTTGAAAGATATTTTAGTTTGATATTAAAAACAATGTCATTATTTTAATTTTCTAAAACAAATACTTTTTAACTTAAATACTTCTTAAACAAATACTTCTTAAATAGATAAAATTTTTTCTTCAACTTTCCAATAAAGAAATTTATTTAAAATATAGTTTATTTTATTCAAGTGCGTAAAAAGTACCTAAATAATTCCTGTAAATTTTTATAACATTCAATTACAATTATTAAGAAATTCACTTGAAATAAAAAGTTTTATTATAAAACGCAATCCTTCAGCAGTTAAATGAAGAATTACAATGCGACATTTTGATCTTCTATTTAGAAACGAGCCGTGGGTTCAATGATTTGATAAGAAATTTTTTACATTCCTTTAGTAGGTGATAAGATTACAACCGATATGATCTAATTCATATATAATGTTAACTGTAACTTTAATGAAAGAAACTGCTATCAAGAAGTCAAGTATTGTGAGCTAATCTGTATATAACTCTCTATTATTAAAGTAACTATACTTTAACGAGAGCAACTTTTTTTATCATTAATTGGATTGCTATCACCAGGGCAAACATTGTGAGCTAATCTGTATATAACGTTATTATTAACGTAACTGTAACTTTAACGGAAGAAAAATAACTTTTGCATCTGGCAACAGTACAACTATATAAGCTAGAACTTTAGCTGATAACATCATTCCCTGCGGAAAGTTATTGTTGATAGTGCGCTTTTTATCAACGGGATATTTTAACGATGAGTATCACTTGCGATATATGTCAGAAAGCGTTTACCCGGGCTGATAATCTCACCCGGCACAAGCGCTCAGTTCATGGCGAGAAACGTTTTGAGTGTTCGATATGTCACAAGTTCTTCGATCGTTTAGATGCTCTACAGAGGCATGAGAAGGCTCACTTGATGCCTAAAAAACGAAAAGCTACAAACACAACAACCCCTCCAGCTAAAAAGAGTCGCCCTAATCCCTCTACTCGTCAGGAAAATCAACCGAAACGTTGTCTAAACACGTTCGGTGAGTGTCTATTCATGCCTGACGATAACAACAAAACTGATGTTCTCGGATTTTTGCGCTCCAAAGAGGTTGAGGTTAAAGGTCGCATTGAAGAGATTGCTACAGCCGAAAAAGGCATCAAATACTACCTTGTTTTGTCCGTGCAACTCACCCGGAGAGTCTCTGCAGATACGGATGAGACTTGTATTGCACACTTCTGTAGTAAAACTAAAATAGTACTCCTCGGCTCTTCACCCAATCTTCAACCAGCTTTTGACAAAGTAAGTTGAAAATATTCATATGCTACATAAATAATTTTAATAATTCTTATAAATAATTTTCCCCGTTTATTGTTTTTAACGTTATTAATTAATGATACTACATGAATTATCAAATGAATTCATTCATAAAACTTTTATAAACAATAGTAATTATTTTTAAAAATATTTGTACGATTAGTTCTAACCGCTAGATTTAGGTTTAAAATGGATTCTGTCTAAGCTAACTTATCAATGTAATTTTTTTTTATAGATTGTTACATCGTTTCATGAATATGAAGGAAGAGGATCCGGCTGGATGATAGATGAGATTCAACATTTAGAGCTGAAACTTGCTGTGTATACACCACTAGCTGCCTCCTCCTACTTCCCGCTACCAAGAAATATACAGTTAAAGCATGCAGTTGTCAACATAAAAAACAAAGACGAAAAGTGCTTTCTTTGGAGCGTTTTAGCTGCATTACATCCAGCAAAGACGCATGCTAATAGGGTGAGTAACTATCTTGAATTTGAAGACGAATTATACATATCGGGTATCGATTTTCCCACTCCCCTCGCTCAGGTGGAGAAATTCGAACGAAAAAATAATATTTCAATCAATGTATTTGGTTATAATGAGGACGATGGAGTATTTCCTTTACAAATTACCAATTTTAATTCTAAAGTTCATATTGATTTACTATTAATATCTAATGATGAAGATCGACATTATTGCCTAATTAAAAATAAGAGTGCATTACTTTCATCCCTTTCAAAACATGATGGTCGTTCTTTTTACTGCGATTACTGTCTCCATCGCTTTAGTAGTCAACGCACTCTCAATTTACATGTAGAAAACTGTAGAGACCATGGCCCCCAGAAAATTCACATGCCCCAAGAACAAGAAAAATGGCTTAAATTTGATAAATTCCAAATGAAACTCCCTGTCCCCTACACCATTTATGCTGATTTTGAGTGTATTTTAGAGAAGCATGTCACTTGTATTCCAAATCCTTCACAATCTTACACAACCCCTATATCTAACCACATTCCTTGTGGGTATGCATATGCGATTGTAGATCCTGACGGTAACTTAACTATAAAGATCCAGTTATCTATCGTGGAGAGCAGGCCGTGGAAAGTTTTATATCAAATCTACTTCGTGAAGCTGATGAAATCAAATTAAAGTTAAAAACAATCGTTCCTATGGAATTTACAAAAGTAGATGAAGAAAATTTTAAATCAGCCACACTATGCCACATATGTGAGAAGCCACTCCTAAAAGATAAAGTCAAGGATCACGATCACTTAAATGGTCATTATAGAGGTGCTGCCCACAACGGATGCAATTTAAATTTTAAATATGCCTCCCATATCCCTGTAATTATGCATAATTTAAAGGGCTATGATAGTCATTTAATTATTCAAGCTCTAGGAAAATTCAAGGAAAGAAAAATTCAGTGCATTCCTAATAATACTGAACAATTCATTTCTTTCTCAATAGGCCCTCTTAGATTTTTAGATTCTCTCCAATTTCTAAATGCTTCCCTAGACAAATTAATTTCAAACCTCAACCCTGATAAAGCAACTCATACCCATTCTTACTTCGGAGATAAGAGCAATCTCATGCTTCGGAAAGGGTGTTACTCTTACGAATATATGGATTCTTTCGTAAGATTTTCTGAAACAAAACTGCCCAAGAAAGACAAATTTTATAGCTCACTGACGGAGGAAGAAATTTCCGATGACGACTACAAACATGCTGAAAATGTCTGGAATTCATTCCACCTTTCTAATCTGGGTGAATACCATGACTTATATGTATGCAGTGACGTCCTTCTCTTGGCAGACGTTTTCGAAAATTTTAGGAAAATATCTCTCGAATTCTATAAAATTGATCCCTGTCATGCATTTACCGCACCAGGTTTAGCATGGCAGGCTTGTTTACGCATGTCAAATGTCAGGTTGGAGCTTCTCACTGATATAGACATGCATCTTTTCATAGAAAAAGGTATTAGAGGTGGCATCGCCATGATATCTAACAGGTATGGAAAGGCAAATAATAATTATTTAGACGATTTCAATCCCAACCTCCCATCCACATACATCATGTATTTGGACGCAAATAATTTATATGGCTGGGCAATGTCCCAGAGTTTGCCGACACATGGTTTTAAATGGGTGGATCCCTTAACTGATGTCCTTTCCACACCTGATGATTCTGACGATGGCTACATTTTAGAAGTAGATTTATCATACCCCTCTCATTTACATGATCTTCACAATGACTATCCTCTGGCCCCAGAAAAATTTACAGTAACCCCTGACATGCTTTCGGAATACTCTCAAAATTTAGCTCAATCTCTGCAGTTAAAAATGTCCCCTAAAAGTAAACTAATACCAAACCTTAATGATAAAAAGCACTATGTCCTTCATTACCGAAATTTGAAGGAATATGTTGCGAAAGGCATGATAATCGAAAAAGTGCACAGAGTGCTCAAGTTCTCTCAAAGTCCATGGTTGAAGAGCTATATAGATTTTAACACAAAACAACGTAAACAAGCAAAATCAACTTTTGAAAAGGACCTATTTAAGCTTCTTAATAATGCAGTATTTGGAAAAACAATGGAAAATTTAAGAAACAGATGTAATATTGATCTAGTAACTGAAGAAAAGCGAGCGAAGAAACTAGTCGCTTCACCTGCATTTCGTTCTTTTAAAATCATAGCAGAGGACTTAGTATCAGTAGAACGTATTAAGACCTCACTTCTTCTTAATCGCCCTATATATGTTGGCTTTTCTATACTAGATATTTCAAAAATTTTAATGTATAACTTTCACTACAACTATATCAAAACTAAATTTAACTCTAAAAACTCTAAAGCAAAACTTCTTTTTACTGATACTGACTCCCTTTGCTATGAAATAACTTCTAAAAAGGACATTTATATGGTTCTGAAGGAAGATTTAGATGAATTTGATACTTCTGATTATCCGGAAGACCATATACTTTATAGCATTAATAACAAAAAAGTTCTTGGGAAGATGAAAGACGAACTTGCAGGTGAAGTAGCTAGTGAATTCGTTGGTTTAAAACCAAAAATGTATTCCATAAGCTCTTCAACCATGGAAAAGAAAACGGCCAAAGGAGTGGGGAAAAATATCATAAAACGCAAATTAACCCATGATAATTATAAAACCTGCTTGTTTAAAAGTCAAAGGGGCATTGAAAGTGCCGTAAAAATATCCAGCAATAATCACAAACTAACAACAGTCATGTATAATAAATCAACCCTTTGCCCCTTTGACAATAAGCGCTACATTCTAAAAGATGGACAATCTAGCTATGCCTACGGTCATTATAAAATTAAAGAGATACTCGATGAATAATTTGTCTTCAAATGCATGATAGTTACGAATCAACCTTAAAATTATATATAACTGTTAGAAATGGATTTTTTGTTAATAAATGTATATAGATATTATTTTCAAATTGTATATTTTTTATGTGTTATTATTTTTCTAAATCATGTGTACATGAAAATTTGTAAATATTCATTGATTGTATAATATTATGATGTTTATTTTATTTGAAAACTGTATGTAAAACATGATTCTGTTGTGACTTTAAATAAAAAAAATGAAATCTATATTATCGACTTGTTATTTCTTCCTTCCAGAAAACATATTTATGAAAACATTCAAGATACACAAAATAAGTTAGCTTTAAACCTATAAAATTTGCTATGACTTTAAAACACCTTATATCAATTACATTCTAAAATAATATTTTTAAAGTTTAGGAACTTGCAAAAACATGAAAAAAAATTATTTAAAATAAAATTAAGTTAAAATTTTTAAATTAGAGAGTTAAAGCAAATTTTTAGTAAATATTTTTAATCAGCTTTTTGATTACTAATATTTATGTAGAGAAATTTTAATACTATCTTTTAAATAACGAAGTGGTATTTCCACGAAGAGTTAGCCTTTACAAGTGAAAGAAAGTTAGTATTGTTAAAAAATTTCCAAATTTTTTTCCATAAAAAACTTAATACAATCAACCAATTTTTTTTTTCAATTTCACAATACACCTTTTTACATGTGTGTGTGTGTGTACTCCAACATCATGCAGTTGTTGAATACTTTTTTCTTAAGTGCTAAATATTTTTACTTAAGTGTTTAACTTGTATGTTAATTAATTTTATTTTCATGTTAAATATATTTTAGTGTTGAACTTTTTTGTTACTTTAGATGCTGAATATATTTTTAAAAAATTTAATGTTAAAAATTTTTTTTACCAACTTGTTAACATTTTTTATTTTAATATTAAATATTTTAAACTATTTAAATATTTTTAATGTTGATTTTTTAAGTTAGTTGCTGTTTGATCATATTTTTTTAAGTTTTAATGTAAATATTTTTACTACTAAATAGTTTATTTTTTATAATTAAAATAATTTTAACTAACTTTTAAATATTTTTATTTTAATGTTGAACTTTTTCTTTTTGTTGTGGATTATTTATTACTTTCCATGTTGTATTATTTTTACCCACTCTGTCTACTTTTGTTGAAGTAAAACTGGTTTGGAGTGTAACTACTTTGTTTGGAACATACATGCATGGTATAAAGGGAGTATTCCTTCAAATACATGGATTCTTTTTAAAAAGATTTAATGAAAAACGCGTGATTAGGCTCTAGTTCTGTCTTGAACGTGTTGGTCCCTGTTCGAACATGTTTCATTGACGCCATGCCGTTGTGATTAGCCTCTAGTCCTGTCTTGAACGTGTTGGTCCCTGTTCGAACATGTTTCAATGACGTCACATCCATTAAAATATTGCAAGTCCAAAAGGTAATAACTGTTTCCATTAGTTAAAGTCCAAAGTTAAAAAAGTTAAAGTCCAAAAAAAAGGTAAACCGAAAAAAATACAAGTCCCATAAATTAGTAACTAAACGGTTAAATAGGGTCATACTAATTTATGGGACTTGTATTTTTTTTCGGTTTACCTTTTTTTTGGACTTTAACTTTTTTAACTTTGGACTTTAACTAATGGAAACAGTTATTACCTTTTGGACTTGCAATATTTTAATGGCTGTGACGTCATTGAAACATGTTCGAACAGGGACCAACACGTTCAAGACAGGACTAGAGGCTAATCACAACGGCATGGCGTCAATGAAACATGTTCGAACAGGGACCAACACGTTCAAGACAGAACTAGAGCCTAATCACGCGTTTTTCATTAAATCTTTTTAAAAAGAATCCATGTATTTGAAGGAATACTCCCTTTATACCATGCATGTATGTTCTAAACAAAGTAGTTACACTCCAAACCAGTTCTAACAAACCAGTTTTACTTCAACAAAAGTAGACAGAGTGGGTAAAAATAATACAACATGGAAAGTAATAAATAATCCACAACAAAAGAAAAAGTTCAACATTAAAATAAAAATATTTAAAAGTTAGTTAAAATTATTTTAATTATAAAAAATAAACTATTTAGTAGTAAAAATATTTACATTAAAACTTAAAAAAATATGATCAAACAGCAACTAACTTAAAAAATCAACATTAAAAATATTTAAATAGTTTAAAATATTTAATATTAAAATAAAAAATGTTAACAAGTTGGTAAAAAAAATTTTTAACATTAAATTTTTTAAAAATATATTCAGCATCTAAAGTAACAAAAAAGTTCAACACTAAAATATATTTAACATGAAAATAAAATTAATTAACATACAAGTTAAACACTTAAGTAAAAATATTTAGCACTTAAGAAAAAAGTATTCAACAACTGCATGATGTTGGAGTACACACACACACACATGTAAAAAGGTGTATTGTGAAATTGAAAAAAAAAATTGGTTGATTGTATTAAGTTTTTTATGGAAAAAAATTTGGAAATTTTTTAACAATACTAACTTTCTTTCACTTGTAAAGGCTAACTCTTCGTGGAAATACCACTTCGTTATTTAAAAGATAGTATTAAAATTTCTCTACATAAATATTAGTAATCAAAAAGCTGATTAAAAATATTTACTAAAAATTTGCTTTAACTCTCTAATTTAAAAATTTTAACTTAATTTTATTTTAAATAATTTTTTTTTCATGTTTTTGCAAGTTCCTAAACTTTAAAAATATTATTTTAGAATGTAATTGATATAAGGTGTTTTAAAGTCATAGCAAATTTTATAGGTTTAAAGCTAACTTATTTTGTGTATCTTGAATGTTTTCATAAATATGTTTTCTGGAAGGAAGAAATAACAAGTCGATAATATAGATTTCATTTTTTTTTATTTAAAGTCACAACAGAATCATGTTTTACATACAGTTTTCAAATAAAATAAACATCATAATATTATACAATCAATGAATATTTACAAATTTTCATGTACACATGATTTAGAAAAATAATAACACATAAAAAATATACAATTTGAAAATAATATCTATATACATTTATTAACAAAAAATCCATTTCTAACAGTTATATATAATTTTAAGGTTGATTCGTAACTATCATGCATTTGAAGACAAATTATTCATCGAGTATCTCTTTAATTTTATAATGACCGTAGGCATAGCTAGATTGTCCATCTTTTAGAATGTAGCGCTTATTGTCAAAGGGGCAAAGGGTTGATTTATTATACATGACTGTTGTTAGTTTGTGATTATTGCTGGATATTTTTACGGCACTTTCAATGCCCCTTTGACTTTTAAACAAGCAGGTTTTATAATTATCATGGGTTAATTTGCGTTTTATGATATTTTTCCCCACTCCTTTGGCCGTTTTCTTTTCCATGGTTGAAGAGCTTATGGAATACATTTTTGGTTTTAAACCAACGAATTCACTAGCTACTTCACCTGCAAGTTCGTCTTTCATCTTCCCAAGAACTTTTTTGTTATTAATGCTATAAAGTATATGGTCTTCCGGATAATCAGAAGTATCAAATTCATCTAAATCTTCCTTCAGAACCATATAAATGTCCTTTTTAGAAGTTATTTCATAGCAAAGGGAGTCAGTATCAGTAAAAAGAAGTTTTGCTTTAGAGTTTTTAGAGTTAAATTTAGTTTTGATATAGTTGTAGTGAAAGTTATACATTAAAATTTTTGAAATATCTAGTATAGAAAAGCCAACATATATAGGGCGATTAAGAAGAAGTGAGGTCTTAATACGTTCTACTGATACTAAGTCCTCTGCTATGATTTTAAAAGAACGAAATGCAGGTGAAGCGACTAGTTTCTTCGCTCGCTTTTCTTCAGTTACTAGATCAATATTACATCTGTTTCTTAAATTTTCCATTGTTTTTCCAAATACTGCATTATTAAGAAGCTTAAATAGGTCCTTTTCAAAAGTTGATTTTGCTTGTTTACGTTGTTTTGTGTTAAAATCTATATAGCTCTTCAACCATGGACTTTGAGAGAACTTGAGCACTCTGTGCACTTTTTCGATTATCATGCCTTTCGCAACATATTCCTTCAAATTTCGGTAATGAAGGACATAGTGCTTTTTATCATTAAGGTTTGGTATTAGTTTACTTTTAGGGGACATTTTTAACTGCAGAGATTGAGCTAAATTTTGAGAGTATTCCGAAAGCATGTCAGGGGTTACTGTAAATTTTTCTGGGGCCAGAGGATAGTCATTGTGAAGATCATGTAAATGAGAGGGGTATGATAAATCTACTTCTAAAATGTAGCCATCGTCAGAATCATCAGGTGTGGAAAGGACATCAGTTAAGGGATCCACCCATTTAAAACCATGTGTCGGCAAACTCTGGGACATTGCCCAGCCATATAAATTATTTGCGTCCAAATACATGATGTATGTGGATGGGAGGTTGGGATTGAAATCGTCTAAATAATTATTATTTGCCTTTCCATACCTGTTAGATATCATGGCGATGCCACCTCTAATACCTTTTTCTATGAAAAGATGCATGTCTATATCAGTGAGAAGCTCCAACCTGACATTTGACATGCGTAAACAAGCCTGCCATGCTAAACCTGGTGCGGTAAATGCATGACAGGGATCAATTTTATAGAATTCGAGAGATATTTTCCTAAAATTTTCGAAAACGTCTGCCAAGAGAAGGACGTCACTGCATACATATAAGTCATGGTATTCACCCAGATTAGAAAGGTGGAATGAATTCCAGACATTTTCAGCATGTTTGTAGTCGTCATCGGAAATTTCTTCCTCCGTCAGTGAGCTATAAAATTTGTCTTTCTTGGGCAGTTTTGTTTCAGAAAATCTTACGAAAGAATCCATATATTCGTAAGGGTAACACCCTTTCCGAAGCATGAGATTGCTCTTATCTCCGAAGTAAGAATGGGTATGAGTTGCTTTATCAGGGTTGAGGTTTGAAATTAATTTGTCTAGGGAAGCATTTAGAAATTGGAGAGAATCTAAAAATCTAAGAGGGCCTATTGAGAAAGAAATGAATTGTTCAGTATTATTAGGAATGCACTGAATTTTTCTTTCCTTGAATTTTCCTAGAGCTTGAATAATTAAATGACTATCATAGCCCTTTAAATTATGCATAATTACAGGGATATGGGAGGCATATTTAAAATTTAAATTGCATCCGTTGTGGGCAGCACCTCTATAATGACCATTTAAGTGATCGTGATCCTTGACTTTATCTTTTAGGAGTGGCTTCTCACATATGTGGCATAGTGTGGCTGATTTAAAATTTTCTTCATCTACTTTTGTAAATTCCATAGGAACGATTGTTTTTAACTTTAATTTGATTTCATCAGCTTCACGAAGTAGATTTGATATAAAACTTTCCACGGCCTGCTCTCCACGATAGATAACTGGATCTTTATAGTTAAGTTACCGTCAGGATCTACAATCGCATATGCATACCCACAAGGAATGTGGTTAGATATAGGGGTTGTGTAAGATTGTGAAGGATTTGGAATACAAGTGACATGCTTCTCTAAAATACACTCAAAATCAGCATAAATGGTGTAGGGGACAGGGAGTTTCATTTGGAATTTATCAAATTTAAGCCATTTTTCTTGTTCTTGGGGCATGTGAATTTTCTGGGGGCCATGGTCTCTACAGTTTTCTACATGTAAATTGAGAGTGCGTTGACTACTAAAGCGATGGAGACAGTAATCGCAGTAAAAAGAACGACCATCATGTTTTGAAAGGGATGAAAGTAATGCACTCTTATTTTTAATTAGGCAATAATGTCGATCTTCATCATTAGATATTAATAGTAAATCAATATGAACTTTAGAATTAAAATTGGTAATTTGTAAAGGAAATACTCCATCGTCCTCATTATAACCAAATACATTGATTGAAATATTATTTTTTCGTTCGAATTTCTCCACCTGAGCGAGGGGAGTGGGAAAATCGATACCCGATATGTATAATTCGTCTTCAAATTCAAGATAGTTACTCACCCTATTAGCATGCGTCTTTGCTGGATGTAATGCAGCTAAAACGCTCCAAAGAAAGCACTTTTCGTCTTTGTTTTTTATGTTGACAACTGCATGCTTTAACTGTATATTTCTTGGTAGCGGGAAGTAGGAGGAGGCAGCTAGTGGTGTATACACAGCAAGTTTCAGCTCTAAATGTTGAATCTCATCTATCATCCAGCCGGATCCTCTTCCTTCATATTCATGAAACGATGTAACAATCTATAAAAAAAATTACATTGATAAGTTAGCTTAGACAGAATCCATTTTAAACCTAAATCTAGCGGTTAGAACTAATCGTACAAATATTTTTAAAAATAATTACTATTGTTTATAAAAGTTTTATGAATGAATTCATTTGATAATTCATGTAGTATCATTAATTAATAACGTTAAAAACAATAAACGGGGAAAATTATTTATAAGAATTATTAAAATTATTTATGTAGCATATGAATATTTTCAACTTACTTTGTCAAAAGCTGGTTGAAGATTGGGTGAAGAGCCGAGGAGTACTATTTTAGTTTTACTACAGAAGTGTGCAATACAAGTCTCATCCGTATCTGCAGAGACTCTCCGGGTGAGTTGCACGGACAAAACAAGGTAGTATTTGATGCCTTTTTCGGCTGTAGCAATCTCTTCAATGCGACCTTTAACCTCAACCTCTTTGGAGCGCAAAAATCCGAGAACATCAGTTTTGTTGTTATCGTCAGGCATGAATAGACACTCACCGAACGTGTTTAGACAACGTTTCGGTTGATTTTCCTGACGAGTAGAGGGATTAGGGCGACTCTTTTTAGCTGGAGGGGTTGTTGTGTTTGTAGCTTTTCGTTTTTTAGGCATCAAGTGAGCCTTCTCATGCCTCTGTAGAGCATCTAAACGATCGAAGAACTTGTGACATATCGAACACTCAAAACGTTTCTCGCCATGAACTGAGCGCTTGTGCCGGGTGAGATTATCAGCCCGGGTAAACGCTTTCTGACATATATCGCAAGTGATACTCATCGTTAAAATATCCCGTTGATAAAAAGCGCACTATCAACAATAACTTTCCGCAGGGAATGATGTTATCAGCTAAAGTTCTAGCTTATATAGTTGTACTGTTGCCAGATGCAAAAGTTATTTTTCTTCCGTTAAAGTTACAGTTACGTTAATAATAACGTTATATACAGATTAGCTCACAATGTTTGCCCTGGTGATAGCAATCCAATTAATGATAAAAAAAGTTGCTCTCGTTAAAGTATAGTTACTTTAATAATAGAGAGTTATATACAGATTAGCTCACAATACTTGACTTCTTGATAGCAGTTTCTTTCATTAAAGTTACAGTTAACATTATATATGAATTAGATCATATCGGTTGTAATCTTATCACCTACTAAAGGAATGTAAAAAATTTCTTATCAAATCATTGAACCCACGGCTCGTTTCTAAATAGAAGATCAAAATGTCGCATTGTAATTCTTCATTTAACTGCTGAAGGATTGCGTTTTATAATAAAACTTTTTATTTCAAGTGAATTTCTTAATAATTGTAATTGAATGTTATAAAAATTTACAGGAATTATTTAGGTACTTTTTACGCACTTGAATAAAATAAACTATATTTTAAATAAATTTCTTTATTGGAAAGTTGAAGAAAAAATTTTATCTATTTAAGAAGTATTTGTTTAAGAAGTATTTAAGTTAAAAAGTATTTGTTTTAGAAAATTAAAATAATGACATTGTTTTTAATATCAAACTAAAATATCTTTCAAAACAAGTTCAGTTAAAATATGTTAAATAATTTATTAAATACATTTTTTTAATTAATTAATACATTCATTATACTGTATAATACAAAATAATATTAAAACTATTAAAATTTTTTTTAAGTTGATATTAAATTTATTTGAGCGTAATGTAATGTACCTTAAAATTACTAATAAAGCGGGAAAAAAAATCCCCAAAATTTTTAAATTGAATAATAAACACAGTCGTATTAGTTTCAAAAACTTAACATAAAAATAATGCAATAATAGTATTTTAAATCTTTAATTAAAAATCTCAATCAAAATAAGTTAAAACATGTCAAATAATTAATTCACTTCATCATAGAATACAAAAAAAATTTAAAATTATTCCAAAATTTTAAAAATCTAAATTAAATTTATTCAAACGTTAATTAAAAATAATACTAAAGTTTAAAAAATATCCTAAATCCATGAAAAGTATATAAAATAAGCATATATTTTAGGTAAACAACATGCAAGTAATTTAAAAAAATTTAAAAGCAGAAGGAAATAAATTAAAAATATTCGTGTTGTTTTCCTCCAAAAGAGTTTAAAAATTTAAAGTTAAAGATAAAATATAAAGCGATATGAATTATTTATTTAAAATATTATTTCAAGCACTTTACATGGAAAGAAAAAATATTAAAACGTGTTAATTATCTCATTCATTATTATTAATTAGCGTATTACAATTATATAAAGTTTTATTTCAAAAAATATATTTATGGATAAGAGTTATTTTTTTTTAATTTCATTAGTACCTTAAAGAACGTAAAAAAATTGCTATTTTCATACTAAAATCATTAAAAGTATAAAACTAATAAAAATAAACAAACGTTCATTCTAAATAAACATGACGGAGGGGTCGATAGGGGGCACTGCATTATCACTTTACGCTGACCTCGCTGGACCTCGCTCCCTCCACACCTCCACATGGTCCAGAACTGTCAATTTCCCCCTACTCCCTTGGACCCAAAAATGTACTCAAAATGAGTTAAAACCTTACTTTTACCAGTCAAATTTCAAAATTTTTTCTGGGAGAGGACCCCCTGACACCCCCACGGTCTCGCAAGGAAATCTTGCGCGATACTTTTAGGAAAATACTCAACATTTTGACATTTTTTGTGAAAAGATAAAGATGGAAAATTTCCCTCTTGGCCCCCAAAAAGCGTTTTAAAATGAATTAAAACTCTACTTTTACGAGTCAACTTTCAAAATGTTTCTGGGGGAGGACCCCCATACCCCCCAGCGGTACCAGAAAGGGATCTTGCGTGATACTTTTAGAAAATCCCCAAGAATTTGACATTTTTGCCAAAAGGTAAAGGTGAGGTGATGGTCAGGAAAAGTGCCCCCCGGACCCGTGCTGGATCCGTGCCTGGTTTCATTTAAATCATATATTAAATTTTGAAAAATCGTTAATTAAAAATATTCAGGGTTCCGCGATCATTGGTAACAAATTTGGGGGTTCCACGACCAAAATAGTTTGGGAACCACTGATCTAGAGTAAAAACTATTTAGTTAATTGAAAAAATCATACATTCAATAACAATGCAATTTATGTCTTCAGGGAAAAGGAAATCTTACAATATTTACACTTTAACACACACAGAGTGAGGATAGGAAAAACTCTTTTTTGAGGTAAAGAACTGAACTCCATATAAATTGGAATATCTACCTAGAAAGTCAAAAGAAAACATACCAAGTATCATATGACTGTTTTACGAGTGAAAAGGTTTTATATTGACAAGGCAATTTCTTGTAAACTTGGTTAGATAAGATTCCATCCTTGTTTTAAAGTAAGTGAACTGAAACACAATATAAAATATTTAAAACTACGCCATTTTCATTGGTCCCTAAGTTTGTAAAACTCGACGAAAATGATATTGCTTTTAAAGCAGTATAACAAACAAAGGAATTTTTTATGTTTAGGAAATTAATTCTATCTTAATAGGTTTATATCTCCCACTTTCTCGTCAAAAAAAATAAACATTGACAGTTAGGGTAGGTGGGAGTAAAACACTCACGGGGCTAAAACACGTACCGCGATTTTTAATTGTTAATAATAGATTCAAAAGTTGAAAATCAGGTGGTTGGTTTGTCTTATTGTGACCTATTGTTCTACGAAAGTTCGTACCCCTAAGTCACTCATGAGTTAAAAAATGCTGAAAGTTTTTCATCATTTCGATGTAATTTTTCTGATCTTTTACTTGTTGTTGTTGTCGTGTGCCACTTGGATTACCCAAGCTCCATAAGGATTCAAGGCAAAGGGGGTGCGGCTCCTGAGAAAGTGAGGCCCATAAATGGCAGGAGTTCGACTTCTGCCTCATGATAGATGCTGCCACTATCTATCGGAACCTCCACAATTTCGCAATGTATCTGAAGGGGAGGGAAATAGTCTCCTGACACCTGGACCCGTGGTAAACTGCGCCATGACGGACCGCAGTACTTTCGGACCCACATATTTAACGAGCACGTACTCCGCATATACTCGGGATCTTTACTTAAACATTACATAAAATAGAGCTTCAGGAGAAATACAAACAAATAAGCCAATGATAAGGTAGCATTTGAATTTCAGTTTCGTCTTGAAAAAATTGCCCCAACATGTCTCTAAAAATAATAATTGTTTTTTAAAATGAAGTGAAACGGGGCAAATACCCACAGCTTCAAAACTTTTGGAATTCACCTCAAAAGGAAATTAAAACCAACAGGATCCTTAAAAAGTTGAATAAAGGTTTCCGGCATGTCAATCCTCAACCTGAAACCCTTTTTCTCCCTTTTATATTGAGCACTTTGATATGAGTTGCTACAACAGATTAACAATTTTCATTAAAACGGATTAGTTTTATGTTTAATATAGTTGATGAACTTAAATATTAAAATTTTTCTACTAAATTGTCAATTTCTCTTAAAATACCATCGATAAGAGTTTAAACTTGGATTGGTTTTTTAGGTAAGATTTCAATCTAACATCTCCAATTGAAATTTCGGGATAATCTACCCCCTTTCGACCACACAGTTAAAAATACTGAAAACTGCTTGGCTTTGCCCCCACCTATTCTATGTTAAAATTTTTACTCCCACCTAATATATTATTCAACACTTTCTCGAAGAACAATATTTTATTTAGGACATTTTTTTAATAGTTAACTGATGTAATTTTAATTTTAAAATTAATTAATTTAACCAAAGGTTCACTTACGTAACTTTATCCCATTTTAAATTTCATTTATAGAAAATGCCACTCAATCAATTGATAACTTTTCTAAATGATAAATATTTCCAAAGATATTTGTTTACTGAACTAATAAAATGTTTTTCAGAACTTTCTAAAACTCGAATACGAAATTACTCCCCGAAAGAGAGCTAAATAAAAAGGACTATACGGAAATATCGTTTTTCAATTTATTCATCGAAATTAAAGCTTACTTTCCACGATACTACGTATAAGACATATTTAGCTTTTCTACCACGTAGAAGACATAAATAAAAAAAAATAATACAAACAAGCATTTCACTTGAATGCAAACACAATAGTAGTTTTGATGGTCTCATTTTACCCATCGAATACCAGAATAGTCTAACTAATCTAAGTTTATTTTTAAAAGCTTGCATTTCACTGGAATCAATAATACCCCATCCTACCAAATAGGATTTTAATCCCTCACTCCTAAACTAAGTCTTCATCTTGAATTCCCTCTTAAAATGTATCTTCTTACAGCAATTACACCTTCTTTGACTGGAAATTTCCCTCTATCGCACTCTAGTGAACGAATTCCCAATTGAACTCCTCTTTGGTGTTACTGGGGAAAATCTAAAAATTTGCTGGGTATTCATTAGACTGAACTGAACCATAATTGCACCCAAAGAGGTGTTATTTACAAAGGGAGAGCTGAGAGTGGATGATTTCAACTGGGTATCGATTCTCTGGACGGGTATTAGTTTTTATGGCTCAACCTCATACTATGTTCACACAGGAAAAGTTAAGCTAGTTTAAATTAAGAGAAAAGTTAATATATCTTAAGTTAAACTATCTTATTTTTCACACTACAAAACTATCTTAAACCCAGATGACGCTACGAGTAAAAAAATGGTGGCCGTAAAAGAGCTCGTCTCTAAGCATAAACACTCCACTTTAACTTTTTTTATTTTGCTCTTATATTTGCAGAATACAAATTGTTCTGCTTGTGTTCTCCAATTTCTTCATGAAAATGTATTTAATTTCAAAAATATATTCAATTTACAAACTGATGCGCCCATGTGATATCAAATAAAAAAGATTGGTGTTTTTTTTGTGTTTTTTCCCCTCTTAGTAGATGAAGCCACGATATATTTTAACTATCTTAAGATTTTAGAGAGTTTGGGGAACTATCTTATAGGTAAGACATTTTAAATCTAAGACAGTTCGTTCACACATACCTTATAACTTACACCAGATTGACACTTAAACTAATTTAACTTTAAAGCTGAATTCCCATGGGATGCGGATTTTGTGAATTCGCCAGCAAAAACCACTCGCGGTTTTTCAAGGATTTTCCCCCTAGCTTTTTTGCCCGATCTGTTTCTTAAACCGCTAACTAGAGGTCGCTGGCTTTTCCGACTATTGTATTTGGGCCAAAATTTACAGTACAGTTTTAACTTTTAACAACTTTGTTAAGTTTTATAAGCATGCATTTTTCATCAAATTAGTAGTATCCACTAAAATTAAATCAACACTAAATCCATTATTTCTAAAATTTTAAAGTTTATTCATAAAAAGACATCGAGAAGCTCCAAGGTGGGAAATGTCGTTTTATTTATACAGAAGCTGTAGTAAGAAACCAGAAGAAGTTATTTTAATTAAGAACACCAAATTAAAATATTTTCTCACTGAAAATCAATCAGGAAGATCATCAATAATTCCTGATTTCACAGGCCGAGATTCTTTATTTTTTAATTCTCTCACGTGCTCTGATGAAAATATTAGCTTCAGTATATATCCAAGTCATGATAAAAAATGTATTGATATTCTTTCTTAATTACAGTAGATCTTCAAAAATTCAAATTAATTGGGGATTTTTCTGATTTGGATAAAAATACAACTTAATAAGAAAAAAATACAGAACACAAACGGCATGGGAAGTAGTTCTACAATTGAGCTATTAAGCATTTTACCAAATGTCTATTTTAATTTTTTTACATCTCTAGGAGTTTAATAATTCAGAAAAGCATATGGAAAAGTTATTTCAATCTTCAGTTCTATTTACGAATTCCCCTTTAAGACATCAACTCACCGCTTATCTCCAGTATATACCGCCTATTTCCCATACAGTCTGCTTTATTTTTTATTATTCTCAGTAATCTGGAAGCCGCTCATAGTAACAAAGACGTTTCTTTTGTAATTTTATTAACTTAGCGAGTAGTTATCTCTTCTTAATTAGGATGTTTCTTTAAAATTCGGTGAAATCGCCTATCATGATTTGGTACGAAGCTTCAAAATAAAATGGATGATGTTATTGCTTAAAAGGGCTTTTGTATTGGTCGGAGGGAATCATATGACCAAAAACTGTAAGCGAATTTGCTGACTTCTTGAATATAAACCAAGAAAAAACGCAGGTAAATTTTGGACCAGTGAATTTACGAGCGGTTTTTTTCCTAGGCCTGTGATTGGCCTCTTCTCTTCATGTGGTCCCGTGAATCTATTTTTAAAAGAAAAGATCTATCTTCTTCAGAAAACGTAGGGAAAGTAGGGCAGCGTTTTTCGCTTCCGGAATTAAAACAGCATCCCATGGGAATTGGACTTTACTGTGAGAACGTAGTATAACAGAATGATTTATATACTTTTATTCTCCACGGTTGATTATGTTCAACTTACTCATAATTTGAAATACTGCTTATTACCGCGTACCAAGTCGAGACTTTTTTTGATTATGTCCGATTCAAAAGGGTGTTGGCTTGTACGCAGATCTAAAGCGTTTGAAAATTTTAGTAACGGAATCAAGTCTTGCGAAAGCCTCCTCATGATTATATTAAAAAAACATATCGGCTGTTAATACACAAAATTGAAACACAATTTTATAAAGGTCTGTCCGAATCAGAGTTTTCGAAAAGTTCGTGGAAATTGTCATCAGTCATTTTGAGATATCCGGATAACTCTCGCAATCATTTTCAGTGATTTCTGCACTATTATTTTCTTCTTCGGAGGTGTTAAATTTTCACCCGGCTTAAACGCGGGTTTTGAATTGTAGGTCAATTTGTCAAATAAATGCGTACTTTCGGCTTATAAGCGGTAATATACAGTACTTATAATTTCATTTCTTAAATTGTTAACTAAAATAAAGTTGCCTTTATAAGACTTTGTTATTTAGGAGTTGCCTATTTCAGATGTGCATAATATGTAGAGAAAATTTTCAATGTTTATGTAGTTTTTCTAACGAGTAAAGTTAATTTTAGTTTTTGTAAAATGTCTTGACATTTCTTTTAAAAAAAGGACCTCAAACGATAGATTGATACAGAAAGCCTACAATAAAGTTCAACAATTTTGCATAACACAAGAATCAGATAATTTTGGTATAGGCTAATTTTGAGAGCACGTACGTTTTATCGATCAAACTAATAAAGCCAAAATTTTTTATTGGTTTAGTTTTATATATTAAAACTAGCGGATATGCCCGGCCTTGCACGGGTGGAGTGTATAATTTTTTTTTAAATTAAATTTTCTCAAAATATATTTATAATTTTTAAATCAGCAATTACCAATCATCCCGGTACCCCAGACGCCTTTTTCCTATCTCGGTGTTCCCGGTAAATTTTCATATCCCGGTGTTCCCGGTAATTTTTCATATCCCGATGTTCCCGATAATTTTTCATATCCCGATGTTCCCGGTAATTTTCCTATCCCGATGTTCCCGGTAATTTTCCTATCTCGGTGTTCCCGGTAATTTTTCATATCCCGGTGTTCCCGGTAATTTTCCTATCCCGATGTTCCCGGTAATTTTCCTATCCCGATGTTCCCGATAATTTTCCTATCCCGATGATCGAGGTAATTTTTATATCCCGGTAATCCTGGTACATTTTTCCTATCCCGATGTTCTCGGTAATTTTTCTTTTCCCGGTGTTCTCGGCAATGTTTCCTAGTAAATTAATGAGTCTAGTGAACAAAAATAACAAATTTGAAACAATAATAATAGATCTAGTAAATTGAAAAGTCTAGTGAACCGCTTCATTTGAAACAATGTTTTATTTTAAATTCGTTTTCCATGAAAAAATAATTTAAAATTTTTCATTAATATTTAAATTTTAAAGGAAAAAAATCTTGAAATAAAGGAAAGTAACGTTTGAAAATAAATTATTTGAATTTATTTTAGCGTTTTCACAACTTATATCCTTTTTAAATGGACAATTATAGAGTTTTTCCTGTTAAAATATTTGATTTTTGGAGGTTTTCATCTCGTTAACAATAGTGAGTCGAGCAGATCTGCTCTAGTAGAGAAATGGAGAAATAAGCGTTTCGGGCTATAAATTCGTTAATTACTCGTAATTATTCGATTTTAAAGCTTTGAAAACTATCCCAAGTTACTCCCCGACTCGGAATACGTCTATACGTCGAGTTTGGTTTCGGTCCGTGGCCTATTTCAAGAGATTACCCCGGACATACCCACATACACACACACACACACATACACACATCGCCCGTTAGCCTTTTATTTATGGACGATGTCAACCGTAAAGCTAGTTATAGGTGGCAGCACAAGTCAGGGCCACGAATTCACTTCCGCTTTAAGCCGGAAGCCCATGATAAGCAATCGAGGCGACAATCCGAAGCTACGGTGTTTGGTAAGTATCGTTTTTTATAGTAACTTTTAAAACTGTTAATAATTTTTTTTTGCTTTATAAACGTCAGGTTTTTATGCTGAAAAGTTTCATTTCACTGAAGTTTCTCGATAATTTAGTGATATGTGTTGATTTGTATGCTCTGTGAGGATTTGTTTATGGTAACCTCTTGTGTTGGCGATTTAGCGATGGCGACTGATTGTATTCCATTAAAGGCTTAGTGTTAGTTTTTTTATAGTGTGATCTTAGTTTTAATTAATTGAAAATAATCAATGACTGAAAAAGGCCTTGTTGGCAAGTAAGGTTATTTCATTAATAGTCTTTTCCCTTAATATTATAGTTTATGTTTGTTGCTTATGTGTTAGCCTTGTTTTTCCATCAGAAAAATTATAGAACTTACAAATATACCACTCTCAATGTATTAAATTTGTAATTAAAATATGTTGAATAAAGATATCATTAGTCATATCATTTAAGTTTTGAGAATCGTCCTTTAATAGTTATATGGTACAGCTTAAGAAATAGTCCTTCCGATGCCTTGTTTACACAGCTCAAATGATGACTGACAAGCGTAGAGGTTTAATTATTAATGTTTTTATTCTTAGATCATAAAGTAATATTAATTGATTAATATTTTAAGATTAAACAAAAAGATTATAAGATATTTATGGTTGTCAGTCATCACCTGGTGACTGAAGGACTCATTCTTAAGCTGGTTTGCTTATGTATTACCTTATCTTATTTACAGGGAATAATGCTGTTTCTGAGCATTTCTTATGTTTATTTATCTGTATGTTTATTTTATAGGCTTTGTGATTGCTGTCTATTATAGTAGTAAGCTGTTCCTGCAATGCAGATTTGCAGAAAAAAATTCCTAAAATGCAGAAAATGCTGATTTTTGCAGCATAATTTTTTATTCTGAATGCAAACATTCCAACTCTCCTGTTTTTGGGAAGAGTCTCTTGTTTTTTTTGATGTTTTGTTAAAGTATGGAATTTGGATGAACTTCATTTCACTAACTTTGATTTTTTTTGTTAAACATGTATATTGGCGTGTTTTAGAAGTCCTTTTATATTGATTTAAAGAATGCATGTTTTCATAAGCGAAGTGGCTAAGTGCAGTTATTAACATTATGTCAATAAGAATAGCTCCTGGTTTTTAAAGTTTACAGGTTAGCAAATGTGAACAAAATTTGAAATAGATCAGAAAGGTATTTTCCATGTATCCAGACGCCCAAAATTGGCAAATTGACACATTCTTTTTCCCAAAAACTTATAAACGTCATTTTAAATAAATCTAGCTTTAAAAACTAATTGCTTAGATGCTGAGAAACATTTTCTGATCGATTCCAAACTTTGCATTTGTAAGATGGCAAACTGTAAAAAAATCTTTCAAAATAAGGGTCACCCTTATGTATATGAAGTAATGCTTATGTAGTATGTAATAAAGTTTGTGTAAAAAATAAATTTAAACTTTAATTTCAACATTTTTCTAAGAATTGCATTATTTTTTATCACTTAGGTTGCAACACGTCTCATCAGCTTTCACATATTTTATAAAGTTATTGCTTCAGGTGATTAAAATTTTTATGAAAAGTATTACATTTATTTTTTTACCTCAACTGCTTAGACATAACTTACTGTACCAACTTATTGTTTTAAAATAATTTGTATACATTTGAAAAAGTGAAAATGGCTTGGCACTCCGAATTTAGCTAATCACAGGTATAGTATTATTGCCAGATTACCTCGTATCCAAAGAGAAGACAGGTTTCTTTTCTAAAGATATTAAGAAATTTTAATTTTCAAAATTAAGTTCTAAACAGTTGAATTATTTTATAATTTTTGCAGTTGTTCCTACTACTGCAAATACTTTTTTCTTTCTGGATTAATATTGACCTTTTTATATTAGTTTCCATTTCACTTATATTCTTAATTGCATTAAGCTTCTATATTCATAAATATTTGAAAACAATGAATAAAGAAAAATTAAATACAACTTTATTGAAAATAAATATGCTAAATAACTAAAAATTATAAAGTTGTGGATCAAAACAAATTATGGAGGTTAAATAGTTAAACAGATTTAAATAATTATAAAAATATTTTTGCAGCCAGACAATGTGTCCCCGTTTCTAAAAAAATAAAAGGCTAAAATTTCAACTTCTGCCAACAACTCTTGAAAATGTTCTGTTACAGGTTAGGTAGAAATGAAATTTTTGCAGGATTTTGAGCCTAGGACACTAATATGTGTAACTATCTAAAAAAATCATATTTTTAAAATAGAAAGGAAATGCAGGTTCTTGAAATTGAAAAAGTAAAAATTCATGAAAAAACATTTAAATCAAGTATACTCACTTTAAAAATACTTTAATTCAAGAATTTTCTTGGATTGTAGAAGATAACATGCGTTAAATTGTAAAGAGTGAACTCAAGAAATTTGCATAAGAATATTTGAAGTAGTTTCAGAGTTAAGTTCTGTTCAGTTAAAAGTAGTAGTAGGGTAGTTTTAGAAAGCTTATTAAACATAAACAGGCTATAAATTAAAATAATAAATAAAAATTCTATATTTTTCGACAAAGTGACGATTTCAACCCAGTCAGTTACCTTAACATGAAAACATCTTCTAAAGCAAGGGTCTGTGCAAAGCAAAAATTTTACTACTGTTTTGCGGAACCTTCACAAATTAAATTTTTGAAAGAAAGTTCTGTTAAGAAGCCATATTCTCTTAATAGTTAACTTTTTACCCATTTTAGGCTGAATTTTCCTTTGATACTTAAGACTTACATAAGACTTTGAACATATTTTCACAAATTCATTGAAATTTTTTCACAAATTAGCACTAAATTTTTAAAAAAGTAGGTACCTCTTACAAAAATCTAAACAGTTAAAAATTAATTTACAAGCGAAGAAAAAAATTTAGCTAAACAAACTAAATGTTACAAAGAATTTATGTAAGAACATGCTTCTTGTAAAACCTAACAAGTTTTGGCTTTCATAACCTCCAATATTCTTCATTGAATTTGACCACCTGGACTAGCATGTCTTTATCGGTGTAGGTGACTAAACACTGCTTCAGCTGCCAGATGTCCATTTGCCCCTGGATTTGATCGTAATAGGGGCCATTCATCCTCAGGGTCATATTTTCATCTAGGAAAAAGCTTTTAGGGTTTATATCCAGGATTAGGAGGCCTTTTCCCCTGTAAGGGCACTTGATTTCCAAGAGAGTCTGCTTACAGCAGTTACACTGTGCGATTCCATCCGGAGTTGCCCCAAGGAAACCAAACTCCTTATCGATGAGGAATCCAGTATGCTGTACCTGTTGTGGAATCAAACTTTTAATCATATAATTTAACTTTTGATTTTGGTTTAACAGTATCTTTAAATTGTAATTGTGTTTGTTTTTACCACTTAAGTTTTTTGTTTTGACTTCCCTTATGATTTGGACTTACTGCCCATTTCTATGGTTTCTCTTGAACTGGAGCTCAAATCCATCCGCCCCCACTGAATGGGTAGGTCTTCATAGAGCTTACCTTGCCCCATGATTTTCAGGGTTACAATTTCAGCACCAGTAGTGCACCTAAGAACTCTGCCAAAATGCGAAGCTGTTAGTCTGCCTCGTCTTTGGCACCTCCAATCTGGGGACTTAGACTGCTCCCCAGGTATTTTCTTAGCAACATTTCACACAGTATATTAAACTAGGGCACCGTTTACATACACCACTGAAAATGTCGGGTGAAATGCAGGATAACATAACATGTGATTTAAAAACATAGAAACTAATAAAAGTTTCATATAAGAACAAGGTAAAATACTGCATTATTTAAAAGAAGATGACATTCAAATTTAACCAAGATTTTAAAAAATCAGAACTTTAACCTATTAATATTCTGTCTTCTGTATAGCTAAATACTGCCCGGCTGTAAGGGATGACACAAATATCTTCCATTCAGCTCCTAGTGAAGATGAGACAACCGAGAAAAGTTTGTTATTGATGTTCCAAAGAAACATTCAAAAACAAACCTCTCTCAGTTTTATGTTGTTTGCCTGCTTCTGAAATCAAATTCATAAAAAATAACAAGGTTTATTATTGTAATATATTTTTTAATTTGACATTCAAATTTAACCAAAATTTTAAAAAATCAAAACTTTTACTGCTCAATATTCTGTCCATCTGTAAGACTAAATAGTGCAAACATAACATGCCATTTACAAACTCAATCATCTTGCAATCAGTGGCTTAGTACCAAAATTTGTTTACTTTCAATATAGAAGCCAGCAAATTCAATAATAACACCAGATAAAAAACAGTTTCCAGTTTTTCAAACAAAATAGTCAAATTTCAGTTCAATATTCCATTATCTTTCTCTCTAAATACCACCAAGCTGATTTGGGCACCAAATTTTAGAAATGCCTATTACCACAGATTCCTAACTTATTAAAATATTCAGCTATGTCAACAAAATTTTTGAGATGTTTGAATATATTTCGTGTAAAATAAACTTAAGATATTTAACGAGATAGTTTAATTGATTTGAACCCACATTTCATAAACTTATATTATACACATGTTATAACAGTACACTTGGTGGCTTTTAGAAAAATGAAAATTGGCGATAATCTAAAACACTGTAGTGAGACGGCAAGCCAAGTTAATTGTAATATTGTTTATCAAGAGTTATTATTATTGTTGGTCATATAATGTTTATTTGCATTGGGGTCGTTGGCTCCTGAAAATTGGGGGGACGCCTCAAGGATTCGGGATTCCTCCCCAAATGTTTTTTTAAAAACAATTGAATAACTACCCAAAAAATAATCCTTTTCTATTTCGCCCTCGTCGTTTATAACTTTTCCCTAAAAGTGGGGTCCTCCCCCATAAAAATTTGAGAAATTCAATAAGATTACAGTTTCAAAATAAAATTTTTGTTTTAACCAGTGCTGTAGCTGGATTTTTCATTTTATGTATCCCCCTTAAGTCCTGTTAGTGGCCTCATCGTGGCAAGGGGGTGGCACTGGGAGGAGTGGGTGAAGTACGTCGGGAGTGTATACTCCTGGTAGGGTCACCCAAGGCGTGAAGGCCACTCCATCTTTCCCAGCTAACACTAACAGGCATGGAGCCAAGACAGACCTACACCCTCGGGTGCTCCAGTCTTTGTACAACGGAGGTTGCATTTTTCTCCTATGAACATGTTGATATTGTTTTATGTATTTTAATTGTACCCATGTAACTGGACAGTGGTGGATCCAGGATTTGATTTTGGGGGGCCAAGAATTTTCACAATCCAATTTAATCTTCTTATTAATGGTAATCCAGAAAAGGTAGTGAAATATCCTACTCAAACCACTAAAAGGGGGTTGGGAGTCCTCCCCCAGAAAATTTTTGGAAATTAAAGTAAAAAACCCCACTTTTTCAACTTGTTATGGTAAGCCTCATCTGAATTTCGGATGCAGATATTTTGCGTTTTGACAAACTTAGTAAAATATTAACGTTTTTTAGGGGGTTTCAGTCCAAAAGCCCCCCGCTTCGTAGATCCGCCACTGTAACTGGACATACCGTCTGTTTAGGATACTTAATAAATAAATAATTTTTATTTTTTAGCTAGTAACATAATTTTTTTGTTGGGGTAATGGTTTCCCATTCTCACTTGCTTCACCCTGCTTTAAATGAAATCGTGTTCTAAAAATGGGGTGTCCCGTATACACCTCAATTAGGTGCCATTGGTATATTGACACCGATCCTTTATGATTAAAATTCGCAGAAACACTCATTTAGTAAATTTTCTATCCCCCTTAAAAGTAAAAAAGTTTTTTAAACAATGTTCCCAATTATTGGGGGGGACGCGCCCCCCTGGCAATGTGCCTGTGTTCGCCCGTGCCCCGTATTGCCCGTGTTTATTTGTACTCAATGAACTGTATTGGTCTTAATAGGGTATGGTAATTTTAACAAGTTCATTATTCCCCGTTATTAGTTAAAGATTTCGCCTTTTTCAAAGAAAGAAAACCGGCATTTTGGCCTATGTAAACAGAGTGTAGGAATACTAAACATATATTTATCAATAATAAACCCATTTACACATGGGCGGATTATAGGGGGTGTATGGGGGTGCAACGCACCCCCAACTTTTTAGAAAATTTCATTTTTATAGGGGAAAATCATGTTTTCAAAGCCATCAGGGACAGCTTGCACCCCCAAGTTTTCCAGTACGCACCCCCAGCGTTCACTATTTAAATCTGCCCATGTATTTACATCTTTTATTTCCCTGTTTTTGTGTTACCTTTGCTTTGAATCACTACAGAAAGAAAAATATCTTATAAGATCAATGAATAAGTTGATAGCTAGTTTAAAGATTGCGAAACACTGCAAAATTATTCAGAAAATTTCATTGATCCAAAATTGAGTAGGAACTATGAATAATGCATGCCTTTTTAGATGTCTTGTTCCATTGGCAAGGTAAAGATGTATATATGTTAGGAAACAAGAAATTATTATATAAAATGTAGGCAACATTATATTCATTTCTTACACCTAAAAAAATTAAATAAACTATTGCAACTATTTTATACATTAAATAAAATCTTTTTTTCTCAGCATAGATTTTTCAGTATTTTCAAGTCTATAAAAAGTCCCTGGTGCAACTCTTTTTTTCCAATTGCATGGAAATTTTTCACAAATGCTCTTACTATATGTGTACATAAATGTTACTAGAAATAATTTTGGTTTGACATATTTTAAGGTAAAAAAATTATTTTCATAAAAAATATAAGATTAAGTAATTTATTTGCATAATTTTTTTAAAAGGTAATATGAAAACAACACTTAGTAACTTTTATTTACATGCATACAATGAACATTTATAAAAAAGTTTGGTATGTGTGAGTAAAAATTTAAAGCACGAAACATTTTAAATTATGGTAAATGAAGGATAATACCCCAATTAAAATACTGAATAAAATATACTTACTTTAATTATCACGTAAAGACGAGGACAGAGACAAGAACACTTAAAAAATAAAATGTCACATTGCATCTGGATCATTGAATAAAAAAGTGTTAACTGGTGTTAACAAAGCATTCTTCCACCCGGGGAAATTCCCTTTTGGGCACAGCGCCACCTATTGACAATCCAACAGTAATTATTCGACCTTTTAAAATTCAAATATATTGCTATTGAAAATATATTTGTCAAAATTTAGATTAATAGTTAGTTTTTTATATTTTCAATATATGCTAAATATTTGAAAGAAATTCATTTAACTATTAATTCATTAAATTAATTCTAGGTAATGCTTTTTATATGTATCACTTGGAGTATCTAAGTACCTATTCGCCATATCAACCTTTAAATTTGAAAATAAAAGTATAAGACAATCAAGAAATTTAATTTCAAGATTGCATGCTCTTAGAAAATACACATACATACTTTATAACATTGTATACATAACTTTTAATAGTATATAATATGCAATGACCATTCCATTCCTAATCCAATAAGAAAGTTGTTAAACATACCAGAATTTCAATTGGGAATGATCCTCAAATGATTTTGAAATGTTGCAAATGTTGTGAAACGTACCTGATTTTCTAATACCAATGATTAGGTCAATATTCAATAATAATTGAAAAAAAATTGATGATGGTTGAAACAAAATCAATCTGTCTGAATCGGGCTTAAAGAAAGAAAAAATTTCCTTAGAAATGATATTAACTATGAATATGAATATTAAACTATGAAGAGAAATACTAAAACATATGCATTTACGTAACAAACTAATGTGAAAAAACTGCAAGTACAACACTTATCTCTCTACTAATTCAAAATATATTCATAGAAAAAACGTATTTCGTGACGGTGACAACTACTAAATTCAAGAAAATTATAAAAAACCTACCCGAGTCCCGAGTAAACAACTGATTTTGTTTATTTATCTTGAAAAATAAACAGTTTTATGTCAGATATCGCCAAAAGGGCAACAACTCTCACACTTAGGTAACCCACCATACCGGAAGTCAAAACTCGGCCCGGAAGTCGGATTGTTTGTTTACATAGTTGACATCGTCCATACAGAGACTAGCGGATATGCCCGGCCTTGCACGGGTGGAGTGTATAAGTATTTTTATTTTGATTTTTCTTAAAATACATTTATTATTATGTAAATCAGCAATAACCAATCTTCCCGGTATCCCAGGCGCCTCTCTCCTATCCCAGTGTTCCCGGTAATTTTAAAATCCCGGTGTTCACGGTAATTTTTTCCTGTCCCGGTGTTCCCGGTAAATTTTCTTATCCCGATGTTCCCGATAATTTTCCTATCCCGGTTTTCCCGGTAAATTTTCTTATCTCGATGATGTTCCCGGTTATTTTTCCTCTCCCGATGTTCCCAGTAATTTTTCCTCTCCTAGCGGATATGCCCGGCCTTGCACGGGTGGAGTGTATAATTTTTTTAAATTAAATTTTCTCAAAATATATTTATAATTTTTAAATCAGCAATTACCAATCATCCCGGTATCCCAGACGCCTTTTTCCTATCCCGGTGTTCCCGGTAATTTTTCATATCCCGATGTTCCCGGTTATTTTCCTTATCCCGATGTTCCCGGTACTTTTCCTATCCCGATGTTCCCGATAATTTTCCTATCCCGCTGATCGAGGTCATTTTTATGTCCCGGTAATCCCGGTACTTTTTTTTCCTATCCCGATGTTCCCGGTAATTTTCCTTTTCCCGGTGTTCTCGGCAATGTTTCCTAGTATAATGAGTCTAGTGAACAAAAATAACAAATTTGAAACAACAATAAAAGATCTAGTCAATTGAAAAGTCTAGTGAACCGTTTCATTTGAAACATTGTTTTATTTTTAAGTCGTTTTCTATGAAGAAAATTTACACTTTTCCATAAATATTTAAATTTTAAAGGAAAATATCTTAAAATAGGGGAAACTAACGTTTCAAAATTAATTATTTGAATTTATTTCGGGGTTTTTACAACTGATTTAGTTTTTAAATGGACAATTATCGAGTTTTTCCTGTTAAAATATTTGATATTTAAAGGTTTTCATCTCGTTAACAATAGTGAGTCGAGCAGATCTGCTCTGGTAGAGAAATGGAGAAATAAGCGTTTCGGGCTATAAATTCGCTAATTACTCGTAATTATTCGGTTTTCGAGCTTTGAAAACTATCCCAAGTTACTCCCCGACTCGGAATACGTCTATACGTAAAGTTTGGTTTCGGTCCGTGGCCTATTTCAAGAGATTACCCCGGACATACCCACACACACACACACACACACACACACACACACACACACACACACACACACACACACACACACACACACACACACACACACACACACACACACACACACACACACACACACACACACACACACACACACACACACACACACACACACACACACACACACACACACACACACACACACACACACACACACACACACACACACACACACACACACACACACACACACACACACACACACACACACACACACACACACACACACACACACACACACACACACACACACACACACACACACACACATACATCGCCCGTTAGCCTTTTATTTATACAGAGTTTTTTGATTATATTTGTAAAGCTAAAAGGTTTTAAAAAGAAGAATAACATTTAATGTTTGATAAATACTGTTTACCATCGGTTAAGAAATTAAAATTCGAAGAAATGCCAGAAACACATAAATTTGGAATATATTAAAAAATATTACTTTAAAATATGAAATACCCCTTGAAATAAAAATTTTATTAAATGTTTGCTCATTCAGATCAAATTTCGCTGTTTGTTGATTAGCAAAGAGTATCAAATTGCACAGACTTAAAATATCAGTCTTACTCCAAAACAATTGAAATTTTATTTTCAGAAAAAAATAAACCGTATCAAATCGCCTGTATTAAATTACAATCGTCGGTAAAATTATTAATTAAATTATCAAAAGTTTTTTTCATTAATTTTAGCATTAAAAATTATTCATGTGTGTACAAATTTTATTATATGTCATATTCATCATTTAAACTGAGGTTAATATTTCTGATTCTAATGGAAGATTTTTGTTAGAAATTAATTAAGTTCTTCAGTAAAAATATGCACAATATTAAGATATTTCCAAGAATTTTGTAGAATATAAATCAATGCTTTCTAATTACTTTCTATGCTTGCCTTACTAGAACTAAATAACTTTCATATTTAACTACACTAACATATTACAGAAACTCATTAAATCTAATTTTAGTAAGAAACCAAGTGTATATAAAACATGATGGTAGGATTGATAAATGGTGTTCGACAAAATAATAGATCCCTCTAAATTTCTAGAAAGACGTTTAAAAAACTTTAAAATGTCGTACTGATAAGAAACAATGGTCCTAAAACGGTTTCATATAACTTTAGGAATCTTCTCCCTTTTATTTAGACAAACTGCCAGCTAAAACTTCTTTTCTTATTTAGACACACTTGATCCTTATGCTTTTATCATCCATCGAAGGTTCCATTCCTCCCTAAGCTCTTAAGTTTTTAATAACAGTGAATAACCATTCCTGTCCGTAAGAAAGTCGACTATTTTGTTGGAAAATCTTAAAAGAAATGATGATTTCTTGAATGAAAAATATCACCCCTATTAGTAATAAATGTCAAAGGTCATGAACTCCTTAACCTTCCTACCCCGCATGGAGTCTGAGGCGACTCCAAAGCAGAGGTTCCCAAACTATTTTGGTCGTGGAACCCCCAAATTTGTTACCAATGATCGCGGAACCCTGAATATTTTTTAATCAACGACTTTTCAAAATTTAATATATGATATTAAATGAAACCAGGCGTGGATCAAGCACGGGTCCAGGGGGCACTTTTCCAGACAATCAATCACCTTTACATTTTGGTTAAAATGTCAAATTTTGTAATTTGACTTGTAAAAGTAGAGTTTTAACTCATTTTAAGAAGCTTTTTGGGACAAAAAGGAGGAGAATTTTCCAGACCATAACCTTTACCTTTTGACAAAAAAGTCAAAATGTTAGGGATTTTCCAAAAAGTATAGCACAAGATCCCCTTGTTATACCATGGGGGGGTCTGGGGGTCTTCCTCCAGAAAAAAATTTTGTAATGCGACTGGTAAAAGTAAGGTTTTAACTCATTTTGAGAACATTTTGGGTACAAGGGGGGCGGCGCTGTCCATTCTTATTTTTTACACCATTCTATTTTTTTTAATGAAATAAAGTTTGTCACATGGAATCCCTAAATTTTTTCGTGGAGCCCCAGGGTTCCGCGGAACCCACTTTGGGAACCACTGCTCCAAAGGCACTTTGGTGTTTGATATCTCCCGTCGATTTTAGTTTCGAAGGTTTCCAATGCTAGTATTTCTTAAATACGTGAAGTTTTACAATGGGTAAAAATTTTAGGGATGTTATTAAATTTTGAAGCATGATGGAAGAAAGAGACACATATTGCCCCTCTGGGATCTTCTCAGACCCTAGGCACGAATATGGTAAAATTAATGGAGATGTTTAATTTTTTTTGTCATATTCTTGATAAATCAAGGTTCCTGCTTTCGTTTTAGTTGTGTAGAGATTTCTTGGAGGGCTACAATGTGTTGATATTTTAATTTTCGTTACAGTATAAAGATTTGGAGAAAGTGCATTGAATTTCGCCTAATTTCTTAGTTTTTTCTTTCATATTCTGAGAAAATGGGCTATTTTTATATACTTTTTTCGAGGAACTGATTGTGGAAGCAAAAACAACCTCAGACAACTGGGTACCATTATTTCCTGTGAGCTGGTTCGTTACAAAAAATACAAAGATTTATGGCATTTTTATTCGGTTTTCTTGGAAAAATAAGATGTTTGCAAAGATTCAAGGGTATTTATGGAATTTCAGAATGTTATTTCGAAGAAATATTAAAAGAAAAATCTAATTTTTTGCGTGGCAATCTTAAAAAAACGTGGGCAGCTCTCTTTCCAAACATTACTGAACCGATAATTTTTCACTTGGTTATTTGAATTTTAAAAAGATAGTCCGTATTTCAACTGTAATAAAATAATTATACAAATTTATATAGAGCTTCTAAACATACCGCTAACTTCATAGACAAAATAATCAAAATTATACTCGTTTTTTATAAGTAATTTAAAAAATAAACTAATAAATTATACCCGTACAACTCCGGGTTTATCAACTAGCTTACCCTTTAAGCACTGCAACTATGAAACATTTTAAGTATATTACTGAATTGTAATTTTTCGTATTTGTAATTTAATTTTTTTAAGTTTCAGACACTATAAAGTAACGTACATCACAAAGTTTGAAAAAGACAAAATCCCTAAAAAAATGAACAAAAATTGAGAAATTCAATACAAATTATTCAGAAGAAGGATTTTTGAAGTAAATAATAGATAGCATTTGCAATTTAAGATATAATTACCCTCTTAATAGAGTAAAAGACAACTTTTACGCACTGGGTCTAGATAGACCCCACGAGGGGGAATATGTGACTATTTTTTCAAGAGGGTAGGAAGGTTAAAGTCAATCATGCTAGATTTGTAAATTCTTAAATATTGTCTAATGGGGAATACAACGATTTTCCAAATTTAATTTATTTTGATAGAGATTCTTTAAAAATTTTAATTTTAAATTTTTTTAAATATGATAATTATTTAATTTTAAAAAAATAAATAAAAACTACAATGCGCAGAAGGGGGTTACGGGTTAGGCGCATGACGTCACTTCTGTCTTTGGAATGAGACACTTGTACGAAAGCGTATTCGGAAATGGTTAAATCCTTTCCTTTGAAATAATAAATATTGTTTGAAGATTCGGGCGAAAGCAGAAGTGACGTCACGTAGGCCACGCCTCCAATTCTAGCGAGCGTAATTTTGGAAAATTAATTTTAAAAACCTAATGATAAAGAAAATCTAAAATATTTGAAGAAATGAGTTTCATAAAACCATCAATGATTTCCAATAGTCGAAATCTTAATTTCCACACGTGTTGTATTCCCAATTGAGCACAAGCGTAGTGCACTTAAATCCCAGACATAAACTAAGTTTATGAGATTAAATAAATGAAATGAAATAAATATTAATAACTCCAATTAAATTTTTGTCATTACCGGGAGCTAATGAAAATCTACCAAAGTTGTAAGACATTACAATTTCTATTTTTCCTCGATCATAACTGCGACCGGAAAAATCTGTTACAGCCAAATTTCCCGGAAATGGATGGGGGAAGCGAGTTGTTTTTACCATAAGATGGCAAATTTTATCGTATAAAATCAATGTTGCGATTGCATTTTTAAACTGAATTTTACTACGGTTTGAAACAGTAACCTTTACGTTACATGCTTTTTAGGTTCACCAAGCCCCTACACTTTTGATACTAGCGCTTGTTCCAATTTTCCCCTGATTTCCAATTACCCTACCTGGCCCTATCGCGTTTATTGAATATTTAGTACAGTTTACAGTTACAGTTTAGTAGTACAGCTTAACAAAGGAACATCCCTCTCAAAAAAATCGAGCGTTTTTTCAGATAACGAGGAAAAACAAAGACACTTTTTGAAACATAGGTATTTGAGATATCGAAGATCGATACATATAACAAGGGGTATACTGTAATATAAAAATTGAGTTTAAATCTATTTTAATAACAACCCTGTCTCGTAAAATATCTACACAGTCAAAAAACCATTTAGAAGCAGTAGAATAAGACAGTAGAAACTGCATTGTAAAAAAATATAGCCTCCCGATAGTAATAGTAACATATTGGTTGATAACAAAGCAAAAAGGAAGAAAACGCACTACAAGCAAAAACGTCAGAGTTACTCGAAGAAAAGAGTAGTAAGAAGATAAAACGGAGCATGAGGGAATTACCAGAAAGCTGCTTCATCGAGACTTTAACTCTGTACTGAGGATATGTGTGTCCTTACGGGACATTTAAAGCTGCCCCTGTGGGATAACAATCGGCAACAATTTCGTTTCCTCATCAAACACAATCCATTGAAGGAAACAGCAAACAGATTTTCTGTCAAACAGCAAATCGGTTTAACCTTTCGATGCAGCAAATGGATAAAATGCCTTAATTGCTTATACTGAGATCAGCAATTTTTTCCGAAAGAATAGAAAACCGTTAGAACACGCAAACGTATACAGGGGGATTCAGAACTTTAGGTAAAATGATAATGGAAGGTAAATGCATGGCCAACATGACATGTGATAGCAAGTCCTGGCTTCTATTTTGATAGCACTTTGACAATAACTCAGCTAGTTAAATCAAGTTGAATCAAGCTAGTTGAATCAAATTTAAAAAATTCATTCAAGGGAACTTTTGATACATTTTTAACATTATTAGCAGGATAATTTTAGTAAAATTTTTACCAATAAACCCAGTCCAGTTTAAGTAACAAATCATTTATACATTTTTCCAATTAAAAATAATTTAATTTAATTACCTCTGATATCTCTGAAAGCCGGTTTCGCATAGATTTCTCAGTTTATAAGAAAAATTAAACCTAAAATTTTAGGTTTTAATTAATTTCTTTAGGAAATGATTCCATCAACTTTAATTAAATAAATATAATTTCAGTAATTTCGAAATTTTGTAGCTTCAAAAATTGGAATAAAAATTTAAGTTTTTCTTCTTTTCTGGAGAAACTAGATGAAACAAGTAGGTACAGAACCTCTTTTCTGAGGTACAGAATTGAATTTAATTCAGAGTGAAGTAGAGTTGTCATGAACGATCAAAAGCGACGTCAGAACCTCTATCACACGTAACAACTTTCCTGGCTTAGTGTGGAAGAATATTAATGGTGTGGTTAAACCATTAATATTATTTCCATATTTTTAATCTGTCCCCTACATATTTTATTTAACGGTGTAAAAGTTAACGTTGCGATTCAAAATAATAGAACAGGTAGATTCATCTAAAACAAAAAAAAAACGTTTGATGTAAAACACAAAATCATAATAAAAAACTGTGAATATAAATTACTCTAACGCAAAAGAAAAAAATCTATTTATTTTGGAATTTTCTAGATTGTAAAACTTTACATTAATGTGTATTAGGGTGGATCATTTTCCTGTGGCGAAAAAATTTTTTTTTTAAATTCTATCTGGCACAGCAAGGAAAGGGTGCCAAATGGTCTCAAACTAACAAGTGTAAAATATTATTGCATTATAATAACTCTTTTTGCCTTCGGATTGGCCTCAAATAGAACAATAAAAAAATTTATAAGTTAAATTTTTTTTGTCGATAACTTTTTAAAGTTCACAAATAAGAACTTTATAAGCAATTTTAATCACATTAGTCACCTTCATGCATTATTAATACAAAAACAACTGCCAAAGTGGCAGTATAATATGCTATATAATATTAACAAGATCCGTAGAATAGGAATCTCTTTTTTGCTAACTAACAGTGGATTGTCAGTGGTACAGATTTTAAATATTGGTAGTTCATATACATTCTCCTTCAAGTTTGGTCAGTATAAAACGGTATTTTTAATTTTTCAAAATAGAAATAGTTGTATCTTTCATAAATATGCCGCGCTTTCGAAATTCAGCGGACAGTTATTTCACTGGCTGGTCTTGGGATCCAAATATGATCGCAAAATATGTTGAAACAATTGTCGAATGGATAGTTCGTTCATAGGTAATATCAGTTATTATTCGCTCAGTCATGATTTACCTAATTTTTTGCTATAGTAATAAACTGAAACCCTGCCCCATGATATTATACTTCTTTGAGGATTGACTCAAAATAGCTTCTTAGCATTATCTTATGCTTTCATAAAAGCTTAAATATAGCAAATTTAATTATTAAGGATAATTACAAGTAAATTTTGAAAAGTAATGTAGCTTATTTAAAAACTTAGATGATAATAATGTGCTTTATGCTGAAAACGGAGATCTACCGCTCTTCTTAAGAAAATTTTCAAAATTTGACTCTTAAAATGTAATTTTAATTTATTTTTGGACATTAAGGAATCATATGGGGACACTTGGGATTGACTATTCCTAATATGGCAATGAAATTTCAAGGAAAACCCCAACTTTTAAACTATTATCCAAATGTTTTCCTTGGGATTGAAACCTATAACCTCAAAAAGGTACCACCTTCTGACAAATCAATTTTTACTAAAAATTTAATGTTTTTACCATCCTACTCAACCGACAATAAAGGTTTCGCCCATTTTTATGATTCCAACAAGAAATTTTTGATTGCCAGTTCTCCATTGAGGTATTTCAAAATATGTTGTATTACAACTCAAGTATTTCAACGCTGGTTTCATTTATAATTATTTTATAGTCTTCAATGATGATTTTTGTACCATTGTGCACATTTATATTCATGACGGATTTGTGCAATCGAGGTAAAAGCTTGATTTTCGTTCGTCCATTTTCACATGAAATTACTAGTATATTAATAGAAAGTTTGAAGGTATTCCGGAGGCAAAAATAGTTATTATAATCGAATAATATTTTAAACATGTTAGTTTGAGACCGTTTGGCACCCTTTTGTTGCTGTGCCCCTGGGAAAATGTGAAAAAAATATTTTTGACCCACCCTAATGTTTATAGCCCTATCCGTGTCTAATCCAGCATTTTAATAATAATAAAAGTTTTTGATGGGCTATTTTGTCCCTAAATGGTAAGCTTCAATATGAGAGGTATTCAAGAGACTTCTAATATGCGCCAGAAGATAATGTTTTCATTATAACACGGTAATTTTTAGACGTATACCTACATTTTTACAATTTACAATGCATCCATACACCTAATCAGAAATGTAAATGGAATTTGATCAAATTGTAAATCATTTTATCATTTATTGCAATACTTAAAATCTTCAGAGTTTCGCCATCCTTATATGTTTCTTGTAAATATTAGATACAGGTAGTTCGAGGCCTAACTACAAATAAGAATACTAGAACTAACCATAGCAATTTTCATAATAAACACAAAATCCCCAAATTGAGCAAGTACTTACGCTTAGTAAATTGAGCCGAAAATATTTACAGCAAACCAAGCTAATATCTTTAGCAAACAAGAATTATTTAACTTGTATTTGGTTCATTCATTTAATTTCCTCTCATTTTAACTCTAAACCATTTTAATGTATCATGAAAAGTTTCTTTTAGTCAGTCGTCTCTTTGAACTTAAAAGGACCAGGCATATCCTTTGAATCAATCGAAACAACTACATTGATGGATTCGAAAAAAGGTAATGGTTGACATGAAAATGTTGTGCCTACATGACATTCCTTAAAAAGATGAATGTACTTGAAGAGTTCAGAATCGTTAAAATAGAAAATTGTCTCTTGGGAGATATCTTTCTTATTTCATCGAAAATCATATGAATTACAATTCATTCATTCTCACAAGACATTCCCTCTCATAAATTTATGTATCTAAATGATAGCTTACAGCTTTCAAAAATGACTTATTGAGTTAGGGGACATCCATAAATTACGTGAGGTCGAAAAGGGGGGAGGGGTTTGGAAAAATCTCACCGAGAGGGGAGGGGGGTAGATTAAAATCTCACGTCAATTTTTTAAGTTAGAAATTATACGATTTTCCTTTTTTTAAGTATGAGAAAGGAATACACACAGATAAGATACTGTGGTGATTTTTAGGCTTAATTCTTTCTTTCTCAGTTTGAGCGAACCGTTGTTTTTTTCATCTCTTTTGCAGGGTCATAAATTTTCTCAATCAAAATCATGCGGTTTTGCGCGGCCGTTTGCCTGTTCATCTTTCGACACTCCCACGCTCGTAGCCTTTCTTGCACTAATTATTCGATTCCTCCTCCCTGTCGCCTGACTAGTCATAAGTTTTCCGTCCAACGTTATCTTTTAATCGCTAATATTTTAAATGAATGTCGGATATAAGAATACCTTGTTGTAACCCATTTAAAATTAAGTACATAATTTCTTTACTTCATTGGCAGTTTTTCTGGTGTGAATGAATGTCTATGGAATGAGTAAAGATGTATCATTTTAAGCTAGATATTGTGAAATTTTTTAAATAGTTTTGAGTTATTTTAATAATAAAGAAAACCTGTTGATAACATAATGTCTCCCCCATTATTAATAATGTAAAAGTTTGAGGTTCTATGAAGCACATAATACAAACGAATAAATAGGATAGAAAATTATTTTAAAAAGTTGTAGATAAATTTCACGTTGGGGGAGGGGGGGTCCAGATTTTGGAAAAACACCTCACGTAATTTATGGATGCCCCCTTATCTGACGTATAAAAGAGAGCTCTCGAAAATTATCCCTATTAATCATAGAGAATTGGAAATATTTTTTTCTATGGGAAGATACACACTTTTGGACTTAAATTATTTAGACACAAATAACACAAAATTGAGCTTATTTACTTTTAACCGTCGTTAGATCTAAGTTCATTCTTCTTCTCGAAAAAAAGTGATGTATTTGACATTTTTAATCAGGGAAAAATAGTTCACAGATAAGAAGATAAAACTGTTTAAGCAATCTAATGTTTACTGAATTTTAAGTGTTTTCCTTAATGCCAGTGTTTTTATTTACTAAAGACAATACGAACAGAAGTTTTAATGTCCCTCTTTTTAATTACTATTATCTTTTCTTAAATATATGTTTAGACTTAAGTATTGGAAACGTATTATTTAGGATTACTTTTTGTAATATTGAATGCTTGGGATAGAAAAAAGTCATGACAAAAATTCCTTTTCCTAAAATTGCTTTCTTAATCACGCATGTTGGATATCCAATTATTCTCTGCTTTTTGATTTGATAAAGAGTTAGACCATTTTTATGGAAATCTTACTGACTACTTTTTTTACTGGTTGATATAAATTTATTAAAAAATCTCACGTTTTTAAGAGGAAGGTTAGCAAAGTGTCTCCAAATTTAACTGTTAATTTTATTAGAATTCTTCGTTATTTATTTTATTTAAGGGTAATTACTTCAATTTAATTATTTATTTTACAACTGAAGAGAAATTTTTTTTATTTCCTACTGGACATTTTTTTAGTACTACTGGACATTATCCTTGACCACTGAACAGCCCTAGGAAGTACCTACTTAGCGTTACCCAGCGAGCACCTGTGGACCGAAGCCACGGAGGTGAGGTACTGTTACCCGCACCACACACATTTACTCGCACAACCCCTTTTTACAGGGGGGCCACATTCATTCATCACACTAGGACAGAAACTAACAGCCATGCTAAACGGGGATTCGAACCCCAGACGTACGGCTTCACAGTCAGATACGCTAACCATTAGGCCAGCACGTCGGCCTGAAGAGAAATATTTTTGGTATTATTAAGCTAGTTTTGATCTAGAAAATATTTTCATTGGAACAATAAAAACGGAAAAATAAAATCTAGTGGTTCAAATTCTTTCTTTAAATTCTTTCTTTATTTGTTACGTACACAACATGAACATTTTACAGTTGGAACAAACACATACACGAAAAAAAAAACCAGGAAGACATATGAGTTGCCCAGGGGTCAGAAACCCATAAGGGCAACCTAAAGGAGTTGTATTTAAAAAAAAATAGATTGAACATACAAATATACAATACATACAGACATTACACATATAGATATTACACATAGAAAATGGATAATAGTGGCATCGCAAGGCAAGCTTCAGAATGACTAGATTGGAAATTAGAGAGCGTTTGTTCTTTTTTTTAAAAAAGTTCTTCAATATTTTCTATTGTAAAAATAAAAAGCTTTAGTAATTTTTTAAACTTAATAGGGGATTTTTCTGTTTTTATGTCATTGGGTAAAATATTGTAAAACTTAGGTGATAAATAATCATAATTTTTATGAAGAATTTCTTTTTTTGCTTTAGGTACAAAATATAAGTTTCTTGAACGTAAATTATAAGTTAAATTTCGTAGGTCAGATTCGTTTGCTTGCTTAGTGAAATAAACTATTGTTTTAAAGAAAAAAAGGTGACGAACTGGTAAAACGTTAAGTTTTTTGTAAAGATCAATTAAAGGGAACTGATTGCTACTGCTTAGAAATTTAATGATTTTATTTTGAATTTTAATTACTGGATTTATATTTTGTAAGTAATCCCCACCCCAGGCCAGAATACCATAGCTTATTATTGAATTAACCCAAGAGTGGTAAAGTTGAAGCAAGAAGATCTTATTTATTATCTTTTTTATGAAGTAAAGTTTGTGTAAAATATAGCGTAGTTTATTTGTTAGGCAATTAACGTGGGATTTCCATTTTAGGTTTGAGTCTACATTTAAACCAAGGTATTTTATTGAAGACTAGGGGGCTCTGCCCCCTGCTCGCTATCGCTCACCAACCCCCGGAACTGCTTCGCAGTTCTTTGAAGATCGCTTCGCGATCTTAGCGAGCAGAGCTCGCTTGTTACATCTCAACTATCCAGTACAACCTGGAGCTTGCCTGCTTAGTTAATGATCATTTATTATCGAAACTTTTTATCTTTCTAACTTTTCAGTAATTTAATTCGGATCATTACCACGAAAATATCAAAATAAAGCTGTTACTGAAATATTATTTTTTAACTTATCAATAATTTAATGGATATGGGGCTACCGCCCCCTGCTCGCTTACGCTCACCAACCCCCTTAACTGCTATGCAGCTCTTCACAGATCGCGAAGCGATCAGTAATCTCTGCAATCGATCATTAGCAGAGTAAAACCAACTTAGCGAAAATCTTCTACCTTTCATCGGCACAAATAGCACTCTAAAAATCTAAATTATTTATTTCTATAGTAGTTCAAAAAATATCGGAGTATATCTTTAAAAGATTATTTACCAAGTCTATACTATATCGCTAGCAAACTTAGAGCAAAAATGTGCACCTAAAAAAACTTTTAAATTTAATATCCGTGCTCGCAAAAATCTAGTGAACAGGCAAATATAAAATTTTAAACATTTAAATAAACATTAAACACGTCTGATAAAGACCTACTAAAACTATGAAAAAAATGAAACTTTGATGCTTGATAATTCCAAAACTAATTAGAATTTTTTAAAGAATTAAACGTCAATCTCTTTCTAAAAAATAATAATATAAGTGTTTAAAAAATCATATTGATACCGTGATTAGTTTTCATTTTAGATAGAAAAAAACGAAAAAGTGTGAAAAATTTCGAAAATTAAAAAATTAATTACTCTAAACCAAATTCGAAATTCGAAAAAAGGGCGACGTAGTGCACATCTTCATACTTCAGAGTATTAGGCTGCAAAAAATCATAGTTCTGCTGCTAATAGATTTCGCTGAACTGGATTACGCGGCTAAAAAAGAAAAACTTCAACTTTGACCTTAAAAATACCCCAGAACCAATTATCACATCAGTTAGCTTTTTATTCGAGAATGTTCCCCATATATTTCTCTACAAACTCTTCGAATTTCATAAATTTCTATCAAGTAGTTTTTGCGTTATGAGAGTTCAAAGAGTTGAAAAATTAAATTTTCTGAAACAGCGGCGGCGGCGGCGGCGGCGGCAGCGGCAGCGGCGGCGGTGACAGTAACTTTTTTTTAATATAGAGAGATACTTGTTCAAGAGGGGGGCAATTACAATTAAGACCTATACAGTCATTTACATGATAATAAAGACGAAGATGCTCAGGAGGCCCGTAGATACTGAAATTGATAAATTTTGTTTTATTTACATTTATTGCTAATTTATTAGATATAAACCAGTGTTTAATGGTCAGGAGATCCTTATTTATGTTATTTTGTAGTATACTATAGTTAGAACATGAGTATAGAATTACAGTATCATCTGCATAGGTTATGATTTTACCATTTAATTTTAGTTTACAGAAGTCATTTATATAGATTATAAAAAGCAAAGGTCCAAGGATTGAACCTTGTGGTACACCAGACTTTATGTTTAATAGACTACTTTTAGAATTTCCCAATTTTACGAACTGTTTTCGGTTTGCTAGGTAGGAAATGAACCAATCTAGTTCACCGCCTCGAACCCCGATTGAAGATAGTTTTTTAATTAAAATTTCATGATTCACACTGTCGAATGCTTTTGAGATGTCTAGGAAAATTGCAGCTGTTTTGTTGTTTTTATCAATACTGTTATATGTATATTTAGTAAATTCTATTAGCGCGTTTTCAGTACTGAGACCCGGCAAGAACCCAAATTGATTATCAGATATTATATTGAAAGTCTTTAAATAATCATAAAGTCTGGCGTGTACAATTTTTTCAAGAACTTTGGAGAAAATCGGCAAAATAGAGATTGGTCGGTAATTAGCAAAATCATTTGTGTCACCAGATTTATGGATAGGTACCACTAACGCTGTTTTTAGGGAAGCAGGGAAAGTACCACTTGAAAGGGATAGGTTTATGATTTTTGTGATGATAGAGATATGGTGGTTTGCAGCAATTTTAAGGGCTTGAGATGTTATGCTATCATAACCAGGGGATTTTCTGTCGTCCAATGATCTGATAATTTTTTCAGTTTCTAGATCATTTGTTTCGGCGAGAAAAAAAGAATTTGATTGACTTGTTAGATATTTTCCATGGTTACTATCATTAGTGTATACAGTATTTGATCCCATATTTATAAAAAATTGGTTGATATTCTCCACTAGCAAATCATTATTTTCAGATAAAGGTATTTTGTCTTTTGCATTAGAGTTTGTGATTTTATTCACAAATTCCCATTGCCTTTTTACATTTTTACACTTTAAGAATTCAGACAAGAAATAATTATGTTTTGCGTTTTTTATTTTTATTTTCAGCTCTTTTTGTAAAGATTTATAATTATGTTCGTGAATTATATCAAAGGGATATTTTTTATGTTTTTTATATAGTTTTTCTTTAGTTTTGATCAATTTTAAGATTTCCTCGTCTATCCAGTTTTTTTTTATTTTACGATTTGGTAGCTCAAAGCAGTGGGTAAAATTGATTATAACATTTTTTAAAACATCCGCAAATCCGTCATATAAATAATTCACATTCTCAGAATTTTGATTTAAAGGAAAGGTATAATTTAATAGAAAATTGTTAATCTTATCATATTTTACTCTTGAAATCTTTACCTTTGAAATCTCATCCATGCTAGGATTTACACTGCATGTATACTTTAATTTACAGGCGATCGGATTATGGTCCGTTAAGTTATTGTTGAAAATTACAGATTCAGCACTGATATCAGAACTCCGTAGTATCAAATGATCAATACAGGAATTAGAGAGAGATCGAGTAACACCATCAATAAGGAAAGTAAAGCCTTCTGAACTAAGAAGGTTTTTATACTCTTCTATAGGATTTGAACATGTTAATATATCTATGTTTAGATCGCCGATTAAGAGCACGTTTTTAGATTTTAGATTTTTTAGCTTACTCGATAATTCAAAATTAAAACTATCAATGCTGAAGCTTAAGGAACGATATAAACAAATAATAGTCAAATCAAGAAAATTATTATACAGCAATATTGACTCAGCAGTATTCATAGAAAACAAGCAATCACTAAGAATATCTAAATGTTTTTTTACATAAACACCTATACCTCCAGATTTGTTAGAATCTCTACAATAGAAATACGAATCATAATTATTTAAATTATAGAGAGAGGTTTCATAATTAAAAATCCAAATCTCAGACAAAACAAGTATATCAATAAAATCAAAAGAGGAACTTAATAATGCTTGAAGTTCATCGAAGTTTGAGCGAATGCTTCTAATATTAAAGTGAACAATTTTTAAGTAGCAAGAATTATAAGTGTTTGGTTGGGAAAGGAAATTATTAAAATCGTTTAGGTTATCAACATAAATAAAGTTACATTCTTTATCAGCAAGAAAACCAAGAACAGATACTTCATTATCTGGATGCATTTAGATTTATAAGTTCGTCTGTACTTACGATACGGATAACCTTAGAGTTTTCGTTTTCCCTAATAAAAATCTTGCCATCTTTAACCCAAGCAAACTTAAAGTTGTTAGCCTCTTTAAATTTACGACAGTGGAAGAATAATTCCTTTAGCCTCGGAGTAAGATGTTCGTTGAAATAGATCGGATCGTTCTTATGTCTTACATTCACTTGCGATGCATTGATTCTTTTCGCCCTCGCAGCCTTTAAACACGTGTCTCGGTACTGTTTGTTAGTAAATTGAACTATGACTGGCTTTGGTTTGTCTTTTTTCGAAGTAGGGACTCTGTGGGCAATAGACACTTGATCCATCAGGTTAACCTCCAGGCAGGAGAAAACACTCGTTAAGACATCGTTAATGTTTTCACTTTCGGATTCCGGGAGATTAGTTATTTCTAGGTTTGCACGCCGAGAGTAAGTTCCCAGTTAATTTCAAATATTCTTATTCTTCAATCCCATATCATTTTGTTTACAACATTTTCCGTTTTATTTTCTATCATTAACCAGAAACAATAAATTTCATTCAAAACCGTGTTCACATCCCAAAGTTTATATTGAAAGCCATCTTTAATTTAGTGTAAAACTTCATTCGAAGAACTTCGGATCCCTCAATGACTACAAATCTGCTCTTCCGTGAAAATTATCAGAACTAGTTCCGCTAGTTTCGATCATCTTCGTTCCTCTGAATCTTTAATCAAGGATAAAACCGAAAACTTCTCCGAGTAACATTTTTCAAATAAGTATCTGACTCAGTTCATGCTATCTGTTAGTTCTTGTAAAACATAACTCGGCATTTCTCTAGAGGAGTTCATTAAAAATTATAATACCTGAATTAAGTGTTTCGTTGAAACGGGACTTTACCTTGAAAAGGTAATGGCCATGGGGGAATATGCGTAATGTAGATTTGGTTCTCAATTTAAATGGGAATTTAAGCTCTGAAAATTGTCAACATGATTGGGGAAGGAATTTTAGAAACATAAGTTTATAGAAAGGTTAATAACATGTGAAGGCGTGGTGCTTCGATAACAGTAATGGAGTATTTCTGTTGTTGTTGTTATTATTAATTTTCAATTTAAAGGAATTACTTCAGAATTATAGGCTGTTAAAGTTGTCTAAATCATGTTGCTAGAAAATAATTAGATAATTATTTTAAGAAAACTGCAATTTAGGCATTTCCTTGAAGCAATTTGCTGATTTGTTTTGGCTGAGTAATTTGACTTCAATCCTCAGATCTTTTCAGAGAAATTATTCAAAAAATTTTTTATTTATCTTGTTACACTGATCTGTCTCATATCAAAGTCAAAATAAATTCAATTATTCCAAAAAAAAATTATTCTATACTACACCACTACGAAAATATATTGAATTACCAACCTAAAACACCCTCTCATTTGCACGACATCAATGAATATCCAGTCTCTATAAGATAAGTGCAATTTTCCTCCCCATCCTCTAAAAATGTGCCCATCCCACGATAATAAATCTAGCATTCTCGTTACGATAACCCCTCTACTAACAAATAAAAAAAGATCTCCAAGACACCCCTGCAAATGAGCACGATGTTATCGTAAACTTTAAGCTATTTACCTTCCTTCTCAACAAAAAATAATAACAGGCTTCTCTCTCATGCATATGCATAAAAACGAGATTTAAATTGTTTATGCGCATCCAAGAATTGTTGGAACGCCTTATCTCTAAGAAGAGAACACCGAATCCCGAGGTATGCACCAGAGCGGCAATAATTGAATTACCTCTTTTTAGGCTAAAGAGGATAACTTTTCCTTCTTGTGGGTTCGTGGTAAAGATGTTAGTTTCTAAACAGTGAGGGTTTTGGTTAGAGGAAACATATTCTGCAAATGCAATTTTCATGCCAGTCTGCGGAGCATCAAAAGGCTTCTCGGCTTTTAAATATAAAGAATTCCCGACGGAGCTCCTCTGAAGGGAATGTGCCCAAAATAATAAGCCGGAGTACGGCTTTGGTTGTAGAGGAATGACTGCGAAATCTTAGAGTTGGGTAAGTTAATTTACTTTTTTTTTGGCTGTGCGTGTTTCAATTTTGTGCCTAACTGCTGGATACATTAGCCAGAAAATGAACTTACTTTGTTATGTGCTCTACTTCGCTTGAATGATGAGTAAATTTTGCAACAGTGTCTGAATTTTTCAAAGGCGTACACGAAAAATTCATCCTGACATTTCTTCATACAAATTCTCGTAAATATATTTGGAAAGTTATACTTTGTTGAGTTATGCATGTATAGTGCGCAACTTGAAAATATTTAATATATTTGTATTTATGTGAACCGCACTTGTTGTTTTAAAACATAGTATTATTGCTTTTATTTTATAAAAAAATGCGAAAAAAAGAAAGAAATTAGCTAATGTCACACACTATTTGGGTCTGAATTCAACAAATGTAAGACAATTTATTTCAAATTTTATTCTATTCATGTTTATTTAGTTTAGTATCTCTGAATTTTATATCTCTGAATTGAATACTTTATACAATGTAAGTGCATTTTTTTCTTAGTTATTTATAATTACTGAAATCAATTCGATTATTTTTATAACTGTTTAAAAACTGTTTGAGGTACGAAACACAAATAGGTTACATAATTGTAAAATAGCATCAATGTAAAAATAATGTGCAGATAAGTGAGTGCTATTGAGAGTTCCCTAAGAAAACGTGTTTAATTCAGCTGGATTCCCAAGTTCCTATCTCTTAAAACTATCTTCACATTCCAAACATTAGATTTTTTTGTATAAGTAAGCAATACTTTTAGTCATTCATTATTATCATAAGAAAATAGAAATTCCAATTTTCAGAATATGTATAGCGTTTTAGAAGGCATAACATGGAAGCCTAGCTAAATTCTTCTGTAAGGACTATTCTGCTAATGAGGTTTTTTTTAAATATATGATATTCTACAACTTTTTGACTAACTTTCAAACAGTTTTTGAGATAAAATTATGAGTCTTAAACTTGTCATCAGAGTCGCGTGGTTTCATTGAAAAGATCATAATTCTTCTATTCCTAGACCCCTTCACACCCCTTATAATGACATTAGCTCCGGTCGTTCAGCAGTTAGGTCTGTAATAAGCGTTATCACTGGACATGGACACTAGGGTGGGCCGAAAAAACCTTTTATTTTTTTTCGAAGTTTTAATAGCGCGGAAAAGTTGCGAATTATATAGACAAAGAAAAGGGAAAAAAAATTTTCAAAATCGGTTAATATCTTCCGATCGCGCAAAGGCCCCGAAGTTTGAAAAAATATGAAAAAACTTGATTTTTGCGATTATTTGTTTTTAAAAATCAGAGATTAAACTACGAAATATTGTTCATGATTTTTTTATGTGAAACTAATATAGTTATAGACATAATCGTTCAGATTCCATTCTTCTATCACTTTTTTTTCGTTAGATATAATTTTTTTAATGTTCATACAAATTTTTTAAAGTTGTTTTTCCTGCATTTTTAAACAGCTAATAACTCTAGAACTATACAACTTAAAAACTTGAAATCAGTCCCATTTTGTTTGTTAATTTTTTGTCTTTGATTTGGTGTGCATCATGATCATCATTTTCAAAAAGTTTTTTTTTAATTTGAAAAAAGTAAAAAAAAATTTAATAAAAAATTTTTTTTGAAAATTTTTTTTGAAAAAATATTAATAGCCTTTTAACTCTTAAAATGAACATAACTACCCAATTTCAAGTTGAAAATAAAATTTAATCATGTATAAAAAAATAAAAATAACCGTAATTTAGTCAAATCCCTAAACATTCCCTAAAATTATACACCAAGAGCGATTCACTCATGGAAAATTTATCAAATCACTTGAGGGTGTTCATATGACTTAAAACATGTAAAAAATGTCACATAAATTTCAGAAAATAAGACAATTAACAGATTCGGTTCAAAATCTTACAGTGCTAGTTCCCAAGTTTAAGTTAATTCAATTTGCATGAATTTTACCTGAATATTCCTTAGAAATGTGTTTATATCCAATTTTTTATGTTCTAAAACTTTTAATTTACTTTGATTTGACTTGTTAAAGTAAAAAAAAATTACATAATTCTTAGAAATTTTCAGGAGAAATGCATGCAAATTGAATTAACTTAACTAAATATGAAAATGTAAAATTTTCAATATTTTGGCAAATTTTGGGGCTTATGCGCGATCGGATTATATTAACTGATCTAAACCAAATTAAAACTGAATGTTTTTAGGCTCTATTAGAAGACGTTGCAAACTATTACGTTACGAAAACATCAAATTAAAAAAAAAACGCAGTTTTTTCATATTTAGTTAAGTTTGCATGCATTTCTGCTGAAAATTTCTAAGAATTATGTTTATATCTAATTGTTTTTACTTTTAACAAGTCAAATCAAAGTAAATTAAAAACTTAAGAACATAAAAAAATTGGATATAAACACATTTCTAAGGAATATTCAGGTAAAATTCATGCAAATTGAATTAACTTAAACTTGGGAAGTAGCACTGTAAGATTTTGAACCGAATCTGTTAATTGTCTTATTTTCTGAAATTTATGTGAAATTTTTTACATGTTTTAAGTCATATGAACACCCTCAAGTGATTTGATAAATTTTCCATGAGTGAATCGCTCTTGGTGTATAATTTTAGGGAATGTTTGGGATTTGACTAAATTACGGTTATTTTTATTTTTTTATACATGATTAAACTTTATTTTCAACTTGAAATTGGGTAGTTATGTTCATTTTAAGAGTTAAAAGGCTATTAATATTTTTTCAAAAAAAAATTCAAAAAAAAATTTTTTATTAAATTTTTTTCACTTTTTTCAAATTTAAAAAAAACTTTTTGAAAATGATGATCATGATGCACACCAAATCAAAGACAAAAAATTTACGAACAAAATGGGACTGATTTCAAGTTTTTAAGTTGTATAGTTCTAGAGTTATTAGCTATTTAAAAATGCAGGAAAAGCAACTTTACAAAATTTGTATGAACATTAAAAAAATTATATCTAACGAAAAAAAAAGTGATAGAAGAATGGAATTTGAACGATTATGTCTATAACTATATTAGTTTTACATAAAAAAATCATGAACAATATTTGATAGTTTAATCTTTGATTTTTTTAAAAAAATAATCGCAAAAATCAAGTTTTTTCATATTTTTTCAAACTTTAGGGCCTTTGCGCGATCGGAAGATATTAACCGATTTTGAAAATTTTTTTTCCCTTTTCTTTGTCTATATAATTCGCAACTTTTCCGCGCTATTAAAACTTCGAATAAAAATAAAAGGTTTTTTCGGCCCACCCTAATGGACACCCAATATACAGGGTGTCCGCAGATAACTGCCCACTCCCGTTAACTTTTGAGCCCCTGTATATAGTCATGAAATTGAGGTCTAGGTATAGTAAAGTGACCGTGCCCTATCCCATACAATTTTCAATTCCTTTTTACCAGAAATATTAGGCATTATAAATATTATTTTAAAAACTACACAGGTATGCAATGAAAAAGCTGTTTGAATAATTTTAGCTATTTCCTATGTATTTTGGTGTGCTGAAAAAAATCCTATACGTCAGGATTTTTCATGAATTGCAAAATTATATTCGAATTTGACCATTTTTCATAGTTTTTGTACATTTCTAGCTCCTTTACTTTTTAAAATTAGGAGCTATGAAGGATGCACATAGTAGACTATCTCATCAGTACATTATAGAGATGGAAAGCAATTATTAGTGAAGCTTTAATCGTGCAATAATGAAGAGTTTTTGTTGTATAGTTCAAAGAAACGTTCTTGTTGCTACTCACAAGGACAAATATACCAAGAGGAGCTTCATAAGGAGGAAAAGTTGGCTTTAGAGGGTGTAAATGAGTTATTTTAGTTACATAATGATTTTCATGAAGAGTATATAACAAAAAATTTATTTTATGAACCTATTTTCATTAAAATTGATATAATGACTTATATTACAATTTTTCCAAAATTGTCAGGAAGCATGACATTCTTGGGCAAAACAGAGACCATTTTTGAACTCAGGGCACCAAAAAACATAAAAACTAATAACCTTGATAATAAATTAGGATTAAGAAATCTACTTCTTAAGTTTACTCACATTTTTTGTGAAAAGTTGCTAAATTTGCTCAATTCGTTAAAAAAATGCGATGTCTTAAAAATCAAAAGATGTCATTTTTGGGTTCAGCACACCAAAACACATAAAAAATGATTTTCAGATAAAGTTAGAGTCTAAAAATAATTTTTTAAAATAAGTACTTTTTTTTCTTAAAAAATTGGCATTTTTACTTAAATTGTGAAGTAACGTAAATTCCTATGATAAAACGGAGGCCAATTTTAGATTCAGCACATCAGAAAATATAAAAAAGATTTTATGGAAAAATTTGAATAAAAAAATTAGTATTAAGAGTTCATTTTTCAAAATTTTAAGGCATTTCCCAATAAAACCTAAAAACCTGAATTGTCAAAAAACGTGACGTTCCAGGACAAAATGGAGGTCATTTTTGGATTCAGCGCACCAAAATACATAAAGTTCAGGTGAAAAAATCCAAAACAGTTCAAAAAAAGTTTTTTTTGCAGACCTGTGTTATTAGAGGTTAGCTATTGCTAAGTTGTAGAGCATCATCGATTTAGTACGTTAAGACACCTTGTGCACCCTTTTATTCAAATCCCTTGAATAAAACCCCTAAAATACATGCACAATTAAATAGAATTAACGTAGTTTTTGCGTCCAAAAACGCTCCTCATAACACGAAGATGAGAAATTTTTGTTTTCATGACTTAAGAACACTTTTCGTCATTTACGTAACTAAGTCATAAAAATGAAGTTTTTTCATTTTCCAGACAAGAGGAGCGTTTTAGGACGTAAAAACTAAGTAAATTCTACCTAATTGAACATGCGTTTTATTGATTTCATTCAAGGCATTTTTTTGCACAAAGTGTCTTTTAGTACTAAATCGATGCTGCTCTACAACTTAGTAATTGACTAACTCAGCAAATCTCTAATTGTTTTTAAAATAAGATTTATAATTCCTAACATAACCGCTAGAGGGAGTTGAATGCTGTCGCATCGGATAGGGCACGGTCACTTAACTATACCTAGACCCTCTTTTCATGACTATATCTGTAGGTGTGAAATAAATCTGACCTCGAAGCTTTTTAAAAGTTAAACATAACTTTATTGTAACACTTTAAAAGGCAAGTTACGACGAGAACAAATAACAGAGCAATATATACATACATAAAATCTTAAGTTGAGATGTTACTTTACTGATAAATCATAAATTATAAAAATAATACAGTCCGGCAAATCAGTTACTCCTTTGGCATCTGACAGTCCTGGTTCAAAAGTTAAAGGGGGTGGACAGTTGTCCTGGGACACCCTGTATACTCAAATCGCTACATTTGACAGTGATTTATGTGAAGAATAATAATTTATTTAGTTTTTCCAACTGTTAACTAAGTCAACATTGGCTTCGCTCTTTTTGGCACTTTGTCCCCTTGATAGTGAAAAAAATAGCTGTACACTACAAATAGAGAACTCTAGCAAAATGCCATCAAAACACAACGAACGATCGCCATAAAACAAACCTCACACGCGCTTTCTCAGGCATATAACGGCCTCACCCCAACACTCAACCACCTGACATCCCCTCCATAAAAACGGGACCGAAAAAAAACGGGAACAGGACTCCCGAAAACGTCCGGAAACGACCCCAATCTCCTCTCCCCATTCATCCAGGCGGCCAGAAACAAGTGTCGAAAAATCGAAACCTACCTCCACCCCCACGCTCCCTGGCGAGCGAGCGCGCTCTTCGGGCCCACGTGGCGGCCGGACGTTTTCAGTTGCCGAGAATCTGGCCGTCCGGCAAGTTCCCGGATCCTCGATCGCTCGCTACAGAGATGTGCCGGATGAAAGACGACAAGCCGGTGAAGCGTGGCGGTTGGATTACTATCCTGCTTGTACTGTGGGCTGCAGGTAGGTTGGAGATGTATTGTTAGATTGAGGTGTTAAACTGCATTTTGTAGGGATTTGGCCTTTGATAAATGCTGTTTTACCATTTTACAGATTTAATTTCGTATTGTTTATTTAACCGCGATTTCCGTTTATTTTTTATTTGACGAGGATTTATAATAGTGTTTAGCTTTAAAGGCGGTTTTTTTTATGAATTAACTAATATCCTGCCAGCAGCAGGACATAGGACGGCATTGATATGTCACTTTTACCAAAAGTACTTTGAATGTTTTGATCAAACTTTACTGCATATTCATATTACTGACTTGTATCATTAGAAAATTTTTTTATTGCAAGTCTAAATTAATATTTAATATTTTTTTTAACAAATTCTTCAAAATGACAATTTTTTTGAGATTTTTTTCTTGAATTTTCAATAAAAATATTATTTAAGAATTAATAGCTTTTACACAAAATTTGTATCCAAATTTATTAGGGCTATATACTCTATTTTAAAATTATAAAAACAAATATGGTAAAAAAAAGTTACTTAGGGGGTCAAATTTCACCGTACTTCAAGCAGTCCTAAAAATAAGACGATGGCAGGATGCACTACTACATAATCTCTATCGGTTAGTATTGAACAGGGTGATATCTTGGGCAAAATATTCAACCTAAGTTTTATCAAATTATTTGCACATCAAATAGAAACCTGTAATATGTAGTAATAAATCATACCATCAATAACTCGAACTTCGATAACTTGAAACCCCCGATATTTCGAATAAAATAACAGTAAAAACACACTTTTTCTCAGGTTTTTGCAAGTTCTATATAAAAAAATTTCCTTCTATCAAAATGTGAGGAAGGAAAACTAATTTAAAAACAAAAGTTTGTAAAAGATAAACCATAATTTTATTTTTTTAAACATTTAAAAGTTATTAATTATACCAAATGTAATTCTATACCTATTTCAATAATTAGGACCTAAAATGACTTAACCCATTAACGCCCAAACTATTATTTTTTTGGGCGAATTTAATAAAAATCATGAATCTGGTGTATTTTGCCTTCAATATGGATATTATGAACAAATTTTGTGAAAACAGTCGTTACTTTCGTTAAAAAATGCTGATCTAAAAATAGATCACTGGGCGTTCGGAGGATATTTTTTGTCACAGAGCTAAGTAATAGTAGAACCTCAAAAAATCATTAAAAAATATAAAATAAATAGACCTATTCGTATTTTTCTTTAAAAAATGCGTATTTATTTATAAATATGTGGAAAAATAATTAAATAATTATAAAATTAAATAACTTACCCATGATTTATTACATGAATAGCCTATGTTGAAAGTAATAATAGATGAAAAAGTGGGAGGTGAATCAAGAACTTTAAATTTATAAGTATATTATAGAAATAATATTTAATAAAATTGTGTATTTAATTTAAATAAAATGCATTAGGTAATTTTTTTGTAAATTTTATGGATTAGTTTTATCATAAAATAATGATAGTCATGAAATAAAATGTAACTTATTCGGTACATTCAAAATTGCTACGTGTTGAAGCTTTTCGCCGGCCTATTCCTATTAACTACTTATCCAATTAACTTACTATCCTGTCATTACGTAAATTTTGAGGTTGTAAAAGCAGTCTTAGGGCGAATTTAAAGAAAAAATTATTACAATTTTCAATTTGAGATTTTTACATCTCCTCAAAAACCTTTAATTATTGTCTAATAATTTTACCTATAATGTATTTCAAAACGAAATGCTTGTATTGACTTAAATTGTATCAGCAAATAAATTAATGTGAATAAACTTGAGTTCATAATACTATTTGCAATCCTGTGATTTACTAAGTAATCAATCAATATTGTCTACCTTTCATTCATCCACCAGAAGAAATTATAAAATTTAACTCACAATAATATAATTTCTTAAGAAAATCAATATTTGTGACCATCCTGAACATTACTGAGTATTCTCATTTTCATTTTTTACAGTTTATAGTCGAAAAATCTGAATAATCGTATCGCAAGCAACACAGAAAAAATGAACGCCCGAACGCCCAGTGATCTATTTTTAGATCAGCAATATTGGGACCTAATTTTTCACTAAATGAATTATTTTTTACAAAACTCTGCATTGTATCCTAATAGCTACATCTATAAAGATAAAATAAAATCTGAAAAGGATTCAATTGGTGGTATACTTTTATAGTTTTCTCGTAAAAATGAACCAAGATGAAAAAACTGCAACATGAAACCCCAAGACAAAGTTTTGCCCATCACTGTAACAAAATAAATGTTGCAAACGAAAAAAACACATGATATTATTCTTAAGGAAGGCTTTCTCTTGCCATATGAGCAGTTTTGTCTTTGTGGGGTAAATTTAAATTAATTTAAAAGACCATTTCTGACCCTATGTTTAGCGATCTAAAAATAGATCAATGGGCGTTAATGGGTTAATTTTAACGAAAACAGTAGAGTAATTGGGTTGATTTATACAAACGATGCACTAAAAGCAGTACGTTTCTATTGATTCATATAGTTCATGAAAATAAATCCAAATTATTGTTAAAAAAAGATGAAATGTTTTTTTAAAAAACTGTCAAAAAAGAGTCCTGAAATTAACTGTTAACTATTTTCGAACATTTTGGTTTTTTTTTCTTCTAAGAGGCTTTCGCCCATTAGACCTAATAGGGATCGGATAGCAGTGGATCCTGCCATCGTACTATTTTTAGGACACCCTGTTCCAATTAAACTAATCAAAGTTTGAAGTTTTTTCAATTTTATGTTTGTACATAAAACTAGCCCAAATTTAAGTTAAGCCCAAAATTAATGTACCAAAATAGCCCATGTTTAAGTTTTTATGAGAAAATATTAATTTCTTCAATGCGTGGCAGGATACGGGTTAAGGTCGTCATAAAAATAAGGGGACTGGTCTTTGGGCTTAAATATCTTCCAATGCATTGAGATAAATGGCAGTTTAAAATTGGAATATGTAGATGTTTTCATTTTGGTACGAAACTTTTTGTTTCAAACATGATGACCAAATGCTTTCAATTTTGAAACTCCAGACATACTCAATTTTAAACAATTCAATAGTCACCTCTCAAATTATGCTTATTTTTAACTTTTGTTTGAAAATTCTTATAATTGGGCAAAATGTTTTAAGCATGGTGTTTTATTTTTGAGTATCTGCATGCTTTCAAATTTAAGTAAATTTGAATCGCAGCCAATTTAAAAGTGTGCCATACTCATTAGGGTTATGATTTTTTTCAGATTTAAAAGCCTGTGGTGGCAAATGATGAGTATTGGTTCATAACTATCGAAAATAACTTTTATTTTTGAAAACTGTAAAAAAAGCTTGCGCGCCTAATAAGATTTTGCATAAGGCTGAAGCACTAAAAGGCAGTTAATAAAATCTTTATTGAAGCTGAATGTAACATAAACCATAAAAGTTGTTTAAATTTGTAAAAAAACTTTTCCTATTCCTTTTGGTCCCAAAAGATAGTGTGTGAAGTTTCAGCCCCCTAAGCTGACTCTAGGGTTTGCCTATAGAGCGCCAAAGTTAGAAAAAAGTGGAAAAATGACCAATTTTCAGAATTTTTAAAAAATTATATTTTGATATTTAAATTGTTATAAAACTGGTTCAAATTTGTTATTTAGAACATTTTTTATGGTTTATATTTATTTAAGGTTATTAACTGTACTTATAGTGCCTATAATTTAAGAGTAAAAGGTACTAAAGAGACGTTGCGCTCATCAAAGCTTATAATGCACTACAGTGGTAGAAAGTAATTAAATTCCAATTTTCATCAAAAGAACTATCTCAAATAATGCCCTTTGGTATTAAATTGATGTTTTAAATTATAAAGGCCAGTAAAATAACAGTAATTAGGCTTTCTACTGAACTTTTGATGTAAAAAATGCTTTTCTACGAAAATGCTTGTTTCTAGCTGATCAAATCCAAAATTTATTCTAAAAAAGAGGGTTTTTTTTAGTTCAAAAACTTTCAAATACCATTATAAGTTTAATTTTTACGTAGAATGTAATTTTAAATCGAACAGATCGGAACTGACTTGGGTTATTTCTCTACCAGAAGAGAAAATGGGATTTCTTTATTAAAGTTAAGAAAATTGTTTGATATTTGTAAATTTTTGTTCATATTTTGATGAAAGAAGATTTCAATTAAACTTTCCCCCTAATACATTGAAGAGAGGTAATTTTAATAATTTCTCATAAGATAAAATTTATTTTTATTTCTGGTATAGGAGAAATTCATGTCATTTCCAATCTGGACGTTTTAAAGTTAAGTTCTACTTATAAAAAAGAAATCTATAAGGATTTAAAAAGGTATTTCAAGGTGTTTTTGATCTTAAAAAGTACAATAACCCTCTTTTTTAGAGTACATTTTAGATTTGATCAGCTAGAAACAAGCATTTTCGCAAAAAAGTACTTTTTACATTAAAAGTTCAGTGGAAGGCCTAATTACTGTTATTTCATTGGCCTTTATTATTTAAAACATCAATTTAACAACAAATGGAAACATATGAGGGAGTTCCTTCGAAGAAATTCGGATTTAATTTATTTCGTCCACCGGTAGTGCGTTATAAGCTTTGGTGAGTGCAACGTCCCTAAACTTTTTAATCTTGAATTATAGGGGTATAGGGTACAGTTAACACATAAATATATATAATCCATTTAAATATGCTCCAAAGAACACATTTGAACAAGTTTTATAACAATATAAAAATAAAAAAAATTTTTTAAAAAAATTCTGAAAATAGGTAGTTTTTTCCACTTTTTTTCAAATTTGGGGCTCTATAGGCAAACCCTAGAGTTAACTTAAGGGGCTAAAACTTCACACACTATCTTTTTGGAACAAAAGGAATGGGAAAAGCCCTTGGGAGCGAGGTTTTAGGAAAAAAAGTTTTTTTTCCGAGACACCCTAGTGGTTGCTATATTAGAAAGTGAAATGATGTTGGGCGCGCAAGGTTTTTTCTCAATACAAAGAAAATCTATATATATAAAATCCAAATACGGGTGATTCATTCATTCATCATTCATTCATAACACTCATCACGAAATCTCCAAAACTGCAGGACCGATAGGCTTGAAATTTGACAGAGACCTTCCTTTCAGCCATTAGACGCGCACTAAGAAACGATTTTAAAATCGAACGACTCCTTCCCTGCTTTTCGGCGCTTTTTCGACTCCGTTTTCCCCATTGAAATAGCATTGTGCATTGTTGAAATGCATAAATTGCAGTGTTTACTTCTCTATCTTAAGGCGACGTCTTGCCTCACTTGAATGAATATAACTGATTAACATTTATACATATTTTATTATTTACAACAAAATTAATGAAGAAAAACAGTGTGAATATCTGTATTTAAATATTATAACAGTTATCAGAAAACCGAAGTAAATTAAAATAATTAATTTACTTTCTTTAATATTTTAATTTCTCAGAAAAATATATTTAAATAGCAAGAATTTAAAAGTTTCCGAGGAAACAGAGCTAAAATTTCATTGCTTCATAGCGGAATTGGTTTACTAGACTATAATCACTAGATTTTTATTATAACTAGCAATCTGTTTTTACTCTTTCAGAGAAGCTCTTAAAGAAGTTGGTTTTATTAAAAAGAAGACAAGCTTACTTGATAATTTTTATCGAGGGATTTTTGAAATTTATGTTTTGGGGAATTTTAAAAGGATAGCGGGAATACTTTAAGAAAATTCTGTTTAAGATTTTAAACACTGGATTTCAAATGACAGAGATGATTTCAAGTAGATTGTTTTTATCACATAGGAAGGATAAATGTTGAATAGACAAAAAATCGGGATGGAATGAGATATCACAGTTGGAACTGGGATGAGAAAGAGGCACCGGGAAAACTGGGATGAAAATTATCGGGAACACCGGGGGATGAAAATTATCGGGAACACCGGGTTATGAAAATTATCGGGAACACCGGGTTATGAAAAGGTACCGGGAAAACCCCGATATGAAAAGGTAGCGGGAACATCCGGATATTAAAGGTACACTTTAAAAGGAACATTTTAAACACTAGATTAAAAAAAAGAGATGATTTCAATGTGATTGTTTTTATCACATGGTAGGGATAAATATTTGATGGAATGAGAAGTCACAGTTGGAACTGGGATGGGGAAAAGGAACCGGGAATACCGGGATGAAAATTATTGGAAACACCTGGATATGAAAATTATCGGGAACCGGGGGTATGTAAAGGTACCGGGAAAACCGGGATATGAAAAGGTAGCGGGAACATCCGGATATGAAAAGGTACCGGGAACACCCGGATATGAAAAGTTTCCATCGGGAACATGAACATAGGAAATGAAACTATCGGGAACTATCGGGAATATGAAAAAGTACTGGGGACACCGGGGTTATTGGTGATTCGAAAAATCGGACATATAACTTGGGAGAACTTTAAAAAAGGAATTAATACACTCCACCCGTGCAAGGCCCGGGCAAATCAGCTAGTAATACCATAAAATTAACATATGGGCAAAAGTTCATCGAATGCAACATCAGGCTTTAAAAATATTTTTAAAAAAGTCTCAGAATCATAACCCTAATACTCATGTATAAGTAATTTTTACTCAGTTTTGAATCTTGTTTTAAGAGTTTGATATAAAATATCATGTAGTTTTAACAATGGGGAATACGGTTGATATTTTTGAATACTTTTAAATGACAAATTGGATATTAATAACAAAGGAAAGCCTATTATTAGATTCAACGTATTAAATAAATGAAAAAAATTTTTACTTCTAAGAGTTTTTAGTATTTAAGCACATAATGTATTTTAACACATTATATATCTCATCTCAAATTTTGCAAACATAGTTTTTAAGTGTCAAATTATTTTTTGACCATATTTGGATGATTATATATTCTAATTAATCAATTTATTTTAAAACTACATATACTCTCAGAGAACTTTTAATTGACTTTTTGAAAGGTTTTATTAAGTTCGAAAAGTTTTAAGGTTGGACATTTTCTAGGTAGTTTATTTTTAACCTAGTACCTACTGTTTTTCTGAAACTAAGATTTAGTTTCTTATACTTCCTATTGATATAAATGTCCTTTATATTAATTTTAATTTAAAAAAATTTATAATCTTTAAAGGTACTTTGTAGGTACACCTCATTAACAAAATTTGCTTGGCTTAAATTTTTTATGGTTGGAGACTAAACGAATAAAAACTAATTTATCAAACAGGCAGTTTCCGCACTCTTTGAAAACAGATTAGGGCTCATTTTAAACTGCAATATTGTTAAATAAGTTGCATAACAAACACTACATTACCATAAAATAATAACATTTAACTCTTTATCAAAACCTTTAGGGTATCAGAAAATATTTTGAACTAGGAAGGGAAAACTCGAACAGCTAAAAGTTCCAAAGGTTTATAAAATTGAACAACTTCGGAAATGATATAATCCTTGATTCTGTTTTGTCAAGATGCTTAAAAGAAAATGAAAAAAAATATTTTAAAGGTATCCATTGTACATTAAAGCTATAGTTCAATACTGTGGATATACTTTTTTTTGAACACGAGAAAAAGTATTGAGCATGCACTGAAAACTCATTGCCTCCATTTTATTTGAATTAGTTTTAGAGTACATTAAAATATAATAAATTGCTTAGAAGTTTCAAAATCTACCTTTAAAAGTGACTTAAATTTTCCTAGCATTTCCTAGCTTTCCCAGCATTGAAAAGTATTATGAGACTAATGTGAAATGATTTTCATTAATTCATTTTAATATGTATTTAGGAAGTTTTGAAGGGGGGATTAGAACAGAAACAAAAATTTATTCATTTTTTAATTAGTTTCAATAAAATTCCCTACACAACAAGTCAATCAAATTTTATACAATCTCAAAATATTATTGAAATACATCAAGATTTGTAGTATAATTTATTATACATATGAATAAAACTATCAACGTTATTTTGTTTCATCTCTTGAATACATTAAATATTCAGCATTCAAAACTCTCATATAATGCAATAAAATACTCAAACTTAGAATTTCAAATTGCATCTTTTTAGTTGTATTTATTATATTTTAATACATTAGCATTGGAGTTTCTGAAAAATCTAATAATTTGTTTCAAAGATGTTGAAGTTATTTTGAAAATGTCTTTACAAACTCCAGTTCATCCCTTAACACAGGGATTAACTTAAAGAAAGGAGAGGAATTATTCATGAACTCCTAAATTATAATTGGTGAAAATTCTAGAAGATGTGTTACCTTATATGTACGAAATATGATAAATGCATTTACATCTCTAAAAATATCTTCAGACAACTTGTAAATTTATAAGGAATTTATGAAATACGTTATTGGTACTTTCAAAAATTACCCAAATGTCTGTAGTAAATCATTAATGCTTCATGGTTAAACTACGATTTGAAGTTAGTACAACAAAATGATGCAGATGGGGACCAAAATAAATTTTTCATTGATATTTCTCGAATTAAAAATGCGATAGGGAAAGGGGGATAAGATTACTCAAGAAAATGATTTTAGACTATAAAATAAGGAATTTAAAAGCTCTAGAGCCTCAAAAATTAACTGAACCAGAGTTTACCGACTCAAAAATAATTTTAAAAAAAAGAAAAGTTTTGTGGCTTTAACAAAAATATGATAAAAATAAAAAAAAGAAAATTTTAAATGCGTGCTTTTACCTGACAAGGCATATAACACGAGAAGCCAAAGGTACACTCTCATTATTAATTACTTCAGAAAGCAGTATTATAAATGCGGCATGTAATTGTTCTTGGAATTTGGTAAGATAACTTCAAAAACGGAAATCCTAATGCCCAATTATAGCTAAATTTCCGTATGAAAATGTTAAGACAAATTAAGGTGCACCATTGCATGCATATGGATAGAGCCTATCATAACTACACTGGTGTTCCAAATTAAGAGAAATTATACATTTTTTCGATTTTCTACAGATCTAGTGGACAGATTTTGATGAAATTTGGAATGAACATAGGGATATAATACCTAATAAATAATAAGTGTAAACTCACAACTCTCAAGCGTCACCACCAACCGTGGACCGGTTTCATCCTTGTTAGGACTCATCAGCACGGTATAGGATGGTAACGCAAGAGAGTGGAGGGGAAGTACTAGTCTAGCCGACTATAACTGAAAAAGTGGTGACTATTGATTAGTCCTCCACTCATCTGCTGGAAAGACAATGGCTTTCCTAGGACAGATTTAATTCCAGAAAGGCAAGGTACATGAAAGGAGAATTTCACCAATTATTGCTCATCCATTATTCTCTATACCATATATTCCATTCTCTATACCATCCATTATTCTCTATACCAGGGGTTCCCAACCGGTGGTACGCGTACCACTGGTGGTACGCGGGAACGTTTCAGGTGGTACGCTTGAGCGTGAGTCAAAGCCCTAAAAGAAAGTTTTATCGATCTAACAGAAGATAGTTACATGAAAGATTATTTTAAAGAGAAATCTTTAATTAACTTCTCGATCGGATGTAAAACCGAGTCCCTTTGATCTTCCGGCAAGCTCTGCTATTTTTGATGCCATTTGTTACGAGTTACTTGTGTGATTATGAACTCTTCTACATAAATACTAAACACAGAAGAAGAATAAGCGTTAAAGAGGACTTAAGAGTGAAGATAAGTTCGATTACTCCTAATGTTGATATTTTAATCACAGGCAAACAAGAACAAATTTCGCACTAAAGACTATAAAAGTATATTTTTTATGATGATTAATTTTTTGCTGAGTTTGTACTAACTTTTTATTTGTATGTTTTTTGATCTATGGGTATAATAAATAAAACTGTAAATTAATACCATTTTCATCTTTTGATTTCTCCTTTATTATAAGCATGTTATAAATAAACAAATATCTAGCCATTAAATATGAAGTTTTCTCAAGAATTTAATTCAAAAATCCTTTGAACACTTTTAGAAGAGTAAATATTATACGTTTATTAAAATATATAGGTTGGTGGTACGCCAAAATTTCTCAAAAAGTCAAGTGGTACGCAGGTGCAAAAAGGTTGGGAACCCCTGCTCTATACCATTATTCTCTATTGCCATACCAATTATTGCTCTATTATTACCATCCTATACCGTGCTGATGAGTCCTAACAAGGATGAAACCGGTCCACGGTTGGTGGTGACGCTTGAGAGTTGTGAGTTTACACTTATTGTCCGCTTAACCAGCAATAATTGGTGAAATTCTCCTTTCATGTAATAAATAATAATTGAAAAATTGTAATACACACGGACGTGCAGGTGTAATAACCATTAGAGTTGAAAGGTATGAAATAGCGTTTCTAAAATAGAGCAAAATAGATTGTTTATAAGGGGTATGACACCCTTCCATTATCATGCAAAAATAAAATGTATTAAATTTTGTCTTCACTCAAATAAAAAAATCACAAAACTACGCATTGCAAAACTGCAAAATGACACTGAAATATTTGTTCTTGTGCAAATTTGTTGGGTGTATGAATACTTTCTTAACTCACAGTAATTATAAGATCAATCGATTAAATATCATTAATATTAAAGTATGGAAACTCCATTTTAATGACAGCTCACTCAAAGACTAAAAAAAAATCTGTCTTTTAAAAAGAAACTACTAGTTTACACGAATAAAAAATATCCTATCCTAAACTTTAAATTTATAAAAAAAACAATTGAGGTGGGCTTTCTTTCTCCCCTCTACCTTTTTATAGACTTCTTTCAAATGATGTAAGTTTTCAAAACAATGGCAGTTGCTTAGCAACGACATGGTAGTACACAAGTTTCGGTCTTCAAAAGAACTATACAGAAAGCGCAATTTCAAGAGCTGTCTTTTCTTATTTATACTTTTCGGGAACACCAAAGTGGCAACGGTTTACGGACTTCTCTCCTTTCCCATTCAAACAAATGGTTTTCTTTTGGTCTGTGGCAAGGATACTTACTTGTAGTGCGCTTCCGAGTGAATAGTGAAAGACACTTCCTACTTCTTTTTCCCATAATGGTAATGCGATGTCATTTCAGGAAAATCAGGGGGTTTCGGGAGTAAAATGAATAAGAAAAGGATCTAAAAAGAGTAGACTTCGATGCGTCTTTACGAGTTAAGGGTATTAAAGTTTGGCTTCTCTAAAAGTAGAAAACAATGGATGATCGTGAAATGGCTTTCACAATTACTACTCCGAAATATACCCAATAAAATCTTTAAATATATGCAGATTATATACGTTGAAATTGTGGTAAAACTTGTGTGATAAAAATGTATTGAGTCTATTTGATAGTTTATTGTTAAAAATTTGATGAATCTGGATGTAATATCATCCACAATAAAATAAAAAATATGAATTAAATTATTTTAATACAAAACGAAATTATGATGTTGAGTACGTGAATGCGCGTTAATTTTTCCCGAATATTTTTATTAACCCATTAGGGACGGAATTATTTTTTATCTTCAGAATTTTTACCCCGTTCTAAGTTATCTTCATTGATGTTAATAGAGTGCAAAAAAACTGTTTTTTTATTTTTTATATTTATAATTTAGGAAATATGGCATGTGACCATATGGTAACGCTAGTCCTTTATGTGAGCAAAATATGAAAAATGACTATATTTTATTTGCCCAATTTTATTTTATTTATAGCTTATAAACTAATTAAACAAATACAAAAATACAAATTTCAACCTCCATGTACATATATAAAAATTAATTAGTATGATATTCAATAAAACATCCCACACAGAGTCCTACACCGCACTTTTTACATTGTGTACTTCCCACAGATTTGCATTGTTGTCCGGCACATCTTCTTCTCTTGTTATCTGGTACATTTTTAAATAAAATGATCTATTCGATCATATCTAATATCCGCAATCACACAACCACCAGTTTTAGAAGTTGAGGGACACCCTCTTCCCTTAGGAGCATTACGATAGCGAGCAAGGTATGTCTGTGCTATCTCCCGCCGAAAGTCAAGCTGGGATATGTCTGATCCCATTTCTTTTATAATTATCCATGAATTGTCGATACATACATCAATTAACCATGTAAATATATTCCACCACCATTTCTTACCTCTGATGCCAATTCTATAAACACCAATATTTGCATCCATTTGATTAGTGCCCCTCATATATTTGTTGTATTCGGCTATAGCATTCGGTCAAGGAATTTTCACTCTCTTCTTGGCAACTTGTGAATAATGATCAGCTGTAGTGAGAGGAGAAATTCCATGTATATTTGAAGCAACTGTTACGACTGAGTTGTCTTTCCATCTCATAATTATGATGTTTTCATCCTGGCTGTATGCAAATTCATAAGATCCTCTATCTTTCTTTTTCTATTTTTACGTTTGGTTCCAGTACCTTTATAGCCATGTTTCTCGAGATCGATCAGGAGATTCAAGCCAGTAAATAAATTATCAAAGTAAAACCTGTACGGAAGTTTCCTCTTGTCATCTGGTAACTGATCAACTATTTGCAACATTGGAGCAACCGCTTTACCGTACTTCTCCCCATAGTCAAGATTGGCATTGGTCAAGATCATCATCTTCAAGAAGATCTAATATTTCTTTCATAGATAAGCTAAAAATCAAAATTAGACATAAATAATTCAAAAAATAACAATCAATTCATTTTTCAAAATAATTGGATAAAAGTGACTACTTAGGAGACTAGCGTAACCATATGGTAACGCAATATTACAACCTAATTTTAACATATAATTTTTACACATATTTTTTTAAAAGCAATATATTTCTGTTCCTTAATCTCTAAACAATATAAAAATGCTAAATAATTGGTTTCAAAGTGAGTTATGAGAAGAACAGAGAGACTTACCTCTTATTCCTCGGCATTTTCGAAGCCCCGAAACGTAACACTGTTTTCTTGGATCTACCACGAACCAACATGAAGCGCTATATTAGGGTTGCCATTTTTTATTGATAAATTGAACTGTTGCCAAGTCGGAAACTATAAAACATTTATCGATTAAATATTATTTTGTCGTAGAAAAAAATAAATGTAAAGCATTGTTTGGTGTGACCATATGGTAACGCTAGTACCTAATGGGTTAATTTGATAAATAGGCTATACTTTCATGAACATTATAGAATGTTGTTTTCACCATGCATTTTACATGGGTGTTTTGCCTTTAAAGTATTTAAGAAATATAAATGTAATACGCAATGAAATTAAAAAGTATGCTTTTACAAAGAGCTACTGGGTTTAAAACTCCCTTAAAAAGCAATTCATAAACACTTTCAGTCGTAGACCATCCGGTATAACCATTGAATCCTATGGAAAATTCGAGGCGGTTAGGATTAAAAGGGTTAATGAGAATTTAAGCCTCATATTTTCTTTCATAAAGTTTAAAGTTATAAAAAACATACCTTACTTATAGTACATACTTATTTATTTTTAAAAAATCCAGCTTTTCTGGAGATTACCTACTTCAAGAAACTGAAACAAGTTTATACTTTAAACCTTATTTAGCGAGCCTTAATACACCAAAACACATTTCACGTAAGCTTTATCGGAAAACCTTTTTAAGGGATACAACTCCAGTTTCACGATTCCAACTGAGCCTAAAACCTCCAGAACCTGGTCCCAAATACTAGCAAATCACTTTAGGGACCTTCCCACGGATCTTAAATAAACATGTTTGGTTCCCCCATCCGATTAGCTATCGGCTAGAGGCAAGACTCAATCCCGATAGAAACGTTTTCTCTGAAAAAACCAAAGCCTCCTTTCTGCTGAAGCGAAAAACTATTTTCGATTGAATACAGATTTAATGACCATTAGCACGATGGATCAGGAAAGTATCCCGGCATCTAGTCCAATCCTCCCTCTTGTTCCATGGCCTTCCGGGATTTAAAAATTTCTGCTCGCGCTTCTCCATCTCACGTTCGAACATCCCTCGGGAGGGCGGAGAACTTGTTTTATCGTCTGCCAATCGGATACTTTTTTGGGTAAAAGGGCTCTGCTCGGTATTGGTTTTCTATCAATTGAGCCCAGCTTAAGCTTTTCACGGGGTAAAACAATTTCGGGGAATGTGAGAGGGTGAGTAGTTATTTAGCTGTAAAAGTGAACTCTATCGATTGGGTGTGGGGAGGGGATATTCTCGGTTGTTGATTTCTAGCTCATTAGGGATGACTAAATTGTTGGGTTGCATGACTCAGAATGTTTGACAACACGTACATCTCTCTGAACATTCACTCTAATTGCATGATTCGAACTTTTCACATCAAGAATCATTGAATACCAGCTTAAATGTATTATATCGCACCCTTGCTACAAAAGTGCCACAACTTAAAAATTGTAATTTTTGAGTTATGACCGCCATTAGGCGTAGTTTTCACATCTCTACCAATCTTCAAAAGAGCCAGAAGTTGCATTGAAAAATCAGCTGCCAGATGGCAGTTATGGCGTTTTGTTGTTATCAAGATGGCTATGATTCCTTCCACTGAAATGGCACATATTTAGTTGTCTTCCAGCCATCGTTGAGTATGAACTACTAGAACAATGGCTAACGATCATAGTTTGAGATGTATCGTTCTTCGTATTGACAAATTCAAAAATACTAAAATGCCGGGAACAGTTTTTTTGCAATTCCTGGAAAACATAGTTTTTTGAATTGTGACACTTTAGTAGCAAGGGTGCGATATTTTAGCATGAATTTTTTCATAGAAACAATCACAAAAATTTATTCTCACATTTTATGTTTTTGTGAACAAATTCTACAAATTATTAGTTACCTAGTTTCAGGTTATTCGATATTAATTTTTGACATCGAATCATGATAATGAGTAGAAAAAAGTGATTTTTTTACTGATGATAATCTTCAGCGAAGTTAAATTTCAGAAAGAGGATTATTCGAAAGAGGAAAAATCAAAGAGGAAATATCAATCGAAAGAGGAAATATCAAAGATCCGTTGTCTGTTTTTCAGGATAATTTTGCAAAGATCCTTCACATGAAATTTTCAACAACAAAAAAACAAAATCATTTTTGACTGCACCAGGGCCACAAAATAGTTAGTCCTTTTAATCATATCTGGGATTATGAAAAACAACCTTAAACATCAAGATATTAAAATGGACTTACCTCGTTGAAAAATATTCATAAATGAACTATTTGAAGGTAAAATAATAGAATAGCTGAGCAAAAAAATGAATATACATGTAAAACTATATTAAAAAAGTATTTATAAAAGTAGTTTTTTACTTTAGAAAAATTGCCCACTTCAAAAATATTATGTTCCCATAACAAGAAAATTAAAAAAAATCATTATTCTTTGCTTTAGAAAGTCTGCAGTTTTTTCATAACTGCTGAAAAGTCTTTAAGTTAATTGCAAAATCGCTGTAGAATAACTTTATAATTACATTCTAAACTTCCATCATATTGCTACAAAATAACTGGTGATTTTTTTGGAGTTTTTTTTAGCTCGGTTTATAGGAATAATATGGGTATATACTATAATATATGTGAGGGGGAAGACGCCAGCAACAGAGAACACCATGGGTAAAACAAAAAATTTTTTAATAAACAATGAAAATAACAATTACAAGAGCTGGCGTTTCCGCCTCTCGCTCTCCTCTCTTCTCGAGAGCCGAATCCAAACCGAAACTCAAAAGTCATCAACAGTTCACGCGCCTTTCTGGCGGTTGCTGATGTTTAGTTGCAATGAGCCTTCTCCGCACTCTTCGGTGGCGTTTATCGGAAGTGACACGAGCGGAAGTATTCTCAACTCTCACATATATAGTCATGTAAACAAAAAAGAAGCACTATGTTCTCATATTAATAATGATATTTATATTAGCGTATACAGTTCAAATTAATTGATTTATTTTACAATCTGATTCAAATTTTTCATTATAAATTGAAACACTATTGTTCGCTTAAATTTGTACCCACCAATAAAAACTACTTCCTAGCAGTTTGAAAGAAAAACACCCTAAAATACAAAATACTTTATAAAACACATCTTCAAATGCACGATTGCTACTTCTTTATTACAGAATAAAACACATTAGCATTTTCTCACGTATTTGCAAGCACAGTATTTTACATTCCCCGGTCGAATCAAAATAATCTTCAACTTTATGCACTCACAAGTCACATAAAAGCACGATTAAACCATACGCCACACCCAAGCAGAAGAACTCCCTTCCCCAACATTCCATTTAAAATTCTCCTCATGACATTACCCTCCCAAGTGATCCAAAGAAACGTGATAAAACGAATTCAACCAAGGTGCAGATATAAACAGCAATATTTCCCAGGCCCTCCCTACAAGGACCGATATATCGGCCCACCAAACCTAATGGTGCAGAAGAAGCCTATTTCTGTCCTATATCATTCCGTTGCTATTTGTGGAAGCCGCCTATCAGTTGCTACCAGTGGTACTTTTTATCAGTTTCCTGGAGTTTCCTGAATAACGGTTGTATTGATCCGATCATTAGTACAAAGGCATTTACTATTAGTCAAATTTTTCTGTAATTACGGAAATCTGGCCAGGGAGTGTGCCCCGCTGCTGATGTATTTCGGGATGGATAGTTCTACGCTTTTTATGGCGTTATGTTATTTTCATTCGGGAAAAAAAGATATGGTTTGGTCGAGGAAAAAATGTAAATGCTTGTGTTGCGTAAGGGAATGCCTCGACAAAAAGAAATGTATAATTAAAAGTTGTGTGTGTGTTTTTAATAATGATATTGAGATTTTTCTTGATAACTCCCATGTGTATTTTAATAAATCTTAAAATATCCATGTTTGGTTTAATTGGAAAAAGATGTATTTTGCTAATTTTTTTGTCTGTCCTAGAATGAAATGTTAGTTTTTAAAATTAGAAGGAATACCTATTGTGTGTTTAAAATATGTAATAAAAATAATGACAGTGCAATTTAATTGTTTCCTATCGGAAATGTCTCCTCATTAAAAAAATATAAAATGACAATTAAATGTTTAAAATGCTTTGCAAATATTTTTAAGGTGGTTATTTGGTAAATTTTAAACTTGCAATTATAATGTTTTCAATTTGAACTGAATATTTGTTAGAACTACGAACTTAATAGGAATGCTTTTTAAGTTATTACATCACATAAATTCGGCACAGTAAATAAAAAAAATATTCATATGCTATGGCTATTTTTTGGTGTTTTTATTGTGTTTCATAAAACGGCATAAAGAGAAGGTTAGAAATTTTCACCTGTAAATATAATTAATAAGTTTTGAAAAAAAATGTACACGCAAGTATAAATAATTCAAAAATAAAAGTAAATGTGAAACCAAGTAAATAACAATTAAAATTTCTATTTGAAGATGTTTTAGAATTTTTTCAATGGAAATAATTTTTACCCAATATTGTTGCCAATGTAAGACTGTGTTTTTTATAATCAATCAAGTCATCAGCAATTAAGAAATATTAAATTGAAAATCTCATGATAATTACAACAGATTTTAAGGAAAAGCAGAAATATTCATAAGATAAAAGCAATTTTCTTAGAAAGGAAAGGTCATCAATAAGTCAAATGGTTTTATGTGCCAGGTTTTTGAATTCATACAATTAAAAAAATATCTCAGAAAGTAAGATGAGCACATTTTTGAAATTTTAAGTGGTTATTGAAGGCACCGGTAATATACTTTTCTACTTGTGCGTTTGTGATTACGGTATATACTAACCTGTGAGGACACAAAAGTACCTAAAGCGACGGCGACATAATACCTGCACTTCCTATTTTGCATTTAGTTTTGGTTATTGAACGGACTAGTTATTTTTGTATGTCTTGGATTCGTCATTTGGTAATAGATGATTTTCGCACCGCAACCTAACGCAAAAGTAGCAACGGTACTTCAGAGCAGGTATCTCGCCCTTACAGTCCTGGAGAACGTCCTCGAGGTTAATAACTTCATCTTTAATAATTAGTGTTAATCTAAAAATTTAAAACAGACGTAGATCTTTCCAGTTAATTTTTAATCTTAACTACATTCAAACTAGAAACTCAATAACATTCACACCACATCACTAGATCCTTTATCATAGAATCCTATAGAAATGATCCCTCCCAATCCTGATCAACACAAACAGAGAACCAACCGAAACACACTAATGACCACTAATGAATTCACGAATTCATCTCAATTCTCAAATCTGAATCCGAGATGACGGTACCCCAAAATCAGTACCAATTACAGACAAATAGTACCAGGCAGCCAATACCCAGCAGCAAATCCTGCCTACCAAGTGGAATTAGGCAACCTCCTTTCCCTACCTACTACTACATCAATTAGCAGGCCCCGGTATTAACGAGACGTCGGATCTTAGCTTCCGGTCCTGCGAACAAGCATATTTGCTTACAAAGTGGTGCGTATAAGCTCACTGTCGCTGCCCATCGATCGTATGTTTATCGTCTGTCACGCCTGATTCTGTTGACGAGGTATGCCTGGTTAAATGCACAGTCTGGTGCGATCTGATTGGGGGTTGGATAGGGGTGGTATACCGTGGATTGAGAGGAGGGAATTTATGTGTTGTGTTTCGGCTTGTGAACTATCTGTTGTAGTGAGCTGAACTGGATAAACTGAAAATCGTTGGATGGGAAGAGTAAAATTAAAGGTGGTGAAACTTTTACCCTCCGTATACAACCCACATAACAACTGAAGCCACTTCCTAATTAAAGAAAAAAGTCTATGTGGGTGATATGGATTTTTTTTAATTCTTAAAGCTCCATTATTTTTCATTGTTTTTCACAAAATACAATTTTGATTAGAATACGCAAGATAAGTCATAAGTAGAGAAATTTTAAATGAAAAAAAACGTGTTATTGATGTGTCTTCAATTTGCCTTTTTATAGCAATATTGATAATTGTCATTTTTCATTCGCAGAAACAATAATTAATTTATATTATACTCTCCAAATATCAAAGCACTTACATATATTAACAACGTACAGAAAAACGGGGTTAGTCGGAACTTTTTAAAACTTTTAAAATAAAAATAAGAAATTAAAAAAAAAACGTTTCATAAAAATTTTTAATCGGATATTGTTTTGTTCTTCTATTTAAATTTATGGCAAAACGAATTAAAAAGAAAACAAATTTTATAATATTTCATTTGTTTAATTGTGTTCTTATTCACACTGAGAATAGAAGTAGATCTGAAAATATTTTACTCTTATTGAGATTTTGTAATAGACGTCGATATTGATGAGACTTACGGTAACAAACACGTTAACACATGCAACGGTAATACATGCTTACAAACACGATAATACATGCTCATATTCTATTTTATTATGTTATTTTGTTGTGTTGGGAGGGGTGATATCTCAAAAACGAAGTGCCTATCATCTAAAGCTAAACTCTTCCGATAAGAACATATTTTCATTTTTATTTGACTTTAGAAATGCCATATTTTCACCATTTTTAACAAAAATAAAGGTTTTAAAATTGAAATAGTAAAATTTCATACATACCCTTGACACGTGTACACTATAATACTAACAATACATGTTTTTTAAGAAATCATAAATATGATATATTGCAAAAGAGCTTTTTTCTTGTTTTTTACAAAATCACTAAGACACGAGAAGGTACTAATTGTGATGAACGTGTTTGGATTTTTATCATTACGAATGTTTCATAATTATTAAGATATAGTAGTTAGAAGTAGCAGGACAAAATATATGTAAATACGTATAAATTATATTTTCAAAAATATTTTTCAGCAAATTATGTTTCTCAAAAACTATTAAATCAAAACACATTCAATACATCATCAAATATGGGGATATTGAATATATATTTGAATATGAAGAGCGATATTAAATGTGTTTATTCCTTATTTCAGTGGTAATAGAGTAAAAATTTATATGACTTCACTCATATATTTATCATTCTGCATGATTTGTTTTTCAACACGTTTATAAAATTTTGAAGTACCTTATTGAAAGTTTATCAACAGCATAAGAGTAATCGATAAACAAAGCACTGGACTAATTTTACGTACAAAGTTTGAAACATTGATACAAAGATTAACTTTAATAAATATATAAAGACAAAACAATTAATGTATGTAACATTCATTCACTTTATAGAAATAAATTTCTTCCATTCCAACCATTTATGACCAGAAAAATATATTTTGACTACTAATTTAAATGCATTTTATGCATCTGATTAACGGAATACTTAAAAGGAAACACGCATTTGCATCAAAGCCCTGCGGCTAAAAAAATAACAATGCTTTTGAAGATATACCCAGCTTTAACTCATTATAACCCGTTTATTACATCAAGACACGACATCAATTAAATACAACCATGCGGATTTTTTTGCGTAGCCTCGTACATTCAAACACACACAAAAAGGAACTAATATTTCTCCCCATCCTTTCATTACAACTCTAACGTAAATCACCCTCCTCCTCGTAAACCTCCCTTTCTTGGAGGTATTTACTTAACCCCTTTACGCTACCCAACCCCCATCCTGATAATTACTGCCTGTTTATAACGCAAAAAGAAATTCACATATCCCTGAGTTAAGCTCTCCGAATTAATAACTGTCCGCTCTACGAGACTTTATTCCTTGCATTATTTATTATTTAACGCAGCATCCCTGAGTGTGCATTTTGCGTGAGTTCCCCCTTTTCCCTTCTTTTTATCCCTTTTCCGAGGGAATGGAAATTAATTGATAAAATTGCTCGGGAAGTTTGAATGTTATGTTCGCTGCGGGCTACAAATTAGGAGCGATCGGAGATAATAAAGGCCCGTCCTGCCCCAGACACATTCCTTTGCGTTTGCGTCTGATTATTTATTGGTCCACGCAAATAAGCTCAAACGAATTGATGCGATCAACTAAATCTGGGACTGATTAATTGATGGATGTATGAATGAAGAGGAAGGTTTCTACTTCTATCTCGTGTGTGCGCTATCTTTGAATTTGCTTCGTTCAAAGCGTTGGGGACGATTAGAAACAATTGGGGAAAGGGGGGGCTAGAGCTGACATTGATTTCTGAATGGAATGGATAAGGGCTGCGTTATAATGCATGTTGGTTACTTTTTAAATAAATACAAACACGATTTATTATAATGTATTTTACAAGTATTTTACTCAATAGGTTTACAGTGATATCAAATTTGCTATATGTTTTATTTGTTTGGTTTGTTTAATTTTTTTTTCCAAAATGAATTTGTATAGTCCGATAAAATGTATGGTAAAATGTTAACTCATGAATTGCCACGATGTTTCTTAGATCATCGAGGCAATTCATTAGATTTTACTTTAGCCGACTTTTTTTCTGAGAATAGATCAACAAAACTACTTTGTTTATTAGAATAGAAATTTAGAAAATAATTTTTAGAATAAGCAACAGAAAAATTTAAACATGGAATGGATATAACGACATCAGTTAAGTTCTATTATGTAGTGGTAATCAGTATTGCATCCCAGCGGGATAAAATAATACTGAAAGCTCTCACAAACATAAGCTTTTAGCCCATATACATTAAAACATATTTAATGACGCCGTTTTCGGTTGATTTCGGGCTAATACATTTCTTTATATGGGCGCTTAATTCTTGATACCTAGTAAACAAAAGCAGCGATAGACTAGAAATTTTACTGTTCTATAAGAAAGAAATTAGGAAAACATATTCAACTTATAAAATATTTAACAGCACATAATCTGAATTATCAATATTACGTTCATCTATTTAAAAATAGAGACAATTTTTGGAAGTTATTTGTTGTAACACAAGTTATATTTCATGTAATAAGGACTTACTTACTAAAACTTACTTACTTCTTACTTACTAAAACAAACTCATTGTAAAAACACTTCTGAACATTAATCCTTACGATTCCTACCTATCTATTAAAGTATAAAAAAAATGGAAGATTTTGAAACTTTATAAAATCTTTTATATCCCAAGGGAGTACAAGCAATTTATGTCCCACACTCTATGCACAGGCATTATTTAGTACTTCTTTCCTTTTTCATAATTCCATCACACGCGTAAAAATTTGTTACAAAATTGTTTCCTGTAGCCCATGGAATTAATTAAAGCCTTAAAGTTTTGGTTGTTCCAAGGTTGCGCAGAAAAATTCTGGTAGCCGCTTAGAGGCTAGGAAATTATTAGAAGCTCCTTGCTTGTTTCTCAATTAAAAGTTTTAACGTTACATTTTCACTTTAAGAAAGAAGTGCGTATTAAGTGCCTTTTTAAAAATCTGTAAAATAAACGTTTTCTTTCATCTAAGTGGATCAAGATGAAGAGGTTTTGAAGTTGTTGGGACGATAAACACACAGCTGGTAAAATAAATGATTATGGCTTGTGGGATATTTCTTATTAGAATGCAAAGAACAAACTCTTGTTTTCTATGAGTCCTTATAAGTAAAAAATATTTTTACCCCTTTATTAAGCTTTACTTTTCTTCTAAGGAAATTTAGTTTGTTTCCATAGAAATACTTTTTGAGTGGAACGAATTGATGTGTTTGCAGGAAAAAGGAGCTAAATCCAATGTTAGCTCATTGTTGTTGCAAACACTTTAGTTGTATAGTTTTGGTGATTAGAGATCTCTTGGAAGATAAGGGAGAAAAGGTTTACTGTATGATGGAAAAAACGTGGAGTACTTTTCGTGAAGTTTATTTGAATTGCTGTGTTTTTTGTTCATACCAGATTAAAAAACTCAATTGAACTATTTTGTTAGATGTAAATTCAACTTATATTAATTGTATGGTTTCATTTTCATTTTATTGAAATAATAGAATTTTAAAATTCAAAATGTTTATTTTTTGTATTTTTTTTGCGATCGGTACCTGAACACTATTTCATTTAACCTTGCTAAGGTCGAAGTTAGTGTTAATTTATCTTTACGCATCGGAAACCTGGGGAAGGTGGTTACTGGTGACCACATCACCCACATATTCGGTCGAACAACCATTTTTTACACACACAAGGGAGGGACACATTCATTAATCTCCATTTGAAAATAACAAAAATCCATGTCCGAATAACGATTTGAACCCCTGGCGCCTAGCTTCGTAGTCAGATGTTTTTACCACTATACACTGTAAAACATTGTTTCTGAAAATAACGGAAATTAGCTGGCAGTATTGTTGCTGGTTAATTTTTTGCATTTTCAGGAAATATTGTTTTTTTTTCTGAAAGAAGTTTGAGAGTTCTTTTAGATTATCTTTTATTCAGCCTTCATAACAATCAATATAATTACAATAATTAAAACAAATATCATAACCCCTAATGACATGTGGCATACCGGCAAACATATTACACACCACCTAACTAAAAGAAGATTGGCTTCCCCTTCAAACTAATAAAAATTTTTAAAATTTATTCTTTTGGTGTTGATTTTATTAAATATTTATAATCTTTGTGAAAAAAATCATGGAAAAGACATGTTTCCTTAGCAATACTGAAGATTTTCCACAAAACATTGGAAAATTTGGGGTCAAATTACGAACTTTTTTACAGTGTAGACCACCGCGTCAGTTAATTTCCGGAGTATTTATTTTTTCCTTTTTTAATTATCCTGTTTTATCCAAGAAGTCAATTTTACATATTTTAAGCTTGTAAGGAAATACCCATTTTAACTAAACATATTATTTTTACAGTTTAAGAGGTTTAAGTTTAAAATATTCCAGATAATGATCGCCCACCTTAAGTGGTTCATGTCGTGAATTGTTTTATTAAGTAAATTATTTTTAAGAAGATTCCTGCAAAGCAGCTGAAATACAGGCTTACGAGTTATCACTAAAGAAATGAATTGTAAATTAAAGTAGCAAGATTCATAGTGATGTTTTCCCTAGGGTTTTTAAATTAAATATAATCAGAATATAAAACTAAAACTTTTAATAATTTTACTGGCGAGATTTAATTTCCGGGTACATTACATTTGAAATAGACATTTGAATGGAGCAACATCAAAAATGTGTATGGGTAAAAGGCGCAGTTTATACTTAATCAGCTTAAAGCATATCATGTTGCTTCACAATTTTCATTACATTCAAATCTGTTAGCATTTATAAAACAAGTAAAAATATAGAAATAAAATATGTTTCTTTATTTTATTATAAGACAAATGCATATTTTTCAAAAACGCTTTTCATCACCATTTAATTCCAAGACTGCTTCAAGAATGAAATAGAACAAGCGCATTAAAAAACTTCAAGAAAGATAACAAAGTTATTCAACTGCCTTTAACGTGCTTTGTCCCAATTCCCAGAAAACGAAATAATTTTTCCCTTTAACACGTCTTCCGAGTCATAACAACTATTAATGTACTCTCGCGAATAAACACACAGCGGGCAATACTGAGAGATCCCTCGACTTTATTAAATTACACAAACGCAATAACACCTCGTATTTCAAAAGGAATAAACCCGGCAAAAATTGCAACACATAAACATCCGACATTCCTTTAATATGCGACGGATTTTAATCAGACTTTTTCCTCCCAAGACGTTCTCCCTAAGATTACATCCTTGGAAATTAAATCCAAGTCTAAGGATTTTTTTTTCGATTTATCCAGCAGAACCTTCTAATGAGTAAAGGAAGCGAGTGTCTCATAGCCCCACTCCGAGCAATAATCTATTAATAACGTACCCTAAAAAAAGAAAGTCGTGTAGCGTCGCGATACATAATACCTTTAATATTGCTTCAGACTGAAGAGAAGTGCCTCCGAGAGCATTAAATTTCGTAATTAAAAGATATATTAGAAACTTTTCTGGACGTATCCTAAGTTAGATTAGGGGGTGAGCTAATTTCTCGGAGGGCTGGATTTTACGATCTGTTTTTATGATCGGTTAGTAGCGGTCTTGGATGCGGGAATTATTACTGTTTTATTATTGGAAGAGAAATTTATTGTGAGATATGTTCGAGATTCTATCGTCGTAGCATGTAGTCGTAATTCTTCGGTGTGGCAATCATTGAGGGCAATAAGTTTTCCGTGTATTGTTAATGTGTGTTTTTACTGTGGGGAATTTTACGTATGTATAAATAAGTGGTTTGATGCATGGTAGTAATCTGGAAATAAGTTTTACAATGTCTCGTAAATTTTAGTGTAGGTTGTTATTATTTTTTGATAAATAGATATAAATATTAATTAAGGATTTAATGAAAGATTTAATATACGTATTTTCAACATCTCTTTGCAAAAGGGTTACTATCAATACAGACTAAAATTAGGGGCAAAACGACAATCAGTGATGAAGTAACCCCTGAAATTATCCTACTTTGGAATACTCTAGCACAGTAAATTAAAGTTTCGGTACCGGCATTTCCAGAATGCGGGCACTTTGTATACATATGCGTTTATAATTGATAATATTAAATATGTTTTAAATTTTCACCTGGTGTCTCATTTTTATACTGTTAATGAATGTAATGAACACACTTAACCTACTACATTTTTTTTAAGAATACGGTATTGTATCAGTGATTTTTTTGTAAATTAAACCTTCAAAGTTATATATTTACTAATCTTTACATACCCCTTTCTAATGACAAAAGTTATATGGGAAAGAAAGGAATACCAGAGTGTGGTATTTTATTTGAAATAATGCATGGTTAATTGGTAATGGGATATAACTTAAAACTAATTCTATTAAATATTTTACCAGAGGTTTAGAATACAAATGAGAACAAAGTTTGCTTCACATCTTCAAGCTATACAATGTATACTTATTCATTTTTTAACCTCCAGATCCATCAATGTATTATATAAAAATACCAGACTACTTTCTTGTGATTTAGCTTCTTCTCACACCTAGCAAAAAGTACAAATCCTATACTTAAATCCCCAGATTTTTTTATTGATTGAGTCCGTGCCAGCCGATGCGATGAGAAGATAGATCACTATCACCTTGATGACAATATATTCCGCTAAAAGATTAAATTATTCAGGTTGCAAGACTCACTGGCACGATTCCAGTACGCCCAGAAAATGCACTTTGCCCTTATGTCGGTTTTCAAAATCTCTTTTTTTATAAAAAGTGTTAATGCATTTTTTATGTAAAACTCTGAAAAAAGCGTTTAGGGATTTGAGAGAAACGTTGTTGATATTAAGAGAAAATCATTATTTGGGAAAATAATGTTTAAAGTAGCTTTCACTGCTAATATAAAAATGTTTTTATGCAAAACAACTGTTCGTTTTGTTATGGTGTTTTTAAAAGCAAAAAGGGAGAATTCCATTATTAGGCGTATTATGTAAAGGAAACCTTTTAAATAATATTTGTTTAGGTTTAGACAGACTATTGATGGAGAATGTTTCATTTTTAAAATAGTAATATTGCTGTTTAATATAGTTTGTCTGTTTTCTTTTATAAATCGAAAATAAAATATGTTTCAGTAACCAGCTTCTCCATGTTAAAAATTGCATTGAAACCTCTCTAAATACTCTCGAATGTTGCTGTTAACATTACTCCATATGAAAGGAGAATTTCACCATTTATTGCTGGTTAAGCGGACAATAGGTATAAACTCTCAACTCTCAAGCGTCACCTCCAACCGTGGACCGGTTTCGTCCTTGTTAGGACTCATCAGCACGGTATAGGATAGCAGATGAGACACCAGCGGCACCAGCAGATGAGTGGAGGATTAATCAATGGTCACCACTTTTTCAGTTATAGTCGGCTAGACTAGTACTTGCCCTCCTCTCTCTTGCGTTACCATCCTATACCGTGCTGATGAGTCCTAACAAGGACGAAACCGGTCCACGGTTGGAGGTGACGCTTGAGAGTTGAGAGTTTTCACCTATTACTCCATATTTTAACAAATTCACCTAAACAATCTGCACATAAGTATCTCTTGCGCAATATACATAAAAATGAACCACTACAACGACTTATATATTGTTTGAAACATGTGTTACCAAATCCGGAAAAAAAAATAATTATTGCATTCCAAGGTGAGGAAATTCATACAAAATTTATTTTCTCAAATGTCCAAACATGTCCAAAACGTTGTTCATTTTTTCAATTAAAATTTTAGAGCAAACCGTATGACCTTTTACTGTTGCAATTTTCTCGAAAGTTAGACTCGGGTAGGTATAGTTATATGGTACTACTTTGTTATGTACTCAATTCAAGGAACTTAATTGCTTAGAGTTTGAGGGACTTGTTAAAAAACTTTGTATATTTTTGTCTGCAAATGTGGAGAGTCGGGTAAGATGGAGAGGCGGCTAAGATGGTGACTTGAATGTTTCTCTTTATTTGCGATAGATGGCAGCCCCTTATTGGGATATATGCTTCAGTGTTGGCCATCTTTCAATTGAATTACATTCCTAGCGTGGAAAAATAACTGTAACTGCCGCCATTTTGTGTTTTGTTATTTCAGCGTGAACATATCTAAATTTGTCAACCTTTTCATTAGTGGATTGCGTTAAATTGGTGAGTGTTTTGGGCTTTTCTTCAATTTTATACATAATTAGTCTTCTCGATTAATGATATAATGTTGCTTTTAAGTTAAAATACGGTTAATTTTATTCTCGTTTTGTACTTTAATTTCGACATGACGTCGTCGGGTAAGATGGATATGTAAGATGGCGGGTAAGATGGTGGTCTCCATCTTACACGCAAATAAAAAGCAGGCAATTTACTAGTCTCAAATCAAATATTTGTTCCTATAAGGATTACATATTATCTGTAAAAACTAGATTTTAAGACATTTTTTTACTTTTATTTTGTTTAATTACTTAAAAAAAATTCATAACTGATGACAGCATCCTTAAAGTGATTATAACTTTATTTTTTTAGAAACAAAACGATGGGGAAATATAAAAGGATTACGGAAAGACAATCTTGGTCCAAAGAAGGTATGGATAAAGCTGTTGAAGAGGTACTAAGAGGAGCGTTCATTTTAACAACAGCAAAAAAATATTCTCTGCCTCAAACTTCTCTTCGGCGTTATGTGGATAAAAGGAAGAACAAAGAGCCATTTCCTGAGAACGCTGGAAGATTTAAGAATACTTTTACTGAGGAACAATTACTCTTGCTAAAAAACTATGTTACAGATATAGACAGACGTGCATTTGGTTTGACAAAGAAAGATTTTGCAAGAATCGTATTTGATTATGCTGAACATCTAAAAATAGAACATCGATTTAATAAAGAAGAAAGGATGGCTGGAAAAGATTTTGTGAGCAACTTTTTAAGTAAATTTAATTTATCTTTACGTAAGCCAGAGGCGACCTCAGTGGCAAGATTAGCAGCATTTAATGAAGTAAGTGTGCAAAACTTCTTTAATTTATTGACTGAAATTATGAAGAAACACAGATATGAGCCACACCAGATTTACAATGTTGACGAAACAGGTTGCTCAACTGTACCAACAAAATCCCCTCTCATTATAACACCAACAGGCAAACGACGGGTGGTTAAAGTATCTTCGGCTGAGAGAGGCTCAAATGTGAGTGTGGTCTGCTGTGTCAGCGCAACTGGACATTATGTGCCTCCACTTTTTATTTTTAAAAGAGTGCGCATGCAAGATTATTTGCTGCATGATGCACCACCTGGATCCCAAGCTGCCTGCAATCCAGAGTCCAGCTTTATAAATGCCAAAATATTTTTGGAATGGCTGAGCCATTTTAAAAAAATTGTAGGACCTTCAGCTGACAATCAGATTCTGCTGTTGATGGACAATCACGCATCACACATAACCCTAGAAGCAGTAAATTTTTGCAGGGACAACTTTATCACTCTCCTTGGTTTTCCCCCGCACACAACCCACCGGATGCAGCCATTGGACGTCAGTTTCTTCGGTCCTTTGAAAACTGCCTACAGTAATGTGTGCAATGATTTTTTAACTATGAATCCTGGCCAAACTGTTGCTGTGAAGAATGTACCTAGCCTCTTTCACAAAGCGTATGCCAAAGCGGCTACGCTAAATAACGCAGTGAAAGGATTTGAAGCAGCGGGGATTGTTCCCCTCAATTCACAAATTTTCTCAGCTGAAGAATTTGAACCTGCTGTGACAACAGCGGCTTATGCCACATCTAGTTCCGAAATTCATGATGCCGACACCCAACCTATTGCTGGTCCATCTAATGCCCCCGATATCCTGGTACTCCCTTTAGCTCCCCCAAAGGTAAAGAAACAAAGGACTAAAGCTCCATCGCTACATGCCACAAGTTCGCCTGTAAAAGAATATTTATTAGAAAGGAAGAAGCAAAAGGAAAGAAGAGAAGCAAAAAAAGGAAAGAAAAAAACTAAGGTCGTAGAGAATAAAACTAAGGTCGTAGAGAAGAAAAAATGCTCAAAAACTTATTTTGACTATTCATCAGATTCCTCCGTATCCATACATTACATGGACGAAGATGATAACTCAGATGAAGAAGTCGATGAAGTATGCATCATATGTGATGACTTCGGAAAAAATGAACTGTGGTTCAATTGTGCAAAATGCCACAAGTGGGCTCATGCGGCTTGTACTGGACTGTCAAATTCCGAAGCAAAAAAGAAGTCTTGGATATGTGATTTTTGTTCATAATTTTTTGGAAATTCATAATTTTGGGCATAAAATAAAATATAGTTCTTATACTTGACATAACGAGTTTATTTTATTTTGTCAAATGGAATCAACTACGTAATCGCCATCTTACCCTCCACTGGTATCCATCTTACCCGCACCATCGGGTAAGATGGATACTTTGTGATGGGAGTAAAAAAAGCAAGATTAACAAAAATATAAATTGTTTACATGGCAGGGAAATAAACTGTCATTAGGCAATAGTTGTACGAAGATATTAGTACAAAAATATTTTTTCAAATGTAGTTAGTTCTGTCTTAGAAATGTAAAAAGTCTTAGGGTCTCCAACTTACCCGACTCTCCTATCTACTCTAATTAATTATTATTTGTTATCTCTTAGTTACGCAAATATACTAAAACCCGAAAAAATATTTTCTGCAGAACGAATTATAATAATTATTTCCGATCAGACTTAAAAGTAAATAACTGTTTCCCATTGCAAATAAAAAGAAAAAAGTAAAGTAATAAGTAAAAAAAAATAAAAGAGTAAGTAATAAAGTAAATAAGTAATAAAGTAAATAAGTAATAAAGTAAAGTAAAGTAAGTATAAGATAAAAGAGTAAGTAATAAAGTAAATAAGTAATAAAGTAAATTAAAGTAAGTATAAGATAAAAGAGTAAAGTAATTGAATTCTAAATAAACGTGATTCCTGTAAATTTTATTTTACATCGAAAATCCAAACGTTAACACAATTTAATCAGTAGTGGAAAATAATTCTATTCTGTTTCAAAATTCATATTTTTAAAAGGAGGAAAAGAGAATGATATGATAGGTTTTTCTTTAACCCTTTATGTAACAAATTATGTTTTTCTGAAAAATTGTGCTGTATATTTTTATACGTTATCCATATACATTATTATGACAAACATTAAGTATACATTAAATATATGAGCTTCATATTAACCCTAGTAGCACAGCTTGTCCCAAATATGTCAAGTTTACGCAACTGCAACTAGAAGTAAACGAAATTTTGCCTTACATGACGAAAATTGGACGAATTTGGAACGTTGGGAAGTGGGACTTACAAGTCCCGTCGGGACATAAAGGGTTAAAATTTTTAACCTTAAGTAGTATTTCTATTTTATTCTTTAATAAATTGAAAATTTTTATCCGTGCACACAGATTAATTTTTCCTCTCCGTAACATAGATAAAAAGTAATTTCCACAAACGAGAGTGTTACTAAAAGCTTAAAAGTTGTTTTTATAAATTAATAATTCTAATATATTTTTTTCTCCTCACAGGTCAAACCCGTGGCTACAGAGGACCATCTTTCGTAAAAGAACCCCCAAATAAAGTCGTTTTTCACAATTCTTCTGGTGCTATCATCCCTTGCATTGTGACAGGAGTACCCACACCAACGGTGCACTGGACAAAAAGTGACTGGACACGAGTCCCAAATATTCCAGGACTGAGACACGTAAGACAGGACGGTTCTATCATGTTCTCTCCGTTCAGGGCTGAAGATTACAGACAGGACATCCATGGTGCTGTGTACAGATGCGTTGCTTCAAATAATTATGGATCTATCGGATCAACCGATGTTCACGTTAGAGGAGGTAAGTAACGATATTTCGTTATTATCTCTCAAAATGGGGTTGAATAAAGCACCTGATTTAATATTCAGTGTAAAATATAATTGGATTGGTTTTGAATAAAACGAATAACAAGTCGACTGACTTATTTATGAACTATTATTGTTTTCATTAACATCAGTTCTATCATAATTTTAATCTTCTAATAAAAGTTAATAAAGTTTCATGCTTCAAAACATATAGGTATTTAAGTAAACTTGGGTGTTTAAAATGTAGGCTATTTATTCATTAGAGCATGTAAATCAGGGTTGGCTGGATTGGACCCAATTGGGTTGGACCCAATGGGTTTTTTCAAAAAAACCCATGTGAAAAAACCCACATTTTGGACCCATTTTTGGGTTTTTTCAAGAAAAATCAAGATTTTGGCAGTTCCTTCAAAATTTAATTCGTTTTTTTTTCAAAGTTTAGGATATTTTTTAAATTTTAAAGGGTTTTTCAAAATTTAAACTAGGTATTAAAAATTAAATGGTGTTTTTTCAATTTCAGGGAGTTTTTTTAAAAGGTAATTAGGTTCTTTCAGTGGGTTTTTTCAATACTGAATGGGTTTTTTTTTCAAAATTTAGGACGTTTAAAGTTCAAACTAGATATAAAAAATAAAGAAGATTTTTTAAATTTCAGTGGGTTTTTTCAAAGTTAATTAGATTTCTCTCAATATTGAATGGGTTATTTCAAAGTTTTGGATATTTTTTAAATTTCAGTGGGTTTTTTCAAAGTATAAAATCTTTGAATAAACCCACTTAACTATGGAAAAACTAACATTATTTTGACATACCACGTTTAACATAGAAAGAACTCACTAAAATTTGAAAAAAAACCCACTTACTTGATAGGAGAAAACCACTTAATTTTGAAAAAACCCACACTTTTTCCGAAAAAAACCCAGTTTTATATGGGTTTTTTCAGGGTTTTATTAAAAAAACCCGAAAAAACCCAACCCACTTGAGTTTTTTCAAAAAAAACCCGGGTTTTTGCCAACCCTGATGTAAATACATCTATTTTCCGAAATATCATCGTTAGGTTTCTATTTTACGGTTTTCAAGACAAAATCCGGTAATGTGATTTTCAATTAGCTGTCACTCGTTAGCGTAGCCGCTTTGCACAGGCTTATCTACAGAATTTTGCTTGCTTTAGAAAGGTACTTCAAAATATATGATTTTCAGAACTGCCACTTTACGGTTAAATTTCCATGTAGCCAGCTATTGGACAATAAGCTTAAGTTTGCTTAATTAGGTTATATTCTTATATTTTTTCTTAGGTAAGTACTAACAAAATTTGTGTATGATCAAGGGTAGAATAACCATACAATCCAAATTATATTATTAAGAGAAATTTGACACCTTTTATAGTCCGTTTAAATAAATTGGCGACTCGTCACCATGGTAACGATGAAGAGTTATTTTATAAAATAGAATTAAAATAAAAATAGAAATATATTTTATATTGCACTAACACGTCGTTGCCATGGTGAAGAGCCGCTAATTTAATCAACACGGACTACAGCTAAAGTGTAAAATGAAGAAACTAGAACAATAAGGAAGTTGCATGTGTCAGATTTTCATAAACATTCAAGTGTTCCGTATGGTTTTTTGTATGGTAAAATGAAATATCTAGTCATTTTTTCAAAAAAATGTACAAGTAATTAAATATTTTAATTTAAAAGTTGATAAAAAACACGTGACTGAAAACGATAAGTGAAAACACCGTACGATGACGTCACATCCCAAACTCTTAGCGTTTTCACGTGCTTAGAAAAAGGGGATTTTTGTTAATTTATTTTTGCAATCAAAAAATTTCTCGATCGGCCTCAAATTTTGGGTAGTCGATTATTTTTGCATGAAGAATCGATTAACAAAAATTTTAAAAAATCATGCAACTTACTCATTGTTTGCGTTAAAAGCTTCCACACACAATTTAAAAATCTTAAAAATTATGAGCTGTAGGATCACCGAAAATTTTAAGTTATATCTCGGATCTCTGTTAATCTATCCCCCTTTATATCCCCTCAATCCTCAAGATAACCCCTCTCACGCAATCAATTACACTTTCCTCTCTAGTTTCCACAACAAACTATTGATAGATATCCCTTCCTCAAGGAAACTATAAATTACCCTTTGTTATTCCCACACAAAAAAAAATCCAACAACACATAAATAAAACACATCCCCACGGCTCACTTAATCTATTCCCTTTATCAACACACCATCTCCCAAGGGCGTCAAAGAGCCCGATCGCGTGCCCCGCGGCCATCCTCCGCAATTAGCAGCCCCGGGGCGCCGCCCTTTTTGCGCCCCTGCAGGAAAAGGTAATAGAAAGGAGTGCTTGCTTGCCCCGTGCATGCGAGCAAAAGTCGCGGTTAATGGTCCGTGGTTGCCTAAAGTAGTGTTAATGAGTTCGCTATCGAAAGACGTCCATCAAATGGTGGCGGGCTATCGAGCTACCTGGTGTGCGTGGGGATCCATGCTGAGAGGGGATGTAAGACCGTTTCGGATGAATTGGGTAAAGGCGTTAAGGGGTATTAAGGACCCCATTATGGGATTAATATTAACGTGGTGTGGATTGGTGGGGGAATATTCATTGGTGGGTATGTGGTGGGTTAAGGAGGATTAAGGGGGTGTTTACTTTGCTGTTTGCTAAATGATATGTTTGGATTGGTTGTGTGTATGTGGATTTGATTTAATATCTAAGAGAAATCAAATAATGGAGTTTATTGATATTCAAATAGGAAATAAAGGGCACAATTCCTTCCAAAGATGGTTGAGGATAGAGGAAATTATCCCCGAAATAATTTAATATATATATTTTTTTAATTTTGAGCAATACCCCAGGTAACACAAAAGTTCAATATTCGTCTAATATTTTTCAGGTATGGCTCAATTCCCTTGATTCCAGTTGGAGTTAGTTTAACTTAATATATTTGGTAAGAGCTGTGCTATAAGGATAGGGCAGCTCTTACATATAGGACATAGCTTTTTGTAGATTTTGTCCAGTTACTAACTCGTAGATTAGTGTAATAATATTTTTATTGACTTTAAATTGACGTAGAAAAATGAGAGATTCCTTACATATGAAAAACTCTTTCGAAAATAAAACAAATCCTCTACTAGATTCTATAGTATTCTGAAAAATATGGTAGTGTAATTTTAATTGTGAAATCACTTTGAATCCAATTCGAAAATATATAGTGTGTAACCAATCTACTAAGATCTTCATATGGAAAGTATTTAATTGCGTTTTATTCTTAATTATTTCATTAAGTTTGTTCTACATATCCTGTCTTATACGTGCAATTTAATTGCTCATATCTTATGTAAGTATTTTTGTTTCTATTATGCTAATTATTTATTCAATATAACTCGTTTATTTTATATATGATAAAATGCATACGATTGTTAGATATGATATGATTGGTTCGTTTAATATGAAGACATTTCTCAGTATTTATTTGATGACATTGTGTAAAGAACAAAAGTAACCAAAGATGAATACAATATTGTTGTTTAAGTTGCACTGTACTATTACTTTTCTCGGCAACCAAACACTTACGAAATCATCACGAAAAACAAATACTATTTTAGAAGAATAAAAATACTTCATAAACAATACCATTACAGAAAATACACCTTCCTATATCCTCACACGGCATACCCGTCGCCCTTAAATTCTAACAGAATATTCAAGGCTTGCCTCATATTTTATGTTGATAAAAAGCAGGTAGGCATGATCCTTTTTGAACAAATTCAATTTCAAATACACGAAACGCACAGACAAAAAGACAAACGGAAAAAATTCCCAACAACGCGAGCGAAGCCTGATGCAGCAGAGGCAAAATCAACAAAACTCGCATATATATCCAGACAGAGGAATTGAAACAAATCTAACTGAGCTGGAGACAGCATTCTTGAAAGCAGCCCCGCCGTTGTCACAAAGAAGAAGGGAATGAAAAATACATAAATAAGTAAATAAAAAGATAGCCTGTCCGCAGTTCCCCTTTCCATAACATTCTAGCTGGAAGGGAAGAATTCGATATGCCGGAGACATATCCAGAATCCCCTGCTGGGTAAATTAATTTATAGTGTAGTGGGTGGGTGAGGTAACACAGTGGTTCTCTAGGTGTTGGGAAACAGACTGCGAGAGAGATTTGTTTGCGAGTTCATCCGGCTGCTGCGCTTGTTAATGACACGATTGTGAAATCCGCCGCTGTGCTGTGGATCGGATGAATAAAGTTTGACACGTGAACAAAAGACTGTCAGTTTAAGAAGTGGGTTTGGAGGCTGAATTTAAATGTTTCGGGGCGGGGAGCCTGGTGTTGTGGTATTTGTCGGAGATAGGCCGATGGAGTTTCGTTTGGTAAATAAATATTTATGCATTTTGAAATTTACTGTGTTCTAGTTGTTTGGGAGTTGCTTTTTATTGCATATGTGGATTTAAGTTTATTTGAGTTTTATAAGATGTATGTTCTGTCCACACACAACATTTAATGATGTTATAATGATAGAACTTTTAAATTAACAGCTGCACTGGATTTTTCCTAAGTCATCAAAAATTAATTGTTATACATCTCACAACTTTTATTATTATAATTATATTGTCGTGATTTTGCCTTTTTATCAAGTGAATTTAGAAACTATACTTCTAGTTTTTCACGTTATGTATTATTTACCTCTGTTAATTGTTAATAATTGCACTACTCATGGTACGGATGCATAATTAACATTATACTACTACTACATTAATCAAATTTGATCAAATTGCACTTCTTGCTGGACATGACAACAATTGTTAATAATGCATCTGAAATCCAGAAACCTCAAAAGTGAATATGTTGGATACATTTCGTCGCTGTGAAATCAAACCGGCATATCTGCAAAAATTGAGTTTTTGAATTATTGGTGTCAAAAAAATCCTTTTTTTTCTCCGTCTATTTTTATGTCAAATCGGCATATCGCTATGTTGAATAAAACTCCGTCACATTGCGTTGGACCGATAATATACATGTAATCATTAATAGCCATTTTGTTTATCAGAAGACAGATCTATTGCGCGATTCACCAGTACAGTCGCTTCAAAACCTTCAATGTGGAAAGATGTTCATCGTCTGAGTAAAACTGAACTATCTCACAATATTACATTTTTATAATTATTTTATTATTATTATAAGTATCACATGCGAAAACTTTAAATCACTCGGGTGAAAAATGTGCATTTTGCAGATATGCCGGTTTGATTTCACAGCGACGATACGTTAAATTGCATCTCAATGAATAATGCATAAAAACTGTAAGTTAGTTGTAATTTGTATTATATCACTACTTTTTAAAGACATAAATATAGGCAATGATGTAATTAATTTAAAATATGCTGAACGACATGAGTTATAATGCAAGCATTAAAAATACACGACTTGCAGTACAATGAGAACTCATTTCACTAAGTATCTCGTTCTAATCAAATTTCTATTTTTAAATTAGAAAGAACAGGCCATTAGGGCTAAATATTAATGACTCTCTCGGACCAACTTATCAACGAGTTTATATATTGCTCTTTCTTTCTCTCTCTCTCGACAGATTATGGGCCTTAAATACCCGGAGCGCAATTTGCGGTAAAAATGCAATTCTGGGGCTCCGATGCCGAAAATTAGTGAAAAGTTGAATACCAATTAAATGTGATGAAGTCAATTACCTAAAAAGACTCTGGCGTTTCGAAATACTGGTAGGGATTTGAGGTTGGCTCTGTGTTAACGATTATTTGAAGTGGTAATTTTCGGAGAGGTTACTTAGATGACTTGTAATTGCGATGGCTTTCATTATGACTGCGAAAAAGTTTCTTGACTGATTAATATCATCACGTGATTACTCTTCGTCAGAGGTTCGTGTGGATTAGGGAATGCTACATCATAGTGAAATGCATGGAGTGAATAATTAATTTGTGACTATATTTGGAGACGAGTAATAATATCTATGGCATTAATGAATCATTAATAGTAATTGAGATTTGTAAAGTTACATGAATGCAATGATGATAGTTTTATTGTAACAACTGTTAATTATAATTTCAATTACGATAGCTGTATTATCGAATAATTATGTTTTAAATGTAGGTGTAAATAGTTAAATGATTTTGTTAAGGGTAATCTGGAGTTTGTTAAATTTAGTTATCAGTTAGTAATATTCTGTTAAAAAATTTTCGGAATTTTTATTCAAAAAAGGACTCAAGGAAAAATTTCTGAAAATTGGACACTTTCCGCCATTTTTTGACTGATGAGTTGCAAAAAGTGATGTTCTTCAGCTAATTTTTAAGAAATGAGGTGATTATGGTGCCAAATTAAAAAGCTAACTCTCTAATCTTTCTAGTACTACAATTATTTAATTATGATATTTTTTTCGAAAAATATTATGATTAAATGGCGAAGCACTATTAGATTTGAATCGTATTTTTTCCACATCTTGACCCGTTGTGTGATACCTTAAATATGTCGTTGGTGTCCAAGATTGGTATCCACCTATTGTAGCGTAAGGCAGATAAATATCATTTATTGCTTAAAGAATTTTTTTACTCCGCCATTAAATAAAAAATTTGCTTTTATACTCTTTAGACTCATTAAGATTCAAACCTCGCTTAACCTTGCCTGCTGATTTTGTTCATTTTATTGGTGAAATCAAAACAGCAATATGTGTTGTTAACAAACTTTACCAATTATAGTTTAAAAATTGAATGCTACATTTTTACGCCTAAAAACGTTCAATACGCACTAATTTTACCATCAAAATACATTTAAATAGTAACATTTAATCCCTATTAACACATTTGAACAGAAAATATCATTAGTGACGGAAATCAGGAAAATTCAAATCAAAACAATGCATTCAACTTGTAAACAAACTGATTGTTTAAAACCGATGAAAAGAAATACAGCGAAATTTGGGATACGTATGATAATTAAGTATATTAGATTAGATATAGCAGTTGTAAAATTCAAAAGTTTGCAAGTTTGGTGTTTTTATCTAGATTGGAAGTTGTTGATTTGAGCTGTAAAAATTATTAGTAGAATTGGAAGTGATGTATTTTTTTTCTTTTTAAATAATTCGTTCTTTTGAGGGTTCGAAAATGTCATATTCAGTTTTATTGACTCAAAAAACATTCATTTCACCATTTTACTTATGGTTGTATTAAGTATTTGCAGTGGATCTCGAGCTCCACAAAGTTCTTTTAATCCAATGTGGAAACTCTGAAATTCAAAATGGCTGTTTAATTTTCTAATTGGCTCCCCTTCTATATAGTTGTTTTAACGTTATAAATAACATATTGTGTGAATTAGATGTTTCTATCCAGCTTGGAAGTTAGTGAACTGAGCTGTCAAAAACTCAGTGAGATTAGAAAGGTGTATTTTTTATTCGATTAAATTGTTCTATTGTAGTGTTCAAAAGTGGCTCGTTCACTTACTTTAATTGACCCCAAAAGCATAAATTTTGATACTTTTTTTTATTGCTGAATGATTAGTGGTTCATAATATAGAGAAAATTCTTTTAATCCAAGATGGCGACCATAAAATTCGAATTTTCCATTTTTCGCGTCGGCTCCCCTTCTAGCACCTCTTCTTACGTCCTAAGGAATCAACTGTAAAAATTTGGTAGCTTTGTTCACCGTGGTAAACGTTTTAGGTTAACATACTAGACTAAAGTAAATATTTCAACTATAAATATTTATAAGGAAACTAATTATGCTTTTATATAATCATTTATGACAGTTTAATCCAGGAATAGGAAATTATTTTGAATTTATGAATCACTGCAATATAATTATAATTCAATTTATAAAATACTTAACATGGATTATAAAAGAATAACACACATTTCATATATTTAATTATAAATATGCACCGTTTAAAATTGTTTTCATTTATTCATTCAAAGTATTTTTTAGAAATTTCCAAGTAAATTTTTCACGCAAATTAAGTATAATTTATTTCATGCATGGAAGGGGGAATATGCATTTTAAAATAAAATCAACTCATCATACATTTAATAAATGAATTATACATTCTTTCGGTATTCGAAACTTCGAGTTTAATTGAGTTTTTTTTAAATTAACTATTAATAACTTGCTACACTTATTTTAAATATTTTTGTATTTTTGATAGAATGGTGTTTTAAGGAAAGGAATTTGACTTAAATGAATGCAACATATTACTTTTACGAAAAATATAATTTCTTTACCGCTTGTTTAATGAATATTAATGGACTTTCAGTTACGCATTGTCTTGAATATAATTAGGCGTATTAAATCTTTAGGTTTTCAAATAAAAAATATTAATAGGAGTGTATTAATTTTAATTTATTCATTGGAAGGATTTTTTTGAAGCTTTTCATAAATTTTTAAATAACTAAAAATTCTTAGTTATTTATGGTGGTTGAATACCTTTTGAAAAATTATTATGTTATGTAAGATAGTTTTCAGCTGATTTGTCAGATCATATGGGAGATTAAAAACAACAACACGATCTTTGTGCATTGATTTTAAAATTTTATAAGGTAGTGGCAACTTTTAATTTTTTACATTAATGTATAGCATGCCTAATAAGTTTGGGGTTATTTTACTTTTTATCATAAGATATACTTTTTAACGTATATTATTATTACTAAATCATTTTTACTCAAGGCATTTTACTATTTCAATTCATTGGGAGGAATGTACTTATTTCTAAATAAAATTTTATATTTGGCCCTTAAAGAACTGGAGATCATCAGGTTAGGCGGTGTAATACGATGGTTTTAAAATGCTAGACAGTTAAAGAAATATGTTTTTACCTCTTCATAGATAAATCTCTATATTAAAACAATATTGTTCTACTTACACCCTTACATTATTTACATAATTTATCCATTAATAAAATAACACTGTTCAACAATGAAAAAATTTCCTTGATGAAAATAGTCATTTCTTATAGATTTTGGGTCGCTGAATACGAAAATCACCATTAAAATTCTCAATTGACTCAGGATTTTCGGGGAACAGCTCCTCCCCCTTTTTACGTTTTTCGGCGACTTTATAACTTTAAACTCGATTTTCAGGGTCAAAAAACATTGCTTTAGTCTTCAAATTGCCCCAAAAAGGACAAGAAAAGTTCAAATGATACATTTATAACAAATGGATAGGTTTAAGGGGTAAATACCACCCTAAAAATGCAAAAAATAGTTTAAAATTATAGAGGTTTTTATACGCTATTTTCCCCTTACATTTTACGCAATTCACGCTTGAAGGGTCCTAACCCTTCCCCAAGGACCCAAATTTGATGGCAATATGCAGCAATGATTTTTACTAAAATCGGTTGAGGTGAGAGCGCCCCCAAAGTAACCACGGAAGGGTTCAATGCGGCACTTTAGAGTTAAACAGTGCTGTACAAAAAAAACTTGAAGCCACTAACTGAATTCTCTGCTGATTCTTGTGATAAATGATCTGCTAAATTCAAATATGACACCCATTTTCCTACATCACCCTCAGTTTTTAAGGAGATGCCCCCTAATTGTTATCCACAGGCGTGCATCTATTAACATCTTGAAACATGGAATCCTCACTCCCTAAAACCGGTCAGTTTTTAAAGAACTGAAGAGTTTCTACTTTGGGTAGACCCAAAATATAAGAAAAACGTCATTTGTAGTATTTTCAAAATCATGAATATTAATTCCTGAGCTCGCGAGCGCCTTCGCGATTCTGGAAGTCTTCCGAACCCTTCCGCGGGGCTTCTGTGAGGCTAACACCTCAGCCGCTTTTAGTAAAAATTATTGCTGCATATTGTCATCAAATTTGGGTCCTTGGGGATAGGGTTAGAACCTTTCAAACGGGAATTGCGTAAAAAATAAGAGGAAAAAATAGCGTTTAGAAACCTCTATAATTTTTAGCTATTTTTTGTATTTTTAGGGGGGTAATTACCCCTTTAACCTATTCATTTGTTATAAATTTATCATATTTTATTAATTTGAACATTTCTTGTCCCCTGGGGGCAATTTGAAGACTAAAACAATGCTTTATGACCCTGAAAATCGAGTTTAAAGTTATAAAGTAATCGAAAAACGTAAAAAGGGGGAGGGATTGTTCCCCGAAAATCCTGAGTCAATTGATAATTTTAATGGTGAGTTTCATATTCAGTGACCGAAGATCTATAAGAAATGACTATTTTCATCAAGGAAAAAATTTTGAAGGTCAAATTTGTTGAACAGTGAATCCATTTTTTACACACAAAACTACAAGACACATAAAGCTAAAATTGGAATTGGTATATGAAATGGAAGTACAATTGTTCTTTTTAACTCCAACGTGTAGATTTTATCATTAAATTCCTCGCATTCTTAAAAAATCGTTTTACATAAGTTTCAACATTTTAAAATACATAAGTATTGAATAAATGAATAAACAAGAAACGCACATTTTGTGAAAGAGAAATCATAAATTGTTTTGCGAACCATCTGAATTAACACTTAAATCCCAACCCAGACACATAAAAAGTTCAAATATATATCTTGAACAAGAACCAAAACCCATTCAAAAACGCATAAAGACATATAATTTAAAAGGCAACCGACCCATAAATCATCCAATGCCGTTTGTATTCTTTATCAGTGATGAATACGCATCCCTCAGCGTTGATAATTACAACGCTGTCGCCAGAATTTTCTTGCGGAACTTCTGGGAGAAAACGCGCAGTAATTACGACGGAACCCGTTCAAAAAGGCGGCATAAATCAGAACTGAAATGCTCTCACCGTTATTTATGAAACATTTGGAATCCCGTGTATTGAGTCTACGAGGAGTAATTTAAGGCAGCAAGAACAAATTTTTGGAAAGATTGTTTTCATTTATCGAAGCTGTCAGCTGCTGAGGGAAAGAAAATTAATATGTATCTTTTGAGTTATGTCGTTTCTAAACCCGTGTGATTGGGGATTAATAGTTTCTTCGGTGTAATTTTAAATTACTTGAGTGATAGGCGTCTGTGAGAAGGTTGGGAGAAATAATGATCTTTTAGGAAAATTTAGTCATTTTTTCTTTTTTCGTAAAATTGAGTGTTCCTATTGAGTTCCTTTCGTTTGGAATTAGAAAAAAAATATGGCTTTGTTAAAAAAATTTTAATTGAAAGTAAAAAAAAAGAATGAGGTAAAAATTTTTTCGGCAATTTGAATCCACATTGAAAAATTTTATAAAGATATACTTTTTAATATTTGTAAAATAATATTCGAAACTCTTCGAGTGAATGTGGTGTAATTCAACCGCGTTTAGTTTTGAGTACTTGATGGTTTTTGTTGCTACTGTTCTAAAGTTGATTCAGTAGAAATGGGACTGGCTGATTTTCCTAACAGTCGCACCTCACACGAAGGAATAAAAACGATAGTTAAAGGGTCACGTGATTTTAACAGACTTTGCACGGCCGATAGTTGGGTAACGGGTGATAGTTGGGGTCTACAAGCAAATGTCTCTTCCTCTTTCGATTAACTGCCCCTCAACTTCCACCTGTCTCCTCTCCGAAATACTAGTTTCAGCGTTGTTAGAATCACGTGACCCTTTACTATCGTTGGTTTAGCAGTACAGATATTATTGAATGCAACATACAGTATGCCCTCTTACAAAATGCTCTTTCAGCAAAAAAAAATCTCCTAAATTATTAAATGCAAATTCACAAAACAAAACATGTTCTAAAATAATGTTTTTTATAATTAAATGTTAAAGATACATTATTTTCCAATTTGAGTCAGAGTCAGAAAAGTGAAACAATCAGGGAATGCATATTCTGTTTATTAAAATTCAAGAACTAAGCCTGCATCTATCCAGATTAACACCGTTAAATATAACTCCTATTTTGATTCGATAAAAACAGAAAAACAATTCTTATAGTTTCTTAAAACACTCGCAAAAAAATCACCCTTATGCTGACAATAATTTAAAAACAATCAATAAACCTTCTACTAAAAGAAGAAAAAGGTAAATTTCTTTTTAAGAAAGGCCGAATTTCCACATGGATAGACGCATATCAGCCTTGAGTAAAAGAAAATGAAAAGCATCATCAATTTCGAGTCTCCCTAATCCAGGAAAGGCACCTTTGAAAGTCTAACTAATGGACCCTAGAGAAAGCTAACAGGATTAGAAGGCTCAAATAAATAAAGCCGCATATTATTGTTAGAAGACAAATACCTTAAACAATGTTAGGAATACTTTCTTAGCGTATTGTTTATTGGAGTGAAATAAAAGTCCTTAAAGCAGGTCATATTTGATGGAGAATATCGAATTTTTCAAAAGATTTCACTTCTTTTAGTTGTAAATATGTTGAAATTAATTTTCTGAACAAAGAACGCATTTTGAAATGTGACCCGTTTTAGTTTTGCCTTCTTTTGAATGAATATTCATTTTATGATGGTTTATTATTTGGGATTTAAGATTTAAAAGCATCTTACTTTCGTGAATGCAATTTTGTATTTAAAAATATACAAGATTGTAATTAAATTATATTGAAATTGAAAATATCAGATTTATAATCTGATACGTAATAGAATCTGGGTTGAATTAATCTGATTGAAAAATAATGTTTTTTGAATGAATTTTAAAATACCAAATAATTACCGAATCAAAACAAATGCGTAAAGTTTAAAAGTTTGTATTCATGGATTTATTTCTAAAATACTTATTATTTTACTAGTTTACATACAATTAAACTCATTTTAAACTAACTTATAAATTTTGAGAAAACTTTTATTCCAAGTAATGAATAATTAATTTTAATGGCACAAAATCGGGATGACTCTTGTGAAACATGAACTTTATTCCAAAGTAAATATGAAGACACATACCTTAAATGGAATTTTTTCTTAAACATAACTAAGAACACATTTCTGTGAGGCTGGATTCTTTAGAAAATCGTCGAGAATAGCAACAATTTTCTTTTTCATTCTCTTAGGCTTTTTTTCGCCCCCAAGCGCCTTCAAAATACCTTACCCTCAAAAATGCAATCGATCTATCTTTGTTGTGTACCTTCACGAAGTTGGCCTAAGCCTTACTTATTTCAATAAAATGTATCCAATTATTTATAACTTTAAAACAATCTCTTTCAAATTAACCTGATGTTATGTGTAGCCCTCTACATTTATAATACTATTTTTACTTTTTCGTTAAACTGTTAATGTAATTTTCAAATAGTAAAAGTCTTTCATAAAAACAAAAAAATCTTAAAAAATAGTCATTTGAAAATTGTTTAAAAATATTTAATATTGATTTAGTTTTGCAATAAAAACAAATTTATAATGATAAAAGTCTTTAATATCAACATGTAGTTAAAATTTTATTAAAATATTCAAAGTAATTTTGGCACATATTTATGTTGTTATTTTTTAAGGACGATGGAAGGGTATGGGTTAAAATAATTTCTACAAAAAAATCACAAGATATTTAATCAATTGCAGGCAGTATATTTTCCTACATGATCCAATTCCCTATTTTCTATTGTATATTGATCTTCACAAAGAAACGAAGCAGTAAGCGTATATTCCACACATCCAGACCTGCTCCCTGTAGCGCACCAAGGACAAATGACAATTGCACATCTATTAACGTAAATAATTGTCAAAGGAAACCTTGTTTTTCGCAACAGGTATACCCAGAAGTGTTCATCCTTACTGGTTGGACAAACCTCTCACGGGCAGGTGGTCTGTTGTCCTCGAAAGCTAATTGAGGGTGCCTTTGTTGTCGAAACAAAAAGCAGATGTTTTAGATGGGAGTTTTGTAATTAAGCTTTGCGAGATTAGACGCACGACGAGTTATACGGCGTTTTATCGGAGAAATTCAGTTATTTTTTTACTGCAATGTCGAGGATGCTGCTGGCATTGTTAGTGTGAGGCATGTTAGGTAGCGTGTAACGTTAGAGATTTGGTTGAAAGTGACAGTGTCAAAACAAGCTTTTGTGTGATGATCTATTTTTTTAGAGGGGTTTTAATGGGTGGTGTAGTAAGTTGCATGGTTTTAGTCGGTATTTTAATGTTTTATTAAATAAAAAATATCGAGTGCATTAATAGTAAATAAAACACTTTAGGTGTGTTTAGAAATCAATATAGGATAAAACCCTTTATCTATTAGTTGATTTAATTTTTTTTAAATCCACAAATTACGGTTTTCCTACGTCTTTTAGCAATGCATTTTATTCTCAATGCCTTTCAACACTTATTTTAAATTTCAGATTACTTTAATTTTATTTAACTAATAAAACACGAAAATGAACAATATGCTATTAATAATTAAATGTGTAAAGGGCCCGAGTATATGTGGAGTACGTGCTCGTTAAATCCGTGGGTCTGAAAGTTCTGTGGTCGGTCGCAGCAGTTTACCATGGGTCCAGGTTTTCTAGAGACTATTTCCCTCCCCTTCAGATAAATGGCAAAATTGTGGAGGTGGCGATAGATGGTGGTGGCATCTATCACCCGAGGCTGAAGTCGGACTCCTGCTATTCATGTCCCTCACTTTCTCAGGAGCCGCACCCCCTTTGCCTTAAATCCTGTACGATTTGCGGTGGAGCTTGGATATTCCAAGTCGCATAAGACAACAACAACAACATGTGTAAAGGGCTGTAAACTAGATCTAAAGACTAAACAACTTTTTTGAGATTTGGATATATAAAATAAGGTAATTTTAAAAATTCCTAAAATATAGTTTATTCTAAATTGATCTTGCAAATTATATTTCACATATTTCTAACATCAGTATCATATCCTTTTGTAACATCTAATAGTTTGATTACTTAGAAATTTGTTGGAAAACTCGTGAAAAGTTATAACATTAGTGGTTGTAAATAAATTCGTTATCCTTTAGTTACATATCGTTGGTAGATATATATGATTATTGAATGAATTATTATGTTAGTAGCAAAAGTTTTACACGGTTCTTGGTAAACTTTACCTAATTTTCTATTGATCTTTTCAATAAGATTAAGTTTTTGCATTTAAAGGAAACCACTGGGTATTTTTGTCGTTTCCATAAAAACACACCAACAAGTAACAACCTTTATAGTGGAAAACATTCATTATAACAGTTATAAATAAAAAAAACCTGAATAATTAGCGAAAAATGTATTGACCTTTTACCAAAGCAGCAAGAATCTCTCCTTAAATAGAAAAATACCCTTTAACTATAAATCCTCCTAGTCCAATTCAAACGAACACATCAAAATTTTCAGCACTGTTTACCGGTTTTGTTCCCAAAAACAAAGTGTCTAATCAGACAAAGTCTCCATTGCATCTTTTGACGAAAAACACTAAAGCTAAACAGCTTTCACAGAGCCCCTAATCACCTTCATTCCAGCTCGCCCAAGGGCCAATCCGAGCGCACTATTAAGACTCGAGCCAGAGACAAACTCATTTCCTACGCTCGGTCGTTTCAGCTGATTCATACTCGGAATTTGAACGGTAAAACCAAACTACGCCCTGCGTAAATTCGCCTTGATCATTCCATAGGAAATGAGGAGGGCAGATAGCTGATTGGTTTCCCCATCTGGCACAGGTGAAACTGCACTTTAAGGGCAGGATTTGTAATTAACTTCCGTATTCATACTGCCGCTGCAACAGATTAGCTTCCTTTGACAGAGATCCCAATTTCCTCGCAAGATTGAGACGTAACCCCTTACGAGGGTGGCCTTGAACTGCTGTGTTTTTAGCTGTTTTATCGCATGATAAATAGTGGGGTTGAATTATTCATACGATGCCTTTGGGAATATCTGCAGTAAAACGCCTCAATGGATTTGATTCTAGGACTTTGAAGGTTATTTATAACTTCCAAAAATTCAGTGAAGGTAAGAGAAAATATTTTCCTTTTAAGCACGGTACTCACTGTTCCGTGAATATAATGATTTTAATTCCCTTACTTCTTTATTTTCTCCACCCAATTTCGCTTATTTCAATGGGTTATATTACAGGATCTTAATTACGCCATACGAATAAAGCTGAGAGCCCGGAAACACATTTTAAGCCATTTTCAAGCTTTACTCCTTTTTTTTGTCCCTTAACTACTAGCTTCAGTTCACGAAGCAATGTTCCCCACATCGTTTTTTGTTCACAATATGATATACCTACCCAGCATATCTTCAAAAAAATATTAATATTTCGTTAATATAATAAGCATCAAATGAAATACTACAACAGCCCAAGAGTAACTATAAATAATAAAAAAACAGTATGTTAAAATACCTTAATCCTTTATTAATAAAATATAACCATTTAGTTTCGGTTTATATTCATTGCTTTGCAAAATAAAACTTTTAAACATGGCAAATTTCGTGGTACTTACTTAAAAATCCAACAATTTACATTTACATTTCATTGTAGTTATTAGATGTATGATTGGAAACTGCAGAAGACACAATCAAATGGTCTTGATTTATTCCGTTCACCTGATTATAATATAAACTATATTCACACTATTAATTAAAATGAATGGTAACAAAAACTTTTGTATATAACTATGCAATAATAGTCATATGTAGATAGATGGAAGGAAAAGTTAAAAGCAGAAGTAAGCATTAATGGTGGGCTAATAAACCAGGATGAATAAAAGGGTAATAAAATAAGTAAAAAAAAGATTTTTTAAAAAACGCTTTTATTGAAGTGTTCTAAAAGGTCAAAAATAATTTTTTCGGTTTGACAAATAATTTATTGGGAAGTAGAAAATAACTTTTTGGTAAGTAAAAAAAACTGATTTTCTAATCACTAAAAATAAAAGCGTGGGCGCTAGTAATTTTTTATATTTTTTAAATTTAATTTTTTTTACAGGACAGTGACACTAACATCCTTGCCAAACGGGGATTCGAACCCCAGACGTACGGCTTTGCATCAGTCAGATGCTCTAACGACCAGGCCATTACGTCGGCATTTATGTATAATTTTATATAAATAAAAATACCTAACAGAGAATTTAAAGTGAATCCATCCCACTCAAAACTCATGAATGAGAAATTTGTAAATCTAACGTCATAGAACATAGAATAAAGAAGTTAGAATATATAGTGAATTAAGAATGACTAGCGCCCACGCTTTTATTTTTAGTGATTAGAAAATCAGTTTTTTTTACTTACCAAAAAGTTATTTTCTACTTCCCAATAAATTATTTGTCAAACCGAAAAAATTATTTTTGACCTTTTAGAACACTTCAATAAAAGCGTTTTTTAAAAAATCTTTTTTTTACTTATTTTATTTTCTACTTTTTAGTCATGGTACTTTTTAACAAAAACTCACAAAAAAAATGTATTTATTTCAACCATAATTAATGTTATGTTAGGATGGAATTTTAGTTTCATGTATAACAAAAAATTTTCACATATCTGACAAAGTAGAACAATCCTCTGACGACTCAGCAGGACAATCAACTCCAAAGTTAATTTTAAAATCTATTTAATTTTGCTGGGTACGTTATAGTAACAGAGCTGAGCAAGAAAAATACCTCGCACAAAGAATATATTCCTCGCATCCGCTCAATCACCGATGAAATCCATCGATAACAAAAAGATTCACAATAAAAAGAAAGCATTCAATAAAATAAAAAAAACAATCGTAAGAAACTCAGAATTAGTGTGTGTGTGTGTGTGTGTATCAAGGAGCAAACAGTACCATCCAGTCTTTTCAGTAGTCAATAAATTATAAAAGAACATATTTTTCTTCTCGGCGATTTTCGGCGATATTTTCGGCGATTTCTCGCTATTCTGGCGATTTCTTTCTCGCCGTTATTATCTTAAATCGCTAATTATCTTAATTGTTAATTGGAAGGTAAAAAATCACGTTTTGAAGATTAAATATTGTAGTTATATACTTAGTATATTATCTTACAGGTTTTGGGATCCATTGGCTTCACGGAATGTCTCAAATATGAATTAAAAGGATAACTAAAAACACTCGTTAATTACCTAAATTACGGAGGTTTTGACTAGTTGATGATTGAATATTGCATTGTCATCGAGTTTCCACCACGGTGCAAAGTTTCAGAACTTTATATCGTTTGGAAGTGCCTGAAATATTATGTACAAGCATCCAGAAAGAAAAAAGTGATTATTCGTCTATAATTATCGTAATTACTGGGCAATTCTCGTTTTGACTTTTGAATATGATAAAGTTATGCCTTATAAACAATTGTGCACGGTTTAGGGAGAATAGCCCCTTGGGAAAGGTATCAAATTCTGGTTTTTCTGTTAATTAAAAATACTCGTTAATTAACTTAATCCTTTGGTTGTTTGACTAGATAATGGTTGGATATTGGAGTATCATGAGGGTTCCACCGATGTGTAAAGTTTCGGGGCCCTGACATATCGGGAAGTGCCCGAAAATCGAGTTTTAAAATTCCACGCGTAAAACGCCGCCAAAAGCAAGTAGAATAAAAGCGTTTAAAAAGGTGATTCATGTCTGTCAATATCGTAACAATTTTTTTATCGATACTCCTGTTCATAAAAAATGCAACACCAAGAATGAATTGTCCAATCAACTTGAAATTTTCAGGGTCTGTTCATTATGATTTGCTTATCAAATTATATCAAATTCAGAGCTACAGCGCATGCGCGAGATGAGCAATGTCTTCTCAACCACTCATTTAGTGGTATATATGAAGGACTGTAACGGGACGTTCAGAGTTCTAAGACGATTTTCTGTTGTTTATTATCTTGTCCATCGGCGCCCACTCCATAGTTATTCTACTGGGTTTCTTTAAAAATTCTGCTTCTTTAAATGAGCCCTGCTCTACGGGTGTAACCCAATATGCTTCAAAAAGAGATAAAACGCTATTTTGTGGTGGAAATTTTCAAATTTTGGGGGGAGGACCCTCAAATATCGCTTCGCTTGGAGTTTTCAATGTTTATAAAATTTTGAAATTAATTTCTATAAATTTAATAACAAAAGTCATCTAACACTTGAAGTAAAAAAGTACTCGTAAGTAGGTACCTCAGAAAAAAGATTTAATCAAAATCCCTCCCAAAACTAAAGTCTAGTTACGGCTTAAAGGCGGTATAAATCCACTTTCATCCTTCGCGATTTATATTTAATATTTTGTGTTCGATTAAATTTATAAAAAATATTGCGCTGCTTTTTATTCGAATTTTTTATAGCAGTGGTTGGCAGATCTCTGAGGGTCCCCACTCCCCAGCGCCTTCCTAAGGGGTCCGCGAGTTATCTTTTGAGAGTTTCAAAATAAATAACACTAGATTAAAGAGACAAATTTCAAAATTATTTCTGTTTGAGGACCCCCAGCCCTCTCGAAATTTTGACGTCTCTAGTTGTAATATTTTTCTTAAAAATTCTATGTTTTACAAGGAACTGCTAAGTTTTGGTGGAACCAAAAATTTCTCAAAATAAGCTGTAACACTACTTTTTGAGGCAAATTTTCAAATTTTTTTATGGGGAACCCCCCAGACCCCTATTATACTTCGAGTAATTGTAAAATGTTTAAATAATGTGAAATATAATTTGAGTAACTCCTTAGGGGTACTTTAGGAATAAGCCTTTGGATGTTCAAAATCTTGGGGGGGGAGATGTCTAGCATTAGTGACGATCGAAAGTTTAAGGACCTCTGTTAAATGGAATAACTAATATCTTCGATGTCTAGTACTGGGCCCCCCAATATTTGATAAAATTCGGCGCCTATGATCTTTTCATTAGATGAAATTATACCTTAAAGGGTTTCATATGAACATTTAACCGAGTTTAAAAGAGGATTAGTGTTAGGCCTATAGAAAGGGTGTTTTTCACAATGTTTTACCGCTGCTCAGATGAAGGAAAATAGGACAATAGTGATATGGGTTTGAAAGCAAAGGTAGAAAGAAGGTAAGGCGAGTTGAAAATTGGGGTATGGACCCCTCATATTCATTAGGGTGGGCCGAAAAAAACTTTTTATTTTATTTTGAAACGCTATACCGCGGAAAACTTGCCTCTGGGGTAGAGAAGGAAAATGCAACAAAAATTTTTAAAATCGGGTAAAAATTGCATTAGCGCATTGGACCTAAAGTTTGAAAAAATTAGGCTATTTTCATAACTTTTCAAAAAAATCAAATTAAATCCAGTGCTGAGATTGGAAAAAAATATTTGGGGGGACTCTCCTTTTTACAGAGTAGGTGGTTGATAGAGGGCAAAATATCACTAATTTCGGGTACCTACCCAAATTGGGGCTCCAAGAGGGGGCACTTTTTCAGACCATCACTTTAACCTTTTGACAAAAATATGTCAAATTATTGGTTATTTCCTAAAAAGTATCACGCAAAGTCCCTTTTGTGAACCGCTGGGGGGTATGGGGGTTCTCCCCCAGAAAATTTTTTAAATTTGACTAGTAAAAGTAGGGTTTTAACCAGGGTTGGCTAGATTGGACCCAATGGGTTTTTTAAAAAAACCCATATGAAAAAACCCACATTTTGGACCCATTTTTGGGTTTTTCAAGAAAAATCAAGATTTTGGCAGTTCTTTCAAAATTTAATGTGTTTTTTCAAAGTTTAGGATATTTTTACAATTTTAATGGGTTTTTTTCAAAATTTAAACTAGGTTTTAAAAATTAAATGGTGTTTTTTTTTAATTTCAGGGAGCTTTTTATAAAGTTAAATAGGTTCTTTCATTATTCAGTGGGTTTTTCAATATTGAATGGGTTATTTTTCAAAATTTAGGACGTTTAAAGTTCAAACTAGATATAAAAAATAAGGAAGATTTTTTGAAGTTCAGTGGGTTTTTTCAAAGTTGAATAGATTTCTTTCAATATTGAATGGGTTTTTTCAAAGTTTAGGATATTTTTTAAAATTTAGTGGGTTTTTTCAAAATTTAAACCAGGTTTCATTAAATAAGGGATGTTTTTACCATTTCAGTGGGTTTTTTCAAAGTATAAAAACTTTGAAAAAACCCACTTAACTGTGTAAAAACTGACATTATTTTGACAGAACACATTTAACATAGAAAGAACTCACTAAAATTTGAAAAAACCCACTTACTTTATAAGAGAAAACCACTTAATTTTGAAAAAACCCACACTTCTTCCTAAAAACCCAGTTTTATGTGGGTTTTTTCAGGGTTTTATTGAAAAAACCCGATAAAACCCAACCCACTTGGGTTTTTTCAAAAAACCCGGGTTTTTGCCAACCCTGGTTTTAACTCCTTTTGAGAACTTTTCTGAGTCCAAGAGGGGAAATTTTCAGACCATCACTTTACCTTTTGACAAAAAAAATGTCAAATTATTGGCCATTTCCTAAAAAGTATCGCGCAAATCACGCAAAGACCCTTTACCACCGCTGGGGGTATGGGGGTTCTCCCCCAGAAATATTTTTGAAATTTGACTCCTAAAAGCAGGGTTTAACTCATTTTGAGAAACTTTTTGAGACCAAGGGGAACACTGTTCCAGACCATCACTTTAACCTTTTGACAAAAAAAATGTCAAAATGTCCGGGATTTTCTAAAATTTATTACGCTTGATCCCCTTGTGCTACCACTGGGAAGTATAGGGGGTCCTTCTCCAAAAAGTACTTTGAAATTTGACTTGTAAAGGTTGTTTTAACTCATTTTGAAAAAAAATTTTGTGGTCCAAGCGGAGGGTACTTATCCAGAGAAAGAGTGCTCTTCTTGAATGTTCCAAGTCATCTTCGTTCACACTTTAACATAAATGAACTCGTTTCGTTTAATAATAAGAGAAGTTTAATCTCATAAGCACTTCCCCTGAATAAGTTAACCGACCACCAGCTACTGCTCTGTTATGAAAACGGCCACTAGCGTGTTCCGACAAGGTTCTTCATTATAGAAATTTTAAAGTATTTTAGAAATTTTAAAAATTTAATTAAAAATTTTCGTTGAAACAAATATTTTGGGGGGACGGTAAAAATATTTCGGGGGACGGCGTCCCCCCGCGTCCCCCTCCAATCTCAGCCCTGATTAAATCAAATTACTTTTATAAAACGTATCTAAAGGCATATACTAGAAGAAAAATGTAGAGAAAATATATTTTATTGAAAAAAGGTGGTATTTTACAATTTATTGGTAGCATATAACATCTTAAAAATACACGTTTTTACCAGAAATCCACATATTTCGTATAAAACAAAAAAATTGTGAAAAAATTTTTTTTATTAATATACTACCTTGCTAGCTATCACTCACCAACCCCCTTAACATTTAAACAGTTTTTTACAGATCGCTTCGCGATCGGAGCTCCCTGGTTGTGCAACAAAACCGCATCAATATCTCTCGCCGAAAAAAATTTTTTTTTTATTTTGAAACGCTATACCGCGGAAAACTTGCCTCTGGGGTAGAGAAGTAAAATGCAACATAAATTTTTAAATTCGGTTAAAAATTGCATGCACATTAAACCTAAAATTTGAAAAAAAATGCTATTTTCATTCCTCTTAAAAAATCAAATTAAATCAAATACCTTTTATAAAAAGTATCTAAAGGCATAAATTAGAAGAAAAATCTTAAGATATTTAATGGAAAGAAAGATGATATTTTACAATATAAGATTGCACTATAAGGTTGCAATATTGAGTAATATAAGAAAAAGTTAAGAAAAATTATTTGAAATCATTGACCCAGTGATTGAATGAAATGCCTTTTTTGCTCATCCTGAAAACTTGCTTTTAAGCATAATCGTAGATAAAAGGGATATCAAATAAGAGAGTTAGGTTTCAGAAGAAGAATTAAGGCTAGAAACTCAGCTTCTAAAAGAAAGTCAGTTAGTTTCCCTCACCCAGGGCTGAGATTGGAGGGGGACGCGGGGGCACGCCGTCCCCCGAAATATTTTTACCGTCCCCCCAAAATATTTGTTTCAACGAAAATTTTTAATTAAATTTTTAAAATTTCTAAAATACTTTAAAATTTCTATAATGAAGAACCTTGTCGGAACACGCTAGTGGCCGTTTTCATAACAGAGCAGTAGCTGGTGGTCGGTTAACTTATTCAGGGGAAGTGCTTATGAGATTAAACTTCTCTTATTATTAAACGAAACGAGTTCATTTATGTTAAAGTGTGAACGAAGATGACTTGGAACATTCAAGAAGAGCACTCTTTCTCTGGATAAGTACCCTCCGCTTGGACCACAAAATTTTTTTTCAAAATGAGTTAAAACAACCTTTACAAGTCAAATTTCAAAGTACTTTTTGGAGAAGGACCCCCTATACTTCCCAGTGGTAGCACAAGGGGATCAAGCGTAATAAATTTTAGAAAATCCCGGACATTTTGACATTTTTTTTGTCAAAAGGTTAAAGTGATGGTCTGGAACAGTGTTCCCCTTGGTCTCAAAAAGTTTCTCAAAATGAGTTAAACCCTGCTTTTAGGAGTCAAATTTCAAAAATATTTCTGGGGGAGAACCCCCATACCCCCAGCGGTGGTAAAGGGTCTTTGCGTGATTTGCGCGATACTTTTTAGGAAATGGCCAATAATTTGACATTTTTTTTGTCAAAAGGTAAAGTGATGGTCTGAAAATTTCCCCTCTTGGACTCAGAAAAGTTCTCAAAAGGAGTTAAAACCAGGGTTGGCAAAAACCCGGGTTTTTTGAAAAAACCCAAGTGGGTTGGGTTTTATCGGGTTTTTTCAATAAAACCCTGAAAAAACCCACATAAAACTGGGTTTTTAGGAAGAAGTGTGGGTTTTTTCAAAATTAAGTGGTTTTCTCTTATAAAGTAAGTGGTTTTTTTCAAATTTTAGTGAGTTCTTTCTATGTTAAATGTGTTCTGTCAAAATAATGTCAGTTTTTACACAGTTAAGTGGGTTTTTTCAAAGTTTTTATACTTTGAAAAAACCCACTGATATGGTAAAAACATCCCTTATTTAATGAAACCTGGTTTAAATTTTGAAAAAACCCACTAAATTTTAAAAAATATCCTAAACTTTGAAAAAACCCATTCAATATTGAAAGAAATCTATTCAACTTTGAAAAAACCCACTGAACTTCAAAAAATCTTCCTTATTTTTTATATCTAGTTTGAACTTTAAACGTCCTAAATTTTGAAAAATAACCCATTCAATATTGAAAAACCCACTGAATAATGAAAGAACCTATTTAACTTTATAAAAAGCTCCCTGAAATTAAAAAAAACACCATTTAATTTTTAAAACCTAGTTTAAATTTTGAAAAAAACCCATTAAAATTGTAAAAATATCCTAAACTTTGAAAAAACACATTAAATTTTGAAAGAACTGCCAAAATCTTGATTTTTCTTGAAAAACCCAAAAATGGGTCCAAAATGTGGGTTTTTTCATATGGGTTTTTTTAAAAAACCCATTGGGTCCAATCTAGCCAACCCTGGTTAAAACCCTACTTTTACTAGTCAAATTTAAAAAATTTTCTGGGGGAGAACCCCCATACCCCCCAGCGGTTCACAAAAGGGACTTTGCGTGATACTTTTTAGGAAATAACCAATAATTTTACATTTTTTTGTCAAAAGGTTAAAGTGATGGTCTGAAAAAGTGCCCCCTCTTGGAGCCCCAATTTGGGTAGGTACCCGAAATTAGTGATATTTTGCCCTCTATCAACCACCTACTCTGTAAAAAGGAGAGTCCCCCCAAATATTTTTCTCCAATCTCAGCACTGCCCTCACCCTCACCCAAACTTAATTTGCAAGCTACAGACCGTATTTAAATGATTAGCTGGAATACTGCTTCTCTCCCCCCACATATACTACGAAGATTCACCAATCAAGATATATTATCTATGATAAAATCTAATGGAACAGTAGATGACTGGAACTTAAACAGATTCCCATGTCACACACAAACAAACAGTGGAACTTTGTGCAAAATTGGTAACAGAGGCATCACGAAAAATCGTTGGTATGAATGCCAGAGATGGGTACTTTTCTTTCAAGATCTTCTATGCCAAATTTTTCAAACAAATCTTCTTTCTAACTACCAAAAGAAGTTACTAACCAGTGAAGAACTACATTTTATTACACATCAAACTATGCAACATCTAAAAACAACTTTTTAATTCAATGAAAAAAGCGATTTTTGAAAAAAAAAAGGGGAAAGCCAAGTGCAACCTTGTAGTGCAATCTTATATTGTAAAATATCATCTTTCTTTCCATTAAATATCTTAAGATTTTTCTTCTAATTTATGCCTTTAGATACTTTTTATAAAAGGTATTTGATTTAATTTGATTTTTTAAGAGTAATGAAAATAAATTTTTTTTTCAAATTTTAGGTTCAATGTGCATGCAATTTTTAACCGAATTTAAAATTTTTTGTTGCATTTTACTTCTCTACCACAGAAGCAAGTTTTACGCGGTAAGGGTTTCAAAATAAAAAATAATTTTTTTTCGGCGAGAGATATTGATGCGGTTTTGTTGCGCAACCAGCGAGCACCGATCGCGAAGCGATCTGTAAAAAACGGTTTAACTGTTAAGGGGGTTGGTGAGTGATAGCTAGCAAGGTAGTATATTAATAAAAAATTGTTTTTCAGAATTTTTTTTGTTTTATACGAAATATGTGGATTTCTGGTAAAAACGTGTATTTTTAAGATGTTATACGCTACCAATAAATTGTAAAATACCACCTTTTTTCAATAAATGTATTTTCTCCACATTTTTCTTCTAGTGTATGCCTTTAAATACTTTTTATAAAAGTAATTTGATTTAATTTGATTTTTTTGAAAAGTTATGAAAATAGCCTAATTTTTTCAAACTTTAGGTCCAATGCGCTAATGCAATTTTAACCCAATTTTAAAAATTTTTGATGAATTTTTCTTCTCTACCCCAGAGGCAAGTTTTCCGCGGTATAGCGTTTCAAAATAAAATAAAAAGTTTTTTTCGGCCCACCCTAATATTCATGTCAGCACGGGATGAAAGAGACTTCATTCGCATGGCAGTGCCGGATCACTGAGCTACTTTTAGACACGTTTCAAATTGTTAGAATACTGCTACAGGTCTATCATTGTCTGCTCCGTCAGTTAATCGGTCGTCATTGCACCAAAATTCACCAAGTATCGTTTTCATTACAGCACTCCATTGATGGAATTACATTGGTGCTTAAGCTACCATGGGACCCAGAAAAAAAAGAGTTTCGCATGATTGCTGACAAAAAATTGTTCTTTAAAACAAATCCCCCTTCAATTTTGGTTAACATGAAACCTAAATTGGGTTTGGACGCTATGCCGTAAATAGCTATTTTTGTAGTGTTTTATCTTTAGTCTGTGGTGAAGAAGTGAAGTATTTTGACCTGGGGCACTATTGGGTACCATGGGCAACCTCATTAGATAAAAAATGAGGGTAATCTCATTTCTTAAAAATGTTCTAAAAATGTTTTGAGCCAAAAGTTATGCACTACCTTTGAAACTATCCTAAAGCTGTAATTCATCAGAACAAATCCAGTACACATGTTTTTTGGAATGTTTCGAACTTCGATTACATCCAATAAAAACAGTTTCTTTCTTGACAAACTTCTTCATCCAAAATTTCACCTATGGAGTTTGACTAAAATTTCGTTGGTTTGTCCTCATACTCAAAATGCTTGTTATGTTGGCAATATTGGCAATCTTTGTGTTTGGGATGAATCTTTGATGAAAATCACCTCCTCAGTCAAAATTTCAATCTGTTTGATTCGATGACCTGTCATATAAAGGCTCTCATTGCAGCGCATATGAAGACTTTAACCCTTTAAGACCTAGCTGCCCGAAATTCCCATTGGAGTCAACCATAATCTTGTGTAGCTTAGGACTTCAAGGGTTATAAACCGGTTTTCGATATTTAATTTTATTCCTTTATCTTAAAATTTTAAAATTTACTTGCAAAGATCACTTGCTGTGTAAATTTCATCAACATCTAACAAGTCATTCATGGTGTTGCATTTTTTTATGAACAGGAGTATAATATATACCAATATTTATCTGATTGTATCAAAGCATTCTAAATAACCACCTTATACCCCATATATAGGGGTAATATATACAAGTCATTTTTCGTAGTTATCTAGAAGATTTTATACCTACTTTGCCAGCAATATAGAAAACATAAGTATAACTTAACACATAAAACTGTACCGTAGGAACATCAGTATTTTAGGAATAATTTTGAAGCAAGCTTATGTGACTGAAACCACGTAAGTAGCAAATTAAAGTTTTTTTTACTCTTGCATCATTCAGTAATTCTCTTGAACTAATTTGATAAACCTTAAGTTTTAATTAGGACTTTTATGCTTAGCCTCCCAAATTAAATTAAGGGTAATAGAAACGAACATAACATTTGTTCTCAAGATTTATGTTGAAATTATTGATATAAATGATTTTAAACAGAAAAGACATTATAACTTTGTGAGAACTTAATTAGTTCACTTAAAAGCAGTTCTAAATTATTATCTTGTTTTGAGTAATTTTAGGAAATTTAGCATTAGGATAACACACAAAAAACACCTGAAAATATGCTTTGACTTTGCTCCAAATTACTCTCGAGCTCATTTTAGCAGAGAGAGTTGACACTACAAAACATTCTCCAATATTTATGAAAAGCAAATAGAAGAGCAATTCCATTAAAATCCACCCATTTAACAAGTAACAACTGGATTTCGTCCGACAGTACTTTTTTTTAATTCTCCGACCCTTTTTGCTATTAAATCCATTCTTATCTTGCTTCAAAGTACATTTTTGATGAGTTTCCAAGCACGTAAAAAACTTCCAACGCTTCCTAGAAGTAAATTAATTATAAACTTCGGTATAGTCTCTTTTTTGTTTCTACTGCACTGATTAGTTTAATTACTTTTCTGATGCCACTCACTGCTAGCTTAACTCCGGTTAAATAACCATTTTTTAAAGATGTTTTTTTTTGTGTTAGAAAGACTCTCCTTCTCAAGCATTTTATTCGTTTTTAATTGTTTTAGTGACTACGATGATGGTGTTTTGCGTTCCATGAAATGCATTAAAGCTCATAATGCAAGTAAGAAGCAAAAAACTAAGCTATCGGAGTATGAGTGTTTTTTTCTCATCTTTGCTTCAAATATAATAAGGAATTTTATTTTGCAATTAGCTCTTCGAATTTTAAAATGAACGTGATTGGATATCTTAAGTTCAAATCTTCTTTGAATAGATTTTGATAAATACCACCTGTTAAATATTAGTGATTAGTGAATATTTAAGGTTATACTGCAGAGTATACACCATTTACTACCAGGAAAATATGAATCACTCTCAGCCTGATATATGTATAAGATTATATTTAATTGCTTTCATGTAGAAGGAAAACTAAGGAAATTCGTTATATTTAGAGGCATAGAGTTTATATATACAGGGTGTTTCGAAAGTCCTTTTCGCGGCTTTTTTTTAAAGAACGTGCCCTAGGGTTACAATAAAACTGAAAAATCTGCTAATTTAGGAACTTTTTTGAGGCCTGAAAAAGGGCTATTTTCACATGCTCATATCTCCGCGAATATTCATGATATTTTCATGAAATTTGTTTCAATGAGTTCTTCATAACGTTGGAAATAATACTCTTACTGAAGTTTTTGCTCTATCCCTTAAAGTTTTTAAATTATTTGTTAACTTTTTATTTCGCCGTTAGGGGCGCTGTAAGACTTCTCAATGGATTCTGCAGGGTCACTTATCTAGAGGTAGACCTTACTTCCATGACCCTAGGACACGTTCCTTCCAAATAAAAGCCGCGAATAGGACTTTTGAAACACCCTGTATATTGAAATTAATGTTTGAATTGCAGTTTTAAAGCATAATTTTTCGAGGACAACTTCCAGCACATTCAAATTTCTATCATTTATTTTCTATGTACAGTACTGGAAAAAAATCGACTCAGACACTATATCTCTGTAACGGCTTGTGATATAAAGACAAATAAGGTATCATTTTTCATGATTTGAAGTATTCTATATACAGATATTTTTTCAAGTTCTTAGGGGGTCGTCTTCATATTAAACGAAGCACCAACTTTCGTTTTTCCTATGGGCGACATCAAAGATTTTTCCAGATTCTGAAAGAGCACCCTCTAAAACCCCCAAAAACCAAGTTTCGTGTTGTTTGGGGGTCAAACAAAGCCAGGAAGGGGGTTTGAAAACTTTGGTAATTTAACTTCAAAGAGGAAAGATTGCCGACAATTGTTTAAAATTCTCTAGTAAAGTTAGAACAGATTTGGCTACTTATCTGGGTTTTGGCACAATTCCTACAAAAGTTAAAGCAGATTTGGCTATTTATCTATATTTTGGCGCAATTTCGTCTTCCAATTAGAATACCCTTAAGTGGTAGCCCACTTGGTAGAGTAACAAGCTCGTGATCACTAGGTTGCAGGTTCTGCCCCGCAATTCCGCATGTCTCATTGTTCACGGTTAACCTATAGGGATACAGGCAAACACAAAGATGAATAGATGTTGAATACTTTTTTTAAAATCTAAAGCCTTTAAAACAAATTTATACAATTTTTATTGCCGTTCGTTTACAAATAATAATAATTAATTGAGAGGTATTTAAAATTAACATTTTTTTAATTCTGTAAAAATGGGAATAAAAATTTAAATAAAGATATTAAATAATCACGCTAAATTATGAAAGTGGTTTTGTTGATAAGAGCTAGAAATCTAACTAATTAATGAAACAATAAATCAGGCTTATGCGGCTCAAAAATTCCTATAAAAATACTTAAATACAGATAGATTGATTTTTGGATGTATTTTTAGCATTTAATAGATGTTTCTAATAATTTTCAATTTCCACTTACGAAAATTAACTTATCTTGAAAAATTAAGGCAATTACAAAGTTTAAAATTTGCTTATACATATAGGAGTAGAAAAATTTTCAAATACTGATTTTAATGATTCTGCAGTCATTTTTTAAGTAATTAATTACGAGTTATGTTTCATTAGGTTGAATACAGAGTTTATTAATTTTTAAGGATAAACATTGAAGTTTCTGAACCTATGTGCTTGATGAATAAGATACCAAAATATAAATATGAAACATGTTGACTAGTCAATCATTAAATTTGAAAGTTAATAAACTTGATGAATTAAAATTAATTAACTTTAATCATATCGACGATTTGGAGCTTCTTGATATTTTAAACAATTGGGGTTTTAAGGAAAAAATGAAAAATGCATCATCACATCAAAGGCAAAAGGTTTATTTTATTCATCTTTGTAAAGTTTTTAATAATTACCACAAAGTGAGTGAGTGAGTGAGAGAGAGAGAGAGAAAGAGAGAGAGAGAGAGAGAGAGAGAGAGAGAAAGAGAGAGAGAGAGAAAGAGAGAGAGAGAGAGAGAGAATATTTTTTAGGGGGTAGGGGAGTTGGGAACGTTTTTTACTGCCGAAAATAAGGGGGGTGATTGGAAAGGGATTTTGGAGTTTTATTTTAGGGGTTGGATATTTTTTCTGTTTTTAAATTTGAACGTTAATTGGCATGCTGATTTTTCTTGAACCTCAATAAAAATCAGCATATTAACTAATGTTAAATTTTTCAAACTCAACCTGTTCAGTCCCTATTTCTATTTAACCTCATCTATCCCACTTAAACTAGTTTAACGTTTTCAAAATTAGTTTCCAAATTCGATACCGGTAAGAACCAACGATATCACCCATATTTGGTGACAATAGCGGATGGATCTACTGTTCTCCCAATTCCAGGTTGAATGCAAGAAATGAATGACTTTGACTATACGTATAAAAAATAACATTAAATTAAAAAGTGGTAGCTAAATTTTTATTATAGTGTTCATTTTTTATTTTGTAGTCACCACTATTTTATTTATTATTAGTAAATTATCTAAGTCAACTTTTATTCCAAGCATTGAGCCCTCTGGCTGCGTAGGGTAGATTTAATACGCTGCTTGCCTTACCCCTGAAAACTACTGTAGGGGTAGGCGGCTGGTGCAACCCTTGGATGTGCCAGTTAGGGAACGTACCCATACTTCATGACCCATTTTTACCCTCCTCCCCCTTGGTGACCATCCGTAGTATATGCCAAGACCCCCCTCCCCCTCGAGTTTTCACGTAGTAATTCATTAATACGGTTTGACATCGTTTTTTGCAAACAGAAAGTTGAAACAATTAATTTTGCTTAATTTGTCTAATTTTAATAATTAATTTTGCCTTATTAGTCTTAAGTTGGCAAATTTCAATAATTAATATGGTTTAATTTTGTCGTATTGACTAGAAGAAATTGACTACGGGACAAACCCTTAAGCCCCCCCCCTCCCCCCTGTGACCGAGCGTGGTAATTTGAAGACCCCCTTCCCTCCCCTAAATGGGTCACGTAGTATGGGTACCTTCCCTTATAGGCAAAGAGATGGCGTTAACCCTGGGGTTCATCATATGGGAAAGATGTATGATCCAAAATTCAGCAACACGATGATATTTGTGTCATGGTTAAAATAATTCATGTCTTGATAACATTTAATATCTAAGATAAAACGTTGAATTTCTTTTAATAAACAATGCATGTAAGAAGAGACCGTCCTTATTAAGCGACGACTTTTCTTGACCTTAGATTTATATTTAAAACCACAAATATCTGCATGAAATCTGTCATGAATTCGAATCTTTATATCGAATACTCTTTTTTGAAACTTTATTCGCGTAATTCAAAAACATTTCAAATTTAATGCAGGTGAAATTTTTAGTCGAATAATTAAGTATTGTTAAGTATTTTTTTCAAAAGTAAGTGTTAAGTATTGTTTCAAAATTTTTTCATCCGAAAAAATTGTAATTTTAAAGATTTTTAATTGGTAAACTTTTATTTAAAAATATCATCAAAATTTAAAAACAAATAAAAAATATTTCATGCACAAAAAAAATAGGTTAATTTTCCTTTTACTGAAATTAATAGACTAAAAAATAAGAACTTATTAATTCTAACTCTATCGGTAGTTTAAGTTCGAGGCATACACAAACTTCCAAAAGCAAAACAAGAACACGGAAGCTATGCGGTTCGAACTTGGCTGTAGAGATTTGCGACCAGGCACACTAGCCGTTAGGCCACACGGCTACGTTCAACATCAAGGTTTAAACAATAAATGTGTTGATTTCAGTTAGTAGATTATGGTTACCGTAAGGTTACTGTAATTTTCATAAGTTGTATGTCTTTGGCGATATGAGATTGGCGCAAATTTTTCTAATTGAAATTTCCTACAGTGTGCGTGGGGTTAATGGTTGTAAGGATCAAAATCTATGAAAAACGAGATTTCAACGTAAATTCAACGAACTTCAACCCCCACTCCTGGCTTCATTTGGGGACCAAATGACATGAAAACTGGTTTTGGGGGGTTTTAGAGGGTGCTCTTTCAGAATCTGGATTAATCTTTGATGTCGCCCATAGGAAAAACGAAAGTTGGTACTTCGTTTAATATGAAGACGACCCCCTAAGAACTTGTATATAGAATACTTCAAATCATGAAAAATGATACCTTATTTGTCTTTATATCACAAGCCGTTTCGGAGATATAGGGTCTGAGTCGATTTTTTTTCCAGTACTGTACTCAGAATAAAATTAATTTACTTCAGTTTTATAAAGTATACTTACTAAAGTATACTACTATCTTGGCTTACATGTTTTACATGTTCTCCTTGACCTACATTCAAAAGACATCTGTTTCAACTAAGCCGAAACAAAAGTAATATTTTATAAGGAGTGCTTAGTTAATTTTGATAATCTGCTATGTTTTAAGAAAAGTTGGTTTTAAGCATGTATAACGAGACTATAACTGTGTAACTGTCAAAAGGTTACCACAAATTGAGTATAGCTGCTTTATAAAATATACTTTATTCATTTTAAAAGTTCGTTTGAAATAACTTTTAAATACGTTTAGTTTCATTTTTGACAAATATTTTTCAAACTCCAAATATATTTTTATATTAACTTTAAGGAACTTGCCAAATAGATTGAATTATTTTGATGAGTTTTAAGTTTGAAATATATTTCTAATTTGTACGTAAAAATAAGACTTAAAAGCCATCTTTTCAATGACAAGTTTTTTTAAAAATACTTGTCAAACTTAGTATAAATATATATGTAAAACCTGTTTTAAAGGTACCCGTTCGGAAAATTTTCTGAAACAATTAATTTCCTCTGCGATTTATTTCAAGAAGAATAAAACAATTTAAAGATCATATATTTAAAAAAATTATAGATTCATTATGTTCAATGACCCTTTTAATTATGAATGTTTTATTTGTGTGTGGCTTTTAATTACTCTTAACATTTAACTTTTTTCTGTGGTAACTTTTTACAACAAAATGATTTTCCAACTAATTTTTTTTATCGTTTTAAGGATAATTTTTAAACCATAATTTTCTTCGTTTGAAATGGCATATGTATGAATTATGCTATTTAAAATCAATTATTATGCTTTTAAACTATTAGATGATTTATCTAATACATTCATAAAATAATTGTTTGTAAAATGGTTATTTATATATTATTTAGAGATATACTATAAGAGAATATATTATTATATTGAATATTCATTACATTGAGATTATGATATATATTGAAGTTATTGATATAATGTTGTTTAACATAGTAATATCTGTAATAAATATTGTGTGTAATATTTTAAAGATAGAGTAAAAATACATTTCAAACTTTTTTATTTCAAACGGATTTGGTTCATCCTCCAAAATTTTCAAATTTATTTTTTAATCTATTGATATTAGCAATATTTTTTCTATTAAATGTAGTACTACTTTTATAAGAACCAGTTTATATAGTAGATCATTCACATTTTTCATTTACTTTTATAGAAACAATGAATTATATGATCTAGGGCAAAAGTACTAGATAAAGTATTGTAAAATATTAATACTATAAAAGACTTAACTTATTTAAATTATTTTAGACTAAAAATAAAATAATTTTAGAACATAACATATTCTTAAAATCCCCAAAAAATGTAATATCCTGGATATGTAAAAAAGAAAATTTAAAAGTTTAAAACCTGATAAAAAGCTACTTTTATAATAGTATAACCCAAATAATAGTCTTCCCAAAATAAAGTAGTAAGACATTTCAATAAAATAACCTCCATACTGTAAAAATCTGAAAATCAATTCATCGACTTAAAAAAGTTAACTTACAACTCTCACTCTTAACCCTCCGTCGGTCGCAACTGAACTTTTTCGCACACCTCATACATTTTCGTTCGCCTTTTCGTTATTTTGGGGGTTAGAAATCTGAAATTCCTGTTTATCTCCTATCTTTACCGGATGTATGGCGCCAACCAACTCATTAAATTCGTGCGCTTTGTTTAGTTTGGTTTTCACCATAATTTCACTACTTGACACATTGCGACCGATTGTGTTTCAGTTCCTTAGGGTTCGTAATATTAATTTTTTAAATCCCTGATGCTTATTTATTTCTTTTATGAGTGTTTACACGTCAATATTATTAAATTTTTCTAAATATGTATGTGATTTTTCTAATTATTTTTGATTTATTGCGGTTGCAGATACACCTACAAAATCGTACCTTATACACTTACCTCACCAAAAACAATGTTTTCACTGTTTATAGCTAAAATACTGTATTTTGGAGTTATTTTACAATAGCTACAGGGACTGTCAGCGGTCAATATGCCCAGTCTAGGACCTGCAAGTATTACCTGTAAAATTTTTGTTTGTGAATGGTTGTTATCTGGACATGAGTTCAAAAACAATAATTTAGTATTAATTATTCCTCATCATTAAGTATATTTTTTGACTAAAATAATGAATTATTTATAACTATGATGCAAGTTTAATTTTATGCTATTTTTAATTTTTGTTCTTAGTTATTTAAAACAAATATCAATTTTTTTATGTCTGAATAATACTATGAATTTATTTTATCGTTTTTAAGACTCTATCATTGAAAATAAAAGGTAGAAAATTGCAATTCTTTCGATTGTGCGTTTTGGCACATTGCGACCGAACACGTCAGTTTAATATTGCGACCGACGGAGGGTTAATTTACCGTAACTAACAAAGAAACTAAAAACTTATCTGGAAATTTTAATTTTAGTGAGAGATTTTTTAGATTAAACTTTTTTTTGTACCTACCTGGAATCTCGGGATCCTTCCAAAAATAAAAGTACTTTATTTGTAGTAAGTGGTTATATTTCAATAAAAAGATTTATCGTTGAGTATTCTTGGAGGAGAACACAGTAATGAATTTTTGTATTAAATCACTACAGTAACAAAACAAATAAGATTAAATTTATTTAGAATTATAAAAGAGACGTAATCACTTACAAATCTGATTCTCTAACTTGCCAGACTAAAAAGCGAACATTTTAACAGTTTTTTAAAGAATGCGTTTAAAAATAAATTTTAATCTGTTCTTTAAGCATAATGCTAATCTTCAACTCATTTTCCGATGAAAATTTCACAGATTATAATTGCATAGCCTTGTTTAAAATTCCTCCATAGTTAGAAAGCATTATTCAAATGATTAAGACTCCAGAAATCTATATCACAATAAAAATAAAACACCCCACACAGAGGGCACATTCATAGAAATTACCATAAACCGATAATTTTCTCTGCAGCAACACTAGACAAACACTAGCTCTCCCAAGGTGGTAATTACGCTTCTCAGCATGATACATAAATAAGGGAATCGGGCTCCTGGAAAATACGAAATCAATGACTTGGAAGCCCATTACGTTTCAGGTGTTCGCTTCAAAAGTCACACATCCTTATGCTTCCATCGATCTCAAAGTATCTCAGGCGATGGAATGCGAGAAGGTTCTGTTTAATGCAACCAATGGCAGCTGGGGTTAAGGCATCCCCAGCGGTTTATACTTGCAGAACCATCTAAACTTCCATTAAAAAGGAAGATAGCGAAGGTTAGAATGTCTGTCTATCCTTAAAATTGATTTCTAGGCCCCAGCAGGAGAAAGTGAATCCTTGGATGAAAAAAAAAGTCTGAGATTTATTTATACTTCCACTCCGTGAGATAAGAGTTTGATGATACCAAAAAAAAAACGTTTTCGGTTGAGCGTTGCTATTTCATGGCGCTAAAGAGCATTTTCCTCTGAATGAAAAAAACCTACCACCATGCAATTAAGCTGAATTTTTATGCTTGAAGAAGTTTCAGAAGTTTTTTGGTATTTGCGTTAACATCCGTATTGGAAAGAAAATGAATAAATCCACGGGTTGGGTTCAGTTTCTTTTATTTTTTTTCATCCCTTGTCCCCCGCATTCGATGATGTATTAAGTTCGGTGTGTGTAGTTCCCGTGACTTCACCTTATTTAAGTAATTGCTGGCAATATTCTAAGAGGCAGAACGTTGGGTTCAGTGATGTAATGGTGTTTTAATTAAAGATTTCGGAAAATGGGGTGGTAAGGATTATATTCCTGATTTGTTAAAATGGGGGTTTTAACGAGGATTTCAAATGGTGTAGATGGAATAAACTTATATTTCTAATAGTTTTAATTTATTAACTTTAATATTAAAACTTGTAAAAATTGAGTCTCAGTTTGTAAATAATTTAAAAATGCTGTAAAATGACGTATTTCTCAATTAATATATCTATTTATTTCAGAAAATGTTATGGGGAAATTATACTTTTGGAGGACTTGCATATTATCAATTATTGTAAATATTATACATCTAAGCTACAATTTTAAAGTTTTAAGATATTCACTTCCATAATAACAAAAACATTACTGTAAATAAATTAACTGTAGCAAATGAAGTAACGACGGTTTAATGCATTTTTCATTAATAATTCAATTAAAACAATTTCCTCAAATTAAACAATTAATAAGTAATATGAAAAGTTTAAGTTATCATTGCCAAAAAAAATATTCTTACTAACTAAATACAAATGAGTAAAGGTAATAAAATAAGTAATTTGAGTAAACGTAAATAAATTTAAGTTTGAAAATAGTTTAAATATTCGTACTGTAAAATAAAATACCTTATATTTTTTAAAGATATTTTGCAAGTTTTAAATCATAATTTTAGAAGAGATACAACCCAGTTCCTTTTGTTACTAATGATCCATTAAGTCTTGCTTAGAGTTTAAAAAAAATTCAATAAAGGCATTCGTATTTATAAATAGCTACTGAAATATTGATTTGTTCGAAATCAAACAGCGTCATAAAATGAATATTTCAAGATTTCTGAACAGAATAATTTATAATTCAATATCATTTTAAGCATTTCAAACGTCCCTTGAATTGGAAAACTACTCATTATTGAAACTATTGAAATAATTTCCCTATTGAAGAACTAATAATTATTAATTTTTTTTATGCTTGAATGAGATCTACCGGCATTTTCAGCGCTAAAAATTTCACTTCGATTTAATTTAGGGGAAAACATAAAAGCTTAAGTTGTTTTTGCTGTGTGAAGACTACCCTCAAGGAAAAATCGTTTTACAGGCATACAGAACTACCGAGAAAAAAACTTACAGATCATCTAAATCAGAGCTAAGAGCGTGCGGATTCAGCAGAATACCTCGTCTAATTCTAAAAAGAAATCTATATACGCCAGTCTTATTTACATTTTTAAAATTTCAAATTCAATCACAACTCTTTATTTGATCATTTGAGTAGCTTTAAGAGGTATACATTGATATAGACAGACAACGATTATAGGCAAATATTAGACCTAAAATATTACCATGGATAAGAATAAGAAGCTTCTTTATGAGCTTCCTAATCAGGATTTGGTAGGAAAGCTTTGTTGTCTAGAGAAAAGCTTCCCAAATCATGCCATTGCTCTATGCTCTTATTACGGATTATTGTTATCTTATTTATGGAGGCTCAATGGATATGAATGCTAATAAATACAAGTATAATAAACAATCCTTTGAGAACTGAAGCGGTGTTGCTTTTAAGACGTCATCAATAGATTCACTATCAATGCAGTTAATACATATAAGATTTATAGAATTTCCTTTAGAATAGAATTTTCTCAAACTTTCAACAATGGTGACCCAGTTTTAAATTCTGATTTTCCCCTTGCCCCTTTTTTTATGCAGCAACAGTATTTGAAATACCCGATTTTTTTTTTAAATTTTACGCGGCCGTATTCATCGGTAACTTGATCGGCATCCAGTCAAGTTACCGGTGAATACAGCCGTTTAGGGGATAAAAGCATTTAAGCTATTTACTGAGGATTCTAGGGGATATATGGCTCAGACATTGGTCCTGATATGAATGTGATGGACTTGCAGCAACAATGATCTAACTCCAATGGAAACCCTAGAAGAGGCACTGGGATTTTTCATGTATTTTTCCAGATTATTGAGCTTTGTGTGGATTATACTTTGAGATTGATAATATGAGTGAGGGTGAATCTCTCGATTACAAAGGCAGCTGAAGCATTTTTTTGCTGTTTTACCAATATTTTAGAGCGCATAATTTTAGCCGCCACTTCAGGTAAAAGTATGCGCTGAATTTTTTTTTACTTTCTTTGTGATTTGTACCATACTTTCGTTACAGCTCTTATTTTTGTAGGTTGATTTGTGAGTCAGCAGACTTGCGTTCACTAATTTTTTTTATTCTGGATTTTATAGCCCAAAATCATTTTGTGCGTACCCTTACCCTCCTTTCTCCTAGCTTACACTAGTAAATCTTTCTCATTTCTCTGGAGGGGACCAAGTAATATTTTAAAGAAATTTAGTAATTTATATCGTTTGGCCCATATCTATATTTTTGTTCTGAGAGGGTTGAAACAGCTCATAAAAGCCCCATCCACACTAGGTTATAATTTATAGCTTAAAATTTACGAGGCAGGATAAGTGCATCTTTACTAACGTGATATATGAAAAACTGTAGGTGATACAGTAGGGTTTTAATAATTTCAATAAAATTATTTCAATCCTAATTTTTCAAACTCGGAATTTCTTCAGTTGCACCCCCAACTTTTTTCCTTAAGGTAGGAAATGAATGCATACCAAATATTTTTCAAATATTTCAATATTAACACGTGCCGCAACGCTATTGAAGTTAGAATACGGTAGATTCGCAGGACTCCGTAACACTGAGGGAGGAATGCCGGCTCGATGCGCACTTTCCGCCGCAACGGTGGACGCTGCGTGGGCGTTCCAAAAGAGCACTTTCAAAGGAGGTATCTTCATGTATTATATGATAAACTTGAAAACCTCCTACACTATGGTTATTGCACTTATTTTAGGGTGAAATTCATTATTATAAGTGGATTCCAATGGAGGATTTAAGGTAAAGTGGAGGATTTTCCAATGAGGCTTGGGACATAAAAAAAACTTTAATATAACGTTCAAAACAATGAAAATAAGATTTTAAATGTAATTCATCAAAGTTAAAGGTTTGACTTATAAATTTACTCTGAATTTTATAAGCCTAAGCTCATATAATACATTTTAATGTTCTTAAATTAGTGTTAAAAGCGGCCTTTGGAGCTTGTGTTACTGCATCCCATGGACCTGTATTTTTATTTAAACATTTTGAAAATCTTGGGATGTTATCTATAAATCTAAGTACCCATCAGGTATTAAAAATGAAGTTGTAAAAAACACCATTGATGGAAGAGACAAAGAAGTAATTCACAAGTTTGCTAAAACAAAGATTGAACACCAATCGAGAGATGACTACCAAAAGTTTCTACGGTTGACAATAGCACTTTTAGATTATTATGAAGCTAAAATGATTAAATTTAAACAACCTGGTGCTATCCATCATTCTAGGTGGATGTCTTAAGTAATTTATTGCTTTAAGATATTTATATTTAGAAATGAGGGTTAATTTGGATAATCCAGTACTACAAGGTATGAGTATTATTGTTAACCTATACATTAAGGCCTGGTTTGATGTGCAAATGGATCACAAAGCCACATTTCAAGAATTGAAATTCATGAGGGACCTGTTTTTGTACAGAGGAATTAATGAAAATATAAGGCTGCATCAAAGAAAATGATTAGTCATGGATATGGTTTCTTCGGTCTACTACTATTCGGCGCGGCCGTTTCGGCGCTGGCCGTTTGGGCGCGGGCCGTTTTGGCGCGGGCCGATTCGGCGCCAAAAATAAAATGAACGTAAATAGAACTCTTTCATAATCCTTCCAAAAATTAGAAGAAAAAAATTTTGTTTCGCGCCGAAACGGCCAGCGCCCAAACGGCCGAGCCGAAACGTCCCATTCCGTGGTTTCTTGGAGGAAACAGTGGCCTTAGCCTTTTTTGATGAGTCTGTCCCCACACAGCAATATCCAAAGAGTTTAGAGGGAAAGAAAATCTACCCGTACGTAAGGGTGGTTGCAAATTAGTTTTGTAGAACTGGCAGGACCCTAAGAAAAATCAATCCAATTTTGTGTTAAAATGAACCGCAGACTGTTTTCAAAGGTTTTTAAGTTTTCTTCAAAACTTATTTCTAGGGATCCTTTAAAACGTGTAAAGATTATTGGAGATTGTCAGGAAGGGTTTAAAGTCTTCAGTAACTTATCTGTTGTAAATAATGCTGCAGAAAGGGAAATCAAGCTTATTGAAGAATATTACGATATTTTAACGCATAATGAGGAGAAAATACAATACTTTAAAAATTGTCAAAGGCTATATAAAGGCCAATATTCTTCATGTCTAAGCATTTTATGTTAAAAAAGTATTGAAATATATTGAATTGTATATTTTAAATAAATTTTATGATTTTTTTTCAAAGTTTTGAGAACTTTGATGTTTTTCAGATTTTCATCCCTTTTGCGGCACGTGTTAATATTAACCGATTCGGATAAAATTGTTACCAGTTATTTACTACCCTATAAGGAAACAATTTAGGGGGTGCGACTTGAAAAATTCTGAATTTTTTTACATTATGCTTAGGACCACCCTAGTGATACAGAATTCCAAGAAAAAAGAGATTTATGGGTCCTCCCCCGGAAATTTTTACCTTTAAAATAGGATTTGTTATTTTCAACTTAGTCCAAATTTCGGGAGCGGTTCGGACCTTTGCTCGCGCCCCCTTTCTAGAATTACCGTTTAATTCCTTACGTACGGCTTTATGATACTCTACAATTTTTCCGTGCAAATATTTTTTTGAGTCACTGAATTGAGAAAAAAAAACATAAATAAAATAATCTCTGTAAAATTCAATCCGCGAGAGCCAATTAATTAAATTGATAACTTTTGAGTGCAGTCAGTACACGGAGTACTAAAATATTCTCACAATACAAAAATATGTCTTTTTATTCCAGTTTTAAGTCTTAAAAAATAACACACTTTACTTTTGACTTTAACTACTTTTTTGCCGGAACAAAAATGGCAATCATGGGAATCCCTCAAAATGGCTTCTGAAAGCGCAACTTCTGGTAAATCTAATCGCATTTCCCGCTAAAATACTCATTATAGAATATTTGCTGCTTTTTATCCTGAAATAGGATTACTGGAAGAGTGATTGTGAAAAGTATCGTGAATTTATTTGTAAGGATGGTTATTCTATGTAATTTTAAAGGTGGTAGAACTTGTAAGTACCGTCAGAAGATGAAGGGTTTAACTATAAAAATTCCAAAAGTTAAAAAATTAATAGTGAATTTAGATAAAAAAGTCCAAGAGCTGATTTGAATTTCTCCACTCACATACTACGATGCCTTGATATAAAACTAGACGAACGACTAGTTAATGCGGAGCACCTTACAGCCTACAATTCTAATCAAATTCGAATTCGTCACAAGATTTGTTAAGACTTGTTGTTAAGATTTTTGTTAAGATATTTGTTGTAAGATATTTGTTAAGATTTGTTGTCATCGAATTGTCACAGACTTAAAATTAAATAAAATTATCACCACCGGGATTCGATCCGAGGAACTATCGTATACACGAAGCAAACGCTTTAGCAATGCATATAAAATATAACTCAGAATTTAAATATAAATCTAACATTTTGAATGGATGATAGTAATGTAGGCGTGTCAGGCGCACTGTACCAACTATCCGTTAAAACGCGTCAAAGAAAATAACTCTTGTTTTTGTTTGGAGACATAACATTTTCAGGTCTGTGTGCTTGATATCAAGGATCCGCTTATAAACATTCGTCAAGTAAGACAGACGCAAAAAGAACATTTACTGACACATAGAGAGGGAAAATACACCCCAGGTCGGAATCGAACCAACGACGGTATAGGGTATAGGCGGCTAGCGTGGTGGGCAGCGAGTAAACCCACCAGGGTGATACGTCCCCCAGAAAATAACTCTTCCTGGTTATTTAAATATTCTAGAAAATTAACCAATATAATGCTCAATCATTACCACCGATGCAATTAAAGTTAATACCAAATCGAACCTCCGGAACTCCTTCCCAGTGATGCATTTCATAATAACTAAGGCACTCATTTAGAAATTCATCCTCAACAATTCATTCCTCGCTTTCCGTACGATGCACAACAGTGAATCGACTTCGTTAAATGAAACATTCATTCATTCAAAACAAACGGTTGCATGGATTCAGGTTGCACGCTTCCTGATACCATTCACTTATGAGACGCAAATCTGCGAGTTCAGATATGCACCTAATTAGTCTTAACAGATTCCGCGAGTTTCGTAATTCGCGCGTTTCATGGTTACGGAGGTGAGTCAACCGTGGCATAATTACTCTAAATCATTCCTTATTGGGGGAGATTTTCAATTGAAATAATTCCGAGAATCTTTGTTGAACATAAATTTGGAGGTAGTGTGGAGGTTTAGTTTGTCTCAGTAAGAAATGTATGGGTTTCTGTGAGAAGATATTTTTAAGCTTTGAAAAATTCTAAGAGTTTTCCGAGTATGCTAACGTATATTTATATTTAAAGAAGTGCGATAAACTTATATTTACTTGAATAATTTTTTAATTGAAGTTATAAAAATGTATGTAATGTGTGAATGTAAATGTTTTGATTTTAGCCCCCATATTCTCTTTTTTATACTGCTGTCTGATTGATCCCGATTGATTAGATAACTGAAAAACATATCTATGAAATTTGTAAATAAATGTTAACTACCTCAAAAAAGTAATGCATCCCCTGCCCGTTGTGTAATTAGACAGTTAAAAGGCTAAGCATTATATAACAAACATAATGTTACAACAAATCCACCCAAACTCTGAACTATCAGATTCCTTGCAAATACTTATACAATAGACATATAGAACTGCAGTACCACGACCAACCCACGGTTTTAATAAAATTAAGATTGAAAAAGAAAGCGTATCTGGTTTATTAAAAAAACGTTTATAGAAACTTGAACTAGTTTTCTTTTAGATAAAATAGCAGGCAAGGATTTTAAAATTATTCCCTGCACATGAATGTAAGGGCCGGGGAATGGAATATATCAACATACGATTCCATTGCATAGATCATTACATTTCTCCATCACAGAATTTCTCTATAGTGAATTCGATACCAAGGTTTCATACTCTTCAGGGGAGGAAAAAAATGAAAATATACTATGTGAAAAGCACTCATTGTACTTTCCCCGAACTAAGTACAAAAGTGAATCAACTCCATCCACATCTATACAGTACACGGCAAAAGAAAACAATCCCGGTATTAACAATTCATTCTTTCATCCCCAAACAAAGACGAGTCTACCGGCACACATGCGGTCATCCCAAACCGAATCTCCTCCATACCCAGAAAATGAAACCAAAGATCTTCACATCACGTTCCTCATTGAACCCAGCGAAGTTATAGACACAGGGCACATAAACAACAATAAGTACGAACTTGGGAGGGATGAAGGAAGCGAGCGAGCTCATTCTCTTCACACAACACACCATTCCTTTCAGCCCACTCCACCCCTATTGATTTGGACGCACAAAAACCCCATCGCGTGATGCTTCAAAGGCCACCATTGAGATCTCTCGGGACGGTCGGTCCTACTTCTAATACGAATGAGATGAAGAAGACCAGGGATTGTTAGAAGTCGAAGAAGGCACCCCCAAGATCGAACAACACCTCTCCCTCCAACCCCTCACTTTTTGTCCCCTTTTATAAACGGCTTTGTCAATACAGTTTCCTTATCTGCAGTTCCACTCCAAGAGGGAAGGATTCTGAAGCAACTTAAAGTTCTACCTGAAGATACTTTTTTCCCTTCTTTTGTCGAAGACGGTTGTTTGCTCTCCTTTTCAGGTCTGGTTTTGGCGGAGAGATTGGAATTAGTATTTACGGCCCTGGACTTGTGCGAGATGCTTGAACTTTTATTGCGTTCGTGTTTTTGTGAGGGACTCTGTATGGGAGATTAATATCTTTGGGAGTTTTTAGGGGAGGGTTGCTCTGGTTATTTGAATTTTGCGGGGAGAGTTTTGTGTGCGGCGAAATCTTTTGCGAGTTTTGCGTTTTTGTCGATGGAGGGAAAATACGATCACTATCTGGATGAGTAGTTTTTTCCGCTTTTCAGTGTTGACAGAGCTGTTATGAATTTCCCGTAAATAGCGTAGAGGAGAGTGAATATTGTTGGAAGTGTAATGGTTTTTAGTGAAATGAAAGTTTACTAAAAGTCATAATAATTTAGTCATAATAATTAACTAAAAGTCATAATGCCATTTTAATTAAAAATATTCGTATTAATGATGAAATGCATGCTTTATAGTATTTAATTAATGAGATAGCGTCCTTAACTATCACATCCTTAAATATTATAGAAAATAAATTTATCAATTATTAAAATAAGAAAAATGCTAGCTTACATTGGAATGTGTTTTAGTTGAAAATAAATTATTGTGTACCTGTTTTTTTAGATTGAAACAATCTAAAGTTTTAACCACTCATGTTTAATTGATATCACCGGTAGATTTTAGTCTTGAAGGTTGAACCTATACGTATTTTAACCCTGCTGTTCTGCTCCGACTTACTCCACGCACGTAGTGTTCGAGTCAATATGACCAGATACAAAAAATATCACTTCTAGCTGTAAATGAATGGTGGAATTTAAGAAATAGGACAATAGTAAAATAACTGTAAATAAATAAATTGTTATGAAATAATTGAGTAAAGATATGAAATACGTCTAAAATAATAAAATTAACTAACAAATATTATTTTGTAATTGAAATTTTTTACTATTTTGAGAATTTACATACATGAAAATGGGTTTTAAACAAGGATGGCACAACAAAGTAGTAATTTTTAAATTTTTTCATCTGAGGGACCGATATAAAATTAATTTTTTTCCTTTATTCTTTTACTTTTTTAATTGATTACCCCTTTCATGACAGGTTTTAATATACTCTACTGTATGAAAATAAGAGTGATTTCCTCAAATCTTCAAAAATAATCTTCATTTGAACATTTATTTTCATTCTATTTGAACTAAATCCCATTGAAAACGCATTGCAAGATTTGCGAAACTACTAATTACTCCAATACCTTAAATTTTCTTTGGCGTTGATTTTTGTTCTTTTACCGTTATAAATTTCATGTTTTAGTTCTTAGGAAGTTTTACTACCACAAAAAGTCCACATTTACCCCATACCTAATGGTTAACTTTGTCAAAAGACAGTGGCAATGAAAAACGCCACTAATTTCTCATTTTGAGTAATATTTTCTTTCGGATAGCACAAGTTTCGCTTCATTAGTTATTTTAGCATTCTAACTGAAAGGAAATACTTCATAAAACAAAAATACAACAAGAGAAAATAAAATTTGGAAATATTTTTGCTTTTTCCCAACTGAATCAACCTTTTGACCTTTCACGTGCTTTAGTGTAAAATGATAAAAAACACAAGAAAAAAGAAACCAAAAAGGATGTTATAATAGTTTTTATTCTTTTCTGTTGAGTTATTCCACAAAAAATATGGTTGGAGTAAAACGAAAAAATATAGAATCGGGTCATATTGACCCGAACAGTGCATTAAGAATATGTTGAAAAATATCCCTTTCTAATAAAAATTTATATTTAGATATTTATATGAGTTTCCAACAAAGTCAAGAAGTTTCATTAAATTACCTATATTCAATATTTTTAATACGCGACTGAAACAATTTTGGGTCAAATAGACCCTAACAGAACAGCAGGGTTAAATACATGCATTGAAACTCAAAACTTAAAATCATATGTTACTTTGAGCACAAAAATAAAAAAAAATAAAAATTTAAATTAAATTTTTTACAACAGGTTTTTTATAAGGTCGTGCTGTAATAAGATGATTAAAGATTTAGTGTTGAAAGTTACATTCTATCGGCGGTGTTTTTTTACATTGAGAAGATAAATACATCTTTATACAACTTACATTTTTTCTTGATTTTTCATCCAAAGAAACGTATAGGATTACAAGTAACATTACTCCTATGGAATAAATGATAAAAAAACCCCACTAGATTTACGGTATCAAGTTTTTTACATAAGATATTCTCTGAAAATACGAGATTTTCTTAGAAAATGTTAGTTTTGAACAAATCTTGTAGGAATTCCAAAAAATACCTTGGAACCGGAGACTCTGAAAGAAATAATTGCGTTCATTTCACTACAAACTTTTGAGGGAGATAAAGAAGAAATACTGCTACTATCTGTAGTATTTTAAAAAGTAAGAGATAATGTACAAATACAATAAATACAACCAATAAACGGTAGATAATTGACACCCAATCCTGATAAGAGAGAAATATGTAAGAAATGTGAATAAAAGGATTATAGTAAATAACACCAAACGTTTTGCTTTGTGTAAAATTTATATGTCTACTTCATATAAATATTTGTTATACCCTGGGGCAGGGGTTCATAATAGGTGGTCCGCGGGCTGTGTCCAAGGGGTCCGCGAAATGTCACCGAGAAACTAAGTATTTGTTTTTATTTTCCATAATTTAAAGTAACCATTATCCTCCTCAGCAGTTCATTCGTTAGTTGTGTTAGTTAATTGTCACTGTAGTACAAATAGATTAATGTAGGTGGCGCAGCCTCTGTTTACCACCAAAGATAACAACACTATACTCGACAAGAAAATAGGGTCAAAATGCTTCTGACACAAATCAAGCATATTTTATGTAAAATGATCCCCTGAATCCGATTCTGACCCCCGTTTTTCTCCATCACGTACAGATTTTCGGGGAACAGTCCCTCCCCTTTTTGCGTTTTTCAATGACTTCATGACTTTGAATTCGATTTTCAGGGACAAAAACTATTACTTTAGCCTTTAAATTACACCCGAGGGAACAAGAAAGGTTAAAGCTTCTAAAATATACAACTTTGTAGCAAATGGATAAGTTTAAAGGGTTATTACCCACTAAAAATGCAAAAAAAATCGTTAAAAATTATAGAGATTGTTTTGGCTATTTTTTCCTCTAATTTTTAACGCAATTCATCATTAAAGGGTCCTAACCCTTCTCAAAGCACTCGAATTTAATGAATATATGCAGCAGGGATTTTTGCTAAAAGCGGTTGAGGCGGTAGCGCCCCCAAAGCACTCGCGGAAGAGTCTCTGAATCGCGCCGCTGCTCGTGAACACAGGAATTAATATTCATATTTTGAAAAGCTCAAAAACGACTTGTTCTTATATTTCAGGTCTATTCTGAGGAAAATTGTTCAGTTCGTTAAAAACTGGTCCTTTTTGGGGGATTGGGGTTCCATGTTTCAAGCTGTTAATAGATGCGTGGGCTGAGGATAACAATTGGTGGTGTCCCATTAAAAATTGAGGGTGATGGGGGAAAACGGGTGTCCTATTTGTGTTTAGGAGGTCATTTTACACGAGAATCGACTGAAATTCAGTCAGTAACAGTTGGATTTTTTTTGTATAGCAGTTTAACCCTTAAGTATGGCATCAAACCCTTCCGTGGGTGCTTTGGGGGCGCTAACACTTCAACCGCTTTTTGTAAAAATCATTGCTGCATATATTCCTTAAATTTGGGTTCTTGGAGAAGGGTTAGGACCCTTTAGCCAAAAACAATCTCTATAATTTTTAACGATTTTTTTGCATTTGTAGGGGGGTAATAACCCCTTAAACTTATCCATTTGCTACAAATTTGTATATTTTAGAAGCTTTAACCTTTCTTGTTCCCTCGGGTGTAATTTAAAGGCTGAAGTAATAGTTGTTGCCCCTGAAAATCGAATTCAAAGTCATTAAGTCATCAAAAAACGCAAAATGGGGGAGGGGCTGTTCCCCAAAATCTGTACGTGATGGAGAAAAACGGAGGTTAGATTCGGATTCAGGGGGTCATTTTCATAAGAATCTGCTTGATTTGTGTCAGAAGCATTTTGACCCTATTTTTTGTCGAGTAGTGTAATCCATGTTTTGTTTCTTGCAATTTTTTATTGACTAAAATACGATAGTTTCGGTTTTGAAATCGATTGAAAATTTAAACCTTTAGGTTCAAGGGGTCCTCGTCAGTAAATTAATTGTAAAGGGGGTCCTCGACAAAATTTTATTGGGAACCCCTGGTTTATACAGGGTGGTTCTTAATTCATGGTAGAAACTTCTAGGGGTGTTAGAGTACACATAGACGAACAAGAATTGGTATAGGAAGGGGGGTCGCAGTTACACCGTTAAAGAGCTAGGTCCTAATGTAGTGCGAGAGCGTTACAAAAGGACGTTTTTCCAAGGCCCGTTTAACGAAAAAAAAACATAATGAAATGAAAAAATTTATTGCATGAGGTACAGCAATATCCGTACTACTTACATCATAAATTTGATAGAAATTGAACCACTTTCTAAACCGCGGAGTTAGTTTCAAAAGTGCAATATTAATCTTTTAGTCAAAGAATCACATTCCTTAATGGTATTTAGAAAAATGATGATCGGGGAAGGAATTTTCAATGATCGTAACATGGATCATTGAAACTGTTTGATCATTGAAAATTCCTTCCCCGATCATCATTTTTCTAAATACCATTAATGGAACTCCATTGTTTGACTAAGAGCACGTTTTAAAACTCACCCCACGGTTTAGAAAGTGGTCCAATTTCTATCAAATTTATGATGTAAGTAATACGGATACTGCTGTACCTCATGCAATGCAATAAATTTTTTTCATTTCATTATGTCTTTTTTCGTTAAACGGGCCTTGGCAAAACGTCCTTTTGTAACGCTCTCGCACTACATTAGGACCTAGCTCTTTAACGGTGTAACTGCGACCCCCCTTCCTATACCAATTATTGTTCATCTAGGTGTACTCTAACACCCCTAGAAGTTTGTACCATGAATTAAGGACCACCCTGTATAATGTTTTTCCAATAGATATATTCACGAAAACTGATTCTTTATATTTCATTTTATTGTATGAATGAAGCTTATATGTGAGTACAAATATGATTAAATATCCCAATTTAATAATTATTAGTTACTGATGCTATTAATTTCCCTGTGTTTATAAACTAATCGTTCAATTTTCATGTTATGCAATCAAAGGGTCATTTTATGCCTAAAACGATCATGTGTTTACTCTATAAAAATAATACCAACAATACCTTCCTTGAAAAAAAAAGGCAACACAATCCAAACCTGTTTATTTACGGCACCCAAGAGAAATTAGGTGTGTCAACCAAACAAGAAATAACTCAGCAGCTTACAACAAAGGCTGGACGCAAAGCCCAGCCTCCGGTATCCCTTGTTATTTCTCTAATACACTCTAAAGAAAAGCAGGAGAGATCCGGTCACCCGGAAACGAAGGCAGGAAAGAGGAAATCCGGTCTCTGGGAAACAAACCGCATGTAGGAAAAATCTCAAATAGGCTTTGAGTTGCCCGGGAGATGAAACTCTATTATTGTATTTCTCTAAAGCCGAGTTAAGTCGATCTCTGGGACACTGGTGGAGTGGAGTAGTTCTTCTCTTTTGAGAGTTGTGTTGGATGGTGGGGTGTCTTATTTTTTTATTGGTGGGGGTGAGTGTATGGAAACCGATAAGTGGGATTTAAAGGGCGAAGGAAATTTATTAATATGTTTTGTTTTAGTTCTTGGGGGGGTTGCGGCTGTTTTGTGAAACATGAGATGCAGATTGGAGATCGATGGTAGAAGGTTAGGTCCCCGTTCGCACTGGCAGAAAAAAGACCCTTTATTTTCGTTAGCACTTTGTTGTCATGGAAACCTACTAATCAATTCACTAGTCAATTAATAATCTTTTATGTATTTTACTTGTATTTTTGGTGATTTTATTCATTAGTTTTAAGTCGTATTGATAAATTAAATTTTTAATTATTTTACAAAGCATACTGTTATTGTTTACACACAGTAAAGTGCTTATTTTCGCCCCTTGTCAGTGCAAACACCGTTTTCAAAAGATGGGGCGATTTTGCCTGTGTCCATGACAACAAATTGCTAACGAAAATAAAGGCAAAAAAAGGCCAGTGCGAACGGGGTATTAGGTAAACTTAGATAGGGATAAACTTTTATTCTTGGAATTAGAATTAACTCCGGGGTATTTTCCTTTTCGATGGATATTAAAGTAATGAAAATCAGTTCAAAAGAATTGAAAAAAGTTTGTTGAAATTTTTCAACTTTAAATTTAAAATATAAGCAAGTAAGTTCGGATTTTGTTGATTAAGTTACACGAACTCTCTTCTGTAAATACTTTTTTCAAATTTTAAATGTAAATATAATATTTACCCATTTTACATCCTTTTAAAGCTTATATGTACTTTGAAAGTTCACTGTAAAAAATACTGAAACGTTTCAAGGAAAATCAGGAGATCCTTGTCGTCCCTTTCTTCCAAGTTATGTTCCAGGAAATTATTAATTTATTTATTAGTTATTTATCATAGCATTATAATTAATTTATTATGGTAAAGTTTTAAAATGAAAGTTTCTCAGAACTACTATACTGATGAACTTTTCAAAATTTCAAACATTTCTGGTTATTTTCTAACAATATTACTAGGGAAAAATGGGCAACCCAGATATCCAGTTTCTCCAAGAAGCGTTCCAGGATATTTTTACAGTGTTGAAACTAATAGTCAAAAATCTTGTTAATGCGTGGTATCATAAAATTTGATTATTTTAATGTAATATATTTACATTAAATGAGTTTGAATAGCTAAACATAATTAAATACATTTTGAAAACAATTCTACCGTATGAGAGATATTGTTAGAAAGGCCTAAATCATAATAGATTTAAAAATCATAAACTATTTTAGTACTGATTTTAACCTTCCTACCTTGTTTGACTTTATAAACATCAATTAAGCCAACAAAACAATTTAATTAGCAAGCTAAGCCAAATACTTTAATATCATGTTTGGTTTTCAATTAAGAAGCATTTTCATACTTTTGAGATATTCTTTTGATTGGTAAAAGCCCAAATTGTCAACTTATTATTTAAAATACAAAAACTAAGCTTATATTCTTACTTAGGAGAAACTAAATTTCTTTAACTTCTAAAATGAAGTAAAAGAGATGACTATTCTAATTATTTTTAACGATATTTTAATTACTGTTTCTCTATTCAAAATTTTTATTTATTGGAAAAATAAATTCGTAAAGTAGCTAGGTCAATTTTAAGCGAAGCATTTCATTCTTAGTATTGAATGCTAATTACAAATGTTTCTGATTGGTTCTTAAAATTTAAGGAATCAATAATGAACCCGCCATATGAGAAAGAACCAAGCTGTTAAAATTTAGAAGACATTCTTATAAATATTTTCCCAAATAAAAGGCGAATCTCATGTTTATTCTTTAAGTTCCAAGTTACCGATCGTTTTAAGTTTCATTCCTCTAAATTTATTGATTGTAATCTCTAGACATTTTAAAAACTTTAATTGGGTTCCTTTGAATTTGAAAAGATTTAAGACGACCTGGAAAACGTGCACTCTTTCTCATCACAAATAACGTACTTAGAAAACAGGTTCAAGGAAATGAAGTAGCTTAGGAGATAATAAATAAGTCCCAATGGTGTATTTGATGTCAAAGAAAAGGATGCACTGAACTTTTTAGAGGGGCATTTACTTCAAAATTTTGGATGTATTCAATTATCATTGTTCCAACTAAATAATTATTTGATGAATATCTTCCATGAAAGACGAGTAGTTTCAACAGATGTAAAACGAAACATTCTAACGACATTTATTAAAATATCCTTGTTACTCTATCTCAACTAATGTAACCATCCAATTTTTAAAATTAAAGCATACTATTAAATCAGCAATATTTGGTTCAATTGTAACGTAATTAAATTATCCCAAGGGTACAAATGCAGACGTATTAATAGCTACGTAGTACGTTGTTTGCAATGTAAAGAAATTCTTTAACAAGCTTCCGTGTTGTTCATAAGTGGCTCACTAGGGTATATATTCACGCAGAGAACACATTATTCGATCGAAGGAGTTTTGTAAAAAATGATCCATTAAACATCTGTGTCGTCGAAGGGTTACATAATTGTAAAATAATAAATGTTAATGAAATGTACACTCATTGCCATAAAAGATAGCGCACCAAGAAGGAAAAGAGATATCAAAGCCAAATTTATTTCCATGGTTACCCATAGTATGAAGGTTAGTTGATAAAAAATTCTGCCTTCCTCGATGTTAGGGGGCCGAGAAAATCAGTAAAAATTTTTGACTCCATAGGTGTCCATAACCGCCGCCCGCCACATGCCATGATATTGGGTGAGAGGGGCTCAAAATGGGCTTTTGGGGATTGGAGGACCATGCTGCCTCCCCAAGTAGTCAAATTTCATCTGGTGCACCAGCGGACGTGGCATACCGGACGTTGCATGCTTTTCCTCAAGACCGGACTTGTGTTGTGAGCATTGGTTCAAGAGAACGGGAAGGTCGGGGTAAAAATGCAACATAGGCGGGTAAGAAGAAAACTTGGACATTGCGTGCAACATGTGTTTGTGTATTTTTCTCTTAAAAATTGTCTGCAGTCCAGGCCTGAAGATAAGGACGGGCAACCAGTTGCAAAACCTCAACCGTTCAGCTCTGGTTGGTCAATTTACCGTTAAATCATACTCAGGAGATGCGGCAATGGAGTGGATGTCGTTTGCAGTACTGTGGGTAGTGCGTTTGGTCCGCATAGCTTCGTACATCTTTGTCTATAAACATGGGACTTACCATAGGCCTTTCTGTTTCCAATAGTGCACCAAATAAGGAAATGATCATCTCAATTTCATGAAATTGTGTTTATGAGAGAATCCCGCTTCGTTCTGCAGCACATCGATGGTTGGATATGAGTTCGAAGACACCATGGAGAGAGCGCTCTCTGCTGTGGATTTTCTAATCAGCTCACGGAGTGTTGATTCAAGGTAACGGGGTGGTGGTGCATTTGATTCCATTTCTGCAACCCCTAAGTATGATTTATCAGTACATTGACCAACCAGAGCTGAACGGTTGAAGTTTTGCAACTGGTTGTCCGTCCTTACATTTTCAAGAGAAAAATACCCAAACAAATGTTGCACGCAATGTCCAAGCTTTCTTCTTACCCGCCTATGTTGCATTTTTACCCCGACTGTGGTGATGTTTCACACCACCCCATATTTTTGTGTGTTTAAACTCGTATCTTTATTTCAAAATTCCCGCTATCAATTTTTAGGCTTAGTTCCTTCTTTCTTTGGAGTTGCCTTTTCCATCACGCGCATCTCATAAATTTTTATCAATCAAAATTATGCGGTTTTGCTCGGCCGTTTGTCTATTAATGTTTCATCTTTCCCACGCTCGCAGCCTTTTCTATACTATTCGGTTCCTCCTCTCTGTCTCGTGACGAGTCATAATTTTTTCCATCCAACGAACACTTTTAATCGCCAATACTTTAAATTAATTCTGGAGATAAGAGCACCTTATTGTAACCCATTTAAAAATTCTGTAGTTCACTCTTTACTTTATTGGCATTTTTTTTTGGCGCTCGCCATTGGGGTTGCTTTCGACATTCATATTCTGCTCCCCACGATTTTACACACACACTCCCCGACATCCCAATTGTTAAACAAAATCTCTGCCGCTTTCTAGGGTGTTCTTGCGGTTTTCCGCGGCCCTTTTCCTTCTCATCATGCCGGCATTTCTTCATCATCATTTAATATATATTTTCGATATGCCTCACGCCAATATGTTTTCTTGAACTGCACTATGATACAAATTTCTGAAATATGAGAGGGATGTGTGACTTTGTTATAAAATATGATATAGTTGAAAATAAAATATGGTTGGCCAACAAAAATTAGTCTTTGTCATTTTGGACTTGATCTTCCTGAATTCCTCTACAGCATGATCTTCTAGAAACGTCCCCATCTCTGCATCTTCACCTTTTCCCTTGAGTCAACCGGGCGACTCATTTTTCATAAAATAGCGGTATCCTCTTCGAGCTTTTTTTTCCCTTGAGTCAACCGGGCGACTCGATTGTTTTTTTCGCGGCATCTTCAGACATCGTCCTCCCACTTCGGATCAACCTGGCGATCCCCTAATCCAATCACGGGACCTCCTCAGCATCACCCCCAATAGTTCGACCTCCTGAGTTCCCATTGAACCTTTGACTGCTCCATCTTCTTTTCGGACTACCAAACCTGGTGGCTCGACCCCTTTCCTTCTTACGGAACTGATCTTCAAAAAAAAGAAACCTCGCTAGATCCATTCTCCAAACTCGGTATGATACTATTTACTCATTTCGCCTTTAAGAAGAAACAACAACAACAACTAACTTTTACAATCAGATGAGATGATCTGAACCTGGTCTTCTCTTCCTTCTTTTTTGTGACTTAAATTTACTATACACGGCCTCATCACTATACCGACCTTCCCGTTCTCTTGAACCAATGATCACAACACAAGTCCGGTCTTGAGGAAAAGCATGCGACGTCCGGTATGCCACGTCCGCTGGTGCACCAGATGAAATTTGACTGCTTGGGGAGGCAGCATGGTCTTCCAATCCCCAAAAGCTCATTTCGAGCCCCTCTCACCCAATATCATGGCCTGTGGCGGCGGTTATGGACACCTATGGAGTCAACACTTTTTACTAATTTTCTCGGCCCCCTAACGTCGAGGAAGGCTGAATTTTTTATCAACTAACCTTCATACTATGAGTAATCATAGAAATAAATTTGGCTTTGATATCTCTTTTTCTTCTTGGTACGCTATTTTTTATGGCAATGAGTGTAATTCGGGCAAATAGATGCAGTTTATTAATACCCGTGGTTATAGGTGGTAATACGTCCAAAAAATAAGGTAAAAGTAGCTTAAAATCAATTTTTAACACGTTAAAATTCAAAATTTCCATAGGGGGAACTCAAGCCCCCCCTTTTATCAATAGATTGAGATTTCAATAATTTTGATGAAATTTAAGGTTGATACAGGACATTTTCAATAGGATATATCATACTCCCTTTGGACGTTGACAAATATTTCAGTTCATTTAGATAATCAGGTAAAGAATTGTTTTTGAATGAAAGATTTTAAAAAGGTAGTCTATATGTTACAGTTAAAGTCCGGAAATCAGTTAATTTACAGATAACCTAGGTAATTTGCAGATTAACGAGGGTGATCCGTTAAAGAGCGAATTTTTTTTCAATTTCTAATATTACCTAGGTAATCTTGAAATTACCTAGGTATTCTGCACCCTACCGACTAGACACTCGTTAATCTGCATACTACCTGTAATCAGTTATTTTACATATTAACGAGGGTGATCCGTTAAAGTACAAAATTTTATTTTATTTTATAAAATGTTTAAGGAGGTTGGGGGGGCTGCCGCCCCCCCAAACCCCCCTGCCCTAACTATAACCAAACTCGTTTTGGGGGTAAACAGTAACAATGACGAATCAAAAAAGGGGGATCGGTACTTTTTTCATATTACACAAAACACGCAAATCCCACAAAAATAGTAATGAAATACCAATTTTAAAACTAGAATATAAAAACAATAATAATAGAATATTAAAGTACCAACTGAGATTTGTATCAATTGTGGTTTTCGATCTCGATTTGACAGCGTATTTCAATGAGCACTTAAACTAGCAAATCTTAATGAAAGCGCGGTGTAATCGGCTGGCAGCCTGCACTGAACTATTGCTAGGATTCGCGATCGATTACATATGTTAAACCCTTGCCCAGGTTCCAGCGATTGTTGAATTAACGTTTGTTGAAAAGATATTTCAACAGCTGGGACATTTGCTTTCGTTAAAAGAAATCTCTGTCACTCTGAAGTCGGAGCTTCAACACAATTGTTTCAAAATACCCGTTTTAGTAGTAATATACTGTACTTAATCATGTAAATTTACAGTACTTACTTGCTTGTATTATTTTGTTTTAACATTCAACATGACAACTACCAGTGCTACGCTCTAAATTTGAAATCAAAACACCAAATATGACAACAAACTACGTATTGAAACCCAACTGCGCAGGGGTAAGCGCATGGCGCAGTAAGCACCTCAACATTTTAACAGAAAGTATTGAACGAAACAAACTATTTTGAACTTTAACTATCAAGAGGCCGTTATAGTGTAGATTCCCTAGGTAAAATGCGAAAAACTCAAAAATCCGCACATTAACGACAAAAATCAGTTAATCTTAAGTTTACCTAGGTATTCTTCAGATTAACTAATTATCAACTTTAGCGGTAACATATATAATAAAAGGTAGAATTATTACCTAACTATGCATAGATAACTTAACTTTTGAATATTGTCCATAAACAAGCATATAATTTTTAAGAATTTAGTTTGGTTATAAATGAAAGTATTTTTATTACAAAATGTTTGTATAGCATACGTAGGTAATAATACGTAGGTAGGATAAAAAACATGTTTTTTTATTTTTTATTTATTTATTTATTTATATTTTATAATCAACAAACAAGGTAAAGAAAATATATCACCTGGGATCGTAGAACGATAAATGTAGGTGAACAAACAGTTAGTTACAATTGTAACAAAAACATCTTTAAAAACAACATGTGTTTTAAAATAGGTTCTTTATACTGATCACTTCAAATCTTTAGTCTAATAAATGTATTACTTAGTTCTTATGCAATATAATTATAGAAATACATTTATTATTAGACCTAACTTCATAAAATCACACATTGGGCAACTATTTCAGCTGAAAGGATCCAAATATATCTAACCAATCTATTCAGTTAAAGCTTCACCAAACCTCCCAAAGTAATAAAACAAGTCCAATCCCAAAGAAAATCTACTACCGACCGGGGCACAAAACATCCTCTAAACCCGTCTGCCCCAGCCTCTTCACTCCATCCGAAATTGTTCCCGACTTCCTAAGAACCTCCCAAAATTGGCGCCCTCCTCCCAAAAACCCTGGAGCGGCGACACCTCGACCACCCCCCATCACTCCAGGAAACTCCAGGGCAGAAAAATCCCCCTTTAATTTCCGACCGACCCAACCGGGGCGTAAAGTTTCAAAGAACACCGAAAAAGAGAATTCTTCTTTTCAGCGACTCCGGAGGATGAAGGGTTCCCTGATTAAAACGGGATACAATCTTTTGGACTCGCCCGACCCGTGGTGGAATGATGGTATCTTATTCCCGTCCCCCCTGTCGCTTCACGTTTCGGCAGCTATTCAAGGGGGTTTGCTTTTAGAAGCCCCTTTTTTGTGAAGGAGGGATAGAGGCAGAGAAGAGCTGATAGCTGTGTACATATACTTTCAGAACGAATGGATATTGTTACAAAAGATAAGTTTTCATCATTTTTGGCTTGATGTTGGTCTTTTGTAAAGGATATATAGTCTTTATATGGAGTTTTCGTTCTTTTCAGAGATTTGGGTTTGTTATTTGGAAGGGATGTCTCACTTTATTTTTTTTTGTGGAAATTTAGGTTTGGGATATTGAAAATGTTGGTGATGCAATCATATAGAGCCGTTTACTGTAGCATTTTGTTTGTTTAAGTATGGTATTAAATCAAATGTATCCTACTAAAATAAAATAGAATGAGCATTTTTATTTCCATTTAGGTAAAATTATACATTAATTGATTATTAAAAAGAAATATTTACACAGGTTTTAATTTACCATTAGAGAAAAGTATTTCTAACCAGAGCGATAACTGATTTTAACAACTGTAAGTTATTTGTATCATGGTTGTATCCTTCTGAAATATAAAATTAAAGAACATGAATTAAAAGAAATTTCCCTTTAAGGAAATAATTTATTTAGTACTTCAGTATAATTAAAAATTGAAAATATTTTTGAGGCTTTAATTCAATTGGTTAACGGCCGGACAAATTTAATTTTGTAATTGAATCGTCAGTTTGAAGAAGGGAATAAGTCCAAAAAATGACAAATTGACTTTTTGTGCTCAAAACAATCTCCAAGCTTTGCCCTACACATGGATGAAAAGAGGGAGGGGGAAAATAACTATCCCCTATAGGGAGATATCGCCTCTTGAAGTTGTGAAATCGATGTCCATACAATGAAAATTCCATTACTTTTTTTCGATTTTCTCAAAACTTGATTTTTGGACTTATTCCCTTCTTCAAACTGACGATTCAATTGTAATTCTTAGTACAGGTTCCTTTAAAGTAAGTCCCTAGAATTTATGTAGGAGTGTATTCCTGATTACAATGCTATAATCACAATTTTTTGTAAAATATCCATAAACTGTCAATTAAAAGTTTTGGATAGCATTGCCTTTATAATTCGTACCTCAATGATAACTCAATTCACGAGGTTGTCAGTTTGCATAAAACACATAATCTAGTTAAATGATTTGTCACATTTTGAGTACGAGGTCTATCCAAAAAGGTAACCAGAAACTATGGGTATGCTGATTTGTTTAATGAACTAAATAGTTTAAAGCGAAAATGTTAGCCCAAAACTGGTGAAATCGATTCGTAGATGGATTGAGTTACACACAGTTTATAGAGTGTTTTAAAAATCAGTTTGGTGACTTAAAGTTTAAAACAAACTTGCTTACAAAATTGGGAGCATGATGTATACCTATGGTAAACCTTCCAGAGGACGCGCGTATCTAAAATATACATTCGAAATTGATTTAGTAGTATAAATTTTGTTTAGAAGGTGCTACAAACTCTTGTCCTTGGCTATTCTATACATTTCATTTCAGCTACTTCCTATCTTCGTTTGAAGTTCTTACAATTAACAGGTCTCTGCAAATCTGCTAATTGTATTTTAGAGATACCCGCGACAAGAACGTTTTTGGTATTTTTGATTTTTTTAGTAATTTTAAATTTTTATTTGTGTTTTAGACCTAAACACTGTAATTTCATGTATTTTCAGTTGTCTTTCAGTTATTTTCATATGAAGCTTCAGTAATAGTTCAGCCAAAATACCAAAAATTGATTTCACATACTTCAGGTTACTTCCTACATCTTTAGTATTGTTTTGTTGTTTTTGTGTACTATAATTATTTTTGTTCTGCTCTTTTCGAAATAATATTTAGGCACTGTCTAAATCCACGAAAGTAACAACTCAACTCTAACAAATTTCGCTATCAAAACCTATGGCACTATCTAGCTCCTCGAAAGTAACAACTCAACTCTAAAGAATTTTGCTAATACTTTAGCATGGGACAACTTTAGTGGATTTAGACACTTCGTAAATTTTATTTAAATAAAATACTCATTAACCATATACTGGTTACATCTTTGTTTGTAAATTACATCTTTGAAAATCTGCATTTTACAATTGTGTATCTAGGCAAGACCCTCTATATACATGGCCACCCAACTCCGGACGATGACGTCAAACGTGAGTGAAAATTGCCATGTTAAGTCTATGGAGTGACGTCAAAGATGAGTGAAAGTTATGACGTTGCACGGCCGAGTTGGGAGGACTTTATATAGAGGGTCTTGATCTAGGAGATACACGTGCAGAACTTCCAACGGTTAAATAAGAAAGTTCGAGTAGTTAAAACAGCAAAGGAGATTCATTGGAAACTCGAAAACTCTGTGCAACAAATAATAGTGCAGTAAATGATTGTGTAAATAAAAATATAGAATAAATATCTTTAGCATATGCGTATTTTTTAGAAGATTTTGAATTTACCAAAAACTCGGTAACTGCGTACCATTTTAAGACGTAATATCATTTATTTAAAAGGAATTTATATTTTGCGGGATTTGATTAAGTCTTATAACATCTGAAATTTTAGTTTCATAACAATATATTTAAGATCACAAATATTCTCATTCACTTTAATTTGAATGTTAAGTTCAAAGCCTTCCAATATTTGATATGCCTTAGTATAAAGAAGTTTAATTTTGGAAGTATGCGCAGTACTTTAAAACTAAATTGGATGATGCTTTATGTAAACAACTTTTCTTTTATTATGTTTGGATTCATTTTGTTGGAAGATTTACAAAGAAATACAGCTAAAGGCAAATATTTTTTTAGTAAAATCAGGATTGATTGTTTAGGAATTTTTATGGACAAACAATTTCACACGAAGTGTAAGAAAACTATTTCGATCTTTAAAATGCTTGGGGATATTTTTTGATGGATTTCAATTTATTTCTTTTCGTGAAACAAACTTTTAAGATATTTATGAATTACATAATCACTAAATATATAAGATTACGCAGGTCTGCAATGAAAAAGCTGTTTAAATAACTCTAGCGATTTCCTATGTATTTTGGTGTGCTGATAACGAAAAATATATTGAAAAAATCTTATACGTCAGGATTTTTAACAAATTGCAAAATTATACTCTAATTTACCCATTTTTCATAGTTTTTGTACATTTCTAGCTCCTTCATTTTTAAAATTTAGGAGCTGTGAAGGATGCTCATAGTAAACTATCTCATCAAGACATTATAGAGATGAAAAGAAAATATTAGGGAATATTTAATCTGGCAATAATGAAGGATTTCTGTTGTATATTTAAAAGAAACGTTCTTGTTGCTACTCACAACTGTAAATGTACCAAAGTTAGTTTCATAAGGAGGAAAAATTGGCTTTAGAGTGTGTAAATGAGATTATTTTAGTTATATAATGATTTTCATGAAGAATCTGTAATAAAATTTTTTATGAACCAATTTTCTTTAAAATTGAAATAATGTTTTATTTTGCAATTTTACCAAAATTATCAAGAAACATGACATTATAGGGCAAAACAGAGACCTTTTTGAACTCAGAGCACAAAAAAACATTAAAACTAATGACCTGAATAAAAAATTTGGATTAAAACATCTACTTCTTAAGTGTACTTACATTTTAAGTGAAATGTTGCCATATTTTCTCAATTTCTTACAAAATGTGAAGTCTTCAAAATCAAAAGAGGTCATTTTTGGATTCAGCACACCAAAACGAATAAAAATTACTTTCAGATAAAGTTTGAGTCGAAAAATATTTTTTATAAATATGTACTTTTATTTTCTTAAAAAATTTACATTTTTATTTTAATTGGGAAGAAAGGTGAAGTCCTATTTTAAAACGGAGGTCAATTTTAGATTCAGCACATCAAAAAACTTTAAAAAAAGTTTTGTGGAAAAATTTGAATAAAAAATTTAGCAGAGTTAATTTTTCAAAATTTAAAGGCATTTCCCAATAAAACCTAAAAACCTGAATTGTCAAAAAACGTGACGTCCCAGGACAAAATGGAGGTCATTTTTGGATTCAGCGCACCAAAAATCATAAAGTCCAGGTGAAATATCAAAAACAGCTTGAAAAAAGTATTCTTTGCAGACCTGTGTTATTTAAGCAATATGTAATAGAGTAAGAAGGAAGAGTTTAAATTGTAGTTAACAAACAAGATTATATTTTTTTAAAATTTTCTAAATTATGATTTATCTAAATGTACCGAAATAGACCCAATTAATTTAAAAGAAATTTTATAATGCTTGTATTGTTATAGTTATTTTCCTTGTTATTATTATAACTACTATTACTATTGTTATTGTCATTGTCATTGTCATTGTCGTTGTTGTTTGTAAGAATTTTGTATTATTTACTAGTAGTAGTGACTTGTAAACCGGACACTACGGGCAAAAGCCAGGCTGTTGCTCGCACGCATTGTTATCTCCATGCATTATTATTTCTATTTTTCTTTAGTTTAAAAAAATTAGTTAAGTTGGAAGGGAGTTTTGAACTGGAAGGCCAGATTGGCATACTGTAATTTGGATGTCGCCTGTATCTCTCTCTCCGATATATTTATTCTGTTAACCTAAATTTTTATCTTCGTCCAAATAAATTTTCTTTAATATTTTCAAGAACCTATTTTTACTGGCGCAGTCCGGTAGGATGGAGAGAGAGATGGCCATGAATCAGTACCGGTGTTCACCCGAACACGTTGTTAGTTGTGCCACCCGGCACTGAGGGAAAAGCCGCCCGGCTTAAAGTATTCGTCGCCCTGACGAAGGAGCAGGGGCCATCCGGCCAGAGTTTTTAAGGAGTGTCCGCCACGGACAAGAGGTGTGCCACCCCGGCACTTAGTGAGAGGCTACCCAGCCTGTATTCGTCACCCGGACGAGGGAGCAGAGAGGCCATCCGGCCAGTGTTTTTAGGAGTCCGCCACGGACAAGAGTGTGCCACCCCGGCACTTAGTGAGAGGCTACCCAGCCTGTATTCGTCACCCGGACGAGGGAGCAGAGAGGCCATCCGGCCAGAGTTTTGAGGAGTCCGCCACGGACAAGAGTGTGCCGCCCCGGCACTGAAAGAGAGGCTACCCAGCCTGTATATCGTCACCCGGACGAGGGATCAGAGAGGCCATCCGGCCAGAGTTTTGAGGAGTCCGCCACGGACAAGAGTGTGCCACCCGGCACTTAGTGAGAGGCTACCCAGCCTGTATTCGTCACCCGGACGAGGGATCAGAGAGGCCATCCGGCCAGAGTTTTGAGGAGTCCGCCACGGACAAGAGTGTGCCACCCCGGCACTGAAAGAGAGGCTTCCCAGCCTGTATTCGTCACCCGGACGAGGGAGCAGAGAGGCCATCCGGCCAGAGTTTTGAGGAGTCCGCCACGGACAAGAGTGTGCCACGCCGGCACCAAAGAAAGTCACACCCGACAGTATTCGAACTGAGTTCAGCTCGGACAAGAGTGTGCCACCCCGGCACTGAAAGAGAGGCTTCCCAGCCTGTATTCGTCACCCGGACGAGGGAGCAGAGAGGCCATCCGGCCAGAGTTTTGAGGAGTCCGCCACGGACAAGAGTGTGCCACGCCGGCACCAAAGAAAGTCACACCCGACAGTATTCGAACTGAGTTCAGCTCTGGGGCATCCGCCTGAATAATTTCTTACTGTAGTCAAGGACTTTCAGATAAGTGTTATTTATAAGATAGTTTTGTTATTGTACATTTTACAAATTTTAAGTGTTGTGAAAAGTATTTAAACCTTTTTGAATTGCTAATCTAATTGATTGTTGGGTTATATTTGAGATTCGTGTTGCTGGGAATCATGGCTTTTCTCAACTCGCATACGAAAGAGGATTTAGTGAGTCTCGCTAGAGAGTTGGGAGTGGACCCTGGCCCGGATCCAAGAATCGTAAAATTGAGGAACTTAATTACTTCAAGCGTGGACTACGAGGAAAAAGAGACAGCGGTCATTTTATCAACAATTGTAAAGCAACGACTGGAAAAGGAGGAATGGGAGCGCGAGGAGAAGAAAAGGGAGCGTGAGGAGAAGGAGAAAAGGGAGCGCGAGGAGAAGGAAAGAGAACGCGAGGAGAGGGAACGCGAGGAGAAGGAAAGGGAGCGCCAGGAAAAGAAGGAGGAACGAGAGGCCAATGAGAGGCGCGAAGAGCAGCTCCGCAATTTTGAGTTAGAAAAACTTCGGTTAGAGGCGTCCTTGAGACCCCGAGACTCTTTGGTGGGAAACTCGATGCCAACCAAAGACTTGTCGAGAGTACTTCCCAAATTTAACGCAAAGGAAGACATGGGTCTGTATCTAATCCTTTTCGAGAGACAAGCCACCTTGATGTCGGTAGAAAGAGACATGTGGGTGTCCCACCTTTTGAGTTTGTTACCTCAAGACATCTCTCAGATAATTGCTCGTGAGCCGGCGGACCTGGCCTCTGATTACGGTTACATCAAAAGCATTCTCTTGCAAAGGTTTAAGCTTACACCGGAAAAGTTCAGACAGTTATTTAACTCTCATCAGAAGGCTCATGATCGAAACTGGAGGGATTTTTCCCATGAGCTCACTACTTATTTTGACGAATGGATCGCCGGATCTAAAGTGGATACGTTTGAGAAACTAAGGGATTTAATTATTTCTATTTCTGATCAATTGAAAAAGAAGGCTCCTCCAGAATTTAAAGACATGTACATTAAAGAATGGGTTGAGATAACCTCCCCGGCAGAGTTAGTCCAACTGTTAGAAAAATTTGAAGATGTTCAACGGACTTTTAAAAAGAGTCCCCTGTCCACCAAGGACAAGCTTCAGGACCAGTATCCAAGTTGGATGAGGAGGAATGATTCGCAACGGCCATCGCCAAGAGGGATTGCTAACTTCAACCGGAATCGGGGAAATCCCGAATGGCGGAGGCATGAATCAGAACCTGACCGAAGGAGAGAGACCAGATGTTTCCATTGTAAGCAGCTCGGACACCTCCGGCCGGATTGCCCGGAATTGAAGAGACCAAATAGAAGGTCGGACGTGGTTACTGCCAGAGTCTCAGTAGGTTGGCAGGCCCAAATTGATGATTTGACGATGATTAACCTAAAATGTGGAGATGCAAAAATTGAGGGGATCATGGATACTGGGGCGCAAATTTCGGTTGTGAGGTATGATCTGGTAAGTCATCTACCCAGCCACGGAGAAGGGAAAATCACCATAACTTCAGCGTTCGGGGACAGCGAAGAAGCTCTATTGCGGACCCTGTATTTAAAGCTTGATGACCCCCATCATAGTACTGTTCCGATTGTATGCGCGGTGTCGAAGAAATTGAAGTCCGATATGCTAGTAAGCAGCTCCGCCTATGAAGCTCTGAAGGAAGAGGTACAAGTAGGCAGTTTCCAGCTGCAAGTTGACGAGGCGGAAGAAGCTACCGTAGAAGTCAGCAAAGAGAACGAGAAAAATTTTTCAGAGATGCAGAGAGAAGATGTGGTGGAGGAGATACAAGTAGACAATTTCCAACTGCAGGTAGAAGAGGCGGAAGTAGCTATTGTAGAAGTTAGTACAGGAAACAAAAGAAATTTTTCGGAGATGCAGAGGGAAGACGTGACTTTGGGGACGGCTTGGAGTGATGCAGAGGCACGGAAGAACTCTTACGAGGTAAAAGATGGTGTCCTTTTTCATTCCGAGGTCATTGCCGGAGAACGAGTAGAGCAAGTGGTTCTCCTTGTGGGAAAAAGGGAACAAGTATTGAAAATCGCCCATGAACTTCCGGTAGGAGGTCACTTTGGAGAGGTGAAAACAACCCAGAGGATAAAGTACTCCTTTTATTGGCCCACCATTAAGAAGGACGTGCAAAATTTTTGCAGGAGTTGTAAGACATGCCAACTTAAGAGTGGGATAACGTACAGGGATAGAATTCCTATTCAACCTTTAGTTAGACCTGAAACTCCATTTGAAGTATGGAGCGTGGATTGTATTGGACCACTTGAACCCCCTTCCAGAAGAGGACACCGATTCGCAATATGTGCGGTTGATCTATGTTCCCGATGGGTGGATGTGATCCCAACCAAGGATATAACTGCTAAGACAACTTGTAACGCTTTAATGAAGATTTTCACCCAAACTGGGTTCCCTAAGATGATATGTACAGACCAGGGTACCAACTTTACCTCAAAGCTGACTTCAGAGTTCACCAAACTGATCGGCGTAGCGCCAAGGTTCTCCACTCCAGGCCATCCTGAGAGTATGGGACAGTTGAACGCTGGAACAGGACGCTAAAAAGCATGATAGGCAAGAATATTCAGGATCATGGCAACGATTGGGATCTACACTTACCCTTTCTACTGTTCAAGTATCGAGAAGTACCCCATAGTACCACCGGGATGTCTCCTTTCCAGTTAGTATATGGCCGGATTCCCCCAGGTCCTCTATCACTTCTGAGGCAATTTTGGATAGGAGAGCGTACGATCCCCGTAGCCGCATCTCGTTCAGTAGAGTCGTACCTTCAAGATCTACTGGCCAAGCTGCAAAGAGCCCATGAAATTGCTAGTGAGAACGCAGGGCGCTCACAGGAAGCATACGCCTCGCATTATAACCTGAGGTCGAAGAATAAAACCATCGACGTGGGAGACAAAGTGCTTATTTTGATTCCCTCTTCATCACATAAGTTAGAGAGTTCTTGGAGGGGACCAGCCACCGTGGTCGAACGAACTCGACGCAATTCCGTCAAGGTGGAGTTGGAAGACGGTAGTGTTCGAGAATTACACATTAATAAAATTAGACCATTTATTGCTCGAGTGCAGCACATAGGATTAATTTTTGAGGACGACCAGGAGTTCGGGGAACTACACTGTGCGCCTGTCGACCAGATCGAAGGTTTGAGTTATGATGTTACTACTCTATCGGACCTGAAAGAGGAATTAGGCGATAAATTTAGCCAGCTCAGAAAAGTCATAGATAACCACAGAGTTGTGTTTAGTAGCCGTCCAGGACAAGCAAAGGTAATGGGTCATCGAATTAAATTAAAAGCAGGTTATTCTCCCAGGAGGCTGAAGCCCTACCGGATCCCCATAGCACTACAAGACGAAGTCGACCGTCAGGTAAAGGAGCTATTGAAACTACGCATGATAGAACACAGCGACAGCGAATGGGCCCATCCGGTGGTGTGCGTTGCTAAGGCTGGAGGTGGGATAAGATTGTGCGTAGACTTTCGTCTGCTGAACAGCTTTACAATTTCTGATGCTTACCCCATGAGGATAGCCCGTGACCTCTTATATGAGATTGGGAAAGCGAGCTTCATCACCACTTTGGACCTCACCAAGGGGTACTGGCAGATTCCAATGGAGGAGAGCTCCAGGCCATACACGGCTTTTGTTACCCACAGTGGACACTTTCAATGGCGGGTTATGCCATTTGGGCTCAAGAATGCAGGAAGCACTTTCCAGAGGGCTATCGATACAGCCCTAGACCCTCACAAAAAGTTTTGTCGGGCGTACATAGATGATATCGCTGTATTTTCAGAGACTTGGGAAGATCATCTTACCCACATCACTCGAGTTTTCGAGACACTGGTAGAGATGGGATTTACAGTGAACCTAGGCAAGTGTTCTTTTGCCAAGTCATCGGTGAGGTTTCTTGGTCACATTATTGGGTCCGGTCGCCATTCGCCAGATCCGCAGAAAGTAGAAGTGATTAGAGGTATGAGTCGCCCATCGACCAAGAAAGAAGTGCGCAGTATTCTCGGGCTGACCAGCTACTACCGGGAGTACTTTCCCAACTTTGCCGAATTGACATTGCCATTAACAGACCTGACCAAGAAGCATCTTCCCAATAAAATTCAATGGAGTGAAGAAGCGGAGCGATCTTTTCAGGATATAAAACGATGTTTGGTTGATATACCATCCCTTTACACCCCCGACTTTGGGAAACCATTTCAACTCTATACTGATGCATCAGCCACGGCTATAGGGGCGTGTCTTTCACAAAGAAATGATAAAGTTAAGGAAAACCCCATAGCCTTCTTTAGCAAAAAGCTTACGGACACTCAACGTAGGTGGTCAACTATAGAAAGGGAGGCTTTTAGTGTAATTGAAGCCCTAAAGAAATTCGACACGTGGATATTTGGGGCGGAAATTGAAGTGGTTTGTGATCATAACCCGTTGACCTTCCTCACCCATTCACAGCCTCAAGGAGCCAAACTAGCTCGGTGGGCTCTCGCTTTACAGCGTTATAACGTGTCCATAGTGTACAGGAAGGGTGCTGCCCATGGTAACGCGGATGCCTTGTCCCGCCTTCCGTGCCCTGAACAGTGAACTTTGGGAACTGAACTGGGGTAATTAGGTCAGCTCTTAGGCCTGTTGGGATTTTTGTGATTTATAGCATGTTGTGTGTCCGGATTATATAAAGGCATCCTTTCGTCTGTTTATATATAAAAATTTTTATCAATTGCCATTTATGTATGTGTGTCAAGACATCTGTCCTTATGTATAATTTTAAGTGTTATAGTTGCTGTGGGTTGCAAGTCACCTCTGATTAATGATTAGGAAAATTTTGTTGTAGCCCACTGTCACTCCTGTGACGATTGTGCTTCTTTTAGGGGGGACTTGTAAGAATTTTGTATTATTTACTAGTAGTAGTGACTTGTAAACCGGACACTACGGGCAAAAGCCAGGCTGTTGCTCGCACGCATTGTTATCTCCATGCATTATTATTTCTATTTTTCTTTAGTTTAAAAAAATTAGTTAAGTTGGAAGGGAGTTTTGAACTGGAAGGCCAGATTGGCATACTGTAATTTGGATGTCGCCTGTATCTCTCTCTCCGATATATTTATTCTGTTAACCTAAATTTTTATCTTCGCCCAAATAAATTTTCTTTAATATTTTCAAGAACCTATTTTTACTTTGTTGTTATTATTATTATTATTACTAGGGAGCTACCGCCCCCTGCTCGCTATCGCTCGCCAACCCCCGTTAACTGCTGACGCAGGGCCTTTCGGATCGCTTCGCAATCCCCACAAAACCCTGCTCACTAAAATTATTTATTTATAAAACATTCGTTATAACAATTAGTAGAAAAAACGTCAACCAACTTTCCAGAAGCACACTCTCTTACGGCCGTATTCACCGGTAACCTTAACCGTATTCACCGGTCAGATCAGGAAACCATGGTTACAGCCTCTGATTGGTGGAAGGAAGATATTGAATTATTTTTCCACCAATCAGAGGCTGTAACCATGATTTCCTGACCTGACCGCCGGTCAGGTTACCGGTGAATATGGCCGTTAAAAGTTAGAATATTTATTGGTTAAATTATCAATAATTTAATCAACACGTTTTCCTTGAAAATATCCATCAAGTCTGCTCGTGCTATTGTTATTCAATATTTACAAAAACGTTCAGCAATGAATCTGTTAAATTTAATATAGTACCTAGTAACTCGTCAAAATATCTAGTGTTTTATCATTTAAGTTTTAGTTTTAAAACAGACTTTTCAAACAATACGATTTAAGCTATTAAAAATAATAGACAAAATCTACATTGCACTCAATTTTTACAAACAATTAATTTTGGTGTGTGAAATTCTATACTTGAATAGTAGATCTGTGAGTTTCTGGAAAACTCTTATCAGTCTTTTAAAAATATTTTATTTAGAAAGTACATATTTTGAAGCGCATTTTTAAAGCGTGAAAGGAATTATTTTCATCATTAAGGAATAGCGTCGGTTGGTCATTGTGATAGGAGGTATAATAAATTGTACGACAGTTTCTTGCTGTTAACTGCAACCTTATCCGTAATCCAGAAAAATGGAAATATCTAAGAATTGAGAATTTTTTTAGAAATTCTAAAGGCACTTTGCACATCCTCAAAAGAATCTGAACAGTTTGATACCAAAAACATGTTATACGGATCAGTAATTAAAAAGCCTTTATCTGGAAACCATTTACAAAAACTTTTTTTTAGAATAGAGAGATTACTAGGGGGCTATCGCTCGCCAACCCTCTGGATCTGCTGATGCAGTTCCCCTAGGAATGCTTCGCAATCCTGTACTCGCTACGCTCGCTCGCCAAACGCTGGCACAGCCTAGATCAGATTCATTAGCAACTAAATTTATTGGTGAAAATAGAGTTTAATAAATAGTGATATGTAGCAGGGAAATATTAAATACAGTGTATAAAAAATATGTATTCAGTGTTTATAAAATTCATGGATACTGTTGCATTAGCCAAGAAAAACCACCATAAGCAGTATAATATATCAGATAAGTACTATTAACATGTATATATTATACTTAAAAGTTGATATCGGTGCTTTCACTGACCCCCTTATTTCATTACTCCTCTAAAACCTCTTTGTAAACACAATATTAAATACTCCTGCTTGGAGTTAAAACCGTCTCAGATTGGAATGACACTTACTAATATATATATATATATATATATATATAATATTACATTCTAAATTATTTTTAAAGAATTAGAAAATGAACACAACATGCCGGCGCCATGCAGCCATGCAAATCAGTTCCCTTAATAAGTTTTAAAGAATTAGAAAATGAACACAACATGCCGGCGCCATGCAGCCATGCAAATCAGTTCCCTTAATAAGACTGGCACCCGGGGTTCCTGATGAAGTGGGTGCCGGCTAATTCTTTGTTTTTTTAATTTTTGTTGTCTGGGTCTGCTTCTCAGGGTAATTATGCCAATTTTGATTAGTAATCGATGAATTTTTTACTTATATATATATATATATATATATATATATATATATATATATATATATATATATATATATATATATATATATATATATATATATATATATATATATATATATATATATATATATATATATATATATATATATATATATATATATATATATATATATATATATATATATATATATATATATATATATATATATATATATATATATATATACACCACTGAATAACACTATACTTTCTCACTCAAGAAATAAAATAAACTTACCACAAATAGACTAACTAAATCAACTGTTACCCTTGGTAAAAAAGTATAATCCAATGCATAAGTATGAACATATATCCTGGAAAGGAAAATATTTTGCAAATATATAACAGTCAACACACAATAGAGTGAGAATTCAGGCTATAATTCGAAAATTATAGTGATTAAACCAAGCTTGACATTCAATGAGGCAACTATGTAAAGAAAATTATACACTGAAAGCACACTGTAATATCCTAGTGGCATTTAGCCAACACTCGTTATAGATGGTTATCTTTTCACGAATTGAATGGACTATATAATTAAACCAGAATTAAAAAAGTGTTTTAAATGAAATACTTACAGTTCAATTATTATTTTTCAGTTGTCCTGCAAGACTACGAAGCCAACGTTTACGATGAATTTGTTATAAGTGGTAACACGGCAGTTTTTCGTTGCCAAGTACCTGATTTCATGAAAGAATTCCTTGCCGTTACTTCTTGGACCAGGGATGATGGACTTGTTATTGTACATCATAAAAATGCAGGTGTGTTATATATTTTTATTTTTCATGCAAAAATAAAGAACTCATGATTTCATTTATGGAATAAATAGAACATTAATTTATTTTGTCAGGTTAACTTTTAGAAAAAAAAAGTTTGTTGTTTCTAAAATGAGTTTGTGGTTTTTAATGTTTTTAATGTGTTTTTTAATGTTTTTGTGAATTTTGTTTCATGCAAAATTTTAAAATATTCTATTTTTAAGATAGCTATCAAAATCCATACATAAATTGTAATAATAAAAAATACTATTTTGTAACTTACATGGAATAGTATATGTTTAAAAAATATGATTGCTAATTTATTTTTATCCATTGCGATGTTCCGTCTTTTGTTTACCTTTAAAATGAATAAAATACGCAGTAAATAAACATGATTCCTTAACTCGATTATTTCTTAAAGAATACGTTTTCAATAATTTTTTGAAAATGAAGCATAATTTCAAAATGACACAGGAAATATTAGTTGATAAATTCAGTCAAAAATTATAAACCATGTCTTTAAAGGACTTTAAGACTCCCTTTCTCTAATTTGGAATTTTCTTTTTTAAGTTTTGTGATGAGAATCACATTTGGTAATACTATACAAATGCTCTACAAATACTTCACCCTTGTCAGACAAACAATGAATTTCAGTTGCATTTATATCAGTCTCTTTCTTTTAATAATTCTTTATAGTTGGGTGGCTTATTACAAAAAAAAACTGCAAAATGTGATACTTTCATGAAACTTTCAGGGATGTTAGATAATCATATAGAACTAAAAAATCGATGGGAGCCCAAAATTTTAGGGCGTGGTTTGACCGCTATGACGTCATAATAAGATGGCACCCGCGGGCCTATATTCGATTCTTTTAATGACAGAAAGACATTTTTGGGGTCAAATATTATCTTTTAAGGGTAAAAAATGACTCTGATGACAAAATGTGCTATTTGTTTTGAAAAGTAACTTAAATTCAATAAAAGCTCAAAATAGTAATACAGTCAATCGGCAGTTGCTTCAAAAATAATTTTAAGTAGTATTACTTAATTTAAAGTACTGAAACACGATCGGGCGCAATGTGTCAAATAGTGAAACTATGGTGAAAACAAAACTAAACAAAACGCGCGAATTTAATGAATTGCCTGGCGCCATACATCCGGTAAAGATAAGAGACTACCAGGAATTTCAGACTTCTAACCCACAAAACAACGGAAAGGCGAACGAAAATGTATGAGGTGTGCCAAATAGTACAGTTGCGACCGACGGAGGGTTAAAGGAAAAAATCTTAAATTAAAGGAAAATAACGTTTGAAAGTAAGTAAGTTATTTGAATTTATTTTGAGGTTTTCATAGCTGATAGAGTTTTTAAAAGGACAATTATCGAGTTTTTCCTGTTTAAATATTTAATTTTTGAGGTTTTAATTTCGTTAACAATAGTGAGTGGAGCAGATCTACTCTGGTAGAGAAATGGAGAAATTAGCGTTTTTGGCTATAAATTCGTTAATTACTCTTAATTATTCGATTTTCGAGCTTGGAAAACTTGACAGTGACAATCGACACCTCGAGATACGTTTATGTACCGAGTTTTGTATAGTTTTTTTTAGAAGGAGATGTGTCCTCCACATACATAGTCACAAACGGTTTTAGTTATATACTAGCGGATATGCCCGGCCTTGCACGGGTGGAGTGTATAAATTTATTTTTTTCAGTTTTCTGATGATATATTTCTAGTTAAGTATTAGGGTGGGCCGAAAAAACCTTTTATTTTTTTCGAAGTTTTAATAGCGCGGAAAAGTTGCGAATTATATAGACAAAGAATAGGAAAAAAAAATTTTCAAAATCGGTTAATATCTTCCGATCGCGCAAAGGCCCCAAAGTTTGAAAAAATATGAAAAAACTTGATTTTTGCGATTATTTTTTTTAAAAAATCAAAGATTAAACTATCAAATATTGTTCATGATTTTTTTATGTGAAACTAATATAGTTATAGACATAATCGTTCAGATTCCATTCTTCTATCACTTTTTTTTCGTTAGATATAATTTTTTTAATGCTCATACAAATTTTGTAAAGTTGTTTTTCCTGCATTTTTAAACAGCTAATAACTCTAGAACTATACAACTTAAAAACTTGAAATCAGTCCTATTTTGTTTGTAAATTTTTTGTCTTTGTTTTGGTGTGCATCATGATCATCATTTTCAAAAAGTTTTTTTTTAAATTTGAAAAAAGTAAAAAAAAATTTAATAAAAAAATATTTTTAAAATTTTTTTTTGAAAAAATATTAATAGCCTTTGAACTCTTAAAATGAACATAACTACCCAATTTCAAGTTGAAAATAAAGTTTAATCATGTATAAAAAAATAAAAATAACCGTAATTTAGTCAAATCCCTAAACATTCCCTAAAATTATACACCAAGAGCGATTCACTCATGGAAAATTTATCAAATCACTTGAGGGTGTTCATATGACTTAAAACATGTAAAAAATGTCACATAAATTTCAGAAAATAAGACAATTAACAGATTCGGTTCAAAATCTTACAGTGCTAGTTCCCAAGTTTAAGTTAATTCAATTTGCATGAATTTTACCTGAATATTCCTTAGAAATGTGTTTATATCCAATTTTTTTATGTTCTTAAGTTTTTAATTTACTTTGATTTGACTTGTTAAAAGTAAAAACAATTAGATATAAACATAATTCTTAGAAATTTTCAGCAGAAATGCATGCAAACTTAACTAAATATGAAAAAACTTGATTTTTGCGTTTATTTTTTTTAATTTAATGTTTTCGTAACGTAATAGTTTGCAACGTCTTCTAATAGAGCCTAAAAACATTGAGTTTTAATTTGGTTTAGATCAGTTAATATAATCCGATCGCGCATAAGCCCCAAAATATTGAAAATTTCACATTTTCATATTTAGTTAAGTTAATTCAATTTGCATGCATTTCTCCTGAAAATTTCTAAGAATTATGTAATTTTTTTTACTTTAACAAGTCAAATCAAAGTAAATTAAAAGTTTTAGAACATAAAAAATTGGATATAAACACATTTCTAAGGAATATTCAGGTAAAATTCATGCAAATTGAATTAACTTAAACTTGGGAACTAGCACTGTAAGATTTTGAACCGAATCTGTTAATTGTCTTATTTTCTGAAATTTATGTAAAATTTTTTACATGTTTTAAGTCATATGAACACCCTCATGTGATTTGATAAATTTTCCATGGGTGAATCGCTCTTGGTGTATAATTTTAGGGAATGTTTAGGGATTTGACTAAATTACGGTTATTTTTATTTTTTTATACATGATTAAATTTTATTTTCAACTTGAAATTGGGTAGTTATGTTCATTTTAAGAGTTAAAAGGCTATTAATATTTTTTCAAAAAAAAATTTTAAAAATATTTTTTTATTAAATTTTTTTTTACTTTTTTCAAATTTAAAAAAAAACTTTTTGAAAATGATGATCATGATGCACACCAAAACAAAGACAAAAAATTTACAAACAAAATAGGACTGATTTCAAGTTTTTAAGTTGTATAGTTCTAGAGTTATTAGCTGTTTAAAAATGCAGGAAAAACAACTTTACAAAATTTGTATGAGCATTAAAAAAATTATATCTAACGAAAAAAAAGTGATAGAAGAATGGAATCTGAACGATTATGTCTATAACTATATTAGTTTCACATAAAAAAATCATGAACAATATTTGATAGTTTAATCTTTGATTTTTTAAAAAAAATAATCGCAAAAATCAAGTTTTTTCATATTTTTTCAAACTTTGGGGCCTTTGCGCGATCGGAAGATATTAACCGATTTTGAAAATTTTTTTTTCCTATTCTTTGTCTATATAATTCGCAACTTTTCCGCGCTATTAAAACTTCGAAAAAAAATAAAAGGTTTTTTCGGCCCACCCTATTAAGTATATCAGCCATTACCACAATCATCCCGGTATCTCAGGTGTCTTTTTCATACTCTTGGCTCCCGGTAATATTTCCTATCCCGTTGTGCCCGGTAATCTTTTCTATCCCGGTGTTCGCGGTAATTTTTCTCTATCCCGGTGATTCCGATATTTTTCGTCTTGCCCAGTGTTCCCGTTAATTTTCCTCTTTCCCGGTGTTCTCGGTAGTTTTCCTCTATCCCGGAGATCCCGGTAATTTCTCTAATTCTAGTGAAGCAACTATCTGTTTCCATGAAAAGAATTTACATGTTTTCATGAATATTTTATTTTTAGTAAAAAAATCTTAAAGTAAAGGAAAATAATTTTTGAAAAATAATTATTAGAATTTATTTTGGTGTTTTCAGAACTGTTAAAACTTTTAAATGGACAATTATTGAGTTTTTTCAAACAAAAATATTTAATTTTGAGGTTTTCATCTCATTGAGTCAAGCAGATCTACTCTAGTAGAGAAATTGAAAAGATTTAAAAAAAAGTCTGGTAAGTTTTTTGGTCTAGTGAGTCGTGTCATTCCATAAATATTTAAATTTTAAAGGAAAATATCTTAAAGTAGGGGAAAATAACGTTTCAAAATTAATTATTTGAATTTATTTTGGTGTTTTTACAACTGATATAGTTTTTAACCTTCCTACCCCTTTGGGGTCTTTTTCGACCCCAGACGCACTTTGACGCTTGATATCTCCCATGCATTTTTGTTTTGACAATTTCCGATGCTACTATTCCTTAATTACGCAAAGTTTTACAATGGTTAAAAATTTTGGAGTTATTATTCCATTTTTAAGTGTCTTGGGAGAAATAGTCACATATTCCCCCTCTGGGGTCTTCCGAGACCCCACCCATGAATGGCGGTAAAACAGTATCAAATAAAGTTTAGTATTTTATTTTTTGTTGTATTATAGATAAAAAAAGGTTTGCATGTTTGTTTAGAACGTTTGGAGAAATATTAGAAAGATATTTTCGTAGAAATTTTCATTTTTTTACAAAAAGAAGATTGCGGCTAAATACATTGAATCACTCGCTATTTCTTAAATTTTTTATTCACATTCTAAGAAAAATATGCTATTTATAGAAATCTTTTGAGTATCTAACAGTTGCAGCAAAAAAAACTCAGACAACTGTCGCCATTACTTCCTGTTGAACACATTCTTTACAAAAACAATATAAATTCATGGTTGATTGTAAATAGGTTTTTATATTCAGTCTTCTTTGAAAAATAAGAATGCTTTCAAATATTTATGAGTGTTTACGGAAGTCCAGAATGTGATTTCGAAGAATTATCAAGAAAAAAACAATTTTATGTTAAAACTTACATAAGCAAGCGAGATACTGATTTCACTAAGAAATCTGAACCGATCATTTTTTTTGTATTATTTCAATTTTAAAAAGAAGAATCCAAACTTTACATGTTTCATAATACTAAATAAATTAATCTGGGGTGACAGGTAGCTGATAATGCAGAATAGAGAATATATGCAGCTTCATAAATCGTTTAAAATTAACTACTAAATTCTTCCCGTGCAAGACCGGGTATATCAACTAGTATGCTTTAAACAATGTGATTATAAATATTTTAAGTAAAACAACTTCAATGTAGTTCATTTCTGTAATTTAATTCTTGTTTGAAGATCCAGATATTATAAAAAACGTGTATCAAAAGAAACCCAATTAAGCCGTAATAAGACGAAAAAAATGAGAAAAATACCAAAAAAATTGGATAAATAATTCTGAAGCATCTTTCTAGAAATAAAAAATGACAATTCTTCTCCATTTAAGGAATTTTTAACCTTTATTAGAGTCATAGGCATGTTTTACGCATGGGTTTTACGTGGGGTCCTCAAAGACCCCACGAGGGGAATATGTGACTATTTTTTCAAGAGGGTAGGAAGGTTAAATGGACAATTATCGAGTTTTTCCTGTTAAAATATTTTTAATTTTTGATGGTTTTCATCTCGTTAACAATAGTGAGTCGAGCAGATCTACTCTGGTAGAGAAATGGAGAAATAAGCGTTTTCGGCTATAAATTCGTTAATTACTAGTAATTATTCGATTTTCGAGCTTGGAAAACTTGACAGTGACAATCGACACCTCGAGATACGTCTATGTACCGAGTTTAGTCCACGCCTTCGGCGTGGTTTAGGAAGAGATGTGTCCTCCACCCAGTCACCCACACACATACATAGCCACAAACGTTTTTATATATCTACTAGCGGATATGCCCGGCCTTGCACGGGTGGAGTGTATAAATATTTTTATTTTGAGTTTTCTTAAAATACATTTATAATTATGTAAATTAGCAATAACCAATCTTCCCGGTATCCCAGGCGCCTCTTTCCTATCCCAGTGTTCTTGGTAATTTTTCCTATCCCGGTGTTCCCGGTAAATTTTTTTATCCCGGTAGTTTTCTAATCCCGATGTTTCCGATAATTTTTCCTCTCCCGATGTTTCCGGTAATTTTTCCTTTCCCGGTGTTCCCGGTACGTTTTCCTATCCCAGTGTTCCCAGTAATTTTGAAATCACAGTGTTTCCGTTCTAGTAAATTAATAAATCTAGTGAACAAAGTAACAAATTTGAAACTATAATAAAATATCTAGTAAATTTAAAAGTCTAGTGAACCGCTTCATTTGAAACAATGTTTTATTTTTAAGTCGTTTTCCATGAAAAAAAATTTACACTTTTCCATAAATATTTAAATTTAAAGGAAAAAATCTTGAAATAAAGGAAAATAACGTTTGAGAATAAATTATTTGAATTTATTTTAGCGTTTTCACAACTTATATTCTTTTTAAATGGATAATTATAGAGTTTTTCCTGTTTCAATATTTAATTTTTGAAGGTTTTCATCTCGTTAACAATAGTGAGTCGAGCAGATCTACTCTGGTAGAGAAATGGAGAAATAAGCGTTTTCGGCTATAAATTCGCTAATTACTCGTAATTATTCAATTTTCGAGCTTGGAAAACTTGACAGTGACAATCGACACCTCGAGATACGTCTATGTACCAAGTTTTGACCACGCCTTCGGCGTGGTTTAGGAGGAGATGTGTCCTCCACCCAGTCACATACCCACAAACGTTTTTAGTAATATACTAGCGGATATGCCCGGCCTTGCACGGGTGGAGTGTATAATTTTTTTTAAATTAAATTTTCTCAAAATACATTTATAATTTTTAAATCAGCAATTACCAATCGTCCCAGTATCCCAGGCGCGTCTTTCATATCCCGGTGGTTCCGGTAATTTTTTACTTCCCGGTATTCCCAGTAATTTTTCTAATCCCTGTGTTCCCTATATTTTTCCACTTTCCCGGTGTTCCCGGTAATTTGCCTCTATCCCGGTGTTCCCGATATTTTTCCACTTTCCCAGTGTTCCCGGTAATTGTCTTATATCCCGGTGTTCCCAGTAATTTCCTCTTTCCCGGTGATCCCGGTAATTTTCCTCTATCCCGGAGGTCCCAGTAATTTTCCTCTATCTCGGATATCCCGGTACCGGTAATTTAACTCTGTTTCCATGAAAAAAATTCACATTTTTTCATGAATATTTTATTTTTAGAGAAAAATCTTAAAGTCAAGAGAAATGAGTTTTAAATTTAATTATTTGAATGTATTTAGGTGTTTTCAGAACTTTTGAAACTTTTAAATGGACAATTATTGAGTTTTTCTAATAAAAATATTTAATTTTGAGGTTTTCATCTCATTTACAATACTGAGTCAAGCATCTCTACTCTAGTAGAGAAATTGAAAAGATTTAAAAAAAGTCTGGTAAATTTTTTTGGTGTAGTGAGTCGGGTCTTATTAGCTATTCCATAAATATTTAAAATCTAAAGGAAAAAATCTTAAAATAGGGGAAACTAACGTTTCAAAATTAATTATTTGAATTTATTTTGGTGTTTTTGCAACTGATATAGTTTTTAAATGGACAATTATCGAGTTTTCCTGTTAAAATATTTAATTTTTGAAGGCTTTCATCTCGTTAACAATAGTGAGTCGAGCAGATCTACTCTGGTAGAGAAATGGAGAAATAAGCGTTTTCGGCTATAAATTGGTTAATTACTCTTAATTATTCGATTTTCGAGCTTGGAAAAGTTGACAGTGACAATCGACACCTCGAGATACGTCTATGTACCCAGTTTTGACCACGCCTTCGGCGTGGTGTAGGAGGAGATGTGTCCTCCACCCAGTCAACCAGCCACAAACGTTTTTAGTTATATATAAGACTAGCGGATATGCCCGGCCTTGCACGGGTGGAGTGTATAATTTTTTTAAAATTAAATTTTCTCAAAATATATTTATAATTTTTAAATCAGCAATTACCAATCATCCCGGTATCCCAGACGCCTTTTTCCTATCCCGGTGTTCCCGGTAATTTTTCATGTAACGGTGTTCTCGTTAATTTTTCATATAACGGTGTTCCCGGTAATTTTCCTATCCCGATGTTTGATGTTCCCAATAATTTTCCTATCCCGATGTTATCGATAATTTTCCTATCCCGATGTTTGATGTTCCCGATAATTTTCCTATCCCGATGATCGATATAATTTTTATGTCCCGGTAATCCAGGTACTTTTTTCCTATCTAGATGTTTCCTGTAATTTTTCTTTTCCCGGTGTTCTCGGCAATGTTTCCTAGTAAATTAATGAGTCTAGTGAACAAAAATAACAAATTTGAAACAATAATAAAAGATCTAGTAAATTTAAAAGTCTAGTGAACCGCTTCATTTAAAACAATGTTTTATTTTTAAAGTCGTTCTCCATGAAAAAAAATTTTTACTTTTCCATAAATATTTAAATTTTAAAGGAAAAAATCTTGAAATAAAGGAAAATTACGTTTGAAAATAAATTATTTGATTTAATTTTGGTGTTTTTACAACTGATATAGTTTTTAAATGGACAATTATCGAGTTTTCCTGTTAAAATATTTAATTTTTGAAGGTTTTCATCTCGTTAACAATAGTGAGTCGAGCAGATCTACTGTGGTAGAGAAATGGAGAAATAAGCGTTTTCGGCTATAAATTCGCTAATTACTCTTAATTATTCGATTTTCGAGCTTGGAAAACTTGACAGTGACAATCGACACCTCGAGATACGTCTATGTACCGAGTTTTGACCACGCCTTCGGCGTGGTTTAGGAGGAGATGTGTCCTCCACCCACATACATACATAGCCACAAACGGTTTTAGTAATATATAGATAGATAGATAGATAGACTAGCTGATTTGCCCGGTCTTGCACGGGTGGAGTGTATAAATTCCTTTTTTTTATGTTCTCCCAAGTTTATGTCCGATTTTTCGTATCACCAATCACCCCGGTGTCCCTACTCTTTTCATATCCCCGTGTTCCTGGTAATATTCATATCCCTGTTTTCCTGGTAATATTCATATCCCTGTTTTCCCGGCACCTTTGAATATCACGGTGTCCCCGGTACTTTTTCATATCCCAGTGTTCCCGGTACTTTTTCATATCCTGGCGTTTCCGGTACCTTTTGATACCCCGGTTTTCCCGATAATTTTTATATCTCGGTTTTCTCTGTACCTTTTTATATCCCGGTTTTCCCGATAATTTTTATATCCTGGTTTTCCCGATAATTTTCATATTCCGGTGTTCCTGGTACTTTTCCATGACCCGGTGTTCCCGGTACTTTTTCATAACCCGGTATTCCCGAGAATTTTCATATCCCAGTTTTCCCGATAATTTTCATATACCGGCGGTGTTCCCAAAAATTTTCATCCCGGTATTTCCGGTGCCTTTTTTCCATCCCAGTTCCAAATGTGATAACTCATTCCATCCCGATTTTTTGGCTATTAAACATTTATCCTTTCTATGTGATGAAAACAATCTAATAAATCATCTCAGTCGTTTGAAATTTAGTGTTTAAAGTCTTAAACTGAATTTTCATGAAGTATTCCCGCTGCCCTTTCAAAATTCCTCAAAAATTTAATTTCAAAATAAAATAAATTTCAAAAATCCCTCGATAAAAAGTTATCAAGTAAAAAACCATTAAAATCCTGCTTTCTACTTAAAATAACCAACTTTTTTAAAAACTACTTAAAAAGTAAAAAAACAGATTGCTAGTTATAATAAAAAATCTAGTGATTATATTCTAGTAAACCATGCTCTGTGAAACACTGAAAGTTTAGCTCTGTTATCTCTGTTTTCATGGAAACTTTTCAATTTTTGATCCATAAATTAAAGAAAATTAAAATCTTAAAGAAAGTAATTCATTATTTTAATATATTTTGGTGTTCTGATTACTGTTATAGTATTTAAATACAGATATTCACACTGTTTTTCTTCTTAAATTTCGTTGTAAATTATAAATTGTTTTCAAATTATATTTTATCAAGTGAGGCAAGACGTCGCCTTAAGATAGAGAAGTAAACCCTGCATTTTATGCATTTCAACAATGTATAATGTTATTTCAATGGGTGAAACGGAGTCGAAAAAGCGCCGAAAAACAGGGAAGGAGTCGTTCGATTTTAAAATCGTTTCTTAGTGCGCGTCTAATGGCTGAGGTCTAATGGCTAATGGTCAAATTTCAAGCCTATCGGTCTGGCAGTTTTGGAGATTTCGTGATGAGTGTTATGAATGAATGAATGGTATTTGGATTTTATAGATATAGATAGATATGTTGTGTTTGATTCTCTGTTGTATAGTCAGCATAATTTCTTAGAAGATGACCTTAACCCTTTCGGTTCTGACCACTCCAAATTTTCCATAGGATTCAATGAAAATTTCAGCGGTTCGGTATAAAAAGGGTTAAATAACTTTGCATTAATTTTTGAGTTATATGACAGTTTAAGGAACTGAATATCAATAATAAAGTAATAAATTACGTTTGATCTCAAATGAAAAATTTCCTTGAAAAACCGAAACCAGAGAGCACTTCGTACGCAAAACGCTCTCACCGTACAGGTTTCTTTATGCAGTTTACCTTGAGTACACTGTAAAAAATAATCCTGCAAAAAAACAGAAAATTTCTGGCAGCAAAAGTTGCCAGAAAAAATCTGTAGGTTGAAAAATCCTGTAAACAGAAAAAAGCTGTAACCTACAGGTAAATGCTGTAAAAAGGAACTTTCTGTCTAGTAGGCTACAGATTTTTCTGTTGCCTCTCAGTAATTTTCTGATTGTGCGCATGCACTTATTTTAGTAGAATTTTTTTTTATTTTAATTATTTGATATCCGGGGATAGAACCCGCGACCTACCGCATGCTAAGCACGCACGCTACCACTGAACCAAAGAAGATTCAGAATAACGTTGCCAATAGCTGTATTGGTTTTCAATGCAGTAAGTTTCTGTTTAAGTACAGATAAGCTAAAAAACTAGGTAAAAGCTGTTATTTTACATAAAATAAATAGAAGTGCGGTGGGAATGTTACATGACAGAATATCTCTGTAAACATAAAGTCACTGTTATTGAAATTTCTGTTTTTCTACAGTTTTTTTACAGTGTATTAGACACTTCTTGCATGGCATGATAATGTTCTTTTATAAAGGTTGTAAATCATAATGTATTTAACGCTTGAATGAAATCCTAGAAGTAAATAATTCCGAAAAATTCTGATGTATCTCCAACTTTGAAAGCAGTAGTTTATCTATTCTTCTTCTGTCTGTCGTTTCCCACTTACCAGAATGTTTGTAAATTTATTCTGAAAATTTTCATTTTTCAATGGTGGTTTAGTGAAGTTTCAATAGCCATTTATTACCATTTTACTATCATACAGTTTGCATTTATTTTATTTATTGTTATTACCTCTTTTATTATAAGCAATAATTGGATATTTCCATCATTATTCAAATTATTAGCCATAATATTTTCCGTACCAATATTATGAATATTTCGATATTAATATTGACTCTAAACCACAGAGTATAGAGCTTAACAGAGAAGCCAAACGGCCGTTTTCCTCCTTAGGTAATTAATTCAATTCAGCTCGCAGATTATAATTCAATTCACTAGCAGCCAATCAGAAAAAAATGCGTGAAAATAATAAAGTGATTCCTGATTGGATATGGCAAGCGGCATTTAAATTTCATCGGTGTTGTTTTTCCGATTTGGATTTGAGTGACAGCTTCAGTGGTCGAATGACAGAATTAGCATGAATGACGTGGTATTAAAGGAGGCAGGTCCGTTTGGCCTGACGTTTGTCTATGGGAAAAGCCTTGTTAAAAAAGTTGTCATAGCGTCTATGGAGATGCACTCTGTTAAGCTCTATGCTCTGTGCTCTAAACTGGGAACTAGTGAATTTAGTTAGCAATGAGACTAGTAAATCCATTGATCCCACTGGCACTGAGCTAACAAACTGGAATGACAACCTCCAATAACAAGTGACCGAACGTGCCAGCGCGGAAGGTTAAATTGCCCCGACTGCTTGAGCAATCGGGGCAAGCTGGAAGCAAAGTTGGAAGAGCATTTCCCCCTTTTAATCCGCCCATACCTGTTTTTTAAAATATTATGAGCAAAATTTAGAATGTTTGTTTCATTCTGTGCATACAACTGAGCTAACAGATGGAGAAAATAAAAAGAAGATGGAAATCATTTCCGTGGTGTGATGCGGTTTCGGCACACTCACTCGTCACTCCAGTTTGTTTTATAGCTCTGTTCCCACTGGTTCTTTGTTTTACGTCATCGATTGAAACACCAGTCCCACCACTACTGGACCAAATTCACTAGTTTCTAATCCTAGTGCATCAATGTTCTGAAAATGCTTTGTTCATGACTGATCAACATGTAAAACACTTCCCTACACACATAGCTCAGAAACTCACGATCAACAACAACATCGAACCATGATGATCCCTCTCCCTCCCCTCTGTCACACTGGCAACAACACTCTTTCATACATACCTGGTTCTCAACATCCCAACCGACTGACTAATCGATAGCGGCACGGTTTGGCCGTTAATCCTTCAAGTAGTGATGAGGCCAATTATTACCGGTTGACGTGCTTCACTGATGGGATGTTCCGGACCACATAATCAGAGACCAATTTGCCCCTGGCCCCTAATAGAAAACACTTCGCAAAGGACACGTCTGATGGATCTTCCGGGGCCTGCGACAAATCAGCGGGGCTGTCAACCGGGGAGGGAGGGGGTGAAGAAAAGGTCGTTCGAGAATGTATTTCATTAGATGGGGGTGTCTTTCCATAACCCCTAATTTTTGTGGGATTTCTTTTTTATGAGTTTGGGCGGGATCGTAAATGATTAAATGTTTGGGGTTAAATATGATCTTTTGAAAGGAAGATGTGGAGTGTAAAATATTTTTCCGATTATATAATATCTTCTGCTCCCGCATCGCACCTAAAGTTTGAAAAATGGATGAATTTTTCACAAAACAACTAAACATCCAAAGATTCAACTCTCAAATATTGTTCATGATATTTTATGAGGAACTAATATAGTTGTAGACATAATGTTTCAATTTCCATTCTTCTATCACCCTTGTTTCGTTAGATATAATTTTTTAATGTTCAGACATTTTGTAAAATTGTTTTTCTTGCATTTTTAAATAGCTAATAACTCTAGAACTACAACTTAAAAACCGGAAATAAGTCATATTTAGTTCGCTAAGTTTTTTGTCTTTGATTTTTTGTGTATCATTACCATCATTTTCAAAAAGTTTTTTTTTTCTAAATTCAAAAAAAAGTAAAAAAATGTTTTTGGAAAAAATTTAAAAAATCCTTTCAACTCTTAAAATGAACATAACTACAAAATTTCAAGTTGAAAATAAAATTTAATCATGTATAAAAAATAAAAATATTCGAAATTTAGGCAAATCCCTAAACCATCCATTAAATTATACAGCAAGAGCGATTCACTCGTGGAAAATTCACTTGCTCTAGTGTTTTCATCTTATAATTAAAATAATTGGGTTTTTCTTTCGGCCGGCCGCCAGGCTGAACCCCCGAACCGATTTAGACAAACTTGGTCTTGATCGAAAGCTTTCCACCCCTAGATGAGCCAATAATATAACACGTTCCTCCAAAATCTTCCATTTTAAAATTATGCGTTCTTCTCACTTTTCTCTAATGTTAACTCTTTTAAGAGGTTCCGTTCCGCCGGCCGCCAGTCCGAACCCCTGAACCGATTTGAACAAACTAGGTCTTGATCGAAAGCTTTCCACCCCTAGATGAGCCAATAATATAAAACGTTCCTCCAAAACCTTCCATTTTAAAATTATGCGTTCTTTTAGTTTTGTCCCCATGTTAAGTCTGTAGAGAGGTTCATTTCGGCCGGCCGCCAGCCCGAACCCCCGAACCGATTTGGACAAAATTGGTCTTAAACGGAAGCTTTCTACCCCTAGATGAACCAATAATATAACACGTTCCTCCAAAGCATTCCATTTTTAAATTAGATATTTATTTCAATTTGCCCCATTGTTTTAAGTTAATCTTTTTACCAACACTGGCAAAACGTCTTTTAAATATCGGGAAGTAAATATACTTTGAATAAACTTCAGAGATTTGACGGTTCTCTATATTTATCCCAATGGGATACTAGGCACATTTAATTCAAAAATTTTACTGCTACAGATTTGATTGAAGTATTTCTTATAATAATTTAAGAATGGAAGGTTGTGGGAGAAGCCACAAAAACTGGGTTCATTTAGGGGTAGTAAGATTTTATTTAAAAACAAGTTTGTACAGATCCGGCTAGGTGGATTGGGCTGACGACCTGTCGAATTTAAATGACAATTATTTGAATGTGATAAATTTGTGACAACTCAATGTGAAATCGGAGACAAAACGCCTTTCGAAGATAATGAATTAAAACTGCATATTTAATGTTAGGGAATGTGTAAATAAATTCGAACAGGTAGTAACGAGCGAATCTCGCATCAGCGCCAAAAAGAAGGCTAGCTGTAAGACCCGGCTTTGCCGGGTTGTAACAGCTAGTATGACTTAAAATATTCAAGATTACAGGCTAACCCTCGATATTTTACACAAATAAAAATATATAAAAATAATTTTAAATGCATTAATAGTTAGTTAAAAATCAACAAACATAAAGTTTCTTCCATAACTTTCCGAATAATATGAAAAGCAAAATTTTATGCCAAGTCCCCCATAACTCCCAAAGGACATTAACATGACCTATACACCACGACATGAAACCCCGAGCATAACTTTAAAGCTGATTTGAGGAATGAAAGTGACCTCCCAAAAGCCAATCTTTCCACCCAAAGTGTATTCCCAACCTCATAAATCCGCCACCCCATTAGTATTTGCGTCAACATCTCCCTCCATTATGTATTTAACACGAGTCTCCCCCCCCTCCGAACGAGGCCAGGGGAGGATCTTTCACAAACAAGCTCTCCAAACATTTTATAAGATCGATGAAAAGTAGGTTAAGACGGGATTAGCATGGCGGTTCAAAGTGAATTCCGCATTGGGGCCTCCTACCTATCATAACGTAACTAATCCTTTTAATAGCTTCGCTCTAAGCTCAAAATTAAATGAACATGAGTTATTACCACAGGGAGAGAGCGAGGGTTCCCGAGTTTGTTAAATTGAGTTTCGAACTTATTCGGCCATGGTTTTATCAGGCATCTTTGGGGAGGATTCGGGTGTCTTCAAAAGGGGGATTCGGGAAATTAGGGATTCGGATTCGGGGAGAGAGAGTTTCTTCGCTTTTAAGGGTGGAAATGAAAAGATTCGGAGCAGATAAGGGGTCGAATGATCTCTTAATTATAAGGGGGCTTTGGTAATGAATAGATTTGTGTGGGAATCATGGAGCAGTCCTTTTCAGGGCGTTGGTTCTGTTTCTGAGTTTAATGGAAAGGGAGATTTCGTTGGGGGATGTTTGGTTCATTCCTTAAAGGAAGATTGTTTTGTAAGTATAGTTTAGGAAAGTTTTATGTCACATTCAATAGTTATATCTATTTAAATATAATACTGACACATTAAGAGCCTGGGTATATTTGCAGATTTAGTGAAATAATTATTCCTAAAGAACCGATAATAATAAAATTTTTATTTAAAAAAAATAATGATAAGGTACAATACCGTTATCTGTCCCGATAGAAATCATCAAGCTGTTTTGAGTTCCAAATAACAGAAATACAGCCAACATTTTTAACCAAATTATTTAAATATATTGTTATCGTACTGATATATTGAGGTAAACTGTATATTTCTATATTTTGAATATTTCTGTAATTTAACTCATAAAAGAGCTTAAAGATTTATAACGGGATCAAACCAATTGATATGGTATAATATTTTGCATGTTTTATAGAAATATATTTTAACATATTGCAAAATCTTTCTTTAGTTTATGCAGAACGAACTTTCAAAATACTATCTTGTCATATTAGAACGAAATCAGTAAAAAAATAAATTTACTTAAAGAAACTACATAAAATCACCCTCCTCCCTCTTGGTACTTAAAAACACTGCATCCATTTTCATAAAAAATAATAAACATTTTTACTATACTCAGTTGCAACTTAACTTGAGCCTGTAGAAATATGCTGAGAGTAACCAAAGAAAGTAGTTCCCTGCGAGGTGTCTAAATTTTGAATGAAATTTAGAGCTTCAATTTTGAATAATGATTAGTTTTTAAATCCACGTATATTAAGCATCTTTTTATCTATATATGCATAAAATGTTCATTATTATTAATTAAAGTGGCGTAACGCTTAGTACAACTAGCTCTCAAACTCGCCAACCAATAAGAGCTTCTAGCAACCCAGAAGGCTTTCTGTTTACTCAGATTTTCTTCCGAGTGGCCATGACGTCAGGCTCAACTTAAAATGCATTCGAGTATATACCTAACTTTATTTGGAACATGTTAGAATAAAGACCAGCAACTAGCTAATTTTACTGTTTTTTTTTGTTTGTTTATATATTTTTTTGTTTATTCAAGGGGCCAAATATATCGTATTGAAAGACGGTGAGCTTCACATAAGGAATGCTGAAGGAACAGACAACTACCGAAAATTCCGATGCCATGTAAAGAATACGCTTACCGGAAATGTGACGCCAAGTGTGACAGCCGGGCAACTCATGGTATCAGGTAAGCTTCTTTCAGGTCCAATTTAAGGAACATTCGTGGATTATTAAATAGTTTTGAAGATATGACCTTTTCGAAAACAATGTTTCATAAATAGTAAATAATGTGTGTGTGTAACTGTTTTTCAGGAGATTACTATTTTATAACTTTGAGCTATAAATAATAATTAACAGTAAAATTAATTTAAAAGTGAAAGAACTAATATGATCTCATACTAAAATTGAAATACATGAAACTGTAGTAAAATAAGAATAGTTACATAAAACTGTTCATTTAACAAGATAGTCATTTAATAATGAAAAAAGGGGGGAAACGAAAACAAGATACACTGTAAAAATAATCCTGTAAAAAAACAGAAAACTTCTGGCAGCAAATGTTCCCAGAAAAGTTTTGTAAGCAGAAAATCCTGTAAACAGAAAAAAGCTGTAACCTATAGGTAAATGCTGTAAACAGAAACTTTCTGTCAAGTGAGCTACAGAATTTTTCTGTTGCCTCACAGTAATTTTCATTTTAGCTGTTTTTTTTTTTTAATTTTAAAAAATAATAACCGGGGATAGAACCCACGACCTACCTCATGCTAAGCACGCACGCTACCGCTGCTCCAACGAGGATTCAGTAAAAGTAGAAATTATCCACGAACTGAAACTTGTTGTGTTGGGTTAGGGTGTCTCAAAAAAAACCCTTTTTTGAAAAACCTTTCTCCCCAGAGCTTCCCCCTTTCCTTTTGGTCCAAAAAGATAGTGTGTGAAGTTTCAGCACCCTAAGTTAACTCTAGGGTTTGCCTGTAGAGCCCCAAAGTTAGAAAAAAGTGGAAAAAATTACAAATTTTCAGAATTTTTAAAAATTATGTTTAAGATTGATAATGCAAATAAATCCGGATCAAATGCGTCATTTAGGACTTATTTAGATGGAATATATTTATTCATGTGTATTAACTGTACCCTATAGTCCCTATAATTTAAGATTAAAACGTACTACTTCGGGACGTTGTATACGCCAAAGCTTATAATGCACTACCGATGGACGAAATTAATTAAATTCGAATTTCTTCAAAGGAACTTCCTCAAATGATTCCATTTGGGGCTAAAATGATATTATAAATTATAAAAACCAGTGAAATAACAGTTTTGAGCCCTTCCACTGAGCTTTTAATGTAAAAAGTGCTTTTCTTCAAAATATCTCGTTTCCCGTTGATAAAACCCAAACTTATGCTAAAAAAGGGGTTTGCTGAACTTTTTTAGATACCAAACATTGGAACCTTTATAGAAGTTTCATTTTTTCAAGTAGAATTAAATTTTAAACAACACAGATTGGAAATGACATGGATATTTCCTATACCTGACGTGAAAATCTATTTTCTTCTTTCAAAGTTAGGAAAATAGTTTAATACTTGTGAATCTTGGTTGAAATGTTAAGGAAAGAAGTTTTTAACTAAAACTTAACTAAAACCCCAATACGTTAAAAGAAAGTAATTTTCCAAACTTAAAAAAGAAAATAGATTTTCACGTCTGGTATAGGAAATATCTATGTCATCTCCGATATGTGCGCTTTAAAATTTAATTCTACTTATTAAAAATGAAACCCCTATAAAGATTTCAAAGTTTGGTATCTAAAAAGTACAACAACCCCCTTTTTTAGTATAAATTTTGGGTTTTATCAGCTGAAAACGAGAAATTTTGAAGAAAAACACTTTTTACATTAAAAGCTCAGTGGAAGGCCCAAAACTGTTATTTTACTGGTTTTTATAATTTATAATATCATTTTAGCTCCAAATGACATCATTTGAGGAAGTTCCTCCGAAGAAATTTGGATTTAATTCATTTCGTCTACCTGTAGTGCATTATAAGCTTTGGCGAGTGCAACGTCACTAAGTAGTACGTTTTATTCTTAAATTATAGGGGCTATAGGGTACAATTAATTCACATAAAGAAATATATTCCACCAAAATAAGTCCTAAATGACACATTTGAACCGGTTTTATCGCAGTATCAATCTTGGAATATAATTTTGAAAAATTCTGAAAGTTGGTCATTTTTTTCCACTTTTTTCAAACTTTGGGGCTCTACAGGCAAACCCTAGAGTTAACTTAGCGGGCTGAAACTTCACAGACAATCTTTTGAGACCAAAAGTAATGGAAAAAACCCTGGGGAGCGAGGTTTTTCGAAAAAAAAGTTTTTTTGAGACACCCTAGTGTTGGGTGTTGCCAATAGCTGTATTCGTTTTCGCTGCAGAAAGTTTCTGTTTAAGTACAGATAAGCTAAAAAAACTAGAAAAAAGCTGTTTTTTACATAAAATAAATAGAAGTGCGGTTGGAATGTTACATGACAGAATATCCCTGTAAACATAAAGTCCTTTTTATTGAAACTTTCTGTTTTCTACAGTTTTTTTACAGTGTAGTCGGGAGATGTACGGTTTTTTCTATTGGGGCTTTTAATTCTGCACCTTCTTTTATTCTCTTAGAATGTTTATACTTATCAATTAAGAATGATATATTAAAGAAACATCACGAGTAGCTAAAATAATAACTGCAATTAAAAGGAGATTTTAAAATTATTATTACGGAGAAATCTTTTATTTCAGAGGTACCGTATGTGATTTTAAGAAAAGTAAAGACTGTAAGTTCCGTGATTAATTTTTTTCTGTGAAACATACAAATTTTTTTTATTGAGAACACATTGATTAAAAACTTGAAGTATTTTAAACATATTTATTTGCACGCATTCCACTCTCATGGGAATCAAGTGAACAGAAAAGGTTCATAAAAACAAGAGAGTTATTCTAACTTACTAAACAATCATAATTTAATTTAATATGATCCATCGCATTACAAAATATATCTCAAAGCGTTAGCATAAATGAATCCTCAGTTAGAAGAAGGGAATAAGTCCTAAAACCAAGTTTTGAGAAAATCGAATAAGCTGTGTAAGTAATGGAATTTTTATTGTATAAAAACCAAATTTTAACTGTAAATTCAAAAATCACCAAAATAAATATAAGTACCTACATTTAAAAATATTTTACGGTTAAAAAAAGTGATGGACTTATTCCCTTCTTATGCCTTAAGAAATTTTTCTAAAGAAAAATATTTAAAAAATCTTAAAAAATCTAAAGAAACATAATTTAATTGACATTTAAATTATATGTCTTCTTAGTTCACACCACACAAGGGAGAAATAAGAAGAATAAGATAAACAAAATTCAAAATTATAATGAAACTGAGTCATTATAGCAGTATCAATGGAGTAAGGGAATATGAATGGAGTCAAACATTCCCCGCATAAAAAAGTTTAATACTTTTAAATTGAGAGCAAATTTTATATCGGCTTTAGTTTACAGTAAAAATTATAGGAGAAGAAAGACAAATTAACTTTAATTCCAAATTAAGTAAAAAATAAATTGAAAGGACATCGATTTCGCAAATTCAAAGGGCTATAACTGCTGATAACGGATCGATATTTCCACCCTCTTTTTACTCACGTGTATAGCTCAAAGCTTGGGGATGTTTTTAAGCACAAAAAGTCAATTTGTCATTTTTTAGACCTATTCCCTTCTTCTAACTGACGATTCAAATGAGCATTGGTCATTTATGCTAACGCTTTAATGTAGGTATACAGTAAATATTCCTATTTTTTCAGTAAAAAATTTGCGTAATTTTTTTATCATTGCTAATTATCAACTATATTTTGCTAAATGTCAATTAGTATATTGAAGATGTTTGCATAATGCTAAGAAGACAGCGATTCTTGTAGTGACTTTTAGGATTGTTGTTTCTTCATCGGTTCCTGAAACAGAAAAATAACCCAGTTACGTACAAAATACATATTTATAATCATTAACTATAAAGCTCTATGTCCCATTAATCTGAAGTTTGTGAAAGTAATTTTACTTTCGATCATAAATGTAATTAAAATATGGACTGAACTAAAGCCTACTCAAAAATAACCTTAAAAATTACACTAAAAATGACTAAGGACAAATTCAGAAAAAAACATTGAACAAGATTCTAATAAATTCGAAGTGGGAAACTAATTGAGTTATCACTTAAAACTAAAAAAATATCATCACCGGTCAGACTACTCATGTCTTCCATTGATCGAAGAGTAATTACTTCAGCGGTTCTTTCTTCAGCATAACAAGTCCTCCCTTCTAATATATTATAAATTAATTACGCATGCATTGAAGTAGAATAATTTAATACTCCTCCTAAGGAGACTAGACATTACCTTAAGTGATGAGCAAGAAACACTCCAGCGAAAATCTGCCGGTTTTGTTAATAGAGAATTGTAAATAACGGAGGAAAGCCCTGCTCTCCGCTGGGATAATTTATCGAAAGTTAATGGTAGAGCGTAACATGTAAATGGGGATTCAATTAGTAGCTCTAGCATGCTTTCTTACTGTCTAAACAGTTATTCGGGGAGACGCATTAAAATTCATTAGGTTCATCCTGTTTTACATCTCGTCTCCGTTGAAGTGGTTGCTGCTTGAGTGTTGAGCAGTATTCTCAGGACTTGGTGTTAGTTCTTTCTGGGATGCCTTGTTTTTTCCGGGGGGGGATAAATTGGATTTCTAGCTTGATGGCAAGGAGTTAGAGGAGTGTTGGGTAAATATGGAACATTTCGGACCGTTTAGTTTGTTAAGCACTTTAAGTTTTGTAATTTGTCTGGCGATTAGTATTATGAGGATTAGTGAGTAATGTTTGACTTTATTGTTCAATAAAGATAAGATATAATAAAGAAAGATAAGATATAGCCCGAATAAAACGTTTTATCGTAATATTTCAGGCAGTGAAAGTCTTCGCTTTTATAAAGATAAGTGTGTTTAGGATAAGTTAAAAAGGGATATTTAGTAAAGTATAACATTAGAGAGAAATTTTTCAAGGTTACTGTATAATTTCCACAATATTATCTTGCTATAATAATAATAATTGCTTTATTAAAAATTAAAATAATTTTACAAAGCTAGCGAGATATTTGTTTATTAATAGACATTAGTTATTCTTGTATTTCATGCAGTTAGAATATTTGAATTTTTAAATACTGTAAGTACATTAGATCTTATCAAAACCAGCTGCCAGACCTTTTGCAAAAGTTAACTTTGAAAAAAGTCATTCGCAGTTATTTTAGAGTCGATATTTTTTTGTTCCGATGACGGAGCACGACACACTCATTGTGACGGAGGTCATTGCTCCAAAACATGCCGAAAATATAGTACTTGCTTCACGTTACCCAGTGAGCACCCGTGGACTGAAGTCACGGATATGAAGTTTTGTTGCCCACGCCACACACATTCGCTCGCAAAACCTCTTTTTACAGGGGGACATATTCATTCACCACGCACAAGGACAGAAACTAACATTCATGCTAAATGTGGATGCAAACCCCGGACGTACGGCTTCCGGAATGGGACGATTCGGCGCGGCCGTTTGGGCGCGGCCGATTTGGCGCGGCCGTTTCGGCGCGGGCCGTTTGGGCGCCGGCCCGTTTCGGCGCCGGCCCGTTTCGGCGCGAGACAAAAATTTTTTTCTTCGAATTTTTAGAGAGTTCTATTTACTTTCATTTTATTTCTGGCGCCGAAACGGCCAGCGCCGAATCGGCCCGCGCCCAAACGGCCGCGCCGAAACGGTCGCGCCGAATAGTAGTAGACCGTACGGCTTCGCAGTCAGGTGCTCTAAGAGAGAGACTCTTCGCAGTCAGGTGCGGCTTAGAGTCGATATAATGTTCAGATAAAACTAATCTAAAAAAATACCCATTCGTAAATAAAAATGCCGAATTGGCTAGCACTAAGACTTTCACCAAAAAAACTCTTTCAAAAGGTAAGACATCTGGCTTTAAATAAAGCTTCTATTATCCATGAGATCTAGCTTAACACTAATACTGTAAACAGTGTCTTTTTAGTTATGTATTTATGACTAAGCATTTCAAATAAATATGTTGTGATAAATTCACGAAATAATATGATGCATTTGTTGCTTTCTATGAAATGCTAAATATGGATGCTCTATTTTGATTCGAATCTTTAGATTTACGAAGTAGAATATTTTAAAAAATAGTAAACTGACTGTTATAATCTATTATGCCCAGCATTATTTACGACATTTATTTTTTGAGTCTTACAAAAACACTAGATAGCCCAGATCGGTTATTTAAAACGTTTTCCATTTTTGGAATTTGAAACGAGTTCTTTTCAAAAGTACTCGAGTTACACACTTTTGCTTTATGGATTTTCCTAACAAAATCGGTTTGGTTGATTTTACAAAGCGCGCTCTGTTGGAATATCTAAAAACCTTACATAGCAATTTTTATTGCTTTCTGAGAGCTTTAAGAGCATGTATTAGTGTCAAAGACGTGAAGTTTCAAAATACAAAATATTAAGTCGACAAATTTTCTTTTTAAGCAATTCATTTTCTCTGACCTTATACATTTGTTTCTTTTTATTTAATACTAAATATGGATTCTCTATTTTGATTTGAATCTTTAGATTCACGAAAATATAATAATATTTTGAAATAGTGTACTGAATGAAATTTTTCAAATCCTAAAGCCTGCCTTTCTCAAATATATATATTCATCATTCCGTATGAATACTTGAAATGAAAATTCTTATGATTACTTGCGGAGATACATCAACCTGAAGAAGATTAAAATAATAAATTTTATTCTTCTTATGGAACATTTGTATTACAAACTGTACGTACAAGAGCGCATATTTAATACAGATTAAGTACAACCCATAAAATTATATATTTAGATGCATGAAGTAGTGGTAAAATGCGTTGCGCTATATTGATAGAAGGAAGATGAATTAATTAAAACGTTTATTGTATAGATGCACTTATAAAAATGAAATTTTATTAAATAAATAGTAATTCTGCTAATTGATTATTTATCATACCGACGGTTTGGAATTATTTTTATCCGTATAAATACAATATAACATTGGTTTTCAAAAATCGAAGAGGACCTAAAAAATTGGAGTTAGCGAGTCAACCATATTAATCAGGGAAAAAAAAGAGAAAATTTTTATTTTAAGAGGGAAAAATACTTTATATCAAGATATATTTTTTTCGAGATATCAGAGTTTGAGATAACGAAGGTATACTCCCAAAAGAGTAATTAAATGATCAATGTCCATCTATTCAAACATAGCATTATCCTCAAATAGAATTAATCCCTCAATTTAATTTTTTAACAGGAAAGTGATTTCTGAGATTAATTGAAGTATAATATCACAATCCATAATCGAATTCCAAAAAAACGCTGAAACCAATTACTTAACTTAAATAAAATTGCGCCTAAGACAAATAAACACTGCATAATAATAGAAGTAATCGCAATCCAAAGACTCCCTCAAAAAATCCCTTCCCCATCGCGTTTTTTAGCATAATTAAAGACGATTCAATTGTCCTCTCCCTCGAACCCAGATTCAACAAAGAAGTCAGAAAAAAGAAAAGTTCTGGCAAATGAATGTCAAGGGCTTGTTTTGGTTACTTTCCCAGAGACTAATCTCCTTGTTCCCTTCAATTCCCTTGACAGCGAACAGTCGTAATTGCAACGGCATGCAAGGAAGAGGTCTAATCCCACTAAAACTCCCTCCTTCTGTAGGAAGAGGTTATCTTCTGGATACACTCCAAAAGTCAGCTTTGACTCTACTGGACCTTATGATGCAGGGAAAGAAAGGGTAATGGAGATATACACGGTAGGGCGCCTGCTTGAAAGCATTGTAGGGCTAGAGATAGTGGGTGGAATGGGGGTTAATTATTTCTGGAGTAGAATTGTAAGGAGGTCAGGATTAAGTTTGGAGTTAGATGCATCATTCGAGTTTTCTTGGGAGCTTGGGTGTGGACACTTTAAAGTAACATTTAAAGCTTAAGAGGAAACCGTAAAAGGCTTATACATGTTTGTCTTGGGAGGTAATCCAAAGAGGAGTACCTCTAATATTTCTTTAACGTAAATTAGTAAAAAATTAAGGTGTTTTTAATTATTAATTATAATACAATATTTTTAAATTGATATTCTGGTACTTAAAAGTGACTTTAAGAAAAGGAAATTACGCTTTAATTTGATTTATGTGCGTGGAAGTGGTTTCTTATTTTAATTACACTGTGACTTAGGATATGTAGGAATTCATAAATAAAAGGTCATTATATACATTATCTTCTACACTTACTAGGACCAACGTCTACTATAGTCCGTTTAGAAAACAATCGAATTATATTCAAGCTGACCATAAATTCTAAAATTAGAAAAATAGTGAGGGAAATGTTCAAATAGATAATACATTAAAATATTTTTTATTAAATTTAAGGGGATGTAAAAACTACGATAGTATTATCACCATTTTAATTAATGATCTACAGTCAGAATCATTTTAAGGAATGCTTTCTAGTATGCTTTACTTACTGATACTATCATTACTTTTTAGTAACTATTAGTATTATCTAGAAAGCCTGTATATAAGAGAGACGACAACTCGCTTAAAAGCGTCTCTGCGCATCTAGTTCTGTCCAAAATTCTGTCCAAACTGTATCATGCCGCCGGTCTCGAGTCCAATTCTAATCCTAGTTATGAAGGGAATCGGAGGGAACCGGCTGTGGCGAACAGAAAACCTGTTTACCTAACTGCGCGCTATACCGAGTTGTCGCCTCTCTTGTAAATACAGACTCTCTAGTATTATCTAGTTACTATTATTTATTATTAAAAAACAGGATAGTCTTAAAGTTAAATTTTATCATTCAACTAATAATATATTATTTAAATTCAAATATTTTTACTCTCTTTATTCATAAACACTTATTTTATACTTATAATTTCCATACGTAAAAAATCCACTCTTTGGGGGACCCCACTCCTTTTGAATTAAAACACAAAAATCCACTATTTCACGCATTTTATATTAATCCCCCTTTTAAAGGCAGCCCCACCAAAAACATGAATTGGAACTTTCACAAACACAACAAACAAAAATAACTCACCCACATCTAATCCCATTCTTATACTTTCACTCCCCCAGAAAACAACGTTGAGAAAGTCCCCATAACAGCATCGCAAAAGCTTAAGCCCCAATATAAGAATCTCCTCCCTTCAAACTTTATGGATTTCTGAAAAGCTCGGCTTTAAATTTAAGACCGAACTCGCCCTCTTCGGGATTACTTCAATATTAAGTGCACCTTCCAAAGCCGAACACGCATTAAATCAACCCTCCTCCTGATAATGCAGAAGGAAAATTTGCATTAATTATAACCTTCAAAGCATCCGGAACGCGGTTATAAAATTACCTCTAATACCACTTCCAGGAGAGCGAAGTAATACTGAGGTATTGGCGAGCAGCTCTCGTTAATGACATCATTTCCCGGAGACAAGTGCAATCGCGAGCTGGTTTGACTTCATTATTGAAGGAGGGAATTAAAGATGGCTTCATAAATAGGGGAAACTGACTGAAGGAGGTACTAGGTGGGAATCGTAAATTTCTGTTGAAGTTGAGATTACGGTTGGAAGCATATTTTAGTGATGTTTTGATCAAATAATGTGAATTGCGTTTGAAAGTACAAATGGATGTACTTTCCTAAGATCCTAGATTAAAGTTGGAATTCTTGAACCGAGAACATACGAGATCTTTTCGTTTTACACAGTGAATTTTACTGAGTTAGCTTCAGGTTTAATACAGTTCATTTTTACTTTTGAAATTACATCTTTTAAGTAAGATTTTCATTTAATTTGAAACTGAATAATGCAGATAAAATGCGATGGTATTAAAGATGTTCGTGGGTTTTTTTTTAATTTATTAAGGACTTTCACCAAGTATGATAACTGAGTATACTTCAAATGGAAAAACAGTGTGTACGATCGAAGTAATTAAAAGAAATATTAGTGTGCACTAAAATTAAAAATCCGAAACAAAATTTTGATAACAACAATTTAAAAAATTAATTATAGGGTTTTATCATTTAACCCATTACTGCCTGACGTCCCTTTTTAGGGACGTTTTTTAAAAATCCTCCTATTTCTACAAAAATTGTTCCTTTGAATCAAAATTTGCACTGATGTATCTCTGATCTTCATAAAACATAAAGAACACAAGAAGAAAGCAGAATTTAAAAAAAAAATTTCACTTTTTTTTAAAGTTGGAAGATAGAATTTTTCAGAAAAGTGCTTTTTTAAAAATTAAAAAAAAAGCTTAAAAATCCTAGTTGTTATTCAAAAAAAATTTAAATGCCGATATATATTACTGTTTATACATTAAATCAGTTGGGATGTTTTTTTATTTTTTCCAAAATATTTTATCTTGACCTTATTTTAGACCCTCGAAAATATCGAATTTTTATGTAATCGAATTTTTATATAAATAAAAAGGGACGTCAGGCACGAATGCCCCCGTGGTTTTTTCCCCATAGTGAAATGCTAGTGTTTCCTCATTTTTTTCATAAAAACGCGTTCGATTCTTATGAAATGAGTTAAATAACTGATATTTATAAAATTACTTTAATTTTAGCTAATAAATTTACTATTTTGGTTCATTTTTTTTTGGAAAATTCTGTTATTTCTGATAAATTAATGGTAAGGTACTTGTACCCAATATGGACAGGGCTCTCAATATGGACAACCCTTATATCTTAAAAAGTAAGAAACTTGATCGAGAGTCGGCACTACGTGTTCTTGAAGAAAAGCAGTTTAAAAGATAATTTAGTCTTTAAAGTGCAAAAAAGCGCGCTGTTCGCCATTTTGAAGGAAATTTGTGTTTTCATGGTGTGCTGATAGTAATTACAGGTTAAGTTAAAATTCTTATTAGATATGGTAAAACTACTCTAAATATTAAAAAGTGGAGTGTTTTAGAAAGCGGATGAAATATATTTTCGTTTGCCATTGCGTATATTGCTTAAAAATGTTTTCTTTGTTTATATATTACAAGATTTATTAAAACTACGCCCTGTTCCTATTATGGACACCTTATGTCCACACTGTAAAAACAGCTTGTGAATCTTTAGATTTAGAAATTTTTAAAATAATTTTATGTTTGATGTTATTTTATTTAGCTAATTCATAATAAATTAATGTTTATATGTATTTTTAATCTTAATTATAGTATCCGTACATAACATTACGAAGTGCATGTTCTGATGATATTAACCGTGCCCCCCTCCCCCGCAATACTTTAAGAAATATTTTTTTATCCCCTCTCTCTAAAATCCCTTGGAAGAGTGGTTTTTCCATACACCCTGTGTAGTAGGTCAATAATTTGCCACCTGTCCATAATAGGGACAGGTGGTTCCTAATATGGACACTTGCAAACATTTTTTTGTTTTTATCACTGATATTAAACCAGAATAATTACAAGGTCCCTAATTTTAATAATGATAGTCAACAGTCCAAAGATAGTGGTCATAAATTTTTGGACTCCTGTCATAAATTTTTGGACTATAAGGGGGTGAAAAAAATACATTTTCCTTAGGGTGTCCATATTAGGCACAGGTACCTTATAAAAAGTCTTAAATTATAAGGAATTAATTAATTTGTATTAATTAAAAGGAATACATTAATTAGTTTACTATATTTTTTACTTATGAAAATATATTCCAGTTATATATTAATTAAAAGTTTAATAATTATTAGTTATAATGACTTTTTGGCATTAAATTTGCCAAAAAAGTCGCTTTTGTGATAAATTTTCGGCTTTTTTTCTAATTATATGTCGCTAATCATTGTGTTCAATACTGCATATCAATCTATATCATTTGGCTTGCTAATGTACATCCCATTAATGCTTTATTTTTGGGGAGAAATTTGTGTTCCGCACAATTAAATTAATAAAAATGAAAAAAGTATAGGCATTTGAAAGACTTAAACTTCACAAATTGAGATATTCTGATGGATTTGAGGTGTTTAAAAGTAATTATTACTTTTATTAGTAACATATAAACAAAGAATACCTTTATCAATTAAAAATCTTAATTAATTTGCAATTAACATAGATTTGGGAGGTAAAACGTGTTTTAGAGCATAAAAAATGCTCAAATTACGTTAATTAAGGTTAACTTTACAGTTAATTGGATAAATAATTAATATTTTTTGTTCATATTTATGTTACGGTATGGTTCCGATCACTTTTGTTGCACTTAAAAAGGTAGAAGATGTGTTTTTGGCTTTAAAACAGTTTTCTACCATGCGTTTACGATAGGGAAAAAACACGGGGGCATTCGTGCCTGACGTCCCTTTTTAGGGACGTTTTTTAATTTTGGTGCAGAAATTAAAATTTTAACCTCGAATTTTTTTCACAATTTTTCCAGTGTTTTTGGGGCTATTTACTATGTTTTTACCAAATATTTAAGAAAAATAAAAGTTGGGCATTTATGGGTTAAAATGAATATATTTTCAAATACAAAAACAACTCTGACAAACAGTTAGCAACAACAAGGATTTGACTCCATTTATTTGCGGACTGTTCGGTGCTGGCCCGTTTCCGTGTGAAACAAAACTTTTTTCCTTCAAATTTTAGAAGGGTTATGAAAGAGTTCTATAATCTTTCATTTTATTTCTCGCGCTGAAACGGCCGGCGACGAATAGTAGAAGATCGATTTACTTGTTACTTCAGGTTTAATATTTAAATCACAGTTTAGTGTTGAATTTGAATAATTTTATCAATCAAACATTTTTATATGATGTTCAAGTTAAAAATTCTAATACAAACTAGCTCCATTGCCATATTAAAATAATACAAAAACACAAAGTATAAAAATATTTATTAACCCATTAAGGACGGTTGGCAACAAAATTTGCCAAGGGACATTTCATTTTTTACTGACTCTAATAGAGGACATTAAAAGTTTAAATGCATGACAACAGCTTCTAAAGAATGTATTTATTCAGATAAAAATAGAAATATATACCTGCCATGCCGTTTTGGGGGTAAAATCGCTGTTAGAATGAGAGCGTTTCACTACATTTTGGAGATACCTGGGAGATCATTTGGAAAACGCCAAAATAATCTAATGTTTTGGTTATTTTTATGACTTGTTTCTATTGAAGCATATTCACAAGGTCCCATTCTAAATATTATTACCAATTACAGTTGGAATGGGGATATTTAAATTGCCAATAGCAAGGGTTTTCTTCTACTGGCAACTTTTGTTGCCAATCGTCTGATGTGTGGTCAAAACTTTTACGAGTTACTCATAAGAAGCTTTTGTAAATTAATTATTTTTAATGCTTTTTTTTGTTCTTATCATATATGTAGATCTTATTGATACTTTAGCATGTTGAAATGTTTCCATTGGATCATAATTTTAGTGTTTTTTTTAATAGATTTTAGATTTTTACCGATTTCTAACAGATTTATTGGTTCAATCACATAATAAATCATTTTTGGATACATTTATTTTCCTTGAAAGGGGTTTCTGGAAATTTACAGTAGTCAAAAAATAAAATAAAATATCACTGGAGTAATTTAACCCATTTTGAATGGGCTAATACCTAGTTTTTATCGAGTTAATGAGTAATATTTAACATTTTCTGGGGGGAATATGCGAAATCTGGAGCCATAAAGATGAATACTGTAATTATGATGACTTTTTGATAGAGAATGACTAAAAAGAACGTAGAATTCCAATAAGAGAAAAGGCTTCGGAAGGCAAAAAAATTATATACATATAACCAAAGGTATACAAAAAAATGAAAGTTGAGAATATATAAGACTCTAGCAGGTAAAAAAGTCCCTATGTTCCAGACTGGGAGATATAAATAAACCTTTTTTAACCTGGAAGCTAGCTAAAGTACAAAAATCAAAGGGTTCCGACCATTCCGACTTAAAAAAAGTACTAGTTCGGCTATTCTTAAAGCCTGAAAATAGGTGAATATCAATATTTGAACTGAACTGGCCCTATTCAGGAGGGGTGAAATACCCTTTCTTGGACCCCCTATTAACAATTTAGTACCCATTCACTTTTATTTATGGATTATTTCTTTAAATTATGTATGAAAACATTTTATTATCAAAATCGTAAACATTCTAATTAGTTTTTTCGACTTTTCATTTGTCAGAGTTTGGACCCCACTAAGGACGGTTGGCAAGAAAAGTTGCCAGTTAAAAAATCATAAAAATTATTTTTTTAAAAATCTGAAAATGGGCATTTCTTACTATATTCGGTCCAAATGAACAAAATATGAAAGAAAAAGTTATTTATTTTCATTATTATTTTAAAGTCGTCCTTAATGGGTTAATTTTCTAAAATAGTATATCATCCTAATAAAACTTCTTTCAAGTCAATAAAATTCCACGTGTCTCTTTCATAAAGTACAAGTGTTTACAGCAAATACACACTTCAATAAAGATGTAAAGATAAAATGAAAATTTCAACTCAAAACTAAGCTTTTCGAAGAAAAGCTCAATGTTTAAACCAGCTTGGAGACCTCCTTTTATCAAAAATTGGACAAATATTTCGCACGATTTACTTCTTTTTATGATTAACATAAAAATGCTAAAAATAAGGCACACTATTTATACTTTTTGAAAATATTCCTTGCCTATGACATTATTTGAAATAGGACCATGTTTATCTAACTCTCTTTAAAAAAATGTATAAAGAACTCCTTATCTACAATGTGACATAAAACGCACGTTCACATTTATATTAGGATTAAGGAAAAAATAAGATTTTTTTTATTATATCCTTGAATCGAATTTCGTACGATGTAGAAAAAAACCCTTTCCTTTTATCATTGGTTGCTTTTTGGAGAAGGTTTCAAATTGAGATGATATCAGGTTTCCCTCGATTTTCAAAAACTCTTGATAAAAGAAGACTTTTCTAAACTCCGGTAATTCAGTTGAAAAAAGTATTGTCTCCACATACTTCATTTAAAAAAAGATGATTCAAAACTCGATTTTTCGTTGAATTTCAAGTGATCTGGCTGGCTTGGTGAATGGAATTCGAAGAATTTTCCATCGTTTTTTTATACCGTTCGGTTTTGAGGATTCTGTCGCTGATAGTTCCAATGTGAATATAGTGACTTGTGAAGAATATGAGATGAAGAGAAATTGCTTCATAGTTTGAATAACGTTTGTAGGGTTATCAACACGCCATTAAATATTATACAGAAACTAAAAGCTTTTTTTGCAATGCTTGCTACGTATACAGGGTGTTTCAAAAGTCCGTTTCGCGGCTTTAGTTTGGAACCAACTTGTCCTAGGGACACGGAAGTAATGTCTACCCCTAGGTATAAGTGACCCTGGAAAATTTATTGAGATGACTTACAGCACCCCAAGTGGTGAAATAATAAAAACTAAAGGAGATAGAGCAAAAACTTCAATGAGAGTATTGTTGCCAACATAATGAACCAACTCACTGAAAAAATTTTCATGAAAATATCGTGAATATTCGCAGAGATATAAGCATGTGAAAAAAACACTTTTTACAAAAAATCGTAAATTTGCAAATTTTTTTGGGTTTTTTTATTCAATTTTGTCTTCATTCAACTAAAAAACACAATGTTACACAATAACACTAAAAATTTGCAGATTTACGATTTTTTACTTTTTTTGATGCCTGAAAAAGTTTTATTTTCCCATGCTAATATCTCCGCAAATATTCACGATATTTTCATGAAATTTTTTTTCAGTTAGTTCTTCATAATATTGGCAAAAATACTCTCACTGAGGTTCTTGCTCTGCCTCCTTAAGTTTTGAAATTAATTTTTTTTACTTCGCCACTATGGGCGCTGTAACTCATCTCGATGGATTCTCCAGGGCCACTTACCTAGGGGTAGACCTAACTACCAAGTTTTATTTGAGTAAATTGAACTAGGACACGATAAAATCTTATTAATTGGAGAAAATCTTATTCCATCCTATTGAATGTTTATCACCGTTTTTATTTGGATATTTTAATTACATTTTTGCGTCAAGTTATCGTACATTTATAAATATTATTATTATAAACGTTAAATGTCATTATTTGAAAACGAGGCGTTCTATAGAAAATACAGTATTTAGAACTCCGATGCTATTTGCAGGAAATTCGGTCGTTTTTAAAAGTTATTCACGGCACGACACAACCCAATCATTGTGAATTATTAGTGGCACATAAATTCATAAAAAAACGGTATTTTTCAGATAACAATGAAAAAATTCAAGTAGTTGTAAACAAACATGATTAGGAAGGAATACCCCACCAAAAGTTTCAAAAATTCAAACCAACTGGTTCATTAAAACTAACGACAACAACAAAATATCGACGAAACTCGAAAATTATGAGCTCAAAAGTGTTCGGCAATTTTCGACGGGATAAAGGGCGAAATTATACAAAAATGTCCTCGTAAATATTTCAAAAGAGTGTTTCAAAAGCAAGTATTAATCCGCGCTTCTAATTCAACACCCCTTCACTCTGCATTTCGCTATCTTTAATGCAGTTCGAAACACGAACAAAACTCCATTTGAAGCCTTGAACATTCATCACAGAGATTGAATGCTATTTTCACCGGTTTCGTAAGCTGAGTCTGGTCAAACAATCGACCTCATTTCGCCGGCCAAATGGAAAGTGCCCCCCTCATCACCCCCCCCCTTCACACAAACAAAGGAAAGATCAGCTTTAAACTCCATGAAAGACAATCACGCTTCAAGTCTCCTCCCCCACAGTCTGATGCATTTCGAGAGAGAGGAATATTGTTTATTACTCCATTTCTGCACGGGAGACGTTTCTCATTACCCCCTCTCTGCAAACAGGAGAACCGAGAGTAAGCTCTGGAGAGATCCCTCGGCTTCATTTCAGAAAACGCTTCATTTTACTTATCGGATGATGCTCATCAAATGCAGAGCGCGCCGCTATCAAAAAGCATGTCTCTTTTTTTTTTCATTTTGAATAAAACGTCCTGTGCTGGCGGAAAACAATTGAGAAATCTAAATGGAAGTTACTGCGGATTTTATCGAAGAAACGTGATTCCGAGCGGAGCAGGCTCATTTATGTTCCTTTCTCTCGAATAATCTCTGCCAGAGAGGGAGGGATAGGAGAAAAAAAGACTAGGGGTAACGACTCAATTGATTCATCTTCTACAGTTGCAGAGTTTTTTCTCTCGATACGTGATACGCTTAGGTGATGGCTAGAGCACTTAACAAAAGAATCGCGGACGTTTCTGTGAGGTGTTTATACTTCTTTCTCTCGTGTTTGGGGGCTTATGGGGAAATAACAAAGCCTTGTTTGTTGCAGTTCTTGGAGTAGCTTGTAATAAGTTGTTAAAGAGCTGTGCCGGGATTTTTTTTTAATCTTTGATGGGGGATTTGAAATGGAGTGTTAGATGCCATTGATCGATATCGATCATTGCGATGTGATAACTTTGTTTACTTAGTATAAAAAGTAGTAGGTGTGAAATGTGAAACGATACCTTATTTTTATTGCTTATTTAGAATGTTTAAACTGAAAAACATAAAAAGGAGGGTAAAAAAAAACGCACACAAAAAGAAAAGTATAAAACATGTTATATAAACCGAGAATTTTAAGTGGACCCTGGACCTCACACCGTTACTTTTATCCGACTGCGCACTCTTGTCATCATTTACCCTATAATTTAATATGAAAAACCGTTTGAGTTCAAAAAGTATCAAATTAATACATATATCGTTTGATCATTATTCCTAAAAATATCAAAAGGAATACTAATTTCAAATTTAAAATTAACTTGTTAATCAAACATTTTAGAAATGAATCGGCATGATCACTTAAGAATTAAAAAAATCACTTACTTTCGTTAAAATTTATTACTATCCCCTCGTGCTACTTCTTCATTCCTCCTCTTCTCAAACTTTTTAATACAAAAAACACAGTATTTGAGACACATTTCATTAAATGATATTAACTTTATTATCGTTTTATATTGCCCTTAGTTTAAGCAAAGTTTTTTTTGCAAAGAATTTAGAAATTAATTGAAATTCGTAACCTTAAACTAATAAGTTATAGCCTATTAAGAATTAACGGCAAGCTTCTCTGTATTCAGTAAACTTTAAATTATTTATTATTCTTATAGCGTCAAAATCAATAAAACATTTAAAAAAATGAAATAGTTTATTATATTTTAAAACTGATTAACCCCTAGTATTATTTTACATTTATAAACGTAAATATTCGGCAGCTATTAATATGAAGGAATATTTGCTGTTCAAAATCCTTAAGAGAATCCATCCTTAAAAGTCCAAAAGAAAACCCCTTTCATTTATCACAACGGGCATCTGCAAAGATGTATGGCATCTATCTGCAAGTGGCATTTCTCACAGTTGATAGATTTCGGCATCGGATAAATCCATTTTGCATCGCAGCTGTCTATAGGTTTTCAATTTCAGGATCGTCAGGACTGAAACAGACTGAAAAAAATATCCCAGGGAATCCAGAAAAGAAATAATTCGGAATTACGTACCCAGCATAAATCGAGTTATCCACAGTTCAAAGCGCGTAATCCTTTCCCAGGAATACCGCGTACCCCTCAAATATGTCAAACCCATATGCAGGCAGTGTAGCGTATAACTGAATTTTGCCAGGCTATGCAGAGTCAGAATCACTATATTTTTTCCGAAGTAACATAAATCATGCAGGCCTGTCTCTAGCATCTGGGGTTTTCCTCTGGAAATTGTACTTTAACCAAGATCCTTCATTTACACGCGTTTTTGTAAGTCCTCTTTTTTTTCTTAACTTAAATGTGTTCAAAAACGTGCTGGAGTAGCTATGATTGCGGAGTTCTTTAAAGTGTTCGAGACTGGAGTTTGAGTTTTGCTTTTTTCTCAAACTGTTTGCCTTTCGTGAATTTATAATCACGATCGTTTTCTTTTTTAAATTGAAAATTGCTTCAAGCGTTTCAGTTAATAATTTATTTAGATAAAAACTTTTTTAATTAAAAATTTTGTAATTTCCCGTTACAAATTAGGGGTCATCCATAAATTACGTGAGGTCAAAAAGGGGGGGAGGGGTTTGGAAAAATCTCACCAAATCTCACCAAGGGGGGAGGGGGGTCAATTAAAATCTCACGTCAACTTTTTAAGTTTGAAATTATACCGATTTTTTAAGTACGGGAAAGGAATAATATCCACAAATACGATACTGTGGTGATTTTTAGGCGGAATAATGTCTTTTTCACCCACATCATTAATAATGGATAAGTTTTAGGTGTTGTGAAGCATAAAATGCAAACGAATCGGATAGAAAATTATTTTTAAAGGTTGTAGGTAAATCTCACGTAGGGGGGAGGGGGGGTCCAGCAAAATCTCACTAAATCTCACCAAGGGGGGAGGGGGGTCCAGATTTTGGAAAAAACACCTCACGTAGTTTATGGATGACCCCTTAAAACATCAGACTTATTTTTTTAAAATTCATTCATATAATACTCAATGACGTAATCTTTTAACCCTTTATGCCCCGACGGGACTTGTACGTTCCACTTCCCAATGTTCCAAATTCGTCCAATTTCCGTCATGTAAGGGCAAATTTCGTTTACTTCTAGTTGCAGTTACGTAAACTTGACATATTTGGGACGAGCTGTGCTACTAGGGTTAATATGAAGCTTATATACTTAATATACTTACAGGGATAAAGTATAAAAAATATACAGCACAATATTTTTCTGAAAAGCATAATATGGGACATAAAGGGTTAAAATACATTTATGAAAACAAGTAAACAAGAATATGGAACGAAAGGCTATGCCATGCAATGTTGCTAATGCATGCATTCTTGACGTCGCGTTTTATCGCCAAGCTTTAGTCCAAGAAAGATAAGGTTTGAAGTGGAACAAGTTGTAAAAGAAAGTTTGATGGGTGATTCTTATAGGAAATTTTCCGCAGAAAACGATGGTGAAACGTATACCAAAAATTAACCGTGTCCTTTAGCCAATATGGCGGATTTTCCAAAATGGCGGTCAATCGTTTTTAACTTATTACTTCCTAAAAATTGTTAACAAAATTATAAATTTTGCAGTAAATGATTAAAATTTAGTAGCAAAAACAGGGGGGAACTGTTATTTTCTCTTACGAGAAGTCATTTATCCAATATGGCGGATTTTCCAAAATGGCGTCCACTAATGTTTATAATCAGAGCCCTGCACGAGCTCGATTTAGCGCGTCTAGCTCGTCTCTGAAAAACCAGCGCGCCGAGGCACCACGAGCTCGATTAGATTCGGCGATCCGGAAAAAACTCGCCGGGCTTTTAAAAGCCCGCCGGGTTTTTCCAAGCGCGCCGCTCTCCACGTAACTCGCCGGTCTGAAGCTTGCGCGCTTCCATAGGACTGTTAAAACTCAGTGCAGTGAAAAAAAAAACTTTACATTTTCCAAAAATATTAATAACTTTTTTTCTAATTTATGAAAAGACTCGGTTTAGACTTTAGACATATTTCAAAACCTCATTTCCTAAACTTTATGTCAAAAAATAATTGAATACTTAATAGACAGAGTTAAGTTTATACATTGAGTCGGAAAAAAGCAACTTTGACAGTTAAATGTTTGTATGCAGTGGCTTTCATGTAAGATAATTAACAATAACAAACTATTAAATGAAAATTCAAAATTTCAATTCACATATATACTATATGAGCATACAATCAAGCCCTAGCAGATATTTTGAGTTTGACAGTCAATTAATATTTTTTTCTTATAATTTGAACTTAGGTGTCAAAAACGCAAAAAATTATAAGTTCACAATCTCAAAAAATAATGAAATATAGGTTCAAAACTCTAAAAAGAGCTAGGGCTTTATTGTCACTACTAAATATTGATGCTCTCAAAGTTTCAAGGATATATTCTTATTACTTCAAATTTTATCATGCATGGAACACAAAAAAATCACATTTTGAGAAAAAGGACCTCAAAGTTCTTAAGTTAGTAATCTCCTTGGGTTTCTTGTTTCAGAATTTTAGCCATAACTTCTGAAATAATACGAATTTTCGCATGCGGTTTTTTAAATTGTTAAGAAATATCTAGGCTATCACATATATTATTTTCAAAAAATCGATTTTTTTGATGATTTAACAGTCCTATGACCCCTTAAGTAGGAATCGCAGTATATCAATTCATATTCATAATGCATTAAGTCTTAATGAAATAAGAAAATATTTTATCTTACTATAACATTTTGATAAAAAATATCACTGATGTATAGATAAGTTAACATTTCAAGATTTTTTCTTCTTGTTTAAGTCATCAGTTTGAGAAGTTACTAGGATAAAACTTTGAATAACGGTTAATTAATAACGGTTTCGAAGTAAACTGCTTCCTTTAAATTAAATTTAAATCCTGTTTCCAGTACTTCTTGAAGATAAATGAAATTATAATGAACAAAGCCATGAGTATTTCTATTTACTGAAAACCCGCAAAGCACGCATCTAATCTAACTGCTCGGAAACCGTTTAATGCCGGCTTTACACCGCCGCTGTAGGAGCTGCGGGAGCTGCAGTAGCTACACGTTTTTAGTTCCAGCGACACTAAAGAGATGGCGCTAGAATCGCAGCGGAACCCGCGACTCTCACTGCAGCCGCTCCTCCCGTTGCGACTGTCACGTGACCGGGCCAGCGTCCCTTCCCTGGATCAGACCCCTTGAAATACATATTTATGGCTCATTTATTGATTTCTGACCCGATTTGAGTCCCGTAAACGGCCAATCTGGGTTATTTCTGAGTTCCGGTTACGATATTTTGAGGTTTTAGGTTCCCTAGAGTTGATATTTGCCCAGGATGGCAAATGTAAACACAGCCCAATGACCAAAACAAAGACTTTGGGGGTCAATTTTAGGCATATTAAATTATTTTTTCAAATTAAAAATTATTTTCCCATCAACCGGAAGGTGGTAGAAATGCTCCGGTCGAGGTTTTAGAACCATTTGACAAAATTTTTTGTCCAAAAATTCCCCATTGAAATAACATGGGAGAAAAAACAGAGTTCAGGAACATACTCCAGATTGGCACTTTTCATGATTTTTATCATCTATATTTGTTTTTCCTTATATCTTAGATATATTATCCACATTTTGAACGTGGTTTTAGGACCTTAAGCACCTCCGGGATTTTTCAATGAATTTTCAAAGTTGGGAGTTAGTCCAAATGGGGGGTCTCTTGTCGTTGCGTGTCGCTAGTGCCGATATTATCGCAGCGATTTTTGGCTCACGATCGTTTTCGAGGCCTCCTATTGGTTCTCTTGAAAAAAAATCGCCCGGTCTTCCCGCTATCGCTAATGCAGCTCCCGCAGTTCCTACAGCCGTGGTGTAAAGCCGGCATAACAGCCGGAGACGATTCGGGGAAAAGTCGCCGCGCTTCTAAAAACCCGGCGAGCTTTTTTCAGCTCGCCGAGTTTTTCCAGGCCCGCCGCTTTTTCCCCAGCCCGCCGCGCTCGTAGAAACAAATTGTTACTTACGGGCTTATTTTTTAAATCGCGAGTTAGACGCGCTATAGCAAGCTCGTGCAGGGCTCTGTTTATAATAAGTAAAATTCTGATGATAAAATCGTAATTTTTTCAGGATATGGTAAGAATTAAGTCATAATAATATTCATATCAATTTCCTCTCCTCAATGTATCAAATATGGCGGATTTTTCAAAATGGCGGACAATCGTGTTTTACTTATTTGCTAAAATTCGTTAATAAAATAAAACTTTTGCAGTAAATTATTAGAATTAAGTTGCAAAAATAATGTGGAATTGTTTTTTTTCTCTTACGATAAGTCATTTATCCAATATGGTGGATTTTCCAAAATGGCGTCCACCTAATGTTTAGAATACAGAAATTATGATAATAAATTCGTAATTTTTACAGGATATGGTAAGAATTAAGTCATAATTAAATTCAAATCAGTTTCCTCCCCCTCAGTGTATCAAATATGGCAGATTTTCCAAAATGGCGGCCACTTATTAAGATCCTTTTTATTTTTAATTTTTATTTTCTTAATAATTAGAAATATTAAATGTTAGTATGTAAAATATAAGCAGAATACTTATAATTTACTAAAATTTACGGGTAAATAATATTAAAAGTAGGTAGAAATTCAAAAATTACTATTTACCACTTAGTTTGAAATATGCGGCCGCCTTTTTGGAAATTATTTCAATGTATCGAAAAATCTTGGTTAATGTACCATTTTATAGATAATTTAATACATAATTATTTATGTTATGCCAAAATAAAATTTATTTATATGTAAAAACGTTAAAAATAAAAAGGATCTAAATACGTGGCCGCCATTTTTGAAAATCCGCCATATTTGATACATTGAGGAGAGGAAACTGATATTAATTTTATTATGACTTAATTCTTACCATATCCTGAAAAAATTACTAATTTATCATCAGAATTTTACTTATTATAAACATTATAGTTGACGCCATTTTGGAAAATCCGCCATATTGGATAAATGACTTCTCGTAAGAGAAAAAAACAGTTCCCCATTGTTTTTGCAACTAAATTTAAATCATTTACTGCAAAATTTATAATTTTATTAACAATTTTTAGGAAGTAATAAGTTAAAAACGATTGACCGCCATTTTGGAAAATCCGCCATATTGGCTAAAGGACACGGTTAATTTTGGTATACGTTTCACCATCGTTTTGTACGGAAAATTTCCTATAAGAATCACCCATCAAACTTTCTTTTGCAATTTGTTCCACTTGAACCCATTTTTTGAGCTAACTTTCTTGGACTATTAACGCGTGTTTGTAATAGATTTGAAATTTCAAAGTCAGCGATGAAGGGCGCACTTTTTCGGAGTCGATTCAATAGGCATGTTCTCTCTAATACTGTTTCTCCTCTACGGATACTACTCTCAAAATGAAAAATTCCATTTGAGGGGATTTAAACTCTGGAAAAACTTGTGACGCCATTCCGTAATGAAATTATATCATATAATATTTTTAAAACCTTTTTTCAAGCAATGAAGTTATGATTTAAGACTAGGGCTGAAAATTATTTCTCACTTTTTTTCGCTCCTTAAGGATTAGGACCAAAGCAGGAATGACTGTAATTGCATTGAATTTCATAAAAAAATTCAAGCATTAGCTTTTTAAAATGTTAGTTTAGACTGTTGTGAAAAGAGATATTGTATATTGTGCTTGCATGCTATATTTAATAATAAATATTAAATTTGATAACATTTCTAGAAATGAAGCAAAAATATAAGAGAGAGGTGTTTTTTTTAAACTTACATTGAAAAGATATATACAGGGCGTTTCAAAAGTCCGTTTCACGTCTTTTATTTGGGACCAACGTGTCCTAAGGTCACAGAAGTAAGGTCTACCTCTAGGTAAGTGACCCTGGAGAATATATTGAGATGACTTACAGCGCCCCTAGCTGCGAAATAAAAGAGTTAAAAGAATTAATTTAAAAACTATTGGAAATACAGCAAAAACCTCAATGATATTTTTTGCCAAGGGTTTGAAAACTCACAGAAAAATGTTTCATGAAAATAACTTGAATATTATCGGAGATATTAGCATGTGAAAATAGCACTTTTTTAGACCCCAAAAAACGAAAAGTTCGCAAATTTGCAGTTTTTTCAGTTGTGTTGGTTTTTTTAGTTGAATAAAGGCAAAATTAAAACAAAATATTAAAAAAAACTTGCAAATTTGCAAACGTTTTCCTTTTTTGAGGTCTGGAAAAGTGCTATTTTTACATGCAAATATCTCCGCAAATATTCAAATTATTTCCATGAAACTTTTTCCTGCGAGTTCTTCGTACCGTTGGCAACAATATTCTTACTGAAAAACTAATTTAAATCTAATTTTAATAAATTAAACCCTCTCATTTATTTTAATTTTTTTACTTCACCGCTAGGGGTGCTTTAAGTCATCTCTATGGATTCTCCAGGGTCACTTACCTAGGGGTAGACCTTACTTCCGTGACCCTAGGATTTGTTGGTTCCAGATAAAAGCCGCGAAACCGAGTTTTGAAACACCCTGTATAATCTTTTAGATTAGTGATACCTAAATAAAACTACATGAAATAGTAATACAAAGTGTTTACAAACAATATAAATAAGCTAAAACACAAGTGATTTAATTACCTTGTTTAGATGATATAAACTTGTACGCTAGAAAATGCTTCCATTTTATTATATCCCTCCAAAAATCGAGGACAGAATAATGTCCATAAGAAAAAAGTAACAAATATGTATTACTAGCGCTAACGCGCTAGACCCGGGCTTCTTGGCCCGGGTTTCCGTTTTTTATAAGTATCATCTGGTGCGTTACAGATGGGCTTCGCCAGTCCATTTTTAAGGAAGATTGTTCTGGTGTGTTACAGATGGGCTTCGCCAGTCCAAATGTGGAAATAGTTAAATAAAGGAGCCACTTTTATGTTTATGCTAAAACAATGGATTTTAAACGGCAACAATCGAGAATATGATTACAACAATTAATGTTATCTTCTCTTGTTATATTTACAACAATGTGGTTTTGCCCTGAAGTTAGGCATTACATATGGGTTTTTAAGCATAAAATTGACCAAAAAAGTTATTGGAATGCTTCGATTTTAAATTATTATTCTTCAGAAACCTTCTCTGGAGCGAGTAGATCAACGTGGTATAGAATAATAATTAATGTAGGTTCGAAAGTTTAAAACTATAAAGGACATACATACATACAGACAGACAGACATTGATTTTTATATATATAGACTAGCGCTGACGCGCTAGACCCGGGCATCACCCGGGTTTCCGTTTTTTAATAAATATCATCAGGAGCGTTACAGATGGGCTTCGCCAGTCCATTTAAAAAATATATTCTAGTGTGTTGCAGATGGGCTTCGCCAGTCCAAATGGGGAAATAGTTAAATAAAGGATCTATTTTAATGTTTATGCTACAACAATGGATTTTAAACTATAACAATCAATTTCAATCTACAACAATCGAAAATATGCCTACAACAATTAAAGTTACATCTTCTCTTGTTATATTTACAACATTGTGGGTTGGACATGAAGTTAGGCATGAAATATGGGTTTTTAAGCATAAAATTGACCAAAAAAGTTATTCGGACGCTTCGATTTCAAATTATTTTTATTCAGAAACCTTCCCTGGAGCGAGTAGATTAACGTGGTATAGTTTAATAGTTAATGTAGGTTCAAAAAGTTTAAAACTATAAAGGACATACATACATACATACAGACAAACAAACAAACAAACATTGATTTCTATATATATATGTTACAGTTTAAGTCCGGAAATCAGTTAATTTACAGAAAACCTAGGTAATTTGCAGATTAACGAGGGTGATCCGTTAAAGAGCGAAATTTTTTTCAATTTCTAAGATTACCTAGGTAATCTTGAAATTACCTAGGTATTCTGCACCCTACCGACTAGACACTCGTTAATCTGCATACTACCTGTAATCAGTTATTTTACATATTAACGAGGGTGATCCGTTAAAGTACAAAAATTTATTTTATTTTTATAAAAAGTTTAAGGTGGTTGGGGGGGCTGCCGCCCCCCCTAACCCCCCCGCCCTAATTATAACCAAACTCGTTTGGGGGGTAAACAGTAACAATGACGAATAAAAAAAGGGGGATCGGTACTTTTTTCATATTACACAAAACACGCAAATACCACAAAAATAGTAATGAAATAGCAATTTTAATACTAAAATATAAAAGCAATAATAATAGAATATTAAAGTACCAACTGAGATCTGTATCAATTGTGGTTTTTCGATCTCGATTTGACAGCGTATTTCAATGAGCACTTAAACTAGCAAATCTTAATGAAAGCGCGGTGTAATCGGCTGCCAGCCTACCCTGAACTATTGCTAGGATTCGCGATCGATTACATATGTTAAACCCTTGCCCAGGTCCCAGCGATTATTGAATTAACGTTTGTTGAAAAGATATTTCAACAGCTGGGACATTTGCTTTCGTTAAAAGAAATCTCTGTCACTCTAAGTCGGAGCTTCAACACAATTGTTTTAAAATACCCGTTTTAGTAGTAATTTACTGAACTTAATCATGTAAATTTACTGTACTTACTTGCTTGTATTATTTTGTTTAACATTCAACATGACAACTACCTGTGCTACGCACTAAATTTGAAATCAAAACACCAAATATGACAACAAACTACGTATTGAAACCCGACTGCGCAGGGGTAAGCGCATGGCGCAGTGAGCACTTCAACATTTTAACAGAAAGTATTGAGCGAAACAAATTATTTTAAACTTTAACTATCAAGAGGCCGTTATAGTGTAGATTCCCTAGGTAAAATGCGAAAAACTCTAATATCCGCACATTAACTACAGAAATCAGTTAATCTAAAGTTTAACTAGGTATTATTAAGAATAACTAATTTTCAACTTTAGCGGTAACATATATACTAGCGCTAAAGCGCTAGACCCGGCTTTGCCCGGGCGCAGTAACGCTGACGCACTAGACCCGGGCTTTGCCCGGGTTTTATTTATTTTTATAAATATCATCTGGTGCGTTACAGATGGGCTTCGCCAGTCCATTTTTAAAGAAGATTATTCTGGTGTGTTACAGATGGGCTTCGCCAGTCCATTTAAAAAATTTTCTGGTGTGTTAGAGATGGGCTTCGCCAGTCCAAATGTGGAAATAGTTAAATAAAGGAGCCACTTTTATGTTTATGTTACAACAATGGATTTTAAACTGCAACAATCGAGAATATGCCTACAACAATTGAAGTTACATCTTCTCTTTTTATATTTACAACAATGTGATTTTGCCCTGAAGTTAGGCACTAAATATATGTTTTTGAGCATAAAATTGACCAAAAAAGGTGTTGGAACGCTTCGATTTCAAATTACTTTTATTCAGAAACCTTCCTTGGAGCGAGTAGATCAACGTGGTATAGTTTAATAGTTAATGTAGGTTCGAAAAGTTTAAAACTATAAAGGACATACATACATACATACAAACATACAAACAAACAGACAGACATTCATTTTTATATATATATAGATATATACAGGGTGTTTCAAAATTGCGTTGCACGGCTTTTATTCGGAACCAGCGCCTCCTAGGGTCATGAAAGTAAGGTCTACCCCTAGGTAAAAGACCCTGGAGAATCCATTGATGTGACTTACAGCGCCCCTAGCGGCGAAATTAAAAAGTTAAAAAAATTAATTTAAAAACTAAAGGAGATAGAGCAAAAACCTCAGGGAGAGTATTGTTGCCAATGTCAAGAAGAACTCACTGAAAAAAATTTGATCAAAATATCTTGAATATTCGCGGAGATATTAGCATGTGAAAATAGCACTTTTTCAAGGGTCAAAAAGTAAAAAGTTCGCATATTTGCAAATTTTTTTGATTTTTTTATTAAATTTTGTGTTCTTTCAACTAAAAAAACACAAAACTACACAATAACACTGAAAAATTTGCAAATATGCGAACGTTTTACTTTTTGACCCCTGAAAAAGTGCTATTTTCACATGCTAATATCTCTGCGAATATTCAAGATATTTTGATCAAATTTTTTTCAGTGAGTTTTTCTTGACATTGGCAACAATACTCTCACTGAGGTTTTTGCTCTATCTCCTTTAGTTTTTAAATTAATTTTTTAACTTTTTAATTTCTCCGCTAGGGGCGCTGTAAGCCATCTCAATGGATTCTCCAGGGTCACTTACCTAGGGGTAGACCTTACTTTCATGACCCTAGGAGGCGCTGGTTCCGAATAAAAGCCGTGCAACGCAATTTCGAAACACCCTGTATAGATTATGTTTCTTAAATGATCGATTATCACTACATATTGAATAAATAATTACCTTGCACTGAATAGATAAGATGCAATGGGTAAACATTGATTTCCAAATGTTTTGTGTCTTAAAATATTTGCATGCCATAGAAAAGACTCTACAGTCTGTGATATTTCCATGACAATAACGGTACAATGCATCTAAAATTGATTATATTACCCCCAGTAATGCTAACACTCTATGCATCTTTTAGAGAGGCAGAAAAATTTAGATGATTGAGTACATAGTTAGGTATCCAATACAATAAAATACGTCTTTTCGTAACATATTGCACTCATCTTCAGATTTTTGTCACCCTTTGTTATAAGTCTGCAATTGCTTTGAACATATTTATTAAGGGAAGACATATATAGGCTGTAAAAAATGACAGAATAACTAGTATTATTATTTATCTACAACATAATGAATTAAAGTTTGTGAAAATTCTTATAATAGCTATTTTTAGCAAAAACCCTTGATAAAATCTTACTTATTTTATAACCTTATCTTAATTTTTCTAATTAAGTCTAAGTAAGTGAGTCTGCTTTATTAGTTTTAGTAGTTTAGTTTTAAAATAAAAGATTGATCTGTTTTTTTTAAAAAACGTAGAGATTGTAAACACATCCCTTGGGAATTGGGCTTTAAGAGATGTTTTTGTAATATTTGAATGGACCATAAATTTCACAATTAAAATGAAAGGGAGATTCTGGTGCAAGAAGTTCCGCGAAACACTTGTAATCTGCTGCTTCTAGGAAGATAAAAAGAAGTCGAGCACGCATCATGTTATTTTAAATTATTCATTTATTTTCAAAAAAGAGGATAAAGTTAACAAGTTCCGATTAGAGAAATCTAAGCATAAACAAACACTCAAGTCTCATGAGTACGAATTTTTTTGACGAGCGGTCGTCCTAAATACGGTGTGTTTGAACACACCTCTGCAAGAATCTTCATTTTGATGAGACCGATTACTTCGGTATAATTCATGGCTATTGCAACATCTAGTGCTGAGTTACCTTTTAAGTCCTTCATCTCCAAATTAGCACCCCCGTTAAGTAAAACTTGAACAGCTTCGAAGCACGAATTCCTATCCCAAACAGCACGGGAACTGGATACTGCTTCATGTAGAGGGGTCCTTCCATCAAAGTTTTCAGCATCCAAATATGCCCCATTGCTGATTAAAAACTTCATTAAATCGATATCATTGACTCGAACTGCAATGTGAAGTGCGGTTTCTCCCAAGGCGTTCTTGAAATTCAAAAGAGCCCCGTTTCTTACTAAATCCGTTACTGTTTCGAAACTCCTTATCTCTACTGCTGAATGGAGTGGAGTCATACCCCGTATGTCCACTGTGTTCAAATCCGCATTTATGCTTATAAGATACTTGATTGTATCCCTAAGATCACCTTCAACTGCCGCATGTAAAGCGGTCCAACCGCAATCATTCGTCGCATTTACATCGGCCCCACTGTCGGCTAAAAGTTGTAATGTCTCTAATCCAGACTCCCTGATTGTCTCATGCAGTGGAGTTCTGCTTAATTTATCTTTTACGTTAACTTTTCCCCCACTGCTGATTAACATTTTTATGGCGTCTATTTCATCTATAACAGCTGAAATATGAAGAGGGGTGCAACCAAAATTATCCTCGATATCTACGTCGGCACCATGCGCCACTAAAATTTGGATGGTTTTTAAAGTCTCTTCTTTCTCAGCTTTATCAAGTGTGGTGTTGCCACTATTTTTTTCAGCCTTAAAACTAAAAGCATTTTGAGAACTATCGACTGCCAAATGCAAGGCACTTCCTCCTGATGAGTCACCACATTTGGCATTGACCTCGACGTCTGGAAGATGCGACAGCACCATCTGGACCATGAAAGAGTTACGTTTCATCACCGCCAGGTGAAGAGCAGTGAATCCATGTTCATTCCTTCTAGTATTCACCGGAGCACCATAGAACGATCTAAGTACAGGTCGAATGTACATTTTACTGCATAAGTCCCTTGGCTTGTCACAATTGTTTATCACAAACTCATGAATCAGGTAGTTACCATTTTGATACTTCACCTCACATGCTAAGTATTTCAGCAACTTAGGAGAACGTAGTCGGTCACTGGATGTTGAAGCCATACCTGCAAAGCAGATCATATTTCACTTAACTACAATAATACTAATATACTACAGAACGCATGATCAAAATCGTAAGATTTAAAGATAGAGGATTTTAGCTATTATGATGTGAGGGATTTTATTATTTTTTATACAGTATACGGTAGAATGGGTAACTTAGGCCCAAAAGGGAGCGATTTTATTTCACATTAAATACATATTAAATCAGTTAATGAAAATGAATTTGACAAAGTAAGTGGCTTGTTATACAGGGTGTCCCATGAAAAGTGGTCCAACCCCTTTAACTTTTGAACCCCTACAGATATAGTCATGAAAGTGAGGTCTAGATTAGTGATGGGCAAAATCGATAATTTTAGGTATCGAATACTTTGGTATCGAATACTTATAGGTATCGAATACTTTGGTATCGAATACTTATAGGTATCGAGTACTTTTAGGTATCGAGTACTTTTTTTCAATGTCGGGAAATGAACCTGAAGGGACAATTTTTTTAGGGCCTATCCATAATCAGACTAATATTCAAAAAACTGAAAGCGATCCATCAAAAAGCCCCGTAGCTACGGGCCTGGAGGTGGATAGAGGCGAAGGATTTGGCGGGGGAAAAACCTAGCCGCGTCAAATTTTTCTCGCGGATGATAACGAATTGGGTTTGAGCGTTGCAAAATGAAAACGGAAACAGGCTGCGTTTGAACTACAGTAGGTATTATAAAGATTACTTCATTGAAAAATTTAAAACAAAATATGTCAATAAAGTATCGATACTTTTGTGGGTATCGAATACACTCGATACCTATAGGTATCGAGTACTTAAGTATTTGGTATCGATACCTGCCCATCACTAGTCTAGATGTAGTAAAGTGCCCATGCTTTATCCGATGAAACTTTTAGAGTTATAATTTATATTTTGAAACTATTTGAGGTATGTGAAAAAAGTCAATGACTAAGTTGTAAAGCAGCATCGATTCAGTAGGAAAAGACACCTTAAGCAGAAAAATATCCTGAATAAAACCCCTAAAACGCACCCTCAATTAGGTTGAATAACATCTTGAAACGCTCCTCAAGTGGTGAAAATAATAAAAATTCATTTAAATGAACTAAGAATACTTTTAGTCATTTACTTATGTATGTCATAAAAATGAAAGTTTCTCCTTTTCACCTGGTGAAGAGCGTTTTAAGAAGTAAAAACTACGTAAATTCAAATACGTAGAAAAATAATGATACAAGATTACAAGATAAAATTTTCATATACCAGTAGGGTGGGTCAAAAATTTTTTTTTCGCATTTTCTCAGGGGCACAGCAACAAAAGGGTGAAAAATGGTCTCAAACTGACGTGTGTAAAATATTATTCGATAATAATAACTCTTTTTGCCTCCGGATTGGCATCAAAGTTTCGATTAATATAGTAATTTCATGTAAAAACGGACAAACGAAAATCAAGTTTTTACCTCGATTTCAACAATCCGTCATGAATGTAAATGTGCACAATGGTATAAAAATCATCATTGAAGACTATAAAATAATTATAAATGAAACCAGAGTTGAAATACTTGAGTTGTAATACAACATATTTTAAAATATCTCAATGGTTAGGACTGGCAATCAAAAATTTCTTGCTGGAATCATAAAAATGTGCGAAACTCTTATTGCCAGTTGAGTAGGATTTTAAAAACATTAAGTTTTTAATAAAAATGGATATGTCAGAATGTGGGTACCTTTTTTGGGTTATATTTCAACCCCAAGGAAAACATTTGGATAAATGTTTAAAAGTTGGGGTTTTCCTTGAAATTTCTTTGGTATTAGGATTATTCCATCCCAAGTGACCCCATATGAGTCACTAATGTCCAAAAATAAATTAAAACCACATTTTAAGAGTCAAATTTTGAAACATTTTCTTAAGAAGAGCAGTAGATCCCCGTTTTCAGAATAAGGCTCAGTATTATACCCTAAGTTTTTAAATAAGCTATATACTTTTCAAAACTTATTTGTAATTATCTTAAACAGTTAAATTTTCTATATTTTAACTTTTATGAACGCTAAGGAGCCATTTTGAGTCAATCCTCCCTCCAAAGTAAGATAATTTCATGGGCCTAGGTTTCAGTCTATTGTTATAACAAAAAAATAGGTAAATCATAGCTGATATATTGCCTAATGAACGAACTATTCATTCGACAATTGTTTCAACAAATTTTTGCGATCATATTTGGATCCCAAGATTAGCCAGTGAAATAACGGTCCGCTGAATTTTGAAAGCTCGGCATATTTATGAAAAATATAAATATTTCTACTTTTAAAAATTAAAAATACCGTTTTCTAATGACCAAACTTGAGGGAAAATGTATTTTAACTACCAATATTTAAAATATGTACCACTGACAATCCACTGTTTGTTGGCAAAAAAGATCCTCCTATTCTACGGCTATTGTTTTAATATGATAGCATATTACATTGCCACTTTGGCAGTTGTTTTTGTATTGATTATACATAAAGGTGGCTAATGTGATTAAAATTGCTTTTAAAAACCCTTATTTGTGAGCTAGAAGTTATCGACAAAAAAAATTAATTTAAATATAATTTTAAAAAAAATATGAAAAATTACACATTTTTGTTCCATTTGAGGCCAATCCGGAGGCAAAAGAGTTATTATAATGGAATAATATTTTACACATGTTAGTTTGAGACCATTTGGCCATTTTTTCGAATTTTCACTAAACTTTCGAATTTCAAATTTTTGTATGCCAAGTTCAGATTCAGCAACCTCGAAAACATATACAACCGTTGAGAAAAAAGCTTCTATATTTTTTCCTGAAACACCCCTTTTTTGACACCAAGTTACTGGACTAATAATAATCTTCAGTAAAATAATCATTTTTTTTGTAATGAACTTGTACCGAAGTTAATAATCGATACAAGATACACGCGAGTACAAATAAATGTATTTATAAGTCATATAACACAGGTCTGAAAAAAAACTTTTTTTTGAGCTGTTTTGGGTTATTTCACTTCATCCTTTTGATTTCTAGTGTGCTGAATCCGGAAAATACCTCCATTTTGTCCCGAGACGTCAGGTTTTTTGCCTATTCAGGTTTTTGAGTTTTGGAAAATGCCTTAAAATTTTGAAAAATAACTCACTATACAAAATTTTTTTATTCAAATTTTTCCATAAAATGATTTCTTAAGTTTTTTGGTGCTCTGAATCTAAAATTGACCTCTTTTATACTTTTATTTTAAAGTGAAGACTTTTGAGATGATTTTAAAGATCATACTAAACCACAATTTTTGAGACCATAATTAATTTTTTACCAAGAGTAGTTTTTCTAGAAATCGTATTTTTCAATGATTTTTTTTGGGGTGGCACTCCATTTTTAACTCCCTGGGATTTGATCTAGGACCCCCAAATCCTATGTGATTCTGACTCGTCCAGGTGTCTACTATCCTCCCTGAAAGTTTGTTGCACCATTTCAGATACACCCTGTATATAGTTATTTTCTATAAGACACTTACCTATCCGTTTATATACCATTTTTTTGTTTAATTTATTGTGATACAAAAATTTTGAATTACTTCACATTGTAATCTATTTTAGGTATTAATTAATTGAATTAATTAAGGGACAAAGTTCACTGCCATCTCACTAGTGAAATAAATGTCAAAAAAGTCAATTGTTAATTGTACAATTTATAATTAGTTGCTAAAACTTTTACCCATCTTTCAATACTGTATTTTCCAAATGGAGAAATCAATATTGAGTTAAAAAATCGTGACAATGATCACTAAAAAACCCCATGCCTGATTTCTGCATAATAATTTCATCATCTCATCAAAGTGAAAAATTTAAATTTCTTTAAATAACATAAATAATTAGTAATAAAAATTAAATTAATAACGCATTTATTGATAACCTGGTAGACAGAGAATATACACAGAGAGACTTGACAGAGAATTGCGGAACAGTGTAAGTAAAAAAAATGCTACCCACTTCCACTTACCTCTTGGTTTTGGTACTACTCTACTCCTCCTACGCAACAGCGAGAAACTGCAGAAGCAAGAAACTAGACCGAAAATTTCTGCGCTCTGCGTGCGCTTCTATAATCAATGCAATGAAGAAAATCACGCCGTACTCCAAGTTATACTACAGAAAGTCTGAGCACATCAACGTGCACATTAGACCAAGTGCACTCTAACACTAACGATAGGCTCCCAGAAAAATATACACACGAGACACGTACTCAACAAAATCCACACACCAACTGACCTCCCCAGGGGGCGAAACCTGTCTTCCCGAGACCCCCAACAAAGGAGAGTTGAGAGACTAGCAAGGTCGTGGTCGTATCGCCGGTGTCGGGACGATTCTTGCTCTTTGGGAGATAGTACAATACAAACGTTTGGCGACTTTACACTTGCTTGTTGGTGGGAAGTGCTAAGGAAAATAATAATCTTGTAGTAATTTTTTTCGTGTCGTTATTCAATTTAGATAATTTTAAAGTGTATTTTCTGCATTCTTTAAATTAATGATAAATAATTTGGTGATTAATTTAATGAATTGAAAATTTTGTCATTTTTGATGCTTCTATTAACAAAATTGCAAAGTTCTGTCTCCCTTGGCAAATTTCTAAAAATTAACCTACTCGTAAGGGGGTACCTAAGAAATGATGTGGTATCCACTCCCTACCAGAAATGGAAGTCTGGTTTGGACTCTGGTCAATGCAGCACTAATTTCAGGGCTCTAAATACAGATTTCACTGTATTTCGAATGCTCATGAAATAAAATTTTAAGGCAATAATAGTATCTTTTTTGGGGCAATGAAAGAAGTGTAGGAGAATAGAGGATTTTTTCTCAACCAACCTACCAAAAAGAATTTCGGAGGGGGATGCTGATATTTCGGGAGGGTAGTTTTAGGGATATGGCAGTTTTAGTGAATGACTACGGACAAAAAAAAGAAAATTCTGAGTTTCCGTGGTATATATTCCCAAATTACCCCTGATGGCTACGCCCCTGAACCTACGGATGGAATAGAAACCTCTTTCCTCTTTGTAACTGAACGCAGCAAGCCTCCAGACGCCCGTATTCACGAACAAGGTCAAAATTATTTTAAGATCCATTTGAAACAAAATAAAAAAAAAAGAATCGTAGAAAAGAAACTCCTACGTACTACCTAATAGTAAAATCCCTTTCGAAAAGCGCTAAAAGTGAAAATCTGGGGACCCCGAAACAAAATGCTCTTCGGCCCGTCTACAAATCGGTGTGGGCTTTTCGGGGGGCAGCGAAGGTCAAAGCTTCAAAAGCTCGCAGTCTGAGAATACAATCAACCAACCTCGCCTACACACCCATCTCTGTGTGTCAAGTTACAATTGTATCGGTGAACCCAACAATTGTACCGGTTTTTCACTCCATTGTCATCCGGGCGGTTTTGGGGGATGGGCAGTTGCTATTGTGGCGTCCAGGTGTCCGCTGGCGGATCCAGGAAGGACTCACTGTTTTACAAAAACTAACAATGAGATTAGGAGATGTCGGAATTCAGGGGATGTATTTCCGTTAATTTTCAGGTGAAGAACACCTAAACCCCCCATTGGTATTTAAAACTCTATTATTTATTGTGTATAATAAAATTGGCAAACTGCAAAAAATTAATTTTTTGAAGATGTATGTCCGAAACTCAAATTAGGTGTACCTACTAAAACGAGTTGAAAACCTGCATTCTAGATTTTTATTTCTAAAACCTTACTGGGACAGGGCCCCCAGATCTCCTTTAGAACACGATTATTCACAACCTTTTGAATAGTATACTCGTTAAAAAAATTTATTTTAAAATTATTTGCCCCCCCCCTAGAAAATCCGAATCCTGGATCCACCATTGGAGGAGTCTACACTAATGGGGAGGGCGTCGAGTTCCTAGATCACGCATTGCTTGCTTTTCTATTCGCTATCGGATTCTATTTGGTGTGCACTCAGTGAAAATATGATTAAGGCTCAGCGTAAACTTTTATGACCTGCTTGACAACGCACTTCGGGCAGTGGATATCACCCTGATATCTTTGTGTGGTTAGGTGAAGTCAATTAGAGAACAAAAGAGTTCCCCGCCAACCCCCTATTCACACAAAGAGATCGGGGAAATATCCACTGCCCGAAAGAGCGTTTTCGAGTCGGTCATAAAAGTTTGCGCTGACCCTAATTTCTCAAATTAAAAGGAGTTTTAGTATGAATTTTAGATGAAATTATGCTAAAACTTTCGGCGGATTAGATATTTTTTTTTCTACCGTCAATGTGTATTTTGTCTTGTAAGACACCGGAAACCGGGCATCCTCTCACTTCCAAGGATTTCCTTTGGAATCCGCATTCCTGCCCTTTCGTAAATCGTTTGACATAATATTCCCACCGCCCCCTGGGTCATCTCCGGTGCCAGGTGATAAATTCTTTCTGGACGAGTATATTCTGGAAAGAAAAAGGGCACCTGATTTTATCTCAGGTCTGAAACACAGCTGTGTGAATCCAAAGATATACAGGGTGTCCCACGAGAAGTGGCCCAACCCCTTTAACTTTTGAACCCCTACAGATATAGTCATGAGAGTGGGGTCTAGGTATAGTAAAGTGAGCATGCCCTATCCAATGAGATAACTTCTAACGCCCTCTAGCGGAAAATTTAGGAGTTATAATTTTTATTTTAAAAACTATTTGAGGTATGTGAAAAAAGTCAATGACTAAGTTGTAGAGCAGCATCGATTAAGTAGGAAAAGACACCTTAATGAGAAAAATATCTTGAATAAAACCCCTAAAACGCACACTCAATTAGGATGAATTTACGTAGTTTTTACCTCTTAACCCTACAGTGCAGGATTTTTTAAATTCACTTGAAAATCAAATATGTGACTTCTATTATGGTGTTAATTAGTAAAAAAATACTAAAAAAAATTTAATTAATTTTTTTCTACTTTTTATAGGCAAAAAACGTTGTTCTTGTGAAATTAATTTGTGTCTCTTGTGAAATAAATTGTGAAGTGAAATAAAACAAAATGCTCTATAAATATAAAAAAACAACTTATCTTTTCAAAACATTTTTTGTTCAAGCTGAAAAATTTTTTATTTTAATTTATATGGTCCTTTTATTTTGGCGTTTTCTGTGTCTTGACTTTCGTCTCACTAGCTACTAACAAATGTCCCAAAATAGTACCCCTGCTGTGATCTACTGGCAGTCTAAAGTGCTAATACAATGAAATGTTATATCTATTGTACTTATTGAATGGTGTTGTCGTTTAGAAATGGAAATTGGAGTAGGAAATGGGGGAAAATGTTGTGTTGCCAAATGGCAACAGTATGCACTGTAGGGTTAAAACGCTCCTAACAAGGCGAAAATGAGAAATAATCATTTTTTATACTTAAGTAAATGACTAAAAGTATTCTTAGTTCATTAAATTGAAAAATTCTCATTTTCGCTTCGTGAGGAGCGTTTTAAGACGTAAAATCTACGTAAATTCAACCCAATTGAGCGTGCGTTTTAAGGGTATTCAAGATATTTTTCTCATTAAGGTGTCTTTTCCTACTGAATCGATGCTGCTCTACAACTTAGTCATTGACTTTTTTCACATACCTCACATAGTTTTTAAAATAAAAATTATAACTCCTAAATTTTCCGCGAGAGGGCGTTAGAAGTTGTCTCATTGGATAGGGCATGGTCATTTTACTATACCTAGACCCCACTCTCATGACTATATCTGTAGGGGTTCAAAAGTTAAAGGGGTTGGGCCACTTCTCGTGGGACACCCTGTATAGTACTGAAAGGGTTAAAATAATTTCATTCCTTAGAAAAGACTATTTAATCTGTGTTACCTCCGTGACAATAACGGTGTACTGGTGGAATGCATCTCAAATTGGTAATATCCCCCTTAAAAGAAAACACGAGATGCAGCTTATATATACTATTAGGATGGTCCTTATTTTTAAAGTTTGGAAATCTTTATGCGACGCCCCCTCTAAATTGTTCCATCATACAAATAAATGATTTTTGCAAAATTTTAGCTCAATCAAAAAAATTTAACCCGTGCTGCAAAAGCCTTAAAGTTTCAAAAAAGTACTGATTTTTTCACAAATTAAAAAAAAAAGATAAAACACCCCCATCTTCTTCTTGATTTTTTTCTGAGAATCTAATATAGTTATAGTTATAATGTTCCAGATTCCATTCTTCTATCACCCCTCTTTCGGCAGTAAAAATTTTTTAAAGTAAAAATTACTCTTGTAAAGTTGTTTTTCCTGCATTTTAAAACAGCTAATAACCCTAGAACTATACAACTTAAAAATCTGAAATTAGTGCCATTTTGTTTGCAATTTCATTATCTTTCTTTTGACGTGCAACATAACTGCCTTTCTTAAAAAAAAATTCAAAATTTAAAAAAATGTTGAAAAAATTAAATAAAAAAATCTGAAAATCGGGACTTGCCAAAATTTCGAAAATTTTTACTTTTTTCTACATGATAAAATTTTATTTTTAACTTGAAATTTGGCAGAAATGTTTATTTTGGGGGTTGAAAACTTTAAATTTACTTAATAATTTTTTTATTTAATTTTTTCAAATTTTTTTTAATTTTGAAATTTTTTTTAGAAAGGCAGTTATGTTGCACATCAAAAGAAAGATAATGAAATTACAAACAAAATGGCACTAATTTCAGATTTTTAAGTTGCATAGTTCTAGTAGTCCACTGAAAATAGCGAAAAATAGGGCCGAACCTCAAACAAATTGCAATAGAAGGTTTCTCAACGGTTTTCACATAGAAATGACCTCAATAATAACATACTAAAAATCGGCCAAAATCGGCCGGGGGGAAGTTTAATTTTTTTCAAATTTTTAAAAAATGGCTGAAAAAAATTTAAAAAAAAACCCAAAACGATAATATAGACATGTGATACATGTTTATAGGTTATTTTTGAGTGCTGAAACCGAATATTACATTTAGTTTGGGAAAAACATTGAAATTTCAATTTTTAAAATTAATTTGAATAATTAGCTATATGAAAAAATTAAAAAAACCCTAAAAACCTAACAAAAACATCCAAAGAGATAAATCCAACGGTTTTCATTTAGAAATGACCTAAATATTAACATACTAAAATTTAAAATTTTTACGAGTTAAAGAAGTTAAATTTTTTTTCAAATTTCCATTTTTTTTTGCGAAAAATGCATTTTTTTTTCAAATTTGTGCAAAAAACTTTAGAGGCTTTTGAAAAGGTCATTTTTCGGTGGATATTGTCCACAGATAGTTATATAATGGAAAACCGGTGGAATTGACTCTCAATGAATTAGTTAATTATTTTAAATTCTGATGTAAATATGCCAAAGTATTACCTTTTTTCACATTTGTACTACATTTTACCAATTTCAAAATTTTAAATAAAATAATTAACTAATTCATTGAGGGTCAATTCCACCAGATTTCCATTATATAACTATATGTGGACAATATCCACCGAAAAATGACCTTTTCAAAAGCCTCTAAAGTTTTTTGCACAAATTTGAAAAAAAAATGCATTTTTCGCAAAAAAAATGGAAATTTGAAAAAAAATTTTATTTCTTTAACTCGTAAAAATTTTAAATTTTAGTATGTTAATATTTAGGTTATATCTAAATGAAAACCGTTGAATTTATCTCTTTGGATGTTTTTGTTAGGTTTTTAGGGTTTTTTTAATTTTTTCATATAGCTAATTATTCAAATTAATTTTAAAAATTGAAATTTCAATTTTTTTTCCAAACTAAATGCAATATTCGGTTTCAGCACTCAAAAATAACCTATAAACATGTATCACATGTCTATATTATTGTTTTGGGTTTTTTTTAAATTTTTTTTCAGCCATTTTTTAAAAATTTGAAAAAAATTAAACTTCCCCCCGGCCGATTTTGGCCTATTTTTAGTATGTTATTATTGAGGTCATTTCTAAGTGAAAACCGTTGAGAAACCTTCTATTGCAATTTGTTTGAGGTTCAACTCTATTTTCAGTGGACTATAGGGTTATTAGCGGTTTTAAAATGCAAGAAAAACAACTTTACAAGAGTAATTTTTACTTTAAAAAATTTTTACTAAGAGGGGTGATAGAAGAATGGAATCTGGAACATTATAACTATAACTATATTAGATTCTCATAAAAAATCAAGAAGGAGATGGGAGTGTTTTATCTTTGGTTTTTTTATGTTTTGTGAAAAAATCAGTATTTTTATGAAACTTTAAGGCTTTTGCGGCACGTGTTATTATTATCCGAATGAGCTTAAATTTTGCATATATTATTATTTTCTATAGTAACACAAAACTAGGGGGCATCACAAACGGAATTCCCAAAAAAAAAATTTACCATGCAAATAAGGACCACCCTATTATATATACATAGGCAGTTGCGTAAGAAAATTAAGATGCATGGATGAGTAGTATTTTAGGTATATTCAATAATACTAAATGCTTCCACGATATTATATGTTGTGCACATTCTTCAAATATTTTATTTCTTCTCGAATTGCAAATTAAGTAAGGGAAGTGGTATGAAAACTAGAATAATGCGTGAGCATTAGCATAAACTAATATTCTGTATCACAGAAAAATTATCACGTATAAAATTTTATTAACATATTTTTTACTATAGGGGAGAGTGCTATACTAAGGTACGTCGAACCGCACTTATTTCAGCGGACCAAATCGTAATAGTGCGGAAAACTTGCCTACCCATAACAGTAACCTGTGTGTGAAATTTTAGCCCTATCAAATAATATCTTCTGTTCTGTTTTTTGGCCTTAAGTTTTGACTTTTTACCCAAAATTTGCTATTTTGTAGTATTTCATACGGTTCTGTGGTCTTCTGATGCCCAGATTTTTTTCAGGAGGTATGGTAGGGGTCTGGGGTGATTATTCTGTGAACCCCATCTTCATACCTCCCTTTCCCCCAACGAGAGCTGGGGTTTTGTGGGCAAGCGCGCTGCTCGTAATGTTGGCTTTCCCTCCAAACGCCAACCCTGTGGCCTCCTGTGTTGCCCGTTTTGTGCATCATAATATCACGTAAATCAATTATTTTTATCAAAGTTACCCAGAACCCACCACTGAGGGGTATCTATCAGGTTCCATGTATTTATTATTTTTTGTTAATTTTTATTTTCTATAATTCAAAACTTACAAACAAGTATTTTTTTACAATCTACGCTGTTTCAAACTGGGAATTGCTATAAGGATGTCTATAGGGATGATGCATTACGTCTAAAATAGTGCTGTTATACAATCGGATTTTGTTTTAGGCAGCTCTCATTAAAAAGGGTGGCTCATATTCTTAATATAAAAAAATACATACTTCCCCCAAAAAAATTTTAAGAAGTGATTTGTGAACGGCCGAAAAACCCTGAAAAACCAATAAGATAGATTTAAGACACGTTATTATATTATCTGTTAGCTGCTGTGTCCCCCTTGTATATGCGTCGAAAACATAGTGGGTATATAGCGGAAAAGTGCGCACGTTGTAAGTAGGTAGAGTACTTTACGGTCATACACCAGATGTAATTTCTGAGTCATATCTACATTACATGTGGATTGGCATAAGAGAAGAGGCAAACTCAATAAAATCATTTTCATCGATTAATATTTCTAAAAATTCTAACTTTATTTTACCTAGATACACAGGTGTAACTCAACAGGCCGAAGGGGGGGTTGGGTTCGACCCCGCTTTTGCCATGTATTTACTCCTTACTGTGTATGTTCGACTATAGTTCAATATCATACTTCAGAAATTCATTTGAGGCGGTTTGCGGCATTTCTTTGATTCAGTCTTATGCACAAGTTATTTATGTATACCTCTTCAGTGTCGTGAAATTCTTTACAAATGCATTAAAAATTTCTTTTTTTGCATTACCAGAAAACATCTTGCTTAGCATGATGACTGATTAAAGGATATATTTTAGAGAAAGCAATCTTAATTTTGTCCAAAAAAAAACAAGCAATTAGTTGCAAGTGTTCACAACTTAGACAAAAAGTTAATTCTTTCTAACTTACAATTTTAAAGCTACACGCTATGGTGCTCAGATTACAGTTCCACCAGTTTTAAAAAGCTGATTCATGAAGACAGTGACACAGGGACAGTGCTCACACAAGACAGTGTGAAGTGGGAGTTTCCAAATTACCACCATACACCGACAGTTGAGAAAAAGGTATAGATAGTTACTGGAACTTCCAGCAAGGTGTGTGGTGCCACGGGCGTAATCAAGGAAGATATGCGGATAAGTTACCTTTTTCAAAAATAGAAAACACTGAACTTTACTCAAATTGTTCTTGCAATATAAATATTCTTCTCCGAAGTTTTTTCTTTATACCCCTGGGCAGAGATTATGCTCGGAACGACTTCTTCAAATCATCTCTTAAATAAATGAAAAAGCTGTCTAAATTTATCTGATTTGTTTTTCAGGGCCATTTTTCAGGGTTTTTTGGCCGTTCACAAATCATGTCTAAAATTTTCGATGGGGGTAAGTATTTTTGTTGCATTAGGAATATGAGCCACCCTTAAATAAATAAGAGCTGCCTAAGATGGAATCCGATTGTATAACAGCACTATTTTAGACGCAATGCATCATCCCTATAGACATTCTTATGGCAATTCCCAGTTTGTAACAGCGTAAATTGTGAAAAAATACTTGTTTGTAAGTTTTGAGTTAAAGAAAATAAAAATTAACAAAAAATAGTTAATACTACATGAAACCTGATGGATAGATACCCCTCAGTGGTGGGTTCTGGGTCACTTTGATAAAAATAATTGATTTACGTGATATTCTGATGCACAAAACGGGCAACACAGGAGGCCGCAGGGTTGGCGTTTGGAGGGAAAGCCAACATTACAAGCAGCGCGCTCGCCCACAAAACCCCAGCTCTCGTTGGGGGAAAGGGAGATATGAAGATGGGGTTCACAGAATAATCACCCGAGACCCCTACCACACCTCCTGAAAAAAGTCTGGGCATCAGAAGACCACAGAACCGTATGAAATACTACAAAATAGCAAATTTTTGGTAAAAAGTCAAAACTTTAGGCCGAAAAACAGAACAGAAGATATTATTTGATAGGGCTAAAATTTCACACACAAGTTACTGTTATGGGTAGGCAAGTTTTCCGCACTATTACGATTTGGTCCGCTGAAAAAAGTGCGGTTCGACGTACCTTAGTGCTATACCAAAGGACGGTTGTACCTTCAGCCACCGCGTTTTAAAATTCGGGAAATAATGTAAATTTGAATTTATGGTTGAATTTGAATGTAAACAGATGCTATCTAGTTGCTAACGTGAAATCTCAGCTCTTTAAAATAATATTTAAATTTAGTATAATAAATTTACTGTTATTAGGTGATCAAAGTTTTTTTTAGTGCATCATTACATTAATAGTTTTCTTCCCCTGTAATTATAATACGATAAAATGAGACATAAGGGGCGAATTCCCGAGATTTTGACTTCTAATTTTTTATATTAGAAATCGTCAGATCTCAATTATTTTATTTTTTATAGAATTTTGAATGCAAAAACACCTGATGTTGTACCTTCGGACACCATAAGTGATGTTGTACCTACGGACATGTTCTTGTGGGTGTCTTTAGCTAATCGGCGTTTTTGAATCAGGTTTCATTAAAGTTAATACATTTTAGTGCATATTAAACTATTTCTAACTGGTTATCTATTTGTCTTTGATTATTTTCAAGTGATTTTTAGATGAAAAATCAAATATTTTGTGATCTAAACAACTTAATAAAATTTTTGATTCTACTTTGCATTTGGTTTAAAATTTTGCGTAAAATCTTAAGCACCCTTAACGCATTTAAGTATGATGATTACAAAAAACTTAAAATTTCCTCCGAAGAAGATATGCGAAAGTTATTACCACCAAATGCTTGCAAACTAAGTGTCGATCGAATTGGTTTTTTTGGATCAGTGAAGTGATCAGATCAATCAGCATGATTGATGAAACTACTCGTATTACCTCAAGTTTCGATCTGAAAATCCCATGAGATTTATGTATTTTTGGTAAAAAATCAAGACTTTTATCAATCAACTTCGTTGTAATGATCATTTACGATCTAAAACTACATTACTTTAAAAAATATATTTCCAATTTTAAAAATCCTTGAAATAGTTCATAAAAAGGTAATACACCAATAAAAATGTTCATTTTAAGCTTTTTTCAACTAAAACTTTCCTTTTTAAGGGTGTCCACAGGTACAATTGGGTCTGTCCATAGGGAGAGAACGTTGTTGTACCTATGGACACAAATTTAGTCAAGTTATTAAAATGAATTTAAAATCCACTTTAAACATTTGAAATGCATAATTCCTAAAGGTTAAAACTGGTAAAAACTTGAAATATAAAATAGAAGGATTTTTATAACTTGTTTGTTTTCATATTGCATTCCTTTTTAAACATATCAAATTTTCTTACATTGTTATACTATAAACTAAATTTACCGGGTAGTAAAATTTAGATAGGTTAGGTGTTGAAAAAATGCTAAGTAGTAATGTATTAATAATTTTCCTGACCAAGTATTAAAGATAAACATAAATAAGAATAAGTACCATTATATTATTCAATTCTAAAAAGTTTATTATTATTGAGTGAAAAAATTAATCGAAATAAAAAAGGCATGTATCTTTATTATTCTTGTTTTCACTGTATTTAAAATTTTAAACAAAACAAATAAACAAAAAACAATACATCATTAATATTATCTAATAACTAAATAAATTTCGAAATGTGTATTTTAAAGGAAAATTTTTAATAAAAACGGTACCTAATACTGAATTCAGGAGAAATTTTTAAACATAATTCTTTTAACATGCTGTATGATTTTCAAATTATAGTACAGTATTTCCGAAAAGGTAATAAACTCGATTTTCTAATTATGCTACTTAAAGGATAAATGAATAAGAAAAAAGGAAGTGTTAACACAGCTTCATTACAAATTCATTTAATCAGGGAAAGAACGACCAAAAACCTATTTCTGGGAAGCTCATCAGTAATTACATCCAATGAAAAAGAACCGATTATTCCAGAAAAAAAATATAGGGAATGTTTCTTAAGTAATGATCACATTTCCCAAAAACGCAATTCTATTAATCGTGCAAAAATCATGAATATTTTAAGAGATAAACTATTCAGTTAATAGCACTTTAAAGGAAAGGTTCGTGGTCCAATGGAACTAATCTTTCAGAGATAAACGCAATTGGTATGATGTTTTTTTTTACGGAGAAATAATGTGAATTAGAAATTAAATAAAATCGGATATGTGTAATGGATATTTGTACAGTACTTTTTTTAGTTCCTTATCTGTGTTTTATTTATAACCATTTTGTATTCTTCGTTACTTAAAATTTTTTATGATATATGATATCTTGTCCATTTAATTCATAGTTTTAAAACAGTGATTTTACTTCACGTCCCTATTAGCCTGTGTCAGGTTTTCTTTATCATATAATAATGTGCCGACGTACAGACCTAGGTAACTTATTCCAAAGAAGTTTGTATGGATGTTCGCCTGTTCACGTGGGTGATAAATAATTATGGCCCTCTCCTCAAAAAAGGGGTTGTGTGAGCGAGTGTGTGTTGCACAGGTAGTAGTGCATTGCTTCCGGTCCCCAATGACTCGTTGAATAAGTTTCTTGGGGCTACTCAGAGGGTCAGATGTCACTGATCATAAATTAAGTGCCCGTTTCATTGGGGAAAAAACTTTAAAAATACTAGGTAGTTAATGTTTTGAATGATTGTTCTATGTACCTTTCGTTTTCCCAGTAAAGCATTTTACTCTACTGAAAGAAATGACAGTTTCAAATTTGAGTAAATCGATGTTCTCATTATGGTACGAAACTTTTTGTTTCAAATATGATGACCCAATTCTTTCAATTTTGAAACACCAGACTTACTCAATTCCAAACAATTTAATAGTCACCAAACAAATTATGCTTATTTTTAGTTTATATGTATATTTGAAAATTTAAATATTTGCAATAGATCGAAAGTAACATTTTAAGTTGGGGTGAACACAACGTTGTGACGTCGCACTCAACTTACTGGTCTGCTCCCCACGTCATAGTAACGTGGCTATATGGTCATCATAACTGTCACACATTGCACCCACTTTATCAGAATGTTTTGGACGAATTAAAAATGAGTACATGATTAAGGTACGTCGAACCGCACTTATTTCAGCGGACCAAATCGTAATAGTGCGGAAAACTTGCCTACCCATAACAGTAACTCGAGTGTGAAATTTTAGCCCCATCAAATAATATCTTCTGCTCTGAACCTGGGCCTAAAGTTTTGAATTTTTACCAAAAATTTGCTATTTTGCAATATTTCTTACAGTTCTGGGGCTTTCTGATGCACAGATTTTTTTCAGGAAGTGTGGTAGATGTCTAGGGGGATTATTCCGTGAACCCCATCCTCATTTCCACTTTTCCCCCTACGCGAGCGGGGGTTTTGTGGGCGAGCGAGCTGCTGGTAATGTTGGCTTTCCCTAGAAACGCCAACGCTGCGCCCGCCTTCGTAACCCCTTATGTGCATCAGAACCTCACATAAACCAATTATTTTCATGAAAGTGACCCGGAACCCACTATTGAGCGGTATCTTTCCATCAGGTTCCATGTATTTATTATTTTTTTACAAACACGTTTTTTTACAATCTACTTTTTAGCAAACTGAAACTGCCAGTAAAATGTCGATGGGAATGTATTGCGTCTAAATAGTGCAGATATACAGTCATATTTCATCTGCGGGGAACCTCTTTTCTTTTATTTATGAGAAGATCTGACGAAGACCTTCTGAACAAAGAGCACCCCTCGGTGGTATAGATAGAAAAACTTCCGGAGATTAACATTTATATTTCAGAGGGAATTTGAGTTGATTTCAGTGTTTTATTTTTTAATCAAGTAAATATATCCCCATATCCCCCTTGATTACGCCCATGGCACCCCACACCTTACTGGAAGCTCTAGTAACTATATGCAGAACCTTTTTCTTCGCTAAAGCTGTAACTTCGAGATTTCCGAATCCCCACTGTCCTATGTTAGCCCATCTATCAGTTCCTAAGAACTGGTGGAACCGTAATTTGAGCACTTTCCCAGCCTATCATTTTAGCATTGTTATGCCTAAGCTGCGAACACTTACAAACAATTACTTGTTCTTGCTTGTAACAATTGCTTGTTACAAAATTTTGTAGAGCGTTTTCTCTAACATAAATCTTGTAATCAGTCATCATGCCCAGCAAGATGTTTTCCAAAACTGAATGAATGAGATGTCAAGTACCATCTTTAATGGACTTTTAGAGTTAAAGTATAACATTGAACCATAGTGTAACGTACACAGTAACGTATACCCAGACCTCCATCGGCTGTTGTTGAGGTACCCTTGGAGCTAGATGAGATAAGTTGGAATTTCTAAATATAGTAATCGATGAAAATAAGTTTACTGATTTACCTCTTCTGACAATCCACATTTAGGGATCGATACACTCAGTGCCTCCACATACCCTATATATTCGAACAAACAAGGGGGACACTATGCTACCTCTAAACCGATATTATAATGAATTATATCTCGAATTTATCTGATTAGTTTTATGGAATGGGCCGTTCAGAAATCATGTCATTGGAAGTAAGTTCAGGCTTTCAAAGCTAAACGCTATGTTGAAATGATACCTTGAGAAAGTGCTCAGATTACGGTTACACCAGTTCTTAGGAACTGATAGAGGGGCTAACATAGAACATTGGGGATTTATAGATCTCGAAGTCACCATTTCAGCGAAGAAAAGGTACTGCAGTTAGTTACTAAAGCTTCCAACAAGGTATGTGGTGCCATGGGCGTAATCAAGGGGGATATGGGGATATATTTACTTGTTTGAAAAAAAAGAAAATACTGAAACTAACTCAAATTCCCTCTGAAATATAAATATTAATCTCCGGAAGTTTTTCTATCTATACCACCGAGGGGTGCTCTTTGTTCAGAAGGTCTTCGTCAGATCTTCTCATAAATAAAGGAAAAGAGGTTCCCCGCAGATGAAATATGACTGTATATCTGCACTATTTAGACGCAATACATTCCCATCGACATTTTACTGGCAGTTTCAGTTTGCTAAAAAGTAGATTGTAAAAAAACGTGTTTGTAAAAAAATAATAAATACATGGAACCTGATGGAAAGATACCGCTCAATAGTGGGTTCTGGGTCACTTTCATGAAAATAATTGGTTTATGTGAGGTTCTGATGCACATAAGGGGCTACGAAGGCGGGCGCAGCGTTGGCGTTTGGAGGGAAAGCCAACATTACCAGCAGCGCGCTCGCCCACAAAACCCCCACTCGCGTAGGGGGAAAAGTGGAAATGAGGATGGGGTTCACGGAATAATCCCCCTAGACATCTACCACACCTCCTGAAAAAAATCAAAATCTGTGCATCAGAAGGCCCCAGAACTGTAAGAAAAATTGCAAAATAGCAAATTTTTGGTAAAAATTCAAAACTTTAGGCCAAGGTTTCAGAACAGAAGATATTATTTGATGGGGCTAAAATTTCACATACGAGTTACTGCTATGGGTAGGCAAGTTTACCGCACTATTACGATTTGATCCGCTGAAATAAGTGCGGTTCGACGTACCTTAGACATGATGCTTTATTTTTGAGTATCTGCACATTTTCAAAAAGGAGTACATGCCTGTTTTACAATTTGAGTAAATTTGGATCCGAACCTGTTTGACTGCGTGACATACTCAGATTTGAGTAATGTTTACTCATTTTTGAGACAGTCGTTTTAAGAGTGTATGCAAAGTGCGACATATTATTTATGTAAAGTACTAGATGATGTTTGAGATGATATTAATTTTTGAATTAATAAATATTTTTTTAGAAAATAAACTGAATAGTGATTAAAGATTCAGGTAAGAGTTATAATAAAGTTATTATGTGTTCCATGAATTTGTAGATAAAACATGCATATTAAAAATTTTAAAAAAATATCATTTCTAAGCAGCCTCCAAAGCATCGTCTTCATTCATTTAATAAAAACCTCTTTAGGGTTCCAGAACAAAATATTAAATATTGATCACTCCTTGAAAACGTGGCCCTCTTACGTCAAAAGAAAAAGCCCCCAAAGCACTAGAGTAGAATCTTCGATAAAATTATCCAGAATATTCTATAATACGATGACCAAGAACTACTGCATAAAATATAACTTCATTGATCCCCCATTTCCAAAAGTGGAATTTCTTTCGGAAGAAAGAGGAATTGCGTTGAAAAATGTTTTTCCTCCACTTTTACATGCCTTCTATGTCGAAGAAGGACTGTAAATTATAGTTATATCCGTCTTTCCGGCTGATCGCATGAGTTTCTGGAGCATTTTGGAGATAAAAAACCGTGCAGGAAAATCAACTTTTTTAACAACTTCCAGGAACGAAAAGTCCAATGGAAAAACTACTGGTGTGGGAAAAACTCGTCCACCATATTGTAAGAAAGATCGGTGAAGTTAAACTTCGGGTTTATTTTTCTTCTGAAGTCTCTCTCTATAATGTATTCATTTTTTTTTGCAGAATTTGTTGGGTTGGTTTTTTTTCTATGTATATAAATCATGATTTTCCTCGGGCTATGAAATAAATTCAAAATCGTCGTGTGTGATTGAATAATAAATGTGTCAAATAACTGTTTTTATGATTTTTAGGATTGTCATAGATTTTAGTTCATTCGCGTTTTAAACGTTGTTAAAAACTGTAAGTCATTTAAAGCTAGAATGTTATTTAGCTATTTTATTCAGGCAAATGTACTATTACTTTTAGAAGAGAAATAATTACATGCCTGTTTTTAGAAAAAGGAAATCTATAAAACGTATCTGTATTTTTTAACATATTAAATCAATAGTTTGAATTTCTTTCATCACATATTTACACAAAGGCTATAAAAACAATCTTAGAAAATGTAATGTCTACGTTTAAAAATTTTATTGTATACAAATACAAGCATGCATTTAACAATTTCTGTAAGGAGAACACGCAGCATAATATCATTCAAACTGTAAAAATAAAACCTGATATTATTTTCCTGTACAGGCAAATGTTTCGTAATTGTATTCGTAAGAAATCCCTAAAATTTTAAAACAAAAAATAAAAAGATTCTAACAAAAATCAGCATTATTTGAAAATAAATTGGATTTAATTAATTTTTTTTGAAATTTTACCTGGCTTTTATTTTGTATTATTTGGCGTCCAAAAGTGCTTCCCCTTTTGACGGGAAATAATACAATAAAGTGCATTCTTGTCAGAGTATACCGTGGCTGATAAAATATCGTTCGTTCAATATCAACTATATTACGCCCATCCATTTCATATGGATATCTGAAACTTAAACCTAATTAATTATCCCTTAAAATTATTAAAAATCCTCAGTAACAAACAATACCATCCTTCACAAACGAATAATACCTAACGAAACCTCCTCAAACGACTCCAAAACGAGACACATTCTTCACACCAGACTAAAAACGACGCCATAACAAGCTGAAACGAACACCGTCAGACAGACAACTCAAACCCGCTTTTACACCTCAAAACACCGGACCAACCGCCCGAAAGGGGCTTCGTCGCGACAGTTATACACGCGTCTAATCTGCATGTGTCCGGGCAGGGCAGGATTTAAGCGCGTATAAGGATATCACGGCCCGCTGAATCCTGGCTTCGAGCCGGACTCATTTCTGCGTTAAGGCCGGATTCTAATGAGTAGCCCGGTTGCATTTGCATGAAGTCATCCAAGAGTAGTGTAATTGTGGTGGCAGGAGGTTTTATTAGAATGCAAAGAGTGTCTCTCGCCCCGCTGGGCTCTGTTTGCGTCTGGAGTTGGATGGGATTCTTCGACGTGTCTGATTGTGGGGAGGGGGTGGAGGGTTAATTCTAGTTTCTTGCGAGAGGGAGGGAGGGATCTCCATGTGTTTCGTTTAGGATATGCATGGGGAGGATTTGGAGGGAGATGGATGTGAATTTAAATGGTATGTGGAAAGAGCAGTCCGGGAAATGCGTTGTTCAAAAGATTGCGATTTTCGTCAGTCATAAGTGGATTGTGATAGGTATATGTTGTTTGGAAGACCGCATTAAGAACTTTAAAAAAAATAAACAGTTCTTTATTAAGACGAACATAAATTAGGCTATCATCATCCATTATTCTCCTCTGGAGTGCACACAAATCTCAAGCGTTCTTGAATCCATCAGCAAGCGAAACTTGCTTCTAATTTGTTCGTAATATACAAGGCTACATACATCCTTGGAAGATATCTGGGGGATCCAGGGTTGTTTGATGCTGCTGGTCAGCCCATAATCCTGCTTTTAGAGCGTTTGATTTTAAGAAATGCAGCGAGAAATAAGGGTCTGTAGGAGCTTCTAGGTGGTATTTTCAGTTAATTCTGGTGTCCCCAGGAGAAAAGTACAACACACGAATATATGTTATGGGCAAGGTGATAAATTAAATGGCATTTATCAATAAATTTATCACTTTGTCCTCCTCCACTCTGGGCATTATTAATAATGCCCAATTAACCACTTTTCCCGTAACATATATAGATAAATAGATAACTGTTACTTTAACTGCTAAAAAAATAAAAAGCATGCATTCCCCATGCGGCACATCAATCCCTAATTTTTTGCTGGATTCCGACACTTAACCTTGATTGACCAACAGAATGTTCAAATGTTTTTTAAAATAGAAGAAATGGTATTTAAGATGATTAAAAACGAAAAAAAATGTACCATCATGCTTTTTTAGGTTTTTGTAAATCATCTATGCTAAAAATAGCATTGACCATTTCTGTCCTAGCCACAAGAAATTTTCCATCGGTTTCAACTGCAATCTTGGGCGGTCGAGAATTGAAAGGGTTAAAATTTAACTTTTAAACACATTTATTGCAAAACTAACCCGTCAATAAAAATTTTACATTATGAATTGAAAATAAAAATTCTAACTATAATTTCCAATTATGAACAGCTTGTTGGAAAAAAAATGTGTAGATACCCCTTTGTGTTCCGAATTCTTGGTATAGTTATAATTCACAAAGTAATTTGAATAGATGAAATCTATACTTTTTAAGCATTATACGTATAATTAATTAATCACCTTGTTTTCAGATACCGGATAAAACTGATATAAAACTCGTGTGCCTCTGATTAAAAAGGATTTCAATCAGATTAAATTTCAAATAACTCTTAATTAGAATGAAATGAAAGGAATCTATTATATTCACAACATGAAAATATAAATACAGTAATAGTTTAAGTTGTAAACATCGTTTTAAACTTATTTACAAACGTCTTTTAATGATCCCCTTTCTTCATTAAATTGACTATGTTAAAAACGGTTTATCTATTTTTTGATACACGCATGATAACTACATGTAACTTAGGCACACATTTCTCAAACTTATAAATTAATATTTATTTAAGAGTCCCTTCGGAATAGAATACACGTTTGATTTAAATAATAGAACCCTTTAAATACTCTGCATGTTGAAGGGATGAAATGTAACGAAGCATACTTATAACATTTTTATGATTAGTGAATAATCATCCTAATTGTTCATTACTCTTTCCCAAATAAAGAACTAAATAATCTTACCATATTCTTCACGATAACAAGATTAATTATATGCATTAAACTCATCTTTATAATCTATTTATCCCATACTGTTACAATACAGATAAATGCTTAGCCATCTTCTTTCAACACTACCTGGATGATCGTAGATACCAGGAACGTTTCAAAGGAGGGATTTTTCGTCCCAAAACATAATAAGTCCTTCCATCGCTTTTAATATCCCATTGTTATCTAACTTGTCTCGCAGAATAAGCTCGCATCGAACTCAAAAGAATCTAAAATCTCCCAAGGAAAAAGGATTAATAACACCTCACTGTTGGAACGGGGGATCTGTTCTTTCTCCCTAACTAGTCTAGAGTCGTTTCTGTGACTGCGACATTCCTGAGTCGGTGCTCATTATCATCGAAATAATTATTTCGCTAATTTAAAAGTCCCGCATACTTCTCGGTGTAATTTACATTTGCCTTTCGACCAGGTTAGTAGATTATCACAGGTTTAGGGGAAGGCTGGAATGACGTTGAATTAACCCGCTTCAGTTAATTGAACTGGTTTTACGTGGATTTTTTTTACCTTTTGCCCGCCACTTAAAGTTAAGTTAGAAATTTTTTGTAAAATTAAAAAAAAATTAACACGTGTTTATTTTTTTGAATCAAGTAGGCAGGGATTCATTGAAAAGTATCATTGGATGATTTTGTTTTTGACAAAAATTAACTATTATATAAATTAAAATGAATATATTTACTCTATATACCAATAATCTACTGAAAGGTTATTAAATTAATGCATGTTAATATTTATTACTTTTTAAAGGTTTTAACTGTATTATCGTTGTATTATAGTATCCCAATTTAAATATAATATGGAATTTTCAGTTGTCATAAATATCTTGTAAATTTATTCCAGTTTTATAAAGAATGAACTTCTACTTATGTTACTTTCAAATACAAAATAACGTTTTCCATTTCAATTCTTGTTTAATAGATAACTTTTGACGCCTAGGCCCGAAAGGGTTGTAAATAACCTAAAAGTGCATTTAAAGCTTGTTTCAATTTTACGAAATACATAAAATTGAAAGATTAACTACATTGATATATCACAGTTACACACATTAAACGTTATCGATTTGCATTTTGTTTGCAGGTATGGAGAAATTTTTAATTCATTCTGCATTAAAATACTAGGATGGATTACTGTCATAGCGATACATCATTTAGGTTGTACCTATTTAAAAACATGAATTTGTTGACATTGGCTATTTCAAGTTATTAATCTTCCAAAAGTACGATCTAAAAATAAAATGCATATATTTTTAATTGTTTCGAAATATTTAAAGTTTGATATACCTATATATCTCTCAATCTAATATAATAAAAGTCAATGGCTAACGAAAAAAGTGTTCCAATTATTTCATTGGCTGCTGCGAAACGAGCTAAATTAAATGACAATCTTGGCGATCTGATATCGTAAGCAGGCTGCCATATGTGAGAAAACTCCAGCTCTCAAGCGTCGCCTCCAACCGTGGACCGGTTTCGCCCTTGTTAGGGCTCATCAGCACGGTATAGGAAGGTAACACAAGAGAGCGGAGGAAGAGCTTTTAGTCTAGCCGACTATAACGGAAAAAGTGGTGACTATTGATTAGATCTCCACTATCTGCCGGAATGAACTGCGCATTCCATATAACAGATTTAATTTCCGAAAATTAAATTGAAAATTTAATTAAATTTTTTTTTTTAAATTTCCGAAAATTTAAACTGATTTTTAATGGGGATCATGAGGTTAAATATAGAAATTGTTCAAATATTAAAATGCTTGAAAACTGGATGGATTTTAATACCTTCACCTGGTAAAATAAGATTAAAAAATATTGAAAATTTGAAAAAAGAAATCCTAAAGCTAAAACTCCAAACGTGCAAGGCCGGGCATATCAGCTAGTTTAATAAAATATCTTAAACTGTTAAACTGTTTTTGTTTAAATAAGCTTCCATACTGTTTTTTTAAATAGACCTGCCCTATGATACTCAAATCAAAGAAAGCTCACTTACTTACACTCCCCTTAGGCTTACTTTCAGTATATTGACTGCACCATTTCCTTATTGATATAATGTTTACCTTTAGTCAACTTTCCTATATCATTAAAATACTTTAATTAATATGCAATAAAACGATTATATATAATATTTTTTTCATAAAATGTATTATTTATTAAAAAAATTGGTACATATAATTTCTTGTAATTTAAAAATATCAAACAGTGTATCTTAAGGTAAATTATTTTGTTTATGAATAGTGCCAGAAAAATTAAAATAAGTATCCACTCTCTGCTTGACTAAGAGCACCCTGCTCAATTAGGTATTTCTGGGAGTCGCCTTACAACGCAGATATAATAAAACGATGAACAAAATGTCTCACCTCAGCCAATAATACTTTAGCACGTTCGCTTTCCACTTCCGATGCGAATAAGCTAGCATAAACGCCAATGGTGACTTGTTCGGAATTGTAATAACCCTATTATAGCATAATGCAGTCCTACTTTTTTGCCAAGAAAGTGTCAGAAAAATATTTCAATTCCACACTTACGCTGTTACGAGTATAGGTTGTTATGTCGAATTGCAGAGTTGATAAGAAGATATAGTAGTGGGGGTAAAAGGTGTTTCAAAGTTTTCAAACGACAGAAGTTCTAATTTAATGAATAGTTGGCTACATTTTTTCATATAGCAATTGTGACCGTAACAATACACTAAGAGGAATCGTTATATTTCTGAGATTATTTTTTGTGATCTTTTACACTACATTATTGGGCAAATGTTAAAAACACACACAAAAAAAAGAACTGTGGAAAAAAATTAAGAAAAAATTATCAAATATTTTGTCTTGTACAAATAAGAGGTGAACTACTTAATCGTTATTCGAGAAATAAATCTTTAATCCGGTCTAAAATATAAAAATCACAAATGATAAAAAACAATTAAGTACATAATTTAAAATATATTCCTCTCAAAATTGCGTACTGCTGCCCCCGCGTATTCTTTTTATAGTTTTGAAATTTTAATTCATCCATTAAATATTATCCTGATAGAATAATTTTAATCATTGTACTGAGCTTTTGATAAATCATTTTTGTTTAATATTACACTGAATAAACAACTCATTAATATTTTATTACTTGTTAACTTTGATTGAAAGTCTTTTTAATAAAATAATAGTAGTCTTAAAATAGTTTGTCTGTAAAGAACCAACTTAAAATTGCCCTAAATGAAACAGAATGCGGCAAAGAATGTGATTTCTTAATCAAATGGAAATTTTTTTTTCATAATTCTCGAAATTAATCAACAAGTGTTTGTGTTCTGCTAATTAAAGTATACTAAGGTATTTGGTCTTTAAAAAGAAAACGGAATGAGTGAAACTCGGTCAGAAAATTTTAAAAATATAGATAATCAAATGTTTACAATTCCAAACATATTTTTATCGTGTAAAGAATGGTTAATAACTCGGGGTTTTCAAACAGTAGTAATAGTAAAAATTTTTAGAACTACTAACAGATCAAATTTTTATTTCAATGAATATATAACTTCGGGACACAAATTTAATCTATTAATTATACAGAATAAAAAGCTGTAAAATTTCTCTTTGATTTTATACGTCTATTTTGGCTGTTTTCTTTAATCATTCTCAAGCTTTATATATAATTTTTATACAAATTAGAAAATCGTAAGTATATTTTTTTCCTTTGTATAGGGTGAGAGAGTATCATTTATTTTTCCATTACAAATAACTAAAATTTCACCCTGTCATTGAGAGAGAGTTTGTTGATACTAGATAATTTCAATACTTTTAATGTAAAAAACATCTCAGAGTAAACAATAATTTTATGATTATTTTGAAATAAAAAGAAACAACGATTTTTTTTAGAATTATACTATAAACCCGCTTTATTGGAAACGTTTTATTACTTCCATAAAATCATATTAGAAAAATTAAAAGAAGTACTGATAATGGAGATAATTTAATAGTGTTTTATTAAGAATTTTGATTATTGTTTTGCAATTTAGCATAAACTTCGACACTTCAGCCCGGGGAGGAGAGAGTAATCAGGAGGCGAAATATACCACTGAGCGAATGAAGTACTGGTGACACAGTGACACCATTCTGCCAGTTTTCCGCTTTAGATTGTTCGTAATAATCCCAGGATGCACTGCGTGAAGAGTGCGGAGATTTCAGTGGTATATTTTGTCATTTCATACCTTCCCTCCTCCCCGACTCGGTCGCGGAATTTGAACCATTCTGCGGTGAGACGCCAACCAATTTTTTCCAACCAATTTTGGACTACCCCCGTCCCAAAACAGTTAAGGATCTTCGACGTTTCATAGGTTTACTAAATTATTTTCGTCGGTTTCTGCCTCATGCGGCACACAACCAGACAACCCTTAATTCTTATTTACGGGATAGTAATAAGAATGACAATACAGTCATAGATTGGACTGAAAAATCTGAGGAAGAGTTCACAAATTGTAAAAAATTAATTTATAACGCAACTTTGCTTGCGCATCCAAAGCAGGACGCTAAATTAATTTTGCAAGTTGATGAATCCGATTTTGCTATTGGAGGGCCGAGAGTTATTGACCTTGTTATTGACCGACCCTATGACCGAGAGTTATTGGCAACATTGCTTCGGTTAATCAGTTCAGGTATATGCTCGAAGGAAGAGAATTTACTTTGTACACAGATCACAAACCTTGGTGTTTTGCATTTTCCCAACGATCTGACAAGTGTTCCCCCAGACAATGTCGTAATTCAGAATATTTCTCGCAATTAACAACGAACATTCGTTACATAAAGGGGTCAGAAAACATTGTAGCAGAGCAGACATGCTTTCTAGGGTTAGTGCCATTTCTTTGCGTGGGACTATAAATTACAAAGAAATTGCTGAAGATCAGTTAAATGATGAGGAATTAAAAGATTTGTTGAATTCTGAGATTTTACAACTCAAAAAAGTAAATTTACCCAACACCGATATATTTATTTACTGTGATATATCTACTGGGATTGTGAAACCCTACATCCCTAAGGATTTTCGTAGGCAGGTTTTTTCTTGGTTTACATAAGTTTTTTTTTTTTCGTTGAACTGCTGAGGAAGTATGCGGTGTGATGCCAAAAGCCTAATCGCCAAAAGGGAGAATACGGCGAGTTGCTCCTGTGCCAGATCTCCAAAGCGCTAAGCGCATCTCCTTCTGCGCTGGCAGCGCTGCTCCAAAACTGTATAAAGCTTGTTGTTCTTGTTTATTTACTTACCTTTTGCCTTTACCTTACCTTATCGTTATGTTATTGTTCTAATAAATATTTCATTGCTAAACACGCCTTGAATCCTTGGACCGGTCGCGCAAGACGATTTGAAGCGCACAAAGGAACACGGTCCTCTTCAAATATGCGCTATTGCGCATGCATATTTCGCCTCCTCCTTACTCTCTTCTCCTTGCTTGAGCCCAGCTTATCCTAAAGTTTACTAAAAGTATTGAAACAACAAATATTAAAGTTATAATATAAAATGTTAGTGTTGCTTGTAAAAAATCCGTTTCTAAATTTTTCCCTTCAAGCGGAAAACTTACTTAGCTTTAGATCAAAGGCAATACTAACACATTGTATTAATTTCATAAAATTATTTATTCCTATTTCACTAAGAAAATATGAATATTTTTAATATTTCAATAAAATCATTTTAAAAAATCGAAATGTATGACAGCGTAGTTTAAAACAGTGCATAATTAAAAAATATTTTAATTACATTTATGCAAAAAAAAATTTTAACACATTTAATATGCATAAAAATTGAGTGTATAATAATTTAACTTGAACAATACGCACAATTTAACTTTTATGTTCATTAAAACTTTAGATACTCAACAAACCAAATCGTGTTTCTATGGATCAACAAGTAACATTATAGGAATTATTGATAGTCTTTGTTTAAATATGTACTGAACCATCTCATTAAAACTGACTAAAATTTAAACTGTATTGTTAAGCTAGTATTGCGTTTTGATGACAAGTTGATTCCTCTTGGCATAAATCCCGCAATCAGTTAGGATGCACGTTTATTGATCCGTTTCAGGGTGTATGTATAGCATGAACCACTTAGCTTCAATAATGTGCCATTTGTAGCACGTCACTCATCAATTAGAATAGAGGTTAGTTAACATGCGTTTATCCCTACTGCAAAAGCTTCTATTGTGAATTAAACTGATGTTTTGCGGAATATCTTTTTACGCTTGGGTTTAAAGATATAATTAGTTTTTATTATCATTATTTGTTTAATTCGAAGGTTATAAAGCGATTAAAAGTTGCTATAAGGATTAAAATACCAATAATAGGTATTGTGTTGTAACATAAAGATAATTTTTTATGAAAAACTGGTAATAGGTGGAGATTTCAAACAAGAAGGATTTTAATTTAGGTATATTTATGAACATAATGTATGATTTTGGCGGTTTTGGTGATATTACTTCTTTTCAAAATGGCGGTTTGAAAAAAATGACCGCAAACGACGATTTTCGTTCAATTTTTTTCTTTTGTTCAAAAAACTAGGAAGAACGCATAATTAATGGCTAAAAAAGTTTCACTGTATATTTGAAATGTTTGGATTAAGATGTCATAGTTTCAAGATGATTCGATAAGTTTAAGGTTGGAAATTTAGGTTTTAAAACGTCATATATTGGTAATTTCACGTGTTTTTTAAAGCACGCCTATTGTTTTTCTAAGCAGTTGGTATGGAGCAAATTAGAGGCAGATGTTTTTTGAACCATAATGCTTGTTTAAACATTGAAAGTATATTTTAATAATATCGTTGAATTGATTTATTTCTCAATTTCAAGGAGTTGTTTTTATTGTAGTGTTTTTCATATGAAGCAAAGAATGAGGAAGTTTCATATTTTTTTTTTATTTTTTAAATCGATCCTACCTTACGAGAAAACCCTAAAACCGAGATATTTTTTAATTCTGATCATTATTTATTTTTTTACTGCAGCTTAAAGTTTCCGCTCTGGAAAAGGCGGGAAAAACAGCGATTTCAGATTCGTGATGTCACTCGGCATGTCAAAACGACTACAACTCGCATCTCCTCCTAAACTATGCAGCCGGCGTAGACAAAACTCGGTACATAGACGTATCTCGAGGCGAGGACGATCACTACCAAGTTTTCCAAGTTCGAAAATCGAATATTTACAAGTAATAAACGATTTTATGGCTAAAAACGCTTATTTCTCCATTTCTCTACGAGAGTGGATCTGCTTGACTCACTATTTTAAATATGAAATCCTCAGGATTAAATATTTTTAATAAGAAAAGCTCTATAATTGCTAATTTAAAAGTTAAATCAGCTATGAAAACAATAAAATAAAATAAAATAATTAATTTTAAAACATTACATTCTTATATTTTAAGATTTTTCCCCTTAAAATTCTAATATTTATTGAAAATATATTATTAAATATTTTTTATTAAGTGGGACTAATCCCCATCTGGTCTAATGAAACTAGACCAGATCCATGAGGTCATAAAGACCTTTTATTTTAACAATGAATAAACATCAACAATGCTTTTTGTTTGGTGTCGAGTGACATCAAATTTGATTTTTGAGCGTTTGCGATTGCATCATTTGTTTACGACTTTTTTCAACTTTTATTTCTTCTATATCTCAGTAAATAAATTTTTGAGGAAAATCTGGATTGCAGATTTGGATTTTTCACATCTTATATAGTATTAATATACCCCAAAATCGAAAATTTAAAAAATATGAAACTTCCTCATTGCTTTGTTCGCTTAACGTAGTAAGTTCAGCGAGTGTAATTATGATAACACTAGTGGACAAAATATCGATGCTTGTTTTTGTTTTATTGACATACCTGCGCTGACAGGCTAGAACCGGGCTGCGCCCGGATTCAGTTTTTTAATAAATTAATATCATCTGGTGTGTTACAGAGGGGCTTCCCCAGTCCAAATGTGTAGCACTGCGTGCTAGGCCAGGCGTTACCCGGACAATATGCCCGACAGAGTGAGAAATAATTAAAAATTGGCTTTATTTTTGTGTTTATGCTACAACAATCGATTTCAATCTACAATAACACAAGTCGACAGTGGTTTTCTAACAACAACCAAATTACTATTTTTGTTATTTATTCATATAGTTATTCAAATATCTGCAAGTAAAAGAGTTCCACCACGTCCCATTTCTGTCTAAACATTTTTTTGATTTTCTGCTTTTTTCTTAATTTTTGAGTTTTAAGCGTCCTTTTTGTCCAATAGCAACACTGCAATCCCATCCAATTAAATTATTTCTAGTATCCCAGTACCATTAAGAAGTAGCCATTCCTTTAAAAGTGTGAGTAGTAGGTACAGCACTATAAGCCACGCCGCAGGGCATATATGTGGACGTGGTCATCTATTGTCTTAGTTAATTACCCTATTGTCTTAATTAATTAATTACCCCTAATTACTTAATTACCCTAATTAATTACCCCTAATTAGTTAATTTCTTAATTACCCTAATTAATTACCCTTAATTATTTAATTACCCCTAATTGGATGATTTATGACCCTAATTAACCCTTTAGTTACTAATTTCGGGGACTTTAACTTTTTTCCATCGAGGACACATGTAGAGTTGAGTTGTTTACTTACTGCTGGTTTTAGTTTCGTTTTAGCGGAGTTGAGTTGTTTTATGAATTTTTTAAGTTTCTCTTTTGGGGATGGCAACGGTATTTACCTTTTGAAATTTTAATGACTGTGACGTCATTGAAACATGTTCGAACAGGGACCAACACGTTCAAGACAGGATGTTCACAGAAAATAGAGTCGACATCTAGTGAGTGAATTTGAAACTAATTATTGGAGTTGTATTTTTTCGAAGAAAATAGTGTCGCCATCTAGTAAACAAATATTTAACCAATTATTGATTAGTATTTTCCAAAAATAGAGTTTTTAGGTGGATTCGAACTCGCAACGTGCTTAAAGTGATGGTGGCCTAGCAATATTCTTCGATATACAAGCCAGGCCACCACCACCTACCATTTCATTAGCTTTTTATCTAAACATGTCCATTTTTTCGAGCCTAGAGTTGAGTTGTATATCTACTACTGCTGATTTTAGTTTCGATTTATCGGAGTTGAGATGTTTTTTAAGTTTCTTTTTGTACGGTACTTACCTTCGGGGGATTTTACAATAGAATTTATGTTTTACGTAATGGCAACGCTGGGGATGTCGTTTCAACAGGTTTAAACAAGGACGAACACATTCAAGACAGGTTCGAACAGGGACCAACTCGTTCAAGACACAATTAAAGCCCCCATTACACATCTGTCGCGTAGGAATACATGCATTCGTCCAATGAAATTGCAGGATAGTTACGTCATCTCGTTTCAGCCAATAAGAGCATTCCCCCAGGTTGTCGTCATCAACCCTGGCACTTACCTGATTGGTCCAGGAGAAAACCTATTATAAAAGGTTTCGAGTAAAGAGGTTCAGATCTGTTACGCATTCGCTATCTGGATTTTTCTTCAACTAAGTTGCTTGTAATTTTTCTCTTTTAACGAAAAAATGAGTTTGAAAAGACGTTTAAGTGAGGAAGATGCCCCTACTCCTCCGTGGTTCTCCAAAGACCTGCCGTTTGAGGAGTACAATATTCCCCAGCCTGATGAGCCAAGACGCCGCCGCTTTGATAAAGTGGCCAGCGCGAACAAGCCTTCATCCAGTGGAGAAGAGTTCCACACTCTCAATACGTGGGACATTACGCCTGAAATTCGTGTATCTATTGTGTCTCACCGAGGTCAGAACCTACGAATCCATCTTCGCCGTTACGAGGGTATCCGTGCTACAAACCAAGGAGTCACCATGTGCCGCAAGACCTGGGCTGAATTTGCCAGTAAACTGAGAGCATTCGACGTTGCCTTGAAAGACAGTGGGTACGTAGCCAACAACGAGGTTTTGGTATGCGTTAATGAGAATCAAGCGATTCTCCAGAACTTGTTCTCCTTTAAAAAAGGAAATTTTGGACTGAAAAGTGCATTTCTTGTGTTGAGTAAATGGGAGGTCGAAAAATTGTACCATGAACTTGAAGAACTAAATAATGAACTGTCCCAAGAAAAATTAAAATACTATTTTTGTTATAAAAATGATTGAATAAATATTGTTGTTTTAACTTGGTGTTTTTATTTGTGTCTTTTACTGTAGTATGTTTTTCTTTATTTCAGGGATAACTTTAAGTATTTAGGATTTCTATTTTCAGGAATTACTTTTAAATATTTAGGACTTTCTTTTTCAGGGATAACTTTAATATAAATAGGTTTTTCTCTTTGAATATTTATCATTCTAGCAATTGAGCATCATGGAAGAAACTTATCAAGATCCAGCTCTGCCAGGTAGTTTCGGAGGTATTAATACTTTGCAGCGAGTTTTAAAAGGACGTGTTAAGACAAAAGAAATAAGAAAATGGTTGCAATCTAAAGAATCTTATACTTTGCATAAACCACTAAGGCATAAGTTTCAGAGAAATAGAGTAATAGTGGGAGGTTTAAATGAGCAGTTTCAAGCTGATTTAGTAGATATGCAGGCATATTCTGTTGAAAACGATGGTTTTAAATATTTACTTACTTGTATTGATATTTTGTCCAAATATGCATGGGCAATTCCCCTAAAAGATAAAAAATCAGAAACCATTTTGTCAGCTTTTGAAAAAATATTTTCTGAAAGAGTTCCTCAATCTTTGCAAACAGATGCTGGAAAAGAATTTACAAATAAACAGGTTCAGGCTTTCTTAAAAAAGAAAAATGTGCATTTCTTCACAACTCATAATGAAACTAAGGCCTCTGTTGTTGAACGTTTTAATCGCACTCTTAAAACTAAAATGTGGAAGTACTTCACTGAAATGAATACTAAGAAATACATAGATGTAATAGATAAATTAATGCATAGTTATAACCATACATGGCATCGTAGTATAAAGACAGAGCCAGTGTCAGTGACAGAGGAAAATGAAAAGAAAATTTGGCATACACTTTACGATAATGCTGTTAGTGTTAAATTGAATACTTCAGATTTGAAAGTGGGGGATACAGTTCGCATAAGTAGAGATAAGATGATATTCGAAAAGGGGTATGAACAAAACTGGACTCGAGAAATATTTACAATTCACACAATAATAAATAGAGTTCCTATCGTTTATAAATTAAAAGATTTATCGGGAGAAGAGATTAAGGGTAGTTTTTACAAAGAGGAACTGCAAAAGGTAACGGATTCCGGATATTACCCTGTTGAAAAAGTTTTAAAGAAAAGAAAGCGTAACGGGAAACTCGAGTACTTTGTGAAATTCCTAGGTTACCCTGAAAAATTTAATGATTGGGTTGAGGATGTTAGGATGATATAAATATCGCGTTCATTGCAATTTCCTTTCATTCGGTGAACAATGTCGTTCTACATCACATTGATCAGTGATAGCTCTATGGGATTTTTCCCGAGCAACAAAATTTCTCAATTCACTACCCAACTGCCTAGTTCTATAAATTTAAAGGGTGAATGGGAAATGGCACTTGTAGATTTCATTTATCCTCATACCTGGTACAATGTTCAAAGGGGTAGTAACCTGTTTGGGTTTGATTTGGGAGACCGAATACTTCATGGTAGAAGAGTTCCACCCGGATGCTATGAGACAATACCTGATCTTATCAAAGGAATGTTACTCGAATCGCATAGAAACAAAATTGAATTGTATTATCACGATGTTACCAAAAAGGTTGAAATCAGAACGGCTGAAAATTGCAAATTGGCTCTACACGAAGGCCTGGCAGAATTACTTGGCTTTGAGCCAGGTCAATATTCGGGTACCTATATGAGCCCTTATGTAGCTGATCCCAAAGCCACTTTTCCTGTCATGTATGTGTATTGCGATCTCGTAGAGCCGCAAATTGTGGGTGACGTACAGGCTCCTCTGCTTAAAGTAGTTACAGTGGAAGGACGCGATGGAGAAATCATTAATGCCAAATATCCAAGACCTTTCTATGTACCAGTGATTCGACAACATTTTCAAACTATACAAATCGATGTCAGACTCCATTCTGGGGATTTAGTGCCATTCGAACGAGGGAAAGTGTTTTTGACGCTGCATTTTCGACCCAAACAAATCCTATAAAAGAGCAGTACAATTGAAATTTCCCTTCATTTCTTGATTCGCGTTCAAAGAAAGAACAATGTTGGTTCCTTACACGTGTTGTGCAAAAAATTTTGAAGATTACTATGCTAATCAAAATGGAGAGGGAATGCCTTATTATAAGGGGGTCGGATTTCAGAAAGGGTATGGCGTAGGTGGATTTTTCGCTAAGCTCTTTCGAAGAGCTTTACCTTTTCTAGTGAGTGGTGCAAAATCTGTAGGAAAGGAAGCATTAAGAGCTGGAACTATGGTTGCTAATGATGTACTAGCTGGAGAAAATTTTAAATCGGCTATTAAAACAAGAGCAAAAGAAGGTGGAAAAAATTTGGCAAGAAAAGCAGTTCATAAAGCAGATCAGATGATTGGTCGAGGAAAGCTTAAAAGGAAGCGCAAACACTCTAACCGAGTCATTTCATCAAAAACCAGGAAGGTCGTAGTACGTGATATTTTCGGCTCCTGATACCATGGCTTTTTTACTTAAAGATTCCCCCGAATGTGCCAAATCTGAATTAGAATTATTTAGCCTGCCTCCCACTCAAACCGTTATAGAAAGAGGACAATGGATAGAATTTCACCCCCTTGCCAATGTCTCAGACGGAAGCCCTGTTGAATTTAATGTATCCGGAAGTGGAGATGAATACCTTGATCTCTCCCAAACGCAACTTTATGTTAAAGTGAAAATACTAAAAAACGATGGCAAGCCCATTACGGCTGAAAACAAAGTAGGCCCTGTGAATCTCTTTTTACACTCCATGTTCTCCCAAGTGGATATCAGTTTAAATGAGCGACTGGTTTCGTCAAGTAACAACACGTACCCGTACCGAGCCATGATAGAAAAATTACTAAATCATGGTTTCGATGTAAAAACCTCGCAACTCTCCTCAGAACTCTTTTTCAAAGATACGGCTGGGCGAATGAATGTTTTTGATCCTGAAAAACCCGAAGACGCCAACGATGGTTTTAATCAAAGAGCTAATTTGTTTAAACTCAGTACTTCAGTGGATATGATTGGACGGTTGCACTTGGACATGTTTCACCAAGAAAGATTACTATTAAACATGGTGGATGTGAAAATTAAGCTTATTCGCAGCAAACCAGAATTTTGTTTACTAGGAGACGGGGAATTTAAAGTCTCTTTAGAACATGCCTCCCTATTTGTTCGAAAAGTTAGAGTTAGTCCTGGAGTTGCATTAGGACACGCCAAGTGTTTGGAAAAAACTTCAGCCAAATATCCAATCAATAGAGTGCTGTGTAAAGCTTACTCCATACCCACTGGTAATATGAGTTTTGTGCAAGATAACATTTTTACAGGGCAGATGCCAAATCGCATTGTAATTGCATGTGTTGATAACGATGCATTCAACGGAGAGTATAAAAAGTCGCCTTTTGAATTCAAACATTACGATATGAATTTTATTGGTGTGTATGTGGATGGACAGCCTGTTCCTCATAACCCTTTGCAGCCCAATTTTGGGAAAAATCAGTTTATCAGAGCTTATCAAAACTTATTTACGAGTTCAGAAAATAAAGGCTTGTATCTTTCACGATCAGAATTTCCGGAAGGATATTCATTGTTTTGCTTTGATTTGACTCCCGATTTGTGTGACGGTTCGCATTTAAATCTCATTCGGCACAGCAATTTGAGATTGGAAATTAAGTTTGCAACTAGCTTGCCTCAAACAGTTTCTCTGTTGGTGTATGCTGAATTTGAAAACTTGATAGAAATCAACAAGGCTCGCAACGTTATCTACGATTTTGGAAACTAAGATGAATTCCTCAGAAATAGACAAAATCTTGTCTCGAGATCCTACTACGACAAGATATTACAGAGGAGTTTTTCCTTCTGATAAAATACCATCCATTGGAAGATACCCATCTGCATTAGTACTGAATACAGACCGCGCTGGTGAGGCAGGAACGCATTGGTTAGCGGTATTCGTTCAAGATAAGAACTCAATTGAATTCTTCGATTCCTACGGATTACCACCTGAAGCTTTTGGTCAAGACATTTCCAGATTTATCCGGATGCACGATCGAGTTATGTGGAACAAGACTCCATTTCAAAGTTTGACCTCGAATGTATGCGGACACTATTGTATTTATTTTATTGTAAAACGATGTCAAGGATTGTGTATGAAATCTATCATTTGTCAACTTAAAGAACAGAAGAAGAATGATTTTCGAATATTTCAATTTGTGAAAAAAAGATACGGTGTAAACATGGTTTTTAAACAATAAAAAAATTAAACTATACATTTGTGTTTTTTTCTTTATAAAAGTAACGAGTACATGTTCAAATTTTCAGTTTATACTGAACATTCAATCATGGATGTTGTAAAATACGTGCTGTTCACTTTACTTTTTTCATCTTACTTAATTTTTTCAGGCATTGCTTTATGGAGTTACCATAACTGGCCAAAACCCCTTAATATAATTCAAAATAAAACAACACTTGAAATTTACAAAATTTATCAAAGTATTGATTCTAAGGGGTTTATTAAATGTAATGCGTTTTCAGATTTTCATTACAGTAACACAACCTGTGGAAACAGCATATGTACTTGTGTTAAGGATTCTATTAACATATTTCAAAATCATTGTATTGAATATACTGAAAATATTGTTGACTCTTTAAGTGAATGTCATATTGTTGCAAATACTTTAGAAGGATGTGTAGATATGCTATGTAGAGTATAAAAGGAGGTAAAACAATAAAATTAACTTATTTGCAAACATGGAGCTTCCGAGGCTGGTTCACCCCTCCACTTGCCTCCTCAGTGGCCCTACCGGATCAGGCAAAACAGTTTTTGTTAAAAAAATTATTGATTATAAAATGTTTAATCCAATGCCTTCAAACATCATTTACTGTTATGGAAGTTATCAACCCCTTTTCAAGACTATGAAAAATGTGAATTTTGAAGAAGGTTTACCATCTAACTTAAACACTATTCGGGATGCATTAATTATTATTGACGATTTAATGGTGGAATTAGCAAATGATACTCGCCTAAGTAATTTATTCACTAAGGGGAGCCATCACCGAAATCTTTCCATTATCTTTATCACCCAAAATCTGTTTATGCAAGGCAAAGAAATGAGAAGTGTACATTTAAATACACTTTACGTTGTTTTGTACAAAAGTCCCAGAGACAAAAGTCAAATACAGCATTTGGCAAGACAAATGTTCCCTAGAAAAATTAAAGCTTTTCAAGAAATTTTTGACGATGCTACTTCTACCCCCTACAGTTATCTGTTAATTGATTTGAGACCAGAAACCAGTGAAAGGTTACGGTTACGATCAGGGATATTCCCAGGAGATAGACATTACGTGTATGAACCTCGCTAAAAATCATTCGGTCCCCAGACACCACGAACGTAACATGGCTTGCCCCATCGTGTTGGATTTTGAAGGTTTTCAATTGAAATCGGACTGTTTTATTATTAAGGAACTTGCTTTTTACTCAATCAACGAAGGACATCATGCTTGCTGGTCATTCCTACCCCCTATGCCATGGGAAACTTTGTCAAGATTTCATCAAAAGAGTTTTACTTGGGTGATAAGAAACAAACATCAGTTACAGTGGAACAGTGGCGTATTACCTTACAATGCATTGCATTCTATTTTACAATTTTTATCATCAGCTTACTCTACTATTTACGTTAAAGGAAGGGAAAAGTTGTTGTTTTTAGAAAAATTGATGGATGGAAACCTTAGGAGTTTGGATTGTCCTAAAATTAAAGATTTACCCGATTTATGTGTCAAGTGTAATCATCACTCCAAGAACTCTCACTGTTGTGCTTTGTTCAAAGCAAGTACTTACGCGGCCTATATAAATCAACGCATACAAGCTAATACGATCATTTCGACCCAGAATGCCTTCGGAGAAGGATGTGGAATATTTAAAGCTGCTAAAGAAAAGTAGAAAAAAATCTAAAATTTTGAAAAATTGTTCAAATTGTATGATTAAATCTATTTGCGAATGTGTATTAAATTTACTTAAGGGGAACCTACCCATCAGCAAACGCTCAAAGAATAAACTAACTCCTTTTAAAAAAACACTGAGAACTCTTGCTCGGAAACGAGTTCCTTTGTACACAAAAAGGCGGCTATTGGTTCAAAAAGGAGACGGATTTTTATCTTTTCTTATTCCAACTGCCCTGACTGTTTTATCTAATCTCATCCATGGAGCATAGCAAAAAGTACGCATTGGTCCCATTAGACCGCATGCATGAGTTTGAGGATGATCACATAACGGAACTCGATACAAAAATAAAAGAAATTTTAAAGAAGAAAGTGAGTGATGATGAAAAAGTAAAACTATATAACCAAGTTTTACAAAAATATGTTACCTTTCCAAACGTGAATGCTGCCAAGCCTGAGCCTAGGACTGATCATGAAAAACCGGACCTGGAACCGGAAGAAGAAGATGAAAAGCCGGAATCCAAGATTCCGGATACTGTGCCTGTGAAATATAAAACGATAGCAAAGAATATCACATCATTTCTTCAACAAAATGGTATTACCTGGAACGAAAAGCAAGAAGTTTTTATTGATAATCAAGTGGTTCCTGGTTCCAATATCACACAAATGATTAATTTTCTATTGAGAAATAGGAAAAGAAGACCGAAAGGGTTTGAAAAGTTTCAAGGCGTATTAAAGGAAAATAATTTTCCTGAAGAGTTTGTGAAAAACACTTATTTAAAAAATATGAAAATTTATCCTAAAAGAGAAAAGAAACAAGAATCTGTGAAAACCATGTATGCTAAACCAAAAAGAATTGTTGGAAAGAAATCAATAAATTGGTTAAATTTGTAACTTTTTTCAGAAAATAATAAAATATTTTTTTTTCAATGAAATATTTGTGTCATGTCTTATTTATAAATTTAACATGCAATAGAATGAATTTTAACATAAAATGAATTTAAAATGCAATAAAATAAATTTAACATGCAATAAAATGAATTTAACATAAGAAAAATGAGCTAGTTTCCACGCTACTCAGGGAGTATAGCTCTCAGCGCGTTATCCCCCTTATTTTAAAACGGTGGGGGATTCCCCAACTGTCAATCTTACCACAAGATTATGGTAGTCAAACAGTCAGGCACTATATTGTCCGTTTCTACATCACCTTCAATACCCCATAGGGCAGGGTCGTCAGGTCAGGTTGTATCACCCTCTTGTCGTAGACCATTCGATACAACTTGGTCTCTGGCTTGTTGAAGACCCGTCGGCGCTTGGCATCTCGGGTGATCTTGGCAGGGTTGTGTGTCAGAATACACTTTTGTTGATCCATGTCGCGGGCCAATAGCATGACCGTATCAGGATTGATTTTGAGGGAGTTTCGAAAGTTGAGGGAAAGTCCTTTTACTTTGCAGCAGCTCTTCCCACTGTCAGTGATGTATGTATAGTTATTGGGGCCTCCTGAAAAGAAAAATAACGTTAATACTTTTGATGATAATGCATGTCTTCCCTAGAACAGACTTTTCCCGTTTTTTACCTTCAATACCCATAGGGTAGGGTCGTCAGGTCAGGTTGTATCACCCTCTTGTCGTAAACAATCCGGTAGATTTTATTTTCAGGCTTATTCATGAGTTTGCGCCTCTTGGCGTCCCGGGTGATCTTGGCCGGATTGTGCGTGGTGATAGACTCTTGGCGGTCCATGTTAAGGATCAATGACAGGAGACTGTCAAAGTTTATCTTCTTGCAATTTCTAAAGTTAAGGGTTATACCCCTAACTTTGCAACACGTCTTCCCCTTATCCGTTATATAGGCATAGTTTTTGGGGCCTCCTGAAAAGAAAAAACACTATTAGTACTTTTTTTGATAATATAGAAAAACTAAAATAAGTAAATATATATTTATTTATTTTACCTACCAGACACGAACTGGGTGATTGTTTCACCATCCAACTCATCGGTCAACTCCCCCAGAAAGTTGCCGAGAGGAAGATCGTTGACCCCATCCGAGGCATACACGATGGAGTCTGTGTCATGATACAAAACTGCTCGCCCAAGCTTATCCATTTCTGAATAAAGCTTGAGACGGGCCCATGCTGTGGTGAAGGAGGCTATAAATATATTGGTGGAGGAATCCTGCTCCACGAAGTCTTTGGTCTTTTTCCAGTTGAGGCATGCCACTGTCGGACTGTACAAGTAAGCATTCGAAACCTGTAAGAAAACATTTTTTAATGTTTTACCGATAAAAAAACATTCAGTTTTTTTTTTTTCAAAAGTACATTAAAAAATACTTACGTCCTTCGTGGAGTCAGCCAATAACTTATTGAATTCCTCCAATTTCGTCACATAGGTCGTTTGCCCCTTATTCAGATTCATGCCAAACCTAAAAAGAATTTTTTTTCATAAATATAATAAAAGAAAAATAATAGAAGTATTTCTTCATCTGTGGGAAAAAAAACTTACCGCCCCCAAAAACTGTTGAGAGCCAATTTTGCCACCTGTCGGCGCCCTGGGTTTTTGGAGATTTTGGAGGGATCCAAAGTTATACCCTCTTTCTCCTTATACAGTCGGATGTACTGCATTTTTTCCTCCTCGGTATTGCACTCAACAGGCCACCCACTACTCTCCTGCTTGATCTTCAGGAAGAGATCAATGTATGACCTGAAGAGAGAATCCGAGGTTTCAGGAAAATGGTACACTTCGTGTATCTGAAAAATAGAAAAGATTATATAAATATTTATAATATTAAAAAAAGGCAATACAAAACCATTGTTTTCAGAAAAATATACTTACAACTTCAATCTTGTACTCTTTCTTAATGGCCAGTTTTACCTCTTCGGTTACCCAGGTGCCAGTGAGGGCTCTCTCCTCAGTAGTGTGTTCGCATTTGTCCTTCTGCAGGGTCTCCACGCAGGTTCTGCACAGGGGGAACATGAGTTTCCCATTGGCCCTGTATGGCAACACCGGAAGATACAGCTTCCGAGGAGGTACGACTGTGCATTTAATAATGCCGAAATAGTTGTCAACATCACCGAACCCCTCGGTGATGATCTCCGGGTGGCCTACGGGGTATGTGCAGTATTTGTTAACCTGAAAAATATAAACAATATGCAAACACAATATAAAAAAATAATACTCTAATTTAATACAAAAAGTAATACTTACCCAAGGATATAGGGACGTAAAGTCAACATACTTTGCAGGACCTTCATGGTAGAGTTTTACGGCATTTGTCCTTCCCCCAAAGAAAGAATCCCTCGGGTTCAGACGATCCACAAGTGTGAAGGTCTTCAAGAAGTCCTGCAAAGTTTTGTCCTTCTTCTTCATTTGAAGAAACTCATGTTCCCACATTTCCACCACTTGGTATCCTAGGGTTCTCAAACGGTTTGTGATTTCACGGGTCTTTTCCCGAATGGCACTCATCGTCATGCCTTTCAGTGGGTGCTTTGCATCTTGATCAAAACATTCCCCACAACCATGCCAGAAACACCCCTGTAAAATATAAAACAAAAGTGCTCAAGTAACTAATAGATACTAAGGGGGCAGTTATACTTTCATTACAGAGGGTACGGAAAATAAAACTTACATGGTACTGGTATATGGTTTTCGTTGCTTCACAAAAGCCATCCACTGAAAGGCCACCAATTTTCTTTTCCCCCTGCTGACTCCTGGCGTGCTGAATTATTACCCCTTCTTTGTGCATCACAAACAGCAGCCACCTAATGCAGTCCACACTGTAACTACATTTGTTCATATAGCCTTGTACTGGAACCATGGCTATGGTCTTTCTCTGAATGTGTAGGCTACGATACACAGCCATACATGCTGAGGCTATAGTGACATACCTAAAAAAGAAAGTTTCAAATTAAATAATATTAATAATAATAGTTAAAAAAAAACCTAATAAACAATAAAAAAACTTACGTAAAAGGGTCAACCTCGCCAACATCTAGGAATTGGGTTCTAAAATCCAAACTGCACCGTCTCAAAATATCTACGTCTGAACTAAAAAAAAACACACAAATATACATAAAGACTTATTACAAAAATGAAAATTTTTTCCTTTTGCCTTTTTAAAATTTTATTACCTGCAATACTCCAACATTTCCCTTTTAAAATTAAATTCCTTATCTTTATTTTGCTCAAACCACTCCAAAAAGGCTTGGCGAGCTGAGGAGGACATTGTGTCAGGAGAGTAAAATTGGGGATCGGGATGAGGTCCAATATAGTCTTGGTTGGCTGGCGTATTGAATAGGTGAGGGAAATAGCCCTTCTTCAACTCATTCAAACCGAAGCATGCAGGGAGTTTGGCCAGTGGCATAGGCAGAAAATTGAGGGAATCAATTATTCTCAACCTCAAACCCGTGTGAGTTATTGCCATCAGCTTTGAACCCTTAGGGATGATGTCTGGGGCAACTCCCTGGTCCAAGAGCCATGACAAGATAAACTGGCCGTCAAAACTAAAAGAGAAAAGTGAAAATGTAATGCAATAAAGTTTTACACTTATTTTTAAAAATGAATGATCACTACAATACTTCAACAAAAACTTACCCCTGCATGTTATGAGCGATCGCCGTGTAGCCCTTGTGCTTTCGGTCAAACAGCCATGTACAGAACTCTGGCACCCCCTTGAATACTTCTTGTGCTCCATCACTGTACTGAGCAACGGCGAAGTTCACACGATGCTCCCCGGAAGACTGGTCAGTCTCGAAGTCAAAAAATATGAGATTATCAGATGGCTTCTTGGACTCGACCCTCTTCAGAAAACACCGGTGTTCCTCAGCCGATACATATTGCTCACAGGAGGGGCATTTCACGGTCCAGCAGCGATGATTATCCTTGTGGCAATCACTCCATTTGATAATCTTGGAGCACTTTCGGCACTGGTATATCTAATAATAAAAAAGGTTTCAATTACATTTCCTTATAAAAATACACACAAATAATTAAATAGTAGAAAAAATACTTACTCGTTGGCACAGAGAATATTGCTGTTGACCAGAAATCGACTTGTGGGCTGTGAAGCAATCCTGAGACTTGCAGTCTCTATCGCAGTCAGGGCATCGCTTCGGCTTTCCATCGGGACAGTTCGTCCTCTTGCATATATAGCAGAGATCGGCGCACTGGTGGCGTTCCCTATGGCTGTAGGGCGTCTCACAGGCCTCACAGTAGAAATTGGAGGCGAAGAATCCCTTGAGGTTCTTAATGACGTCATAATGGTCCGAATGTAGCCATAAATTGATCCTTTTGCCTCTAGATTTCCCCTTGTACGAAACCTGAAAAATACATAAGATACAATTATTTTTTTCTAAAATAAACATATTTTTTCCTAATCCATAATAATAATACACTTTTTTCTAACACATAAAAACGTACCTTGTTCAGATTTTCCGTAGAGAAAACCACTATCTGCAATTGCAAGTGTTCCTCAAACATAGCCACCTCATTGTACGAGCAGGGACCCAGGGGTACTCCGGCTTCTTCATGGAGGGCACGGGCTCTGTTCATCAGGGCTGGACGGGTTGGTTCCTTAAAGGATCTTTTGGCAGCCTTGTCGTTCTCGAGATGCGCTTTGGCCACCAAGATGGCCTTAGCACAACAGAGACCTTCATCGTCGAACGGGATGCTGATGACTGACTTCTTACCCAGCCGATCTATTTGTACGTTGACCACCTTATTTCTGCCTCCCCCAATATCACGACGTATAGTGATGGCATCCACGGTAAATCCTTCGTCCAGCACGATGTTATCCTTTGACTGTAGAACCTTCATCACCGCAGCGAGCACTCCCTCTATGGTTAATTCGTGTACGGGCATGAGCCTGGTGGAGATGGGGTTGTCCAACCCCACAGCCAGAATGAACAGACGAACCAGGTCAGTTGGCCTTAACCCAGCAGTGACCCGCTGAATTATCCACAGAAACAGCATCCGAACCACAGCCACAACGGTAGAGAGGGGGGTATTCTGGACACGAGCCGGCAGGAGTTCGGGGTTAACACGAGCACGAAGGATTACTTGCTCCGCGTTGAATCTCTCATTCCTCCGTCGAGATTGCTCCTCCAGTGAAATAGCAGCACCAATCTAAAAATAAAACAGATGTTGAGCGATGAAAGCAAACATTCTTTTTTTAATTCAAGATTTTTAAGAAAAAATTTCTTACATCATGTATATCCTCTTCTTGTTCAGTATTGGAGGGACCGGCCTGATTCTGAAAAAAGTACATTGAATTAGTATAATGTAAAGTACATCAGTAAACTACTTTCCCCTTATCAAAATAATACACACCTCGAATCCAGAGCGTATCTGTTCATAAAGGGAAGGACCAGGTTGGTTCTGAGCATCAGGTTCATTCGGAAACTGTAAATATAATTTTCATTAAAAACAAACAAGCGCGTATTAAGAGATTTAAACAGTTTCTATGATTTTTTTTTACCTGGTCGTCTTCACCCCCCATTTCAATATCAGCGTCTTCGGACAACGTCTATGGTAATAAAAATAAGTTTATCAATAAGTTCGAAACTTCAAAACATAATAAGTTACTTAATTTATTAAATTAAAACGAAAATTAAACAAAATGATTACACAACTTACATAAAAAATATTGACCCCCCTCCCCCGTTACTTAAAATAAAAAATTTAGCCAAACAACTATTTAGAACACAAGTTAAAACAAATATTTAACACTAAAATGAATCGAACAACATAATTAACTAAATATTATGGATAAGTAATCTGTGCATTTTAATCAAAATATTTTAGAGATTGCATTAAAAAATAATTACATTCATGCCGTTTCCTGATTGTGAAGGAAAAACCTCTTCGATAAATACAACGTCATCATCGGAATCATCATTTTCAGAGGAAGGTATTTCGTAAATTTCCTATGCAAAATAGCATTTAAAATAATTATAATATATGAAATATATCCGTTATCTATAAACTTGAATATCGCAACTCAAGCAAAGTAATCCTAAAAAAGTTATGGTACTATAGTACACAAAATAAGCCAAAAAGTAAAACAGTTTTAATTTTTAAAAAGTTATATTCAACATGTATAAAATAGTATAGATTATTTTTAAATAAAATACGTTATTAAACATTGAGAATTTAAGATATATAAATAATGAAGGAAGGAATAACAACAATTAAAATGTTTTAAAAAGAAACACTGAATATACTATAAAAGTATTCCCCCCGTGTAATCCAGGTAAACTTTGCTTCAAAAGATGATGGAGACATTAAATAAAATATCCCAATTAAATCAAGAAAAAGATTAAGGTTAGGAAATAAACACATTATTTAGAATATTTTAAAATATGGAGAAATTACACTAACCTTTTCCGAAGACATGCTAACTACGTTGAACACTGAATAAAAGAACTGAAACGGGAAAGGAATATCCAATGAAGCTTGTATCCAACTAAGAAAATATCCAAAAGGAATGGTGAGTCTTATTGAATGTCTGTGCTATTTATCTAAAATATTATGGCGGAAAAAAAGGGGAATAATGTTCTTGAGACGCAGAACTAGCCAATCAGTTGATCCTTATTATGCATAGCAACGAAAGGAGCAATGCTCATTGGACGAGAATAAAAACAACAGTATCCCGCATTGGTTTCAATTCCCTGTAGGGGGCATCATGCCTCTCCTCTGTTGGCGAAATGTTTTCTATCAACAAAAAATCGTGTGGGGTCCTGTTTGTTGCAAACATCAAAGACCCCTCACCGCTATATCGCCCCCTCCTTTTATTGTTCGCTCCTTTCGAAGTATTAAACGGGGATGAGTGAGGGCTATTCACACCTCTTTATTGTCCACTTAGGTAGACGCGATTCCCTCCCTCTGTCGCGTGCGGTTCTATTCGTTAACAATACCGTTCCCTAGCCTTCTCTTCCAACAACCACTCCCCCGCCATCAAAAAGGCCAACCTTTGTTGAATCCCCTACTTATTTTCACATCTAGAATCAAACTGACCTTGTCTCTGCCAAAAAATCGATGTAATTTGCAATGTAGTGTGTCCCCGGGACGAAATCACATAAGTGGTGCGTTTACATCTTCCCCTCCGCGTAATAAAATTGTCGGTAAGTTGTGATTCTATTCATGTTATCTGTTACTACAGGCTATCCGACTGAGTGTCGTCGACGGTGACTTTGATCAAACCGAAAGGGTATGTTCCATGTCTGAGAAATTGGTTTCTCTTATTGTCATGTGGAGCCTAATTTTGTGTGGGAATAGAGCATCGGGGTAGCTGTGTAAAATGGAGCAATGCCAGCATTTTTTTGAAAACAGAAAAAATTTTTTCCAGTAAAGGAAATAGATCTAAATTCAAAATAGATGAGAAAGATAGTAAATTAATGAAATATTTTAAAAAATCGATAAGCCCTTTGTATAGGATTGAAGTTACGTAACACCTGGTTTCGAATTTGCTTTTAAAGTGAAATCAACAATCGGTTTGAATGTGTAATTAGGCTATAGTCCTGTTTTGAACGTGTTGGTCCCTGTTCGAACACGTTTCAATGACGTCATACCGTTTCCTTTTGTTACCCCCGCTCCCTACCCCGAAAGACAAGTGAATAGGCTCCCGTCTTGAACGTGTTGGTCCTTGTTCAAACATGTTTCAGTGACGTCATACCGTTACCGTAAACATAAATTTCAAAAGGTAAATACCGTTGCCATCCCTAAAAGAGAAACTTAAAAAAATTCATAAAACAACTCAACTCCGCTAAAAACGAAACTAAAACCAGCAGTTAGTAAACAACTCAACTCTACATGTGTCCTCGATGGAAAAAAGTTAAAGTCCCCGAAATTAGTAACTAAAGGGTTAATTAGGGTCATAAATCATCCAATTAGGGGTAATTAAATAATTAAGGGTAATTAATTAGGGTAATTAAGAAATTAACTAATTAGGGGTAATTAATTAGGGTAATTAAGTAATTAGGGGTAATTAATTAATTAAGACAATAGGGTAATTAACTAAGACAATAGATGACCACGTCCACATATATGCCCTGCGGCGTGGCTTATAGTGCTGTACCTACTACTAGTGTGGCTATGTTTTTGTACTGCTGTTCATTTTGAAATTTGACAAGTTTTCAGTGTAGGTTTTGTACATTTATTTCCAATACGTTTTGCTAAATTTGGGTACGGTTTAAATTACAGTTCAACGGTAATATTTAACAGAAAAAGTGGGAAAAGATTTTTTCCCACTGAATTGGGGTCCAAATAGGTGACTAAAAGGAAATGTGGGCTCCTTACGTATGTTGCAATAGTTAGAATGTGTCTACTATTTAAATGCGGAAGAGTCAACAGTAGTTCTATGCAAATTACAAACCCTATAGTATGGGGAGGACATTAAAATTATCTCAGTTGTTTAATATCAATGACAAATACAGAAAAACATTTCAAAAAGTGTTTAAAAGGACTTTTTCGCCATTAAGTGAAGTCAAACTCAAAGTCAGTATAAACCTCTGATTAAAAAAGAATTCACGACCTTGTTTATGAAAGAAAATTTAATAAAACATATTATCAGCTAGTAAATGGTTTTTAGGAGAGTGGTAAGATGATTTTTAGAAAATGGGACCGATAAAAATGTTTTAATCCCAATAGAAGGATATCTTAAATCTTACCAAGCCATAGAATGTTGAGTATCACTCAAAATTCATATTTTTCATTCACGTTTGAACTTATTACCGGAAAATCTCACTTTAGTCAATCATAAACAAGGGTAAAGATTCTCTTAGGACATTAACTCGATACATAGGTCACTGAAAAATAGCAATTTTGGGCTACAGCTCTTGGTTCTTTGAAAGAGGAGATTTGACGCCACTTAAGAGACAAAAAGTAATAAAATCACATGTATTTAATGAATGTTTAATGATTTTTAGTTTTATATTGTCTGAAACATGTATATAATATTAATTATGATAGTATTTTTTTGCTAAAATAATGAGATAAAATGTTAAAAATGAGTGTTTTCAACGCTTTTCTCCGTTTTTTACATTACTAATGCCATATTTGTATCAAAAAAACTGTACGTGCTGCAGCTTTTTCACAACTATTTCTAAATTCTACACCCCGAAATTATTCGGAAATACCTAATCTCATTTTTGTTAGGGGAAAAAGTTTAATTTGTCGACTAGTGTAATCGATATCATGCCTAAAACAATTAATGTTACATCTTCTCTTATTATTTTTACGACAATTGATGGTTTTTCAATGACTTTAGGTTGATTTTTAAGCATAAAAAGGGCCAAAAAAAGTTGTTTGGATACTTCTATTTTAAATTATTATTATACAGAAACCATCCCGGGAGAGAGTAGAGCAACGTGGTAAAGTATAAGAGTTAATGTAGGTGGAAAAATTTTAAAACTATAAAGGACATATACATTAGGGTGGCCCTTATTTTTAAAGTTTGGAAATCTTTATGCGACGCCCCCCAAATTGTTCCATCATACAAATAAATGATTTTGCAAAATTTTAGCTCAATCAAAAAATTTTAACCCGTGCCGCAAAAGCCTTAAAGTTTCAAAAAAATACTGATTTTTCCCAAAACATCAAAAAAACCAAAGATTTAACACTCCCATCTTCTTCTTGATTTTTTATGAGAATATAATATAGTTATAGTTAAAATGTTCCAGATTCCATTCTTCTATCACCCCTCTTTCGGTAGTAAAATTTTTTAAAGTAAAAATAACTCTTGTAAAGTTCTTTTTCCTGTATTTTAAAACAGCTAATAACTCTAGAACTATACAACTAAAAAACCTGAAATTACTGCCATTTTGTTTGTAATTTATTATCTTTGTTTTGATGTGTAACATTACTGCCTTTATTAAAAATTTGTTTTTCAAAACTAAAAAAAATGTGAAAAAATTAAATAAAATAATTTTATTAAGTAAATTTAAAGTTTTTCAACCCCAAAAATAAACATTTCTGCCAAATTTCAAGTTAAAAATAAAATTTTATCATGTAGAAAAAGATAAAAATTTTCAAAATTTTGGCAAGTCCCTAAAAATTCCATGTAATTTAACAAAAAAAGTGATTCACTCATGGGGAATTCAAAAACTCCCTTGAGGGTGCTCATACAATTTGTACCATGCAAAAAAATTCACTTAAATTTCAGAAAATACAACAATTAGTCGATTCGGTACAAAATCTTACAGAGCTAGTTTCCAACTTAATGCACTGTGCCTAATTTCACCTGAATTTTTCTTAGAATTAAGTTTATAAGTAATTTATGATTTTATTTTATTATCTTCAAACACTAAATTTCCTTCGATTTGCCATGTTGGAGGTGAAAAAATTACGTAAAAACTCAATTCTAAGGAAAATTCAGGTGAAATTAGTCACAGTTGAGTTAAGTTGGAAACTAGCTCTGTAAGATTTTGTACCGAATCGGCTAAGAGTTGTATTTTCTGAAATTTAAGTGAATTTTGTTGCATGGTACACATCGTATGAACACTAGGGTGGGTCAAAAATATTTTTTTGCATTTTCCCAGAGGCACAGCGACAAAAAGGAGCCAAATGGTCTCAAACTAACATGTGTGAAATATAATTCGATTGTGATAACCATTTTTGCCTCCGGATTGACGTAAAATTTTCGATTAATATAGTAATTTTATGTAAAATTGGACAAACGAAAATCGGGCTTTTACCTCAATTGGACGAATCTGTCATGAATGTAAACGTGCAAAATGGTATAAAAATCATGATTGAAGACTTAAAAATAATTAAAAAGGAAACCAGAGTTGAAATACGTGAGTTGTAATACAACATATTTTGAAGTATCTCAATGATTAGAACTCACTTCTTCACAAGATTTCTCACTGAAATCATAAAAATGTGCGAAACCTTTATTCCCGGTTAAGTAGCATGGTAAAAACATCAAATTTAAAAAAAATGGATGTGTCAGAAGGTGGGTACCTTTTGTGGGTTATAAGATATCAACCCCCGGAGAATATTTGGATAATTTTTAAAGGTTGAGGTTTTCATTGAAATTTCAGTGGCATATTAGGAATAATCCATCCCAAGTGTTCCCATAGAAGTCCTTAATGTTAAAAAAATAAATTAAAAACATATTTTAGGAGTCAAATTTCTTAAGAAGGGCGGTAGATCAGCGTTTTCAGCACAAAGTTCAGTATTATCCTCAAAATTTTTAAATTAGCTAGATTAATTTTTAGAACTTACTTGTGTTTATTTTGGACAGTTAAATTTGCTATATTTAAACTGTTATGAAAGCTTAAGTGAATACTAAAAAGCTATTTTGAGTCAATCCTCCCTCTAAAGAAGTATAGTTTATGGGCCTGGGTTTTAGTGTATTGTTATAGAAAAAATTAGGTAAATCCCAAGGTATATAAAGTAACAAGGTATGCTCATAAGTGACGTCGCCCAGGATATAAAATAACGGACCAATCAATGATGAGCATATCAGCCAAATACAACGCCATTGCAATGCAACAGATCGTAGATACATCAGGATTAATTGGGTCGATATTATTGAAATTCATTATTTAGTTTGTTTTAAAACTTATGAATACAATCACCTACTTATTTAAAAAAATTAGTATAAAAATATTAAAAAAGATAATTAAAGTGACAGACGATTTTAAGAATACTATTTCTGAATCTCAAATAAAAATAAACAAGCTGACTGGACTGTAAAAGGATCATTAAAGGTAAATGCACTAAAATTTTGAAAAAATCCATTATTAAATTAAATTAATTAGTTCTTAGATTTTAGCTCATTTCTTTTCCATATTTTCAAGTACTTGATTTATTTAGATACTGAATATTTTTTGTTTTAAAAATCTAAACTGCTTCGATATAATGGATATTCAAGTTTGACAAATCAGAACAGCGATATTAATTTTATCATAACAAGAATGTTCTGAAAAGTTCTCATGATTGAATATTTGCTTAATATTTTGTTTTCTTTGTATCAGCAGCTGTTTTAATTTCATTTATACAAGTTATTAATTAAAATCAATAAGCAGAGAGATTGAAGCACATCGTTGTAGAGCTCAAGGTTCATATTTTTGATCGGCTATTATTGAGTTAAAATTATTGTTCTAATTCAAAATACTTGATAACCTATAAATATGTTCGTAATTGTGTCCAGTGTAAACTGTTATAAAAGTTTCTTTGGTCCTTATTTTAATAAAAATCACCAAAAATAAGCCTTTTCCCATGCTGTGAATAGGAAATATATCCTGGGTGACGTCATTTTCAAAAGCCACGCCTTTTTCGCCGGAAGAGCATACCTTGTTAGTTTATATACCTTGGGTAAATCCTTACTGTGGCTTATCTCCTCATGATATTGCTATTGCCTATAAACAAACTATCCATTAGACACTTGTTTCAACATATTTTATGTGATCACATTTGGTTCCCAAGACCAGCAAATGAAATAACTCTCTGCTGAATTTTAAAAGCGTGACATTAATGAAAAATACAACTAGTATTTCTACTTTTAAAATTTAAAAATATCGCTTTACACTGGCCATAATTGAGGGAGAAAGTATCTGATCTACAAATATTTAAAATCTACTCCTGGCAATCCACTGTTTGTTGGCAAAAAAGATCCTCCTATACTACGTCTGTTTTGTTAGTATGGTAGGGGAGGGTGGGGACGATTGTAACACAAGTTACAAGTTACAAGTTACAAGTTACAAGTTATAATGAGACTTGCGCTGACTGAAAAGTCGCTTCGTCTTCTTCTTCCTGATGTTTATATTTCCTTGTGTGGGCTGTAAAGATTTTCTACATAATGTCTGCTATTGACTTTAAGAAGTTGATTATGGCTTTGGTTTTTTCCTTGGCATTTTCATTAGTCACTTTTAATATTTCTGTAAAACTTGTTGAAGACGTATTTATAGATTCTATAAGCTTTTTCCTTTGATTGGTGAATTTTTTGCATTGGAGGAGTAAATGATCATTAGAATCTACTTCATTACAGAATGAACATAGAGGACTTGTTGCTTTCCCAATCTTAAATAAATTTTGTTTTGTTAATAAAGTTTTAGTTTTTAGTTTTGCCAGAAGAACATCCATTTTCCGATTGGAGGAAATTAAATAAACTTTTGAGGTATCCTGTTCCAAATGAGCGAAGTCTGATGCATATTTGCTTCTTTTCCAAATTTCTTCTTCTTCTTTTATAATTATATGTTTGATGTTTTTTACTAAATCTTCAGGAGCTATTATTTGCTTAATAATGTTAGTGGGAGCTTTTTTCGCTTCTTGATCGGCTTGTTCGTTTTCAGGAATACCTTTGTGACCTGGTGTCCAAACGATCTCTAGGTGTCGAACTGTTTCAAGGGCCTTATTAATGCAATTGTTCAAATAAAGTATTACTTTTGGAGATTTCATGTTAATTGAAAAAAGGGCCTTTAGTACTGATAAACTATCTGTTAATATTATATATTCTTGGTCTGCTTCAAAAATTTCCTGAACTGCCATGATAATCGCAACCGCTTCAGCTGTAAAAATGCAATTTATATTTGGGATAGATCCAGCAATTACTTTGGATGTTAATGTATTTATCGCCGCTACTTTGGTATGTGTTTCACTTTTTGAGGCATCTGTTGAAATGATTATTCTGTTTCTCATATCTTCATATTTGCAACGGTTAAAATGACATCGAATTTCTTCGTTAGATAAGTTTTTATTTTGAAAGCTATAATTATGTAAACTAAGTTTCAAATTAGGATGAGTATTAAGTTCTAATCTTTCATTAATTATGTCTCTTGTATTTAAGAAATAAAAATTCATTAATTCTTGAAATCTGTATTGTATTGAGTGATGCCGACTCAACCGGGGAGGATCACAGGAAGTTAACAGGGATTCACTCAATGCTGAATAGTTTCCATGAGATATTTGTTTGATTCCAAATTTTATGAACATAATTTTATGTCGATTCTTGATTGACATTTGATTTGCTTCTTTGTATAAGAGGGGAATAGGAGTCCACTTAGGAAGGCCTGTAGCGATCCTCAAAGCTTTGTTATAAATGATCTCTAGTTTGTGAAATAGGGATTTGCTAGTGCTATTAAAAATCTGACAACCAAATTCTAAATTACTTCTTATTGTTGCATTTACAATATGTGTGAGGTGATATGAACGTGTTCCCCAGGAGGCTCCTGCTATTGCTTTTAGAGCATTCATTTTCCTATTCACTTTTTTTATTAAATGAAGGAAATGTTCTTTAAATGATAAGTTTCTAGAAAAATATAACCCTAGGATTTTCACATGCTCTTTCCAAGGAATTTCCGTGTTCTCTATGAGGAGGTTTCCATTAGGAAGTTCTTTTCTGTTGGAGAAGTTAATTGCACTACATTTTTGAGGACATAATGATAATTTCCATTCTTTACACCAAAGGCTTATTTTACATAAAGCTTTTTGTATGTTGTTCATTGCTTGTTTGAGGTTTGAATGATGAGAATAAACAAATATATCGTCTGCATATATTATAACTTTGGCACCAGCTATGTGTTCAAAAAGGTCTGACATGTAGATAGTAAACAGAAATCCACTTAAAACACTCCCTTGAGCCAGACCACGATTATTTTTTAAGTTGGTAGACAAAGTATTTCTCCACCTAACCTGAAACTCTCTATCTTGAAGAAAGTTAAATACCCAATTAGCAGCATTGCCCTTGATGCCTTTTCCTATTAATTTTAATATGAGGCCATCAATGTAAATTGAATCGTAAGCTGAACTAATATCCAAAGCTACTAAAAGGAAAAATTCTTTATTATTTTTAGCTTGTGTGATTTTTTGAAAAAGAAGAGATTGGCAGTATGTAACGTCTTTAAACGGAATAAATCCTGCATGATTTTCATTAAAAGAATTTAGGGAGTGTTTAACAAGTCTTTTTAAAATCATCTTTTCAAAGGTTTTACTAACTACTGAGGTCAATGAAATAGGTCTGTAGGAATTGGTTTGATCTTTTACTTTGTTTGGTTTGATGATGGGTAAGATGATTGCCGTTTTCCAATCTTTTGGTATAACTCCTGTTTCCCAGCTTTCGTTATAGATATCCAAAAGGGTATTAAGTTGATTATGATCTAGGAGTTTTAAAAATTTATTATTTATTTTGTCAATTCCTGGAGTTGAGTTTTTTGATGACTTTATTGCTTGTCTTAATTCGTCCAGTGTAAAAGGAAGATTGTACGGTTCATCATCGTGAGTACTCAAGTCAAGAGGAATATATTCGTCAATATTGTTTTTCTTAAATGAATTTGCAAACAAATTAGCCTGTTCCTTGGGACATTGTATGATTTGATTTCCTTGTATTAATAAATTGTGATTTTCAGGATAATGTGGTTTATTATTGACAGCTTTCAAAATATTGTAAATATTTTTAGATTCTTTTTCATTATCACATAAATTATTCCAAAAACCTGTTTTGCTAGTTTTAATTAATTTGCGAAGTTTAGCTGCTACTTTCTTGTATTTAATCCAAAGATCCAATGAAAGGAATTTTTTGGATAATTTAAAAAGTGTTCTTTTTTGTTGAAGGAGGCTTTCGCATTTTGAATTCCACCATGGCTCTTTATATTTTTTTATCTTTACTTGTTTTGTATTTTCTTCAATCAGTTTCGTGCATTCGGAAAGAAATTCAGTTTTATTCTCATAATCAATGTATTCTATACCCTTTTCGATATTTTTCCATAAAATTAATTGTCTTGTTTGTTCTTTTCCGTTGCTGTTTTGGTTTATCAAAATTTGGATAGGGAAATGATCACTGTCAAAAAGATCCTCTTTTACATTGAAATTCGTTTGATTAAAGATGTCTGTAGAAGCGATGGTAAGATCTAACAGAGAGGAATATTGATTTAACTTATAGGTGTGCTTGGTCGTATTTATCAAAACACCATTTATATCGTCTAACCAATCAAAGAATTTGCTTGCATCTTGAGATTCTCTTTGAGAACCCAAAAGAGGATGTTTTAAGTTTAGATCTCCTATGATTATAAATGGCGGGACCAGGATCTTTTTTAGTTCATCTAGCAAAGCTGATTCAAAAATCCCTTTGGGAGAATATATGTTGACAATTATTATAGATTCTTTATTTGTAAAAATTTTGATGGCAAGAATTTCGTTATTCGTAGGAGGGAGGCTTGATAAATCAATTAAAGCTGAAGGGAAGTTCGAATTTATAGCGGTCAGAATTCCACCACCTTTTGTGGTTCTATCTTTCCTATAACTTGTCTTATTGGTTATTTTGAATCTTTCGTCTAACTTGAGGAAGGATTCTTGAATGGCCAAAATGTCAGAGTCCATGAAAAAAGGTTCTTTGAGCCAGTGTGTTTTATTCTTAATGCCTCTGGCATTCCATTGAACTATGTTTAATTTTGAATTAAACTTTGACATGAAAATAAAATTGTAAAGGTCTTACTTGCTTTATATGTTCTTGACTAACTTCTTTAGTTTTGACTATAAGGCTTGTTTAAAAAAAATGGATTGTCCTTTCTTATATTTGAAAGCGGAGTTTCTCTCTGATTCTCTTGGATTCGTGTTCGTTCTTGATTTCTGTTGTCTTCCGTTTGGATTGTTTTAATATGATTAATTACTTCTTCCGAATTATGAAAATTTGATTGCATGTCGCTTTCGTCTGGTTTGATGTTTTTCTTCTTGAAGTCTTCTTTTTTCTTCTTTCTGGGTGATTCAGGGTTGTCTTCTTCTTTATTTTTGATTTTTGTGATGATAACTTCTTTTCCTTTAGGAGTATCTATCTTAGTATTATTTTCTAAGATGGTAATTAGCATCCTTTGTATACCGTTTATAGCTTCACTAATAGTTTCTTTTATGTATTCCTTTATTTCCTGTTTATTTTTCTCCATAGTAATGTTAAGTTCTTCAGATTTCTTCTCGACTTCTATGTTCTTTTTAATTACTTTGGCATAATTTTGTGACCTCCATTCAAATCTTTTCCGGGCTTCTCTGTATGTGAGGCCATTTGTATCCTTATAAATCAAAAATTCCTCTTCTCTTCTGTACATCTCACATTCTTTTTCACCTGGTACGTGACCACTTTTCCCACATGAGAAGCATTTCTTATCTGGATTATTACACTCTTTATCGTCGATTGTAACACGGGGCAATTGTAACACTTTGATTTCCTCAAAAAGAGAAGCTGCCTGGGCGAAAAAGAGATGACAGTACGTACAAGGCAGGTGACTGAAAGAATATCAGAGATTTCCAAGGCTTACATTTGAGTTGTGGCTGTGTTATTGAGAAAAGAGTGTTTTTCGAGCATCGAAGTAAATTTCTACTTTTGGATAACTTTCCTTCTCCTTCACTGCAGGTATGAAGCACAAAAACACTGATTTTATGTATTGTATGTACATGTATCCTAGTTTTATTCTGCTTAGTTTCAAGATGATAGTGTTGTTAGTTTCGTGGAAAACGAGGGTTGAATTAAAAAGGGCTACGTGGGATCAATTGTAACACTTCATCTAGGGACGATTTTAATATGCCACAGGACCATTTTAGTGCAAAAAATGGACCCACGTTCGTTGTACTATAGAGGAATTCATACATAAATACCCTAAAATAGCCTTTCTGAATAATTTTTCACTATTATTTACTCATATTCATTCCTTATAATTTATAACTCATTATTTGAGTAGAAAGTTAATTATTGCCATTCTAGTATATGCATTTAATTATTATTTAAAAAGAAGAGATATATTGTTAATAAATCTGTATGATATTCTATCGATTTTTTTGAACTTATGTTAAATTTGTAGTGTGTTACAATTGACCCTTGAGGTGGGGTCAATTGTAACGATTTTCGATTTTTGTTGTTTTATTTACTATATTGTAATGCATGTCCACCTGACAACTTTCATTACAAAATTGTAATTGGGATGTATCAACCTATTTCCATACCAATTTTCATAACTCTAACATAATGGCTTAGTTTGAGATCAAATAAAAATTTTTGTTACAATCGTCCCCACCCTCCCCTAATACTTTGGAATGATGACGTCCTAATACTTTGTCCTAATTGTCCTAATACTTTGTATTGGACGTTCCCACCTAATAGTAGATTATTGCCACTTTGGAAGTTGTTTTTTTGTATTAAAAATGCATAAATGTGACTAATATGATTAAAATTGCTTTTAAATACCCTTATTTGTGAGCTTTAAATAATTATCGAGAAAAAAAAATAAATTAATAAAATTTTTTAAAAATATTAAAAATTACATATTTTTGTTCCATTTGAGGCCAATCCGGAGGCAAAAAGAGTTATTATAATAGAATAATATTTCACACCTGTTAGTTTGAGACCATTTGGTGCCTTTTTCTTGCTGTGCCCGATAGAATTTGTAATTTTTTTTTCGCCATACGAAAATGACCCACCCTAATAAACACCCTCAAGGGAGTTTTTGAATTCCCCATGAGTGAATCAATTTTTTTGTTAAATTACATGGAATGTTTAAGGACTGGCCGAAAATTTCGAAAATTTTTATTTTTTACATTTATTATACATTTCTAGCTCGTTCCAACAAAAAAGAGCGAAAGAGCCCTATGCATTCTTCACTAACACTCTTTCAACTACCCTACAAATTGCATTTAAAGCCGCTCTATATCAGTGGTCTGGCACCTAACTTCCATTCCTACTTTTAGAAAATAAAGAATCCTCCTCAGATAAAGAAGAGAGACCACTCCAGTTTTCGTTATGCTCTGCTTATTCTTCTTCCAGGGATAAGAAACAAAATCCTATAAAACTTCATCCGAATTACGAATGGCAAAAAACGAAAGCCTTTTGCATTCAAAGCCACACACTCCTGAACTTTAAAGTACTCGCCCTCTACTGCATACCAATAATGTGTAGAGAGGAGAAATATCGGTTCTTGTGTAGTATGCTTTTGCCTTAAGTAACGCTTTGAATACGTGCATTGAATATCGGGAAAAGAAATCAGCATTATAGTGATTTACGCTTAACATCCAGTAAAACCTACGGTAATCGAATTTAAAGCATTTCTAATACGGTTAAGTAATTCTAGACATTAATAATATTTATATCATGTGGTCACTGGTCTTACAGGGTTGTTATAAAATGGCATACCTACTTTAAAATTCTCTACAGACGAAACTACTGGTTGAAAAAATCTGAAATTTTAAAAGGGGTACATTGTAGGAATGGAAATTTTTTTAAACGAAAAAAAAATAGTAAATTAATTAACTTAATTATGTTTTTACCTTTGATTTCAAACAGTCGTTAGAAGTCTAGAAGGTAAATGTTTATTAAAACTAGCATATCAGACACTTAAAGGAAAGAAGAAATTATAACTATCCCCTTTGCTCAACAAAATTGCGTGATTTTCTTAGGAATAAATAATTTTGTTTCCCTTCAGTGCCTGATTTGATACTTTGAATAAGCATTAAAACATTTAGACTTCTGGTTACGGTCCGAAAGCTAAGACAAAAATTTAGAAAATTAAATTAATTAATTTAAGGTAAATGTGGGTATAGTGGACACTTTAAGGAAAATTTTTGCTTAAATTCTTAATAAATACCAATCAATTTGCTTCGAAACGGTTATCATCCTATTTTTAGGTTAATTAGATCTTCTTCTTTCGATTTTACTATTAAAAACTTTAATTAGATTGGGCAAATATTTTGAATTAATTTTTTAAAAGTACTCCAAATTGCATCTATAGTGGCCACATAGATGAAGCTGTTGCTTCTATGGTGGACACCTCTTGCATCAATAGTGGACACCTCTCTTTTTCTGCCTATATGAGGGGTTTATGCATGAAATTGAGGGGTTTTTCTTGGTATAGTCGTTTATTTCTAATTAAGTCTTCCTTCCCAATGAAATGTATTTTAGATTCAATCAAATTAGCTTTATTTAAAAAAAATTGATAGTTTTCGGCCCAAAGTCTACGCTGTAGCTGATTTGAGAGGAATTTAGCATGTAATTCAATGTTTTAGAAACATTGGTTCCCGAAGCCAGAATGAAACCAAATTTACTTAACCCTCATTTTAAAGCACAGTCAACAGTTTATGAAGAAAAACTGATTCAAATTAAGTATTATTTATGTTTCTATTAGACGCCATTGTTGTGGCCACTATTGGAAAATCTAAGATTATGTGTTGGTAAAGTGGACGCCCCCATAAATCCTCGTAAAGTCAGCATTTTCCAATAAATTTTATTCAGTATTATTTTATACACTCTTATTTATCTTGATATAAATTTAAAAGTCAATCAAGCGGTAATAAATACGAAAAAATCAGTTCCGACTTACAGGGTGGGCCAAAAGTCAGTACACTTTTGAAAATTCCATAAAAACCGGAAAACAAATCGGAAAAATAAACGGTCTTCACTCTCAGCATCCTGAGGTCACGGGATTTTTTTAAGTAAATAAAAAAATTAGTTTGAAAAAAAGCTTATAGATGTCACCACTAGAAGCTATTTGGTATTTAGAACCTTCCGGATTCGAACATTTAACTACTAGCAATAAAGACATGATGGTCAAGTTAATGTAATGAAGTGTAAAACTTTTAGGAATCCAATTTTAACGATTTACAACAATAATTTCACTGTGGATTAGGAATACCTGTTCTTATTAACCTCCCATTTGCTTATTTCCACTAATGTCGCTTATATGCGCATGATCATGGTTGTACATTTTCCCAAAAGTTTTATACTTTACTACCTTAACTTGACTATCATGTCTTTCTTGCTAGTAGTTAAGTGTTCGAATCCGGAGGGATTCGAACACTTAACTACCAAATTGCTTCTAGTGGGGACATCTATTAGCATTTTTTCGAACTAGGATTTTTTTATTGGCTTAAAAAAACCCCGTGACCTCAGGATGCTGAGAGTGAAGACCGTTTATTTTTCCGATTTTTCCCCCGGTTTTTATGGAATTTTCAAAAGTGTACTGACTTTTGGCCCACCCTGTACTCGTTTCCTTACCCGATTCAATAAGCAAAATCAAATTTCAGTCACTCGGGCGATGTTGTTATTTTCAAATATTTAAATATCCTTCCCATGCTGATCTGTGGTATCGGTGGTAATTTATCAGCTTACCTGATTGCACAATCTACTATGCATATGAATTTTGACGCTGTTCGATGCCTCTAACTCGTTTTATTTAAAATTAATCAGCTATGTGGCCACTATTGGTACAGTGTCCACTATACCCACATTTACCTTACTTTTTTTTAAATTTAAATTCCTATCCCTTCAAAATGCCTCCTTTAAAATTCCAGATTTTTCCCCAAGTAGTTTCCTCTGTAGATAATTTTAAAGTATATAGGTATGTTATTTTATAACCTCCCTGTATAATACAGGTTGAACAAAAAGTCTTGCTTTAAAAAAGTCAATAGCAAACATAGAGAAAGAGATAAAAATAGGCCATTTGTTGCATCCTACTTGGGTGACTCAAAGATTTAAGTCAATTCCGGATTGGAGACTTCGAACTGTATTTGATTCTCGTTCAATCCTGGAATGGATTCTATCCCCAAAATCGGGTTTCCTTACGACGCATGAAAATAGGGACTTCCAAATATTGTGGCACCATTTATCAAACATTTTTGAACATTAGGTACTGTTTCTTAAAATTTAGGCACGAAAATTTTTGAGTCACCCAGAAAGACGTATTTTTTATCTTTGAAAGTTGATTTCATTAATAAAAGTGATAAAGACATTAATTTCAACACCTATTACTTGTAAACCTACTCTGTAGATGACAAATTGAAGTTTGGAATACTTGAAGTAATTATAAGTGGTAAATTAATTCAATAATAGGTGGTTTGAATAATATTTATAAATTTATGTTTCAATAACCATTGTTAAAATTTGCACTTATAATGACTAAGAGAAATTCCACAAAGTCGAAGGTACACTTAAATTACGTGGGCAAATTCTATTAAAGTTAACCCATTAATGCCCAACTTTTTATTTTTCTTAAATATTTGGTAAAAACATAGTAAATAGCCCCAAAACAACTGGAAAAATAGTGAAAAAAATTCCAGGTTAAAATTTTAATTTCTACACCAAAATTAAAAAACGTCCCTAAAAAGGGACGTCAGGCACGAATGCCCCCGTTGTTTTTCCCTATTGTAAGCGCATAGTAGAAAACTTTTTTAAAGCCTCAATAACATCTTCTACCTTTTTAAGTGCAGCAAAAGTGATCAGAACCATATTGTAGCATGAATATGAACAAAAAATATTAATTATTTATCCAATTAACTGTAAAATTAACCCTAATTAACGTAATTTGAACATTTTTTATGCTTTAAAACACGTTTTTTCCTCCCAAATCTATGTTAATTGCCAATTAATTAAGGTTTTTAATTGAAAAAGGCATTCTTTGTTTATATGTTACCTAATATTAAGTATTAATTACTTTTACACACCTCAAATCTATCAGAATACCTCAATTTGTGAAGTTTAAGTCTTTCAAATACCCATACTTTTTTCATTTTATTTAATTTAATTGTGCGGAACACGAACTTCTCCCCAAAAATAAAAAATTAGTGGGATGTGCATTAGCAATCCAGATGATAGGGGAGAGTGTTGTACCTCTGGACAAAAATCACGTTTGGATTTTTCTAAGACAGGTAAAATCACATTTTGACCATTTAAAGTGCCCAACCTATAGTCCTAACCTTTGTGAGTACATAGATGTTTTTTACTAGCCAAAATCTTGAAAATTGGATTTTTAATAATTTATAATAACATGGAAAAATTTGTGTCCAAAGGTACAACAACCTGTTGTACCTATGGACAGACCCAGTTGTACCTGTGGACACCCTTAAAAAGGGAAATTTTAGTTGAAAAAAGCTAAGAATTAAAATTATTATTGATGCATTACCTTTTAATAACCTATTTCAAGCCTTTTTAAAATTGAAAATAGATTTTTTAAAGTAATGTAGTTTTAGATCGTAAATGATCATTAAAACGAAGTTAAATGATAAAAGTCTTGATTTTTTACCAAAAACACAAAAATCACATGGTATTTTCAGATCAGAATTTAAGATAATAGTTTCATCAATCATGCTGATTGATCTGACAACTTCACTGATCCCCCCCAAAAAAAAACAATTCGATCAACACTTAGTTGTGCAAACATTTGGTGGTAATAACAATAATACTTTGGTGGTAAATCTTCTTCAGTGGAAATTTCAAGTTTTTTTAATCATCATACTTAAATGCGATAGGGTTCTTAGGATTTTACACCATATTTTACATTAAATTCCAAGTAGAATCATAAATTTAAAAAAGTTGTTAAGATTATAAAATATTTGATTTTTCATCTAAAATTCACTTGAAAATAATCGCTGACAAATAGATTACCATTTAAAATTAATTGAATATTTATTAAAATGTATTCAGTTAAATGAAACCTGATTCTAAAACGCCGATTATCTACAGACACCCACAAGAACGTGTCCGTAGGTACAACACTTATGGTGTCCGAAGGTACAACAAGAGGTGTTTTTGCATTCAAAGTTCTATAAAAGATAAAAGAATTGAGATCTGACGATTTCTAATATCAAAAATAAAAGTTTAAATCTCGGGGATTCCCCCCATGTATCCCATTTTATCAAGTCATAAATAAAAGGGAAGAAAGAGTTAATGTAGTGATGCACTAAAAAAAACTTTGAGCACCTAAAAACAGTATTTTTATTATATAAAATTTAAATAATATTTCAAAGAGCTGATTTCACGTTAGCAACTAGATAGCATCTATTTACATTCAAAATCGACCAGACATTCAAATTTACATTTTTTCCCGAATTTTAAAACGAGGTGGCTGAAGGTACAACCGTCCGTAGGTACAACACTCTCCCCTATAGATTGATCTGCTGTATAGAACACAATGATTAGAGACATCTAATTAGAAAAAAAGCCGAAAATTTATCACAAAAGCTACTTTTTTTGATATTTTAATGACAAAAAGTCATTATAACAAATAATTATTAAACGTTTAATTAAAATATAACCGGAATATATTTGCATAAGTAATAAATATAGTAAAATAATTAATTTATTCCTTTTAATTAATACAAATTAATTAATTCCCTATAATTTAATACTTTTTATTCCATTAATTTAGCAGGAATAACAATATTTTCCCAAAAAAAAAAAATTTATTAGCTAAAATTAAAGTAATTTTATAAATATCAGTTATTTAATTCATTTCATAAGAATCGAAGGCGTTTTTATGAAAAAATAAAGGAAACACTAGCATTTCACTATGAGGAAAACTACGGGGGCATTCGTGCCTGACGTCCCTTTTTAGGGACGCTTTTCGAGGGTCCAAAATAAGGTCAAGATAAAATATTTTGGAAAAATAAAAAAACACCCCAACTGATTTAATGTATAAACAGTAATATACATCGGCATTGAATTTTTTTAAAAATAACAACTAGGATTTTTAAGCTTTTTCTTTTAAAATTTTTAGAAAAGCACTTTTCTGAAAAATTATATCTTCCAACTTTAAAAAAAGAGAAAATTTTTTAAAATTCTGCTTTTTTCTTGTGTTCTTTGTGTTCTATGAAGATCAGAGATACATCAGTGCAAATTTTGATTCAAAGGAACAATTTTCGTAGAAATAGGAGGATTTTTAAAAAACGTCCCTAAAAAGGGACGTCAGGCAGTAATGGGTTAATTTACTCTACTAAATAGATCTAATATCTGCAACAAATACTACAGCTTTTCACAAATAAATCATCAGTAACATTAAACAAAATATTTTTAGTTAAAAAGATTAGACATATTGAATGGTCTTTGTAATTGCCTTCTACCTTGACAGCTTCTTTGGAAACGAAATTATTCCTTTTTGTCTAAAGAGACTACGAAGGGAATTGTTCAAGGGGGCCGTTTTAGTTTTCGGGTTGTTGGAAAGTCGAAATGACATTCCTTTTCACTAAAGTAACAACTGTTTTAGACAGATCCTTTCATGCATTGTCAGAAACTCTAGTTGAAATTAAAACTGAATACTTATTTTGTTACAGAACATGCACAAATCATTGAATTTATTTTCTTTTAAATTTAAGTTTCCATTCTCTTTACTCTACAATACAGTTACAGAAGATAAAAATACTTACTACAATCAATTCAACTTATTGCAGTTATTTTTGAAGTATTTGATTAAAATAGTATGGTAATGATCGAGCATGTTCATTATTTGAACTAATGTAAGTTGAATAGATTTTAAAGGTATTTTAGATTAAAATGATGTCGTAAAAAACATTTGCTTCAAGAAACAAATTTTGTTATAATTTGGAATTCTAACCAACATTTGATACCTTATGAACATTTGTTTTTAAATTATTCCAGAGAGAAACAATAGATTTGTATACATCCTAGCTGTCTTCAATCGCTTAATAAATTGCATATTTTATCAACTCTAGTTTTGAAGGAAAATTTTATACTTATTTAAATCATATGGGAAGTCAAAAATTGTTCATACGTATACATATAATTAATTCTAAAATTTTCATAGTTTCCACAATCTATTATTTTTATTAAGTTATCGAAGCAAATATCTATTTGTAACAAAGAGGTAATACAATTATTTATTTTTACTCAAAAATATTTTTATGATAAATATTTTAAACATTATTTGTAAAATGTGACATATTTATAAAAGTTGAATTTTTTGTGTAAATATATTTTAGATTTGATTATTGTTAACAAATTTCCACTGGGCATTTTCACAAATGTTAAGGCTAAAACACATGAAATAAAAAAATATATTAATAATTGATAAAGCTTTGAATGAAAACAAGATTTAACAGTTTTAGATTTTTAGTTTATTTTATAAAACCTTAAACAAATTTTAGAAAGAATTAACAGGCTATTTTACTCTGTCCCTTTTTTCCAATTGCTAAGGAAAACAAAAGAGGATTTAAATTGAGTTAATTTTTTAAATAAACAATTTAAAAACTGCATCTTTAGCATAGGACAATATCAGTGTGTCCCTTGAGTAATTTAATGCAAAACAAAAAACTTAATTAAAAATCAAATTTAAAAGCATTGTTTCTTTTTCGTCAGAATAGTATCATTCGTATTAATTCAAGCTTACACAACTCATTAAGCTGATTACGCGGAACGAAATTAAAATGCGATTGAAGTGTTTCCCAAAAGTAAGTCTCAAAACACAGTAACTATTTAATTTAGTATTTGTGTCGATCGGTGTTTTTTGTTCTTTTCGGAAGTAAATGCAAATTTAAAGTTAAATTCATGCATTAACTTTGGAAAAAGTTCAGTAGAATCAATCTTTTTATTAAAAAAATTAGTGTGAATAGTTTGCTTAAGTTTTTTTTCGTGTGAAACCGTGGCTAATTATTTTGATTCTTGATACTATTAAATGTTACATTGCAGTACAGGGTGTCTATAAAATAACTTTTTATGTAAAAAGAATCTCAAAAAGCCACTATTTCTCAAAAACAAAGGAGAACAAGAATTTTTAAATTAAAATCAAACTACTAATCTTATTATCACACTACTAATCTTTCTCACAAGTCCAGCTCCTACAAATCCAACGATTCTATATAGTTTTTTTCCTCAAGGGGTAGGTTTATAACTTAAAAGTACAGTTACAACGTGATTTGTGTTTTTCACATCAGATATCACATAGCGCAAAGAAAAAATGGGGGTTAGATTGGGAATTTTCAAAAATATTTTCAATTTAACCGTAACTGGTAACGATTAACTGACCCATCCCATATCATTCTAGTCCGCACCCCTCAAAACATCTTCCACCAACATTTCATTCAATTACGATGAACGATTTGGTTGCTAGAGGCCCCTTGAATCAGGGTCTAAGTTATTTTATGGACACCCTGTAAACATGGGAAAAATATATTTTTGCATACCCAGGAATTAAGTATTAATTAAATTAAAAAAATTAATAACATTTTTTGAAAGCAGACTTGTTGAAACACCCTGTATTTTATACAATTATTACGTGAAATATTAAAACTAATTTCTATATCAGATTACACATGTGTTACTTCCTTCAGCCCGGAAAAGCTATACTTTTTTTAGAGAAATTTATAAACTTCACAAAAAACTAGAACTTCCACGTAATATCACATAAACCCATTTATTCCGTTTACAAGCTGAATGCTCATACTTAATAGACCGACAGCTCTTATCCACTTTCATGTAGGGGGGCTGTCATCATGAACGTATAGTATATGCAACGGCTTATTTCGAATTCAGTGGGCTGTTTACCCGGCGGCGAGTGATCAAAGATCACTTTGCACATCATCACTTTCGCGTCAAACCCTGTCACTTTCCGCAATTGGGTCGCAAACCGAGAACTGTGATAACGGAATACATGGATTCGCCCTCGGTCATCCTTTAACTACTAAACCACGGTTTAATCTGGAGTGGGTCGTTACTGGGTTTCCCATTGTTTGGAGCGCGACGGGGAAGGAAAATTGGAAGGTTTTACTTTAAGGCAGAAGCATTCGTTGTAATTGTCGGCGCATATGTTTTAGAGTGTATGAAAAGTTTCACTTTCATAGTGAAACTATTTATCAGTTTTATGTTCCGGGGATTTTCATTTGCTTTAAAAAATCTAAATGGTTTGTTAACATGAGAATAAAATGAAACGCTTGAATCTCCTATAACAGAGATTCTTAACCTCCCTACCCTCTAGAAAAAATAGTCACATATTCCTCTCGTGGGGTCTAATAGTACCCCATGCGTAAAACCTGCCTATGACTCTAATAAAGGGTAAAAATACCTTAAATGGAAAACAATTATTATTTTTGACTTCTAAAAATATGCTTCAGAATAATTTATCCAATTTTTTTGGTATTTTTCTCATTTTTTTCTCCTTTTACGGAGTTATTGGGTTTCTTTTGATACACGTTTTTTTATAACACCTGGACCTTCAAATAAGAATTAAATTACAGAAATGAACCACAATGAAGTTGTTTTACTTAAAATATTTATAATCACACTGTTTACATATATCACACTGTCACATATTAATCACACTGTATATTAATCACACTGTCACAAAGAAGTATACTAGTTGATACATCCGGCCTTGCACGGATAGAATTTAGTAGTTTATTTTAAACGATTTATGGGGGAAGTTGTACATCTTTTCTATTCTGCATTATCACGTACCTGTCACCCCAGATTAATTTATTTAGTATTATGAAGCATGTAAAATGTGGATTCTCCTTTTTAAAATTTGAATAATACAAAAAATGATCGGTTCAGATTTGTTAATGAAATCAGTATCTCGCTTGTTTTATGTAAGTTTTAACGCAAAATTGGTTTTCTTTCTTGATAATTCTTCGGAATCACATTCTGGACTTCAGTAAATACTCATAAATACTTGAAAGCATTCTTATTTTTTCAAGAAAACTGAATATAAAAACCTATTTACAAGCAGCCATGAATTTATATTGTTTTTGTAAAGAATGTGTTCAACAGGAAGTCATGTCGACAGTGTCTGAGTTTTTTTTGCTGCAACTGTTAGATACTCAAAATATTTCTATAAATAGAATATTTTTCTTAGAATATGAATGAAAAATTTAAGAAATAGCGAGTAATTCAATATATTTAGCCGCAATCTTCTTTTTGTAAAAAAAATGACAATTTCAACGGAAATGTCTTTCTAATACTTCTCCAAACGTTCTAAACAAACATAAAAACCTTTTTTATCTATAATATGACAAAAAATAAAATATTAATTTTTATTTGATATTTTTTACCTCCATTCATGCCTGGGGTCTCAGGAGACCCCAGACGGGGAATATGTGACTAATTCTCCCAAGACACTTAAAAATTGAATAAGAACTCCAAAATTTTTACCCATTGTAAAACTTTGCATAATGAAGGAATACTAGCATTGAAAATTGTCAAAACAAAAATACATGGGAGATATCAAGCGTCAAAGTGCGTCTGGGGTCTAAATAGACCCCATGCGGGGTAGGAAGGTTAAACTGTGGTCAGCAGACCCCCGGGGGTCAGCAATGCCTTTCTAGGGGGTCTGCGAGTAACCTTTGGGAACCTTTGAGTGTTTTCCAAATATTTTCAAAATGATAAGTTTCAAGGGGCAAATTTCAAAAAATTAACACAATGTGGAAAATTTGGGGGTACCTTAGGAATAAGGTTGGGTTGATCCCCCTTGAAACAAGTTCGGTTATTTCTCTGAGTGATCAAAATCTTGGGGGCCTAGATGTCTGGCAGTTACATATAGGGGGGCCGCGGCGAACGAAAGTTTATAAGAACCGCTGTCCTATAATGTTCACTAAAATAGCATTCTTACATACAAAGTTTATGGTTTTTATGTGATTCAACTTTGTTTCAATATTTTTAATACTGAAAATGTGAGTCATGCAAAAATTTGAATCCATCATCCTGTTTTAAATTTACAAATTCACTTATTTATAATTGAAAATATCGAAATGTAAGGTATTGTAATTTTAACGATTGGTCTGTATGTTATATTTATTAATTTGTACCTCAGATCTGAATGCCAATCTTTCAGGTTCCATTCTTCTATCACTCTTGTTTCGTTAGATATAATTTTTTTAATGTTCATACAAATTTTGTAAAGCTTTTTTCCCTGCATTTTAAAACAGCCAATAACTCTAGAACTATACAACTTAAAAACCTGAAATCAGTCCCAATTTGTTCGTAAAATTTTTGTCTTTGATTTGGAGTGCATCATGATCATCATTTTCAAATTTTTTTTTAAATTAAAAAAAAAGTGAAAAAAATTTTATAAAAAAAATTAAAAAAATTTCTTTTGAAAAAATAATAATAGTCTTTTAACTCTTAAAATGAACATTACTACCAAATTTTAAGTTGAAAATAAAATTTAATCATGTTTAAAAAAATAAAAATTATCGAAAATTTGTCTAGTCCCAAAACTATCCCTATAATTATACAGCAAGAGCGATTCACTCACATAAAATTCATAAACTCGCTTGAGGGTGTTCATATGACTTTAAACATGTAAAAAATGTCACATAAATGTCTGAAAATACGACAATTAACAGATTCTGTACAAAACCTTACAGAGCTAATTTTCAACTTTAAGTTAATTCAATTTGCATGCATTACTCCTGAAAATTCCTAAGAATTATGTGTATATGTAATTGTTTTTACTTTTAGCTTTTCAAACCAAAATAAATTTAAAGTTTTAGAAAATAAAATATTGGATATTAACACATTTCTAAGGAATATTCAGGTAAAATTCATGCAAATTGAATTCAATTATAGAGTTGGGAACTAGCACTGTAATATTTTGAACCGAATCTGTTAATTGTCTTATTTTCTGAAATATATGTGACATTTTTTACATGTTTTAAGTCATATGAACACCATCAAGTGATTTGATAAATTTTCCATGGGTGAATCGCTCTTGGTGTATAATTTTAGGGAATGTTTAGGAAGTTGACTAAATTACGGTTATTTAAATTTTTTTATACATGATTAAATTTTATTTTCAACTTGAAATTGGGTAGTTATGTTCATTTTAAGGGTTAAAAGGCTATTAATATTTTTTCAAAAGAAAATTTTTTTAAATTTTTATTCACTTTTTTCAAATTTTTAAAAAACTTTTTGGAAATGATGATCATGATGCACACCAAATCAACGACAAAAAGTTTACGAATAAAATGGGGCTGATTCAGGTATTTAAGTTGTGTAGTTCTAGAGTTATTAGCTGTTTAAAAATGCAGAGAAAACAACTTTACAAAATTTGTATGAACATTAAAAAAATTATATCTAACGAAACAAGAGTGATTGAAGAATGGAACCCGAAAGATAATGTCTATAACTATATTAGTTCCACATAAAAAATCATGAAAAATATTTGATAGTTTAAACTTTGATTTGGTTAAAAAAATAATCGCAAAAATGAAGTTTGTTCATATTTTGTCAAACTTAGGGGCCTATGCGCGATCAGAAGATATTAACCGATTTTGAAAATTTTTTTTTCTCTTTGTCTATATAATTCGCAACTTTTCCGCGCTATTACAACCTCGAAATAAAAAAAAGTGTTTTTTCGGCCCACCCTAGTGTATATGGATAAATTAGCCGGAAAAGATACAGTCATTTCTCCTATTTTTATGTATAAAAAATTATGGTAAGCGTAATAATTGAAGAACACTATCGAAGGATCAATTCAGTTACACATCAATACCTATCCAATTTATCCCTTGTAATAATCCAAAACTCGAGTTTTGATATTATCCAAATAGCACTAGGACTTGCTGAAGGATGAGCTGAAAAATCAAGAAAAAATCACATTTTTTTACTTTTGTAATTTAAATACCAGAAGGAAGTTTTTACATATTATCCCATGCATTTTTTGGTGGATTTAACTAACTGGGAATGCCAGCTTAATTAACATCCCGTACCTAAAGAAAAAATGAACATATTAAGGTAATTGCCATCAGGCATTCATCAATTTCTGTGCATAATATAAACCGTTTATTTGTCTATTTCAGATGCTACAGGCAGTATTCCTCCTAGAATAACGAGTGGAAGACCGGGCGTTGTAATTCGAGAAGGAGAAAATGCTGAGCTGCCGTGTACTGCTCAAGGGTACCCTGTGCCGCAGTACACCTGGTACCACAAAGAAAACAACAGGTTGATACCGATGATGATGAGCGAACGCATGCTGCTGGTGAATGGGAGTTTGTTTATAGAACGGGCGAGGGCTCAAGACTCCGGGAAGTACGTCTGTTCTGTCAACAACAGCGTTGGGGAAGAAAGAGTTGAAACTGAGCTTACTGTTTACGGTGAGTATATACAGGGTGTATCTGAAATGGTGCAACAAACTTTCAGGGATGAAAGTAGACAACTAGGCGAGTCAGAATCACATAGGATTTGGGGGTCCCACACCAAATCCCAGGGAGTTAAAAATGAAGCGACACCCCAAAAAATCATTTCAACTATGATCTTTCAGATTATCAAATCAAAAGAAAGGATTTCGAAATACAAAATAAGATTTTGGCAGAGTTTTCGCATTTTTTGTGGTTTTTTAACTTTTTTCATAATAAAACCAATTTTCAAGTGAAGACTTTTGAGATAATTTTAAAGATCATGTTAAACCACAATTTTTGAGACCATAATTAATTTTTTACCAATAGTAGTTCTTCTACAAATTGAATTTTCCAATGATTGTTTTGGGGTGTCGCTCCATTTTTAACTCCCTGGGATTTGGTCTGGGACCCCCAAATCCAATGTGATTCTGACTCGTCTAGGTGTTTACTATCATCCCTGAAAGTTTGTTGCACCATTTCAGATACACCCTGTATGTATAGTAGGGCTGTCCGTAAAGTAAGTTTACCTATGAGCTGCAGACGCTAGGAACGCTGTTACGAGGCATTTGACCATACTGGTGTGTACCTTGGCTCATTTTCTACAAATCTCAGCCCCGGCAATCTATCTGTGACTACTATTATATGTTTGGCAGCTATTAGAGATGGAGCTTACACTCGCTTCTCCCGCCTAGAGAGCCTGTATATGAGAGAGGCGACAACCCGGTATAGCACGCTGATTGGTCAACAGCGTTTTCTGTTCACCGCAGGTTTCCCTTCATAGGATTAGCATGGGAGCGAAAGAAGCGGCATGATACAGTTTGGACAGAATTGGAGATTTGGACAGTTTTAACTGCGCGCAAGGATGCGCAGAGACTTTTCAGCGAGTTGTCGTCTCTCTCTCGTATACAGGCTCTATACTCCCGCCACGTTCTGAGATTGTGAGCGAAAAATATGGCGGCAGTGGACATTCATTCCAATATGTGTGAAATCTACGAAAAAAGTGTATGAGCAAAAAAAAAAGGGGCGGAAATGGTTCAGATAATTCAAAAACGGGCGAAAAGACGCCCAAGACGACGAACGCCTATGGGGGAAAGGCAACGCAGGTTGGCGTGAGGAGCGAGTGGAAGCTCCATCTCTAACCGCTGCCATACCCATAATAATCATCGCAGGTCATTACGGGGATTTGTAGAAAAGAAGCCAAGGTACACCAGTATGGTCAAATCTAACGTAACAGCGTTTCTAGCGTCTGCAGCTCATAAGGAAACTTACTTTACGGACAGCCCATGTATAAAGAGTCTGAAATTTATATTTTAATTTGGAAAATTTAAGAAAACCGCAAGTTTAGTGATAAGATTTAAGGGGACTCAGTACCAGAATTTGGTCAAAATTCAGAATTTGAGATTTTGCAATAAAAATGAAGATAATACCTTTAGAATTAGTCCTACCAAGTTTCATAATGATACGGGGATTTTAAGTGGGAAAAGTTTGAGATTTATGAAGCCTAGATAGTGTTAAGAAGCCTAGTTTTCAATCTTTAAACGGCTTTTTCTCAAAACAAGGTTTTTAATGTTTAAAATCACAAGTCTTTTTCTAATCATCCAAACCCCTTCAAACTTTGTAGTCATTATGAGTAACACCTGTTTAACATCTTCAGCCATGGATTTTATAATATATTTATTAGATTTTTTACGGAGCCGTAAAGTGGAAACTTAGGATATTTATCGAAAAAAAATGCAAAATTTCAGAGTTTTTCTTATTTTTCAGAAACTTTTATAGATAATCAAATTTCCATTCCAACAAGTGTTTATATATGTTTGATTTATGTTAAGACAAAAAATCAAATCAAAAGAACGTATATTAAGGGAGGAGTATCAATTTAAATTTAGGGTAATTTTGGGCATTGTTTTGAAGTTTTTTGTAATTTTTTTAAATAAATTTCTGAACTCGCTTTTTGGGTTAAATATGAATTAGTATGAAGTAAATACATAAATAATCAAGCTGACAGATAATAAAATCCTGTTATTAGAGAAAAAAATTTCTCAATTTAAAACTAAATTAAAAATTTTAAATAATCAAACAAGCCTTAGGAGCGTGCGCTAAAAGCAGCATCGTCCCATAAAGTTATTACACAGAGTTGATTTAAAAAGAAGCAAAGTAAAATGAAATGCCCCGGAAGAACCTCTCATCAGGTCCTCTAAGTACCGGGTCATGTACTCAAAAGTCCTCTATGTACCGGGAGATCCGTGCCCCCTGATGAGAGGGTCTTCCGGTGCATTTCATTTTACTTTTCTTCTTTTTAATCAACTCTGACCAGAGAAAATTTTCTTTTTTTTCTTGTCTTGTCTTGTTAAATTATAATCATACAAATTATTATAATACCTTAATTAATAATTATTTTAATTATATTAATTTATAGATAGTGTATTAAAATAATATTCATTATAACTTTATAACTAAAGCTCTCCACGAAATAAACCATGCTTTTTTATTACCATTACAATCCAAAATGAATTCTTACATGAAAATATTTCGTTTTATACATCTAATAAGAATCAACAAAACAATTTTTAGGCTAAAAAAAGGTTCATAAGCTCTCGACAAATATTAGCCTTAAAGTTAGTATTAAAGTAGAGAGTCTATCATTTTAAGATTAAAAGATATATAAAGTTCATACAGAAAAATATACAGAGTATTTTTCAACAAGTCCGACCAAGATTTGCAGAACCAAATATCTTGCATGGAGTTGATAAAAATGTCTAAGGAACTGTACTTCTAAAACCAATATTTTCCCAGAAAATTGTGTGGGGAAAATAATATCTTAAGCCATATCCGGTTTACTCAAAAAAGGTTTGTGAAAGAAATAAGCGTAGTGATTCGGATATGTTCGCAAACTAGGATGCTGAAAATATCCGCAGCGCATGCATTCCCGTGTTTGGAAACACGGAATAATAAAGTTTTCATACACTGAGAGAAATGACAGTTTCAAATTTGAGTAAATCGATGTTCTCATTTTGTATGAAACTTTTTGTTTCAAATATGAAGACCCAATGCTTTCAATTTTGAAACCCCAGACATACTCAGTTTCAAACAATTTAATAGTCACCACTCAAATTTTGATTATTTTTAGTTCATATTTGAGAGTTTAAATATGTTTTGCAATATATCGAAAGTAACATTAAGTTGGTGTGATGACGTGCATCATATCACAACGTTGTGACGTCGCACTCAACTTACTGGCCTACTTCCCACGTCATAGTAACAGCTATATGGTCATTAGGGTGGGTGAAAAATATTTTTTTTACATTTTTCCAGGGGAACAGCGACAAAAGGGTGCCAAATGGTCTGAAACTATAACATGTATAAAGTATTATTTGATTATAACACTTTTTGCCTCCAGATTGGCCACACAGTTTCGATTAATATAGTAATTTCATGTAAAAATGGACAAACGAAAATCAAGCTTTTATCTCAATTGCACAAATCCGTCATGAATATAAGTGTGCACAATGGTATAAAAATCATCATTGAAGACTATAAAATAATTATAAATGAAACCAGAATTGAAATACTTGAGTTGTAATACAACATATTTTGAAATATCTCAATGGTTAGAACTGTCAATCAAAAATTTTTTGCTGGAATCATTAAAATGTACGAAACCTTTATTGTCGGTTGATTAGAATGGTAAAAACAAATGGTCAGAAGGTGGGTACCTTTTTTGGGTTATAGGTTTCAACCCCAAGGAAAACATTTGGATAGTAGTTTAATTAAAAGTTGGAATTTCCTTGAAATTTCTTGGTATATTAGGAATAGTCCCTCCCAAGTGTCCCCATATGATTCCCTAATGTTCAAAACTAAATTACAACCACATTTTAAGAGTCACATTTTGAAATATTTTCTTAACAAGAGCGGTAGATCCCAGTGTTCAGCTTAAAGCTCAGTATTATCCCCTAAGTTTTTAAATAAGTTACATTACTTTTCAAAACTTACTTGTAATTAATTATCCTTAACAGTTAAATTTGCGATATTTTAACTTTTATGAACGCATAAGGGACATTTTGAGTCAATCCTCATAGAAGTATAATTTCATGGGCCTGGGTCTATTGCTATAGCAAACAATTTGGTAAATCATGACTGAGCGAATCATAACTGATATTGCCTATGAGCGAACTATACATTCGACAATTGTTTCAACATATTTTTGCGATCATATTTGGATCGCAAGCCAACCAGTGAAAAATAACTGTCCGATGAATTTCGAAAGCGCGGCATATTTATGAAAAATACAACTGTTTCTATTTTGAAAAATTAAAAATACCGTTTTATACTGACCAAACTTGAGGGAGAATGTATTTGAACTACCCATATTTAAAATTTGTACCACTGACAATCCACTGTTTGTTGGCAAAAAAGTGATTCATATTCTACGGATCTTGTTAATATGATAGCATATTATATTGCCACTTTGGCAGTTGTTTACATATTTTTGTTCTATCTGAGGCCAATCCGGAGGCAAAAAGAGTTATTATAATGGAATAATATTTAACACATGTTAGTTTGAGACCATTTGACACCCTTTTCTTGCTGTGCCCTATAGAATTTGTAAATTTTTTTTCGCCATAGGAAAATGACCCACCCTAATGGTCATCAACTGTAACACATTGCACCCTCTTTAAAAGAATGTCATGGACGAATTAAAAAATGAGTAAACGATGCTTTATTTTTGAGTATCTGCACATTTTCAAAAATGGGCATGTTTTCAAATCTGAGTAAATTTGGATCGGAGCCTGTTTGAGTGCGTGACACTCATATTTGAGTAACTTTTACTCATTTTTGAGACTGTCGTTTTAAGAGTGTAGGATGTGGAGTATCACATTTTAAAATTATAACTTTATGTACTCCACCCTAAGTATCTATTGGTACAGAGTTGGGAAGGGCTTGTTGAAACTGAAACAACATGCATTGTATTACCCGCAGTACCAAATGATTTAAAAGTAAAGTGGAATGAAAAATGCCTTACAAACATCCAACAGTTATCATCCCCATTACACGCATAAGCCCAAAACAGCTTTAACTCATTATACCATTTCCAGGCAACATGTCGGTCTCCTTGCGCCCTCCTCAACTGACCACGGAGTCCGGTCGGCCGGTCAATTTAAACTGCAGCGTCCAGGGCTACCCGGTGCATTCGATCACCTGGTTCAAGGACACTCGGCATCTGGTGACCAGCAACCGAGTTCGCTTGATTGCCAATCAGGTGCTGCACATCACGTCAGTCCTCAGGGAAGACCAGGGAATGTACCAGTGCTTTGTTTACGGCAGCCTGCAGTCCATGCAGAGTGCTTCGCAAATTATACTCTCAGGTAAGGATAGTGGTTTGTTTGTTAGGTGGGTGGGTTCTGGGGGTTGTTTGGTATCAATTGGGTGTCCTGAAAATTTAAGTGAGGATGGTTCATATAGATTCGGTTTTAAGTAATTTAAATGTACTGTTGAACTTAACTATCGGAATTTAAAAATTTTATAACAGATATCTGTGTGTAAAACTGACACATCCTTAATTGAATTATATCTATCTAAATACTATAAATTAAAGGTACATTGCATCGATACGAGACTATTTTATTAGTTTTTGTATTGCCAGTATACCTATCTGCATTTTAATTTCTTTTAAAAGATAACCATGCATATGCAAAAAAACATTTTAAAAATATGTCAATTAGAGTTAAATTCTATAAAAAAAACTGAGTACAAACAAAACATCTTGGATACTTAATAATAACAAATTCATGTTAAAACTCTCCATCGAGATACACTTAAAAGTTATGGTATTATCAATTTGTTAGATATATTCAATAATAACTCACTTATGAGTAATTTCTTTTATTTATAAATTCCCTTTATATTTCATTACCTGAAATAAAAATGAAATATTTTATTTTAATATTAATGACATTTAATATTAAAGTGAAAAAAGTGTCAAAAAACGAAGCATTCCTTAAATCTTGTCTTCAACCAGGATACTTTTCTTTAATTTAATTTCACTTTTGAATAACATTTTTAGTGCTTGTTTTCAACTTCATTTTACTTTTAGTCTTCCCAAACCAAAATTACTTCCCTTTCAAAATCGAAACAAAATATGAAATCGCAATATTTATTCATGCTGCGCAACTGTTTAATTTAAAATGAACACGTTATTCAAAACAATATGCATCGACGGGAAAACGTATCATTCTGATAATTAGCACAAAACGCACCACCTGATAAACAAAAGCCATTTCTCTTTTAACCTTAGCCCATGTAAAGCCCCAGAAAATGCTAGCTTCATTGTTTCCAAAAAGGGATTAAACTCCCTACTCTGTATACCGAAATAAGAAATCAACTGGGGGATTTTGAATTTGTCTGCTCCTAGAAACATTCAGCGCAAGAGCGTTAATTCTTTCTTTGTACACGTATCAATAGTGCCCAACCCCCAATAAAAAATGACTCGAGTTTTAATTTGAACGTGGTAAACATCTATATGTATAATATATGTATAAGAGTAGTTAATTAGAGGTGTGTATAAGAGATTTTAATCCCTATAAAGCTAAAGTTTTTTTAAGTCGAAAAGCTCCGTTCGTAAAAAAAATCACGGTTCACATAATTATGGAGTTATCTCCTCTAATTAGAGAGGTTTGTGGAAGAGAATTGAAATCAGCTTTATGCGAGAGAAGGGATTAAGGTATGTTACTATTTCTTGCTAACAAGAGTTGACGTAGGATTACTGACTGTTTCTTTCTCCGAAACGAATATTCAAGGTGGAATTGGATCTCTTTGGAATGATGTTTCCTTTTGTAGGGTTTTTTTGGGTTTAGGACAGCATTGTTATTTAATTTCCTCCCACTGCTTGTTCTGAAGGTTCGTTATGGCGGTATTTGCTGAATCGGTTTATAGTTTAATCTGATTTGCGGCGTATGGTATGGTGCGTTTTGGATAGAAACACTCTAAAAAATAGGGGTTTTATTTTATGGTAGAAGTAGAGAGTATTGTTTTTTTTTGTTGCGTGCACGGTTGGGTAACTCAAATTTAATGCCAAAAATGAACTATTCTTAAATTGATTTTTTGGATATAATTTAAGATGCTCAGTTTTTTTCATCCGTGTGTATGCGGATCATTTTCGTTCCAAAAGCTAATTGATGAGATTATTAGTTCTAGAGTTATTCAATGTCAAAATCGAAATTATTTTTTTTCTGAGAGTTCGCCCCCGTCAAAATCTATTAAAAGCAGAAATATGATTTTTTGCAGACACGTACTCTAAGGTATGAAGTTTTTTTGCACCTCGTTGCTCTTTTTTTAAGTATGAAATAAATAACTAATTACTTGTTATTTTCTAAGAGTCAATGCTCCAAAACTATGAAAATTCTGCTAAAAGGTATTCATAAAAATATACTTTTTTAAAATATTTAGAAGTTTGAATAAAAATATGTCCACAATTTAATCCTCAAACAACTACTCTAAATGTTTTTTATTAGATACAAATAAACTTTTTGCAAGATTGCAAGCTTAAGACACGTATATTAAAGCCCTGGATAGCAAAGTTTAACTAGCAGCAGCAAAAAGCTTAGATAGCAAAAATAACGTAGCTTCATTCAGGGCTTTAACTAATATGTGCTGGAAACTAAAAAATCTGGTATTTCAAAAACTAGTAATGGAATACAGGTGTTTTAAATTTTTAAAAATTCACCTCGAAAACCATTCAAATAATCGCTTTAAAGAATTTAATTCTAATTTTTTCTTAGATTTTAGCAGACAGCATGTATTATACTACAATATAAATAGTCAACTCATAAAATTTAATTAGTATATTTTAAGTACTTTAAATGAAATCTCTGTTATCGTGATCAAAAATATACGAAAGTCCTTAAAAAATTAAAGCTTAAAATAGTGTAAAAGTGTATTCATATTATAAAACGAGACACTAATAAACTCTTTTTATATGAGTTGCACCTTCCTTAATTTCAAATTTAAAATAAAATAAAATCTAATATAATAAAAGTCAATGTGGCGGCGTGTGTGTGTGTGTGGTTGCGTATATTTGTCTTCTATACAAATCCACAGTTTTCTTCCGATCGGCACCAAACTTGGTATACCTACGTAAAAGAATCCCCAAAAAACATAGGCTATGTTTCAAAGTTCTAGAATGACCCCTTGACCCTCTTTTGACCCTTTTTATGGTCATTTTGCTGAAATAGCTTTATTTCTCCTCCAGAAGAGATCTGTTCACCCCATTGTTACAAAAAAAACATAATGCAAAATAACAAGTTTTTAAAAGAAAAATTAGATACAAGTCTAATTAAAAATTATAACTATAATCTAAAAACATAATTAAATGAAATTTAAAATTTTAAAACATGATATTAAGTGTTGTACAAAATATTATTATTTGAGAGTAATTTTTAAATAAAAAATTTCATGGAATAGCATTGTTGTTAAAATAATCTCCATGGAAACGAGGATGAAAAATCAAATGATGATCATATTGTAGCTTTTAAGAAAGTTGGTTAACAGACCAAAAACTAGAGTTAATATTAAAAACCAGAGGAAATATTGTATTTTTGCAGGAATATGTTTTATTTATTAAACTAGGGGGCTCTGCCCCCTGCTCGCTATCGCTCACCAACCCCCGGAATTGCTTCGCAGTTCTTTGAAGATCGCTTCGCGATCTTAGCGAGCAGAGCTCGCTTGTTTCATCTCAACTATCCAGTACAACCTGGAAATTGTCTGCTTATAGTCTATTCATTAAGAATAGGCGCCTGAAACAGGGTAAAAAATGCTCAATAATGCTTAATAACGCTCATCAGACAACTTCAGTGACCGATTGGTTTTACAGTATTTTAACTACTTCTGCTTAGGCTGCCTTGTCATTGCAGAAGAAAATTTTTTCGACGATAAGTGGAATAATAACGCTTCTAATACATTACGTCTCAGGCGCTAATTTTAAATGAACAGAGTATAGTTAATGATCATTCAATATCGAAACTTTTTATCTCTCAAACTTTTCAATAATTTAATTCGGATCATTACCACGAAAGTATCAAAATAAAACTATTACTGAAATATTCCTTTTTAAGTTATCAATAGTTTAATGGATAGAGGGCTACCGCCCCTTGCTCGCTTACGCTCACCAACCCCCGTAACTGCTATGCAGCTCTTTACAGATCGCTTCGCGATCTGTAATATTTGCAATCGATCTTTAGCAGAGTGAAACAAACTTCCCGAAAATTATCTTCCTTTCATCAGCACAAATAACACTCCATAAAGTTAAACTATTTATTTCTCTAGTGGTTCAAAAAATATCGTAAAATAAAAAGTATCTTTAAAATATTATTAACCAAGTCTATACTATATCGCTAGCAAACTTAGAGAAAAAATGTGCACATCAAAACTTTTAAATTTACATATCCGTGCTCGCGACAATCTAGTGAACAGGCAAATATAAAATATAAAAAAATTAAACACGTCTGATAAAGACCTACTAAAACTATGAAAAAAATAAAACTTTGATGCTTAATAATTCCAAAACTAATTAGAATTTTTTAAAGAACTAAACGCCAATCTCTTTCTAAAAAATAATAATATAAGTGTTTAAAAAATCATATTGATGCCGTGATTAGTTTTCATTTTGGATAGAAAAAAACGAAAAAGTGTCAAAAATTTCGAAAATTAAAAAATTAATTACTCTAAACCAAATTCGAAATTCGAAAAAAGGGCGACGTAGTGCACATCTTCATACTTCAGAGTATTAGGCTGCAAAAAATCATAGTTCTGCTGCTAATAGATTTCGCTGAACTGGATTACGCGGCGAAAAAAGAAAAACTTCAACTTTGACCTTAAAAATACCCCAGTACTAATTATCACATCAGTTAGCTTTTTGTTCGAGAATGTGCCCCAAATATTCCTCTACAAACATTTCAAATTTCATAAATTTCTATCAAGTAGTTTTTGCGATAGCAGAGTTCAAAGAGTTGAAAAATTAAATTTCCTGAAACAGCGGCGGCGGCAGCGGCGGCGGCGGCGGCAGCGGTGACAGTAACTTTTTTTTAATATAGAGAGATTTTATACCAAAGATATAATAAAATCATGAAAATACGATTAATTAAGAGCTCTGATTGAGCATTTTAAGTGATTTTGGAAAGGTTTTTTTTATTTTGATTGGTTTTTTATGGCACATGATCCACGTCAGGATATGATTTTGGGAAGAATATTTTTCTAATATTTTATTGTTTTTTATGGGAATCATGTGGTAAATGCAGAAATCGTTCAGGATTTAAAATGCTTGATTCGACACCTTTCACTCATCAAAATATAGGCACAGATCCAGCACGCCTCCAAGAGGGGGGCACTTTTCCAGACAAGATTCCCATTGGGGTATAGGGGTCCTCCCCCAGAAAAAATTAGAAATTCGACGTGTAAAAGTAGGGTTTAAACTCGCGTTTTTAGAAAAGTTTTGAGTCTAAGGGGGGCACTTTTCAACAGTATTATCTTTACTTTTTCACCCAAAATGTTAAAATATTGAGGATTTACTAAAAATTATCACTGAAGATCCTCTGGTGGTACTAATGGGAGGTATGGGGGTCCTCCACCAGAAAAAAAATTGGAAAATTAGACCAGTAAAAGTAGGGTTTTACTCCTTTTGACAACCTTTTTGGGTCCCCAAGGGGGGGGGTGCTGTCCAGAGTGCTACCCCCTGGAAGGTAGAAATGAATGATTGATTTAAAAATTTTAAAGAAAAAATCTCCATCTTCACCCGTGCAAGGCCGGGCATATCAGCTAGTTATACATAAAATTCGATTTTTTTAGACTATAATGACGATTTTAACCAAGTCAGTTACCCAAGTTTTTTCTTTTACATCTTAAGGAAGTACAGTACTAAAAAACGAATTCTAGCAGGTAACAGTTTACCCTATTTCCCCTAAATTACCACCTGAAAAGAAACACAGAGGAGAAAATAATTCATATTTTAAAAAAGTAATTGAAAAGCCTTTATTTTTCGTGCAAGGTCTGGTATATCAGCTAGTAGATAAAGGTCGGACAAAGTCGGGACCCAAACTTTATTCTTTGAATATTATTTTTATGCTTAATCAAAACAGTCAAAATTGGTGCTAATACGGTAAATTAGTTCCTTATCAAGGAAATTTTTAAATTAATCATAAATAATAGCAATATTGGTCAAAAATGCACATTTTTAAGACGAGTAAAAATCCCGGTTTTATACAACCAGATTGGAAAAAACCGGGGAACTGGATAGAATAATCAAATAACGTATTAACTTCTAAAAAATTGTTTATTGCAAGAAAACTTACATGGTGTGACATAATAAGCTTCTAGGATTTCAATTTATATAAAATTTTCATCAAAGATAAAATCGGTGCTAATAAGGTAAATTGGTTCCTTATCAAGAAAGAAATTATAAATTAATCATAAATAATAGCAATATTGGTCATAAATGCATATTTTTAAGATGAGTAAAAAATCCCGTATTTATCCAACCAGATAGGACAAAACCGGGAAATGGATAGAATAACCAAAGTAACATAATAATCTTCGAAAAAAACATTGTTTATTGTAATAAAACTTACATGGTGTGACATAATAAGCTTCTAGAATTTCAAATGATATAAAATTTTCATCAAATAACAATTTAGTTTAAGCTCTAAGGGTTACATGTTTTAAGAGCAAAATTTCAAGTTTGATCTTGTTCATCAATTCATGTGCCCAACCTTTTCTGTGAAAGCACTGTATCCAAATCTCCCAATATTAAGAATGTTCATATAAGCAAAAGATGCAAGCTTTATCCCAATTCATCCGTATCCCAGTTTTGTCCGATCGCTCCTAATCAAGAAATTTTATCTTTATATCTCTCCAAATCAATGAATAAAGCGCAAATCCCGGTTTTGTCCACCTCTCCCCTTCTTTAGCCCGTGCAAATAAAATTGGCAGCTCATCGCCATGGCAAAACGGCGTGGCAGTGCTACAGAAGTGCATTGTGACTAGTGGGAAGCGACTTGCAGTGAGAGAGATAGAGATAGACAGAGAGCCGCCTATTTTATTCACACTAAGTCCGCCACTTTTCTTTGTTTAAATTTCATGCTAAGATACTCAAAAATAAACACTATTGTTGAAATGGACAACCCAATAGCAAGCATTAAAAATGCCCCACTAACTTCACTCATTGATAAGGTTTGAACCGGATCTTCCGATTCTTGGTGAGAAGATGAGTTTAGCCACATTTTAAAGAAATGATCTCTTACAAACTTATCAAGCAACCCAGCTTGCTGAGTTCTAGTAATAATTGCATCCAGTTTCTTTCTCAGTCTAGGAAAGTATTTGTGTACTTCCATTGCACAAAAAAAGTGTGAACTTCTTCTGATTGATACTTCCTCAAAAAAGGTTTCATTCCAAAATTTAACTTATTGTGAAAAGAGGAACCAAAATGCGCAACACGAGGCTCATATTTTACACTGAACATATCTGGTGTGTCGTAGAACCAGTCATTTTTCTCTATTTCTTCATAAATATATTTAACGTCTGCATTTGATGAAGTTGACAAACATTTAGTAACATAATAATCTTTGCCAGCAGTAAAAGCCTTGTATTCACCTTTTCGAATAGCTTCCGATAAATGGTGGAAGTTTTTAAGGGGGATTTCCATAATCGGGACAAATAAACATGAAAGTATCATAGAGGAGTAGGAAAGGTAGATAACCATTGTCGCGAACCACCAAGCTATTGTGAAAATCCCTTGGGAATATCCTTTTGTTCTATGAATAACTGACTGCGCCAGAAAATTTCCGAACATATTGAGCCAGGTTTTTAAAAACATGAACTTTTAAGATCACTCCAAAAACGACCGGTACCACTAAAATAACAGTAGCAATCAGAGCCCACGTTGTTTTATCAAATGAGTACAGGTACGCATAAATTCTCGGTTGCATTTGTGGTAAGTTGGTTGCGAAGTTTACACTGAAATAAATGTGAGGATGAGTGTAGTCGATCCATTTCGAGTTTTTAAAGCTCATTGCATTGGATGATAAGGCAATATGGGCTGTCTCATTTCGAAAACGCATTTTTCTTATACCCTTGAACCTGTATCTTCCGATGGCCAATTCTTTTTCGGAGTATAATTTGTACTTCATTCCTAAGACATCCATTATTACTGTAAAAAACAGCGCTTCTATTCCAATAGGAGGTCCCTCTTTTGGGACCGTGAAAAGATAGTTTAGTTCAATAAGCAACGATTAAAGACATTTCGACAATATTTTAGACGACCACTTCACTCACTGGATGTGTTTCATAGCTTTTGAGATGATCGCTGTTTTATACTTCGCACACGTATCGATTCCTCCCACGGTAATGCTATTTTCTTGTTTCAATGTAAATTGCCTCAAAGGCGCTATCTAAAACTGGTAGCTTAAAAGTGCTGTTTTAATATGAATAAATATGGAAAAGGTCCATATTGATCAGTAAATGACAAAAAGTACTAAAATGTTCCATATTTATTTATTTAAAAACGACCGTGTAAATTTCCGTGTTGTTTTGTCCCTTTATTACCAATACACGAAGGAGACACTTCGGGACGTAGGACCACGCCTCCTAGCTCCATCTTACTCCTGCCACTCCCCACTGAAACATCCACCCACTTGTCACTCAAATCATCAGAGGGGAGAAGCTTTCATTAAAACGAAAAATAAAAACATCGAATTTTAAAAAGAGTGGGAAAATTTTCTTTCTTGCCGGATTCAACTACGTAAAGGAAAAGTCTACACCAAGAGAAAAAAAGAGCAGGGCCAATGAAATTAAAATGCAACGCTTGATATAAGTTCCATATCCAATCAGGAATCACTTTCGCTCTTCGCCATCTTCTGATTGGCAGCTAGTGAACTGAGAGAGACATACGTAGATCCATAGAGGTCTCACTTGAGCATGCATCTTTTAATCTGCGGGAGGGGGAATTATAGAGGAAAACTGACACTTCGAATCTTTGTTAAGCTCTTTACTATGTGCCGGTTCTAACAGCCAAGCAATAAAGTTCTTTGGTAAAAGTTTCGTACTCCACGCCAGAAAAGTGCAGAATTTAATAATGATAATAATAACGTTCATTAAAAAAAGGGAAAACATTATAATGAATAAGAAATAAACTTATGAGAAGACGAAACAAAATCATGTTCTGGTGTAATAGAAATTAATTGATTATAAATTCATTGAAAATGAACAGAAAGAAAATAAAAAACTACTAAACACACACACAAGGCTGGAAAGATGCTGGGTTACATCAAATAAAACAAAAACACATTTTGATTCAATAAAAAAATGTAACAAAATAACAGTCGCTTCTTATTTATCCTAAAAATAAAAGTGTCTAAATTTAAAAGCCTAAATTTAAAATAAAATAAAAAATATATCTCACTTAAAAGTCGGATGCTTCTTCGTATTATTTGAGCGTACTTGTGCAAACACCCAGTATAAAAAAACACCATTTTTGAAACCCTTTTTACGGTTGCATGTTTTGAGCAGACGTGCTGTGAGCGGACAAGTAAAAATCGAGATCGAATCGGTAATTAAGTGATTCTGTATGCTATTAGTATAATATTTGCATTAATATTAGCTACTTCAATGCTCTTTAGCAGGAACAAACAATAAAATAAGCAAGCACTCGAACAGAAAATAAAATTTTGAATTTCAACATCAGAGGAACTGTAAAATGTATATGGTAGTTAAGCGGGGATTCCGCCCCCCCCAAAAAAAACACCTGCCCTAACTGTAACCAAACTCGTTTTGGGTGTAATCAGTACCAGTGACGATTCAGAAAAAAGGGGGATCGGTAATATTTAATGTTACACAAAACACGCAAATCACAAAAAGAGCATTAAGATAGCCAATATTAATACCAATATTAACTTACCGATTGGACCTCGATTTTGACTTGTCCGCTCACAACATATCCGCTAACAACACGACACCCTTTTCACAACGATTCTTTCCATCTCTCTCACAGAAGACGCCCCCATCCTCAAACACGTCTTCAGCCGTCAGACGATCCAGCCCGGGGAACGCTTCTCCCTGCGCTGCGTGGCTGCGGGCAACCCCATCCCTCGGGTCACGTGGCTGCTGGACTCCCGATCCATCCCCGAAAACCACCGAGTGCAGTACGGGGACTTCGTGAGCGTGCACACCGAGGTCGTGAGCTTCGTGAACGTGAGCTCGGCGAGATCGGAGGACGGCGGGCTGTACGAGTGCAGAGCGCAGAACGATGCTGGGTCTGTGCTGCACAGGGAGAGAGTGGATGTGATTGGAATGCCTTTCATCAGGAGTATGAGCAATGTCACCGTCGTGGATGGGGATTCGTTGTATTATCATTGTCCGGCGTCGGGGTATCCTCTGCCTGCTATTTCTTGGAGTAAAGGTAAGTAAATGATTGCTAGTGCGTTAATATATCTGATCATAACACCAATTTTCAACGTCATTTGTATGTAATGCATTTGCAAATGGAGAAATGCAGCAAATCTTAAAATTTTAAATATTCAATTTTAATTTATTAAAAATTCTCTCCTGATTCCAAAAATACGCTTGTCTTTCCCCACAAAAATTTTTTAAGGTAATTAGGACATATTTTAATACAGAAAGCTCCTAACAATGTGACGTAACATGTGCCAGTGGAAATGTGGAAAATACCGTTTTCATCGATACACTAGTCTGTAAAAAAACTAGTGCTCATTGTTTCAAAGCGGGATTATAGCAACAAGCGGGAACAAAGCACATTTCACGTCACAAGCTGTTTCAGCTCAGACACAATAGAGACTGTTTTTAATTGAAAATAACTTAAAATTTAGGGCTTTGAAAAGCAAATGAAAAAATTTTTTGGAGGTTTTAGGCCATTCTGAACACATTAAGATTTTAAAAAAATTTGACTGCAGTTATCCATTCGCATATGAGTGGGCTCGTGGTTAAGCGTGCGTCTTAAGTGTTATGATGGACTCAACAAGGCTCCTTCGGGCTTTGATAATCTCCCCTATATCTTTGTGTGGGTAGGTGAGGTCAATTAGTGAGCAAAAGAGGTTCCCCTTCTCTAAGGAAAACCCACAAACCTCACAAAGACATGAGGGAGATTATCAATGCCCCTAATCTCCTCCGAATCCCCGAAGGGTGCATCTAGAGATCGTTTCCCCGTCGATTGTCAAAAGCGAAGGATTTATGAGTAGGGGAAGATCTTTTGTCCGCTAATTCACCTCAGCTAACCACACAAAAGGAAGGGGATATTATCAATGCTCCTAACCTCCCCCGAATTCCCGAAGGAGCGTGGTCGTTTTGTGTGGTTTGCCGAGGTCAATTAGTGGACAAAAGATGCTCCCTTCCTCATAAATCTTTCGCTTTTGACAATCGACGGGTGAAAAATCTTTAGATGCACCCGAAGGATCGTCGTAGTTGGTAACATAAAACTCTAGATGCACGCTAAGGGTGCATCTAGAGATCGTTTCCCCGTTGATTGTCAAAACGAAAGATTTATGAGCAGGGGAACATCTTTGGTCCGCTAATTGACCTCAGCTAACCACACAAAAGGAAGGGGATGTTATCAATGCTTCTAATCTCCCCCGAATGCCCGAAGGAGCGTGGTTGTTTTGTGTGGTTTGCCGAGGTCAATTAGCGGACAAAAGATGCTCCCCTCCTCATAAATCTTTCGCTTTTGACAATCGACGGGTGAAAAATCTTTAGATGCACCCGAAGGATCGTCGTAGTTGGTAACATAAAACTCTAGATGCACGCTAAGGGTGCATCTAGAGATCGTTTCCCCGTTGATTGTCAAAACGAAAGATTTATGAGCAGGGAAACATCTTTGGTCCACTAATTGACCTCAGCTAACCACACAAAAGGAAGGTGATATTATCAATGCTCCTAATCTCCCCCGAATGCCCGAATGAGCCCGGTCGTTTTGTCTGGTTAGCTGAGGTCAATTAGCGGACAAAAGATGTTCCCCTGCTCATAAATCTTTCGTTTTGACAATCAAAGGGAAAACGATCTCTAGATGCACCCTAAGGGGGTCATCGGAAACTTTTATGACCGAGTCGACTCCTTAGGGTGGATCTAAAGATCGTTTCCTCGTTGATTGTCAAAACGAAAGATTTATGACCAGGGGAGCATCTTTTGTCCGCTAATTGACCTAATCTAACCACACAAAAACGACGGGCATTCGGGGGAGATTAGAAGCATTGATAACATCCCCTTCCTTTTGTGTGGTTAGCTGAGGTCAATTAGCGGACTAAAGATGTTCCCCTGCTCATAAATCTTTCGTTTTGACAATCAACGGGGAAACGATCTCTAGATGCACCCTTAAGGAGGAGGAGGGGGATAATAATATCCCCATCTCTTTGTGTGGTTAGGTGACGTCAATTTGCGAACAAAAGTGTTCCCCCTCCTAGACAGAGATTGGCATCTCCTCCGAATGCCCGAAGCTGTCCTCGTCGCTTCGGTGTCACAAAAGTTTTCACTGATCCTAAGGCATCGGCTTTGAGATAGGAGATTTCGTAGTATATTCCCGACACCACTAAAGACCCACCAAATATATGCGGAGTACGTGTTCGGTAAATCTGTGGGTCCAAGAGTTCTGTGGTCGGTCATGGTGCAGTTTACCATGGATCCATGTCGTCTGGAGACTATTTCCCTCCCCTTCAGATACATGACAAAATTGTGGAGGTGGTGATAGATGTGGTGGCATCTATCATCAAGTGGCCTTAGAAACAATACAATATATGAGTGTGGAAAAAGGCAAGGGGTATATGAACCAATACGAGGTAGGTCCAGTAGAAGAGGTTAGTTGACAAAGTAGCCGAGTTTTATTTATTCCATGTATGATCCTTATAATAGGTTTTGTCCTCCCTTGTCTTCCAGATGAGGTTTAAAAATCAGTATATCTAAACCCGGAAATCATACATAAAATTTATAGGTGTACAAATTTTTAGCTAACGTGGAGTACACCCATTGCGTTAATACAGCTCATTTCGTTTTCCTACAACATATCTTCTCCAATTATTTATTTCGTCTCTTTGGCTTATGTTTATCTGCAATCAGGTACAGTCGCAGAAAAAAAAGTGAGACAGTTCGCATAGTGAGCGAACTACTGGGGTTAGAAAGATACTGTAAATGCCAATTTTCATTATTTAACATCTATTTTAAAAAAAGCTATAGTTTATGTCCTTAGGGGGCCATCTACATATTAAACGAAGCACCAACTTTTGTTTTTCCTATGGGCGACATCAAAGATTATTCCAGATTCTGAAAGAGCACCCCCTAAAACCCCCCAAAACCAATTTTCATGTCATTTAGTCCCCAAATAAAGCCAGGAGTTGGGGTTGAAGTTCGTCGAATTTACGTTGAAATCTCGTTTTCCACTTTGAATTCTCGTGCGGGGTTGATGGTTGTAAGGATCAAAATCGAGAATTCAACGTAAAAAACGAGATTTCAACGTAAATTCGACGAACTTCATCCCCCACTCTTGGCTTTATTTGGGGACCAAATGACATGAAAATTGGTTTTGGGGGGTTTTAGGGGGTGTTCTTTCAGAATCGGGAATAATCTTTGATGTCGCCCATAGCAAAAACGAAAGTTGGTGCTTCGTTTAATATGTAGACGGCCCTCTAAGGACATAAACTATATTTTATTTTCAAGAAGAAGTTAAATCATGAAAAATGATACAAAAATTATCATCCTAACCCCAGTAGTTCGCTCACAATGCGAACTGTCTCACTTTTTTTTTCTTCGACTGTACCTTTATTTGAACATGGTCGAGTGTACTTTTCAATTGGCTATTATGTTCTGTAGAGAGTAATATTTTCGCAACACACTATAAATGTACTTTTATTCTAGAAATGTCTTAAATTGGGATTGGTTATGCAACAAATTAGTTTTTAGAAGTAAATAAAAGAAATTGAGACTTTATTACAATTCCTTCAAACGATAAAATTTAGTATGTATAGACAATGCAATAAGATCTTAGTTTCATTTGTTACACTATATTCCCATGTAAGGATGTATACTTGATTCTGTAATCATGTACAGGCAAAATCCAAATAAGGCATTTCCTTACTCAATCCTACACAAAACTTTTGATGCCAAAAGTAAAATAAATAATATTACAACTCCTTTAAAAGCAGCTTCTTCTAGCACATCTACTCAAATTCCAAATCATTACCTTTCAACAATACCCCGACAAACAGAACCTAATAACATACTAAGTCCCTAGTCTGAATACTTCGGAGTTTTGAATACACTCCAGAAATACGAAACTTCTCCCCTCCCAGCAAATCAATTAGAATGCGAAATTCCCAATCTCTTCGATCCTCCCCAAACGGGATCTAATACCGCTAAAGAAGAAAAAAAATCCCCGAACACGACTGCAAAGTGTTTTCCTCTGTAAAACGACAACGACATCCAAACATCCCGTCGTCTCTCCTGTATGAAGTGGATACACGTGTTCCATTGGAAAATCACGTATCGACTATGCGCTTTAAATACGGAAGAGCCTTCTCCAATTTCGCGAAATCCCTTTTAGAAGGGATGTTAGGGGCAGATTGGGGAAAAAAATAGGGACAGGGAAATAATTGCTTCGCGTCAGTTGTTTAATTGAGTTTCCAAGTTTAAATCGATCGAGCATTAAAACGAATCTTGAGTTGGATCGTTGGTAATAGATGAAGATTTGTTCTTTGCGGGATGATAATAGACTCTTTCGAAAAATTGTCGTTTTTTTTATTTCTATGGAAATGATGATGGTTTTGGATTAATTTTGTACAGTAGATGTGCATTTGACTAGGGGGATCTTCTTGTGTTGAGGGTTTTGGTTGAATATTCATCGTTTGCTATCGCTGTTTTATGTAAAACTCGGTGAACGAAAATGTATTTAAATTAGTGTGGTAGTTATTATACTCTGTTCATTTTGAACTGGCGCTTGAAAATATTTCCTTCCCCCCCACCGATTGGTAACCATAGCAACTATCCTCGTCAAAGTGACCAAGAAGGCTTACTATTGGCTGCTTGAAGAGCGTAACTATGGTTACGATTCTAGCGTGGGGGAAAGCACTATTTCTCAAGCGCCAATTCTAAATTAATAGAGTATAGCTATGCACTACTAAAATCTGTCGTTCTCTATCAAATTTAATTCTCAATTTAATTTTTTTGAGAGCACGCGAATGGGATACGAGTTTTTGTGATTCACATTTCATTTGTTTTGCTAATTTAGACTGTTTTAAGTGTGGATACAGGTATGGATAAAACGTACAATCTGAAGTGTATTTTGCTGTATCTTAATCGAAAATATTTAATTAGTTTGGCGAATATATTGAAAATAATTTTATATGAATATAACATACGAAACATATTCATTGTTCAAATATCTCCCAATTCATTGATCGCTTCATTCGTTCAATGATATAACTGGCTGTCTTAAAATATGTTTCGATTTTTAGGGAACTTTCTAATATTTTTCTTTTATAACATCTAGGGAATGCAAATCAGAATGAAACTTAATTTTCGAGGTATTAATTTCAAAACTAATTTAACAAATCAAATTAATTTTAAAGACACTATACAGGGTGTATCTGAAATGGTGCAACAAACTTTCAGGGATGATAGTACTCATCAAGACAAACAAGAATCGGTATAGAAAGGGGGTCCCAAACCAAATCCCAGGGAGTTAAAAATGGAGCGACACCCCCAAAGAATCATTGAGAAATTAAATTTGTAGAAGAACTACTATTGTTAAAAACTTAATTATGGTCTCAAAAATTGTGGTTTAATATGATCTTTAAAATTATCTCAAAAGTATTCACTTTAAAATTTGTTTTATTATGAAAAAAGTTAAAAACACAAAAAATGTGAAAACTCTGCCAAAACCTTATTTTGTATTTTAAAATCACTTCTTTTGATTTGATAATCTAAAAGATCATAGTTGAAAACCCTTTTAAGTCCAAAGTTTCATGTAAATACAATCAATATTAAACGCTTGAGATCCTTTTAAAGTTTGTTTTTTGGGTGCGCAACCAGTTTTTTAGAGCTGTTTCCAGAACGGCTGTTAGCGCACGCAAAAAACAAACTTTAACAGGATCTCAAGCGTTCAATATTAATTGTACTTACGTGAAACTTTGGACAAGGGTTTTCAACTATGATCTTTCAGACTATCAAATCAAAAGAAATGATTTCGAAATACAAATTTCGAAATACAAAAGGTTTTGGCAGAGTTTTCACATTTTTTTGAGTTTTTTAACTTTTTTCATGATAAAACAAATTTTAAAGTGAAGACTTTTGCAGTAATTTTTAAGATTATATTAAACCATAATTTTTGAGGCTATAATTAAGTTTTTGCAAATAGTAGTTCTTCTGCAAATTGAAATTTTCAATGATTTTTTGGGGTGTCGCTCCATTTTTAACTCCCTGGGATTTGGTCTGGGACCCCCGTTTCTATGCCGATTCTTGTTCGTCTTGATGAGTACTATCATCCCTGAAAGTTTGTTGCACCATTTCAGATATACCCTGTCTGTATACACATACAGGGTGTATCTGAAATGGTGCAACAAACTTTCAGGGATGATAGTAGATACCTAGACGAGTCAAAATCACATAGGATTTGGGGGCCCCATACCTAATCCCGGGGTGTTAAAAGGGGAACGACACCCCAAAAAAATCATTAAAAAATCAATTTATTAAAGTTTGTTTTTGTGTGCGCAGACATCTGTTCTGGAACCAGATCTAGAAAACTGTTTGCGCACGCAAAAAAAAAAAAAACTTTAACAGGATCTCTAGCGTTTAATATTGATTGTATTTACGTGAAACTTTGGACTTAAGGGTTTTTAACTATGATCTTTCAGATTATCAAATCAAAAGAAAGGATTTCGAAATACAAAATAATGTTTTGGGATAGTTTCACATTTTTTGTGGTTTTTTAACTTTTTTCATAACAAAACAAACTTTAAAGTGAACACTTTTGAGATAAGTTTAATGATCATATTAAACCACAATTTTTGAGACCATAATTAAATTTTTACCAATAGTAGTTCTTCTACAAATTGATTTTTTCAATGATTTTTTAGGGTGTTGCTCCATTTTAAATTCCCTGGGATTTGGTCTGGGGCCCCCAAATCCTATGTGATTCTGACTCGTGTAGGTGTCTACTATCATCCCTGAATGCTTGTTGCACCATATCAGATACAACCTGTATAATAATTCTTAAACTATGAATGACTTAAGTTATTCGTTACTTTGCTTTAATATTTAAAAGTTGGCATAATGTTCTATTTTTTATATTTAACAACTAATTCATCCAACAAATCACCATTCACACCAGAAACACTTTTTCCAAACACAACTTAACGCATCCCATTCGTTTTTACGTCATCATAAAATCTCCGTTCCTAACGCGACACATTCATCCCTATTTCATTTAATACAAACGAAAAACCCTTTCCACCTACTACCTTTCACCCCAGTATTAATACAAACGGGGCCACCACTCTCAAGCCAGAAACTCGGCGTAGCCAGGCGAGGGGACAAATTGAACCCAAGGCTCATAAACTCACGCTTGCGTTGACAATGGAGCAGCGAGTCTATTAAACTGATTAGTTTGTCTCAGAGTGCGTGCGGCGAAGCTAATGCACTGGGGACCTCCACACCACGTTTGGAAAATACGGAGACAATTTGTGCTGTCCCCAATGCGGTGCCTCTATTAATTACATTCATTGGTTTCGCTGCATGGAAGAAATCCGGTATTTTTTTTCATGTCGTAGATTATTTGCTTGAAAGTATTTTTTAGTATGAAATTCGATGCAGTGAATAATTAATGGATGTGGACATGAAGAATTCAATTAACTCTTGAAGCAAAATTTTAGTTTCAGTAGAAAGATGTAAGAGATATTTTATATGAATTAATTTATAAATCAAAAGCTGAACTAAAGCGTTATATCAGTATTCATAAAGGAGGGTTTTTAATAAGGTTCTTGGCTTACAAAGTTTGCGATTCCCATTTTGAAATTTAAAAATAAGATTGTTGTGATATTGTGGGTTTTCTTTCAAAATATAAATGTATTTATGGAAAATTTTTATATAAGAATAAATACACTTGTGAAATACATTTTGAAAAATGATTTACATAATACATTAAGTTATATTTATGGACATAATTCGCATTCTAAATAAAGCTGCAACATGCTTCTTTCATATCCATCATGATATTTACATTTTAAGGATGGTTTATTATATCCTTGCAATATCTTAATCAATTTTTTTAGTGTTATACTTATTCTATTAATAAAATTTAGTTAGCTGATTAAACCCATAATTAATCACACAATAATAAAATTAAACCAGATTTTTACTGTAAAATTTTAGCATTAATTTTTAAAGTTTGGTTATAAATTAAATAGCATGTGATTAAATAGCATAAAATCATTATAATTTAAAGAGTATTTGATAAAATCAAATACCTCATTACTGCAAGACTATTTAAAAACATATTACCCAGTTGGATAAAGAAGAGGGATTTATTTTCATACCTGGGACTATTTGCTGAAGGTCATGCATAACTAATTGTTTTTAAAGCAATAACTACATTTGTTACTTCAGGTAATCTAGTACAACCACCTAAATATTCGCTATAACTAACTTTTATATAACTTAATTCATCTCGTATAACGCTACTAATATTATATCTATTAACTCTTACAAAATGCATGAGAAAGCAATTTATTATTGCTAGTTATCTGGAAACGGAAGAGTTGCTTAGAGTAAATCTTATTTTCCTTAAAGCTTTAATCATTTACTTAAGCACGCTTGTATGGAAATTCCTTTGAGAAGGGGCATTATTTTATTTCCTAAAACAGTTTATATCACACGCATGTCAATGTAAATTACACTTATAAGGAGGATGCCTCAGTGTAAATATTTAATGTGTAAATATGCAACCTCCAAGAGTAATTGAAAACTTAAAATTCAATATCAGCAGGCCCGAAATATTCATATTTCATAAAATACCTGAAACTTGTTTTACATAGAGAGTTGAATAAATATAATTTTTATAAAGACCCCATCGTTTTATCAAAGTAAAGTATTTTTCGCAGTTACAGTTTTACTATTTTCAAGTAATTTCCTTCTTTTTGATGAACTTTGTATTACCCCTGCTATATACATATTTTATAAAACTTTTAAATTAAACATGTTTGTATTATAACACTAATATTAATGATGTATTGCGAATCAATAAATGTTTTACCATTTCAGTCTAGTTACTAATTTTTCTTTACTGTTTTTCAAGTTATCCACGGTTATTGTATTATTTTTTGCTATTTGTGAGCAAAAATTTGGTATTTTCTAATTAAAATTTTGAATTATATAGAAAACTACAAGCCTACTTTCTGTTTTTTTTCAAATACCGTACTATTATGCAGTTATAGTTTAAGACAAACCAATATTTTTCATTAGAATATCGGCTCTTCTTTTCATTCTATGAAGTATCAATTTACTTTTACGCTACGTTACTTATTATTTTAAGTTACGTTTGTTAACTCTTTAAGGCACAGATTTTTATTTCACTCACAAAATCAAAATTACTTATATCTACGAACTAAAGGATGTTATTAAAACTGAAAAATATAATTTTTAATTTTTTTTAGTAATTACAGTTACAGTTGTGAGGTGGTAAACATAGTATACCACCATGCTATAAGGTATGTAAAAATTCCAATGAAAATACACACATTTTACACTGATTTTTATTTTTAGTCTTTAATTTAGTTAAATTAGTCTTTAATTTAGTTAAGTCTTATTTTTAGTCGATCATCAATCATACGTCCTCTTCATCTGATGGAATTTCATTTTGAAACAAGAGCAATTTCACCGTTAGAAAGGCCGCCCTTCTTCTTTTTACATCATATAGAACATCTAATATAATAAAAAAAGTCATAAGTTTTGAAAGAATATGTTATGCAAAATTTTAATTGCTATAAAACCTCATTTACACGTGTTTCAAGGGACATCATACAAGATATCATTACACAAGTTACCGTTTTGCATGCATAATAGAAACCTACAACTTTAGAACACGTATCAGGCTTTAGAGTACATATTAACAAATTAATTTGCATGCTTATCTACTTAATATTAAGGTTTTTCGACTTTGCATGCTTTGCTTTTTTGACTTGCATAAATGCACAGTGGTATTTTTTTATTACCGCCTTATGTTCAACAACAATACATAATTATTATTGTAATTAAATATATTTATCAAATGTACGTATCTTCTATCAACTTATCTTTATCTGATATTAAGGAAATTTTGTCAGTGGAACAATAAATGGATACAAGAAGCACCAATGAAATCAGAAGCGAGAGCACGTGCCCGACATTAGGACAGTCTCAAGCGAATTCTATAAATAATTTCCGGAAATGGACAACAACTGCCATCTATATTTGAAGAATAGAAGTGTGTGAACACAAAAAACAATTGGTAGCAGAAATTTACCCATATGCAAAGACTCAAAAAAATCTTGAATATGTGGTATGTTTTCGATACCACCTAGCCCTAAAGAGTTAAAACGTTTAATTTCACACGTTCTCATCTTAGACAATGAAAATGTCTTAAACTTTATAATATAAGAAGATCTAAGATTTATATAAATTTGAAACAACATCTCCTCACTATTTATTAAAAAAACCCAACACATTGCAATGAAGTAGAATCTCTCACAATTACCGTTAACCAAAAAATATAGTTCTTTTCTCCTCCGAGATAGCTAGACTCGCCCAAAAGAGCATCCCTCACTACTTTTATTTACCCTAAGCATATTATCTCAAGGTTGGGTGAACAGCTATCTATTACCTCCGTGCCTCCCAGGGAAGCTCATTATAATATCAAGAGGGGGAGGGGATGAACACACAATTTTAGGCCGTAGCCTTAAGTGACACTTCATTCATCATGTTAATGGGCCCGTCTTATATTTAATTGTTTCGTCGATGACAGTTTAGGAGATTGTGGACCGTGACGTCACCGCAGGAGGCATTTCTCATTGGTTGCGGGGGCTAACACGAGTTCCCTGGGGAGGCTTTCTGGGATTTAAATGGCCCTTGCCCCTTCCAGACTCAAGATGCGTTAATTAGGCCTAGAGCCACTGACGGCTGGGTTTATTGAGTTAGAGGGGTGATACACAGGGCGTGAAATGTGGGGATGGAGAATGGGGAACGCAGGTGGTTCGCGAGACGAGATTTATTTATGGCCGGGATTTGAATGCTTTGGATGAGGCTTGGGTAGTGAATGTATGGAGAGAGGTTGGGGATGAAAGGATTGCTTTGGAGTTCAAGGTGAAGGGTTTTTATGTTTGGGGTTTTTTGAAATGGCACACAAGGGGTCAAGGAACGTAATGTGAAATGTCATTTTGACAACTTGTTCGTTTCATTCAAAACATAAAAAAACATGTTTGAGTTTATCAGTTCTGACATTTTTTCTATTTTTCTTCCTTTTATTTTAGACTTGTCTTTTACATTCATTCATGAATTTTTGTGTGTTATGTGACATTTTGCCTTATTCATAATTATCAACAAACAAGTATTTTATTTTGGAATGGTTTCTGGATCTTTATAGTTTGTATATCAGCTCTTATAGTAAGAAAATATTAAAATAATAAAGGGCATACCATGTATTTTCGGTTAATTCATTAAACTAATCCATTGAAAATTAACTGCAAACGCTATTTAAGATTGAACTTACATAATGCATAAAGGTATACATAAGGTATACATAACGTTGAAAATATTTTATAGGAAATTATTTAAAAGTGTTATGCAACTATTTTTTGCAACCCCAACAACCCCGAGATTTTTTATCTGAAAGAAAAAGTGTAAAAATGATAAAGATACATAAGCTAAATAAAATATGTATTTTAGAACTCTAAGAAGTTATCCAATTATACCATAATCCTAAAGTAGTTTCAGTCATGGTCTACTAGATCCATTCTCTGTGATAAAATGTAAAGGAGATTTTTTCATTTATCATTATAAATTCTTTCACAAAAACATGTTTTTATAAAACTTTTTTTATAATTATATCACTTCTCAATACATTGTGATAACCTTTGTTTACACGATAAAAAGCTCTTTGATAGTAATCAGAAAGGAATTTATCACCTCATCGCATTCAACTCTCATTGTTGTAAAATTATATTTCTGACCTTTAGCATATATTTGCTCCTTAGCCACCATCTCCTAGCTATTGAGCCTCTTCCTACTCACGAGCTTTCTTTACTCTTGAGCTAAATTTTATTCTTGCACATATTTTTCTGTCTTTCATCATTTTGAGAACATTTAAGAACCATTTTGCTCTTGATTCTATCGATGCTCTTGAATCCAGTTTAATGAAAGTTTGTTCTTTAGCAATGAATCATGAATCCAGATACCAGAATTTTATTTAACACAGATGCCTCATGGTTCTTGTTTATTTATAGCTAAGCACCTCTGTCTCAAAGCGACGGATGTCTTTATTTTTCTATAAAAGCGTTGCACCTAATCATGGTGAACAAATTTCGATGATTTCATGGACTATGATAGGGAAATACGGAGTTAGATTTTTATAACACATGCTTATAATATGATAAAACTATACATTGTACTTACATTATTATTTTTAAGATGCCTTGTGAGGATATTAACTGATTTTAGCACCTTAACAGTCACTGTCTCAGATTTAAAACATAATACGCATGGAAATGACCGGTATTAATATTAAATAAGTATTTCATTTAGAATGTTTAATGTAAAATAAATTATTTTATTGATAATGTTTATTATTTTCTATTTAGATTATAGACCGAGAGCTGGATGCAAATTTTGGGAATGATAAGGTGCACGAGATATTTTACCTGGAACAGATTCGATTGATGATGGAAAAACTTATTTCACCACCGCCAGAAGGCTAAGTGGAAGCTCTTAGCGTGGAAGGGGGGGTCGAACATGTAAACAGCGCGCGGTCTCTGGCGACAGAGATGTTGAGGAAATCGGTTGAAAATTTGCACAGTTTAAGGAAAGTGTGAATAAAAGATAATAAGGTAAATGTGGGTATAGTGGACACTTTAAGGAAAATTATTGCTTAAATTCTTAATAAATACTAATCTAATTGCTTCGAAACGGTTATCATCCTATTTTTAGGTTAATTGGATCTTCTTCTTTCGATTTTACCATTAAAAACTTTAATTAGATTGGGCAAAGTATTTTTAATTAATTTTTTAAAAGTACTCCAAATTGCATCTATAGTGGCCACATAGATGAAGCTGTTGCTTCTATGGTGGACACCTCTTGCATCAATAGTGGACACCTGTCTTTTTCTACCTATATGAGGGGTTTATGCATGAAATTGAGGGGTTTTTCTTGGTATAGTCGTCTAGTTCTAATTAAATCTTCCTTCCCAACGAAATGTATTTCAGATTCAATCAAATTAGCTTTACTTTTAAAAAATTGATAGTTTTCGGCCCAAAGTCTACGCTGTAGCTGATTTGAGAGGAATTTAGCATGTAATTCAATGCTTTAGAAACATTGGTTCCCGAAGCCAGAATGAAACCAAATTTATTTAACACTCATTTTAAAGCACAGTCAACAGTTTATGAAGAAAAACTGATTCGAATTAAGTATTATTTATGTTTCTATTAGAAGCCATTGCTGTGGCCACTATTGGAAAATCTAAGATTTTGTGTTTGTAAAGTGGACACCCCCATAAATCCTTGTAAAGTCAACATTTTCAAATAAATTTTATTCAGTATTATTTTATACACTCTATTTATCTTGATAAAAATTTAAAAGTCAATCAAGCGGTAATAAATACGAAAAAATCAGTTCGGACTTTCCCGTTTCCTTACGCGATTCAATAAGCGAAATCAAATTTCAGTCACTCGACCGATGTTGTTATTTTCAAATATTTAAATATCCTTCCCATGATGATCTGTGGTATCGGTGGTAATTTACCAGCTTACCTGGTTGTACAATCTACTATACCTATGAATTTTGACGCTGTATGATGCCTCTAACTCGTTTTATTTAAAATTAATCAGCTATGTGGCCACTATTGGTACAGTGTCCACTATACCCACATTTACCTTATAGCATTCTCAAAAGTATAAGTTGTGTTTTAAGGGTTGTGGAAAACTAAACGAATTTTCGAATGTTTATATGAAAGTTATGTACGGCCGACGAGGTACAAGGCTGGACATAGGCTTATTGTATTGAAGAATGTGAGTAAAAGTTAGGGTAACACTCCCAGAAGACTAAGTGGAAGACAAAGGGTGGCCAGAAGTCACCAAAGGTGCAGAAAAATCCTAAAACCTGACTCATAGCTATACATATTATGCAGTTTGCATATGTATAGCTGACATATAGAACAAACTATATACAAACAGCCAGAAGTTTAAGTGGAAGCGTTCGGGAGATATTCAGGCGCGAAGTAAAAAACCGAATAAAAGCGCGGGGCCCCTAGCGACAGAAATTTTGAGGAAATCGGTTGAAAATTTGCACAGTTTGAGGAGAGTGAATAAAAGATAATGTAGCATTCTCAAAAGTATAAGTTGTGTTTGACTAATAATACGCTAAAAACAACGCTAACAATGACTATAATACACCTTTTTTTCAAAAATTAAATTCCAAATGCTATCTTATTCATCAGCATCTTCCTTACTCTCGTATTCATACTCTTCAACTGAAACTAAATATATTATAGCGAGATTTATTAAAATACATATGTTTCATATAAACATTCGGAAATTCGTTAGTTTCCCACAATCCTTAAAACACAACTTATACTTTTGAGAATGCTACACTATCTTTAATTCACACTCTCCTTAAACTGTGCAAATTTTCAACCGATTTCCTCAAAATTTCTGTCGCTAGGGACCGCGCGCTGTTTGCATGTTCGACCCCCCTTCCACGCTAAAAGCTTCCTCTTAGCCTTCTGGTGGTGGTGACATAAGTTTTCCCATCATCATTCTAATCTGCTTGAGGTGAAATAGCTCGTGCACCTTATCATTCCCAAAATTTGCATCCAGCTCTTAGACCATTAACAGATGTTATAATTGTTAAAAACCAAAATAGCATCCTTATTTTTTCTATTTCAGTTTGTCCATAAATGAATTTCACTCCTAAAAAAGTCAAGGAGTATTTTTACTCATCAAAAAAATCCTAAGAATAACACTGCCTCTGACTGATCATCCCACGATTTCTGCTCTTCCAACTCAAATGTAACAAAATCTGCTTATCCCGCGTGCATGTGTTTTTCTTCCTCTATTGAGAAGCTCGTACCGTTTTTCCTTCAAAACTATTAATTTCTGAGATCTGGAAATACTTCGATCATATTGTTGAGAAAAAACCTGTATGGAAACATACCTTATTTTTCAAAATTGGCAGAGAAAAAGACCTGAATTTTTTTAATCGCAAAGCCAAATGCTAAGTGTTTATGCACTGGGCTATAAAAACTACACATTTTGGAACCAATTTTGGTCCAGAAATGTAGTAGTCAGAGGGTTAACAGGAATGTTTACTGCAGAAAACAACAGCTGAAAATCTATACAGGGTGTTTCAAAATTGCGTTGCACGGCTTTTATTCGGAACCAACGCCTCCTAGGGTCATGGAAGTAAAGTCTACCCCTAGGTAAATGACCCTGGAGAATCCATTGAGATGACTTACAGCGCCCCTAGCGGTAAAATTAAAAAGTTAAAAAAATTAATTTGAAAACTAAAGGAGATAGAGCAAAAACCTCAGTGAGAGTATTGTTGCCAACGTCATGAAGAACTCACTGAAAAATCATTCATGAAAATATCTTAAATATTCGCCGAGATATTAGCATGTGAAAATTGCACTTTTTCCAGGGTCAAAAAAGAAAAAATATGCATATTTGCAAATTTTTTTGATTTTTTGATTAAATTTTGTGTTAATTCAACTTATAAAACAGAAAACTACACAATAACACTGAAAATTTTGCAAACATGTGAACTTTTTCTTTTTTGACCCCTGAAAAAGTGTTATATTCACATGCCAATATCTCCGCTAATATTCAAGATATTACAATAATTTTTTTTTCAGTGAGTTCTTCATGACGTTGGAAACAATACTCTTATTGAGGTTTTTGCTCTATCTCCTTTAGTTTTTAAATTAATTTTTTTAACTTTTTAATTTTACCGCTAGAGGCGTTGTAAGTCATATCAATGGATTCTCCAGGGTCATTTACCTAGGGGTAGACCTTACTTCCATGACCCTAAGAGGCGTTGGTTCCGAATAAAAGCCGTGCAACGCAATTTTGAAAAACCCTGTATATTCAGCAAGTACTTAAATAGCTTAAGTTGAAGAAAATGAATGCGAATAAAAAAAATAAATAAAAGGCATGTGATTTACTTAGAAAAACTTGAAGAAAAATCCTTAGTTGCAAAAATGACATATATGAGCAAATTTTTTGTTTACCCTTAATCCTTACAAATTAAACAGAACACAATAAAAGTTTTTACGAAATTAACAATAAATATCATTCGTCCACACTTGCCAAGGGTTCAAGCAAGTATTAATAAGAACTCTTGAATACATGCTTCCCTTTAATGAGCCTCTTTTCAAACTTCGTTAAGTATTTTGGATCTTCCGATTGCTGAAAGGATTCGTTCTTCTCTTGAGGAAAACTCAAGTATCAGTCTATAGAAACCAGACTACTTTTGTTGAGAATGTCTGGGACACCCCGTCTCAGGTGTTTTGTGGTACTCAAACAATGCTCTACGAATTAGTTGATTCTCACAAAGATATATCCATGTTGTGTTAATGACCAATGACACATACTAAGTCTTAACGAAGTTCACATGGAAATTACATTTCTTTTGTACATCTGTGAACGTCACTGTTACTACAATACTATAGTAATTACAACTCAATCATTTTAATGATTGAGTTAAGGGTAACGTTTCTAACTTTTAAAAGTTAGAAACTTTACCCTAAGGATAATTTAGTATTCCTTTCGTTTTACCTAATTAATAGAAACCATGGTAAACGTTTTTTTTCATTGTTCGGTACATAAGAATTAAAAAAGGAATCTTACAAATCCAATTAAATAGTTTTTTCAATTCTAGAAAGCTTCTTAGCGTTAGACTGACCAACTAACCGGGACTCATGCTTTTCAACCCCACAGAGCCCCATGGTTAAGAACTCACTAGAGAGCCTGTATACGAGAGAAAAGCAACAACTCGGTATAGCGCGCAGATCGGTAAGCAGGTTTTATGTTCGCCACAGGCGGTTACCTCCATAGGATTAGCATGGGACGCGAGCCAAGCGGCATGATACAGTTCGGACAGAATTTTGGACAGAATTGGATGCGCAGAGACGCTTTTAAGCGAGTTGTCGCCTCTCTCTCGTATACAGGCTCTCTATCGCTCACCAACCCCAGTAAACTGTTTACGCAGGTTTTTTCGGACCGCTTCGCAAATCCTCACAAAACCACTGTACTTACTCATTTAATAAAACTTTCGTAAAAAAATTATCCTTATTGTGGAACTTTTTTCATCATCTTTAGCCTTGACGATTTTGAATTTTAAATCAGACAATCTTATAACATCTTTCCAAACTGACTCACAGTTAGTTACCAGTGTTTAAAGATCAGATAACTTTGATCTACTACATCAATTCCTAGTATCTCAAAAGTCAAGCCTTGCGCTTAATTGACAGCGCAAATACAATCTGAATGATGGAATATACTAAACATAATTATATGCAAAAGAAAATTATAAACTAAACTACTTCGACTAAACTGCTAAAACCTTAGCAGAAGATATGATAAACAACTTTCCAAAAATACGTCACAAGCTTTGTTAATAATTTAATTACGCTCTCTTTAAAGTTCTAACTTTTTAATCTACAGTTTACTTTTCAACTATAAATTAAAATTCGAAAAAAAGTACATCAATTAATCATTTAAATAATATTTCATAATAACAATAAAACAGTCTTTTAAATTAAATATTTACCCAAGTAACTCGCCAATACATAGTGTTTTTCCATGTTTTTAACACTCATATTTTTGTTACAACCCAGACTTGTTGAGCAATACCTTTTAAGCAATTAAAAATAATAGTAGACAAAACCTACATGACACTCAATGTTAACAAACAATTAATTTCTTCTTCTAAATGTTGGTAAAACTATGCAAAATTCAAGTATAAAATAGAATATTTGTAAGTTTCTATTACGCTTCACTGTAAAAAAAACTGTAGAAAAAGAGAAAGTTTCAATAAAAATTACTTAATGTTTACAGGGATATTCTGTCATGTAACATTCCCACCGCACTTCTATTTATTTTATGTAAAAAACAGCTTTTTTCTAGTTTTTTAGCTTATCTGTACTTAAACAGAAACTTTCTGCAGCGAAAACGAATACAGCTATTGGCAACACCCAACACGCTTTGGAGCCAAATACAAGTTTCAGTTCGTGGAGAAAGAAAGATCTTTGGATAATTTCTACTTTTACTGAATCGTCGTTGGAGCAGCGGTAGCGTGCGTGCTTAGCATGCGGTAGGTCGTGGGTTCTATCCCCAGTTATTATTTTATTAAAAATTAAAAAAAAACAGCTCAGAAAGTTTCTGTTTACGGCATTTACCTGTAAGTTACAGCTTTTTTCTGTTTGCAGGATTTTTCTGCTTACAAAACTGTTCTGGCAACTTTTACTGCCAGAAATTTTTTGTTTTTTACAGGATTATTTTTTACAGTTTTCCTTCAATCTTTGAAGGGTATTTATTTTGAAAAGTATTTAAAGTACAGGGATGCAAGTGCTGCGCCAATCATGGAATCGTGCGCCACCCTGCTCCAAATGGCAGTTTTTAGCCGAAATTGCGCCGAACTACGCTAAAACGGGAATTTTCGGACGAATTTTGCAAAAAATTGGCTTCTAGCCACGGTAATGTTGTTTTTTCTAAGTGCATTTTTAAAGCATGCAATGAATTTGCTTCATCATAAAATATGGCGTCAATTTATCGTAACATTGAATGGATAATAAATTGTTTGACAGTTGCTTGCTATGTAACTGCAACCTAATCCGTAATTTAACCCATTACTGCCTGACGTACCTTTTTAGGGACGTTTTTTAAAAATCCTCCTATTTCTACAAAAATGGTTCCTTTCAATCAAAATTTGCACGGATGTATCCCTGATCTTCATAGAACATAAAGAACACAAGAAGAAAGCAGAATTTTAAAAATTTTTCACTCTTTTTAAAGTTGGAAGATAGAATTTTTCAGAAAAGTGCTTTTTTAAAAATTTTAAAAGAAAAAGCTTAAAAATCCTAGTTGTTATTTGAAAAAAATTTCAATGCCGATATATATTACTGTTTATACATTAAATCAGTTGGGGTGTTTTTTTATTTTTCCAAAATATTTTATCTTGACCTTATTTTGGACCCTCAAAAAGCGTCCCTAAAAAGGGACGTCAGGCACGAATGCCCCCGTGGTTTTCCCCATAGTGAAATGCTAGTGTTTCCTTCATTTTTTCATAAAAACGCGTTCGATTCTTATGAAATGAACTAAATAACTGATATTTATAAAATTATTTTAATTTTAGCTAATAAATTTATTATTTTTGTTTATTTTTTTTTGGAAAATACTGTTTTTTCTGCTAAATTAATGGAAGAAAAAGTCTTAAATTATAAGGAATTAATTAATTTGTATTAATTAAATAGAATAAATTAATTATTTTAGTATATTTATTACTTATGCAAATATATTCTGGTTGTATTTTAATTAAAAGTTTAATAATTATTAGTTATAATGACCTTTTGTCATTAAAATTGCCAAAAAAGTCGCTTTTGTGATACATTTTCGGCTTTTTTTCTAATTAGATGTCGCTAATCATTGTGTTCTATACTGCAGATCAATCTATATCATCTGGCTTGTTAATGCACATCCCACTAATGCTTGATTTTTTGAGAAATTCGTGTTCCGCACAATTAAATTAAATAAAATGAAAAAAGTATGGGCATTTGAAAGACTTAAACTTCACAAATTGAGATATTCTGATGGATTTGAGGTGTGTAAAAGTAATTAATACTTAATATTAGGTAACATATAAACAAAGAATGCCTTTTTCAATTAAAAACCTTAATTAATTTGCAATTAACATAGATTTGGGAGGAAAAAAACGTGTTTTAGAGCATAAAAAATGCTCAAATTACGTTAATTAGGGTTAATTTTACAGTTAATTGGATAAATAATTAATATTTTTCGTTTTATATTCATGTTACAGTATGGTTCCGATCACTTTTGCTGCACTTAAAATGGTAGAAGATGTTTTTGAGGCTTTAAAAAAGTTTTCTACCATGCGTTTACTATAGGGAAAAACAACGGGGGCATTCGTGCCTGACGTCCCTTTTTAGGGACGTTTTTTAATTTTGGTGTAGAAATTAAAATTTTAACCTGGAATTTTTTTCACTATTTTTCCAGTTGTTTTGGGGCTATTTACTATGGTTTTACCAAATATTTAAGAAAAATAAAAAGTTGGGCATTAATGGGTTAATAAAATGCAATTATTTTAAAATTGAGAATTTTTTTTGAAAAAACCAATAGGATTCCTTACTCGGAAATCGGGAAATAATTCAAGCAATTATATACCAAATATGTGTTATACGGATAAGAAATTAGAAAGTTTTTCTCTGGAAACCATTCAACAAAAACTTTTTTAATACAGAGATAAATCTTTCTGGAACTGTTTTGAAAAACTCACCTAATGTGTAATGGGCAATCCCAACATGTCCATTATTACTAGTGATGGGCAAAATCGATAATTTTAGGTATCGAATACTTTGGTATCGAATACTTATAGGTATCGAATACTTTGGTATCGAATACTTATAGGTATCGAGTACTTTTAGGTATCGAGTACTTTTTTTCAATGTCGGGAAATGAACCTGAAGGGACAATTTTTTTAGGGCCTATCCATAATCAGACTAATATTCAAAAAACTGAAAGCGATCCATCAAAAAGCCCCGTAGCTACGGGCCTGGAGAGGCGAAGGATTTGGCGGGGGAAAAACCTAGCCGCGTCAAATTTCTCTCGCGGATGATAACGACTTGGGTTTGAGCGTTGCAAAATGAAAACGGAAACAGGCTGCGTTTAATCTACAGTAGGTATTATAAAGATTACTTCATTGAAAAATTTAAAACGAAATATGTCAATAAAGTATCGATACTTTTGTGGGTATCGAATACACTCGATACCTATAGGTATCGAGTACTTAAGTATTTGGTATCGATACCTGCCCATCACTAATTATTACATTCTATCGTATAACCTTTAACAAATAAGATGCTAGAAATTCCTGGAATCAGTTTTACTAGCATATCCTGAATTAAAATAAGGATTTAAATGTATGGCATACTGATCTACACGTTATTCTAAACAGGAATATCGCCTACTTAATAAAAAAGTTAATATATTAAACCACACTTATAGCCCACATATTGATAAAATAACTGGAATTAACTCAAGGATTTTCTCGTGAAATGGAAAAACTCCAGTTTTAACATTTCATTTCACGGAATAATATACCAGCTACACCAAATGAAAACGCTATCGGAGTATCCCAGCATTGGCGAAATTGATTTCGTCTTTTAATACTCCCATCCTGAAAACTGAGTTTCTTTTTTGTAGGTTATAAAAAGGGTAGGTGACAAAGTTCGACTGCTTCAGTAAAATATCTATACCAGGAGGTTCGCAGAATCTGCCTCACGGGTTTTTTTTCTACCAAACATGTTTCATATTTCTCTCGGAATATGAAAAAATGGTCGCAAAAATAAACAAGCCCTCTAAAAACTCCAATACTAACGTAACATTTTAGCCAAAGGCTAAGGCTTTTAAAAATTTAATACCCATAAGCTTCCATGTAGGTTCTTATTTCTTTCTACATGTGTGAGTGAGTGTATATATCTATCAGAAAGTTTTATATTTATAAAAGGCTCCGTAAGGGGTTTTAATATAGATATATGGCTGCACCATTTTCAATCTACTTCGAAAGTACTGAAATTTAACGGGTAAAAGTAAAGTAAGTGAAGTGATGGTTATGGCTGTATCACTTAACTCCATATATTTTCCCAAATGATTTATGTTTGTTACTTGGAGAGAAATTTTTAGAAGGATAAAAGTATATTCTGCGAGATAAAGGTTTTAATCAATTGCAAAGGTTGTTTATATAAGAAGTTTCCAATTTCGTTTTTGTAATTGGAAATCTTATCAAGCTATAGTTTCTAAAGACGTAAGAAAAATACCTAGAATTTCTTATTTACAGGTTACATTCGATAAAAAATACTTTTTGATTTAAGCCTCTACTAACTAGTTTTCATCTCACTGGTAAACAGGAAAATATGTTCACACATCGTTTGCAATGCTTTCTAATGAATATCCAAAATTAAAGATGTTTACGTTTTTAGAAAGCATGTATTATCAATTTTATTTTTTAAGCTTCAAATATTTTAAATATTTATTTGTATCTGGATGAAAAAGGAAGTGTAAATTTGTTCCATGACTTAAATAATAATGCTATGGCACGAGGACTGTTAAAAAAAGTATCCAGCTTTTAGAACTTGGAAATATTCTCTGGTGAAGCACACACTTTTCCCAGTGGTTCCACAATATTGTTGGTAAAATCTCTAGAACGTATCTTTCCGAATGTTGTTAAACTCGGCCGTCTTATTTTGCATTATATTATCTTCCCTTGATTAAAATCTGGTCCTTTTCGGCGGCAATTGATTAAATTTTATTTCCATGGAGCTGACAACACTAGTGATGGGCAGGTATCGATACCAAATACTTAAGTACTCGATACCTATAGGTATCGAGTGTATTCGATGCCCACAAAAGTATCGATACTTTATTGACATATTTCGTTTTAAATTTTTCAATGAAGTAATCTTTATAATACCTACTGTAGATCAAACGCAGCCTGTTTCCGTTTTCATTTTGCAACGCTCAAACCCAAGTCGTTATCATCCGCAAGAGAAATTTGACGCGGCTAGGTTTCCCCCCCCCAAATCCTTCGCCTCTATCCACCTCCAGGCCCGTAGCTACGGGGCTTTTTGATGGATCGCTTTCAGTTTTTTGAATATTAGTCTGATTATGGATAGGCCCTAAAAAAATTGTCCCTTCAGGTTCATTTCCCGACATTGAAAAAAAGTACTTGATACCTAAAAGTACTCGATACCAATAAGTATTCGATACCAAAGTATTCGATACCTATAAGTATTCGATACCAAAGTATTCGATACCTATAAGTATTCGATACCAAAGTATTCGATACCTATAAGTATTCGATACCAAAGTATTCGATACCTATAAGTATTCGATACCTAAAATTATCGATTTTGCCCATCACTAGACAACACGCGTTACATATCCTTACCGAACTGCTGACTGCAAACAGTGAATACTTTACAAATACGAGTGTGAATGTCCTTTTACTTCTGAGACGGGGGTATTCTATCAAATTTCATCAGATTTTGTGAAAAAATAACATGCGATTCAAACAGAATTCGTATGTTGACACAATTTTCTATTACCCATATAACTTACTATGCATGCATCCCAACGATAGCGATCACTGCAAACATCGTAATTTCAATACAATTCTTACAGTAACTGCATCAATTTTCTAAGAACTGTACACTGGTATTTCAATTCTAATAAATGTATTTATTCTGTCCTATTTGAAAGAAGGATTAAGATACTTCAAATTATTCTGATTCGAAATAAGACTAAATATTATGAATACATAATGCGTAGAGCGTTAGGGTCTATTTCAATCGATCAGTCTCTCTGTGTTATATCCATTATGGCTACACAATACACATACAGAAAATAACTCTAGAAACAATTTACAATTATTATAAATGAAGAAGCATTTTTACTGTGAAACTTTATATTGAAGCTTCAGGTATCCTTTGGTAAGGAATATTTTTTCGGTGAATAACGCTAACCCGTTACTAACAATCAAATAACATCCAAAAAACACTTTTGCATGGACTGATAGGGATCAGGTGTACGCCTCCTCCTCCTCCTCCAAAAAAGCGCCATTCCCGCTGATTGACCCAATTTGACGGACCAAGAGAGAGCAACATCATGACCGTCACCAACAACAAAAAACAACACTAACAAACACATATCCTTGTTTCTCCCTAACACTATCCTATACTTTCATTAAACACAACAACCGGCAGCGATGATTCCTCGCAAAAGGGGTGGAATCAGTCGGGAATTAGGCGAAATAGTTTATCGACAATCCATTGCGCCGTGTATGCCCGGGGAATATCTTCTTTTATGTGTTTCGGGCACACAAATCCTTTTCACAGCTCCAAATGGATCTGGAGTTGGGAGCAGCGAGCCTCAGCTGGCTGCCTCGCGATAACCTCATTCACCTCATTGAGATCAACTGGACGGGAATTTGGGGCTGATAGCGGCCTCGGACGTTCTATTCTTCTCTGCACCCCCTTTTGACCACCGCCACTACCCACATACGCAAACAAACGGAGAAGCTTTCACTGCGAATATCTATACGCTCGGGTGGGCAGTTGATGGAATGCCACGGTGGTGATAGTTTTTGGCGGCTATTTCTTAGGTTTTTTTTAGCCTTTTGTGTAAAGGTTCATTGGTTTTTTATTCTTGTTGATTCTTTTTGTGGAGGTGGCATCGATGTGATGTGGGTGTGAGCCAAATTCGTTTTTTGACGGGTGATATAGTTTTGGAAAGTAAAGTTTGTATTGTGAGTAAGTAAATTGTGTAGGGTATTGTATGGTGATTCTAAGGGGGAAAGGATGTGTATAGATTGCGTGTCAGTTTAAGTGATGCGCTGAAATATAGTTTTATTCATTTTTTATGTTTAAATTTTTGTCAAAGAAAAATGTTTATGAAGATTAAATAGTTTTAGGAAGTTCTTTACATTTCTTTTATATTCAGGTATTGAATAATATTCAACTGTAGACCCATATTCCCAACTGTAGACCCATATGTAGATGATTTGATAGTACAAAAATTTTTGAAGTCAAAGGAACAAATATATTATTTTTCATTGCGATATATTTACCCATTACTGCCTGGCGTCCCTTTTTAGGGACGTTTTTTAAAATCCTCCTATTTCTACAAAAACTGTTCCTTTGAATCAAAATTCGCACTAATGTATACCGGATCTTCATAGAACATATACAACACAAGAAGGAAGCAGAATTTAAAAAAAATTTCACTTTTACTAAGGTTGGAAGATAGAATTTTTCAGAAAAGTGCTTTTTTAAAAATTTTAAAAGAAAAAGCTTAAACATCCTAGTTGTTATTTTAAAAAATTTTCAATGTCGATATATATTACTGTTTATACATTAAATAAGTTGGGGTGTTTTTTTATTTTTCCAAAATATTTCATCTTGATCTTGTTTTGGACCCTCGAAAAGCGTCCCTAAAAAGGGACGTCAGGCACGAATTCCCCCGTGGTTTTCTCCATATTGAAATGCTAGTGTTTCCTTATTTATTTCATAAAAACGCGTTCGATTCTTATGAATTGAATTAAATAAATTATATTTATAAAATTACTTTCATTTTGGCTAATAAATTCATTATTTTTGTTTAATTTTTTTTAGAAAATACAGTTATTAACTAAATTAATGGAATAAAAAGTCATAAATTATAAGGAATTTATTAATTTGTATTAATTAAAAGGAATAAATTATTTCACTACATTTTTTACTTATGTAAATATATTCAGGTTATATTTTAATTGAAAAATTAATAATTATTATCTATAATGACTTTTTGTCATTAAAATTGCCAAAGAAGTAGCTTTTGTGATAAATTTTTGGCTTTTTTTCTAATTAGATGTCGCTAATCATTGTGTTCTATACTGCAGATCAATCTATATCATCTGGCTTGCTAATGCACATCCCACTAATGCTTGATTTTTGGGGAGAAATCTGTGTTCTGCACAATAAAATTAAATATAATGAAAAAATATGGGCATTTGACAGACTTAAACCTCAGAAATTGAGATATTCTGATGGATTTGAGGTATGTAAAGATAATTATTACTTAATATTCGGTAATATATAGGCAAATAATGACTTGTTCAATTAAAAATCTATTTGCAATTAACATAGATTTGGGAGGTAAAAACTTGTTTTAGAGTATAAAAAAGCTCAAATTACGTTAATTAAGTTTAATTTTACAGTTAATTAGATAAATAATCAATGTTTTTGGGAACTCCTCTAGAATACCGGCGCAAATCACGCCTAGCAGATTTATTGGTGACAGCTGCTTTAAAAAGAGGTTATAGGGGTTATTCCCCAGATTTTCTTTTTGAAATTTGACTTTTATGGATAGTGTTTCGCCTCATTTTTGAATCTTATACAATTTAGTAACACCATCGGGGTAAACTGCCCTCTTACTACCCTTGTGAATTTCCAAGGACAAATTATGTACATTCATGCAACTGAATGCCTGAACTCATGAATTACAAGGTTAAATAGGATTTCGTCTTATGTCAGCAAGAGTAAAACTAAAATTAGTAGAGAGAAGAGTAAAACTAAAAATGTTTCACTAAAAAACCCCGAAAAACTTAAAGTGAAAAAACACCTGCTAAAAAATTGATTTCATTCACTCCAGTTTAATCAACCTCACCCAAGAGAAAAAAAAGCTTAAATACTATCTATTAAATATGAGATCACAATGTTTCACGTCATATTACGGAACAAAGGCACCACATCTTCCCAACTTCATTAATTTCCTATCCAATTGCGTTCAGGAGAGCGGATGATCCATGTGGCCATTTTTACCCCATGCTCGTGCCATAAATTTAAACTATCGCTCATCGTTATTGATGGACGGCGACAGAATCGGCAGAAAATATATATCAAATTACCCAAAACAACGATCGCCTTTCCCGTTTTCAGGGACTATAAATCAGATCCGATTCCCCAGAAACCATAGAAAAGAACAAACACGAAAGGATAGAAACAGAAAACTTTATTTGTCTGTATGAGTTTGGACTTCATCTTTTTCTTTGGCCCACAAAAAGAAAACATTTTGCTCCGTAAGATGATATAAGTTTATCCCTCTAACGACATGAGGTTAATGTTCATCTCGAACTGTGTTTTGGGTCTTGAAAAGGATCAGGAAATACTTTGTGGGATTTGTCATAACGGTAAGAGTTCGATATTTTAGAAAGATTTTTGTTCTGTTTCGGAAATTTAACTCTGTTTTCTCTGTAATGGAACAAATAATGTCACATGCCATTTTTCTTCTATGAACTTTTTATGGATTTTACATGCCCCCGTAAGTATTTATTAACAGTAAATTGAGGTACTTCACAACATTGATGGTAAAAATGGTTTTATTTTTTTACGTTAATGATATTGCCTAACAAATTTATGATTATTAAATAATGAATAAATACTTAATAATTCCTTATAACTTATTATAATGAGTGTTAATATTATAAGATGAATGTGAACATTAAGATACAGAGAGCAAGTATTGTCGGAAATGTTTTCCTTCTAAGACTATATCAGAATGAAAGTAAATAACATTATTTAAAAATAAAATTACATGTTGATCAAGGTGTATAAAGTACACAAGTAGTAGTAAGTATTATGTTAGTTTATATACCTTGCATGTTGATATCATTATTTCTAGGTTACTGTTACGAGATACTGTTGTGATAATTGAAATGATGGAAATATATTTATTTGTGTTTACTTACATTATTAAAGTGAACGTTGACTTTTTAAAAATTAATTAGTAAGTTTTTAAATTTAAGTAAGGAAGATTTTAACTAAATAAAAAATACAATATTAGCATTCCATGAAGCATTTCTCAATCCTAAAAATCAATTTTCAAACATAGAGCTCTTTCAATCACGTGACCCCTATGACGTTTTATAGCTATTGTTTACTAACACCGTACCTCCAGCAGTTAACAGTTAAAGGAAAATAACTGGTCGTGACGTCATGTGCGAATGCTCTATAGCCTTTTACTGCGATGGATCTGAATAATTTCTTAGACGATTCTTATTTTTTTTCTTAAACTAAAACAATGAGATGATTAATTGAGTGATTATTGAATTGGACGATTGAATTGGAAATAGAGCTCTTTCAATCACGTGACCCCTATGACATTTTATAGCTATTGTTTACTAACACCGTACCTCCAGCAGTTAACAGTTAAAGGAAAATAACTGGTCGTGACGTCATGTGCGAATGCTCTATAGTAGTTAAAATAATATCCATATTCATTGTTATATGAGCTAGTTGAAAGTAGGGTGGTGCAATTTTTTTTGGGGGGGGGGGGATTTTCCAAGTGTCCCCCTCTCAGGTTGTTAAAAATTCTAAAATATTATTACCTGCAAATTTTCAGGTATCTAGATCAACTTTTGACCCCCGTGTCCCTCAAAAGTAGTGTTAAAAAACTCTAATTGGTAAAATTAAATATGTTATACTAACTAAAGTTAACTAACAAACTTAAGTGTTAAAAACTAAATTTTCTGTAAAAAATATATATATATATATATAAATTTTTTTAAATTTGCTGATATTGGGTCTATTACACAGAAGTTCTTGTGCTATTTTTGCACGCTAACTATAACACTGTTGAATAACTAATAGACCTTATAAAATGCCTTCTCTGTTTTTATATGTTTTCTCCACTTTTATTTTAACCAGCTCTTATTCAGACACCACCACGTTTTTTTTCAAAATAAATGACGCAAAATTGCCTACTCCTCCATTGTAAGATAACTTCTTGTTTATGTATTACCCCAATAAAAATACATATAGCCTTTCCTGAATGCCTGGCTTAAAGCAATGCAAATTCTCTCTTAATGGGAAATAACGCGGCGGCACTCAGCTCTTCGAAATAACATGGAAACTTCCTCAGACCCCTTAAATTACGGTATCGAAAATGGGAAAGGTCCATAAAGTGTGGCCTCTTCCCTCTTACAAGCCTTCAGGGGAATCTGGCTTTACTCAATTTCTTGTTGATGTCTTTATTTTCTTCTTCTTTCCTCAGTTTCCGCTTATCTTCAAAGGAAAACTTTCCGACGAGATACGCAGATGAAAAATAAGAAATCCTTGTAAAATTGACCCAGCAGTCTTTCTAGGTTGTAATCCGAGACAATTTGAAGAGCTTTCTTTAGGAGAGGAGTGTATGTTTTCTATCGAGGCTTCGGATGCATTTCAGTGCGTTATCCCTTTTTAGAAAGCGTGGGGAAGTGATGCTGTGAATGGGTTACTATTAACGCCTCGGCGTGGGTTGGGGAAATCGGGCGAATGTATTAAGTTTTTTTTTCTAGTTGTTCCTCGCACTCTGAATATTTGTGAGTGAAGTAAAATCCCTTGGAATGGCAAATGCTTTGTGAATAGAGAGGGATTTCGTAGTAGAAAGGATTTTCCGAGAAGTAAGGGGAAGGTGTTAGATGGAATGAAAAATCTTTGAAGGGAAATTTACTAAAAACATGAGTTTGCTTTGCAATAGAGCCATTTAAGTTTATTGAACTGATTATGTGTGTGATAGATGGGTTAGGGTGTGTTTAAAATTTATACATGGGATTTTAAACATTTCCAAAAGATTTTAGGAAAAAGTATTCTATATTCATGGGATGGTGACTGAAGTGTCTTTTCACGAATTATGGTAAAAACCTAATTTAAATACACGGGGTGTTTCATATCAGTGTTTCATAACTTCTAGGGGGGATAGTAGACAACTAGATGAGTCAGAATCACATAGGATTTGGGGGTCCCAGACCAAATACCCCAAAAAAATTATTGTAAAATTCAATTTGTAGAAGAAATACTATTGGTAAAAATTTAATTATGATCTCTAAAATTTTTGTTTAATATGATCTTTAAAATGATTGTAAAAGTTTTCTCTTTAAAATTTGTTTTATTATTAAAAAAGTTAAAAAACCACAAAAAATTTGAAAACTCAGCCAAAACCTTATTTTGTATTTCGAAATCCTTTTTTTTATTTGATAATCTGAAAGATCATTGTTGAAAACCCTTAAGTCTAAAGTTTCACTTAAATACAATCAATATTACACTTGAGAGCCAGTTAAAGCTTGTTTTTTGCGTGCGCAAACAGCTGTTCAGGAAACAGCTCTAGAAAACTGTTTGTTCCGATCAACTTTGCTGTACTTAGTAAGGTAGAAAATGTTTTGAGGCATTAAAATAGATTTCTACTATGTGTTTACAATGGGGAAAAACATGGGGCCACTCCTGCCTAACGTCCCTTTTTAGGGATGTTCATAAATCTTTGTTAAAAATTCAAAATTTTAACCTGGGATTCTTTTTTTACTATTTTTCCAGTTGTTTTGACCCTACAATGTTTGTACCAAATATTTAAGAACAATAAAAAGTTGGGCATTTATGGTTCAAAGAAAATCAGGTTTTTTTACATCGTGTGCGTTGTAAATTTTTCATGGTGAATTCTGTGAAAATTCTTAACGAAGTAAAAAATCAGTTATCTACTACGTCAAAATTACAAAGCTGTTTCAGGCGACAAATATTCAAATACTGTTAAATCTGGGTAGGTGGAAGCGCTCCATATCGAATTTTTCACTTCAAGTTCCCAAGTATCAAATTTATTCAGTTATTTTCATTACACACCTGAAGGGGTGGGGACTAGAATTACTGAATTTACACTTATCCAGCTTTGAATGTGCTGCCAAATGATGTATGCATTAATTTTATTAATGATTATTTATTATGATGGTTATATTTCTGATCTTTGGTGTTCAAAACTTTGGTTAATGGGAATGTATCTAAAACTTTAAACGCGAGGTACGATAATGTAAAAAATTATAATGATAATGTAGTACACGAGTAATGATATGTAAAACATTATCATAAAATGTCTTTCAGTTTGTTTATTCGTTACTATTTTCAGTATTTTTATCAAAGCTCAGTTCAAAAAGTTATTGAACGAGAATATCACCTATAGTCGTTACTATGTCGTATTTAAATACCAGTTTCATTAATTACCCAAAACAGAAACGAAACATTATTTGACACTCTTCGAAGAACGCAATCCCAACTGAGACTATTGAACAAAATAGTAAATATTGAGACACCTGAGAAAAAGGCATAAATCTTCCCCTCCTGATCGACATAATGAATATGCATTACATTTATATGCAATCACTACTCCTTTTCATTACAGACGGGCGAGAACTTCCTTTCAACGAGCGGCAGCAAGTCAACACAAACGGCAGCTTCTTCATAAAAGATGTAACCCGAGAAACAGACGAAGGGACATACGTCTGCTCCGCCATCAACAAACAGAAGGAGAAGGTTCAAAAAGAGCTTCACATAAGAGTGATGAGTAAGGGAGGAGATATAAATCATCCTAACTCCTATAGCTTTACTTGTATAGAGATATTTCTAACGGGATGATGTTTGCTTTTTGAGGATGGGGATAATGGAAGGAGTCTCATGTGTTTTTTAATAAAGTTAAAATTCTTGCAATTTTTGTGATTAAATGTTTTGGAAATATTCTTTGGAAGTCTTTCTTCCGTACAATGTTTTCATTATATGATTCATGTATTGGTGCTTTGCCTGCTTAACATTTGCTTTTTTACTTTTGCTTTCAACATAAAAAACATTCTAGGTTTAGTTTTATAGACATAAAATGGTGTGTTCTTTACACGACGATTTATTTAAACGAGTTTTTGACATTATTATCTTTATTCATTTAACTGTATACTGAAGTTTTGCGAATTTAGCATCCAAAATTTAGGTCGTACACTAATTTAGAATTCACTTAGATTTTTTAATTAAATGGTTAAGTTGAAAAATATTCCAGAACTATATGTTTGTTTAAATAAATAATTATTAATAGTTTTAAACCTTGAAAATTATAATTTTAATAAAATTTTAAAGATTTATTAAACTTAAAAAAAAGTTTCGTCTTTATTTTATTTTCCGTTCCATTCTTAATAATATAGTAGGGTGTTTGTTCTATATTACCACGTTGATCAATGAACACTGTTTCTCTTTGAATGTTTAACATCATCTCAAAAATATCTTAAATACCTCAAAAATACCTTACCATCTTAAAAATACATACTTTTTTTCAAAATTAAGTTCTAAGGTTTTTTACGTAAATAATCATCATAATAAATAGCTGTCTGCTTAATCAATATTTTTTCGAAATTAAAATAATTATCACACTAAACATTAATTAAATTTCCTTTTTCATATGTCTACACTCGATCCTGTTTTTGTACGGTCCTTTTTTGTGCGATATTTTTTATTTTCGGTCTTTCTTACAGCGACAGCACAAAAACAGGTTTGAGTGTAATATAATTATTTTCATCAATTCGTTGAAACGGGTAATAATTTGAATTGATAAATACCAATATCTTCCCTTATCTTTTCATTCCAGAAAAACCCAAAATCAACCCGTTCAGCTTCCCAAAGCTGTTGGCAGAAGGCAACCACGTCATCGTCACCTGCAGTGTTCTCACTGGCGACCCTCCCATAACCGTACGATGGCTGAAAGATGGTATGACCCTGAACAAAAAGATGCTCAACATTGACGAGTCTTCGATGGGACATCTGGGTTCAGCACTGGCGTTCAACAGCGTTGGAAGAAGCCATAACGGAAATTATACCTGCATGGCCGAAAACGCGGCTGGGGAGTCAAATTTTACTGCCACCATGCTGGTCAATGGTAAGGATATGCTATTAGATAATAATAAGTTAAGTTTAAGTTTAAATTCCTTTATTTGATTATTTTGAGTTACACCATTTTAGTGATTAGCTGCAGTTGTGCAATCCCACTTGTACTTCTTCAATCCTCAATGTCTTTATTTTAATTTTATTGGATTGCTGTTCCAACTTTGGGCGATATTTAAATTCCAGTAAAGTAGCCCCGGTGTTTATTTAACTGTAATTTCAACCTTTTTAATAAAAGCAAAAATTTTGCCTGGTTTGGCTTATTAATACATAATAGGGCAGTATGATTGTTGGGGGTGGATATCATCTGCTTATTTTGGTGGATTGCATTCAGAAACACACCCTCTCTCTGTGTAAAAGCCCCCTGATGAAGAGGCACGGATGGAGTTTTTGGTTCGTATTATTATAATCTAATATTTATGATGGAATTTTTGCTTACTTGCAGCGTTTGCGCGGGTTGCCTTATTCTATTCAGAATTAAAATCCTAAGTTTAAATTTATTGATTTGATTATTTTGTAAGAATATGATATTATTGCAGAAACTCTAATATTTGTACCGAAATAGTGAAATAAATAACGCTGGAGTAAAATAACGACAATTTATTACCAATGATATGAGGCGGTATATAGGACTTAGTTTTTGATGTAAAACGGCGGTTCACAAGCTGTTAGAAGAGAGAATATAAAAAAATCACAATATTCAGTCCATGGCTAGTGGCGGGTATAAGGGACCATACACTCTCCCCAAGAATTCCAAAGAAAAATATTAAAATTACATATTTCAAAGTAAAATTGTAAAAGAAAAAATTGGAGAGGACCCCTAGTTTCCTTGTTTACCTTAGGCGGTTTTGTGTTATGCAGTTCCCTCCGGACTCAAAATTGCTGTAGAGGCCTTCAAAAGTGGACCGCAAAAAACTGAAAGAAAATGCCTAAATTTGTAGAAGCAAATTTTGTTTCAAATTTGTAAGACTTGTAACCGCAATCAGAGTCCAAGAGAGTAAGTTAGTGCTGTAGAAGTAAGACCAGAACACTAGTCAAAGAGCATTCCAAAGATTTGAAATTTTTGAGTAGGAGAGTTATGAATGGAGAGTTTTAGAGAATGTTAGTGAAGTGTGCTAGTTTTGCGAGTAGCTCTGGCTTGTATCTTTTTCTATTCACTTTACCTGTAAATATATAGCTTTTTTAACTATCCAAATTGTTATTATAGAACCCTATTGAAATAATTACGCTGTTGCGATTATAAAAGTTGAAACACTATTTTACTCTTGTGACACAATAGACGAGCTCTTTTGGAACTTCATTAAACGTATTATTAAGTTTCTTCCTGTTTGACTGTCACTTTCTATCTCAGGTTTTTTCATATTTGTTATATTTATCTTACTTCTATTCACTTATTATTTTCAATACTTTCAATTCATTTGAAATTATGTTACAAATGAATTGTGGTAAAAAAGCTTCTTAAATAATTTCATCATTTTTAGTAAAAAGACTTGTTCAATAATATATTATTCTTTCTTGCATGTAGGTAAAACAATTTATATAGTGAACGTAAAACAATTCGTAGAGTTTAAAAACCAAAACACTCAAAAGTAAAACAGGAAATTTATTCTGAGGCTAATTAATTTGAATTAGAATTTAATAATGCTGAAAAGTGTCAACCATTTTACTAATGGGAAAGTAAAAAATTAAAGAATAAAATCATTAGCTATTTAACCATTCACTGATTATACTAATTATTTTCCAAAAAACATAAGAAAGAACCCCTGATTTCTTTTTATCTTGATTTCCTAGAAACTTTACAGGTCATATTTCACATCAAGTTTTAATTAAAACAATCAGTTTTATTTACTTCAGAAGAGTTAAGTTTTTGTTTAAATTTCAGCTTGTTTAGGAACTCCAAAAAAAGGGCAATCGTTAATCTTGCCCAGGCACCAAATAAATTACTTTCCCCGAAGTATAAAAATAGACCTTAACAATCCTTTTAAAAGAGGAGAGGGGAGATTTAGTTTTTATTTCTGAATCTAAAGGGGGATCACATACATTCAACCTATCATTACACGAAAATCAATTACTATCGAAAAGGAAACCATTTTTAACGTTCATAAATAAAAAAGATTCCTACTGTCCTCATTCAGGGATATGATTTAGATAATTCACATAATAAGGTTATTAATACTTACTCCCTTATTCATTTTGGTATTAAAATTTTATACATTTCTGTCGAAATACCGATCCTTTTAACAATGCCATTAGCGATTATAATTGATGGGTATGCGTTTTTTTTCAGGCTTATTTAGCGCACAGAGATTAAATCTTAATTAAAATTAGTTATTTTTCAACGGAACTATTGTATGTGATATTTAATTAAAGTGTTCATTTATTTGATGGAAAATTTAAAGTCATTTGGAGATATAGAATGGAGATAGTATTATTTAAATCTCTGTAAAAATATATTCGGTTCTGAAAAGGGAAGGGAGGGAGCTAGGGTCCCAGGCGTGTAAGAGCATGCAGTGGGTTTTTCCCTCTGGCCACACTGCAAAAATATGCTAGTGAGATCATATAACCATATGCATTTTCAGCTAACTTCAAAAGTGTGTTTTTTTTGTATTTTCCCCTTCTGTATTTTATTTATCAAAGAAGCTACGGTTTTGTTGTGTTAGTGTCTAACTTTTCTGTTAAGAATTCATTTTTATTTTTGTAAATAAAGAACGGATGATTGCTTTCAATGCACATATCCTTGTGAGTGAGGAATACTTCCTTCTGAACAACGTAGCTTCTCTAACATTTAACTATAGTGATTTTCAGGGAAATTTATGGGTGATGAAATGAATTCATGCATTGATGGCAAACAGCATACTGTTAAAAAAACAGTTCAACCTTTGACCAGTTTATGGTGAAACGTTGGGATGTTTCAATACAAACGTAGTTTAAATTTTGCAACCTAAGGTTCAGTAACAGGTTTCACCAAGTTTTTGGTGCTTGCACTAGTGACAGCACCGAAAACTTATAGAAAACAGTTACCGAACTTAAGTTTGCAGCTAAATGTGAACCACGGTTGTGGTGAAAGGTTGAAATGTTTTTTAAATTGTAGGTACTACCCATAAATGAGTTAGTTGAGTTTTGTCAAGAGAATCCAGTATATTATTTCAATCTTTACGAAGTGAGATTTATGTGTCACCGCTGTTTCGTATTTTCATTCCTCACGTCCAGAATACTCCTATCCATTACTAAACCGATTATTTTTTTCTTATTTTCTTGGTGATTTTTAGCATATTTTTGTAGGAGCTAAAACTTTTCTTTTTGACTATAATTTGTAAGTCAAATAAATGTATGTTCAGTTAATTTTTGAAGCTCAAGCTTTTAAATTCTCCTATTTATAATTCAACTTAATTTTTGATCCTACTTCTACACACTTCTCTCCTATTCGAGGATGTTTTTTTTTACTTAGCCAAGGAAGGAAAGCATTTAGGATTCAAAAGACGATTCATGTTGAAATCTTTTTAAAATTTCCTTTTTTACATTTTGTTTTTAGAAATATCATCAACGATTTATAATTGATGTTTTAACATTAGTGACTGAAACAAACATTTATTTAACTAAACAAATCACTTCGTTCTAGTTAAATGTTAAGTTGCTTCACTACCATTAGTATTTTTAATCTTTATTTTTAGAAATGGAAAATAAACTCTTCGTAATGCTAATCAATAAATAAAATATTTATTGAAACAGAAAAACAATCAGGGTCTCCTAGCAATATAATATCTGTGTATAACTAATGCAGATGAATGAAATATTTTTACAAAATCTAAATAATTAGTTACAGTTATAGTCAATAAAGCTTGATAAGTATGAAGGATTGTATAAAATATCAAGATACAATCTTGACATTTAATAGTTTGATTTTCAATGCTTTTAGTTACATTACCTTAATAAATATAAAAAGTTTCACATAAGTTTAAAATAATGCATCAAAAATTTATCGATATATAGATATAGTATTCTTTACCAACAAAAGTAAACCAAATGAGTCGTTTTCTGTCATCAATAGTTTCCAGAAGCACATTTAGTACCCTCTGACGCATTTTACATCATGCGGGTCATCAATGAAAAATCCCCTCAGAGAGGATACTCCTAACAATGTTTCCCGTCAGAATTTGTCAAATCTGCCATTAAAGCGAACGAAGAAAATGATCTCAGTACCCTCTCTCCTCTTCCCGAGGAAAAATCTTATTTAATACTCTCTAAAAGAGCATCGCAGCGTAGATTTCCCGAAAAAGTGCATCAACAGCATTAAAACAACAAGAAAAAGTCATCTGAGGAGCAAATCTCTTTTGATGCTTCTGACTCCATTCTCTTGCAAAGTCTACTCAGAACAGCCACTCTGCTACTAACGAGCTCTTCAGCGCCATCTGGTGTCAATACGAATATCTCGTCTCCTCAGCAGGTGCACTTGACGGGAGTACCGATTTTGGAACCTAACTTTCTTTTTTTTTCTTCTCCGTTCTTTCTTTATTCTTTTCGACCCCCATGGGGACTGAGGGGATATGACGAAAATTTAGGACGGTCTAAATACCTTTTATCGACAGGTTGGTCCTCTCATCGAACACGAATTCGAAGATTAAAGACTCCGGCTTTCACTAATGATTGTGTTTGCCTCCCGAAAGGTCTTTAATTTATGGTTCCTCGGGCAATTGATTTTTAAATACTTTGAGCGGTATTGGCAGATTGATATTTTTCGTTTGCCCAAACAAGTCGATGGAAAAGGTGGAAAGGTAAGTCTTGGATCGCCGCCAAGGGGAAATAATAAGCCCTTGGAAAGAATGGAACAGTGGGTTGGTTGATTGGGGGTAGAAAGTACTTTCGATCAGACTCTCCAGAGATTAATCTTTTCCCTTTTCTTCCTTCAATAAACCATATTGCTTTGTTTGTTTTGTGTTTGCAGATAAAAATAATCTAAAATTAATAACTGGATCTAATGGTTATTTCTTTAGAAATATGTCATTAAACTTATTTTCAATAGCAGTTTTTTTTATTTTGTCAACCAGTTATTATTTTAATCCTTCTAAAATTATAATTTTTTTCTTTATATTCGCTCATGTGGTTGTAAGAAATCAATATAATCCATTCGAAACTATTTCATTTCGATCAAGTATAAAATTTAATATTTATAAAAAATTGCATTTTTAGCTACTAGCAAAAACTGATGGAGGTGTGATGGAATAAGGGAATTATAATTAAAAACATTAAAGGGAATTATAAACTAAAACATTTTACTTAAATATAGCACGATATTTTTTACGTGGATGGTTAAGTGTTTTAACAAAAAAAAACATTTTTTTTGTTTGTTTCAGTTCCACCTAAATGGAGGGTAGAACCAGTTGATGCATCAGCAGTCCTCGGTGAGTCAGTAGTATTTGATTGCCAAGCGGAAGGGTATCCTCAGCCACTAATAAGGTGGAAAAAGACATCAGCTAAGTGTAAGCATGAGATAAAATTTCGGCATTTTTTAACCTTTTAAACGCCGCAATTCAAATTTCGAATTTAAGGTTCTGATTTTCAGATTAAATGACGTGTTTCATCATTACTAAAACCACTCTTGTCACTTTTTGGCAGAAAAAAATTCCTAAGTATGTTTTTGAGGATGTTCCCATTTGGGAACATCGGCGTTTGGGATGAAGTTTTTAAGGGGATTTCCAAAAGGCACATATTTTACAATTAATTAAAATAAAATGAATGAAATAGGTTTCTATTGAATAATTATGAACATTTTTATGATTGTGGACGGTTTTTTTCATTTTTATTATCCATACTTGAACGATTGAGTAACATTTTATAGATTTTCATGTGAAAAAATTGACATGTTTATTACGTACGCGAAGCTTTTCCGTAAATTTTTCTTGCACCATGGGTAATATTTTTGTGTAAGAAATACATAAGAGTGTTTCTATGCTCTTCAAAGCTAAACAGTTACGTTTCTGTGAGAAAAATTAGTTTTTTTACGGTTATATACAGATATCTAGCATAAAATAAACTAATTGCATCCAAATCTAATTAGCTTTCAAAAGTGATAATCATAATTATCTCCACTGATTCCTTAACCTTTTAAACGCCGCAATTCAAATTTCGAATTAAAGGTTCTGGTTTTTGGCTTAAATGGCTTGTTTTATCATTACTAAAACCATTCAAGTCATTTTTTGGCCGAAAAAAAATCCTAAGTATGATTTTGAGGATGTTCCCATTTGGGAACATCGGCGTTTGGGGTGAAGTTCTAAGGGGGATTTCCAAAATGCACATATCTTACAATTAATTCAAATAAAATGCTTGAAATAGGTTTCTACTCAATAATTATGAACATTTTTATGATTGTGGACGGTTTTTTCATTTTTATTATCCATACTTGGACGATTAAGTAACATTTTTATAGATTTTCATAAGAAAAAATTGACATGTTTATTACGTACGCGAAGCTTTTTCGTAAATTTTTCTAACACTATGGGTAATATTTTGGTGTAAAAAATACATAAGAGTGTTCCCATGCTCTTCAAGGCTAAACAGTTAAGTTTCTGTGAGAAAAATTAGTTTTAATTACGGTTCTATAGGGATATCTAGCATAAAATTCACTAATTGCATTCAAATCTAATTAGCTTTCAAAAGTGATAATCATAATTATCTCCATTGACTCATTAAAGCTGTGTTTCTCATGGAAGATTCCGAACTGAACCACATATATCTTACATTCAACTTACGTTAGAAGAGTGTTTTTAGATGTACGCACTTTTCCTTATTTTCAAAGTTGTTCGATTTTATTCCTAAAATTTTTATGTAAAAAAAGTACTTGAACAAAGATATAAACGCAAATCATCAGAAGCACTCAAAATATGCTCTTTGCATAACCCCTATTGATAATTACTGAAAATTAATCGATCGGGGTGTTAGAAAAATATACAAGTGTAAGAATCTGCTATAAAGATTTGGAATTTATTTATCCATAAATCAGGAGAAAAAATAAAAATCACATATTTTTGAATTTAAAACATCATTCTTAACCTGTTTAGATCCTTTGAGACAAAAAAAGTTCAAAAAATTAAAGAAAATAGGAAATAACTTGAATTTTTGCATGTTATAAAAATCCCCTCAAATACTATACCCCAAAAGCCGATGTTCCCATTTGGGAACATATACGTTGTATTGGTAATTACTCTCCAAAATTAGAATGTAAAGCTATTCTGTCAAGCCAAATGGGAAGATGTGTACTTAAGCTACCAAAACACAGCAAAATTATTTAAAACTAAATTTATTTAAAATTTTCACAAGTTGAAACTTGTGCAACTTTTGGAAGAGCCAAAAATGTCTAATTTTGATGTAAATTCTACAAAAAGGATTAAATTGCACGTGAAAAACTTTTGCATGTAAAATAATTTCATATCTTTGAGTTGCTTTCTACCAAGTATCAAATTCTTGCATGAAAAATTAAGTGGTAAAAAAATTCCTTAAAATGATGTTCCCATTTGGGAACATCGGCAGGTAAAAGGTTAAAAATGTGTTTCTCGTGGAAGATTCAGAACTAAACCACATATCTCTTACATCCAACTTACGTTAGAAGAGTGTTCTTAGATGTACGCACTTTTCCTTATTTTCAAAATTCTTCAATTTTACTCCTAAAATTTTTATGTAAAAAAAGTACTTGAAAAAATATATATGAAAATCCTCAGAAGCACTCCAAACATGCTCTTTGCATAACCCCTTATGATAATTACTGAAAATTAATCGATCGGGGAGTTAGAAAAATATTCAAGAGTAAGAATCTGCTATAAAGATTTGGCATTTATTTCTCCATAAATCAGGTGAAAAAATTAAAATTACATATTTTTGAATTTAAAACATTATTCTTAACCTGTTTAGATCCTTTGAGACAAAAAAGGTTCAAAAAGTTAAAGAAAATAGGAAATAACTTGAATTTGTGCATGTTATAAAAATCCCCTCAAATACTATACCCCAAACGCTGATGTTCCCATTTGGGAACATATACGTTGTATTGGTAACTACTCTCTAAAATAGGAATATGAAGCTATTCTGTCAAGCCAAATGGGAAGATGTGTACTTAAGCTACCTAAACACAGCAAAATTATTTAAAATTAAATTCATTTAAAATTTTCACAAGTTGAAACTTGTGCAACTTTTGGAAGAGCCAAAAATCTCTAATTTTTATGTAAATTCTACAAAAAGGATTAAATTGCAAGTGAAAAACTTTTGCATGTAAAATAACTTTATATCTTTGAGTTGCTTTCTACCAAGTATCAAATTCCTACATGAAAAATTAAGTGCTTAAAAAATTCCATAAAATGATGTTCCCATTTGGGAACATCGGCAGGTAAAAGGTTAATAAAAAAAATCTGACTTATTTGTGTTGCTGAAATAAAATTAAAGTGTTATTTATTTAATAAGACTAATTTTGTTAAGTATTGAACACTTATGCTAAAATGAAAAAAAACTTATTTCTTTACACAGTTTTTTATAAGGGTATCTTAGTTTTTTTATAAACTTTAAATTTTTTATCCGCTCCTTTTCCTATTTTTTCTACCCTTTGGAGCTGTATGGTAAACATAATATTGTTAATGAAAAACTTTTTGTTTGGATTTAGAGAAAACATTTAGGTATAAACGCATACAGGAAAGTAAATGCGAAATTTTCCATTTAATGAACTAAGAATACTTTTAGTCATTTACTTAAGTCATACATAAAAATGTAAATTTCCCATTTTCGTCTTGTAAGGAGCGTTTTAAGACGTAAAAACTACGTAAATTCTAATTTTTGAGCGTGCGTTTTAGAGGTTTTATTTAAGATATTTTTCTACTTAAGGTATCTTTTTCTACTGAATCGATTCTGTTCTACAACTTAGTCTCTGAATTTTGTCATATACCTCAAATAGTTTTTAAAATAAAAATTATAACTCCTAAATTTTCCGCTAGAGGATGAAGAAAGTTGTCTCATCGAATAGGGCAAGACCACTTTACTATACCTAGGCACCACTTTCATGACTATACATTTATGTAAGGGTTAAAAATTTAAAGGGTGTGACCACTTTTCTTGGGATACCCTGTATATAAAAAAATTAAGGTTTAATTTTAAAAATATAATTGTAACGACCCTTTTAGACTTTCCTTAAATTATACATAAAATCCAGCAAAAATTACTATATCTTATGACGTAATTATTTCCAATGTCATCACTTGAAAATTCTAAGAATTGAACTTTATAAACATGTGTCTCAAGCAACGCTAACTACTATAATAAATTATGGGTCATAAGTTCCCCACTTTGGTCATAGTAATCGAACATAATTTGACATGGTTTCGGTTACTGAATTAAAATAATTTGCTTCATTTGTTTAGCTATTTAGGGTTATGTCCGAAGTAACATAAGTTCAGAGAAGGGTCGTTATCTTGAAAATCTCACATTTTTCAATTCATATTTGGTTCGATAAATAAAAGAAGACAATCGTTAACCAGAACGAAGTTTATTGGTTATAACTCTCATTTGTCCAGAAATTTTCAAATTTTGAAAATATCTTTAAAAATTACCTTCTTACGATTTCTTAGTTACATTATCAATCACAACACATGTTTATTTATGCGTACCCACAGACATCCCAAAGTACAAAAATTTACTTTTATCTCTAATCCGTCCCAAAAAAATCCCCAATTTAAACAGCTGTAAATCAATCTTCCTTAATTAGAAAATAAAAAAAATGCTAATTTACCTTTATCCAGACAGATACTACACGCAAAGAATAAACACTTAGGTAATTGTAAGTTAATTACTCAAAAACAAAGTCCTTTTCACAAAATTCAAAAATAGAATGCATTTTTAAGTTTAAGCCCGTGATTAATTATCCCTTTCAGAACCACCTCAATGATTTAGGAGATAGAAAGAGCTTATCGGTAAAATCAAAGTGCGCTTATAAAAAAAATTAAATCTCCTCCATAAAAATCCAGCAACATCAGCTACTTCTTTTCCCGCATATTGCTTTACCTAACACGTTCGAAAAACTTAAATATCTCGGTCATGTTTAAATTAATGGGGTGTGTTTCTTCTCAAACCCCCATACGCTCGATTTTATCTCGACTTGAAAAATTTAATCTTGAGAGAAAATGAGGTTGAAAATACCGCAGACCATGAGAAAGTTTTCATTTAGCGATGTATTTAGAGGTGAGCCTCAATTTATCAATTTCTTAACCCGCCACTCATAATAAATGCATCCCAAAGGCAATATTTAAGAAAAAAGGCAAAACCTTCCCAAAAGCCTCACAAAAAGCACTTAGTCTAACCGAATCCATTCCCTTCGAAGGCATTGTTGGGGGTATGCTTTCCCTCTTACACCCAAATTCAATAAATAACGTCTATAAGAGGGAAGATGGTGATAAATTACCCACCATATAATAGCAACGAATTTTTTGTGGCATGCGAAAAATAAAATTTGTAGGGTGAAAAAAATTTTCGGACGGGAGGCTAGATGAGAAGATATGCCCGTAGACCAATTTGATGAAACGTAAATAAGCCTGGAATGAAGAAATATGCGGGTCTGAAAGGTTTATAATACGGTAGAATGATTCCTTTCAAGATGCATTTAGTGAGAAAGAAAGTGCCTTTAAATGTCTTTTTTCCTTGAATTCAAGTTTCTCGAGAAAGGCTTGAATAATATTTTGAAGTTAACTAAGTTATTTAACCCGGTTTATGTATCAGAATAATAAGTCTATTACTCGGTTGTCTGGTCATTATTTACTGCATTCACTTAAGGGAATTTTAAATGAGGTTAATATGACACGTTTGTGTTCTTTCCTTTCTGATGTATTTGGCTTTACGTAGGTTTCACTGTAAATTGTAGTTGCTTTTATTAGAATAATTATTGCTAAAGAAAAAATATCATATTTTTAGGGTTTTGTAACAATTATCGTTATTTATATTTCCCAAATGTTTTGAAGGAAAAAATGATTTTTCAAAAGCACTGATTTGCATTGATTTTACATTTTCAAAAGCACTTTCAAAATGTTATTTTCCAAATTATTTCATAACTTCTAGAAGGGGTAAGACACATCTAGGCGACTCAGAATCAAAGAGGAATGGGGGTCGGAAATGCACCCCTAACGAGCTAGGGGTTTTTATAACCGGGCATGTGAAGTTGTAAAATTCCCTGTCGAAATCGATTCGATAAGTAATCATTAAGATCTAGTTAAAATCACCAATTTAGGTACGAATACTATTAAACCAATAAAAGAGCTGAAAGTTCAACTCTTAAATAGGTATTTAAGTAACAAATGGCGGAATAGAACGATTTTACTGGTTATAATCAAAGCATAAGGTTCCGTATGGATTTGGACTGTGATTTACACAACCTTCCATATCGGCTCATAAAAATCCATAGGTTGCTAGGGGTGTATTTCCGACCCCCATTCCTAAGTGATTCTAAGCCGTCTAGGTGTGTCCTACCACTCCTAGAAATTATGAAACACTTATCTGAAACACCCTGCATATAATTTTACCACTCAAATGTGTTTTGTAAAAAACTCGTTATCAATATATGTATTATGAATTTTTTCATAAATATGATAGACATTATCTTAAATATGCATCAGATAGACTCATAAGGAACTTTCCTTCTCTACTCTTTAGTACTTCATGAAACTAGTCCCTGGAAACTTAAGCCTAAATGATGAATCCCCTTAAGCTAAGGAAGGGATTAATCCACACCCTAACAAATGAACGTGGTATTCAAATTCAGTTACAGCGACCTACATTTCTGGTTCAAAGATCATCCTCTCTAGAAATGTTCCAAATGTTATGCGTTGAAAGGGTTTATTTATAGGCTGGGGATATATGTATTCTGGATACGTATTTGTACGATTCAAAGCCTATTTTCAGCATTTTCTTTATTTTTTCTTGAATCATGAAATTGAATTGTAATATTAGATATGTTTATAAATCCAAATAACAAATTCCAATAACCAACAGTGAAATTTTAAATAAGAAAAAAGGAGCGAATAAAGAGAAAAAGGCTATGAAATCTGATTATTTATACATTATGATAAACATAAAAACGATCTTTTAGAGAAGTTGCTAAAATGTGTTAACATTTATACATTATTAGTTGATTTTTTTAATAATTAATAATAATTAGCTTTCAAAATTATAAACAAAAACGTGACGCTTGAAATTAACACATTGTCATTAAGTTAATAAAACTTATTAGTAATCTTATTGTTCTTATATTTTTCTTAATATATTTTACCGTTTGAATTAAGATTTTCCAAACCTGTCAATAAGAAACCAAATTTTCTTAATATATTTGCTAAACCTATGGTTATTTCTGAATCTTTGAAATAATTATTAAACTAATGATCATGTTCTCTTGATATAATTACATCAATAAATGTTACTCATATATTTGTATAGTTACTATTTCCTTTATAAATCATCGAATATTTGCGCTAGTTCAAGAAATATGTATTATAGGTCAATACACATAATATGTCCATTGGTGTACATTATTGGTAAGTGTACATAAAAACAAGTCATCGTTATTATTTTATTACTATTCCAAACAGAAAGAATGGTGAAACTGGGTCAAGACTCATCAATCAACCTTTTACTTAGTGCACGAAAATATCCCAGAGGCAATGGCCGTCTACGGTGTTGTCATTAGAGACAAGTTTAATCTAGTGAGATAGCGGGCTGATATCGGGTGGTATTATAGGAGGCATTTCCTCCGCAAGACAAATTGAGGGTTGGGAGTAAACAGACTTGCTAAACAGGATCGTTAGGTGATTATTCGATCGGTAAGTTTTGGAGAATATCTTGTGAATTAAAGAAAGCAGGTTTATGAGTTTTAACAGGTCAAAGTTCTTTTATAATGAGTAATTAATATGGTTTCTCAGTTGAAAGAAAATATTTGGTTTAAAATAAAGGTATCTTAAAAGAAAATAAAAACATTGTTATCGACCATGCATCCATCAAAAGTTTCGTTATACTTTTTGAACAATATTGGGTGTATTTTTCATTCAACGTTTGTTTATGCTTTGAACTCAATTTTAATGTAATAATTGGTTTGGTTGTTAAGTTTTAGGTGTTAATTTGAATGGTTTTTCATTGACTAAGGTTTTTCCAATCCTGTAAAAGGAATCAACTGTCTAGTGGTAGTTGATATTACGGTAAATTATAAGAATCGATCTAGTAGGTCCACAAATAGGGAATGAAGAAATACTTTTAGTTACTTGTTTCTTCTATTTACATGTAGTTTTTTGTTTTATTGATTCTACTCTTAAGAAATTCTCAATACTGTAATACTCGAAACTAAAGTTCCTTGTGCTTTATAAATTTTCATACAATTTCAAGAATTTGTGTAGTAATCAACATACTCTATATGTAGTATTAACGTAATTAATTCAAGAATACTATCAAATTATGGCGAAATTATTCCAATGCCTAAGAAATCCATTTTAAGATTGTGCATTAAATGAAGAGGAAGAATTATGAAGTACATTACATGACTACCATCTGGCCAAAAACGTTAATCTGCTTTCCTAATTCCAAATAATCCTTATAAAAATTTCGGAGAGAATAGCAATTTCCACTGATGCTTAGTTTTCAAAAATTCTTGTGGCAATTACGATTTGTGGATCTGGCAAGGTGTGCAGCATTACTCAGGTGCTCCAAACATGAAAATAAAAAATAATAGTATTGTCATTGTTGGCTTGTTGTAACGAATAATAAACATTTATTACGGGCAAAGTGATAAATCGGTCAATTTATAAATTTCAAAGGCGTTTATCAATGAGGGTTTCTCATTTTTCCTGAAATATGTGGAAATTATTAATAATTCTCAGATTTATCACATTGCCCGTAACGCATCATCAAATAAAAAAGTCATTTAAACTTATCATAAAGAAAGTTTCTTTTCTACTAATAAGACCACTATTTACTTACTTAAGGAAGTAACATGATTTCAAAATCTACTGATTTTGACCTGCATTTTAAAAATTTAAAGCCTGATATTTAGCACATTGGGATCATCCTTACACCCCATCTTTTCTTTTCAATTGTATGTAAATAGGGAAATAAAACTTTCCTTATTTACTCATAGTTTTTAACTTTACAGAACTCATTCAATTCCCAAAATCCCACACAACTTCACACCCCATAACCCCCCACTAACAACCACCCCATCCCAAACCCCCCCTTTCATCCCTCTCAACTAAAGACAAAAGAAACCTCATTCATTGCAGCCGGCGAGAGCCGCAACTTCAAGTCTATCATCAGCAACTACCACATTCAAACTCTGGAAAACGGATCTCTGAGCATAAAGGACCTGAGCGAGGAGGACCAAGGACACTACCTTTGCGAGGCAGCCAACGGAGTGGGAGCTGACCTCAGCACAGTGGTCAAGCTGTCCGTGCACGGTGAGTGGACGCTCGTTAACTGTTGCTCAGCACCCTAATTAGGGGGGACAATGGAAGGGCGGGGGGTCGCCGGGGTTTGTGGGTGGCATTTGGGAGCTGAGTAATCGGTTTGTTTGTTGGGTTGCTCTTGGGAGGGTTTGGTATTATTTCGTTGGGAAGCGAAACTTGTCTTCACTTGTTGACATTTTATTTTGATTACGTCATAATTTGTTGAAAATTATGCTTGGGGGAACACATAACTAAAAAAGGAATTTATTACATTGATCGAGAACAGACGAGAACCTTAATTTTATCTTTTGATACCATAAAAATCGTAATCCGTGATGTATGACACACTAGTCTCAAGTTAAACTTGAAGCATTTTTGTTTCTTTGTAACAATATAAACTTTAACATTTCAAAGAGAGTGTTTTAATCATTGTTTTATTTACAAGCTTTATTATTACAAGTTCATTTGTTTGTGGGGCCGTGGGGAGCCTAGTGGTCAAGGCATCGGCTCTGGGATCGGATGGTCCCGGGTTCGATTCCCGACACCTCTGAAGAACCATCGAGTATATGCATAGTGTGCGGAGTACGTGCTTGTTAAATATGTGGGTCCGAAAGTCCTGTGGTCGGTCGCAGCAGTTTACCATGGGTCCATGTCTTTCGGAGACTATTTCTCTCCCCTTCAGAGACATGGCATCCATTATTATTAATCTTATCCGTAAAAGAATGTTAGAGTAGGTCGATAATTCACACTTAAAATTTTGTTTTAAATGTCAGCGTCTTAAATACAATTTAGTCAAAAATGCCACGGTATTAAAACGTTAAGTTATTAAAAAAAACTTAGCTTAAGAAACTGCGATTTAAGTGTTTACAAGATGGCATACACATCATTACATTCAGAAAAACTTCAGGTAATTTTAATAGCCAAGTACTGGTTAATAGACACTTCTGACAAAAAAAACCTTAAAGGAAACACTCTTTTGGAACGCTCAATAATAATAATTACTTTAACTGCCAACGTCAACACTTTTTTGCCCCCTTCTCCTTCTTCCATTATTATACCCCTCCCCACATCCCCTCCCCTCTTCACCTACATAGCTCCAATAAATATCCGTTTTGAAGAAAAAAAGACAAGAAAAGAAAGAAAAAAGATAAAATTTAAGAGAATAACACGAAAACCCAAAGAAGTCTTCGAAAAACACCAACTTCCAGGAAAGATCGAACCTAATTAATCCTCCTTCATTTCTTTCGTTAAGTAGTGCATTCAAGAATAGATGGGGGGAAGAAGAAAAATGGAGTGGGGATGTATAAAAACCCTGGCTCGTGAAAGAAAAATACCCATCCTCTTCTAATGTTAACGACCTAATCATTCGGATTACTATTCCATCAAATAGTCATTAGGACTAAAGCTCTAGCCTTCAAATGTCACCCGCATCAGATACGGCATAACATGGGTAAAGAAGAAATGTAATTAAAATAGAGTAGTGAGGTAGTTGGAACACCGGAAAACAACAAAAAAGTAAAAAGCTTAATGACACAAATTATGTTATCTTTCTGCCATTATGGAGATCGCCGTGCCCTCTATCTTGTAATTACTGTTATTTTTTATGCTTGGTTTTATTTCATTATCGTTTTGCGATAACAGTGCGTGATAATGAAAATAGTGGAGATTTTAGGCTGGTGGAGTGTAAGGAGGTTTAAGTTTTAAGTCGTTTAGATGAAAGAAAGATAAATTAGGAGAATCGCGTAAATGCTTTGCGGTTTAGGGGGAGAGATATATGCTTTTTTTATTTGTTTAAGTGAAATTCTTAAGTACTCTGTGGTGATCACGTCCGCTTAAGTTTTGTTAACGTATTTCACTCATTTAAAGCACTACAGAAATGTTCTTAAAAGTAGAAGGAAATTGTTATTGGATAGATAGAAGTTAAGTTGGTATATGAATACACGATATGTTTATTTAAAAGTTGGATTAAGCAAAATTGAATTACATTAGTTCTAATTATATTCTATTTTCTTTTTATAAAATATAGTCTGAAGTAAAGAACAAATAAGTAAGAAAACTATAATTTTTATCAACTTTTTAAAAAATGTTAATAAGTAGTAGACTTTAATATGATTCTAAATTTTAAAGTATCCCCCGAGATTAAAAGATTTAATAAATAAAACCTGTCTTGCTTGCTTAAAATTGAATAAATGATCAAATAAATATAATTCGGTAACTTCTACATGGTAATATGTAAAGGTTATCAGGAATATTTTCAAGTTAATGAATTATTAAATCTGGGTAAGGACAATAACAAAATACATTTGTGGTATTAATTTGGTGTACATTTGTTGGTGGACCCCGTATGGCGACCGGGTAAAAATAGCACCAATGTAACCTATGCATGTCGTAAGAGGCGACTAAAATAGGTAGAATTCCAACCCTCCGGGCTAATGGCAACCCCTTTCTATGATGAGAACAGATCGTCCATGGCAATGTTTGATTTGAACTCGTCGTGGACACGATATCATCATCATAATCATCATCATTAATTTGTGACATTCAAAGTTTTACAAATATTTTATGTAATTATCGAGAATAAATAAATAGAAAAAAATTCAATTTAGAGTAAAGAAAACTCGTATAAATATTTTATTTAGAATTTAGAATTTTTTAATCCGAAATTTATAAACTTAAAAGTTTTCATTTTAGTCATTAATTTTCATTTTTACTTTTTTTTGTATTTTACGCCCCAGCTTTCTAACTATTGATTTTTGTGTATAAAAAACTCTAAACTACCCACCACAGCTCCTTCTCTGGGAACGTATATATTTAGAAACCGATCTTCCATTGTGTCGAAGTACTAAACTGACAGTTCTTCCGTGAGTTTTCACCCATACACTTTTTTTTCTATCGCGGAAGAGCGGACCTTCTTATTTTCATTCCTCCTATCTTCTCCATAAAGAGGACGTGAACCCATACAACGACCAAAAAAAGAAAAGTAAAGAAAAAAAAAGAAGAATCTCTCTCTCCCCACATGAAAAATTCATCCGCGAAAAAGTTGTGCTCCGTCGCTTTTTGAAAACTTGGCATTTTCTAAAGCAAGTTTTCGACATTTTCCTAAACGCTTTTAGTGACAGGGCCGGTCTTTGAATTGGCGGTGAAACCTTCCATGGAGCCTGGACTTTATTTAATGATTTTATCTGCGTTTTATACCCTCATATAATGCAGCTTGCGAAATTGCCTTTTTTGTCTCTATATAAGATGGAAAGCATTATGCATACAATGAAGGTAGTCGTTTCAATTTTATGAATTTTATATTGCCGTCGTCTCTCCATTTTCTCCATCTTCAAAAGAGTATTTTTAAGGCGTCGATGTTCGAAAATTTGCACAATAAACGGAATATATGTTTATGTGACATGTCTTCAGAATCTGATTGCTACTGTAATATTATTATTCAGTGATAATTGTGCAGTATGAATAATCTTATTATTTGTAGAATTTCAGCTTCATATGAATAAATACGAAACATAATAAGCTTTTCAATGGAGATTTTTGTACATTAAAAATGAATGAATTCAATTTACCACATTGAAATTTTATGAAATATCCATACAAATGTGTTACAATTAACATACAATTGTGGTCGCTTTATTTATACAAAAGTCAATATTATCTGGATTACTTAGCTAAGGGGTTACTACAAACATTACTATTTACTCTACACATTTTATTGAATTGAATTCTATACATTTCCACCCACCATTTTTAAATTATTTTGCGGTAAAACTTTTTAAAAATATGTATTGAAATTAACTGTGTTTTTATTTACAGTTGCTGCCCACTTCAAAATACCATTTCGAATTCTCAGAGTCACAAAAGGAGATTCACTAAGTATTCAGTGCGAAGCCTTTGGAGAAAAACCAATGACTATCGAATGGTCCAAGGATAAAGTTGTAATTAATTCTAATGCAGAAACAAGGTAAGTTATAATCATATTTTCTCTTTTGGTTCATGATGATAAATTTTTGATCGAAATTCCTTTAAAATAACGTAAATTTTAAGAAAAGTAACCTGAGAAAGATATTATAATCTGTGTTTCAAGTTTGACCCTTTTAAATTTTTTGTTTTCATTGATGTATATATTTTTGTCCTTGTCTTGGGATATGCATATGCATATTTCAGTAGTGAGAAAAGAAAACACTTATACGAATATAAAAAACAACTAAAATTTAATCGAAGAATCGAAAGTAAAGTTTCGCTATAGAATTACTTAAAAGGGCAATAAAAATGAAAGTATTTCATTATTTTTTTTCCAACTATTTTCTTATTTGAAATCATCACTCTAAAAAATGAGGATTTCACACATTAATTCTTAACAGGTGGTGTTTAAAAAAATCATATCTTATAAGAAAGTATAGCATCAAACAAGAATCCTAGTGGGAATGCATGCCCTATTGCCCCTAAGTGACGCTATGGAAAGGAATAGAGTGAAGAAAATCATTCTTATTTGTTTTAAGACTCAGTTTGAAAATATTTTCCCCCGAGCAACGGCGGGTATATCAGATAGTCTTATATAAAATACAATATAGAGAGAACCAGCTAAAGTTTTTGAAGAATAAAAATAAAAGCATCGAGCTTTACTCTTTCTCAGTTTATTAAAAATAACGAAGAGGCAAAGTTTCGGCTCAAGTTACTACTGTAATAGCCTCTAAAAACTCATTAGAAAATTTTATTTATTTCCTATCTTGTTCAAGTAATTTTAAACCCATTTAAGAAATTCAAAACCATTAATTTTTTTGTATTCCACATATTAGGATGGTTCAAAATGCGCGTGATTTTTTAAAAATTGGTTAACTTCCCGATTATATTTCACTTAAAGTGAGAATTAAAAATATGGCTGTTACTACATCTTCAACCTGAAAATACGTTTCTCAATACTGTCAATACATGGCTTAAAAGAAACATCACCCCCATTCTAGCATATATCAATAAAATAAAATTATTGCTGAGAGGCAATTTTTCAGGGAATATGATTGAAATCTGTAAAACTTCACATTCATTTTCCTAAAGGAGATTAAATACTGATTATCTGAATAGGACAAATAGTTGAAAGTGAATTAAAACATTCATTAAGAATTTTGCGAAAATTATATTTAGTATTTAGAGTTAGAGTTTTATTTTGCGTTAAAAATTACTTTTATATGACAGAATTTCAACTCCTAATAATAAAATAATTCGTTATTACATATGGTGCTTGTATCTCATTTTATAAATGAGGAATCAGTGCAGAGTACAAAATTTCCTGGAAACGTTAATTAAGCAAATGATCTCCCCTATGAAACGTCCCTCGCTGTTTGACGAACCAACGTATGAAGGAATGTGACTTAATTAATATTTTACGGGTAATTAGATACTTGGAAAAAAATGCCTGAACACGCAATATTTTCTTATTAGTACCATTTGTGAACCCGGAGCAATCGCTGGGTTACTAACGATCTGAAAAAAAAATGCAATGAGTTAAGACTCTTGGCCGAAAAATAATTTTGTTAATAACTTTGGGTGATTAATATGTCTACTAATGTTGGATGGAAATGAAGAATCATTCTGCGATTTAATGCATGAATTGCTGCTGTTATGATAGTCGTTAAGTAAGCTGAGATCGAGTTGTCCTGGTTTAGGTAGTCCAACGCTGATTAAGTACTGGTCGTGCTAGTATGTTGTTTAGTACGGGACAGCTTATAATTCAGATATTATTTAATTTCGGAATGTTAATTTGTTTCGTGGAGTTTGAAGGATTTGTGTGTGGGTATATTGCGGTTAATCATTGAATTTTGACCGCAATAATTCTGGTTATAATCTGGTTACGGGAAAAATCTTCAGTTTTTATCAATTTCGGAATTTTAATTTTTTTCTTAGAACTACTTGCTGTTTTTTTACGATAAATCTGCTGGTATTTACATTGGACAGCTTACATCGCTCTGTGGCTGTAATAACTCCGCCTGTCTATAACATTTTTCATTTGAATTTTACATGAAACAATCTTTGTTTTATGTTATACCCGTATCCTACTGCTATATACTACTGGTATACTGGTATATACTTCTATACATTAGTAGCATATTCACAAGTAGCATATTCACATATTCTATAGTAGCATATTCACAAGTAACACCAATTGCCTAAAAGAAACAATCGGTCTATAATTTGTTTTTTTAGATCTTCATCATACTCAGGAGCTTAAATTCAAAAAATTATAGAAATTGTAAGCACAGGGGTTATAATGATTGCTTGAAAATGAATCTAATTTGTTTTTGATTGTTGATTGTAGGATAAAAAACAATTTTAATCATAATAATCGTAATATTTGTACACATTTTCTAGGTACAATATCAAAGATGAACTTACACCAAAAGGAAAAATATCTTCATTATTTGTGACGTCACCGGATAGAAGAGACTCGGCCCTGTTTTCATGCACCGCTATAAACGCTTTTGGGAAAGACGACACCAATTTCCAAGTCCTGGTAGAAGGTAAAATTGATATATTTCACAGCATTATAGTAACTCGTGATGGAATTGCTATTTGTGGTTTCCAGCTGGCGGAATTTCAATCTAATCCACCCTTTAGCATACTAGGTAATGAGATGTTTGTGTAATAATAATGTAATTTGAATAAGAGGCGGGTGTAACGGGAGGACACTGAATTAAAATGGAAATTAGAACACATTCTAAGGTTTCAAATAAATATATTAAAATACGATTAATGCGTTAATTTCCATAAACGTCTGATGGAATACTAAGACCTTATTAGGACCAGTAAACACTTACAATTTTAGTTTTTAGCTCTATGTCTAGCTTTATAAAACGGCTGTACTTTGTTTTAAAGGTTATATTCCGTTAACGTTCCCTCTAAATACCATCATATTCTTTTGGACACTAAAAAGAAGAAAACCTGCTAAATATTTTCAAACTCATAAATTAAAATTTTAAATTAGAGTAACAAGTGTTTAACGCTGTTTTTTTGTTTTTGTGAAGAGGCATAGCTATTTATATTCTGAGTTTATTTCAACTATACATAAGCCAAATAATTAAACAAGCACCTACTACTTACACAATGCACCTCATACTAAATAAATTTACGTCATGTTCAACATTAAGTAACTTGAAATGAATAGCAACACTTTTTTACGTTTTTATTTGACAAGAGTGCATCTTAGAAATATAAACGCCAGTGTTAACATTTCTAATTGAAAAATAAATAGATTGGAACTACATTTGTGTGTAAGCCAAGGAGAAAATGACTGATAGTGTGCGTATTGGAAGGAAAGATGTATATACTCTGCTAGTTATAGATTAAACATTTTCGATAAGATAAGAATGCTACCGGGGAATATATTAAACTCGTCAAGGATTTTCTAATAAAAAAACCCCGTTTTCTGACAAAAAAAAAAAAGATTGATGAAAATATAATTAACTAAAGCAGAAAAAATAAGCTTAATTTACTCCTCCCAAGAATTTAATTAAAATAATAAATCAATAATTTCGGCCTGATACTTTGATTAATTGTTTAATGAATGATTTGTTGCATTGGGAAGTAATTATATTTGCGCTTAAATGTTTTCTTTAGGAATATTAATTTGCTTTTGGTAGCATTCACATCTGATTTTTGTACGATGTGAACAGTTATAAAAATAGCTCTTTTTATTAACATCTTTGTAATTTGGAACAATTACTTCTATTGATGTATTTCAGACCACAAATAATTATATTTTTATATTCTTCCTTTCTGTTTTATTTATTATAAGGAACTTTTTCCACTATGAAGCTATACCAATATGGACATGTAACTTTGTTACTAAAGCATTTGGTTAGGAAATGAATAGCGGTATTATTTCCTAATGAGTTACGGTAGAAAATGATTTCTTATAATAATTAAATGAATAGATATTTTACGTTTTCTGTGTTAGTCATATTAGCTAATTATGCTGTATAAAAGACTGATTTTATAAGAAAACCATGATGGATCACTTGGAATCTGCTCTAATATTTGAGATTTGCTCCACATATTGACTTTTTTCTCGGACAGCTTGATTTTTATCTACTCGTATGATTCTGATCTGTTCAATCCCTGAGCACAAATGGATGATCTGAATAAATAATTCAACTGTACTTGTAAAATTAAACTATAAAACATCATTACTTTTAAATACCGTCGATCATTTTACATCAATAAAATCACCATGAAAATTTGATTTATAACGTTTCAGTAGAGGTAGAAAGACATTAATTAATTACCCTGAGCTATTTAAAGACTCAAATATTTTTACACGGCGATCGGTAACTTAAAACCTGTCAAAAACAGCCAATGTATCACACATCCGAATATTTAAGTTCTTGAATCACATGATTTATTGCCGGTCAATAAACCGGTAACAAATTCAACTTCCTATACTCATTCCGGTTCAAGAGAGGAAGAGGTACAAGGTTACCATTAAGATTATGGAGAACTCTGTTACCATGATCCATTAGTCAACTCTTGCCCAGACACCGTTGAAAAGTAATCCTTCATGACCCATTGTTGTCATAACCGTAGGTTGTTGAGCATCGATACATATTAATTAAGCGTAGGGAATGGTGATCGCAAATTAAGTGAATATCATTCCCAGTTATTAATTTTAATGAGGGACCTACTCAGATATGGTTGTTTGTCATGGTTGGTCGATTCTCTCAAATTGGAGTAAAATTCTGATTACAGTTGAGTATAGGAGATCAATAAAATAGCAAGGGTTTGCTTGAGAGGTTTGTAATAATTCAAATGGTAGAATGGAGTTTAACCCACTCCAGACCTAACCAGTGCAAATTTCCAATAGGATTCAATGACAATCTCGGGTGGTCTAAGACTGGAAGGGTTAAGGGAGAATATCTTGTTTCGGATTTGTGAGTATTTTGAAAGCAATATATTTTTGATTACTCTTGTTGCTTTGTATGCCTGGCAAGGATACGAGAGATTTTGATTTGTTTTCCAATGCTCCACTAACTAGAAACTGGGTTGTATGTAAGTAAAAACCTGTGGGATATTTTACTAGTTTTATGTATTGCATTTGCCTTAACTAAGTTAACACTTGAAAAATTTTAACATGTCCCTTTTTTTGTTGTATTGTACCTTAAGTACTAAAATTGTGTTTTTTTAAACGAAATATTGATAGTAAAATTGAATCTGTTAAAAGTTTAAGACGCTTTCTTTAGATGAGGTTAGTGGAGTGGACAAACTTACTAAGTTTTTTTTTATCATGTGAAAATGTGAAAACCCTTGATGATAATTTGCACCTTTTATTGGCTTACAAATGTAGTTTTTAAAACAGAGTAAAAAATATTAAGACAAATATAATTATTAAATTATTTTTAAATACTAATATATACTAATACATTTTTAACCACCACGCATAGTATCATCAAAATTGTCATTTGTATCCCTCGTCTTCAAACTCACTAAATTATAAAAGTAAAACATTTTATTTTTTCCAAGTTTTTATAACGAAGAATATTCAAATTAAAATTTAAACCTCTAATATTTTATTTTCTGTAAGATTATGTAAAATACACATATACAATAATTCCATATCCACATATCCGCATATACATATATTCCAAATCCACATATGAATAATTATTTTTTTCTCTTATCTTTTTGTACGTAGTCAGCCAAATTTTGGAAAGACAAAATATTCATGAAATTCCTAAAAAAACCAAACCATTTCACCAGGTTAATTTATCTTCCGGAATATCTGCTTCTTCCATTCATTTCTCCATCTTAAATGACTTCTTGTCTCACTGATAATAGTATTTCAAAACTTCTTAAATTTACAACGAAATTTAAGACCAGACACATAATAAATTCATCTATTGATTAAATAATAAAAGTTATCAGAAAATTCTAATTACTAATTCGAAATATTATTAACTTTTATTAAAGATTTTAAATGAGCTGTGTCAACTAGTAATCGGAGAGGAGATATTCTGGAAGTTGATTAAACCATGTGAAAGGGTTTGTTTCTTTAGGAATTTCGTGAATAAATTTATTCTTTCAAACTGAAAAAGGCATTTTGGGCTCCCATGGTATTTTATCTCAACCTGTATTCCCGATATTCGCTTTTGTTTTTCGTCCCGTATTGTTTACCGTGCAACCGAAACTAGCTTCTTCCTCATACGAAATCCAATACCTATGTTTTCTATGCAAACAAAAACACCAGTTTTCCCTCAATCAATTTCCCTCCTTACACAAACCATATTGAAAACAACATTTTTTTGCCCTAAACCAAATATCCTCCCTCAACACACACCCAATACACAACAAAAAAAACCACCCAACACTGCTTCACAACACAATGGAAAAGAGAAAAAAGTGTCTAAAGACATCAACTGGGGTTTAGGACCCCGATTTCATTCCAACCACGTCCCTAACGATCCGGCGTCTCTGATCTTTCCAGAAGTGCCAGATCCACCCTCCGAAATCCTAGCAACAGATGTGAGCAGCCGCGGAGTTACCCTGAGCTGGAACGTCCCGTACACGGGCAACAGTCCGGTCACGAAGTACGTCCTGTATTGGAAAAGCGCGTCTGGTAAGTCCGAGTTTTTCAATTGAAGCAACTTATTTCTATGGGATTACGCCGACGCGGAAAGTACGCCGACGTGATTCGAAAGTGCTGAATGGGATTTTTTAAAAATCTTCTTCCCTTATATTGCGCTTTTTCTCTGCCGGGGCTCGTTTTTGGTAGGGTGTTCCCTTATTCTGCAGGGGACGTGAGGGTTTTTTTATGGAAAGTTCTGGGTGGGAGAGTATTGGAACACGAGTTGTGCATTTAGGATGTTTCAATCTGAAGTGCATTAAAGGTTTGGAAACGGTGTTTCAGATCAGTGTTTAATAACTTCTAAGAGGGGTACCACTCAGAATCGCACGGAAAGTGGGGGTTTGGAAACGCACCCCTAACAAGTTAGGGGTTTTTGTAAGAGGGCTTGGGAAGTTTTAAAATTCACATTGGAAATTGACACGTAACCTTTTAGGGTCGAATGAAAACTATCGATTCAGGTATTTATTCCATAAAACCAATTACAGAGCTGAAATTTCTGCTGCTAAATTGGTTTTTATGTAACAAATTCCGGAATAAAACAATTTTGCTGGTATGCCGGCTTAGAAAAACCCATAGCTCGTTAGGGGTGCATTTCCAACGCCCAATTCCTAGGATATTTAGAGACGTCTAGGTATGCCCTACCTCTCCTTAGAAGTTATGAAACACTTATATATCTGAAACACCCTGTATACTCAATAGACAAATGTTGTAGAGGCACAAGTACTATTTCTCGATTCACTAATCTTACTCAAATAGTAAATTTAACTTCCACTTGGGACTAGTATTTCGAGTGATAGTAATGACTCTACAGCAAGTTTTGCTTTTTGCCCACAAAAAGTAATTAAAAACAATAAATCACAAATGCAAGATAGAATTTTTCGTTGTTAAGTTTAAGGATAAATATAAGTACATTTAGCACACACAAAAAGTAAGGGAAATCAATGAAACCCGAATAAGCATGATATAAACATAAATAAAAGTTGTTTTTTTTTAAAGAAAAAAGTAGTGCACCATGAAGAACCGATTTCGGTTGGTAATTTATACTAAAATTAGTCTTAATTAAATACTTAACTTCCTTTAAATATGAACCCTGAACAATAGGAAGCACAAATGTAATAATTTTTTTACTCAAACTTAATAGACAAGAACGTTTTGAACGCAAAAAATAATAAAAAAAATGGGAATCACAAATAACATAAGAAACGGAAAAAATGAGTGTGACAGAATGTAATTTTACAATCAAATTCAGATACAAGTACTTAGTGTACATAGAAAATAAAGAAAAACCGGTAACCTGACCGGCGGTCTGGTCATTCGATTTTCAGGGTCAAAAAGCATTACTTTAGTCTTTAAATTACATCCAAAGGGACATGGAAGGTTGAAATTTGTAAAATATGAAATTTGTAGTAAATGGATAGGTTTAAGGGGTTATTACCCCCTAAAAATGCCAAAAAATTGCTTAAAATTGTAGAGGTTTTTATACGCTATTTTTTCCTCTTATTTTTTACGCAATTCACGTTTGAAGGGTCCAACCCCTTCAGAAAGGACGCCAATTTGATGGCAATATGCAGCAAGGATTTTTTCTAAAAGCGGTTGAGGTATTTGACGTCCCCAAAGCACCCACGGAAGGGTTCCAATGCCGCACTTTAATTGCTGTACAAAAAAAAGTCAAAATGCCACCAACTGAATTTCAGCTGATTCTTGTGTAAAATGACCTGCTGAATTCAAATATGACACCCATTTTCCTCCATCCCCCTCAGTTTTCAAGGGGACGCCAATAATTGTTATCCACAGCCATGCATCTATTAACAGCTTGAAACATGGAATCCTCACTCCCTAAAACAGGTAAGTTTTTAAAGAACTGGAGAGTTTCTACTTAGGATAGACCCAAAATATTAGAAAAACGTCATTTGTAATCTTTTCAAAATCATCAATATTAATTCCTGAGCTCGCGAGTGCCTTCGCGATTCTGGAAGTCTTCCGAACTCTTCTGCGGGGGCTTCTGGGAGACTAACACCTCAGCCGCTTTAAGTAAAAATCATTGCTGCATATTGACATCAAATTTGGGTCCTTGCTGAAGGGGTTGGACCCTTCAAACGTGAATTGCGTAAAAAATAAGAGAAAAAATAGCGTATAAAAACCTCTACAATTTTAAGCAATTTTTTGGCATTTTTAGGGGGGTAATAACCCCTTAAACCTATCCATTTACTACAAAATTTCATATTTTACAAATTTCAACCTTCCTTGTCCCTTTGGATGTAATTTAAAGACTAAAGTAATGCTTTTTGACCCTGAAAATCGAATTCAAAATCATTAGGTCATTGAAAAACGTAAAAAGGGGGAGGGGCTGCTCCCCGAAAATCCTGACTCAATTGAGAATTTTAATGGTGATTTTCGTATTCAGTGACCCAAAATCTATAGGAAATGACTATTTTTATCAAGGAAAAAATTTTGAAGGTCAAATTTGTTGATCAGTGTAATTACGAAATACGGATCATAGATGGAATGACTCCCAAGAACGTCGGCCCTATATAGAGACACGAAAAAGACCCCTTAGTGATTCGTGAAAGCATGATTTTTTAAATTCACTTGAAAATCATTTATGGGACTTCTATTATGGTGTAAATTAGTAAAAAAATACTAAACAAATTAATTTAATTTTTTTTCTACTTTTTATTGGCAAAAAACTTTGTCCTTGTGAAATTAATTTGTGTTTCTTGTGAAATTAATTGTGAAGTGAAATAAAACCAAATGCTCTAAAAATGTAAAAAACAACTTATAGTGTGGCGGCAAGAGGTTTTCCGTTCGGATTTTGTGATACAATTATGAGGCTTGGTTTTTCTGAAAGGTCTTAACACAACGAGTTCGAATCCGGTTGATGGCAAGCCAAATTCTGCTGCAGAGGCGCGTGGCGGGGGGTTCAAAATGGCGGATCGCGTTTCAAAAAACTTCAATATCTCTAATATTTATCACCAAATAAAGAATTTTTTAAGCTTAAATGTTAATTTATTACATATCTGAATATATTATGGGCAGTGATACTTTCTAGAATGGCGGATAATATCGAAAATCGGGCAATTCTAAGTACATTCCTTTTGGGGGGTTTACCGTACTATTTATTGGGATACAATGATGGGGGTTGGTTTTTCTGAAAGGTATTAACGTAAGAAATACATATTTAAATGTTGCCACCACCAAAAACTGTGAAGGGGGAGGATATTCAAAATAATCAATACTTTGTTTCACGGAAACGGCTATATCTTCCTCCTTTAATGCAACAAAACGATCTTTTAAAGCTTAAATACTTTTTATACTGTTTCTACAACAATTCGGGTGTACAAGGATAACATGGAACACCGGTTAGCAGCAAACGGTGCCTAATTACACAAATATCCCTCCTAAAATTTTCCGCGTGCTAAAATTATTAGGTTTAGTTTTACTAAAAGATACAATTATACAAAAAACATATTCCTGTGTAACCATCATCTCTAAAAATGTTGCAGGAGACGGTAATTAAAAATAGCAGCCCAACCAACGTATAAGGAAACAACACTCTATACATAAATTATAGATGCCGAGAAGAATTTTAAAAGCTCGAAATACTTTTCTATGACAGTCTAGTTTTCACAATGCATCAACTATTGCAAATAATTAAACCTCATGCTAATTCGCAAGTATTAATAGTAAATATATTATGGATAGTTTTTGGTCTACTACTCAGCTGTAAAATAAGGATATCAAAATATTTTGGAAAAATTTGCATTTTTATTGCATTATTTAATTCTTTTGATACAAATATCTAAATGATACCAAAAATTTGCTATTCCTTTAACGCAAAAACTATTCAATAAAGAAATAAAAACAAAATATTATTCCATTCTTGACAACACCTAATGAAATAGAAATGGAGAATATTAGAATATACAAATCCGATATTGCATATTTATCACAAACTGAATACAATAATTTTTCCACTTGAAATGATGCACTATATGATGCATTTCAATTCAATAATGAAAAAATGAAATAAAAATAAGAAACGATAAGTACATATAAATCCAATATTTCCTGATTATCACAAACGGAGTACAATATTTTTCTTCTTGTAATATTAATGATAAGTATGGTGCAATCCAATTATGAAACAAATGAAATATAAATGAGAAGCACTAGGTACATACACATCCGATATTGCCTATTTATCACAAAAGGAATACAATGATTTTTCGTCTGGAAATATTATGATGTACTATAAGATGTATTTCAATTCAATAATGAAACAAATAAAAATATCAACAGGTACATACAAATTCCAATATATCCTGATTATCACAAACGGAGTACAATAATTTTTTCCTTCTTGTAATATAAATGACAATAATACTAAGTATTTCAATTTTAGTAATAAAAAAAGATGAAAGCAAACTAGTAAAGAACAATACCTACGAATACGAGAGTTACAGATTATCATACATGGAATTCAATAATTTTTAGTAAATTTTAAAAATAAATGAAAAATTTTAGTAAAGATGCAATTTTGTATTGCGAATGAAGCAAAATGAAATTGATTGGTACAGAGAATCTTTATTATTACATATATGATCAACACTCAGAGAATTAACATGTTTTTGACAAGGTAAACGATTTTCAAAAATGGGATAGTTAAATTTGACTATAATACATGTGAGATACATAGGCTTACTATAATTATAATAAAATTATTATTTTAAATATTTCAGTAATATAAATTTTCCACATAAATAGTACGCCAAATATTTAGCAACATAGAAGGTTATTGGAATAAAAATATTGCACTTACAAATCTGTATCACTGGCTTCATCTGAATCTGCGTCCTCCTTCTGGTTAAAACAGTAATTTTCATCACTGTCGGGGTCCACGCATTCACACATGTCAGTGCATGGAAATCCATGAGTTCTGCATTTGCATGCACGAGTTGAGCATCTACTTTTTTTTACATGAACACTTCACTAGCTCCAATATGGCTTGAGGAGCAGGGGGCGTCATTGTCATCTTGGGTACAAACGAACCATTTTCCTTATCCCAACCATAACCAGCATCTGGCTGTGGTATCCGAGGATTTGCAACAATATCATTTTGCCATACCATGGCTTGATAATGTGCTCTTAATATGGCATATTGAAGGGCTGACCTGGTCGGAGGCATTTTCTCAGATTCAGCAATTTTCTTCTGAAATAAGGAAAACCGAACAGCTCCAACATCTGACTTGGCATAATTGGGCATATAAAGCTTGCAAGGCTTCAAAAATACTATGAGATGGTGTATCATCAACTTCGAGGTATGAAAATGCTTTGAAAATATCGGAATCGCATTGCTGAAAAGTTTTCCAGCATGAAAGTTTACCTTTCCCGGCAAAGGTTCCGGTGGTATCACTCCCAGTAAAGGCATGAAAACCAGGCAAAGCATTGATTTTTTCTTCACCTAAATTATTGTAGATAGGTTTAAGGGGTATATGTCGTTTCTTTTTACCCCTACCTTGCCCTGCAACATTTTTAATGATGATGGTTACACATGAATATGTTTTTTTATAATTGTATCTTTTAGTAAAACTAAACCTAATAATTTTAGCACGCGGAAAATTTTAGGAGGGATATTTGTGAAATTAGGCACCGTTTGCTGCTAACCGGTGTTCCATGTTATCCTTGTACACCCGAATTGATGTAGAAACAATATAAAAAGTATTTAAGCTTTAAAAGATCGTTATGATTGTATCTTTTAGTAAAACACAACCTAATAATTTTAGCACGCGTAAAATTTCCGGGAAAATAAGATAGGAGGGATGTTTGTGTAATTTGGTACTATTTGCTGTTAATCGGTGTTTCCTGTTATCCCTGTACACCCAAACAGTTGTAGAAACAATATAAAAAGTGTTTAAGCTTTAACAGGTCGTTTTGTTGCATTAAAGGAAGAATAGATAGCCGTTTCCGTGAAACGAAGTATCGGTTATTTTGAATTCCTTCCCCCCTGCACAGTTTTTGGTGGTGGCAACATTTAAATATGTGTTTCTTACGTTATTACCTTTCATAAAAACCAACCCCCATCATTGTATCTCGATAAATAGTACAGAAAACCCCCCAAAACGAGTGTATCTGGAATTGCCCGATTTTCGATATTATTCGCCATTCTAGAAAGTATCACTGCCCATAATATATTCAGATATGTAATAAATTAACATTTAAGCATGAAATTTTTTTTATTTAGTGATAAATATTAGAGATATTGCAGTTTTTTGAAACGCGATACGCCATTTTGAGCCCCCGCCACGCGCCTCTGCAGCAGAATTTGGCTTGCCATCAACCGGATTCGCACTCGTTGTGTTAAGACCTTTCAGAAAAACTAAGGCTCATAATTGTATCACAAAATCCGAACGGAACCCCATTTTCTTACCTCTTGCCGCCACACTATTATCTTTTCAAAACATTTTTTTCAAGCTGAATTTTTTTTATTTTAATTTATATGGTCCTTTTATTTTGGCGTTTTCTGTGTCTTGACTTTCGTCTCACTAGCTACTAACAAATGTCTCAAAATAGTACCCCTGCTGTGATCTACTGGCAGTCTAAAGTGCTAATACAATGAAATGTTATATCTATTGTACTTATTGCATGGTGTTGCCGTTTAGAAATGAAAGTTAGAGTAGGAAATGGGGGAAAATGTCGTGTTGCCAAATGGGAACAGTATGCACTGTAGGGTTAAAAAAGTACTTAAATACCTTAGACTGCTCAAAAAAGAAACTAGAAGTGAATAAAAGCATAGGCGTAAACTGTATAGCAGTATTTTGTTTGATTAGTAACATTTTCCAATTGTATAATTGAATCAGTAACATTGCAACACACACAGTATAATTAAGGGTAATTTTAGTTAGCCTTCTGCAATAAAGTTCTCCTAACTGCTATGCGTAACCTATATTTTAAAATAACACGACACTTTTAGTTTATCTTAAGTGGTTCTTAATATCTTAGTGTTTTTAATGATGCAAATGTGAAAGGCTATTTTAAGTACTAAGTGAAGAAAAAACATGTGTTCTACGGATAAGTTTTCTTATATTATGTATTAAATTAGGTGTGATAATAGGTAGCTCCTGGTCTTCAGATACAAAGAAAATTGAAATTCCCGGGTCGAACACTTCGGCTGCTATTTTCAACCTTATGCCAATGACAACTTATGACTTCAAGATTCAGGCTGAAAATATGATTGGTCGTAGCCAGTTTGGAGAAATAGTAACAGTCACCACCGAAGAAGAAGGTTGGTTACTTATTCCATTCAAGTGTGAATTAAATTTTGAATTTCTTGTGAGCACATCAAGTACCTACACTTAGATTGTAGGATGAGATTGTAGATAGGATTAGATTGTAGGATAGGAGCGTTTTAACACGTAAAACTAAGTAAATGCTGACTTTTTGAGCGTGTGTTTTAGGGGTTTATTTCAAGATATTTTTCTACTTAAGGTTGTATTTTCCAACTAATTAAATGTTGTTCTACAACTTGGTGATTGACTTATTTAGGAAATCTATAATAGTTTTTAAAATAAAAATCATAACTCCTAAAATTTCCGCTAGAGGGCTTTGAAAGTTGTTGTATCGGATAGGACATGGTCATTTAAATAGACCCCATATGAATAATTTTTTTTCGAATTTCTCAGATGCCTCCCTCTCAAGTTGTTACAAATACTGAAACATTATAACCTGCAAATTTTTATATCTCTAGGACGATTTTTGACCCCCGCGCCCTTCAAAACTACGTTTCCCATGTTAAAGTATGGGGCACATATTAAAATTATCGTAATTTTTTTTTGTTCTTTTCAATTTTATGAGCCTGAGCGCAGTCAATAACGAATTAAAACCTATAGGATACCTTTGGGATATCATTGTCTCAAGATCTTATGGGGAAAAACATTCAATGGCACCTAGATCACCACTTTTTCAGTTATAGTCGGTTAGACTAGTACTTGCCCTCCACTCTCTTGCTTTACCATACTATACCGTCGTGATGAGTCCTAACAAGGACTAAACCGGTCCACGGTTGGAGGCGACGCTTGAGAGTTGTGAGTTTACACTTATTGTCCGCTTAACCAGCGATAAATGGTGAAATTCTCCTTTCATTTAGAAAAACTTTGTTAAATTGAAAGAAATACTCTTTAAAAAACAGATACAACCTGTATAATAAACAGGTGGTCTGCAAAAATCAACAGATGAAACCTTTATTAAACAGGGGGTCTATAAAAATTAACAGAAGAAACCTGAAAAAACAGAAACGAACTGGCGCAAAAATTGAGTTTTTATCTGTAAAATCGATTACCATTTTTTACAGTGTAGGGGGACACCTTGTTTATCACTAAAATAAATTTTAAAAATGAACTAAAATAATTTTTAAAAATGAAAAACAGAGAGTGGAGGAAATTAAACTAAACATTGTGACATCTCGCTTTTAGGCACTGAAAAATCTCCCAAACTACCAATACAATATTAAATTTGAATCGAATAAGGCATGTTAAAATGCAAGAAATAGATGTCTGGAAGATTTCAATAAATTCTATTTTCAACGAAGTTATGAATTTAAAGTTTTGCAACCGCTTATTTCCATCTTTTACTGAACTTAAACAATGAATACAGTTCTCCATTCATTCATGTGTGATTCCTTTGGGTTTTCTGGTTGCAGACACACTTAAACATATATGAACATACACGTTAGCAGTATTTCAACGAGACATATTCATAAAAGCATACACAGGGGTAGTATATATTCAAAAGAATTTGTGTAAGATACATCGGATGCAAGAGTATTGAACATTTCAAATGGGAATAACTTGAATGTATAGAATGTGGTTTAGTAATATAATGTGTTGAAATATCAGAATCCATCTTCAATCCTTTTAAACCAAATTAAATACATAAATAAATATATGTATTTCAATTTCAGTATAAATATTTATTTGATATTTAATAATTATTCTCGTAGTTTTTTTATTCAAGCATATTTACAATATACCTATTACATTTTAATGTTTTTAATTTGAATTTGAGTGGGAAATTATTAAAATAACGGTGTATATCATTCTTTTATATTAACGCTCTATTATTTATTAATAACATTCAACGGGAGTATAAAGAGACTTAATAATTACGAATGGGAAAATTGGTTGCATATTTCAGGTTGTTATTTACGATATTAAAAACTTAATATCAGATATACAATAAAGTATTAGTATTTATTAAGCTTTTCTTATAGCATGTATTAATTATATATATTTTTCTTCAAGTTCCCAGTGAGCCCCCGGCACACGTAGAAGCGATCGCTCTGAGTACACATTCAATTCGAGTAATGTGGAAGGTAGGTGGGTACTAAGTTTCATCGTTCTTTTTTACTTGCTTTAAAACATGTTTTATTATACGTAAACACTTATAAGAGAAAAATCCATTTCTAAGTTGTAATTTTTTTACATCCATTCACCGCCAATATATGGTTTAATATGCTTAATTCAGGTATAAGATATATTTTACGATTGATATTTTAAGAAATTATGAAAAAAAAATATCACATCTGTACTGGCAAAAAAATTAACTTAATATTAGTAACCCCATTTCGCAGAGCGCCGCAATAACGCAGAGTCAATACAAAAAATCTACACTGTAAAAAAAACTGTAGAAAAACAGAAATTTCAATAACAGTGACTTTATGTTTACAGAGATATTCTTTCATGTAACATTCCCACCGCACTTCTATTTATTTTATGTAAAATAACAGCTTTTACCTAGTTTTTTAGCTTATCTGTATTTAAACAGAAACTTACTGCATTGAAAACCAATACAGCTATTGGCAACGTTATCCTGAATCTTCTTTGGTTCAGTGGTAGCGTGCGTGCTTAGCATGCGGTAGGTCGCGAGTTCTATCCCCGGATATCAATTAATTAAAATTAAAAAACTCTACTAAAATAAGTGCATGCGCACAAGCAGAAAATTACTGAGAGGCAACAGAAAAATCTGCAGCCCACTTGACAGAAAGTTCCTTTTTACAGCATTTACCTGTAGGTTACAGCTTTTTTCAACCTACAGATTTTTTCTGGCAACTTTTGCTGCCAGAAATTTTCTGTTTTTTTGCAGGATTATTTTTTACAGTGTAGTTCCACAATTAAAAAAAAACAGGCAATTTAGCAAATGTAAGACAAATATGTGTAACAGAAAATATTTAAATATATTTGTGGAAAAAGCACTCAGAAGGCCATGCTTGGAATTCAATTTAGTGTTCCCAAAATTATAATAATGTTAACGCATCGAGTAAGTTTGTAAAATACTATGCGTCCATTGACTGAAAAAGTGTGTTTTAGTTCACTATATCTGTATAAAATTTATATGTTTACTTATAATTCAATTATCTGAACGAAGAAAGTAAAATATAATTTCAACTTGTTTCATTATTAATTTAATTGGCTATTTTCCCATTAAAAATTCCAAAAATTCTCTAAAAATGTAATGTTTAAGTATCCACTATGTTATTACAAAGTTGTTTCGTTGTTATTTCTAGTTTAGGGATCTATAAATAATGAAAAACGACCAAAAAATCTGCGAGGGTCTCCTAGGCCCACTCCGTCCTTCTAGGTATACGGCTAAGTCCCGTCGTTAAGTTTTAATAATTAAAAAATACATTTTTAATGACCTAATCTTACTTAATGTGTTTTTAATGAAATACCTAACTTGTCAACCTTAATACCTCAATCCATATATTTCACCAAGCATTAAACCAGAGTGTAAATAATTGAAAAATACATTTTTAATGACCCACTGTTACCTAATACGTTCTTATTTAATGAAATACCTATTTTGCCCACCTTAATACAAAAGTGTTTAGGTGGAGAAGTAATGATACATTAAAAAATATATATGACATGCAGTAACTTTCATGCGATATTATGAAAATATCGCATGAAGTGAACTCTTTAAAATGTTTTCTAAACTTAAAAATAAATTATCAGGTGTGTGCTAATATTATATTGGTTATTCATAAGAGAAATACTTGGTCACGATAAAAGCTTCAATGAATGGCTTGAACAGGTCGTACAACATCTAGTGCACATGTCGTATAGCTACCCTGATATTTAGATCAAAATATTCATGCAAGGTACCTGTACCTAATATGGACACCCTAAGGAAAATGTATTTTTTTCACCCCCTTGTACACGTCATAGGACTCCAAAAATGTAATTTGTATTTGGAACTCAATTATTCACAACTTGTTTACATTCTGATAATCAAAACTAAAATCCCACATGAAAATGTATACCTGAAATTCGGGCTTTAGGTACCAAAACTAGTTAAAAACCTATTTTTAGAGTTATTTTTTCTATAAAATCGTCTGGGGGGTGAGCCCCCTGCCCCCTTTGGTACATCAAACTTAATAAATTACTCACAACTTCTCTTATTCTGTACTTCTTTAAGACGCAAATTATACTTAAAATGTGTTACAAAGTTTCATTAAACCGATTAAATATGAATGGGAGGAATAATTTTGGGCCCCTCCTGAAATTAATTTCTATAGTATACGCCACTGAAAGAGAAAGTCCACGAGACCAGTTAATCATTTGTTAACCCTGCCCATTGTTGTTTTTTGGTAAACATGATATAATGGCTAATTTTTTTAGAGGATATATTTGAAGATTCTTTCTATATACGCCTCTGGAGTGATGAAAAAGAGAGGGAAGAAAATTGGTGACCTGTGGAGCAATCAGCCACATAAGGTCCGGGCCCACCCGGAAAATCGGGCTTTGGCTTTGGTTACCAAAACGAGTTAAATACCTGATTTTTAGGGTCAAATTTCCAAAACAATTTCTCGGGGAAGACCCCCAGATCCCCTTTTTGATATTCAAAATATACTTTTCTTTATTTTGTTTTACATTTACATTTTTGTACTATAAATACACTATACATCAAAATGCAAATCTTTCCTATAAATGCATTTAAAAAGTACATAAAACCTATGAAGGAAAACCTATGAGGAAGCTTAGGAATAATTTTAAGTCCTCTCCCTCGTTGCAGAAATCTAGCTTTTCGCCAGGTAATATATCTTTCGGAGAATATTTTGGTTCCTTCAGAAGTAAATTTATATTTACACCACTGCCATCTAGAGCAGTGATGACCGCTGATCGTAAGGGTCACTCTGGAAGGATGGGACAATAAAATGCTATCCTCCGATCCCATCTTAAATTTTCAAAAAATGAGTCAAAAGATTACTTTTTAAGGTAAAATTTCAAAAAAATTCCAGTTAATTCCGGTAAAATTTCCAGGCCCCCTCTTTCCCTGGGACGTCATCCAAGTATTTTCAATAATAGACTCAAATTTTCAAAATTTTTCTGGGCAAGGACCTCCAACCTTCTTAAAATGTGGTTGCCCCCCCTTAGGTCCAGGCTGGATCCGCCACTGGGTGTCCATAATGGGAACAGGGCGTAGTCTTATACTTAATCTTGTAAAAAATAAACAAAGGAAACATTTTAAGCAATATACGCTATGGCAAACGAAAATATGATTTATCAGCTTTCTAAAACACTCCACTTTTTAATATTTAAAGTAATTTTACCATATCTAATAATAATGTAAACTTAGCCTGTAATTACGATCAGCACACCATGAAAAAACAAATTTCCTTGAAAATGGCGAACAGCACACTTTTTTGCACTTTCCAGACTAAATTATCTTTTAAACTGCTTTTCTTCAAGAACATGTAGTGCCAACTCTCGATCAAGTGTCTTACTTTTTAAGATATTAGGGGTGTCCATATTGAGAGCCCTGTCCATATTGGGTACAAGTACCTTATTAATTAAACTTGCGTTTGATAATTTACTGTCATCATTAAATAAGTATAATTTAATCAATTTCAGCCACCACCCGAAGCAGGGACTCACGGAAAGATAAGAGGATACTACGTGGGACACAAAGTTCTCAACTCCCAGGACCACTACACATTCAAAACGATAGAGGAGGCTGAATTCGATTCGAAATTGGAGTGTACGATAACAAATCTACGGCGCGCTACGGAATACAGCATTACCGTCCAAGCTTTTAACAACAGGGGAGCTGGACCCCCTTCTAAAGATACCTACGTCAAAACGCATGAAAACGGTAAGCCGTGTTCAAGAGATGATTTAAGCTGAACTGAATCGTCAGTTTGAAAAAGGGAATAAGACCAAAAACCAAGTTTTGAGAAAACTGAAAAACTAAATAAGTTATGGAATTTTTGTTTTATAACCACCAAACTTTTACTGGAAAATCAGGGCCCTATTTAGAAAACAGATCAATCATCAAAACAAATATAAGTACATTCAAAAGTATTTTACAGTTGAAAAAAAAACGAATCAACTTATTCCATTTTTCAACCTTATTAAATTTCAACTGATGAGCAAATCTTAAAAACTACTTAAAATTGACATTTAAATTATATTTCTTATTTGTTCACAGCACAAAAGGGAGAAATAGAAAGACTAAGACAAATAAATTCAAAATTATTTAAAATTGAGCCATTAAGGCAGTATCAATGGAGTAAGTGGAAACAAATGGAGTTAAATATTCCATGGATAAAAAAGTAAAAACACTTTTAAATTAAAAAATAACTTTATTTTGGCTTAGCGTACAGTACAAAGAAAGAGAAAAGAAAGACAATTTAACTTTAGTTCCAAATTAAATTAAAAAATACAATGAATGGACATCGATTTACCAAATTCAAGGGCTATATCTGTCTATAGGGGGTAGTTATTTTCTTCCTCTTTCCACTCATGTGTTAGAGTTAGAGCAAAGCTTGGAGATATGTTTAAGCACAAAATAGTGAATTTGTCATTTTTGGACCTATTCCCTTTTTCAAATTGGTGATTCAACTGTAATCGAATTAATGGAATAGTTGCTTTGAATTCTTCGTAAATTTGAAAATGTCGATTTGATTCTCTGGGGAATATGGGGATAAGTCTGCGACTGTTACGAATCTGTGAAATCAATCAAAAATGTCTAAAAGATCTATCTAATGGTTAAGAATGTCTAAATCCGGAGATCCGGATAAACCTACGATTCACGTAATACGTACATACAATTTTTGGGGGGTAAGCAAGGAAGAGGGACACCTTTTAGGAAATCTGACTCTTAGAAACATAATTTTAACTTTGTTTTGTTAGTAAATATTTGGTGGGTAGGGGGTGATCGAACGTTTAACATTTATGTTTGCTCCTGGAAAAAACGAGATTTTACTTTAGTTAATACTTTTATAAAGCTTTAAAAGTATATTTTCCTGCATATATAAACTTCTTAAATGATTTTAAGGAAGAATCGGCACTTAAATTAAAACTTTCCCTCCATCCATCCATCCATTTTTTCAGGAATAGAATATCTTCTTGGCTATATTTGTTTGTGAGTCTTTCATGGAAAGGTTTCCATTGGAAACCTTTTTCCGATGAGATGTTTTTTAAATAAAATGTATTTTAGCTTTTTAATTTTACTTTTCACTAATCTCTCTATATTAAAAAAAAGTAACAGTGACCGTCACCGCCGTCGCCGTCACCGCCGCCGCCGTCACCGCCGCTGATTTTGAAAATTTTATTTTTTAACACTTTGAACTATCACTACGCAAAAACTATTTGAAGGAATATTATGAAATTTTGACCATTGGTAGACAAATGTATGAGGGTCATTTCAGTCTCCAGACCTAATTAATTGGATAATTAGTTCTGGAGTTATTTAATGTCAAAGTCAAAAATTATTTTTTTCGGCTGCGAGTTCGCCCCCAGAAAAATCTATTTACAGCAGAAACATGATTTTTTGCAGACACATACTCTTAGGTATGAAGTTTTGCACCTCGTCGCCCTTTTTTCGAATTTCGAATTATTTTTGGAGTAATTAAATTCTTAAGTTTCGAAATTTTTTACTCTTTTTCGGTTTTTTCGTTTTAATACAAAAACTAATCACAGTAGAAATATGATATTTTAAACACGCATACAATTATTTTTTATAGAAAGATTGGCGTTTCCTTTTTTAAAAAATTCGAATTATTTTTAGAATTATTAAGATTCAAAGTTTCATTTTTTTCATTTCTTTCTGGTCGTTCACTAGAGAAACAGCCGATTTTTATGTGAGTCTGATTTCTTTTATTTCCAACGATTCACTAGATACACGTGCATTTCATAAATTTAAACGATATTATTGGCATGCTTTTTCTCTAAGATAGTTGATGATAACTTGTAGACTTGCTGGATATTTTAAAAAACATTTCGATTAAATTATTGACAAGTTAAAACAAGGATATTTCAGTTGCAGTTTTATTTTGATATTTTTGTAGTTATGGTCTGAATTAAGTTATTGATAAGTTCGAGAGATAAAAGTTTCGATTTTAAATTATCATAAACTAAGCCGACAAGTTCCAGGTTTTACTGGATAGTTGAGATGAAACAAGCGAGCTCTGCTCGCTAAGATCGCGAAGCGATCTTCAACGAACTGCGAAGCAGTTCCGGGGGTTGGTGAGCGATAGCGAGCAGGGGGCAGAGCCCCCTAGTTTAGTACATAAAAGTTTTAGCCCAAAATTTGTGGCTCCATCTAGACATTGAAAAGGAAGCACCAACGCCGTATATTTAATATATGAGGTATCTTTATTGTCTGGGCGTAAAAATTTAAAAGTTCCTTTTGCCGGCTTTGCCTATTTTTTCCAATGAAACCCATGATAAAAGAAAGGAATGTTTTCCGTTTTTTAACGCCAATAAAACGTCAAAGTTAATGCATTCTAACTAACCAAATTTCTTAGCTTCCTCTATAAGGAAATATCAATAGATCTAAACCCAGCCCACATATCCATTTTGTCAAACATACTTTCTCTAGTAAGATTTTTTACTTTGTATGTGCGTTTATATTTTTTTCGACCTTATATTGATGAAACTCCAATAACTCGAGACTTTTTAGTTTATTTCAAACAAAAAGGATTTTGCATGAAGTTTCAACAGTACCTCCACTTATATACTTTGAAACTGGTCAGATCAGTTACGCACCTCATGTCATTTCCTAACTGACTAGTTTATTTATGGGTTGAGTACTCTTTCTAAGATCTTCCCTATAAAGATTTTACTAATAGATTATGAATTACTTAGAATATAATTTTGAGAGGAATATATAATTTGAAGTTTTTGCAACTTCACATTTTTAACAAAATTTTATTTTTGTTATAGATCCTCCACCATCTCCAATTTTACGTATCGTCTCTTCAACAGCTGCAGCGGTTATCCTAGCCTGGGACACGACCTATGTTGATAGCAATCCGGTCAAAGGTAAAACTCTTTTAAAATTTGATTGATCAGGTCATTTACTGTAACACCTAACAACTTAAAGTTATACTAACAACTTATTTTAAATCATTTGGTGCTAAAATAATAAAGGGAATAGCACACCTAGATTACAATATAGTAAATTCAAAGGGTGTGTGTATGAGTTTAAGCTAAAATTAGACAGTCAGTGGGATTTAGTGAATGAATAAACAATGGACCAGCCTTGTTGGGCTTTGAGCCTGTAGCTGGTCGACAATATTTGTATTTGTATTTTAAACATTAGCGTGGAGTGAGGAGTGAAAATAACGTAATAAGTACAAATTTGGATTTGGAAATAGTTTCCCATTAATTTACCACAAATGCAAAATTTCTAGGATTTTAAAAACCTCCTACGAGGACTTCATTTTCTTTGCTTAAAAAATCTAATTTTTTTATCTTTATTTTTTCTTTCTGTCGCACTAAATATTGAATTAAAATTTTGAGGGTTTTTACAAGTCAAATGTACAATTTATGTTAAATGCATATAATGGTCCCTAAACAGAACAGTCATGAAAAGAAATTCTTTGAAATGCCAGAAAATGTTGCACTTTTGATCTAAGCATAACTTTTTGCTGCTATCCAAAATCGAAATTCGTACTTTCGCTTTTTCACTCCATTTGAATTAATTACAATGCTTAAACATGAAATGACAAGTTGAAAAGCCAATATGAAACCTTGGTTAACTTTAATTTGTTATTTAAATAAGCAAATGTATAAAAATCAATATTATCTTGACTGATTTGTTTGAAGCATGTAATTAATATGGACCAAAAATATACCAAGGAATTTTAAGCATACAAGGTTTTGAAAGGTTTATCTCAAATAGGTTCTTAATTATAAAGAAATAGTATCCAATAAAGATTTTTTTTTCAAATTCTATAGAACTTTCAAATCAAATCAATAGAACAATCAAATTTCATAGAACTAATGTCACCCAGCTATATTTTATACATTTATTCCAAAAGAAATTCGGATATTATGAACTCACGAATTATACCCCACTTCCTATAAAATCAAAAATGTATTTAGTGAATTATTTTTGTCGCATACTATTAAAAAGAAAATAAATTACTTTCCAATAGAACTGGTTCATTACCATGTGATTAAGAAAAAACATTTTCTAATAATAATAATTTGAATATATTCTATCTTCCCAAGTCGTGTAAAAGCCATTTGCATCAAATGGAATAATAATCATGTATTCTCAACACTCAAAAATACTTTTAATGGAATTATTTATACTTTTAGTGTGATGTGGTCATAAATTTGATAGAATGTTTGCTTAATTTAGGATTATTTAAATCTATTTTATTCTGTAACATAGCTGTAGTAGTTTTAGTAAAATAGAAAGAAACATCTGTATTTATTTCAATCAATCTCATATTAAAAAATATGATTGATTTTTGATTCGGAACTAATTTTTGAAATGTGCTAATTGCTAAAATATATTTTTAAATATTTTTACTCGATGCTAATCGAATATACCTATTTTTATTTGCAACAAATAAAGTTTTCCCATGAAAATACTAGATGGCAGCATAATAAGTTATCTAACCTATTTGATATTTAAATTTGATTTTATCAACGATGCTTAATTTTCCAAACTGTTATCCTTATTTTAAAAAAAGGTTGTAAACTTGTGTGGGTTATTTTTATGACATTATATTTTTAATGTTAATATTAAGTATTTTTATTAATTAGATAGTATTACAATATTTTTTCAATAGAGGGCAGCATGAAAGTTACAACCCATGAGATCTGGGATTCCAGAGAAAATTTGCTCTCTTTTCGATTTAAAAATGAATTACTCTTGAAAGAAAATTTTTCTGCTTGATTTATATGAGTAATTTATTAAATAAGCAAGTATTACAAACTAATTTTTCTAGAATATTATTTTATAAGGTTAATGATGTTTTCTTAGAAGTTAAAGAATAACTTCATTTTGAATGTAAAAAGATCTAAACTGGTTAAGATTTGTAAATTTTTTTTCAAACTTTGTTATGAATATTTGAGCGTGTATAATTTTAATTTACTTGATGTCAATCATCAACTTTAAACTATTAAAAAGAAAAACAATAATTTTGTTTGATAAAGTTAATCTTGGTAAATACAAAAACTAAATCGTGTTTCAATATAAATTATTTAATTACTCTAGGACTTGGTTATTAAAAATTGTATTTAGTCAAAAGAGTTTTTCTATACTAGTTTGGGGAGATTAAATGATCCATCAAATTATCAGTAAAATTATTTCATTAAAATAAGGGGCTACCGCCCCCTGCTCGCTATCGCTGACCAACCCCCGGGAACTGGTAACGCAGTTTCCCTAGCAAGTATATTTTGGGAGGGGCTATTCAACTCTATCAATGAGAAAGACATTTACATACGTGACATGAGTGGAGAAGCACTAATAGAATCGTATTTTCTCCCCATCACAACCCATTGTGTAAATAGTATATTTAAAGATAAAGCAACTTTTAATTACAAAGAATTTTAGAAATCAATTATTAGAAATTATTAAAGGAGAATTTACTACAAAAATGTTTAGCAATCTATAAAATTAAGATTATTTTTTCATTCTATATAACAACAATTAAATAACATCTTAGTTCGTTATAAAACTACACCTCTTTTGGAAGAGTGTAAAATATTAAATGTAGCATTTACTGTATGAAAGAATTGTAAATATTAAACTGGAATAAATGTTTGAATATTGATCGTGGATATTTATATATTCCCTTTATATTTTTAAAAAATTGGGAAAAACCCTCCTATAATTATACTGAAGTAGACAAGAAATATGGCGTACCTATCTCATAAAGAAACCCAATCCATTCCAAATGGATCTTTGCATGTTTGCTGGATTTTTTATCAAATCGCCTGAATGTGAGTGCAAGGCTGAAAAGCCAACTTGTGACTCGACTGTCATGCTGGAAAAATAATTTGTTTTCAGCAATTTGTTTGCTTTGGAATCGAGAGATATAACCTTTTTTGTCTCCTCTTATAATTGTGTTTCTTAGATCTGTGTTTGTGTTATCGCTTCGTAAGTTTGCCAGTGAAGTTATTTTATACTACATCACTGTGTTCTAAAACTTGAGCTATTTTCTAATAAAAATAATCAGAAAAGGTATTAATTTGTATTTTTGGGGGATAAGTATGCAATGATGCCAATGACCTTCCTGGATCTCCCTCTTTTCCTAAATGTAATCCCGGGCTAAATCCCGGGTTAAAATGTTGTGTATTAAATTATTGAAAAGTAAAATTAAAAAGCTGAAAAACATTTAACTTGTGAAAAATCCCTTTTCTCCCTCTTTCTGCTTCCCGGTTTCCTCCAGATTCAGGATATTTATTTGTTTTTGACTATTTTCAAGTCTTAAAACATTTGAGCCATCCTGAAAGGATTATAAAGCTTTTGGCTTTTACGGAAGTGACTTTTAAAAAACAAGAAATAAAATTGAATGTAAGTAAAAACATCGAATGATGGGGAATTTCTGGGGAGAATATTTTTTTAACCCTCTCGGCAACCTGGGCCTCATAAGATGCTCCTGCTTATGGGCTCAATTTTTGTATGATGTAAACACGCAAATTTAGTTTCTTTTCATCAGTGACTTCACTGGTTCATGTAGATCACATATGAGACTTCTACATGGTTTCTGAATTCGTTACTAAATGGCAGCAAGATGATTTATACCTTAATGTTTACATTTTAAACTGTGATGCTTGTGAAGAGAAAATAGTCAATGATACTAGCTTCTGTAGAAAATTTTTTATAGGTTGGCAGATATTTTCCTATTTTATAACCTTCTAATGTTATGAGCAATTGAGCATGTCTTTTAATTAGTTCTAAACCAAGTATTTTCTGTTAAAATGGAGAAAATGTAAAGAGCCTCATATGAGGCTTAACTTTACCAATGGTTTCAATATTTTGAACTCCTACCAACTGTTCTGTGCAAGTTTTATAAGAATAATACTTTGTTATCGACGTGTATTACTGAGTAAAACCGGACGTAATATGAGTGTGACTTAAAATGCATAAAATATGCTATATTTGTTGTAAATTGGCTATTTTAGATATATTTTTATAGAGAAATGGATGAAGGTGGTAATTTTATACCTGGTAGCTAGAGACATTTACCAAGAATAACTTCGGTAAGAAAGAGGTAAAGTTACCAAAGCACTAGAAGAGGTTACAGATGAGAGTGAAGAAGATAATGATACCAGCTCAACTCCTATTGCTGTTGATCAAACAGGTTCAAACCAACATCGAAAAGCTTTGTGGTTTGCAGAAAAAGATAATGATTTGAAAGTGAAGGTTCATGATTTCACAGGTCATCATAAATCAAATATTTCCAGAGAGATACTTATAGATTATTTTTTCTAAAATCCTTCCAGATGACTTTTTAGAAAGAATGGAAGTTTTAGGAAAGATGGAAGCAACTACTATCCGGCCAAAGCAGAAGAAAATATGCGGCTAAATGTCATTTACATGGTTGTTTGAAAAAAAAACTCGATATAGTATTTGTGATAAATGCAAAGATTCTTTTGCGCTCTTAATGTTTTGAGGCACTTCATTTTCGATGAAAAAGTTTTTTCCTATTTTTTTCTATTTCTTTCTTTCTTTACTCGTGTTATTCTATAAAAATATTTTAAGAAACAATAAATATGGACATAAATTTGAAGATGTAATATGAACACATCAACGTACACATGCAACCCTTAAGTACGATAAGCCTCATATGAGGCTCCTAAGAATAATTAGGTAGGAGTGCACACAAGAAAAAAAATTCCAAACAAATTATAAGGGCATTTTGGATGTATTGAGAAGAAGAAAAAAAGTGTTTTCACTTTTTTAATATTCTGGTACCGAGAGGGTTAAATACGTTAGGAAAAATTATACTTAAAACATAGAAAAATCAAAAATCTTCTGACTTGCTTATGATATATAATTTTATAAAATTACAGTTTTGAAAAACTTATTTTTTAGAATTATTTCCAAACTAAAAATGACAAAAACTATCGCTAAGTTTGTTAAGGCAAGTATCGACACCTATCATCACATAAATTCAAAAACGGTAAGGATGGTATATCGTCATCAACCAAGGTATCAAAAATTTCCCCTTTAAAAACCAGTTTACACACATCACTAGAGTTTGATCACTAGTTTGATTGAAAACATCCCCCTCCAATTTATAACGAGGCAACATCAACCACCACAGCCGCTGACATAACTCCTTCTCTTGACAGGGTACAAGCTGTTCTATCGAGCGGAACTACCCGAATGGGACGAGATAGAAGTGGACGACCCGGGACAGACGCAGTACACCCTTCGCTCCCTGAACTGTGGTAGCAGGTATCAGTTTCACATCGTCGCCTATAACGACGTGGGTCGCAGCGATCCCAGCGATGTTATCAGCCTCATGACGCAAGGAGGGTGTGAGTGTTGCCATTTATTTACGATTAAGTGCCCCCTTGTTTTGGGATGAGCTATGTGGATGAGATGATGTCGCGGCTTTTTTGGGGGAAATTAGTTTTTGGGAAGTTTTGGGGTGATTGGGTTTGGGGGGAAAATGCGGCTTTAGGCGCTAGGATTTTCTAATAGGTGCTGTTTTCTGTTAATCTTTATGGATTTTTTTGGGATAAATGATCAGAGTGCATGACAGTAAATACAGAAAACTTAGTGTGGTACTATTAGTAAATTGAAAAGAATTTTGTGCACAGTGGAAGACCTTCTGAGAAGAGCTGTATTTATATAATGTAGTAATTTTAAAGAAAAAAATTATTACTATGTTAAATTAAAATTATTTTTAATTATTTCTGTATTTTAAGCAGCAAAGTTTATTTCAAAGTGTCTCTCTATTCTAAAAAAGTTCTTGGTGAATGGTTTCCAGAGAAAGGCTTTGTAATTACTGATCTGAATAACATTATTTTGGTATCAAACTGAGTCTATATTTCAGGTAATTTCATTTACCTGAAATATAGACTGAATATTGGAAGTGTTTAAGTGCTCTCTGTAGAACTGAGGACCCCTGTTCAACTATTATTCGATAAGGCTATCATTCCAATAACATTTCCTGCAGCTTTATATGTCATTGTTACAAAGAAGAGGGGAAATGTTGCAAGCCTTACACAAAAATTTCGAAGATTTTGAATGAAAGTGAGACAGGAAAAAGTTAGAAGTTTCTTTTATGATACTACAGATTACTTTTATATTATTTAAATTTGAATTGAAACTTTGATTTAGGTAGCTGGAATTGTTGAAATAATGAAAGGAATTTTATTGAAATCATAGCTATTAAATGTTACTATCATAGTTTACTATCATAGCTATCAAAGTTTCATTTTTCTTTCTTAAGTATCAAAGGTAAATCATAGTATTAAATTTTGGATTACATGATGGTTTCTTCTTCTTCTTCCTTATCCCTCTGGTCCAGATCAGACCAGATCCATGAGATAGTTCATTTTTAAATACTCCAAAACCAAGTCTGGATTCCTATGGAGTTCCTCCTTCGTCAGTCCCATACAATCCAAAAGGTGTTTGGCGGTTGCCTCCCCCAAATTGCACATGGTGCAAGTAGAAAAGGTCCCAGAGTGCATTTACAAACCTTAGGGTTGAAAGTTGATGGTTTCTTTAAAAATTCATAAAAACTGAACAACAAAGGATGGTTAAAATTCAAACAGGGAATTATTTATCATACGTAATTTGTTAACTGGATCATTGTAATATTTTTAGAAAAAAAATCAGCTACTCCAATATCAAATAAGCAAGGATCTTTTGTAACCATATTTATGTTCCATTATAATTATTTTAAAAATAAAGGTATTTCAAATCAATTTAAACTTTTTTTGTTTGTAATAAATGTTTCCCTATTAAAAAACGAAAAGAATGATACCTCATATGTCATATTTAATTAAAGGTAAATCGAAAATCCTATTTTGAGGCTTACCATGGACGCCATCTTGAATTCCTCAAAATCCTCAACATTTACTAGGTGGCATCAATCGCTTCTTCAATCTAGACATCATAACCTATCAAAATAAGCAATAAAATTTTATACACACTCTAATACACGGTTGACCTTTTTTTGCCATTTGGCACCCTGACTATTAGTCTAAGAGCCAGTAAACAGCTGACGACATATTTTAGGAAAGCCTTAAATTTTCTCAGTGAGTCAGGTGTACCTACCGTACATGAGATGGGGGTTAGTTAAGCCCAGTCGCGGTAGGTTCAGCTTTGCGCAGGTGTGTCACGTGTGTTAATTTGGTGAACAAAAAAAGTATTTTAGGACGTCTCTGCCGTTTTGACATGTCAAAATATATTATTATATGTACTCAAAAACAATATGGCAGACGATTCCCATGGTTATTAGTTCCTCAAAAGTTCCTCAAAGTTTCTCAAAAGTCGAAATAGTGGTGAAACAGTCATCACATACGGCATTTAAAGCACCATTTACACTAGTGTTGGAAAGACTAGTGCAAGGAAAGTCTCTCTTCAAACTCCACTGCACTAGTCTTTCCAACACTAGTGTAAATGGTGCTTTAAATGCCGTATGTGATGACTGTTTTACCACTATTTCGACTTTTGAGAAACTTTTGAGGAACTAATAACCATGTTAATCGTCTGCCATATTGTTTTTGAGTAAATATAATAATATATTTTGACATGTCAAAACGGCAGACGTCCTAAAATACTTTTTATTTTACCAAATTCACACGTGACACACCTGCGCAAAGCTGAACCTACCGCGGCTGGGCTTAACTAACCCCCATCTCATGTACGGTAGGTACACCTGACTCACTGAGAAAATTTAAGGCTTTCCTAAAATATGTGTCGTCAGCTGTTTACTGGCTCTTAGACTATATTTTGTTTAAACCCAGACTTGTTTAACAATATAACTTTTCAGCCATTCAAAATAATAGAAAAACCAAACCTGCATGATAAAATAAATTTCAAACAAAATATGTGAACATTTAGTGTGAATATTATAACTAAGTTTTTAGAATACTTTTTTCAGTATTTTGATGAGATTTAATTTATAAAGTACTATTTTAAACGCGAAGAAAAAATTTTTCATCATAAAATATGGCGTCAATAGTTGGTCACTGTAATTGAATAGGTTGTTGGCACTTGCTTCGTAAGTGCGACCTTATCCGTAATCCAAAAGAATGGAAATATTTCAAAATTGTAAACTTTTTTTTAGAAATTTTATGGGTATTTGGCACATCCTAAGAAGATCCGAACCGTTTGATACAAAAATGTTGTTATACGGATCAGTAATTAAAAAGTTTTTCTCTGTAAACAGTTCACCAAAAGCTATTTTTATTGAATACAAAAGAGAGACTAGAACGGTGAAGGTAATGAGAAATGACTAAAAAGCATCTATATATTGTAAAAAAGGCCGGGTCCGGGTATGCATGTAGACTGTAGAGTGCACCCTCTCATATCGCGGTTGAACAATGTTACCCCTGCATTTTCGCGGATTCCGATTTCAAAGTTTTTTAGCAATGAAACTTGCATATTTGGCAGAAAATATAAAATTGTTCGATTCCGGTATTTATTATATGTAAAACTATTTTGAAAAATGTAACTTCTTCTACTCAGAAAGTTTTCTAACTAGTAACCCTTTTGGTGTTTATTACAAATTATTTGTAGTTATTACAATTCTTTACAACAATTTACAGTTGAAAATACTTTTTGCATGTAGCAGTTTCATTAGTTTTATGAAATAAATGACGGAAAATCGAACCATTTATATCTGATATATTATCATGAATGTGCGTTTTAAAACTGGGTTCGCTATTCGCGGATTTCGGGTATTCGCGGTATTTTTTGGAACATAACTACAAAGAATAATGATGGACTTAATAGGTTAAAACGAATTACTCTTAAATTGATATTAAATTCTTTCTTACTATTAAAAATAGATGGCGCCTTGCCTAGATTTCTCTGATTATTTGGAATTTGGAGCGTCAGTTAGAAAAAGGAGATTAGTCCAAAATCCAAGTTTTCAGAAAATTGGGAAAAAACAGTTTTAGAGGATGATGGAATGGAATAATAATTATTTATTTGATTTGAATTATATAATTTATTTTTACCCATGGTAAAAGTTATATTCCACTACATCCCAATCAAATTAAATTTTCATTCGCTTTTGTAATAATAATTTTATAAATTTCATAAAGTACAAAATACGTATATTTTTTATTGATACATACAAAATTAACTTTTTTCTTATGTTAAATTTACATTTGAGACCAATCATACAGTGATATCTTTGTTCATATAATTAAAGAAAGTGAGGATGTAAAAATATACCTTTATATTTAAGCTGCTTTGAATGATAGAGATTAAAACGCCTAAAAATAATTTTATGTAACCTATGTCGTTTTAAGCAACTAAATTTGTATTTATATTATTGCAAATTTTAATAATATTTAAGTCGCAATATGAAGTGAATAAAAAAATCACGATTTACATAATTTCAATAATGGATGATCAAAAATATTACTTTCATACATCAAGTTGAGTTGCATACATCAAGAAATACGCCCCAATTTTTTGTTTACCAGAATTTTCAGCTCTATGAAACTTCAGCTTTCATAGAGCACTTGCGAATTTGCAAACCCCAAATTTTATTATCCTTAAAAGTTTATTGAAAACCCAAAACCATGTAGAAACAATTTTGATAGAATCGCTTTTCTAAAAGATTACACTATAAATATTTAACACCTCTTGCACGCAATTCCTTTTAAGTTCTCTTATTTTTTACCAGGGTTTTTCCCAGTTTGTTACAGTAAACAGTACTTATTTGTTTGTTTTTGCTTATTTATATATTTAAAGGACATGTTTGAGACTTTTTATGAATAAGCCATATATATATAGTCTTACCTAAGGTTTTAGAAAGTCAATTTTTTGATGTCTGTAATTTCGGAAAACTTGAACTTATTTCAGTGAGAAATAATATCAAGACGAGAATTGCTGTTTTTTTAAGGATACAATTTAAGGCATATGATTTTAAGCTCCCCTCAAGCAATCTGATTAATTATATTTACGTTTTTGTAATAAAGATTAGTATATAGAAAAAATATTAAAACTTACAATATCAACTTATACTCAAATTTTAATAATGGAGATTCCCAATAAAATGAAAAATCAACGTTTGTAGTTGATTTAAAAAGCACGCATTTGTCCCATTATAACTTCTTTGAAGGGGAAAGTATCTACAAAGTGGATGAAAACAAATTGGATTTTTTCTGTTACATTCCCTAACATCTCCAATTAACTTATGACAGTATACTTAATCGTGTAGGTAGTAGCATAATAAAATTTTATAAAAACAGTTGAGAATATTTGGAACTATTTTAAATTAAATTTTCAAAATATTACTTAAGATGTTTTACTTCTTTACTTGTATTTTTTTAATTCTCTCATAAGAGTTTTATTTAATTCTCTCATAAGAATCACAAAGGCTTTATAATAATGGAATCTTCATCAATTAGAGGGACATAAAAGTGATGGAAGTATCTTCATGAAGTAAAAACATAGCTGAAAATAGGAGCTAATTTAAATAGTATAGATGTGTTTATCGAATAGGTATTCTAATTTAAAGACGGTCTGCAAAAAATCAATAGAAATTGAAAGTGAAAAAGGATGTAATTTTCTCTTCGAATTGCCGGCAGAATTCAATGAATTTCGGTTTACAGATGTTTTCAGCAGTACTCTCTCCAAATGTGTATAGTAAAAATTGCATTTTTACAAAGAATAAAAAAGTTAAGCGTTGCCACATTGCCGGCGAACTGTGAAAACCAGCGGACACACTTAACGTTGCGGCCATGAGTTCCTATTGAAATATTACTTATTATGGCACGACAGACTTGAATGTTAAGTTTGGAACCAACTTTTACCCGGTCCAACGGCAAAAAATATTACCTTCTGGAATCTTTATAATACTCTTACGAAGCTCCCAATTTTCGATTTATTTATTTTCCTCGGTTGGCAACACTCAGTTAGTTTAAAATACTATGTATTTTAATGTATTTGGATGGTAGTAGATAGCCTAGAGTTAGAAGAGAGGCGACAACAAGTTTGATCCAAAGTCCGATTTGTCCAAAGAGACTGCGCAATCGAAATTTCGTTTCATCAAATAGTCTCTGCGCAGACTCAGTGGACAAACCGACAGTGGATCGATCTTGTTGTCACCTCTCTTCTACTTTAGGCTCCCTAGATGGTAGTACAATAAAAGTGTATTGAACTTTTTTAGGCGTGAAAATGGAGCATTAGTTTTTAAAAGTGATTGGCAAAGTTTGTTAACAATACATATTACTGTTTTGATTTCGCCGATAAAATCGACAAAATCATCAGGCAAGCTTCAGCGAGGTTTGAAGTTTAATGACTCTAAAGAGTAAAACCGTTTATTTTTTTATTTAATTACGGAGTACAAACTTCTCTCTCTACACTGCAAAAAATTTCACAGTAAACTTACAGCAAAAATCACTGGCAATATGGGTGCCAGCCCTTTTTGCAGTGATTTTACAGCAATTTTGTAAATTAACAGCAATTTTGTATATTTAACACAGCAATTCTGTATTTTTACAGCAATTTTGTAATTTTACAGAATTTTGTGTTAACATTACAGCGATACTGTAATTATTCCGCAGAAAAATTAGAAAGCAATGTGCATCTCAGATGTCTTGTTCTTTCATGTTTCTAAAAGTATTCAAAATGTGACATATTATGAACCACGGGAGATACCGATCTACGAAGGTTATACTTCATAATTTTAGAATCATCAGTTGGTTCTTACACCTCATCTAAATAATTTGACTATTTTAGTGGTGAGCGTGAAAACAAAAACAAACATTGGTTTCCTGTCCACAAGGATTCAGAAACGTTTCAGAAATGAAAACCAGAATTTTCCAGTAAAGTGTTAAACTGCTGTAAAAACTCATAAAAAGCAGGGACGTTACTCATTTAAAAGCATTCTATAAACAAGAATTTCATTTTCTTTTCATATTTATTTTGTTGACCAATTAAAGAATTACAGATATTACAAGGAAAACTACCTGGAAAATTACTATGTATATTTAACTTAAACTAATGTAGGTGGCGCTTCAAATTTACAGCTAAAAAGGCAGTTTTTTGAGATTACAGCAAATGCGTAAAATATTAACAGCAGTTTTTGCTGTTAAATTTTCCGTTTTTTTTGCAGTGTATGCAATAAGTGATACATTTTACTGTCTTACACTACAGTAAATTTCTTTCTCATTAACCCATTAAGGACGGTTGGCAACAAAATTTGCCAAGGGACATTTCATTTTTTACTGACTCTAATAGAGGACATTAAAAGTTTAAATGCATGACAACAGCTTTTAAAGAATGTATTTATTCAGATAAAAATAGAAATTTATACCTGCCATGCCGTTTTGGGGGTAAAATCGCTGTTAGAATGAGAGCGTTTCACTACATTTTGGAGATGGCTGGGAGATCATTTGGAAAACGCCAAAATAATCTAATGTTTTGGTTATTTTTATGACTTGTTTCTATTGAAGCATATTCACAAGATCCCATTCTAAATATTAATACCAATTACAGTTGGAATGGGGGTATTTAAATTGCCAATAGCAAGGGTTTTCTTCTACTGGCAACTTTTGTTGCCAATCGTCTGATGTGTGGTCAAAACTTTTACGAGTTACTCATAAGAAGCTTTTATAAATTAATTATTTTTAATGCTTTTTTTGTTCTTATCATATATGTAGATCTTATTGATACTTTAGCATGATGAAATGTTTCCATTGGATCATAATTTTAGTGTTTTTTTTAATAGATTTTAGATTTTTACCGATTCCTAACAGATTTATTGGTTCAATCATATAATAAATCATTTCTGGATACATTTATTTTCCTTGAAAGGGGTTTCTGGAAATTTACAGTAGTCAAAAAATAAAATAAAATATCACTGGAGTAATTTAACCCATTTTGAATGGGCTAATACCTAGTTTTTATCGAGTTAATGAGTAATATTTAACATTTTCTGGGGGGAATATGCGAAATCTGGAGCCATAAAGATGAATACTGTAATTATGATGACTTTTTGATAGAGAATGACTAAAAAGAACGTAGAATTCCAATAAGAGAAAAGGCTTCGGAAGGCAAAAAAATTATATACATATAACCAAAGGTATCCAAAAAAAATGAAAGTTGAGAATATGACTCTAGCAGGTAAAAAAGTCCCTATGTTCGAGACTGGGAGATATAAATAAACCTTTTTTAACCTGGAAGCTAGCTAAAGTACAAAAATCAAAGGGTTCCAACCATTCCGACTTAAAAAAAGTACTAGTTCGGCTATTCTTAAAGCCTGAAAATAGGTGAATATCAATATTTGAACTGAACTGGCCCTATATTCAGGAGGGGTGAAATACCCTTTCTTGGACCCCCTATTAACAATTTAGTACCCATTCACTTTTATTTATGGATTATTTCTTTAAATTATGTATGAAAACATTTTATTATCAAAATCGTAAACATTCTAATTAGTTTTTTCGACTTTTCATTTGTCAGAGTTTGGACCCCACTAAGGACGGTTGGCGAGAAAAGTTGCCAGTTAAAAAATCATAAAAATTATTTTTTTAAAAATCTGAAAATGGGCATTTCTTACTATATTCGGTCCAAATGAACAAAATATGAAAGAAAAAGTTATTTATTTTCATTATTTTAAAGTCGTCCTTAATGGGTTAATAGAGATGAATACTAGCTCTTTCCAATCTGCTTGCTAGACTAACGAAGTTAGTAACCGCTTAGAGAGCGAACCGAACAAGATTGGGAAACAATACTAGGGGGAGTGCGTCAGCAGTTCTCGGGGGTTGGTGGACGATAGTGAGCAGGGGGTGGTAGCTCCTTAGTACCTTATCCCTTACCTAGTATCTGATTACCCACAAAATCTTACACTCACAGATCGTCACACGAATCAACTTCGATAAAACCTCTAGGAACTTACCCTTACTTCCTAGGAATCATTCTATATTACAGAAACAGATAATAATAAACAGCAACTATTATTCCTCAGCTCCCATTGCCCCAGAAAAGATGTCGTTACTCTCCATCAACACGACCTTCGTGACCCTCAACCTCAATGCTTGGAAGACGGGCGGCTGCCCCATTTCCTTCTTCGTGGTCCAGTACAAGGCCAAGGGTCAGCGGGACTGGGTGCTGGTGTCCAACAGCCTCGACCCCCGCCACGAGGAGTTCACGGTGACCGGCCTAAATGCGGCCACCTGGTACAATCTGCTCATGTCTGCGCACAACGAGGCTGGTACGACGGAGGCGGAGTACGTGTTCGCGACGTTGACTGTTACGGGAGGTGAGAGTGGATTTTATTCTTATGTTATGATGTGTTTTGTTTGTAAAGGTTATTTGTGTTTTATTTAGTTTTTGGATCAGTTAGTTTTTCTCCTACTGTGCGATCCCATTTTCCAAAATTAATTAGCAGCGCAAGCTAAATTGGTAAATACCCAGTCAGTTGACGGTAATTTTTGTAATCAGGAAGATCTAAATGACCTTCCTCGCCAAGCTTCATTCATAGTCAGATGACTTTTTTTCCCCACTTTTTTGCAACTTTGACCCCCCTCGTGCTCTACCTGCCACCAATACCTGACTAGCTGAGTGATTCCGTAATCTGCACCACTCACACTATCCTGTCATATTAAAATATTATGGACAGATGACTTTTTAAACTTAACGCCAGCTCCCGTACTATTTCTGTGATTTCAAACCTCTGATTAGAGGAAATCTAGTTCACCTTCTTAAACTTCCAATCGGATATTTGACTGGCGTTTCACCACCAATGAAGTTAGCAGTGGATATTGCGATCGAGAAGCTCTTTATTATAAAGATGTTTTTTAGAAGTTAAATGCAACTTTTAAACTCATTGCAAAATTTTGAATGTAATGTGGTTCTTATATGAAAACACATTTTCTTTTTGATAAGTAAATTGAAATCTATAAAAATTTTCTTTTGAAGATCCTTTTCTCCCCCACAATCAGGGATGTTCCCTTTTTTGTATAATCAAGCAATTTTAGAAAGACTTTCCAGCAGATATATCTATGCCACGTAAGCAAAATATTTAGGTGAAACAGATATTTACTTGTATTAGTAGAAATCCTAAGAGGTATATACTTCCTTTTTATTGACATTGATTGTTTCCTCACAGATTTAATATACTACAGAAAACGCAACATATAATAGCTAGGAAGTACCTATATGAGGCGCCGACTCCTGGGGTGCAGGGGTGCTCGAGCAACCCCTATGTTTTTTGTGGGGGTGCACATGCACAGCACCCCCAAGAAAAACTTATTGTCTTAAAATTTTTAGAAATAAGCTAAATGTTCCAGAGGAAAATTGACAGATACTGGGATTCCGGTAGTTTGGTTTAAAAAGACTGGACCGACCTTGCTGGGCTCACGCCTGTAGTTGGTCGACTTGATTTGTATCTGTATTTGTATTTGTAAATCCAAAAACAGGAGAGCCGGCTGCGAAAGTTTGTGTGGCCCACAAAAAATTGAAACAGGCCCCAAACATCTCCCCGCTCCAACAACCTTGCCTTAGGAATGCGAGGGAGAGTCCCGTTAATCCCTGAGGATATATCTTAACCACCTCCCGACCGAAGTCATAAAAGCCTGGCCTACGCAGAACTCTGGGGACGCAGACTCTATTCCTTTTCTCTCTTTTCTGGGAGCTTTATGCAAATGGACGAGGCCAATGTTCACCTATGTAAGTTTTTGATAAATCATTTTATGTTATTTTACTTAATTCGGGGGACTTATTTTACTTAATTGGGGGTCTATTAGACCCCATGAGGTGATTATGACTTTTTTCTACAGAGTAGGATGGTTAATAGGGTAGGCCGAAAACACACTTTATTTTTATACATGTTCTAATAGCGCAGAAAGGGTGCCACTTGGGTCCAATAAGGACGGTGTAAAATATTTTTTCGATTAGATATATCTTAGGCTCCCGCATCGAACTTAAAGTTTGAAAAAATTTATGACTTTTTACAAAACAACTAAAAAACCAAACATTAAACTCTCGAATATTGTTCATGATATTTTTATGAGGAACTGATATAGTTATAGACATAATGTTTCAAGTTCCATTCTTCTATCACTCTTGTTTCGTTAGATATAATTTTTTAATGTTCAAAGAAATCTTTTAAAGATGTTTTTCCTTCATTTTAAACAGCTAATAACTCTAGAACTACAACTTAAAAACCTGAAATCAGTTCCTTTCGGTTCGAAATTTAATTCGTTCCGAATTCGATAAAGATATCTTGAATATTCGCGGAGATATTAGCATGTGAAAATAGCACTTTTTCAGGGGTCAAAAAAGAAAAAGTTCACTTATATGCCAATTTTTTTGAATTTTTGATTAAATTTTGTGTTCTTTCAACAAAAAAACACAAAACTACACAATAACACTAAAAAATTCGGAAATATGCGAACTTTTTATTTTTTGACCCCTGAAAAGTGCTATTTTGTCCATGCTAATATCTCCGCGAATATTCAAGATATTTTGATGAAATTCTTTTCAGTGAGTTCTTTTTAACGTTGGCAACAATACTCTCACTGAGGTTTTTGCTCTATCTCCTTTAGTTTCTAAATTAATTTTTTAAACTTTTTAATTTCACCGCTAGGGGCGCTGTAAGTCATCTCAATGGATTCTCCAGGGTCACTTACCTAGGGGTAGACCTTACTTCCATGACCCTAGGAGGCGTTGATTCCGAATAAAAGCCGTGCAACGCAATTTTGAAACACCCTCTATATTCTATAAGAGAACGTTCTCCGCTTGATTTTACAAGATTTTTGTTAGTCTGTAATGTACTCTGGCATCTTTCACCGGTATTAATAACCTCCATACTAGCCTCAAAACTAAAGCGCAAGATACTGAGGGCCAATGAGAAAGAACGCCTCGTTCATTGAAATCTTATCCTCAATACTTGGTACCGATAAAGTAGGTACTGATAACTCCGTTTCTAAGAACCGGTGAAAGCCTCGCTTACTTGATTGCCACGATTCCTTTGCATTAAAAGCCTTGCGGGAAAGGCTTTTAGGAAACACTTTGCGGTTTTCACAAAAATGGATGATATTATAGAAAATGATATTACATTTACTCTTCTATAGGATATTTCTTTTCTTGGAAAATGAGTGCTTAACAGGAAATAGTTTATGTTCTTTTGAATCATAAAAAGTAATGATTGTTCAGTAAATCCGTTGATTTTGTTTGCGACTGGTAGTTTCCCAAAATATATTCTTAGAAGACTTGAAATGCATAACGTTAGAATAAATACTTTTATTAAGGGCGATGCATTTACTATTCACAGTTACACACAAATCAGACCGACGGACCCCTCAAGGTTGGTGGCGAGAGGGCTGACAAATAAATGATATCGCACCATACAGTACAGGTCAGGAGCGGATCCAGCACGGCTCCAAGGGGGGGCACTCTTCCAGACAAGATCCCTTTGTTGCCATTGGGGGTATTGGGTTCCTCCCCCAGAAAAAATTTAAATTTGACGTGTAAAAGTAGGGTTTTAACTCATTTTTAGAAACAATTTGAGTCTAAGGTTGGCACTTTTCAACACTAATACCTTTACTTGTTGACCCAAAATGTCAAAATTTTGGGATTTCCTAAAAATAAACAATAAATACCCCATTTTGATACTAATGGGGGGTATGGGGTCCTCCCCCTGAAAAAATTTTGAAATTAGACCTGTAAAAGTTACTCATTTTGTTACTTATTTGTTACTCATTTAGAACCTTTTTGGGTCTCCAAGGGGGGGGGGCACTTTCCAGAGTGCCACCCCATGGATCCACCACTGGTTCATGTAGATTAATTTTTAAACTACAAAGACACGCATAGGAGAAAACAAATAATAACAAAGTTGAAGTATTTACAGAACATGGATATAAAATACAGAGGCCACTACAATATGCTACAGATAGATGTATTTCTTCAAAAGAGGGATACAGTTTGGGTGAAGCCCTGAGATTTTAACCCTTTTTCAGATAGCTTCCAAAAATTTTCCATTAGATTCAACGGTAATCTTGGGCGGTTAAACCCTTTCAATACGGCAAGGGAATCAGAAAAGTGCAATTTTTTCACTTGTTTGAGCTCCTGGGGGGCAACTGCTATGATATATCCATTAGATCATGTGTTTGGAGGCACAAAGGAGAATTTTATTCTGTTCCTCGAAGTTTTTCAGCAACTACGACATAATGTTGCCTCAGTCTTAATTTCAAAATTTTTCCATCGTGGGACAGCATAATTATGTCCCAGCAAGAGAGAAAGGGTTAAGATTGAAAAGGTTAATGTTTATTTTTAATATAAAAGTCATTATTTTGCGGGTGAGGGCATTGAAATTGGCTGATAGATGTACGAGTGATACGAGTGATTACGTCTGAATTATCAAAAGTTCTGCGAGAGTTTAAACTTGATATTGCCCGGTAACCTTAAGTCTGGCGCGCAGCGATAAGAAACTGAAATAATGGAAATATATTAAAAGAAAATATAAGTATTGCATTTTATCTAACCATTTGCTTTCGTATTAACGGATGGAAACAAAATATATTGTTTATTTTCATAGGAACCATCACTCCAATGGTAGCAGAGAGAGAAGAAGGACCAACATTTTACAGAAACCTCTCAGTTCTTGTACCAATCGTATGCGCTATAGTGGTTCTTCTGGTTATCACATTGGTGATTCTCATCGTATGTCTTAAGAAAAACAGGAACCCTGATTACGCTACTCCATCACAAAATCAAGGTAAGAAAAACGTAAAAGTAACTAGGTTTATGAAAGGAGAATTTACCATTTATTGCTGGTTTAGCGGACAATAGGTGGAAACTCACAACTCTCAAGCGTCACCTCAAACCGTGGACCGGTTTCGTCCTTGTTAGGACTCATCAGCACGGTATAGGATGGTAACGCAAGAGAGAGGAGGGCAAGTACTAGTCTAGCTGACTATAACTGAAAAAGTGGTGACCATTGATTAGTCCTCCACTTATCTGCTGGAATGACAATGGCATTCCTGAGGACAGATTTAATTCCAGAAAGCCAAGGTAAATGAAAGGAGAATTTCACCAATTATTTGCAGGTTAAGCAGACAATAGGTGTAAACTCAAAACTCTCAAGCGTCACCTCCAACCGTGGACCGGTTTCGTCCTTGTTAGGACTCATCAGCACGGTATAGGATGGTAACGCAAGAGAGAGGAGGGCTAGACTAGTACTTGCCCTCCTCTCTCTTGCGTTACCATCCTATACTGTGCTGATGAGTCCTAACAAGGACGAAACCGGTCCACGGGTTGAGGTGACGCTTGAGAGTTGGGAGTTTACACCTAACTAGGTTTATTTAATTAATGTATTAGGAAATTTAGATTACCTTAATGATGCTTTAGAATACTTACAATTAAAGCTTTATAAACAGTGTGCGCTCACAACACGATTTTTAGATGTCCGCTCACAACACGGAACCTTATCTAATGCAATAAAAGTCAACGTGTGTATGTGTTTGTGTTTTTTATACAAATCCACAGTTTACTTCCGATCTGCACCAAACTTGTTATACCTTCGTAAAAAAACTGCAGAAAAAACAAAGGCATGTTTCGAAAACTTAAATTAACCCCTTGACCATCTGTTGACCCTTATTTATTTATTTAACAAAATAAACCTTGATGAATTATCTAAACCTCATAGGGTTGGCTTGTCATCTAATGATACAAATAATTAGTGAATAAATTGGAGAATTATATTAGAGTATTTATAAAGGACCAGTTCTCGGTTGATGTCTCTCATAAACAGTTCTCTACTTCTACTACAAGCATTTAATTTTTAAAACTATTAGTTGATAAGGTAAGTTACTCTTGCCCAGAAGCCCAGTTTGTGAAGAAGTGAGGTAAACCAATCTGAAGTGAAAAATTCCTCTAGGCGAGTAGATTTTAATTAAAGTTGAACCACAGTAGTCAATTTGTAGTGCCAGTAATTCATTATTACTTGTTGGAAGTTTAAGTGCAAAGTTCTTGCGCGGTTAAATTGCCATAGCTATGCCATCAAAGCTTGAACCAAATCTATCATTTCTGTAAATTTTCTGCGATGTAGAAATTTGATTTTGGTTTTAAGAAAGACTCTTGAAAACAGAGGGCTGAAGCTTTTGAAAAAGATATGCTAACCAATTAGTTTTACTTAATATACTTCTACAATTCCTTTGAACGATGTTGATAATAGAAAATAGTAGGTTTGGATGAAGTTTCCGAATAAGTTGTTTGCACTCAAAGGTAGGGGGTTTGTGTAACGACTAGGTTAGTTGCATATCTGTATCTTCTCCAGGGTGAAACTTTCCTTCCTTATTAGTGATTTTGTCCGTATAGGTAGCTGTGTTCTTCAAGTATTAGGCTTGATGGACGAATTAGTGTTCCGTTAACAGATTTGAGAGAAATTTTTCTTCCTTTCCTTTTTCTCTGCTCGGGACTACCCATGTCGACCATTTCTTGCTCATTAGAAGATCTTATTAATTCCGTAACTTGCTGTATTATAGAAATTTTAATTTCTTTCAAAGCGGAAGTAAACATTTATGCTTGTGCACTTAGGATTTTATTCATTGTTTCTTGGGTCTGGAACACCTTGGTTTCAAGGATTAACAGCAATTTTTCTTCAGTTATGTACTTTTCTTTTTCTATCCTAGATTGAGTAATGGAGGGGTAGGATTCTTGTTTAGCAAGTTTACTTTTATGGTATTGTCTTATTGTTTCAGTAAAGGGTAATCTGTTGAGGTACTAAAATTTTAGGAACAAATATTCTTCTTTCCTTGCTGGACACGATTTGAAATCTGCTCTGTGGTCCCCTTTGCAGTAGCAGCATTTTAATACTTCTTCGAGTAGAGCACTTCTCGGAGGAGTCATGTTGTTCTCCACATTTAACACACAGTGCACTGGACTTGCAGGATTTGATACCATGATTGAATTTATGGCATTTACCGCATTGGTGAGGATTGCCAATAAATAGCGTTATTTTCTGTATAATGTACCAGAGCTTTACTTCAGGAGGTAAGTAAGTACTAAAGCTGGTAACTAAGACTGTTTCGGTTGGGTCGATAGTATTATTTCCCTTCCTAGTAAACCTTCTTAACTCTAAGCAGTTTATACCATTCATTGAAAGATCTTCAGCCAGTTCCTTTAGGTTGACTTATGTTGGAATGTCGTAGAGTAGGAAACGAGAAGTAATCTTCTCCATTTGCAAATGGACGTTTGTTTCCACTCCACACAGCTTACTTATTTGCAGAATTCACAGTGCACAATTAATATTTTTAGTTATAATTAGGGTTACTTGGGGTAAGTGGGTCACCCCCCTAAAACTATAATATGCACAGGAAATTTCACACTTACTCGCATTGATTATATTACAGCTTGTCACGCCGATGAGTTTTGCATATATTTGAGATTTATTTTATTTATTTTTAAGATTATAGAACTAATTTAAAATAGATTCCCAGAATGGATTTTTTGGTGAGTTCAAGACGCATTTTTCAAAGAAGTATTTCCAGGTAAGTTTTCATTACATTTTAATGTTTATTGAACTGTTTTGCAGAGTTTGACCTAAAATACATACTACAATTTGAAATTTTTCAAAATTTTTAATTTTGAAGTGTTTAAGAGGGGTGTCCCACTTACCCCATAGTTTTTGCATGGTTGGGGTAAGTGGGACCCCTCAGCGTGGGGTAAGTGGGACCCCTCTTTATTTAGTAAGTGAGACCCCTTATTATGATATACGTTGTTCTAGAGGGTCCCTTATGATACAGGAACTATTAACAATTTCAGGGGGTTATAGGGACCGATTTCCCCCAATATTTTCGGAAAATTTCGATTTATAGTAGCAAGACCTTTTACTCACCACTTCGAAATTCATTAAAATTTATAAATAGTTTGATCGACATTATATATCAAACTTGCGTTTTAATTTAAGTTATGGTGAGTAAAGAGAAATATCTCATCAACAGTGCTCATTCTCATTTAGTGTGTCCGATTTCTTTTTTATCTTACAATGCGTATTAAAGTGCCAAAATAAATCTTAATGAACCTTATTATGTTTGTTCAACACTATTTTATATGCTAAAGTAAAACATATCCCTTTGGCCTTTCGAAACATTCTTTAAAATACTTATTTTGCTTTTCATTCGATTCTTACCTTGTCATATTGATTTTGATGTGAGTATATTTCTCACTCATGGATACAGTTACAATAAAATATTTTATATTGAAATTTACTGTACTTTATCAAGTAAGACCCACTTACTTCCATTTAAGTTTTGCTTGCTTTAAATATAAATAAAGAGGGGGTGACCCACTTACCCCATCTCTTTAGGTAAGTGGGTCACCCATCTCATTATTGATAAAAAGACCAGTTAAGAAAAATGTAAAGCTTTATTTTAGAAACTACTGATAAATTTTTGTTTATCGATAGACTCTTTAACGAAATTAGTCAAGAATTACAAAATAAACCCTTTCAAATTTTTTCTATAAAGCTCCAAAAATGTACTAGGCCAAAAAGGGGTCCCACTTACCCCAAGTGACCCTAATAACTGACCATTTTGGGTGAATTTACATTCTTCTATCTGGTGATAATCAGCGATATAGCTATTTCTTTCTTTCTTTAAGTGGTATGGATGAGATTTTGGTATACCTCCTTCGTTAGAGATAAAAATAATAAACTCTCGAGCACCGGATTCATGACACAATTTCAGCTGATCACTGTAACCAGTAGCGGATCCAGGGGGGGGCACGGGGGCACGTGCCCCCCCCAGAGGACTAAAAAGTACACTGCATAAAAAGGCATATTTGGCACTTTTTTCGGGCTTAAAATCAAAAATTTTCTGGGGGTGACCCCCAGACCCCCCTTTCTAGAGAGTTCTCAACTGATAGTCATATTCAAACCGCAGGTGATCCCTTAGAGCTCCGTAAGTGGGCTGCATAAGTCTATTGAAAAGGAGTTGAGGGACTAGCTAACTTCAGCTACTTTTACATATCGGGTTTACTCTACTTAAAATTACTTTTAATATTAACTAATCGCCCTACCCTATACCGTAAATTCTACAATTTTTTTATTGGGGAAGGGCGTTGGAAAGTTTTACGCACAATAAGGGGGCGGTAGCTTTAAAAAGTTTGAGAACCACAAGTTTAGAGTTTCTTCTGTCTTAAATTATTATTTAAAATTTAATGCTTACAGTTAACCCATTAATGCCCAACTTTTTATTTTCCTTAAATATTTGGTAAAAACATAGTAAAGAGCCCCAAAACAAAAGGAAAAATAGTGAAAAAAATTCCAGGTTAAAATTTTAATTTTTACACCAAAATTAAAAAACGTCCCTAAAAAGGGACGTCAGGCACGAATGCCCCCGTTGTTTTTCTCTATGGTAAGTGCATGGTAGAAAACTTTTTTAAAGCCTCAAAAACCTTTTCTACCTTATTAAGCGCAGCAAAAATGATCGGAACGATACTGTAACATCAAAAGGAACAAAAAACATTAATTACTTATCCAATTAACCGTAAAATTAACCTTAATTAACGTAATTTGAGCATTTTTTATACTCTAAAGCACGTTTTTTCCTCCCAAATCTATGTTAATTGCAAATTAATTAATATTTTTAATTGAAAAAGGCATTCTTTGTTTATATGTTACCTAATATTAAGTAATAATTACTTTTACACACCTCAAATCCATCAGAATATCTCAATTTGTGAAGTTTAAGTCTTTCAAATGCCCATACTTTTTTCATTTTATTTAATTTTATTGTGCGGAACACAAATTTCTCCCCAAAAATCAAGCCTTAGTGGGATGTGCATTAGCAAGCCAGATGATACAGATTGATCTGCAGTATAGAACACAATGATTAGCCACATCTAATTTGAAAAAAAGCCGAAAATTTATCACAAAAGCGACTTTTTTGGCAATTTTAATGACAAAAAGTCATTATAACTAATAATTATTAAACTTTTAATTAAAATATAACTGGAATATATTTGCATAAGTAATAAATATAGTAAAATACTTAATTTATTTCCTTTAATTAATACAAATTAATTAATTCCTTATAATTTAAGACTTTTTATTCCAATAATTTAGCAGAAATAACAGTATTTTCCAAAAAAAATATAAAAAAATAATAAATTTATTAGCTAAAATTAAAGTAATTTTATAAATATCAGTTATTTAATTCATATCATAAGAATCCAACGCGTTTTGATGAAAAAAATAAGGAAACACTAGCATTTCCCTATGGGGAAAACCACGGGGGCATTCGTGCCTGACGTCCCTTTTTAGGGACGCTTTTCGAGGGTCCAAAATAAGGTCAAGATAAAATATTTTGGAAAAATAAAAAAACACCCCAACTGATTTAATGTATAAACAGTAATATATATCGACATTGAAATTTTTTTTTAAATAACAACTAGGATTTTTAAGCTTTTTATTTTAAAATTTAAAAAAAAGCACTTTTCTGAAAAATTCTATCTTCCAACTTAAAAAAAAGTGAAAAAAAATTTTAAATCTGCTTTCTTCTTGTGTTCTTTTTGTTCTATGAAGATCAGAGATACATCAGTGCAAATTTTGATTCAAAGGAATAATTTTTGTAGAAATAGGAGGATTTTTAAAAAACGTCCCTAAAAAGGGATGTCAGGCAGTAATGGGTTAAACTAACTCTGAAAATGAAGGCCATCAAGTACTAAATGACACTTGTTCATGATACGTTTACTGAAAAGTTATAAGCACTTGAAAGGCTATTTATTTTAATCATAAGTTGTTTCATGTTAGGAATATACTAAATTAGTAATTTTTATCACGACTTAATGCGATTCTTTTAAGTTTTTTAAGGTAAGTTTTCTCTACACGTAGCACAACACTTTCTCTATGTCTTGCACCATTGGTCTGTCAGTATATGGCCATTACCTCATTGTTTTAAAACAGAAAAAAATATTTTTTTCTAAGAAAAAAATGGTTTTAGATTCAAAAATCGACACATAATTTAAACTTTTCAGGTTTATTTCATCAAAATACTGTGTTTTTAAATGATTTTTTACCTTATGTTAAGTTATTCGAAATCCTACAAATTGTCCCGTGCAAAAATATTAACCAATTTTCTTGTTTCTACCAGGGTCTATTAAATACTGTGAAAATAATGTTGTATATTTGTTATTAGTAAATATCATTTTTCAAAGTAAAATTTAAAACATTTATTGTGAAAAATAAGAATACATAACAGTTTTTGAGGGTATCAGCCTTCTATAGGTCAGGGCCGTATCCGAAAGTTTTTAGGAGTTCAATCCCAAGTCCGTAATTTTGACATCAGATTGTTTTCTCTTAAGAATTCTACAACTTACAAGGATAAGTCCTTTTCGGGTGCAACCTGAAGAGTCTCAAAATGAGTTAAGACAGCATTTTTTAGAGTCAAATTTCAAAAATTTTCTCGGGAGAGAACCCCCAAACCCCCCTCCAAAACCTTGACGTCTTTTAAAATTGTTTTTCCTTTGAAAAATCTGCCGCTTTCAAGAAGCGGTCCACTTCGGGAGTTTTCCAAAGAATTTCAAATAATTAATATATAAAAATATAAGAATAAGAATATAAAAATTTTATAAAAAATTCTGGGGGAAGACTCCCAACCCTCCTTGCAATTTTGACATCTATTTATTATTTAGATCCTTCAAAATTTTGTGGATTAAAAGGAGCTGTTCTCTTTCGATGTAACCCAAAGGTTCTCAAAATATTGAGCTGAAATATTGAGCTACTTTTTGAGACAAATTTTCAAAAAATTTCTGGGATGATCCCGAACTAGCGTTACTTTTAAATGATTAAAAAAAGTTAACGCATACGTGGACTCGTTTGGGAGAATTAACGTTGAGTCAACCCCCCCCCCCCGAAGAAAAATTCTTGTTACATGCCGAGTCCCAGGTAGGACTAAAATTTCAGTGGTGCCCCCCCCCAAAAGAAAATCCTGGATCCGCCCCTGACTGTAACTACACTGTTTCACAATAGAAAAATTAGTTCCGAGAGTTTAAAAACTCTGAGGAACTGAGGCCTCACTACTCATATTGAACGCTACTCATTTATTGCTACTTAATCAGATGAATTTTTAGTTCAACAGTTTATTCTATTCTAACAATAGTTTATGCAAAATTCACGAATAATTATTCTTAAACTAGAATAATTTTACAGTCAACAAACAGAAAATAAGAATTATCACCGGCAGCAATAAAAAGCTCAGAATTTTTTTTCCGAATAAAAAATCGGAAAAGAAAAAATTACAAACCGCTAGCTCGCCATTTGTTCACGGATCTCCATCGAAATTCCTGTTTACCATAGAGGAGATATAACAGTGGAGTGAGCAATGGCAAACCTTAACAGTGGCAAACATCGTTTAACACTCCATTGTTATATCTCCTCTATGCTGTTTACCCACCCTTTTTATGGTAATTTTGGTCAAATAGCTTTATTTCTCCTTCAGAAGATATCTGTTTAACTCATTGTTACAAAAAAACATAATGCAAAATAACAAGTTTTTAAAAGAACAACTAGACATAACTCTTTAAAAATTATAACCATAATCCAAAAACATAATTAAATGAAATTTAAAATTTTAAAACTGGGAATTAAGTATATTTTAAAATATTTTTATTTGATAGTTCATCTAGCTTTTAAATGAAAAGTTTCATGGAATAGCATTGTTGTTAAAATAGTCTCCATAGAAACGAATATGTAAATGAAAAGAAGATTATATTGTAGCTTTAAGATAGTTTGTTTACAAAAAAAACCCATATCTATTGAAAATCTAATTTTTTTCTGGTTTTTTATGGGGATCATGTGGTTAAATGTAGAAATCATTAAAAAATTATAATGCTTGACAAGTGGACGGATTTTAATACCTTTCGCTCGGTAAAATAAGGTGTAATAAAATGTATTGAAAATTATAAAATAACTCCACCCGTGTAAGCCCGGGCATATCAGCTAGCAAAATTATGAATAGACAAAATAAACAATAACAATCAAATAATTCAAGTGAAAATTAGGCATAAAAATGTAACTGATGCATCATTGTTGTAAATTCTTGATCCTGAAGGGGATCAGTTCAAGTTCGTAGTAACTTAGAAAGCTTATTTATCAATTAAATTATTCTTTTGAGTATTCGAAAATGACATATACGGTTTTCTTAACTCAAAAAAACAAATATTTTGACATTTTCTTTATGGTTGTATGGGCAGTGAAACTCAAGTTACACAAATTTCTTTAAATCGAATATATGGCTTCTGTAAAATTCAAAATGGCCGTTTTTCAAATGGTTCTCGTTCTATTCTTAAAAAACAAGTTGTCCAAGAGAGTTAAGTGTTTTTATCTAGCTTGGGAGTTGTTTATTTTAGATTCCATGCGTATTACGCATTGCGTAATTCTGACGTAAAGTGACGTTACTTTCTTTTCAATTAGTTATTATTTGAGAGTTCAAAAATGTCATATTTGGTTTCTTGATCCAAAAAACATACATTTTGACATTCTGTTTATAGTTGTATGTGCAATGGATCTTGAGTAACAGAAGGAATTTATGATTCAATATGGCGGTCATATATTCAAAATGGCCGTTTTCATCTGGTGACATCCTTTATTATTTCTTAAAGTGTTACAAACATATTAAAATTTGGGATTTTTATCTGGCTTATAAAATTATTAACTGAGCTGTTTAATTTCAAAGAGAAATAGAAGGCGTATTTCTTCTTTGAGGTCCGAAAAAGGGCTATTTTCACATGCTAATATCTCCGCGAATATTCAAATTATTTTCATGAAACTTTTTTCTGTGAGTTCTTCATAACGTTGGCAACAATACTCTCCATGAGGTTTTTGTTCTATCTCCTATAGTTTTTAAATTAATATTTTAACTTTTTATTTTGCCGCTAGAGGCGCTGTAAGTCATCTCAATGAATTCTCCAGGGTCCTTTACCTGGAGGTAGACCTAACTTCCGTAACCTTAGGACACGTTGGTTCCAAATAAAAGCCGCGAAACTGACTTTTGAAACACCCTGTATATAAGTTAGGCAGTTTTTGTCATTTTTTAAAGTATTGAACTGAGCTGTTTAAGTTTAACGTACAAGTAGAAGGAGTTAAATCGTGTATTTTTTAAAGTTAAATTGTTCTTTTGATAATTCGAATATGTCATTTCGATTTGGTTGACCTTAAAACATATATTTCGATACCTTGTTTATGATTATATGTCGAATGAATCTTGAGGTAAAGCAAATTTGTTAATCCAAGATGGCGCCCATAAAATCCAAGATGGCTGCTAATTCTTGTAAATAATAATGTAAAATCTTTTCTTATGATGATCTAAGGAAGAATTTTTGAAAATTTGGTAGCTTTGTCTAATGTGTAACTATTAGGCCCCTTTTTGTGTTAACAGACTATTCCTTCCAAAAATATACCTACAGGAAGTGTAATTTATTTATTCAAAATATTTAAACTTAATTTTTATACAGTTGGTTTAAAAAATTTCAATTATTTTGATTTAATTTAATGGCTCATTTAGGCTTTTAAAGCTCGTTTATGTTGATAAAAATCCCTAAATACAATTTTTTAAAGCTTTTTCTTTTGATAATAGTGTTTAAATTATTAATTGAAATGTTTCAAAAATGTAGCATGTGCATATCATCAATAAGTGTTATGTTTAGGTACTATGCATCGAGTTGAGTTATTTCAGGCCTTTAGTTGATTCGTGAAAGTTTAATCAAAGTAATCATATTTATTTCCTTTTTTTTGTGGGGGGGGGCAAAAGAAGAAATGTTTTTGAGTGAAAAGCCTTTCTATTAAAACGAGAATAGAAATTTTAACTCCAATATTCTGCTACATGGTACTTTTTGTTTTGAACACACAAACAAATAAGCAAAATTAAAATGATACGAATGGAATCAGTCTGAAAAAATTACATTCAAAGGAAATGTAGATATTATTATAGGAGATGGAACTAGTGGGATGAAAATGTATTTTTTTTTCTATTTTTTCCCCAGATAATTAGAATTCAAGATCCTTCTCCTGGGAAATACGATTCATTTATAAGGTATTTCATGTTTAAATTACTACGTATTTGCAAAAAGGGTTTTCGACTCTAAATTAGAAAGTAAGGAATTCGTTGTTATGATACCCATGGGATTTGGATCGAAAACGCATAATCTGAAAACAGATATTTCGCAAAATTAAAGTTGTTGTTATCTTTAAATTCTTACCGTTTCGCGTGGCTATATTGCATTTGACAAAGTAAACAGGATTAGAAATTAATATTCCTTTATCCAAACTACATTTTATACATTTGTATGCTAGAGGACGTTGCAATTGTTTTTTGGTGGGGGTGAGAATTTCCCAAGTAACCCTTCTCATGTTGTTCAAATATTGAAACATTATTACCTGCACATTTTCAGGTCTCTATAGATCAACTTTTGACCCCCCCGTGTCCCTCAAAAGTAGTGTTTCCATGTTAATGTATAGAAAAAATATCGAAAACATCTCAATTTTTGGTGTTCTTAATTTTATAAGCCTGAACGCTTTCAACATTGAGTTAAAAACCTATATCTCTGGGATATCATTTTCCCAAGATCCGCACACAGACCCAGAAAAGAGGAGGCCTGTGGGTGGGTGGTGGATTAATATACAAACGATTCCATCTGTCAAGAATGGAGCTAGTTATGCAAAGGGACTATTTAATTTACTGTTTATTTGTGCCCTGATTTTTGGAAACTTGTTAGAAAGTATTTATTATGTTAAAATGATTTGAATTTTTTTATTTAAACAAACCAAAAGCTCCCCGTGCACCACAATGTATAGCACGGGGCTTATAGGAGTAGATAATTGAATTGAGTTTAAGGCTAAGCGCGCACTAAGAGACTTCTGTCTCGGCGACTTAAAACACTAGTCACTCGAGAGCAATGCATTTCTATGAGGAAATTCTTGGCCTAGTGATCTTGGTCTCGTCGCCATGTGCGCGCACTCTAGCTTCTTGCAATAGCCAGGGAAGCAATTTTGTCTTTGTCTCCGAGAGCAATTTTGTCTTTGTCTCCTAGTGCGCGCTTAGCCTAAGATATAAGTTTTTTTATAGTTTGAGAGTAGTTAAAAGAAATTATACATTTTCCCCTTTTCACAGCCTTGTAAATAGCTTATGAAATTGTAATAAATAGTAAATGTCAACCTCCATGGGATCTCTTACTCAGATCAACCATCTAATAATCTTGTTCCTAACGACTGTGACCCGCTACAGAAGGGTCCCCGACGAAGAGTGCCTTGACTGGAGGCATATCAGAAAGATAGGTACGTTCCAGTTCAACATCCTGTACACTATCAGGACACCCTTTATAATAAAATAGGAACAATGATCAATAAAAATCCAAGGTGGCATTTATTTACCTCCTGCTCTCAAGCGTCCGTGATCCTCCTCTTTTCTCGGTCAGAGAGTACGCTTTTAACCCTCGGGGAAGTTCCCCCAGTGGGTGCAATTGAATGTTTTTCAACAAGATCTTAAGTGAATTAAGAACTAAAGTAATTACTTTGATAATAACATAAATTTTCATGATTTATTTGTCAAAATGACCCAGTACCCTTAATTTTGTTTAGATGCACAATTTTAAGTAATATATTGAAAGTATTTTTTGTAGACGATCAAAGAGTAGGGATCTTACAGTGCTATCCCACTAGTCACAATTGTCTTCTCTTATTTGTTTGTCGTAACAAAATAATTCACTTCGTAGCTTTATGAATACATTTTTAAAACAATAATATAACATAAGTTTTCTCTTTTATTTAACCATTTTCAATGAAAAGCTTTTCTGAACAAGATTTACGCAGCATCCTTTTGAAATGATCCAACATAACCAAGTCAATGTTATTATTCTATTGTAACCAAGCGTATTGTTGATAATGTGTATATAAATTTACAGTAGACTCGCATATGTGAGACTTTGCCACCTGCAAATAATGCGTGTAAACAGGTATAACCCATATCTAGGTTTCAATTAATAGGCCAGGTGCTTGTGACTACTAGTACTATAGATTGTATGGTAGATGTTATAATTGATTAGCATATGTAACATCAATGGCCTAATGTAACAATTGTTGAAATTATTTTACCGGTGTGAAGTAGAGTATTATTCATCAGATTTTAAGTACATTTTTATAACTTTTAGTTGTAATATGTAATACAACTAAAAATAGATGATGAAGAAAAATAGAATTGGAAAAATAGATTATGTAAGAAAATTGGCATATCATTTACGTAACAGGGCAGGAAAATATGCGTAATGTGCACTTTATTCATACTATTATGATAAATGTGTTACATACTGAAAATATACAAGGTACTACATTTCATATGATTTAAGAGGTTATTTGAGACCATATAAATGAATGCAAAAAAGGATTTTGTAAACCTTTTAGTCCAATTTTGTTTCATGTTTCTTAACTTTCTTGAAATTTCGTCTATTTCTTTCTAGATTATTTTATATACTAGGGAGCTACCGCCCCCTGCTCGCTGTCGCTCGCCAACCCCCGTAAACTGCTGACGCAGGACCTTTTGGAATTGCTTCGCAATTCCCACAAATTCTAACTCGCCGAACTTAATACACTTTACAAAACAATTAAAGAATTTACAAAAAAACGTCAACCAACTTTCCGAATATACTTCCCAAATCCCCTCCATGAATAAAGCTCCCTTAAAAGTTTCAATATAATGGGGGTTTCAAAATTGCGTTGCACGGCTTTTATTCGAAACCTACGCCTCCTAGGGTCATGGAAGTAAGGTCTACCCCTAGGTAAGTGACCCTGGAGAATCCATTGAGATGACTTACAGCGCCCCTAGAGGCGAAATTAAAAAGTTACAAAAATTAATTTAAAAACTAAAGGAGATAGAGCAAAAACCTCAGTGAGAGTATTGTTGCCAACGTCCAGAAGAACTCATTGAAAAAAATTTGATCAAAATATCTTGAATATTGGCGGAGATATTAGCATGTGAAAATAGCACTTTTTCGGGGGTCAAAAAGTAAAAAGTTCGCATATTTGCAAATTCTTCAGTGTTATTGTGTAGTTTTGTGTTTTTTTAGTTGAAAGAACACAAAATTTAATCAAAAAATCAAAAAAATTTGCGAATATGCGAACTTTTTACTTTTTGACCCCCGAAAAAGTGCTATTTTCACATGCTAATATCTCCGCGAATATTCAAGATATTTTTATGAAATTTTTTTCAATGAGTTTTTCTGGACGTTGGCAACAATACTCTCACTGAGGTTTTTGCTCTATCTCCTTTAGTTTTTAAATTAATTTTTTTAAGTTTTTAATTTCGCCGCTGGGGCGCTGTAAGTCATCTCAATGGATTCTCCAGGGTCACTTACCTATGGGTAGACCTTACTTCCATGACCCTAGGAGGCGCTGGTTCCGAATAAAAGCCGTGCAACGCAATTTTGAAACACCCTGTATATTAGCGAAAAGAATCTTGTGCAAATGTTAATATCAATTTAAAACAACGTTTATTTTTACACAATTTATGAATTTTTTTTTTTAATTTTCTAAATGTTTTTAAATGTTTTCTAATCTTAAAGATCCTATAGAAACTCTTAATAAATCTGGTATTTATAGAATTTATTGCAACTGTGGTTTATCTTATATAGGTCAAACAAAACGTGCGTTAAAATTTAGAGTTAAAGAGCATGAGGGTTATGTCAGAAAGCAAGAATTCGACAAATCATCCATAGCTAAACATGTTTGGAACCTCAATCACAACTTTGAATTTTCATCTGCTACCATTATTAAAAATTGTAATATACCTAGTGACCTTGATTTTTTCGAATCGTTTTATATAAATAAATTTTCAGATTTCCTTGTTAATGATTTAAATAGTATTCCTTATTTCTCACCCATCTGGTTACCTTTGTATTGATTCTGTAATTTAACCATGCTTTTGTATTTTTAACTCAAATTGTTTTCCCTCTATTGTATTTTCACTTAAACTGTAACTTTTTGCCTTCATGTTATGTTTAAATTATTGATTTTTGATTTGATGTTTATTTTCGTCTTTTTGTACTGAAGAAGGGGATCCATTGATCCCCGAAACAATTGTCTACAGTTTTAAAAAAATTTCATAAATTGTGTAAAAATAAACGTTGTTTTAAATTGATACCCTGTATATTAACTCGAACTTATCAAAAATTTAAACAAAATGTTTTTAAAAATATTCTTCTTAATTATTTTTAATCTATGATTATATAAAAATAGCTATTTCTAATTGTTTATCAATATTCCAACCAAACAAAAACCCGTTATTTTAAAATAACTCGTTAGTATAATATGCCTAGTGTTTATCATTCATATTTTTTTTAAACCCAGACTTGTTAACCCAGACAATATACCGTTTAAGCAATCGAAAATAAAAAGAGACAAAACATCACTCTATGTTTACAATTAATTTCGATAAAATCAGACTAAAAATTATAAATATTGGACAAAAACTGTGAAATTTTAGTATGAAATGGCGTTCATGTAAGTTTTTAGAATATGTTTTTATCAGTCTTTGAGTGATATTTCATCAAGAAAGTACTTTTTTTAAAATGTGAAAAAACATGTTTCATCTTAAAATATAGCGTCAATCGGTCGTTGTGATTGGATGCATAATAATTTGAATGACAGTACTTGCTTTGTAACTGCGACCTTATCCGTTATCTTAAAAAATGGAAATATTTTAAAATTGAGAATTTTTTTGAAAAATCGAAGGGCTTACTCGGAAATCCGGAAGGAATCCGGACATTTTGATACCATATATGTGTCATTCGGTCCAGTAATTAAAAAGCCTTTCTCTGGAAACCGTTCACTAAAAACTTTTTTTTAGAATAGAGAGATAATGCATAGTTTGAATAACCAAATATATTTGCATTTCATGTATAATGTATAAAATATGGGTTGCATAAAAATACATTATACACTGCTGCGCAAAAATTAAGGACGGAACTGTTTTTTCAACATAACACCTAGTAAAATTATTGTTCATCCATGAAAATCATACCAAAAGATGTTCAATGGATGAGAATACAAGGCTCGAGAACAAATTTTCCCTATCGATATTTTAAGGGGGTAAATGGTCCATCCATTGATAATGGAGTTCCATTACACATTTGCAGACACATTTCCCTTACCAAAAATGACCCAGAAGCTAAAACTTGTTAAAAATTATGATTACACCGATATCTCTAAATAAAACCTTAAAAATACCATTTAAAGGCAGCACAAATGTTTAAAAATATGCATTGAGTTCAGATATTAATCATATTCATTGCAAAAAACTTATATTTCTCGGTTAAATACCTCTTACATAGACGTTTTTGTCACTGCTGCAAATATGTAATGGAACTCCATTATCAATGGAGGGTCCATTTACCCCCTTAAAATATTGATAGGGAAAATTTATTTTCAAACCCTGTATTCTCACCCATGGAACATCTTTTGGTATGATTTTCATGGGTGAACAATAATTCTACTAGGTATTATGCTGAAAAAACTGTTCCGTCCTTAATTTTTGCACAGCAGTGTATATTTCATATACATTTACTATCATATACATTTCGGCACTAACTCCGGATATTTACACTTTCAGAACACCGCAGTGAACAAAAAGGAGACAACATCTCCATGGCATCGGTAGGGAAAAAAGTGTACGAGACACCTCGAGAGACTCTGTACTACCCTTCCCCGTACGCCACGACCAGAATATCCATGTATTCTGCAGACAGCGAGTCTTCGTCTGGCCAGACGAACAGTCTGCAGAGGCCGAGTCTCAACCACAGGGCTGAGCATACGTACGACGTGCCTTTCCCTCAAAAGCATCAGGTATGGAAATGTTTTATTGTGTGCCAAAAAGCAAACGGGAATTTCTCCTATACACGTATCGTAACTGATGAAACCAATGTGGTCGGTCACACTGCACTTGAGGGGGACCCGGATGCTTTAAAATATTTTGTTTCAAATCACTTGGATATTGTGTTTCGAAACGTTTTCTACCAATAGTGAAATGCGTTTGAAGAGAAAAATTAGAAAACAGGATATTTCTTGGAGGATTGACGATTGATACAGTGGAATGAATATAATTTTATTACAAAGTTTTGTGGTAGTTTTCACTAACCTTATTGGCTCATTCCATTGGCAATACGGCATTATTATGTGACGTTTATTTCGACTAATCATTGAAGCGATGAAATCAAAATCGGAATCTAAAGATCATCGGCATAAATTATTCTTAATTGAACTAATCTGATTCGTGCAAATGATCGTTCCAAGTTGCCGATAGGAGTTGGAAATACTGGCGCTTAAAATTTGTCTATTTGCTTTTTGGCACTGGTCTGCGTGTAAGTGCATAGGTCGCCATCCAAAATGATTCCTGTTTTCTTTTAGTTCCGGGTCCCCTCAAGTTACAGTGCCGCTGCTCACGATTACCAACAACTATTTACAGAAGCTGGGCTCCATGAGTTTGTTGGTAAGGATTCTTTTTTGGGAATAATAGGCATGGAAGAACCAAAAATAACCTTTATAATTTAGTTATGGATGAAATATACTTTTACAAAATTTAATATATGTTATTCTGTATTGTTTTGATTACCATTGGTAAAAATTCGGACGATAAATAAGTTAAATTTAGTTTACCCTTTTAGTCGTGACTGCGCCAATAGGATTTAATAGAAATATCAGATGGCTTATGAACGAAAAAGATAAGGGAATAAATGGGAATAATGTGGATAGCAATATATCAATAATATTACATTAGATATCACTTTTATTATTAAGCACCTGGAAAACTTCTGGGTTTGAGATCCAGACTTAAATGTGATTACGATTTAATCAAGATTTATATTCGTAAGTACAGTCGAATCCGCTTAATGTGATCGCATTTGTCCAATATTAAACTGATAACATTATCCGATTGATAACAATAAGCGATTTCCAATCAAAAAGTAGCAAACAGTGTAACTAGATTATTTGCTTTAATATTAAAATTAAGTAACCGTAATTAATGTTTTCAAAACAATTTTACACTATATATGTACTTGGCAACTTAGAATTTTTTGGTTAAAATATAAGTAACTAGCGCAAGCGCTATCCCGGCGTTGCTCGGGGAGTTATATAGACGGGCTTCGCCCGTACAGTAGTAGTTTTGCTTGAAATTAACTTCAAAGCATAAGCCAGACAAAAACTGGAAAAAGAAATAAAAAAAAGTTCTGCTAAATGTAATAATTTGAATGTTAATTCCTTAAAGGGAAGAACCCTAAAAAGAAGCATTTGCGAGGAAAAAAGTATCACTCCGAGAGTATGTTGCAATAAAAAAATAAGATTCGAAAATTAAGTGGAAGAAAAAGAAAACGTGAAAAAGTAAATAATACTTATTTAATTAAAAAAACTATAGCGCTAGACCCGAGCGTTGTAAAATAAAAAAAAATTTGCCCTAAAATAGACGGGCTTCGCCCGTGCTTAACTTAGAATTTGGGTGGGCTTCCCACATACAACACACCTGAGTAAATGAAATCTGAATTGCCCCTTATGATAAAGAATTTGGACAGGCTTCGACAGGGCCGTGGCGGATAGCTTTTATGGGGCCCCCCTGAACACGGTCATTGTGGTTCCGTTGTAAAGTGTAAGTAGTGCACTCACAAATGAAAGTCTGCAAGAATTAAATGAAACTATTAAAATTAAAGAAGTAAGCCGCAAACAAAATTAAGCCTGAGTTACGTAAACATAGACCCTACTGAAACAAAAGTAAATGTGAGCTTCTTCTAAACAAACTACTATTTGAAGAAATGATCCAACAGAATAAAATGAAAAGTAAGTACTTCATAGTAAAGTACTTTGCTAAGCGTAAGTAAAGGAAAGCCTAAATACTTAGTTTTGAGTAATGAAATGAAAATTCCACGCACGAAGAACATGATTAAGATCATAACATCGCAATGACATCCGTGAGCCAATTTTATAAAACGGAAATGTAATCGAAAAGAAGCAAAACATTCGGCGTTGAACAGAATGAAAAGAAATTGTATTAGCAAAAAGCGGAATAAAAATATACTTAAGCAAAGAGCAAAGTACGAAGCGCATAAATAAACACGAAAAAACACGCCGCGACGCCATAGCAGAATAGCAGAGAACCCAAACAGGAAGTAAACAATCACCGATGCTTACAGACAGGATTATTCTTTACTGTCCTCACATTAGGGATTGCTGACAGGGCAAATCTTTGAGTCAGCCGCTCCGAGGAAGACCAATCAAAAACCCGAAACGCACACAGACACGAACACACGAACACACACAGAAACGTCAACTTCCTGGTTTCTCTTTTATATATTAAGATTTGGTTAACAATAAAATAATCACTTGCTTTGTATTTTCATTTATGTTAACACTACACCTGTGCGATTCCGCTCATAAGTTTGTTTTCTTTAGACTTCTAGACGAGATATCATCCGTATTTTTCAAAATTTTACATAGAAAAGGCTCAGAAACATAAATAACCACTGAAATTCCTCTGAATTCCACAAAACAAGAAAAAAAATCAAAAATATCTCATTAGAAACATCTGTAAGGCGCCGATGGTGATATCCAATGACAAGCATGAATTCGCCCCCCTTTAACCGTTTTCTTTCAATGTATGAGGTCGGAGAACATCAAATGTTTATTTTTCTAACATTGAAAGAAAAGAAACATAACAGTGCAAAGTGCAACTGTGAACTTATACTGTGTGAGTTTCAGAAAAAAGAAATTAACGAAACTCGAAAGCAGGCGTTTTTTAGGGGATATGGACAAATTTCGATAACATTAAGCGGCCTGTTGGTGCATAGTTGATCACAATAAACGATTTTTTTTACATTAAATTAAATAGGAATGATCGGGACCTGTTGATTTCGATAACATTATCCGATTGATAACATTAACCGTGATCACATTAAGCGGACTCGACTGTATTTTTAAGATATAGAATATAAAAACATAGGAAGCAGAGATTATTTGGAACTCACACGAATTTCTATACATACAAGTTTCTAAAAAACTCCAATTGAGAACTTTGTGTGTGGTTTACCATAAAAATCAGAAAAAACATCGTAGAATTATTATTGATGTTATCAGTTTTATGGTGGAAAAATCCCAGGGTAACCCCAAACCCCCCATGGGGTTGAAACACACAATCGACTTCTAATCGCGTGATACATAAAAGAGTCGTAAAGATCTTATCATTAGAGGGGAGAAACGCACGGGGTTGAGCCTTCCCCTCCTCTTGATAAAGATATTAACGGCTTTTTTATGTGTCGCGCGATTTGAAGTCGCTAGCGTGTCTCTCCTTGTGTGGTTAAGGGATTTATCCTGGCATATTCCCTTCAAAGGAGGGGAATTCTTTTAGGGGAATGAGGGTAAGCATTTACAACGGCCGGAGAAAAACCACCTCCAGCCACTTGAGGTCAATTAACAAACAAAAGAAATCCCCTCCGGGAACAAATAACTAGGAGACCCTCCTTTGTTCTCTAATCTCCCGCTACTCCCTGAAGCTGGCTTCTCCGACTATTGTAAAATTCTATCCTTATCCTTATTAATTGTACAAATAAATGACCGATAACTCCTTTCAGAATCGTTCGACGTCGATCAGCGCCATCTAATCGTCCAGCGAATGTGCCAAGACGCCAAGTCTGGTCATCATCAGCGCTCATCGTCCCTCTACCACCCTCATCATCCTCTCTATCATCATCCTCATCCAGACCATCATCCAGTCTGTCTGCAGCAGCACATCTACAGACTCAACAGACATTCCGAGCCCGACGCGCTAAGGATTGCGCACGACTATCTGTCGGACGGGTGAGTCAGTGGATTTAGGGCCGTATTCAGAAACTTTAACACGAGATGGAAACGAGATGAGAACGAGATGGAAACGAGAACGTTATGGAAACGATGAATTTGAAACGATATTTTCCCGAAACACTAACGGGAGTTTCCGATCCTTTCCCTCATTGGATAAAATCTCCTACGTCACCAAGCAGACCAAGACGAAATTTTCTTTTCAGCCAATCAGAGTCAGCTAAATTTCTCGCTTTTGAAGAGACGGTTGGTCTTGAGCGACCATTTCCAATTTATCGTTTCGTGATCGTTGCGTGAGATTTTACAACGTTTCCATCTCGTTCTCATCTCGTTTCCATCTCGTGTTAAAGTTTTTGAATACGGCCCTTACCCGACTTTTAAGAATTGGATAAACGTGGTAAAACTGACAAAAAATTGATTTTGAAAAAAAAAATTCAGTGTTCTACTAACTAAATAATGAATTTACCCAACTGTTCAGGATTATAGCTGCAATTGGGTAGATGGTGTTTAAAACGGCCTTTTCACGGCTTTTATTTGGAACCTTGAGAGATACTTTTGAAATACTCTTTATGTTGTAAAATTTAAAAAAAAAGAGTGATATTTTAAGGAAGAAATTCTCAGAGGCCTATTGAGTAAAAGACTGGTACTTCTGTCTGTGATCATTACATAGGGTGTTTCAAAAGTATGTTTAACCGCTTTTATTTTAAACCAAAGTCTCCTAGGCATTCTTTAGGTATGTGACCTTGGATAATTCATTCAGATGATTTACAGTGCCCCTAGCGGCGAAATAAAAAAGTTAAAAAATAATTAAAAAGCTAAAGGAGATAGAGCCAAAACCTCAGACAGAGTATTAATGCCACTTTTATGAATAACTCAATGAAAAAATTTCATAAAAATATTGCGAAAATTCATTGAGATATTAGAATGTGGAAATAATTTTTCGGTTGTATTATGATGTTTTTTTAGTTAAACAATGACGGTTTTTAATAAAAAAAAAATAAAAACTTGCACATTTACGAGCTTTTTCTTTTTGGATGCATGAAAAGGTGTTCTTTTCATATGCTAATATCTCCATGAAATCCGCGATATTTTCATGAAATTTTTTTCAGTGAGTTATTTATTCATTGGGCAGCAATTCCTTTCCCAAGAATGTCCCAAACGTGTTCTATTGGATTCATGTTGGGAAAACGTGCTGGTAGATCCCATTCTTGCAATTTCTTCATCTGTAGCAAATCATTCAGTAAGGCAACAAAATGAGTGTTTTCTGCAATTATCATCTCTTAAAGTATAGTTATCCACTATTTCTCCAGTGCAAGTGACTAGATGTTTAAGAATATTTTGAACCTATAACCTTGAACCATGAAAAATGGTTATTTAGGATGTGGAGGGTCTTTATTCCATAGATAGAGATGGTGCTCTATATCATCCCTCCAGATGACTTGTCTTGTTTCTCAGTGCATCCTGATAACATCTGATTTTTGTCTGATAACATCTGGTAGTCACTTGCACAGGAGAAATAGTGGATAACTTTATTTAGGGCATGATAATTGCAGAAAACATTGTGTTACTTGATAAATGATTTGCTTCAGATGAAGAAATTGCAAGAATGGGATCGACCAGCACGTTCTCTCGACATGATTCCAATAGATCACATCTGGGACATACTACGGAAATGAATTTCTGCTCTCCCAATGCATCCCAAAAGAGTTCAAATGCTGAAAAATGCTTTAAAAGGGAGGTTGGAGTAAATACTCATGCCCCTCATTAATAACCCAGCAAAACTAGTGGCAAACAGATCCACAACATTATTATGAGTCTAGAGAAACCATACCCAGTCAAAAGGGACTTTCAATTAAGCATTGATAGATTTTTTTACTTATTTTTCGTAACAGCACAAAATGTGCATTTTCCAATTTCAATAAAAAAGGAAAAATATTTTTTTCTTTTATTAACTCCATGGATTTACCTTTCATAGGACCCTGAGTTTGTAAAAAATGCTTCGACCACTGTAAAAGTTTTTATTTACTTGCCGATATGGATCAAAACCACCATTATCCTTTAATTGTTTTGAGCAGTGTATAAAATGGTATTCTAAATAAATAAGGATGTGGATCACTTGCCATAAAACACCAATCAACCAACCATCTAAATAAATATTCTCCTAGGATAATTTTTACAGTTCATCAAAAGCGTTTTAAAAGCACTGATTTGTAAAGTAATTGACTATAAATCGTTTGATACTATTGATTCATCCATGCGTCACTATAATCTAAAGAGGTTTTTAAAAATCTAAGACTAAAAACTAAGATGTTAATTGCTACTAAGTTTAATACACAGTGTTAGCCTTGCAGGTAAATTGAAATTTAACTTTTATTAGTTTTAAGTTCTAGCTCATTTATAGCCAACGAAAAAAGGTGTTTTTAATTCACTGGTTTTAAAAGAAAGCTAGGTATACATTATAGAGTATAATAGAAAGAAGAAATCCTCACGAGCAAATATCTTTTCAATTAAAATGTCTTAACATAATGAACTAATAGAACTATCATTACTCTTTCAAAACGACGCATTTATATTTTACCACTCAAATTCTAAACCAGCATTATTCAAAATAACGAGAGGTCCTGGTTTCCGTACTCAGATATCGACGAAATAATTTATTCAAAAACTTAATCAAATATCTAATCATCCATTCATTTCCGGACTTTTCAAAAAAAAGTAAAAATAAACCCATTGGAAGTACCCGGATACCCTCCATCCACCACTAATTCAGTTATTGAATGAATTGAGAGACCTAGGTGATTGTTTCTACCAGTTCCATAATTTTTTCCGTTACATCCTCATATCAATTCCAGATAAAATTCGCCGGCAAATATTGCGCTTCCCAATTTGCATAAACGTTTATTTCTGTCCAACTGAGGAAGAGAGACTTTACAATAATAATTTTTTTTGCTGTACGTTGAAAAAGTCGCCGAAAAGGGAAATCCATTGCTTCTCATGCATAAATGTAAATTTATGTTGCCTCGGCATAACGAGTGACAAAGGGGGAGGCCCGTTCATCGGGGAGTTAGTGTTCATTAATATGAATGAAACGAATAAACTGTACTGACGTGTCTCCTTTCCCTGAGAGAGATCCAGAGAAATAAACCGTTTTAACATTCACTGGGAAGTTCAAATAAACCTTTTCAACCGGGGGGAGCTTAGTCGTTCGTGATATTTCTCTCCTACCGTCTCAAATTCCCGTTTTCTTTGTTGTTGCTGTCATTTTCTATTCGGATATTACGGATGAAAATAATGCGCTTTAAATTAGTTTTTGAGGAGGGGGAACGGGAGTATTTCTGGGAAAAAGTGAGGGGGAGTTAAGGGGAAAGTTGCAGCTTTGGGCACGATTGGGTAATTCGAGATGAAGAAGAAGAGTCGAAGAGGTTTAATCATCTTTTCATCAGAAATATTTTTGCTGGTTGCGGTTTTCTCGAATTGACTTTTTGATTTTAAATTAGAATAAACGATATTCAATCCCCGGAGGGTTTGAGTTTTCTTTGAATTATGTAAAACGATTCCAATAATTGCGTCTAAATAGTTAGAATATTATTCTATAGAATCGCTTTTCCTTTATATAAAATTGCAGTTGATACAGTCAAATAACGATCTTTTGATATTGATAAAAACTAATACAAATGCATTAAAAATAATACAGCCGAATAAATACTACATCAAATATATCAATTGGAAAGAAATTGTTTAATTTTCTCTAGAACAAATTAAACATTATTGATAAGGATAACGAAGTTGATGTCATTCCTACATGCAAGTAAATCAATAATCTTTTTAGCATTGTCATCTTGGGATTAGTCACATTTTGTGTACATTATATTCGATTTCAGGTAGAATAAAGAGTATCACTCCCCCATGGACACTGTAAAATCATATTAGATCATATATCATATTAGATCTGAAGAAACTTTAACTAGATTGTTTTTTGAATCCAAAGATAAGGGAAAGAATTCCAAAATTTACTCACCATATTTCAACTCAGATTTTCTTTCGATACAAAAATGAACATTTCCTTGGAATACCTTATCTCCCAATGTTAGCCTGAGGGATAGAAATATTCTTCTTTTCTATTGCCCAAAGCAACAGCTGAATATGAAATTTCTTTGCAACAGGGAATGTTTCTTTGAGCTTTTTCCCCTTCCACTGCCTAGTTATCATTTATGTACAAAAACTATGCGCATATAAAATTCAGAACACGTTATATTTGAAGAATTTGGTCGTTTCCTATGTGTATCGTGACTTTTGGGATAAATGTTATTCTGAAGCGTATGCGTAGTCGTAAATTATGTTTCAGAATCCAGTTACAATGGAGGGGTTTTGTATTTCAAATTCAGTTGATTACCGCTACCGTTTTAACTTTCCAAACAAATATGCCATTAAAAATAGAGCGGTTGAAGTCTATAAAATGAAATATTGATTTACTTTCACTGAGTTTTAAATTTTAAAATTATCTTTTCGCATTTATTATGCATTTTGAATTTTTTTTTCGTTAGGAATCTCATATTTTGAGGTATTCTTGTTTCTTCTTCTTTTATTTTTTCTGGTGTTTAGTGTTGTGTTATCGATTTTAGAATAAATAAGGTAAAACAACTTTTTTTTGCATTTTTATTAAATAATCGATGTTAAATAACTTTAATTTCTCTTGATGGTAACTAAAACCTTACTTATCCACATTATAATAAGGTTATTCAATACCATAATCAATATCTGGAAACTTTCATACTTTCCTTCATTCTTTGAAACTAATACACAAAATTTTATTTAACAAAGCTTAAGTGTATAACTAATAAATACTGAAATCAATCTGTAAAAAAAACTTACTTGAAACTGGTATATTTTTTGGTATGGCTGAGTATCAAGTAATGAACGATATTTTTACTTTTCAAGTAACTTATTTCAACTGTTATAAAATAAGTTAAATGTATTAAATTCTTAAACAATAAATCTCACATACTTTCTAATTTTAAACACATTCTAAATCTGAAAAATAATCTGAATACGTTTTATAATAAAAAAAAACAATCGTAACATACCTTTCAAAAACACAGAAACCGAAGATTACATAAGGATTTTTGAGAACGGTCCCTAAGGTTAAAGAAGCGTTATCAGTACATTTACCGCAGTTTCATGTCAGCCTATGTCGAAAATGTCGTTTTCCTTTGTGTTCTTTTATCTCTATTCAGATATGTATAAATAATCCCCGGTATCCCGTTGCATTATAAAGTAATCTGCAAAGATCTACATTATTCATGGACACCTAGATACCTCCACATAAATGCAACCTCATATTTGGTGGAATATAAATTTTGCATTCGGATACTATTATCGTAATATTCAGAGAGATTAAAGATGAATCATGAAGATTTAATGCCTTGTAAAATATTCTGCGGAGTCAGTGCATTTAAGTCAAACCCAGGATTTAAAACGATGGGAAAATCTTTGCAATAAATAATCCTTTTGCATTTGAAAACCATGTTCTTTTTTAGAGCGTTTCTTTATAAAAAATGTTTTTTATGGTTTACTCTAAAAGCCTGGTATGTCGTACTTTTTACTGGGATAAATTCATTCGGAGGTTGGTTTGACAGTTTTACACTTAATAATAATACTTACTAACAAACAAAACCTGGTAATAATCTTGTTTCATCTTTTTAAAAATTTTATAAATTACCGAAATTCTTTTGCATTAGTCTATAAAACTAAAATGTTATTTTCAATTATTTATTGCTTGTAAAAGCATCATTATTTGAAATATTTTTGTGGTCGATTATTAAACTTTGGTTAAGCTACGGAGGCATCGTATTTGAATGATACGACTGATAATAATCGATACTAGATAAGTTAGTAAAAACTATTTTTCCATCTCTGTAGCTAAAAATATCTCTCCATCAGTTTTTCTCATTGGAGTTTTTACTTTAACTTTATTTGTTTAGTTTATTTATTGCAACATGCATAAACACAAGCTCCAAAAACACCCACCCAAAAAATCGAAAATTCCAAAATATAAATAGAGCATTCATTTGATTTTTCATGAAAAGTAGAAAAAAGTAACTACATTCTTCAAAGAAAATGTCCTTATAATAAATATTTATGTATTCACCTTTATTGTGTCGAGGTTCTTATAATCCATCAAAAACTATCATCAATGTCTGAAAGAAAATACCGAAAATTTCCCAAGTTTCTTGCCACAATCATAAACGCCCCAATTACAAAACCTCCCTCCCAAACCTCATTAGCCTCTAAAACGAAAACTCAGTCCCAATCCTTCCAACCTGTTCCCAAGGATTAAATTTGAATACCAGACCTTCCTAGAGAGAGAGAGACACGCTCTCCTCATGGCTCCCAAACCGTGAATAATTCATAAGCAGCTCCAACCAAACGCTATATCTGATTGCATATGCATACGTGGCCGAGAGTCTCGCCAAACCCCCGCACAACCTAAACTGGACGTCTTCTGGACGAGTTCTTGAGCATACCTGATGGAAAGGAGAAGTGACGCAATTTTCCGGGAGCCCCCCGGGACATTCCTGGGGGGCTGATGCCTCATAATGACCCTCGACTGGGTAGATAATTGCTGTAAATTGCACCTCCCACTCTCCCTCCTATGCTCCTTTCGCCGGAAACTTCGCATTCGATCGAGTGTTCTCCCCCCTGAGAGAGAACGGGGAGAGTGATTTCTCCCTGGGGATTTACTCAAGGGAATGTTATTTCTCTCCCGGATCTGCCGGATATCTCTGTACCGATTTCTTTCTTCCGGAATCGTGTATTTTTCCTAAGGCTGAATTCTCTCGTTAACGACTCATTAGCTCGTATCAAAATCGGGTAACTTGAAGCGTTTTCTCTCGCCCCCCCTCTCTGAGAATAGAGGCATATAGGGGGAGTGGGAGGTAGATTGGGGCATGCGTCGAATAGTTCTGTTGTTTTGGGGGATGAATTAGGTTTGTAGTCCGGTGGAAATTGAGTAATCAGGAGGCTGTGAATGGGTTTGAGTGTGTCATTTTTCAAAGTACGCTGGGAAAGTTTGTTAATGATGTAAAAGAAAGGTAATGAGTTCTCTGTTTTGAAGCTTAATAGATTTTTAATGGGTCATTTAGATTTTGAGTTCAAATTAGTACAATAATTTAGATTTTTCTATTCCATTACCTGGACAAATCTTTTATGTAGGGAATGTGCAGTAAAGTCAAAGGAAGGAAAGAAAAGAAATGTAATGATGCGTTTTCGATACCTATTTGTCAAAAAATGAACGATCAATTTTCAATTACAAAGATTAGATATTTTATCCGAAACTGCAATATTATCTATGAAAATATGCAGTTGCATTAATGATAAGAATAAAAATTTTGAGGAATTTAAATTTTTGGCTTCTCTAAAACTTGCGAATTGTTTTAGTTATTTTTTCTCTTTTGAAATAAAATGAACTGATGTTTGATGCTTTAAATAATAAAGGTAATGGAATACTCTCTCCAGTTTATATCGAAAATTCGCGAAATCCAGTTTAACGATCACATTATGGTTTCTTTTGATGTGAAATCCCTTTTTACTAATGTCCCTGTGGACGGAGCCTTGGTATGTTTGTCAACCAGGTTACACGAGTTCCATTTTTCTCAATTTGAGATCGAGAACTTGTTGCGGCTCACTAGGTTATGTCTTGAACAAAGTACTTTTGTGTTTGATGATAAATTTTACTGTATGAACAACGGTTTGGCTATGGGAAACCCATTAAGCCCTATTTTGAGTGATATTTATATGAATTTTTTCGAGATTAAGATGTTTAAATTAATTCAATTCCCTTTTTATGTTCGATATGTCGATGATTGCTTTGTTCTATTAAATCCTGACCTGAATATAGACGAGGTTCTTTCTATTGTTAATTCAATTGACCCGTGTATACAATTTACTTGTGAAATCGAGGACGATCGCCGATTGGCATTTTTAGACGTTTTGATCATGCGTAATGATAATGTTTTCCTGACCACGGTTTATCGCAAATCATTTGCTGTTTCATTGCCCCCTCATAACAAATCTAATCATCCCTTGAATCAGAAAGAGGCTGCTTTTAATTCTTTTGTTTTCCGAGCTGTCAACACATGCTCAAATAATGATTTACTTAAAATTGAGATAAATTACTTAAAGGCTGTTGCAGTTGATCGTGGCTTTTGCCATACCATGATAGACCGGATACTTGGTAGAATTTTAAAAAAGAACCCTGTTGAATATACTAAAGAAATCCCAAACAAATTAATTGTTCTTCCATATTTTTCTAAAATTAATTTTAAACTCTCTAATATCCTTAAAAAATTTGGTTTTTCGACTGTTTTTTCCCCTACAAATAAAATTAAATTTTCTAACTTGAAGGATCCGATTCCTACGCTCAATAATTGGGGTATTTACAGAATATTTTGTGAATGTGGGTTATCCTATGTTGGTCAGACTAGACGCGCCCTAAAATTTAGACTTAAAGAACACATCAATTATGTTAAAAAACAAGAATTTGACAAGTCGTCCATTGCCCGGCATGTTTGGGAAAATAACCATACGTTTAACTTTTCTTCCGCTACCCTTATTAAAAACTGTAATTCAACACTTGACCTTGATTTTTTTGAAAGTTACTATATTAATAAGTTCTCTAATGATCTTGTAAATGACTTGTCAAGTGCACCTTTTTTCTCTGAAATTTGGATGTCGTGAATCACCATAAAATTTTTCTGTATCTGTATTTTCATAGTTTTCTTTTCAATTTAAATATTTTTCTGTATTAACTGTAACTGTGTTTCTTGTTGTTGCCTGTATATATTACTGATAGCCATGTGTAAATTTTTTCTTACATCGTCATCTCACTGACGAAGAGGGTTCAGTATACCCTCGAAACATGTCTGATTTTAATATCTTTAAATAAATTATGTGCAAATGAAACGTCGTTTCTCAATTTTATAATGGAATATTTCTAAATAAATAAAGGGTAAAGGAAAATAAAGGATCTTAATAAAGTATAAGCGTCATAATCATTAGTTTTGAATCAGTATTTCAAAAATTCCACATAGAGAATAAATTGTTAAGAGAAATTAATACACTGTCACATTTTAAATCACTTACACATAAGTGAGGAAATAACACTACTCGACAAAAAAAATAGGGTCAAAATGCTTCTGACACAAATCAAGCAGATTCTTATGCATAATGACCCCTGAATCCGAATTCGACCCCCGTTTTTCTCCATCACGTCCAGATTTTCGGGGAACAGCCCCTCCCCCTTTTTGCGTTTTTTGATGACTTAATGACTTTGAATTCGATTTTCAGGGGCAAAAACTATTAATTTAGCATTTAAATTACACCCGAGTTAACAAGAAAGGTTAAAGCTTCTAAAATATACAAATTTGTAGCAAATGGATATGTTTAAGGGGTTATTACCCCCCTAAAAATTCAAAAAAATCGTTAAAAATTATAGAGATTGTTTTTGGCTATTTTTTCCTCTAATTTTTTACGCAATTCATCATTAAAGGGTCCTAACCCTTGCTAAAAGCGGTTGAGGCGTTAGCTCCCCCGAAGCACTCGCGGAAGAGACTCTCTGAATTGCGCCGCCGCTCGTGAACTCAGGAATTAATATTCATATTTTGAAAAGCTCAAAAATGACATTGTTCTTATATTTCAGGTCTATCCTGAGGGAAATTGTTCAGTTCGTTAAAAACTGGCCATTTTTTGGGGATGGGGATTCCATGTTTCAAGCTGTTAGTAGATGCGTGGGCTGTGGATAACAATTGGGGGGTGTTACATTAAAAATTGAGGGTGATGGGGGGAAACGGGTGTCATATTTGAGTTTAGGAGGTCATTTTACACAAGAATCAACTGAAATTCAGTCAGTAACAGTTGGAATTTTTTTTGTATAGCCGTTTAACCCTTAAGTATGGCATCGAACCCTTCCGTGGGTGCTTTGGGAGCGCTAACACCTCAACCGCTTTTTGTAAAAATCATTGCTGCATATTGCCATCAAATTTGGGTCCTTTGAGAAGGGTTAGGACCCTTTAATGATGAATTGCGTAAAAAATTAGAGGAAAAAATAGCCAAAAACAATCTCTATAATTTTTAACGATTTTTTTGAATTTTTAGGGGGTAATAACCCCTTAAACATATCCATTTGCTTCAAATTTGTATATTTCAGAAGCTTTAACCTTTATTGTTCCCTTGGATGTAATTTATAGGCTAAAGTAATAGATTTTGCCCCTGAAAATCGAATTCAAAATCATTAAGTCATCGAAAAACGCAAAAAGGGAGAGGGGCTGTTCCTCGAAAATCTGGACGTGATGGGGAAAAACAGGGGTCGAATTCGGATTCAGGAGGTCATTTTACATAAGAATCTGCTTGATTTGTGTCAGAAGCATTTTGACCCCATTTTTTTGTCGAGTAGTGTAATCACTGCAATGAGAAAACTTTGCAATGAAAGAAACACATTTAAATTCAGTTATGTAAGTAAATAGATAAAAATATAAATATACTGTCACAAGTTTTTTTTGTTTATCTCTGAAAAAGTAACCAGTGAAATGAGATAAGTACTTCTTATGCGTAATTATAAACGCGGGTAAAGTAAATTAATGTTCATATTAAAGATTAAAATTTATTCACATGGGTAAGTAGGAAAACTACTAAAAATTTCAGATTAACGTCACATTTATAAATTTTAAACAAAATCTTAATTATTTTTTGGAAACAATGTATGCTTTCATTTAAGCTGTCGACTTAAAGGAGATGATTTTTTTGAACTGATTTACAATCTATCTGTAAAAAAAGGCTAAAGCAGATTTATTATATAATAAAAGTGTAAACACATGGGATTTTCGATGCAATTTTTTACTGCTTGACACAAATCAAGTAAAATCTAGTTAAGTTTTACTAAGGAAATATTTTCTTTTGTCGTGTGTATGGATTAATTTTTCTCTTCCAAATAATTTTTATTCCAAATAAATTCACATTTTGATAAAAATTGAAGTTTGTTTTCAAATGTTTGAATGCAATCCCTATTTGGCTATAACATTAAAATCCAGTAGTTCTAATGCCAATAACGACAAGAATAAAGTTAATAATTAGAATAAAACAAATATAACAGTGATGATAGGAAAGGTAACGATGTCGTGTTGATATAAGATGAGAAGACAGTTAGATACATTAGCTAGAAATTGATATGCTGCTTCGTCTTCTTCTCTTCTTTTATCAAAAACTTGATTAGTCTAATTTGTGTATGAAATTACACAACACCAATGAATAACATTTATATCTGCAAGAAAAAGGACAGGTTTAGAAATAACGAAAACAATGGCAATAATAATAATAATAGTAATAGTAATAATAAAGGCAATATTACATTAATTATAAATCATCATGACTACCGCTGACGCGCTAGACCAGGGCTTCGCCCGGGTTTCAGTTTTTTTATAAATATCATCTGGTGCGTTACAGATGGGCTTCGCCAGTCCATTTTTAAAGAAGATTATTCTGGTGTGTTACAGATGGGCTTCGTCAGTTAATTTAAAAAAATAATCTGGTGTGTTACAGATGGGCTTCGTCAGTCCAAATGGGGAAATAGTTACATAAACGATCCATTTTTATGTTTATGCTACAACAATCGATTTCAATCTACAACAATGTATTTGTTGTAATTGTATGTAATTTCAATCTACAACAATGTTTCAATTTCAATCTATATGCCTACAACAATTAAAGTTACATTTTCTCTTATGCTATTTACAACAATGGGGGGTTTCCATGAAGTTAGGCATGAAATATGGATTTTTAAACATAAAATTGGCCAAAAAAGATATTGGGATGCATCGATTTTAAATTATTTTTATTGAGAAACCTTCCTTGGAGGGAGTAGATCAACTTGGTATAGTTTAATAGTTAATGTAGGTTCGAAAAGTTTAAAACTATAAAGGACATACATACATACATACATACATACACTATACTGTTCATAAATTAAGGACGGAACTGTTTTTTCAACATAACACCTAGTGAAATTATTTTTCATCAATGAAAATCATACCAAGAGATGTTCAATGGGTGAGAATACAGGGCCCGGAAGCAAATTTTCTCTACCAATATTTTAAGGGGGTAAATGGACCCTCCATTGATAATGGAGTCCCATTACAATTTGGAGCTGTGGCAGAAACGTCTGTGTAAGAGGTATTTTACCGAAAACTTTATGTTTATTGTAATGAATATGATTACTCCTGAACTCAGTGCATATTTTTAAAAGCGTGTGTTACCTTTAAATGGTATTTTTTTATGTTTTATTGATAGAAATCGGTCTAATCATCATTTTTGGCAAGTTTTAGCTTCTGGGTCATTTTTGGTAATTGGTATCTTACCGTCAACCATGTTTTTAGTAGTTCTTACTTGTGCTAGATTATGTTTAGGTCTGGAGACCCTGAAAGTAAATTATTTCTTTCAATATCGTGACTTTCAAGAAACTTTGAGATAGCCAAATTGTGATTTTGTGCAACTTTTTCTCTCATAAAGAGAAATTCTTGATCTGAAATTTCTTCTAAAAGAAGCGAATACGACATGAGAACCCAGGCACGTGATCGCAGACATCAGGGAAATTTTTTTTCGTGTATAGGGAGTGTTGAAATGTCTATAACAGTAATAGAGTATCAATGGAGAAATTATATCTCTTAAAAACTCATTTCAAAGGTAATGGAGATATTTTTACAACTATATGTTTCTTTTTAGGTATGTCTACGTCCATAAACACTAAAAAATACTTTTTTTTCAAACATTAATAACAGATGTCCTTTCTGTGAAACTATACAATTATGTTGTGCCGTTTGAGCACCTCGTATACACCGCAGATATTTTCACTGATGTTTGCTATTGCGTACCTGTGTTCTCATGTCCCATTTGATTCTCTTAGAAGAAATTTCAGGTCAGGAATTTCTCTTTATGAGAGAAAAAGTTGCACAAAATCACAATTTGGCTATCTCAAAGTTTCTTGAAAGTCACGATATTGAAAGAAATAATTTACTTTCAGGGTCTCCAGACCTAAACATAATCTAGCACATGTAAGAACTACTTAAAACATGGTTGACGGTAAGATACCAATTACTAAAAATGACCCAGAAGCTAAAACTTGCCAAAAATGATGATTAGACCGATTTCTATCAATAAAACATAAAAAATACCATTTAAAGGTAACACAGGCTTTTAAAAATATGCACTGAGTTCAGGAGTAATAATATTCATTACAATAACCATAAAGTTTTCGGTAAAATACCTCTTACACAGACGTTTCTGCCACAGCTGCAAATTGTAATGGGACTCCATTATCAATGGAGGGTCCATTTACCCCCTTAAAATATTGGTAGAGAAAATTTGCTTTCGGGCCCTGTATTCCCACCCATTGAACATCTCTTGGTATAATTTTCATTGATGAAAAATAATTTCACTAGGTGTTATGTTGAAAAAATAGTTCCGTCCGTATGTATGTATGTATGTATGCACAGTAGTGTACATACATACATACATACATACATACATACATACATACATACATACATACATACATACATACATACATACATTGATTTATATATATATATATCATATATATATCATATATATATATATATATATATATATATATATATATATATATATATATATATATATATATATATATATATATATATGGTTCTTTTCCGGGATATGAAATTTTCTTATCCAAAATTTGAAGATATTTATTTCGAAAATCATTAATAAATAGTAATCTATAACGGAGCTTTTTTATTACTCAATAAAGAACTACAAATAGCGATTTAAGTTTAATAAATCTCCCCGTTATTCATCCTCCCTCCCAAAAAAGCAATTTAAACCTCCACACACTCTTCCCCTAAACTTCCCTTTCACCATAAACAAACTCCATTCATTTCATACATATACCACCCTCTTAATAGCGCTAGCGATTCCCATAGCGTGCCATATACTATATATATTGACGACCAATCCATCTTTCCTTTTAGGAACTCGGATGACGAGGAAGGCAGCTCAAGTGGGGAGAAGACCTGTTTCCAGGGCGGTGGGAACACGACAGACAGCCACGAGATGTCCGAAGCAGAATGTGATAGGGACTACCTCCAACATATGAGGAAAGGTAGCCGGCTTCTTCTCTTGACTAATGGCCCTTTCTCGTTACCCCTAATTTCTTCCTTCTTAGGGAGCGAAAAGAAAATACTTACATTTTGGGAAGAATGGAAGGGACGGGTAACAACCGGTGTGTCGGTTTTTGTTCGAGCCGTCTATTTATCTTGGAAGTTTTTTGAGTAATTTGGGATGGTGAATTTATCAATTTAAGTTATTAACTGTATGAATGCTAAGAAAAGTTTTTGTGTAGTTAGTAGATGAAATTTAATTAGTTTACCGTAAAATGGGGTTACTTTGGCCCAAATGGAGTGTTTTTTTACTTTAAAAGCAAATTAAAGTTATTAACCAAATTAAATATGATTGTTTGAGAGGTTCATATTATTTTTAGCACCGTTAAATATGATATAAACCTTTTAAAGTTTTTTTGCACAATTAATATATTTTTAATATTTTTTTGAAAATTTGGGCCAAAGTTACCCTGACTTGGGGTTACTTTGGCCCAACCCTTAAAAATCATAAAAAATCAGTGTTTTGATAGCTATAAACAATTTTAAACAATTCCCAGCGATAGGTATATTGCCCATTAATAATATATTACCAAACCAACGTTTTCTAAAGCTTAGTTAGGTGAAAATCCATAAATGTGAACCTTTTCGATGTACCATTGATTTTATTTTCAAGTTACAAATGGGATGCAAGTTACAAATGGGATTACATGCACGTTTCGCCATTGGAAAAACATTATTCAGGCTAACTTTGGCCCACATTGTCTTAATGTTTCAGGTTAACTTTGGCCCAATGGCCATTGGGCCAAAGTAACCCCAAATCGTGGGCCAAAGTTACCCCAACGTAGTAAAAACGCAATGCACAGGAAACCACAAAACAAATTTAAATTATGACATTAAAACATGTTAAAACGCTTAACAATGAATCCAAAAATATGACTTACCTGCTTTGAATCAATTTTTTATGAGTGTGTCTATAGAAAAGTAGGAAGACGACAAAAAGTAGCGTTTTAGAAGTACCGATGCTTAAAACATTCCAGTGATCGCAAATTTCGGAATTTTAAGACGACCCTTTGCAAACAGTCTGACAACAATGCCACCTGTGGGCTCTAGCAGTAATTAGGTAATAAAATTATTTTTTCATACATATTTATCACTTTGAAACACTTTTCGATGCTTGGGCCAAAGTTACCCGTAAGGGCCAAAGTAACCCCATTTTACGGTATCGTGTTTATATATACAGATATGGGTAGATACAAGAACTTTTTACCCGTTTATTTTTTATATTAGAGAAATTTTAATAGTATTTTCAAGCCAAAATAAATTACCATAAATAAGAATACCAAAGTTATTAATGTATCCTAAAACTAAAATCAGTTTTCATTAAGATATTAATATTTTGCATGGATAGCCTGGAAATGCTTTTTAATTAATATCTGATAGTTTTAGAGTGGTAGGTACTCTGATGCTAACTTGCCAAATAGTTGCTTTGTGACCAAAAAGATGCCTTTTTTTATTTTTCATCTCAAAAGGCAAAATCAAAATGCAAATTATAACCATGAGACTATGTCTACGAAAAATATGGTTTGTTACCCAAAATAGGATGCTTTGAGGAATTGCAGGTCCTCCTGATAATTCTGGAACTCAAAACAGTAGCTGCAACTCAAACTTTGCTGCGGGAATTCAAATAGTAATCTTTTGATTGTCCACCTATTATATCGTATGGAGGAAACATTATGGACATATTTCTAAGTGATTTATACCAAAATGAAAAATTTTTATGAAATATTTAAAATCGTATTATACTGGGTGTATCTGAAATGGTGCAACAAAATTTCAGGGATGATAGTACTCATCAAGGCGAACAAAAATCGGTATAGAAAGGGGGGTCCGAGACCAAATTCCAGGGAGTTGAAAATGGAGTGACACCCCAAAAAAATTATTGAAAAATTCAATTTTTAGAAGAACTACTATTGGTAAAAACTTGATAATGGTCTCAAAAATTGCTGTTTAATATGATCTTTAAAATTACTTCAAAAGTCTTAACTTTAAAATTTTTTATTATGAAAAAAGTTCAAAAACACGAAAAAATGTGAAAACTCTGCCAAAACCTTATTTTCTATTTCGAAATCCTTTCTTTTGATTTGATAATCTAAAAGATCATAGTTGAAAACCCTTAAGTCCAAAGTTTCATGTAAATACAATCAATATTAAACGCTTGAGATCCTGTTAAAGTTTGTTTTTTGCGTGCGCAAACAGCTGTTCTGGAAACAGCTCTAGAAAACTGCTTTTAAATTTGCTCACTTAATTATTGTTGTACTTTCTGTATGGTATTTTGCCTTAATCAATAGTTTCCATATTTAAAAGATAGATAATCATAAAATATAGAAAGGAATATATACAAAAAGGAAAAATACATGACTTAGTTTTTAAATTTAGTATTCAACAAAAAAAATCTCGAAAATAGTGGTATACAATTCAAGTAAATCGCCCCAAATAAATACCCCGCCTCCAATACAAAACCCTCGTCATTTGAACAAAATAAACAGGCACTAAAAATCTAACCCAAGATCAACTTTTCCATGGCCCCGATCCCATTAAATCCCCTTTCCGACTGATCCCTAAACTTCCCCCAATCCATCTTCCGTCGCGAGGATAATCACAATCAAAGCAATCCCTGTGAATGACATTATCTTGCGGGGGAACGTCATCCGATCCAAATGGGACGGGTGTCGGCGGCATCTATATGCGGATTCCGAGCCCCAGCTATTTGCCTCCAAGTCGAGGGACCCCATCAGTTTCAACTGTCATCCGTGATTTCCCATTACCTAGCGACCTTCAATGACCCTTCGGCTTCAGAGATGACGGGTTCGTGACTACGTGCTGGGGAGTCTGGCTATCGTGGCTATCTCAGGGAATGAAAGGGGTTATGGTTGTGGTATGAGGATGTGTTCGTGTAATGCCCTCTAGTAGTCGGTAAGATGGGTATTGTGGATGTTGAAAGGTTTCAATTTAGTGGTTTGTGTGTATTATTATGGTGAGGTTTGATGTCGGTGTGAGAAGAGGCTTAATCAAAAAAAGGCTACTAATTAGATATAATAAAATTTATTAGCATGTGATTATTTTATGAAAATTGGGGTTCTTCTTTTAGCGCCGAATATAATAGCTGTAAAGAGTTAATCCTATTTTGCATGATGATGGGAATTTCCATCATAACATTTAGCGAACAAAAAATTGCATTCAAAACAGGTGTAGTGTAAATTGGTGGTTTCTGGCAACTATTTCCAAGATTATTGCGTAATAAGGAACTTAGCTGTAAAAGTAAATCAAATATAACACTCATTAAAGCGGGTTCGAACTTGTCTTTTAACAGTTAGTAGTAGTTGGGAGATGTAGATTTAAGCCCCCTGTAAATATGGACCTGAGCCTGCTTTATTTCACAAAAAAGGAAAAAAAAAACATCTACCAAAGAAGGGTTAAGTTTAATTCAAGCCAAGGGGAATTTAGTATGGGGATATTCGTAATTTCTAAGCCCTGAAGAGAAATTAAAAAAAATATTATTTGGAAATTTTACAATGGATAGTTGTGATTCTTCTTAGAATCAAACCCAATTATAGTTATGAAGAGTTAAATTTTGCTTAAGCAAAATATAATTTAGACTGGTTATATGAGCACTGATAATATCAATTTGAAAATATTATTAATAGCCACTAAGCAGAAATTTATATTTTACAAAAGTAGGAATTCAAATTTGGATGGTTGTGATTCTTTTTGGCATTATGATAGATGGGTAAGAGGTGATAAAAAATTTAGGATTAACTAACAAAGAAGACATTAATGTAAAGATAACATTTTATCATAAGTAGGATAAAATTCAATTTTACCCTCGTTACCATTTTTCATTTCATTAAGGATATGTCATAAAATATGCTACAGTTATGTGTACAGAAAAATATTCTAATGTACTAAAGTATAGATTATAATTTGAAATATTCTGCAACACTATAATAAATTCTTTAATAAAGATTTATCTGGTAATACGTGTATATAAAAATATTTAAGTTATGCTCTAAAGCACATTTAATTGCTTGATGTTATTTTTATCTAGTATTCATAATAGTTCAATGACCATTTAGTAAAACAACTTTTTTTCATTATGTGTATGCATATAGAGGAGAGGAGGGTATTATGGAACACCCTTTATATATTTAAGAATAACTCTATTGGTTTTTAATAAAATCCGCCGAATCATTTTAAATACATACTATAACTAATGACAATGAAGGGCCAATGGTCCAATAAATCAGCATTTATTTTTTTAAATCAAAAAATATACTTTAAGAAAAAGTTACAAATGGAGGGTAATATGGAACAGTCGGTAATATGGAACAGTTGGATTTACAGCTACTGAAAACTAATTAGACCTTAGAGAACATATTTAATCTAAACTATAAAAATATATTTAACAATTTACGTTCAAATAGTTTTATTCATGAGTCTATTTTCAATAGTCACAAACATAATCATCTTTTTCTGCTCCAGTACAGTCAAGATGAGCCCAAAGAAAACAGCTAATACATTGGATCCAAATTTCTCCTCGTTGATCTTTGGAAAATTTTTCATTACAAAAGATCTTAGTTTAAGATGCTTCAGCATCTTTGTTTTTCTGTCCTAAAGTTGATGGCAGGAAGTAAATTTCATATAACACATCAGAATGGACCTAGTATTCCATAATACCCGACACACCAGCTTGTACTATGAACCCTTTTACTGACCGATAAAACATGGATAGATAAAAAACGACTGCAGTATAAGAAACTACTGATCTTTTAGTGTACATTATGCTTAAAAACAAAATCAAAGTCTCATTGTTACTGGTAGGTTAAAAGGTTTGAACATTTACCGTCAAAAACTTTCGAAAATCCTAAAACACACTTTACTTTGCTACGACTGATCAGACAACAACAAGAAGCTAAACTCTTTTCGCACTGTATTATGGGGGACTTCTTAAGACTTTCGTGGCATTGCCACGTGATAGCAGCACGAGGGGGAGCAGAAACTCAGGTGTTCCATATTACCCGACTATTCCATAATACCCTCCTCTCCTCTATTATCATGCATAAATATATTAGTTGCTTACTACTTATGAGAATCATGATTGGAAATAACCTATTAAAAGTTAACATTACATTAAAAATTATTAATGCATTTAAAATGCATTAATTATAATTAAACCATTTAAACTATCTTACAAACTAACACATAATTGAACTATAAAGATAATTGAAAAATTTTCGCACTAATGAACTAAAAACTTCTCAGAAGAAAAATTAACAAGATTTCTGAAAATGAACAGAAACCCTTACCCACGCAAACTTTCCCACTACTCTTACCTTAATTCAATAAGAGGAAATTCTAGAACTTAATGGAATGCAGGAGACTTTGTGAAATTTAATCCCACAGTTCCAAATTTCCCATTATAACATTCCAAAGACACACACATCCAACATGAAAGTATTTATACATTTTGAATAAATTTGCAATGTTACCATATTTGTGTCCGGTATGTACGGATTCGGTTCAAACATGAAAGTTAATAGTGATTACTTATATAAATGCAAGTGAATTAGCGGTGTACTCTTACATTTTTAAGAGCTTTCGAGTAGCCGTAGAATGGTTTTAGTGCTACTACATTTATCTGAAAGTTTAATCATGGTATTTAGAAACTTTTATAAATATCTTTGTGATTATAAAAGTGGTTTCAATACTTGGAAAGCATATAAAAGGGGTAAATGTAAATGGAAGTATGTCTAGATTTACATATTTAATTGGTTTGAAGCCATACGTTTGTTCAGAAAGGAAGGAATCGCCTTATTTACAAAAGATATTTTCCATACAATGTATTTTCCATACATGATTCCTACAATGCTTTTTACCTTAGTAATATCAATCTCTGGGTATCCGCATTTAGTCAAAAATAGGAAATACAGTTTTTAATACCTTTCTTTGATTTTAAATATGGATATTTGAAAAAAATTGTGATTTTTGGCAATGGTAACAAACTGAGAGAAATGACAGTTTCAAATTTGAGTAAATCGATGTTCTCATTTTGGTATGAAACATTTTGTTTCAAATATAACGACCCAATGCTTTCAATTTTGAAACACCAGAGATACTCAGTTTCAAACAATTTAATAGTCACCACTCAAATTATCCTTATTTTTAGTTTACATTTGAAAGTAACATTAAGTTGTTGTGATGTCGCACTCAACTTGCTGGTCTACTAAACATGGCTATATGGTCATCATAACTGTAACACATTGCACCCTCTTTAAAAGAATGTCCTGGACGAATTAAAAAATGAGTACATGATGCTTTATGTTTGAGTATATGCTTGTTTTCAAAAATGAGTCCATGCATGTTTTCAAATTTGAGTTAATTTGGATCGGAGCCTGTTTGAGTTAAAGCCCTGGATACTCTACCTTAAGTAGCGACATCAAGCAACCGGCCGCCATTATGAGGATTATACTAGCGACGATAAGCTAGACTATCCAGACTAGTAGTGAGTTCTCCCCATAATGGCGGCCGGTTGAGCGTGATGTCGCTACTTAAGGTAGAGTATCCAGGACTTTAGTTTGAGTGTGTGACATACTCAGATTCGAGTAATTTTAACTCATTTTTGAGACAGTCGTTTTAAGAGTGCATGAGGAGTTTGCTATTACTTCATATTTAAATTTTACCTCATTATTTAATGTTATTTTAAAAATTATAAATCTAAATTACATAGTGCATCCCTCTTTATTTAAAACCCTCTCGCCACCCTGGGCCTCATATGAGGCTCCTACTTATGAGCTCAATTTTTGCATGATATAAACACGCAAATTTATTTTATTTTCATCAGTGACTTCACTGATTCATGTAGATCACATATGAGACTTCTACATGGTTTCTGAATTCGTTCCTAAATGGCAGCAAGATGATTTATACCTCAATGTTTACATTTTAAGCTGTGATGCTTGTGAAGAGAAAATACTTGCTAGATACTAGCTTCTGTAGCACATTTCTTATAGGTTGGTGGATATTTTCTTATATCGTAACCTTCTAATATTATGACCAGGTCTTTTAATAAGTTCTGAACCAAGTATTCTCTGTTAAAATAAAAAAAATATGGCCTCATATGGCTCATATGAGGCTCATAAAAATAACTAGGAAGGAGTGCACACAAGTAAAAAAAATTTCCAGACAAACTATAGGGGCATTTTGGATGTATTGAGGGGAAGAAAAAAAGTTTTTTTCACTTTTTTGATATTCTGGTGCCGAGAGGGTTAAATGAAAATAGAACCATTACATTATGGTGGCCTTTAACAGTATGGAATCTTTAAAAAGTTAAAAATGTGCTGCTCCCCCCCAACTTAGTTACAAAGGACAAAAAAATGATAATTGCAAAATTTTAGACAAATACTAATCCTGCCCTTAGCCCCTTAAAGTTTTGTGTTATTTGTCATTAAAAAACAATAAATACAAGATTTTAAATCTTCGCAATTTTTTATGAGCAACTATTATTGTTCGAGATATAATATCATATGTTCCGTTTTTTATGACCCCTCATTCAAGAGTAGCAATATTTTAGTGTTACGCAATTATTGTAAAGTTGTTTCTCCTGCATTTTTCTTAGGGGTGAAAAAGTAATAGCTATAGCTATTACTTTTTCACCCCTTAACTAAAAACATTAATAACTTAACATTAATAACTTAAACATTAACCTTCCTACCCCGCACGGGGTATGAGGCGACCCCAAAGGCACTTTGACGTTTGATATCTCCCGTCGATTTTAGTTTTGGAAGTTTTCAATGCCAGTATTCCTTAAAGTGATGTGCATAAAAACAACTTAAGATTCAAAACATTTTTAAGCTAATTTCCTCTAAAAATATGAGATCATCCAGAAAAGGGGTGGTATGTTTTTAAATTAACTATTTCTATTAATAAAAGTATTTAGAATTATTTTTGTATTTTTTACTATTTAAAACCTGAATCCTATTTATTAAATTAATTTCAAACTAAATTAGAATATTCTGATTTGTAAAATATGCAGTGTGAGAAAAATCATTAAATTAAATTATTAAGATTATTTTGGTTCATCAGTCACTTATGAGTCACTTCATTGATCACTGTGGATGAAAATTAATTTTTCTAAAAATACTGCTATTCTAATAAATAAATAATAATAATAATAATAATAATAATAATAATAATAATAATAAAAATAAAAATAAAAATAAAAATAAAAAAAAAATAAAAATAAAAATAAAAATAAAATTAAAAATAAAAATAAAAATAAAAAAAAAATAAAAATAACTTTATTGACATTCATAAATTTATAAAAAAATCTTCAAAGAATAACATATTCATCACTTAGGGGACTAAGAGTAATTGTAAGAAGTAATTATTCCGATTCTTCAGTTTTTTAAGGACTTTTTCTAAACTTAAGGCTTTGGTGGATCACCTTTGAATTCCCCAATTCAAGTTCATTTTTTTTCAGAAACATCCCATGTGGCTAGTGCTTAGTGAAGGGTTAAGGCAATTAAGATACTATTTCTATTAAGTCTTTTTTTTCAAATCAAGCCTACTTTTTGGGGTTTTTAAGAAGATGATGATTTCAAAGGAGATCTGATATTTTCAAAACATAAGCTTTTGCACTTTTTTTTGTTGATCGTGACCAGAAAGAGAGTAGGAAATATGCGAAAAATTCTAAGGAATTTTAAGCCAAAAAAGATACATAAAATAATTCTAAGGAATTTAATAACAAGTATTAATTTAAAAAGCTTTCACCTCTTTTCTGGAAGATCAAATATTATAGAGAAAATTAGCTTAAAAAGTTTTTCATCTTATGTGTGTTAAACTTTTGTCATGTCTTTGAATCATATGAACGCTTTCAAGAAATCTTACGAACTTTTTTTGAGTTTGAAAGGAGAATTTCACCATTTATAGATGGTTAAGCGGACAATAGGTGTAAACTCACAACTCTCAAGCGTCAATCAATGGTCACCACTTTTTCAGTTATAGTCGGCTAGACTAGTACTTGCCCTCCTCTTTCTTGCGCTACCATCCTATACCGTGCTGATGAGTCCTAACAAGGACGAAACCAGTCCACGGTTGGATCTGACGCTTTAAAGTTGTGAGTTTACACCTACTTTTTGAGTTTATCATTAGTTTGCTATAGATTAGGGAATTTTTAAAGGACCTAAGGTAAATGTGGGTATAGTGGACACTGTACCAATAGTGGCCACATAGCTGATTAATTTTAAATAGAAAGAGTTAGAGGCATCGAACAGCGTCAAAATTCATAGGCATAGTAGATTGTGCAATCAGGTTAGCTGATAAATTACCACCGATACCACAGATCAGCATGGGAAGGATATTTAAATATTTGAAAATAACAACATCGGCCGAGTGACTGAAATTTGATTTTGCTTATTGAATCGCGTAAGGAAACGGGTAAGTCGGAACTGATTTTTTCGTATTTATTACCACTTGATTGACTTTTAAATTTATATCAAGATAAATAAGAGTGTATAAAATAGTACTGAATAAAATTTATTTGAAAATGATGACTTTACAAGGATTTATGGGGGTGTCCACATTACCAACACAAAATCTCAGATTTTCCAATAGTGGCCACCGCAATGGCTTCTAATAGAAACATAAATAATACTTAATTCGAATCAGTTTTTCTTCATAAACTGTTGACTGTGCTTTAAAATGAATGTTAAATAAATTTGGTTTCATTCTGGCTTCGAGAACCAATGTTTCTAAAGCATTGAATTACATGCTAAATCCCTCTCAAATCAGCTACAGCGTAGACTTAGGTCCGAAAACTATCAATTTTTTTTAAATAAAGCTAATTTGATTGAATCTAAAATACATTTCGTTGGGAAGGAAGATTTAATTAGAACTAGACGACTATACCAAGAAAAACCCCTCAATTTCATGCTTAAACCCCTCATATAGGCAGAAAAAGACAGGTGTCCACTATTGATGCAAGAGGTGTCCACCATGGAAGCAACAGCTTCATCTATGTGGCCACTATAGATGCAATTTGGAGTACTTTTAAAAAATTAATTAAAAATACTTTGCCCAATCTAATTAAAGTTTTTAATGGTAAAATCGAAAGAAGAAGATCCAATTAACCTAAAAATAGTATGATAACCGTTTCGAATAAATAGATTGGTATTTATTAAGAATTTAAGCAAAAATTTTCCTTAAAGTGTCCACTATACCCACATTTTCCTTACCAAATGTACGGAAAATTTCTTTTTTCCAATATGATTAAATCCAATTTTATGCTTTTTCTTTGGTAAAAATGTATATAAACGGTAAAATGCAATGTTTGTTGTTTCAAAAATGTTTAAAAAATTAAAAATGTTCTTTAATTTTTAAATTTTTTCTTTCTTTAAATTTTTGAAATTTTTTAGGAAGGAAGTTGTTCTTAATTCACATCCTGATGAATTCATAACGAAAACACTACAATAAAATTAGCTCCTTGGCATTTAGAAATAAATCAATTCAACGATATTATGAAAAGAGAGATAATTTCAATGTTTAAACCGTTGAAACAAACATTATGGTTAAAAAACACCTGCCTTTAATTTACTTCTTACCAGCTGCTTAGAAAAACAATAGGCGTGCTTTAAAAACACACGTGAAATTGCCAATATACGAAGTTTAAAGCCGAAATTTCCTATCTTAAACTTATCGAATCATCTTGAAACCATGACATCTTAATCTTAACATTTCAAATATCCTGTAAAACTTTTTTAGCCATAAATTATGCGTTCTTATTAGTTTTTCACACAAAAGAAAAAAATTTATGCAAAAATCGTCGTTTGCGGTCTTTTTTTTAAACCGCCATTTTGAAAAGAAATAATATCACCAAAACTGCCAAAATCATACATTATGTTTATAAATGTACCTAAATCAAAATCCTTTTTGTTTGAAATCTCCACCTATTACCAATTGTCCAAAAATTTTCAAACACGAAACTTTGGAAAAAGTAACAGAAATTATGGGACAACCCAATAGAATGTCATGCAATAACTCAAAAATAAGCACATGATGTTTCATTCTTGAGTATTTGCACATTTTTAGAAATTAGTGTATGCAGTGCTAGGATTTTTTGAGGAGTAAAATACTTCTCGAATTTTTTGGGAGGAGTGAAATTCCTTTATGATGCGTGAAATACAAAAAATAGCAAATAGCTAAGTAAGACAAATTTTCCATAAAAAACTTTCTTTTTAAATGGACAAAATGAAATAGAAAACAACAATTATAGCAATGTTAATTATTAGTAGAAAATATTAGACCATTATAAATAAAATAATTTATTCAAATTAAACATTCTAAATGAAATATTTATTTAATATTAAAAATTTAATCTGCTTTTCCTCTGATTTTTCAACATAGATACAGCTCTTTCAAAATTAAAGTCCGAAAAATGGGTTCGAAATCCATACAATCATTTCCATTTTCGATAAGAAAAACGACCTCTTTTGTGAAAATTCAAAGCGTGAAAATTCGCCTGACTAGTTTTTTAAAGAGTATTTCTTATTTTCACTGCGTAAAATACGCTCTCAGAGGCTTTAAAAATATCTCTGAGTGTATGCATATTTTCAAATTTGATCAGATGACACGAAATCAATTTAAATACCGTAAAATGGGGTAACTTTTGCCTAAATGGAGTGGGTTTTTTTCACATTAAAAGCGAAAAAAAGGAGTTATTTAACACAAATTTTACAAAGTTGTCAGTAGCTTATAATATTTTTAACGTGTTAAACTATATCCCATAACGATTTTCTAGAGTAAATTTAAGTTTCAAATGTTTTAAAAATTTTGGGCCTAAGTTTTCCTGAATTTTGGTAACTTTTAACCCAGACCTTCAATCCCAAAAGTTAAGGCGGGGAGTTACTTTTAGCCAATGCTCAACTATTTAGATATGTTTATAAATTACCTAATAATAATAATAACAATGTATTCCAAGTTAATTTCAAGATTAATTTATAAGAAAATTAAGCAATAAAACGCGTTTTCTTACACAAAACTGATTTTTTTTAGAATTACCATTATAATTTTTTTTTAAAGGAAACACATAAATGATCAGGGTAAACAGCTTATTAAAATCTTTGGTATATACTATGTTACGGGCAAAGTGATTGATTAGGCATTATTAATATTGCCCAGAGTGCAGGAAGGCAAAGTGATAAATTTCCTTGATGAATGCCATTGAATTTATCACATTTTACTTCTCCACTTCGGGCATCATTAATAATGCCGGATTTATCACACTGCCCGAAACCTATATTTTTGTGAATTTGTTGTCTAAATTGTGGAGAAAATTTCGCTTTTGGAACAAAAAACTGATACTTCTTCGAACATTATCGATTCCACATTAATGATGCCATTTTAACCATACTATATTTAAGGGTTGCTAACTTATAATGTAAATGTATGCCGTGCTTAGAATTACTTTCTAATCCATATTAGATCACTGCTTCTTTAAAATTAATGAGTATTTCACTTATTTCACCAGTTACCATTAGACGAAAGTTACTCCAAAACGTGGGTCAAAGTTACCCCAAAAAAATAAAAGTTCAATAATGAGGAAGTTACATGATTTTTTTTTATTTTTTAATCGATTCTTCTTGCAAAAATAAGCAACTACCCAAAATTTGAGGCCGATCGATAAATTTTTTGATTACCAAAAAATTAACAAAAATCCCCTTTTTAAAATCGCGCGAAAACGCCAAGAGTTTGGATGTGACGTCATCTTACAAAAGGCATTTTTGAAAAGCAATGGAGTTGATGGTATTATTGTTGACGTCATCCTACAGTTTAAACAATAAACGTTTTCAGTCACGTGATTTTTTCTCGACTTTTAAATTAAAATATTTAATTACCTGTACATTTTTTTTGAAAAACAGACTAGATATTTTATTTTACCATGCAAAAACCCATATGGAACACTTGTTTGTTTTTGAAAATCTGACACATGCAACTTCCTTATTGTCAAACAACGAAGTGAAACAAAATAATGGCCTTAAAGACTGTTAGATGACTTTATAACTGACATAAAAATATGACCTAGCTGTTTTGAATCATGTTTTTTATCGCCTTTCTAAAGATAAAAACATAAGGTAAACAAAAATCAAAAGTTTGATACTATACCTAAGTTAGAAACCCCGAAGTGAACGTCTTTTAAGAATTTTAAGACCCCGCATTGAAGATGTAATGATAAAAATGCCACCTGTTGGGCCTAGAATTAATTACGTAAAAATTATTTTTTTCATACAGATATGACACTTATAAACACTTTTTTACGCTTGGGCCAAAATTACGCTTAAGGGCCAAAGTTACCTCATTTTACGGTACCTGAAATACTCAAATTTGAGTAGTTTTTACTCAGCGTTGAAAATATCCTTATAAGAGTGTATCATTTCAAAAGGAAAAAAATCTAATTCAACACAATTCCCCAATAAATGCAAGACTTGATTACATTTACCTGGATTTAAAAACCATATCAACATCACCCAAGTTCTTCTCCCCTAAGTTCAACCCCACTTAACAACCCCTTCCATCCCAAAAGACTCCCAGAGGAGGAAGGGGCTTCGAGAAACCACAATTTCCACTCAGCCCCCCCTCGCGCTGGCGTATGTTCCGTGACTGGGAACACTCATCCGACACAGATAGTCGAGGGCTGGTAATGACTGCACTCAAAAGGCCCTCTTCTCCCCTGCTGAGGGCGGGCATTATGCAAATTTCGATGGACTCTCTCATTTGTCAGAGGGTCTGATCGGGAGAGAAGTCTTCCGTCAGGCGAGGGGGCTTGTTGGTGAAGATTACGGTGAGATGTCAGGGGGAGTATGCGTCTTTTTATGTGGAAATGGGGGTGGGATCGTTTTGGTTTTGTCGTGGGGTGATTATGAATTTTTGGGTTGTATTTTTTGTTTAATTTTTTTGTTTGTATGAAGCAAGGGCAGGGATTTAGTTTGGGTAATTGTTTATGCCGATTTTTCTCGAGTTAGATCAGCATTTCAACTATTTCTTATATGCTGACTGTTAGGAAAACATTAGGGTTTAAAGAAAATCGGTTATTGCTTTACTAAAAATTTAGAAGTATTAAAGTTTCAGGAAAAAACAACCAAGACTAACCTATGATTATATTATCTCTCTCACTCTCTCTCACTCAATCTCACACTGTTACTCTCTCACTCTCAACTACAAACGTTTTAACCTACCATTTGTATTTAAAATTGGAATAAGTAATGACATTTGCTGGCCCCTCAGAGTTGCTTCTTGTTATTATTTTTCTACTTAAAAACTTAGCTTCGTTGACAATCAGAATCCCAAAAATTGATAATTTAAACAATTAGTCCAGCTAATTTAAGGATTGTGGACAACTAACCACTAGCTCCATTTTTTGATAGTGAATGTTTGAGAATCCCTCTATTCTAAAAAAATTTTTTTGGTGAATGGTTTCCAGAGAAAGGATCTTTATATACTGATCTGTATAACACATTTTTGGTATCAAATTGTTCGAATTCTTTTTAGGATGTGCAAAATGCCATTAGAGTTTCTAAAAAAAATTCTGGAAAAAATTGAAATACTTCAATTAAAAAAAATTTACTGATTCTTAAAATGCCGGGTAAAGTACAGAGTAGAATCTATATGTAAGGGTTATTTGTTATAAGGCATTGATATTGATTGAACAATAACATGTGAAATATCTATAGAGAAATACAAATAAAAACATTTAACTTCAACTATATTTTTTTTTTCAAATTTAAAATAAACTTTGTTCTATCATCTAAAAAAGTCCTCTAGTCATTCATCCAAACCAACTGAGCGAAAAAGTCATCAGAATCATTGAACTTAAAATATTTCGTCAACAATTTTTTGTGTGTTCCTTATCTTACAACTTGTTTACTTGGAACATGTTTCATTCCTTTTATACCCTGTTTTCAGTGTTTTTATTAAGCGATTTAAGCATATTTTGCAAATGATGATTAATAGACAAACATGTAAAAAGAGAGATCTATATATAAAGCGTAAAATTGAGAGTTTTGCATTCCATTTCTACCAAGGTGGAAAACATATTTTTTTATTAAATACAAAACATCGACTTGACTCTAAGGTTAAAAAAAGTTCTACTTAAAATAAGTAAAACATAAAATATGTAACATTCATTACATCTGCTCATTTACGTATATAGAAAATATTTTTCATCTCTGATTTGGATTTCCATCTAAGCTATTTGATCAACTATTAGTATTTGAACTAAACTATTTATCAACTAAATCCTACATCGGAACTTTAACCCTTTATGTCCCAAATTATGTTTTTCAGAAAAATTGTGCTGTATATTTTTTATACGTTATCCCTATAAGTATATTGAGTATACAAGCTTCATTTTAACCCTAGTAGCACAGCTCGTTCCAAATATGTCAAGTTTACGTAACTGCAACTAGAAGTAAACGAAATTTGGCCTTACATGACGAAAATTGGACGAATTTGGAACATTGGGAAGTGGGACTTATAAGTCCCGTCGAGGCACAAAGGGTTAAAAAAGTAAAAAAAAAGCTCGAATTCCTCCACCCAAGCAACAAACTTACCTTATTTATCACTGACTTCCTTTTAAACAATTTTAAAACACCTTAAAAAGGGGTCCAAATATATTCACCCCACTCATATTATTTACTTCCAACCTGTCACATTCTTTCCCTAACCGAATGATGGATTGCCCACATAACCCTATAAAAGAAACGCACCTCAAAATTCAAGAAATGTTACACACCACACACCAGAACGATTATTAACCGGAAAATAACCCTCCACTCACACATCCCGGAGGCTAACGGCCTCACGTAACCAGATATCATAAAAACGGAACTTTAGCCCCATAATTTTACATAATCATTTTCAAAAATGCAATTAAGGCACTTGCAGTGATGATGAATGCGGTCCATAACTTTAACCCCCCCTTTTCTCTCATTGCAGGCTCCCATTCGCCATTTGTCAAGTACAGGATCGGACCCCTGGCTGCAGCTAACTGCGGTTTGTGCGCCGATAACGAGTGATGCATTGCGATGTGGTGCTTTTTTACTCCCGCCTTGCATATTGGATGAGGTCGACCTGCTTTCGGGATAATCGAAGCCATTACTTCATTTGTTCGGGGAGACTGTTGTGACTTGTGTGGTTCTGCGTGTGTTGTTGATTGTTTTCTGATTTCTTATCGGTCGAAGATTTCGCCGTGAAAACGCTCGTGCGAGAAGTTACAATTTTGTTAAGTTTACATACATATTATTTTATATCAATATTACACCGTTCTACGGTTTTATATTTTACAATCATAGTACTGAACGTATTAACAGCCTTGTGTTATACTACATGTTTTAAAAGATAAAGATTAAAAAAGGGGTTATAAAATACAAACTAAATAATATAAAAAATAACATTAACTTATTCAGTTTAGAATTTCGAATTTTTTGTTTGTAAGGACTTTTTATAGCAAACAGGTTCCTACGTTTGATGAAATTTCAATTTTTTAAATTTTTATATCGACGCAATTTTACTAACATACGAGAAATTACAATGTTAGAACAGATGAATAATATATGGCATAAATCTTCCTCGGTTTACATAAGATATATTATTTTTGTTAATGTTTTTTGCTGTTACATTTTGCTAGTTCAAAAGTATAAATTTAGAAGAATTCCCTTTACATATTTCGAGAAATATTTAAAATTTTCCAAAAGAAGGGATTTTATTTCTAAAATCAGTAAAAAGTAATTTTAATGGATTTTGTGGTGAGAGGGACTTTTGTGATTTAATGCAACTTTAAACTGTTAGAAATTGACAATAACTTAGAGAAAGAAATTTAGAAAATATAAAAGAATAAATTTATGTAAGAGAAAAAGATAAAAATAACTTAACTAAGAAATAAAGAATAAGCTTCAAAAAAGGACATTGTTAACTTCTGCAATATGTTAAACCATATAGTACGGGAGCTGGCGTTAAATTTCAAGAATTCATCTGCTCGTACACGATTTTAATTTTACAGGATAGTGTTAGTGGTGCTGATCATGGAATCGAGTGTCAGCTGGTCTGGTAGTGGTGGGTTGAGCGTGGGGAGGGGGTCAAAGGTACAAAAAAAGAAGAATAAATTCATCTGCCTCTTGTATTAAACTTGTTGGAGATGGTAGTTTAGGCCTTCCTGATTACAAAAATAACCGTCAGCTGGCTGGGTGGCCGTGGAATGATCGTCAGCTGGTCACGTGAACTTGCAAACAAAAAATTTATCTGACAATGCAGGGAACTTGGTAGGGTTGTCAATCTCTTTACATGAAGTAATAACGAGTTACTTGTCTTCAACTTACACTAGCAACTCATGAATTAATGTGTGTTGTACTAGTAACTCGTTATTATTTATGTAACAAAGATTGATTTCCTACCAAGTTTCATGTTTTGCCAGATAAATTTTTTGTTTGCAAGTTCACGTGACCAGCTGACTGTCATTCCACCGCCACCCAGGCAGCTGACGGACATTTTTGTAATCATGAAGGTCTAAACTACCATCTTCACCAAGTTTCATACACGAGCAGATGAATTTATTTTTTATTTTTTTGCAACTTTGACCCCCTCCCCACGCTCAACCCACCGCTACCACCGCTACCTGACCAGCTGACGCTCAATTCCGTGATCAGCACCACTAGCACTATCCTGTCACATTAAAATCGTGTACGCGAGCAGATGAATTTTTCATTTTAACGCCAGCTCCCGTACTAATATAAATGTTTTCAAAACAAACGGTTTTTTCTTCAACTAGAAAAGTAGTCTGCTACATTTCTGATTGAACTTTTATAAAATTTCAGTTTTCCGTTGGTTAGAGAGAATACAGTATAAAGTTTTAGTTTCTAATGAGGCATATGTTTCTGTTTATTCACAACTTGGTGTCTCATAATAATACAATTAGTGATCAAGGTGTGGAATCATTGGAAATGGAACATCAATGTATTTGAGAAAACATGGGCTGGAAGCTGTTGAACTGCCAAATCATTATTGTGCGGAACATGACTCAAAACCATAATAGATGATATTTCATGTATTTATTAGACAAAAAACCTGTACAGTATTCATGTTGTTAAAACTCATCCAAAGTTGTGTCATTTTTCTATGTATGACAGTTTATTGTTAAGCTGTATAAATGTTTCAAATATGATATTTGTAATAAAAGTTCAAAGATGGTTGTAATAATATGCTTTCTTTACGTAAACCCTTTTGAGATCATTATTTGGTCACAAACAGTACTTTTTTTCACGTTTCAGGGGACTTTCCTTCTTCTTACTGAAACAAAATTTGAACATAACGGGTAGTTTTACAGTCATACTTTTTTTTTCAACAGAAAATCATATTTCTAATAGACAGAGTAGATTTACTTGTATAACTTGTAATAACAAGTGCAGCTTTTAGAAATAAGAAGTTAAGAAATCGGTCTAAAGGATATATTCCACTAATCATTATTTTCCTAAGTTTCACAAAAAAATTGTTAATAAATATTCCCTATCTTAAAATTTTCACATATATAATTTTTTTTTCATTAAGGAAATCATATTTCTAATAGACTCAGTATATTTACTTGTATATAACAAAAACAGTTATAAGAAGAAAATGATCTAAGGGATATAATCCAACAATCATTATTTCCAAAGCTTTAACCCATTAACGCCCATTGATCTATTTTTAGATCGCTAAACATAGTGCCAGAAATGGTCTTTTAAATTACCTTAAATTTACCCCACGAAAACAAAACTGCTCATATGGCAAGAGAAGGTCTTCCTTAAGAATAATATCATGTGTTTTTTTCGTTTGCAACATTTATTTTTTTACAGTGATGGGCAGAACTTTGTCTAGGGGTTTCATTTTGCAGTTTTTTCATCTTGGTTCATGTTTTAAGAGAAAACTATAAAAATATACAACCAATTGAATCCTTTTCAGATTTTATTTTATCTTTATAGATGTAGCTATTAGGATAAAATGCAGAGTTTGGTGAAAACTAATTTATTTAGTGAAAAATTAGGTCCAATATTGCTGATCTAAAAATAGATCACTGGGCGTTCGGTCGTTCATTTTTTCTGTGTTGCTTACAATACGATTATATTCAAATTTTTCTACTATAAACTGTAAAAAATGAATATGAGAATACTCAGTAATGTTCAGGATGGACACAAATATTGATGTTCTTAAGAAATTGATCATTATATTATTGATAATTAAATTTTATAATTTCTTCTGGTGGATGAATGAAAGGTAGACAATCTTGATTGATTACTTAGTAAATCACAGGACTGCAAATAGTATTATGTACTCAAATTTATTCACATTTATTTGTTGATACAACTTAAGTCAATGCAAGCATTCGTTTTAAAATACATTATAGGTAAAATTATTTGACAATTAAAGGTTTTTGAGGAGATGTAAAAATCTCAAATTGAAAATTGTAATATATTTTTTTTAAAATTTGCCCTAAAACTGCTCTTACTACCTTAAAATTGCCGTTATGGCAGGAGAGTAAGTTAATTGGATAAGTAGTTAATTGGAATAGGCCTGCGAAAAGCTTCAACACGCAGCAATTTTGAATGTTGCTGAATAAGTTACATTTTATTTCATGAATATCATTATTTTATGATAAAACTAATCCATAAAATTCACAAAAAAATAACCTGATGCAATTTATTTAACTTAAATACACAATTTTATGAAATCTTAATTCTATAATATACTTATAAATTTAAAGTTCTTGGTTCAATTCCCACTTTTCCACTTATTATAACTTTCAACATAGGCTATTAATGTAATATATCTTGGGTAAATTACTTAATTTTATAATTATTTCATTATTTTTCCACATATTTATAAATAAATACGCATTTTTTAAAGATAAATACTAATAGGCGTATTTATTTTATATTTTTTATGAATTTTTGAGGTTCTACTATTACGTAGCTCTGTGACAAAAAATATCCTCCGAACGCCCAGTGATCTATTTTTAGATCAGCATTTTTTAACAAAACTAATGACTGTTTTCACAGAATTTTTTCATAATATTCATATTCAAGGCAAAATACACAAGATTCATGATTTTTATTAAATTCGCACAAAAAAATAATAATTTGGGCGTTAATGGGTTAAGAGTAAATTTTGCAGCAATGATAATTCTTTAATTACCAAAAATTGGTTACTTTCCCTTTCTTGAAATCTATACTGTTTCTTCAAAAAGGAATTTTCGCCAGCGGAAGCCAAAGAAACACTTTTGGTAATAATTTTAAACTATTCACATCTAGAAATATATTTTCCGGAAATAGAAAAGACGGACCGCGCGCTTTATTACGAACATTTAAACTTGTAATCAAATTTACCTCAGCGGAATCTATGAGCCGTAACTACACGGTTTCAACGGAAATGATTCAGGTTCCTATCTCTGGCAGCTGGGATTTAATGCGGTTACTAAGCATCAAAAGCAGTATATATCTTTTTGATTTCCAACAGTCGGGAAATAAATGGCAGCAATAAAAGCAGAATATGGCCCCCTTTTTTGAAAAATAGTTTATATTTCAGCACATTCCGCGATGAAGAATGAAATTTTATAGTGTTTTTCTGCTTTCACCCTTTGTGTTGGATATTGTCTCTCACATTTTATGGTTCTTCGTTAACTGGAAGGAGGGCGAGGGTTAAGGTTCTGAAATTTACTCGAATTTTTAAAGCCTCTCCCAGCGACGTTTTCCAGTCTCGTAAAAGCGAGGGAGGAAAGGGGCGAAGGAAAGAGAGCAACTGTTGATGGCCAAAATAAAGCTGGCAATGAAGGCAGAAATTTAAATTTCAGTGTCTGGAACGGTGGATTTTGATCTTAGTCGTAGGGTGATTCAGCCTTATTGTCATCGTAGCATATTGTATCCTTTATGATCTTTTTTTATGATCCATATACTGGAGATTGATTGAAGTACTTTTTTGTCTCTTCTCCTTTAAGTGTAAAATGCCTTAAAACGGTTAGTGTAAAATTACAAATTTGAATTACATTTAAAATTTCAGTTTAATCACAATTCTGTGTGCAAAAATATTTTTTCGCGTTTGAAACATACATTTGTTTTAAATAAAATAAGTAAAATACTGTAATAGCACAAAAAATCCCCTAATATTTTCGTTTTAGGATTACCATGTTAGCCTTATGTTACTTCTTATTGGAAAATGTGTTATAACTAAACAGTTTCTAGAAAAAAAATATGTAAAATTTTTAGTACCTCTACTATATTTAAAGCTCTGTTGAAAGGACACCATCGATATAAAAAATATTACTATTTAGGAATTTCGACATTTGAAGTATCATTTAAAAGTATTCATCTTTATATATTATGCATGAAGTTTAATTCTGAATAAATTATCTTAAGTCTTTTAAGATATACATGGGGGAACGAGATTACAAAATAACACTTTGTTCAATTTAGGAATACATATAAAATTTTCATTTTTTTTTTCTAAATTAATGTCTGCCTAATATTTTGGCGTATTTTCACCATTTAAAAAGAGAAAAATGTAATATGTTTTGAACAAAATTTCTCTTATTGCCTATTGATTGGTGTGGTTGATCAAAATAACTTCCCAAATTATGTTTTTCAACATTTAAAAATGTTTTGAATAAAAGTACATAAGTTTCTCCTTTAAATATTTTCCACATTATAATCAGTATAGTAAAAACTCAAACACTTTCTGCATACTAGCAGCTCTTGATCTAAGGCACATTGATTAAACATTAGCATTGTCCATGTTCAAGAGATCAATATCTTATGCATCGTGAAAATTCATATTGCCTTTTTCATCTCCATCAGAAGAGAAACAAATTTAAATAAAACTGACAATGTGATGTTCAAGATTATCGATTCAATCTTGCCATCAAAACTGCATTAGGGGGAATTAAAAAATAAAAGGTGTTTATTTTTTTGTCCTATTTTTGTCTTCGCCTATCGAAACTTTGATAACTTTGGTATTTTATAACTATCTTTTGTTTAGATGTTCACTCAAAATACGTTCAGTTTTAAAAAAAGTTGTGGAATTATATATTTTGTGAAAATAGTGGAATTTTTAAATTTTAACATTGTTATTGAATCTATTAAATTTATTTAAAGTTAGTGGAGAACTTTTTACAAAATAATCACTCAAACTGGTAAAAAATCCTATAAAAATTAATATGTTCTATAATGATTCCATTATATGCCTAAAATGCTCATTATGAACAGTAGAAATAATTCAAACTAAAAATCCCACGTAGGTTTTTTTTCTATGCGCATTGCTCAATATAAATTTTTCGAGTCTTCTAAAAGTGTGAGTACTATATCTACTAATTTTCTTCTACGTATGGTAACTTTTTTAAGTTATTAAATTTCATTACACCAAGACCATCTATTCAGTGATTCCCAAATTTTATTCCACGGGGCACTTAATGCTCCGCGAAGAATTTCTGGGTGCTCCAAGAAGAAATTTAAAAATATATACGTTCATGGAAATTTCTAACTTGCGCTGCTCTGAAATGTGTTTAAATAACCTTTTTCAAAATTAATATTTTTAAACACCGACTTTTGTCCCTGTCAAATCTGAAAATCCTTTGAAATTGAAACGAGTTGCTTATAGAAAGTTTTGTTTCTGAACATGCCGGAACCTGACAGACGATTTACTATCCCCCGAATCCAATGTAATACAAGTCAATGTGTGTGTGTGTGTGTTTGTGTGTCTTGTATACAAATCCACAGTTTTCTTCCGATCGGGACCAAACTTGGTATACCTATGTAAAAGAATCCCAGGAAAAACATAGGCAATGTTTCAAAGTTCTAGAACGACCACTTGACCATCTTTTGACCATTTTTATGGTCATTTTGCTTAAATAGCTTTATTTCTCCTCCAGAAGAGATCTGTTCACCCCATTGTTACAAAAAACATAACACAAAATAGCAAGTTTTTAAAAGAAAAACTAGATATTAGTCTAATCAAAAATTATAACTATAATCTAAAAATATAACTAAATGCAGTTTAAAATTTTAAAACATGAAATTAAGTATATTTAAAAATATTTTTATTTGAAAGTTGATCTAGCTTTTAAAAATTAAAAGTTTCGTGGAATAGCATTGTTGTTAAAATAGTCTCCATTGAAACGAGGATGAAAAATCAAATGATGATCATATTGTAGCTTTTAAGAATGTTGGTTAACAGAACAAAAACTAGAGTTAATATTCAAAACCCTTTAAGGTGGAAATATTGTATTTTTTCTTAAATTGCAGGAATATATTTTATTTATTAAATTTTATACCAATGATGTAATAAAATCATGAAAATACGATTAATTAAGGGCTCTAATTGAGCATTTTAAGTGATTTTTGGAAGAATATTTTTCTAATATTTTGTTGTTTTTTATAGGAATCATGAGGTAAATGCAGAAATCGTTCATAATTTAAAATGCTTGATTCGACACCTTTCACTCATCAAAATATAGGCGCGGATCCAGCACAGCTTAAAGAGGGGGGCACTTTTCCAGACAAGATCCCCATTGGTGCCATTAGGGGTATGGGGGTCCTCCCCCAGAAAAAAATTTAAATTTGACGTGTAAAGGTCGGGTTTAAACTCATTTTTAGAAACGTTTTGAGTCGAAGGGAGGCACTTTTCAACACTATTACCTTTACTTTTTCACCCAAAATGTCAAAATATTGGAGATTTCTTAAAAATTATCTCTGTGAAGATCCCTTGATGGTACTAATGGGAGGTATGGGGGTCCTTCCCCAGAAACAAATTGGAAATTAGACCGGTAAGAATAGGGTTTTACTCATTTTGAAAACCTTTTTGGATTCCCAAAGGGCGCTGTTCAGAGTGCTACCCCTGGATCCGCGCCTAGAAGGTAGAAAATTAATTAAAAATTTTAAAGAAAAAAATCTCCATCTCCACCCGTGCAAGGCCGGGCATATCAGCTAGTGCAATATAAAACGTTTCAAACTGTCAACCAAGGTTGTCAAATCCCTTTGCTTGCCGCGAATTTCGCAAATATTTTCAACTTTGCACTACTACTTGTATACTAATTTCACTAGTACTAATCCTGTAACTTTTAGTGAAAAATAACTGTATGCACTTTCGGACTTTCGGTGAAAGCTTTCCTTAAAACGATTACTGATCGATCCATATGAAATCATCCAGACCAGAGACAATAAGAGACAGACCGGTAAATGGGCGGCCCACGACAAGAACGCCCTCGACCCGCGGTACCTGCACTAAAACTGTGGTTACAGTTAAGCTTTTAGGTCTGATAGGTCTTTTGAAAAATTTTAAAGTGAAAACTTTTAGCATAATTTTAAAGATCATTTTAAACCAAAAAATTTGAGACCATGATTAAGTTTTTACCAATAGTAGTTCTTCTAGAAATTGAATTTTTCAATAATTTTTTTGGGGTGTCACTCCATTTTTAGCTCCCTGGGATTTGATCTGGGACCCCCAAATCCTATGTGATTCTGACTCGTCTAGGTGTCTATTATCCCCCTAGAAGTGTGACCCAACATTTAAGGGACACCCTGTATATACTTCTGTCACGCGATTTATTTTATGATTTTGATATGATAATGATATAATTCTTATGCGGAAAGGCAATTTTACTTCTGTTTTATAAACTTTAAAGTTTATCTACGATTGAGTTTATTGAGTTATTCTCTGAACCACCCTGTACTTAACTCGTTTCTAGTTTCTAGTTTGACATTTGAGAGAAAATTTTTGGCTGGTGCTAGTCAATTTCCCTAGAACAAAAATACAGTTCAGGGCCAGACTGTGGAGAATGGGTATTTGGCCCCGCCCCGAATTCTGTATACACCACTGCTGGCTCTGTCTAAAATGATAACGCGTCTAAAACTCACGTCTGCCACTCCTTTATTTTAATAGAAATAAATATTCTTCACAACAATTTTAACTACACTTTTTTCAAATGTGTTTCAAACTATTTAAACTTCTGCAGCACATTCAGCACAAACTTCCTCGCAACTGATTATTATTTTTTTAAATCCCCTCACACACTACTAACAAAAACAATCGAAACACATGTATAACTACATCCCTAAACCAGGACTCTATATCAGATGCAGGGACTAATTATATCAAGAGTGCGACGACTAATTTGGAATCCCCCAACGCAGGGAGTTGCGAAGTTAATCATGGAAGGTCCGCGGGGAACATCGCAGCCAGCGAAATTATTGTGGGCGATACGTTGTCGAGTTACGCGAAAATTACACTCTGCCGGATGGCAACGGGAGTTGCTCAACCCTTTAATTACCGGGCTCATCGCTGGTGATGAATTGAATTTGAAATGGAAGCTTCTCGCTTTCGTTTCGTCCGTGTTTCTCTTTCTCTTCTTTTTGAGGAGGCGAGGATTGCACGTGTGGAGGAAAAGGTATTGTTCCCCGCCGTCTCTCGTTTAGAGTGGTGAGGAGAGATTGTTGCCGTAGGAATGGTTCTGAGAGTGTTATTATGTTCACACAGGAAAAGTTAAACTAGTTTAAGTGCCAATTTAGTTTATGTTAAGTATGTGAGAACGAACTGTCTTAGATTTAAACTAGTTTAGCGATGATAAAATGTCTTAAATCTTAAAAATAGCTAGTTACCCTAACTATCTTAAGGGGTCATAGGACTCTTAAATCTTCAAAAAATTCGATTTTTTGAAAAAAGTATATGTTATTCTGTATACAGTTCTGCTTCATTTAAAACAAACCCCATAAAAAAATTCCAATTATTTATAAAGTTATAGCCAAAAATGTATGTAAACAAAGCCCCCGTATTGTAAACAAACGCAACTTTAAAGTCATTTTTCTCAGAATGTGTTTTTTTCAGCTTGCGCGCATGATTATTTTTTAACTAATGTATATATAAGTATGAAACTTCCAGGATTTATTAATTTCATTATTATCTTTAATATCCACAAACATTTTCATCCATTTTCAATCATTTTGTATATTTTAATCATGATAAAAGTCTGAAAATTATGCCCATATTTGAATAGCTAAAACTATGTCATTTTAAAAATATTAAATATTCTCTAAAATAGTTAAATGCTGCTGGAATATGTAATAACAATCATCTACTTTAATTGTATGCAAAAATAATTCACTAATATTGAATTGTTTGGAATCAATCATGCGCGCAAGCTCATGGTGTATGAAAAACCGCTATCAAACATGCTTTTTTCGATAGTCTATTTCATATTATTTAAAAAATATATTTAGTTTTAAAAATATTATTCATATTCATGAAGAGTAGTTCTTTCTAAATGTGAAAACAGAACAACTTTATAAAGTTTAGTTTAGGATATATTTCATTTTAAAAATTTGTAAAGTTGTTTTCACTGCTTTTCTTGTTAAGAGTCCTATGACCCCTTAAGTCCTAAGAGAGTTAAAAATCTATCGTGGGTTCATCTAAAGCCCTGGATTATGTTTAAGTTTATGTTAAATATGTGAGAACGAACTTTCTTAGATTTAAACTAGTTTAGCGATGATAAAATGTCTTAAATCTTAAAAATAGCTAGTTACCCAGACTATCTTAAGTCCTAAGAGATTTAAAAATCTCTCGTGGTTTCATCTAAAGCCCTGGATACTCTACCTTAAGAAGCGACATCACGCTCAATCGGCCGCAATTATGGGGAGAACTCACAACTGGCGACGATCCATAATGGCGGCCGGTTGAGCGTGATGTCGCTACTTAAGGTAGAGTATCCAGGGCTTTAGTTTCATCTACTCAGAGGGGAAAAAACTAACAAACTTGTTTATTTGATATCACATCACCGCATCCGTTTGTAAATTGAATATATTTTCCAAATTAATTACATTTTGATAATGAAATTGTGCAACACAAGCAGACAAATTCTTACACTGCAAATAAAAGTGCAAAAAAAAAGTTTGAGTGGATTGTTTAGGCTTATATGCGTGCTCTTACTTTTTTACCCGTAGCGTCATCTGGGTTTTAGATAGCTGTAGCGTGAACAGGAAAAAATAAGATAGTTTATATTAAGATATCGTAACTTCTCTCTTAATGAGGTAGAAAATGTTTTTGAGGCTTTAAAAAAAGTTTTCTACCATGCGTTTACTATACAGGGTGATTCAGAAATAATCATCAATAATTGGGAGGGAGGTAGAGGGGCCCTAGACAATCATATTTCGAATAGGGATGGTGGGGCGCAGCCTTACCATTAAAGAGCTAGGACCTAATGTAGTGCGAGCGCGTTTCAACAGGCCATTTTTAGAAGGCGCGTGTGACGAAACAAAACATAATAAAAATGAAAAAATCTATTACATGAGGTAAGGAAGTATCCCTACTACTTACACCATGAATTCGAAAGAATTTGAACCACTTTCTAAACTGTGGAGTGAGTTTCAAAAGTGCAATATTAATCTCTTAGTCAAAGAATGGAGTTCCCTTAATGGTATTTAGAAAAATGATGATCGGGGAACAAATTTTCAATGATTGTAACATTGATCATTGAAACTGTTTGATCATTGAAAGTTCCTTCCCCGATCATCATTTTTCGAAATACCATTAAGGGAACTCCATTGTTTGACTAAGAGATTAATATTGTACGTTTTAAAACTCACCCCACGGTTTAGCAAGTGGTCCAATTTATATCACATTGAGGATTTATGTAGTACGGATACTCTTATACCTCATGCAATAATGTTTTTCATTTTATTATGTTTTGTATCGTCACACGGGCCTTCTAAAAACGGCCTTTTGAAACACGCTCGCACTACATTAGGTCCTAGTTCTTTAACCGTAATGCTGCGCCCCACCATCCCTATTCGAAATATGCTTGTCTAGGGCCCCTCTACCTCCCCCTCAATTATTGATGATTATTTCTGAATCACCCTGTATAAGGAAAAACAACCGGGGCATTCGTGCCTGGCGTCCTTTTTTAGTGACGTTTTTTAAATTTTGGAGTAAAAATTAAAATTTTAACCTGGGATTTGTTTCACTATTTTTCCTGTTGTTTTGGGGCAATTTACTATGTTTGTACCAAATATTTAAGAAAAATAAAAAGTTGGGCATTAATGGGTTAAGTTAAACTAGCTTAACTTTTCCTTTGTGACGTGTAATTAAGATGTTTGACTGGCTGAAAGGTATGGTTGTATACCTCAGGAGAGTTTTGTGAGCTATGGACTACAGCAGGGGTCCCCAACCTTTTTGTACCTAAGAGCACATACCAGAATATCGGTCGAATGGCGGGCACCATTTATTTTTTCATGATAAGTTTATAGTTGGTGGACATAGTTAATAATACGCACAACATATAATGCACAAAAAATTTAATTTTAAAAATTAATTTAACATAATGAATATAATTAGTATTAATATTCTTTTGTAAAATAAATTATTATTTAATTGCTTGCAAAAAATACGAAGTATAAAAATTATTTATGAAATATATAAAATACATTGCATTTCACCGGCCAGCGCTTCATTAATTGGGAGATGATGAAATTCTTGCCTACAAGTTACCGTCAAGGTGTACATCTGTACGTCGTGATCTATAGTTTTTGATTTTATTATATTCATTGTCGAGAAAATGATTCACATAAGTGTGTGGAACCAAAAAACCACTTTATTTAAAATGCTGCTCTTTTTAAGAATGGAAATTTATTTCTGTCAACTATATTCCAGAATTTCTCATATCATCTAATAATAGTTTTGAGGATAATGTCACTCTGAAGATCCAAAATTTCTATTCTCGCCTTTCTTGAAGAAATTCTGAAATGTATGTTGCTATTTCATTTCTAGAATTTTATGGGATTGTGGAAAACTGAAATATTTTATTCTTGGGCACAATCAGCGGGCGCACCTAGACCGATCGACGGGCGCCATGGTGCCCGCGGGCATAGGGTTGGGGACCCCTGGACTACAGTATTATCCCTACTTGGGATTCAATTTGAATCCAGGTGATATTCATTTTATCTTGTTTGTAAAACAAATAAAATCACAATAAATGAGTACATGTAATTGGGTTATACATTATACATTATCATGTGCTTAATTCTCTCTAATTCCATTTTATAAATTTGTCTTATAAAACAACAACTAAACTTTCTTGATTTTTAAAACACTAATTTTGTTTCGTATTATTTCAAGCATGTGTAATTTTTGAACAATAGATTCTGTTATAAAACTACATTTAATTACATTTTTTGTGACTTATAAAGAGATTTTTCTTGTATGTTTGAAACTAAACAAAATTGTGAAAGCAGTTATATTTTAATGGTGAATATCATACATTATTACGCTTAAATAATTTCTCAAATACTTAACCAATAACAAATAAGAATCATTAATAAGATATACGTTAAAAACAGCTTAAAATGTTTATTTATAATAATTCTTAGAATGGTTTGAAACCTTAAAGAGTTACACTTCAAAATACACTTCACATACAAAATTAAAGGCTACGAGAAAAATATATTTTCCAGGATATTAAAATATCTCTCTCCCCTTTTATGAAGTTCATAAATCAATACTAATACCCATTAAAGAACCATTTAAAATTATATTTCATTTATAAAGTTAGTTAGAAGATACTAAGTTTAAAATTTAACACAATACGTGTTCAATATCTAATAATCATTAGCAAACTTCTTTATAAAAGCATGGAATAGTGAAAAAATTAGCTGTAAATTAATTATTTAAAAATATATGATTTTTTTCCATGAAACACAACGAGGGTTATTCCCAACGTCCTAACGATTTGAGATAAGACTACGCTTTCATCTCGAAAAACATTATTCTATGGAGAAAAAAGAGGTAAATTGCATACCCAGGATAACAAGTAAACAAAGGAAATGGGTTGTAAATGATACCCTTCTGTCATTCTTCCTCGTTTCTTCACTAATGAAGATGATGAAAACAGATTGCGGAAGTGTTTTTTTTAGTTGATGATCTGGAGCATCTTCACTTACTTTATGTAAGGTAACAAGGATTTATGAAACTTGTAGAATATTCATCAATGCTGTAGCTCCGCAAAAATATCATGATAAAAACTCAACACACTCATATCAAATCAAACATAATATTAAAGATGAGTTAACAGAAAAAAAGTCTGAAAGAAGTGTATAGAGCTCATAGATTACACTGGTCTACAAAAAAAACTTTTTTTCTGTTGCCGGGAACATTAAAGCTGTTTTTTTATATATTTGACCTCCTGATTCCGAATATGGCATCTGTGTTTGCTCATCAGCTCTAGTTTTTAAGATATTCGAAATTAATTTTTTTTACTTTTGACCTACCTTTTATAAAATATGGTGCTATAAAAATGACTTAAAAATAAAAAACCTAACTACCCAAGGCTTTTAATATTCCTTAGGATCCCAATAGATAGTGTATAAAGTTTCAGCCCCCTAAGTTAATTTTAAGGGGTACCTATAGGGTCCTAAAGTTGAAAAAAAGTCGAAAAATTGGTCTTTTTTTTTAAATTAAAAAAAAATATATTTTTGAGTTTTCTAATTTGATAAAACTGGATAATATATGTTTTTTAGAACTTATTTAGACCGCTAAAAGTATTTTTACTTTAAAACTGCACCTCTTTAGAGCGATTTTTTTAGTTTTAAGGCGAGAATTACGGTCATTTCGCTCAAAAACGCTTGTTACCAATAATGGTGGTTGAAACGAATAAATTTCGAATTTTTCAGAAGTAAGTCATCAAAAAAGATGTCCTCTGATGTAAAACTGAATTTCACGTTATAAAGATCAGTAAAACAGTAGAAGCTCCTCTCGAGCTTTCAAGCCCTAAAATTTGAAAAATTTTAAAAAATGCCTTTTTTCACTGATCTGTATCATATGAAATTTCAGTTTTACATCTTTTTTGATGACTTACTTCTGACTTACTTCTTACTTCAACCACCATTATTGGTACCAAGTGTTTTTGAGCGAAATGACCCTTATTCTCGCCTTAAAACTAAAAAATCGCTCTAAAGAGGTGCAGTTTTCAAGTAAAAATATTTTTAGCGGTCTAAATAAGTTCTAAAAAACATATATTAGCCAGTTTTATTAAATTAGAATACTCAAAAGTATTTTTTAAAAAATTCTGAAAAAAAAGACCAATTTTTCGAATTTTTTTCAACTTTAGGACCCTATAGGTACCCCTTAAAATTAACTTAGGGGGCTGAAACTTTATACACTATTTATTGGGACCCTGAGAAATAGGAAAAGCCTTGAGTAGTTAGGTTTATTATTTTTAAGTAATTTTTATAGCACCAAATTTTATAAAAGGTAGGTCAAATGTCAAAAAACTTAATTTTCGAATATCTTAAAAACTAGAGCTGATGAGCAAAAAAGGATGCCATATTCGGAATCAGGAGGTCAAATATATACAAAAACAGCTGTTACATTCCCGGCATCAAAATGAGTGTTGACCAGTGTTATTTAAATAAAAATAATTGTTCAATCGTGGTTTTTCTTTCATATACTTCAAATAAACTTTTTTCAACACTGTCTACTATGAAATTATCTGTAAAATCAAAATGTATGTAAAAACGATTCCTATTGTTATTTCGATTACATTATTAAAGACAAAATGTTAATTACATCTTTCAGATTGTTTTATTTTCTACTTAGATTAAATACTTGAATTAAAAAATAAATTCTTCAATGAGATTATTTCAAGAATAGGCAGTTTTTTACACGATTTACGAAAGATTAAGAACAATTTTAAAAATCATGTAAAAAGTTATAAGTTCAGGATTCCTAATAAAGGTAAATTTTTTACTCTATTTGAGAATTCCAAGTTTCTTAACTAAGAGATATAGTAGGTATCTTATTGTAAGATATTTTACTAAATGTTGCATGTTCTAAAACCTTCATAAGAGGTAAAATGTTTTCATCATTGAAAAAGGTATTTTGATACTTACGAAAGTATAAAACCGATGTTGCTTTTCATATTTATTAAGTTAATTTTAAACTTCTCTTCCTCTGAACAAGAAAAGGAAAACAGCTGTTCTCCACTATATCAAAGTTAAATTGCTCAGCGTAAGTTATGCTGATATGTATTAACAACCAGAGCGTGTTAGCTTCTCTCAAACCTGTTTCTTCTTGTTCTTTTGCTATCGGTACTGGGCAATGTAATTAAATGCGTCCCCGACAGTTCCAGATGTTCCTAACTTGGACCTCTCTGCACAAGAGTAGATTTGACGTATAAAGTGCAATATCTGAGGCTATCTTGTAACGAAAATTATATGTTCTAAGAGAAATTATTCTTTGGAATATTAGACTATCTAGTAAGGGAATATTATATTGGAAAGTGCAATTTTTCCTTTTTTGTCTTCATTCAGTGATTGCATAGTATATTAAATGTTGACTATTTTAAATCAGTAATCCAAGTAAACAACTTTTTTTACTTTTTATGTAAGTTAAATCAAAATCTACTTTTTGATGTATTAACAGGAATACACGTTCGTAACAGGAATTAACAGCAATACACTAAAAGACACGTTCGTGTTACTTTTTTGGAAGCTAAATCAGCGTTCTAAATATTTTATAATCTCATAATTGAATACCCCGATAAGATCCCCCATTATTTATCTGTAACGAATGATATGGTTATTTCAAAAACGTTACACTACATCACGGATAAAGTTTTATGTTGCTATTTTGTATTGCTTTTCTTAAACATATATATTTTTTTGCGAATGTATGTTTTTCATCAATTTAATGTTATTCCTGTTAAAAATCCTTATCTTGAATCGAACCTTTCCTATGGCATTGATTTAGTTACTAGTGTTGATATATTATTTAATGTGAAACCAATTAAAAAGTTGGAATTTATTGAATTTAAGTTTTTCCACATCTGCTATGTGATTATTAAAAATTTAATCAAAAAAATTATACATCTGCCTTTAAAAGTCATAATAATTAATTTAGACGAAGAAACAACCAATAAATCAAGCAAAATGTTCATATATTCATCCTGAACACCAGATCCGAACACTAGCAAAGGGGCAATGAGACGTGAACTAAATTCTCCCATAAATCATTCCAAAATAATCAGTAATACTCTAATGCTAATTCCTCAACTCACCCAGTGCCTAAGAAAGAAGATTTAAAACCGTGAAATAACACCCATGGGTTTCGCCCGAGGCATAGTAGCGATTTCATTGGCTGAACTTATTGTTACCCAGGGACCAATGAAATAAACGAGATAACAGCGGTCCGTAGCGACTATCTTTAGTTTGCCCATTAACTTAAACCTGAAGCTATAAGTGGAAAACGAGGTACTAATGCCTTTATTGAACCGTACAATGTAAACATTTTATGTTATCGATTATCATTAAATTACACTTGTTTAGAATCAAGTTCCGTTTTGTTGGTTTTGAAAAGGCATGGTCTTTACTCTGGAGAGCTGGCGATGTTTGGATTAAAACACACTTTGTTTCCAGGAACTGCACCAAGGCCAGAATTAGAATAGATTTATTATCTGTTTGATTAATAGGGAGTAAATTTAAAGTTTGACGAATCTTTTATAAAGTGCGCGTTCTTCTCTTAATTCGATTTGAAGTTATCCTCAATTGAAATATAATAGAGAATAAATAAAGAATTAATTTAATTATTTACTCGTTTCAGGATGATTGGTTCTGAATGAATTTCACGGGCATTTTCAACCCACATTATATTTTTTGGAATCAATATCTATTAGAACATCGTTAAGTTACTATTTTAACAAAAGATATGATTTAAATTTAGTTCCATAGCATCAAATTCACAAGCATTTACTCACGTACAAAAGAATTAAAAATATTATTTTGGTAAAATGTTTTCAAATGCAGATTGATCTGAAAACTAATAAAATATCAAAACATCGACGATAAGAGTATCGCAAAACAATGCATATTTTTATTGTAGATTAGCTTTCCAAACAACGTTCGATTAATATGGAGAATTAAACATTCTATAGCATTAATGTAATAACAAAATGTTACATGGGTATAAAAACATTAAGATATTAGTTGATATCCGAAAATCAATATGAATGTAAACTTTTTAAGAGACTATGTGAAAACAGAGAAACAACGTTACACACATCATATATATATATATGCATAAATTAGAAAATAAGGCTTTCATCGATATTTTAAATTTATGGAAGAGGAAATAGATAGATTTAACTTCTCCTATATTCTAACAACCTACTCAGTTTTGTTTCATTATTCACGCAGCTATTCTTGGTAAGAATATCAGTAAGAAAAATCAGCGTTGAAAGGAAAATTGGAACGATAAAGAAGTGAACTATTCTTTTAAACTAAGCTTATAATTTGTTATTTTTTAATGATTGTTTGGTTGCATTGCAGTGTACCATTCCAATGCTGAGTAGAACTATACAACAAAGGTAGTAATTTAAACCCAACGTTTTAAAACTTCTTTAGAGAGAGAATGAAGGGTAGGGTATATTTCATGATTATCAAAATGTTTATCATCATATAATGTGATAAATATTCCCAACCCAAGGTATTAAAAATGTTGGACCTGTAAAGTTTCTCTCAGAAATTTTAATTCTGCATAACTCTTTTTATTTAAGCATTAATGACTTGAATCCCATTCCACATTTTACCTGTCCTCATTTTAATCTCTCTAAAACTCATTCCCGGTTATTTATTATTCTTTCTCATATTTTCTCTTTTCGAAAGCGTTTGGTGAACCGAAATAAACTCAGAGTCGAGTGACAGATTGCGACAGCCGTTCCTCCGCAAAGGACAGTTTATTAAAATCCGAAAACTTAACGAGGCTTAAAAACACTGCTGCCCCGAACCGGAAGTAGGAAGTCAAACAAATCCTTCTTCTTTCGCAAATATAAGAATGGAGAAAAATTTCTCGAATTCTCCAAGCAAACAGCGAAGGAAAAATCCTCCACCGACTAAATTCCACCTGAGAATTTTCGCTATTACTCATAATAAGCATTTTGGCCTTGCGTGTGCCCGCGCCCGCCAACTTATAATTAAAATCGACAGCGGAAGTCATTTCGTGGTTGTGTGTGCGTTGGAGAGTATGCAGCAGCGGTGTTGTGGTGCAGGGGATTCGAGAGTATCGGCCGGGAACTCGCAGGTGGCTGGAGGTGCGTTATTGGGAGGGGTTTTCAATAAACTGTGCGGCGTGAAGACAATTATTGGTAATGGGATGTTGCCGCTGGTTAATTGTGGGTAAATTAAATGCGGTTAAATGTTTTCCGTTGCTGCAGGGTGAGAGATAAATCTTCTGGCGAGGAGTTCCTGGATGATAATGGTTGTTTGTCTACTTATAGTTTGGGGAAATACGAATGTTGTTAGGCTTTTGTTTTGAATGTGAGACTCTGGTGGGATCGGTCCTGGAGAAAGTAATTCGGAAGTGTTTGCGATAAATTTTGGAGGGCGGTGTCTTTATGGTTATTATCGGGCTGTAATTGGGCGGCAGAGGCAAATGTCGTTTTCATTGAGACTGTGGAAGCGTCCACCAGCATCTTGATAAACAGAATACTGACCAAACAAATAAAAAGAAACCTCCTCAAAGGAATACATTATTTTAATGATAATTTTAGGTTTTTTGTTTTTTTAAATTTTCTTATCTACACCTTCCACAGTTTTATGCTTTAAAGTTCTGAGGTGAAAAACGTTTCTTCTCCGGAGGAAGAACTGCGTAACTACAAATTTGACTCGCTGCAAGTAACTCAGTTGACTCGTAAGTAAACTATTCCAAACATGAAAGTTAAAAGATGATTTCCTCCTAATTACAAGATTGTGTTTATTATTTTAACAGCCCTGTAAAAAAATTTGTCTTTCTACAGTAAATTTTCTACTGTTTTCAACCAAAACTCAAGTATGCCTAGAAAATATGATTTTCCGTGAATTTTCCCAGAGATAATTTAGATTTAATAAAATCACCACTAAAACAATAAATCATATAAAACAGGTATGTACTAGTCAAGTATGCACTAATGTGATTCCTTTAGCTAAAGCCATCAATCTTAGAGCACGGATAGACGGATCATGTGCGAGCATCCCCATAGCGGTGAGCCGATGCAAGACCCTCTATATACATGGCCACACAACTCCAGACGATGACGTCAAACGTGAGTGAAAATTGTCATGTTAAGTCTATGGAGTGACGTCAAAGATGAGTGAAAGTTATGACGTTGCACGGCCGAGCTGGGAGGCCTTTATATAGAGGGTCTTGGCCGATGCCTATGTTGAAAGTTGAAACATCTCCCGCTCGAAAGTCACGTGTAATGTGGACTCAGGGGAAGGGATGGCCTGATGCGTTTACGAGCTGCCCACCACGCTAGAAACCCGCGCGCTGTTCCTTTGTCGGTTCGATTTTGGCCATCTTGCTTGACCACATGATCGGGGTTACGTGATTGAAAATTATTTTTCTCAGTACCTATAAGGTCACGAGGGATGTGGAAAATGGAGGAACATGTTTCAACGCAGGCCACGTACGCTAGCTCCGTCTAAAAGCAAAGCCAATATTCTTTTGGCTAGGTGTAAAATATGTTCCGGATTATGAAGTTTGATTTTGATTATTCATAATGCCCAATTTATCAATTTGTCCGTAATATACAGGGTGTCCCACGAGAAGTGGCCCAACCCCTTTAACTTTTGAACCCCTACAGATATAGTCATGAAAGTGGGGTCTAAGTATAGTAAAGTGACCATGCTCTATCCGATGAGATAACTTTCAACGGCCTCTAGCGGAAAATTTAGGAGTTATAATTTTTATTTTAAAAACTATGTGAGGTATGTGAAAAAAGTCAATGACTAAGTTGTAGAGCAGCATCTATTTAGTAGGAAAAGACACCTTAAGCAGAAAAATATCTTGAATAAAACCCCTTAAACGCACGCTCAATTAGGTTGAAATTACGTAATTTTATTTCTTAAAACGCTCCTCACAAGGCGAAAATAAGAAATTTTCATTTTTATAACTTAAGTAAATGACTAAAAGTATTCTTAGTTCATTAAATTGAAAATTTCTCATTTTTGCCTCGTGAGGAGCGTTTTAAAACGTAAAATCTACGTAAATTCAATCTAATTCAGCGTGCGTTTTAGGGGTTTTATTCAAGATATTTTTCTGCTTAAGGTGTCTTTTCCTACTGAATCGATGCTGCTCTACAACTTAGTCATTGACTTTTTTCACATACCTCACATAGTTTTCAAAATAAAAATTATAACTCCTAAAGTTTCCGCTAGAGGGCGTTGAAACTTATCTCATTGGATAGAGCATGGTCACTTAACTATCCCTAGACCCCACTTTCATGACTATATCTGTAGGGGTTCAAATGTTAAAGGGGTGGGCCACTTCTCGTGGGACACCCTGTATATATATTTACGTCCTTTGAAGAAAATGTTTTACATTTTATTACTGCATGTAAACTATTTCAAACGTGAAGGACTTCCTTCCAATTACGAGATTGGGTTTATTTTTACAATTTAAAAGAAACAAAATGGAAATATAGATATAAAACAAAATCAGTTCCTTTGTGAGAATTTCAAACACCTGTTGTTAAATATACCACTTGTTACCTCAATCAGGTTTACGTAAAATGACTTAGAAAAATTCTGAATTGTGTCTAGACTCTTTCAAATCTATTTAGGTACTTCATTTTATCCTTTTTACAAAGAAAATACATGGAGTATGGCAGTTTTACAACGAAATTAGACATAATGTGAAAATAATAATTTGATATCTATTAATGGTAAAATTTTACTTTCAAAACCGTTAACTCCTTCTTCAGCATTAACTCAATGAGTGCTTAAAATTTAAAAAAACTATTTTGAAAACAGCTCATTAAAAAACAACACAAGTAGAGTAGTACTCCTAATTTAGGTTACTTTTTAACTCAACAATGATTCACCCAACTATTTTATTACAACTATTTGCATATACAAACAACATAATTCTTCGGTCTCCAGAAATTCTTCAAAGTGAAAATAACCTTCAAACCTACTAAAAAACGGCCTCAACTAAGGCTCAACATTCCAGGCATCCAATTCATCGATCCGTTCCAGATCGAGTACGTGATTTACCCAGCATTGTGCAAACCGCGTGATTCCAGTTCCCATAAAGTTGCCGTAAATCTCGCCTTAAAACGGTCGAAGTGAAGTGAAAAAACTCTACTCCCCCTCGACGCACTCAACATTTGTCTTATTCGGAAGTGACACTTACACAATCCCCACCTTAAGCTGTCAATCAGTCGTGAAGGGGGGAAGTCTCCGCATTTCACGTCTCTTCGAGAGAATTTCTTCGAACTTCTCTTTTGAAATGCGAATGCGGAGTCGCTTTTCTTCAAAACTTTACTATGAATGGGAGGTTGGGGTTTTTATTGAAGCTTGGGATATATTTCAATTTTATCAAGACGTATACTGTTGTATTTGGAAGGAACAACTTATATGTTTGGTGATTAATTTTTGATTTAAGTGTAATATTCATTATTTAATATTAATTAAAGTATTTTTTCAATGTACCTTTGTATTTGAAAGAAAAAACGTATGTTAATTTTTAATTTAAACGTACTTTTTTTATTTAAAACTAATTAATTTCACAAACAATTTAAATCGTATTACAGGTCTAATGTTATTTAAAACTACATGTGGTTTCATTTATAATGCTGTTTCTCTAATTTACCATTTTGGTCTTTTGAAACTTCTATTCTGAAAAAAAACTTAATTCGTCATACAGCCTTATTTACAGCCATATTTACTATGCATATATACAACTTACAGCCAGATTTACAGCTACTGCTGAACCAACGATAGTAAAAGGGTCACGTGATTTTGGCAACGTTGGGACTAGTATTTCGGAGGGGAGACAGGTGGAAGTTGAGGAGCAGTTGATCGAAAGAGGAAGATACATGTGCTAGTATATAGAAGCAAGACCCCAACTAGAAGCGTTTACCAAACTATCACCCGAGCAAAGTCTGTTAAAATCGCGTGACCCTTTTACTACCGTTGATTGAGCAGTATCAGTGTCGGCGTTACCGTTGATCAAAGAACTATTCCAATCAGAGTCAACGAAAAGCAATTTTTCTTTTTTAACCATTGCAATATTTAAGAGTGATTTATTTTTCTATTGCGTAATATCTTAGCTTCCATCCCCCTTTTTCCTTCTAAGGATGTATCCTGTTCAAAATATGAAAAGAAAAGAAAAATTGATTAACACATGAAAAGCAATTTAGTTCGTGCGTTTTGTGTTATTGGTATTATATTAAACATTTTGTATAAGAAGGGATAAAATAGCCTACTATAACTTACTAGAAGTTATCGTCCCAGAAAATGTATAAAACTAAGTAAGATAGAAGGTAGAAAAGAAGGACTAACTGAGACATACCAATATTTGGGCTAAATAGTTTTTGTAAAGAAAGTTTTTAGAAAGAAAATATCTTTCATTAACCTTCCTACCCTCTTGAAAAAATAGTCACATATTCCCCCTCGTGGGGTCTAATAATACCCCATGCGTAAAACGTGCCTCTGACTCTAATAAGGGGTAAAAATAACTTAAATGGAAAGTAATTATCCTTTTTACTTCTAAAAAGATGCTTCAGAATAATTTTTCTAATTTTTTAAATATATTTTTTTTTGTCCTATTACGGTATTATTTGGTTTCTTTTGATACACGTTTTTTTTATTTCACCTGAATCTTCAAACTAGAAATAAATTACAGAAATGGACCGCAATTAAGTGTTTTACTTATAGTGTTTATAATCACACTGCTTAAAATGTACTAACTGATATACCCGGCTTTTCACGGGTGGAATTAATTAGTTTATTTTTTAAGATTTATAAAGTTGCATACCTTTCATATTCTGGATTAGCATCAGCTACCTGTGAGCCCGGATTAAATTATTTAGTACTATGACACACATGATAGGTAGATTCTATTTTGTGAAATGGAAATAATAATAAAAAAATTATATCGGTTTAGAAGTTAGTGAAACCTGTGCCTCGCTTGTTTTATTTAAGTTTTCTACGGAAAATTATTTATTTCTGTAGTAATTCTTTGCAATCACATTCTGAATGAGGTAAATATTCATAAATCTTGGAAAAACATCCTATTTTTCTCTAGGAAGCATCTAACAACACATAGAAACATCTCTACAAAGCCAAAAAAATGTAGGTATTTTTTTCAACAAAAATTTCTCAACAGGAAATAGTGGTGCCAGTTGTCTGAGTTATTTTGCTTCTGTAATCTTGATGCTGCATCGTCCGTCGCGCAGAATAATCAGGGACGCGTTCCAGGTTTAGGCAGAGGGCCTGGTTCGAAAAATATATTACAGTCTCCAATCGTCTTCAAGATTTTAAAAATTTTGCAATGCAACATCAATGGAATTTCGACTAGATCTACGAGAGTCAAGCTTGACCAATTATTGGAACTTGCAGATAAACATTCAGCCCAGATTGTGGCCTTACAAGAAACGAAGTTGAAGGAAACTACCGTTCTTAAGGTAAAGGGATACAGTGTATTCAGGACTGACAGGGGCGACACTAATGGAGGCGGATTGGCACTGCTCATCAGAGATATTAAATATCAGGCCATCAATGTACAGAAGGACCAAAATTCGGACACAGAAATTCAAGGCATTTCAATTGTTTGGAGAGATCAGCCATTAAATATTTTCAACGTGTATCACCCCCCGAACAACAAACACCTACATTCTTTCCTTACGAATATTTCTGGTGAAAATAACATCATCTTGGGCGACCTCAATGCTAAGCATCCCATGTGGGGATGTGCGACTCAGAATACAAGAGGAAATGAATTAGTGAACTTTGTCGACGATGGAGGTTTTATTGTTCTGAATGATGGATCCCCCACGCATTTCTCACATAGTTATAATTCATCGGAGGCTTTAGACGTTTCAATTATCAGCCCAGACTTACAACCCATTTGTAATTGGTCAGTTTTAGACAACATTGGCAGTGACCACAGACCTATACTTATAGAGATAAATAGGAAGCAGAAATCCCCAGCAAAGCAAGAAAAATTTTGGAACTTCAAAAAGGCAAACTGGGAGTATTATAGACTACACAGCGACAGATTATTTGCCAGAGAGAAGAAATGTTATAATCTTGAGAAAAAATGGCTAGCATTCAAAGACACTATCATTAGGAGTGCCAAAAAGGCTATCCCGAGAGGACTCGTCAAGCGTTACGTACCATTCTATGATCACAATTCTCTAACGCTTAGATCACTGCTGGAAAAGAGGAAGACACTGGAAGCAACCAGGAGCATCACTGGATTATATGCAGATGAGCAGCGAATCCAATTAAATAAAGCCAATGCAGAAATTAAACAGGCTTATGCGTTAAGTCGAAGGAAAAGATGGGAAGAATTATGTGGAAGCTTGGACTATAAAACGCCTGACTCCAAGTTATGGAAAATAGCTAAGGCTTTAAATAGAGAAGATACTAAATCAGAAAGTTCAAATTCAATCATAGATTCTGCAGGAAATATGACCCACAACGATAGAGACGCAGCCAACGCGTTGGGGACTCACTACCAAAAGATAAGCTCGCTGAATTTTTCGGAGACGGATAGGCACACTGAGAGAAGAGCTAGAGCAGTGGTCCACGGTTGCCGTACCACTGACTCTAAAGAGATTATTTTTACCAAGGAATTCTCGATGCAGGAACTGGAGCAGGCCTTGACCCAGATGAATTGGACTAAATCTCCAGGCCCGGATGGGATACATGGACGAATGGTTGAACACTTGGGACCTGGGGGCAGGAAGAGTTTATTGGACATATTTAACCTATCTTGGAGCACAGGGAGACTTCCAAGAGATTGGAGAAGTGCCATTATAATCCCAATTAAAAAGCCTGGCAAGGAGGCGTGTTCGCCAGAAAGCTATAGACCAATAGCCCTTACGAGTATTATTTGTAAAATAATGGAAAGAATGATCCTTGCCAGACTTAAATACTTTCTTGACTCAAACGATCTAGTGGAAGGGGCCCAGTACGGATTTAGGAGAGGACATGGTACTACAGATCAGGTTCTCTACATGTGCCAGAAGATCAGGGACGCACAAAACAATAGGCCTACTAATCACTCCGTTGCTGTCTTCTTTGATCTGTCAAAGGCATTTGACAGAGTGTGGAAAAACAAATTAATTATCAAACTACATGAAAAGGGCAAGATCAATGGCAGGGCCCTGGCTTGGATCTATGATTTCCTGAGGCAACGTGTCATCAAGGTCAAATACAATAATACTTTCTCTGACAAATTTAAATTAAGCCAGGGTGTCCCTCAGGGGTCGGTGTTGAGCCCTTTTCTCTTTTCCATTTATATTATGGGTATTGAGGAGTTACTCACAAAGAGGTGTGAGATTGGAATTTTCGCGGATGACATAGTTTTATGGAAATCAGGGGCCCAGGTGGACGCGATTGAGTCCGAAGTGAACTTGACTATTGATGACCTGAATGAGTTTGCTGTCCAGCACAAACTGAACTTTAATGCCAATAAGTCTTATGCCACCTTCTTTACAACTAACAAAAAACTATATAATTATGAACCTAGAGTTAAGTTTGATGGTCAAAATATAAATGCCGTTAAACATCCTAAATACTTGGGGTTTATATTGGACCCCGAATTCAACTGCAACAAACATATTGAGAGTTTAATTTGTAAAAGCAGAAGAAGACTAAATATACTCAAATACATTTCGGGAAGAGATTGGGGCGCCAATGCTGAAACTCTTAGAAATACGTACATTGCCCTTATTAGACCTATCTTAGAATATGGATTACCTGTATATTTTTGCGCTTCAAATACCAACTTACAGAAACTAGAAAGAGTTCAGTTGAGCGCGGCTCGTATTATTACTGGGTTGAGAAACAGTTGCCCTAATGAAATCGTTTTGTATGAGGCAGACTTACAGCCTCTGAGATTAAGATGTGGAGCTGGCTTGGAGAAATATTTTAACAAGCTTATTAGCTATGGATCTCATAATCGTACCTCGAATTTTCTAGGAAGATGGAAAAGCAACCAACGATTAAAGAAAAACAGTCCATTGAGCCTGGCTACGGAGTTGAATTTATTCAGTCGGGAGGTCGAATGTCACTCTCTGAAAAATTGTATTGATCCATCGGAGGAATTAAAGGGAGTATTCTTCCACACCGAACTTCAACAGGACATAAATAAAGCAAGTACAGTCCCGGCTCTTATGAAGCAGTTGGCACTTGAGATAATCAACGAAATCCCTGTAGAAGATATACAGATTTACACAGATGGGAGCAAAAATGAAGAAAATCAAACCGGGAGTGGAGTATATATTAAGACTCCTAGCGAAGTCAAGAAAATCAAAATAAGAAACCCGGACAATTGTTTGGTGTTTAGAAGCGAACTATTAGCTATAGAGGCCGGTCTTAAGGCCATTTTGAATGTAGCTAATTGTAAGGTACTAGTAAACTAATTTATTCATTTTAATTGTACTAGTAACTGAAAACTTTCTTAAAAGAGACTGGCATCACGAAGCACGTGCATAATAGAAAAAACTAACAAATGTAAATAGAACAGGCTAGAACTCAAAACATGGAGTTTGTAAATATATATTGTAAATATACATAACCTAAATAAAACTAATATTTTAAAGTATAACGTGTGGTCAAATATGCTACATAATGGCGACGAAGGAAAACTGGAAGAAGTGTGAATAAGATGGTCAGATAGAGAAATAGAAGCACACGAAAAACATCTGAAATGGCTACAGCTAATCAACAGCCTCAGGTAGATGATCCTCAGCCTCTACAACAAAGAGTAAATCTGAGTAAGTTCAATTTTGAAGAGTTTTTACCTCAAAAGGACAATATCAGACTCTATTTGCGTAGATTTGAACTAGAACTTAAGGTTTTTGACATTGAAAACCCAGAACATAAACGTGATTTACTGTTAAGAAGTATTGGAAAGGAATTATATAGGCTAGTAAATGACCATTTTGATCCTGTTTCTCCTGATGATAAATCTTATGATGACATTAAAGAATTATTAGAACAACATTTCAAACCGAATTTTAATATTCACGCTGAAAGAACAAGATTCACACAACGTTTTAGAGCAAGCGATGAAAGCATTACGGATTTTTTATCTGCACTTAGAACACTAGCGGTGAATTGCAAGTTCGGAAACACTCTTGATGAACGTTTGAGAGATCAATTTGTAGTTGGCATTAACGACCCGCGTATACAGGAACACATATTTAGGGAGCATCCAGATGGAAATTCGACTTTACTAGATGTTGAGAAAACAGCTCTTAATTTTGAGTCAGCTGTATTAAACGCTGCAGTGATAGAATCGGTTTATAAATCAGAACAGTCTACTTCTAACTCCAGAGTGAACAAAATTAAGGGAAAACCGAATAAACAGAACACCACGAACTCCACCTCAAAGGATTTTAAAAGGAGCAAATTTCAAATAAATAAAGGAACAACGTGCATTAGATGCGGGAACAAGAAACATCAGAAGGGGGAGAGCTGTAGAGCTGAAACAGCTATTTGTAAAGCTTGCAATACAAAAGGGCATTTCGAGAAAGTATGTGTAAAATCTGGGAGAGCAGAGTTTGTCCATCAGATTTCCAAAGGTAGAGAAAACAAGAACATATACGAGGTGACGGCTGAAGTAAATAGAAAATCACTTGTTTTTCAATATGACACGGGATCTAGCATATCAATTATTCCGGAAAGTTTTTACAAGAAGATAGGAAAGCCTCGCTTAACAAAATCTAAAATTCTTATGGCGTATCCCGACAAGCCAATCGAGACTTTAGGAGAGGTGAAAGCATCTATAAAGATTGGGACACAAACAAAGGATTCCTGTTCATTAACAGTAGTACCCGGTGACAGTATTCCGATATTAGGACAAGATCTTATGAAAATTTTTAACATTGAACCCAAATTTTCGGTAAAAAGCATTAATGAAACACACGAACCATTAAAGGCAGAAATCATAAAGAACTATGCTGATGTATTCGACCAATCTAAATTGGGAACAGTCCAAAGCTTTGAAGTTAACATCAAGCTGACAGAAGATGCCAAACCCGTTATTTGCAAAGCAAGACCAGTACCCTATGCATTAAAATCGGCAGCAGACGCTGAAATTGATCGCATGGTCAGCAACGGTACATTAGAACCAGTAGACGTCAACGAACAAATTATTGAATGGGCTTCTCCTGTAGTGTACGCAGCAAAGAAAAACGGGCAAATAAGGCTATGTGGTGACTTTAAAAGTACCATAAACAAGTATATGATAAAAGATCAATATCCATATCCAACGTTAGATGATATTTTGTCCAAGTTGAACGGCTGTAAAATCTTCAGCGTAATTGACTTAAAAGATGCATTCTTGCAAGTTAAAGTTAGTGAACAGTCTCGAAAATTCTTAGTAATAGCCACTCACCGAGGTTATTATCGCTTTTGCCGGATGCCATTTGAGATTTCTGCTGCGCCTATCATTTTCCAAAGACTGATGGATCAGTTTTTGACTGGAGTTGAAGGTGTGGCATGGTTTCAAGACGACATTGCGGTAGGTGGTAAAGATCTTAAAGAACATTCAGATCGCTTAAGAAAAGTTTTCGAGATATTCAGAAAAGTTGGCTTGAAAACACAGATGAATAAGCTGCAACTTTTTAAGAACGAAATCAAATTTTTAGGACATGTCATAAGCGAGCATGGCACAGAACCCGATTATGAGCGTATTAAAGCTCTAAAAGAACAACCTTCTCCAACGAACATATCTGAATTGAGATCATTTCTTGGATCAGTAAATTTTTACTGTCGTTTTGTGAAGAATTTGCAATCACTATGTTCACCATTACATGAACTTCTAACAAAGAACACTCCGTGGAAATGGACTAAACACCATCAGAACATTTTTGAACAAATACGAGAACACATATCCTCACCTGCTGTACTGGTACATTTTGATCCCAAGTTGCCTATAGTATTAGCTTGTGATTCTTCAATTAGAGGACTTGGTGCGGTAATTCAACACCGTATTAATGGAGAACTGAAGTTGATAGCTGCTGCTTCAAGAACATTAACAAAAGCTGAACGCAACTATTCAAGTATAGATAGAGAGGCTCTTGCAATCATGTTTGGTTTGCAGAAGTTTTATAAATACTTGATCGGCATACATTTCACAATACAAAGTGATCACAAACCTCTGGAACGCATTTTAAACCAGAACAGTGAAATTCCAAAGTTAGCTGCTTCAAGACTTACAAGATGGGCAGTTACCTTGAGTGCTTTTGACTACGAGATAGAACACCAACCTGGAAAACAAATGGTTGTACCTGACGCTCTTTCACGCTTACCTTTACCACAGAACGAAGTGAGCGAGTTTGAAGATACGTCATTTGTATACCGTATCATAAATCACACTCTCAATGAGTTGATTTTGACAAGGCAAACTCTGAGAAGACTCACTGAAAAAGACCCAATTTTGTCGAAAGTAATTCTATACTTAGATAAAGGTTGGCCAATGAAGAAAGATCTTCAAGAACAGTTTTTCCCATACTTTGAGAAAAGAGAAGAACTCTCTTACGAACAAGGAATTTTAATGTGGAACAATCGACTGGTCATTCCAGAAAAGCTAAAACAGGCAGTCATGGAAAAGTTACACGAATCTCATACTGGAATAGTAGCTATGAAATCAGTAGCAAGAGTTTCAGTATGGTGGCCTTCGATTGACTTAGAGATAGAAAGAACAGTAAAGTCTTGCCTAGACTGTAACGAACATCAACCTAATATCCCAGACTCTCCATTGCTTTTATGGAACAACACGGGAAAACCTTGGGACAGAATTCACCTAGATTTCGCCCAGTTGCATGGTGAAAATTGGCTCTTCATCATTGACTCTCATTCCCGTTGGTTAGAAATTTTCAATCTAAAGAACACAACATCTAATGAAGTGATAAGATGCTTAAGAGAGTTATTTTGCTCTTATGGAATATGTAGGATCATTGTATCTGACAATGGAACACCATACACATCATCTGAGTTTCGTGACTTTTGTGCAAGTCAAGGTGTGAAGCATATCAAAACAACACCATATCATTCGAGAAGTAATGGCTTAGCTGAAAGGGTCATTCGTACATTCAAGACTCGTTTCAAGAAAGCATGCAATCGGTTCAACGATAGACGACACCAGTTACAAGTTTTTCTATTCAACTATCGCACTACAGTACATCGAGCAACAGGTTCCACTCCTGCAAAATTGTTTTTAAAAAGAGAACTTTGTACTCTATTTGATCGCCTAAAACCAGACCACATTAATGATACTGAAAGCTTGAAGTCTAAAATGTATCACGACAGAACATCACGAGCCAGAGAATTTAACGAAGGGGACAAAGTTTGGATGAAAAGAAAAATAGATCAATCGTGGAAACCAACAAAAATTATTGAAAGAACTGGCCCTTTATCGTACAGAACTGAAGGAAACATTAGAGCTCATGCAGATCACTTGAGAAGAAGATTCCCTGAAGAAACTCGAGAACAACCAGGCGAGCCAGCTGATGGAAGCAACGAGTTTACGCCGAGACGATCTGGCCGCATCACCAGAAAGCCAGATCGGTATGGACTGTCTTTTCAAAGGGGGGAATTAATGTAAGGTACTAGTAAACTAATTTATTCATTTTAATTGTACTAGTAACTGAAAACTTTCTTAAAAGAGACTGGCATCACGAAGCACGTGCATAATAGAAAAAACTAACAAATGTAAATAGAACAGGCTAGAACTCAAAACATGGAGTTTGTAAATATATATTGTAAATATACATAACCTAAATAAAACTAATATTTTAAAGTATAACGTGTGGTCAAATATGCTACACTAATTATGAAGCGGTTTGGATTTTATCAGATAGTAGAAGTTCAATACAGCACTTGAAAGACTGGATCAATGTGGGTGACCGAGCTAGCATCTCTATTCTGAAATTTCTTAAACATATTACCTTGGATCACGAAGTGCACCTCCAATGGGTACCCTCACACGTAGGAGTCTATGGAAACGAGGTTGCTGACGACTTGGCAAAGCAGGGCTCGACCGAGCCTATGTGTTCTGTTGCCTCATTAACTTTTGACGAGATTCACTCCATCAGAAAAAACAATGACTTAAAAACTTGGAAGGTCCCTCCACCCCATGATTGGTATTGGCGGAGATGTCCTGGGGGCTCCATTGGCCTTACCTGCGATAGAGCCGACCAGACGGCACTGTCGAGATTTGCCAGCGGCCACCTGAGGAGTTGCTCATTTAGTCATGGTAACAAGGTTTTCCCTGTTTGTACAAAGTGCGGAGTGAAGAGTGCGTCCCCAGAGCACATTCTCGCTTGTCTTCGCATACCTAAGGAGACTTTTGCGACGGAACCTTTGCTTGCCCTGGATTTTTTAAGAGTGTATGGACTCATGGATCATGTCTAGCTGCCGCTAGACAGTGTGGGGATTAGAAACAACAATTTTGCTTCTGTTATCAGTTCAAGAAGGAATTTCATTAAAATATCACTTTTTTTCTCAGAATATGAAAAAAAATGTTATGATATAGGAAACGATTCAATACACAGAGTCCCAATCTTCTTTTTGTAAAAAAGTAAAAATTTCCAGGTAAATTTCTTTCTATTGAATCTATAAACGTTTTAAACGAACATAAAAACCATGTTTTCCAAGAATGCTACAAAACATAACATGTTATGCTTTATTTGTTACTGTTTTAGCTCGTTCGTGCTTGGGGTCTCTGGAGACCCCAGAGGGGGAATATGTGTCTATTTCTTCCACGACACTCAAAAATTGAATAATTATCCCAAAATGTTTACCCATTGTAGAAATTAGCGTATTTAAGGAATACTATACTCTGTTCCACCTCAAGTTGACACTGAAGAAAAGGCTACGGCGACCGAATTACAGCCAGGAAACCGGTTCCCAGCCAATCAGCCGGATTAGGCTGCCCGTCCAACGCCGTTCTACCCGGCTCTACCCTACGCACTATATTCATTCGCTTGGATTTAAAGACTTTTAACCCATGATTAAATTAAGTTATAGGATAAAAATCCCGATAAACTATATTGTATGATACCTTTTTACAAATTTGTCTGCATATTCTTTATTTTAAATTGCAATACAAGCTAGTACTATTTTTTCGGGCGGATTGGTACAACCTCTGCCTTTCCCAACACCTTTCCTTTTTATAGCATTGGAAATCGTCAAAACTAAAATACATAGAACTGTCAAAGTGCGTTTGGGGTACGCACAGACCCCATGCGGGGTAGGAAGGTTAAATATACATCTATAACATTTGGGAGTTTGTCAGCGCTTGTTTTGGGTTCACATTTTTAGATTTTTCTGATGGATCTGTACCGTTTTCCTGAGAATTCTTTTCATCAAGGAATCAAACCTGCATTGATGAGAACATCAACGTGTTTGACGTCAATACAATTAATTTCGATTACTTCTTTTTCTCTGACGACATTATAGCTATATTGGATGAATGATGAAGGAAAGTTCAAGACTCATATTGGATGAAATTTTTCTTTCTTTGTAGGTTGTTACTTAATTTAAAAAAATAGTTTCCAATGTAAGCTTTGGAAGCACTCTTTATTAAACTGAAAAATTCCTTAAAGTTTTAGTAAATAAGAGAAATAATATAAGGTTAAATATTTATGGCTAGTTTTAGGCTGAAGGCTTCTCTACAAATTAGCTAAATTTCATTAGTTTCGGTACAATTACGAAACTTTGAAGGATGGAAAGGGGATATTTTCTACGTTTTAAATTGTTTTAAATTTAATGTATGAAAAAAGATAATTTTTCATGAAATATTAGTGTTGATTATTATTTGCCTATGTCTGGTGTTGTTTATCTATTTTTTGTCGTTTATAAAGTTTACTCCATGAAAAATATTCCAGGCACCCTTGAAAATGTAAGTATTGAAGTTTTCAAGAGGAGCTTAATGGTTTATCAATATCTTCTTAGAGCATGTTGACCCATTTCAAAGAATTTTCAATAATCGATAGATTGATTTAGTACATAAAGCTGATAAGTTGCAAAACCCTTCACAAAAAGCTAAACATACTTTTAACATACAAAGAAAGTAACTACTTTTAGAAAAGAGATAAATAAGATGGTTATGCAAATCCAAAGTAGCTTACAAAATTCTTGTGATAAAGTTTTATTTTATCTTTTGATGTGAAACAATAGGATCAATTAAATTTTATTAAAATGATTATTAATTTCGGTTCTATTTATTTATCCTACATTCTTAAATTTATTCAACCTTCCCACCCCTACCTGTAATGGCAAATTTTGGAATCAAATTAAGCATGTTTATTGATAAGCTAAGCCTCTTAAATTATCTTACATTCTTAAATTTGTTCAACCTTCCCACACTCTACCTGTAATGGCAAATTTTGGAATCAAATTAAACATGTTTATTGAAAAGCTAAGCCTCTTAAATAATAAAGTATTGATCCCAATTCCATTGCATTTGAAATATTCAAGCATTATTGAGAATTGTAGGAAATTACTTCAAAATAGAAAATAAGCCAGCAACAAAACAAATCCTTTATTCTTCAGTTTCATGTCATTATTAAAGTTGTTTTGAAGGGAGTAAAATATCCTTGTAGAACGGAACAAAACGTAAAAGATGATTTTAAAGAAGTTTGGCATACATCACAGAGAGATGGTGCTTATATTTTTATCAGATTACACAAAATAAGGTAGAAGGAAAAAGGGACTACACGAATAACAAAAAAGGAAAATAAAGAATCTAAAGAGAGTTCAAAATAAAAACAACAATAAAACAATGAAAGCAGCAGTCACGAATAAATCCATTCAAATGGAAAAACAACAAAAATCGGTCCCAAATAGAAATTGGAAAATGAGATTCGAAACTTTGATCGGTATAGAGTCTGAATAAAAATATACATTTTCCCTAGAGCCTGATCTACATTGTTTTCAATGGCTGTTGTAGCTTAATGACTGCATGTACTCTGGATTTTGATAGAACTCCAAAGTCATTACAAGTCCGTATAGGAAACGATAGGATTTTTATGTATATTAGCTCCAAACGTTTGTACCGGGACTTTTTAAAGCTTGACTTTAGAAGAATAAACACAATAAATAAAACGAAGATAGAATAGAACAAGCTTTATTTGCATTTGTTTGCTTTAACAATAAGTCCTTTCACTAGTTTTAGTACCTAATTAAAATAACACTGATCGATATATTGAGGTCTAAAAAAACTTTAAAACGAAACTGTTTTGTCATTAAAGAAATTTATATCGGTATCAGAAGTTTATGGATTAGTGTTTTTAAGACATACAGTCTAAATAATTAGTTAATATTTGAAATACGTTAATATTTGAAATACGTTAATACTTTGAAATACCTATTAATGCCCAACTTTCATTTTTCTTAAATATTTAGTAAAAACCTAGCAAATAGCCCAAAAACAACTGGAAAAAGTGAAAAAATTCCAGGTTAAAATTTAATTTCTACACCAAAATTAAAAAACGTTCCTCAAAAGGGACGTCAGGCACGAATGCTCCCATGTTTTTTCCCTATAGTAAACGCATGGTAGAAAACTGTTTTAAAACCTCAAAAACATCTTCTACCTTTTTAAGTGCAGCAAAAGTAATCGGAACCATATTTTAACATGAATATGAACAAACAATATTAATTATTTATCCAATTAACTGTAAAATTAGCCTGAACGTGATTTGAGCATCTTTTATGCTCTAAAACACGTTTTTTCCTCCCAAATCTATGTTAATTGCAAGTTAATTAAAATTTTTAATTGAAAAAGGCATTCTTTGTTTATATGTTACCTATTATTAAGTAATAATTACTTTTACACACCTCAAATCCATCAGAATATATGTCAATTTGTGAAGTTTAGGTCTTTCAAAGCCCATACTTTTTTCATTTTATTAAATTTTATTGTGCGGAACACAAATTTCTCCCCAAAAATCAAGCATTAGTGGGCTGTGCAATAGCAAGCCAGATGATATAGACCGATCTGCAGCATAAAACACAATGATTAGCGACAACTAATTAGAAAAAAAACGAAAATTTATCACAAAAGCGACTTTTTTGGCAATTTAAATGATAAAAAGTCATTATAACTAATAATTATTAAGCCTTTAATTAAAATATAACCGGAATATATTTGTATAAAAGTCATAGTATTCATATTTGAAAATGTCCAATGCCGATATATATATATATATATATATATATATATATATATATATATATATATATATATATATATATGTTACTTTTATGTTATGTTACTTTTTATACATCAAATCAGTAGGGGTAGCTTTTTCTTTTAAAATTTTTAAAAAAGTACTTTTCAGAAAAACTCTATCTTCCAACTTTAAAAAAAGTGAAAAAATTAAATTATGCTTTCTTCTTGTGTTTTTTATGTTCTATGAAGATCAGAGATGCTTCAGTGCAAATTTTGATTCAAAGGAACCATTTTTGTAGAAATAGGAGGATTTTTAAAAAACGTCCCTAAAAAGGGACGTCAGGCAGTAATGGGTTGAGAAATGTTTGCATCATAACCTTTGAAGAAAAGAATCTACAAAACAAATAAATTGTTTATATTTGCTTCGAAATAAATGTTTTTTTGTTATTAGGTGTTTGTTACTTAAACAAATTATTAATTCATCAAAAGGTATGGGTAAGAAAGGTTAGAATATGTGATAAATTGATTCTATTCCATGTTTTTGTTATAGTATAAATATCTAGATGAATTGTGGTGTGTTCAGATGTATTTTGGTAAATTCTTAATTAAGTTATGCATTATGCAGAGTTAAATAATATTAAATATTTTTCCATTAAAGAAATCGATGCAAAACTTTATGATAATTCATACCGTTAGGTGTGAAGATTCAAAAATAAATTTATTTATAAAACCAGTTATAATAATTTGGCACATACCCAACAAAAATTTTGCAAAAAAAATGAATTTTAAGAATTTGTATTAACCCATTAAGGACGACTTTAAAATAATGAAAATAAATAACTTTTTCTTTCATATTTTGTTCATTTGGACCGAATATAGTAAGAAATGCCCATTTTCAGATTTTTAAAAAAATAATTTTTATGATTTTTTAACTGGCAACTTTTCTTGCCAACCGTCCTTAGTGGGGTCTAAACTCTGACAAATGAAAAGTCGAAAAAACTAATTAGAATGTTTACGATTTTGATAATAAATGTTTTCATACATAATTTAAAGAAATAATCCATAAATAAAAGTGAATGGGTACTAAATTGTTAATAGGGGGTCCAAGAAAGGGTATTTCACCCCTCCTGAATAGGGCCAGTTCAGTTCAAATATTGATATTCACCTATTTTCAGGCTTTAAGAATAGCCGAACTAGTACTTTTTTTAAGTCGGAATGGTTGGAACCCTTTGATTTTTGTACTTTAGCTAGCTTCCAGGTTAAAAAAGGTTTATTTATATCTCCCAGTCTGGAACATAGGGACTTTTTTACCTGCCAGTCTTATATTTTCTCAACTTTCGTTTTTTTATACCTTTGGTTAATTTTTTTGCCTTCTGAAGCTTTTTCTCTTATTGGAATTCTACGTTCTTTTTAGTCATTCTCTATCAAAAAATCATCATAATTACAGTATTCATCTTTATGGCTCCAGATTTCGCATATTCCCCCCAGAAAATGTTAAATATTACTCATTAACTCGATAAAAACTAGGTATTAGCCCATTCAAAATGGGTTAAATTACTCCAGTGATATTTTATTTTATTTTTTGAATACTGTAAATTTCCAGAAACCCCTTTCAAGGAAAATAAATGTATCCAGAAATGATTTATTATGTGATTGAACCAATAAATCTGTTAGGAATCGGTAAAAATCTAAAATCTATTAAAAAAACACTAAAATTATGATCCAATGGAAACATTTCATCATGCTAAAGTATCAATAAGATCTACATATATGATAAGAACAAAAAAAAGCATTAAAAATAATTAATTTACAAAAGCTTCTTATGAGTAACTCGTAAAAGTTTTGGCCACACATCAGACGATTGGCACTAAAAGTTGCCAGTGGAAGAAAACCCTTGCTATTGGCAATTTAAATACCCCCATTCCAACTGTAATTGGTAATAATATTTAGAATGGGATCTTGTGAATATGCTTCAATAGAAACAAGTCATAAAAATAACCAAAACATTAGATTATTTTGGCGTTTTCCAAATGATCTCCCAGCTATCTCCAAAATGTAGTGAAACGCTCTCATTCTAACAGCGATTTTACCCCCAAAACGGCATAGCAGGTATAAATTTCTATTTTTATCTGAATAAATACATTCTTTAGAAGCTGTTGTCATGCATTTAAACTTTTAATGTCCTCTATTAGAGTCAGTAAAAAATGAAATGTCCCTTGGCAAATTTTGTTGCCAACCGTCCTTAATGGGTTAATTTGTGATGAAAAAATATTGTTCCGCCATCTTTTTGTAAGGTTTTAACAAGGAAAATTATAATTGGTACTCACACGCTAATATCTAAAATATTACATACTATAACAGTTAAGTTCAGAATACAAATATATTAAAACCTTTCTCTTATAAAATTAAATATTGGTTAAATTAAGGAATTTTCGAGATTTAAATACAATTCTCATATATTTTAAAGTTTGTATTTATTCAAAGAAAATGGTTGTTTGCTTATTAAAAATAGTTTTGAAATTTCTAAACCTTTAAATGGAGAAGCGGGAAAGCTTTCTTGAAGGATGTTTCATATTTCAAATGAAAAATGTTCTTATTTCTACCAACATTAATTTATTGGATTGAATAAATTTCAGGAATGCGTTTTACCATTACAACTTTGCAACGTATATAAACTAAAATAATAACCCATGGCATTAAAAAAAGTAATCAAGGATCACATTGTACAATATAATTAATCTCAAATTTAGAAATAAAAATTTAACATCCTGTATCAAGAAAACAATTAATTATAAGAAAGACGCTACGTGACAGGCGCATGAAGATACATGGCGGTTTTTGAAAACAACTTTATTGATAGGTTTAAAGTTACAAGATTAATACTTTTCCCTGGTTACTTTTCGCTGGCTCAAGTCCACTCTTGTATGATTGATCGACTTTGGTTTTGATTGTGAGTGTTATTTACGAAATTATAATTCGTATAAAATAACGTAAATCAAATGAATTGCAAACCAAATGAAAATCAGACAATCGATCATGATATTGTTTTATTCTAGACACTGTTAATAATATTTATACAATTTTATATTACATAGGTGTTTGTTATTCTAATAGTAAATAATTTTGCATTGAATCAGAAATTGAGCTACAAGAGTATTGCATAAAAATATCTCAGAAATATTCATCAAAGTACAAATAATTTATATGAATTTGTCAAGGAAGTTTGTTTGGAATATTGCAAGGTATCAAATAATTTTTATAGAAGAATCATGATTTTTTTCAAAAATATTGATTAATTATATTTATTTTGCTTTTCTACTTTGAGATGCATACCTACAACTCCAAATGCATACTGACCTGACGCCGCTAGTTACATGAATAAACGAAATTGTAAGCCGATATCTTAAAATTCCAAACCTTACTTCAATATGAATCAATTGATCCATTCAGAATAACTGTGTAGCAACTCTTTGAGCAGGGAATTTTAGAGCTTTTTTAAATCCTTTTATAGTTTCCTAAGTCATAAATAAGCTCAATAATTGGTATGTTAGAGAACCTCCTTAAACAACGCTAACAATGAGCGAAAATGTTAATGTATAGCTGTAAGTTTAGTTTAGTAATTTCTATCTTCTCCTAAAAATTTAGTCATTCTTTATACTAGAAAATTTTGCATAAAAAGAAATGAACAGCTAAGAAGTAAAGCCATTACAACACAGCAAAATGCTTAGCGTCGTCAGAAAATGGTATTCATCTTTCCCAATACCAAATGCTTCCTCTCGCTCTTTCGTTGTTATCAAGACAAACAACCTCAGGATTGGGAGCGGAAATTTGATAAAGGGAGGCGTTCAAACAGTGATAATTGATTTTTGTCGCTTACCTCATTTTGTTTCTAAGTGTATCTTCTTCTGGGGATGTTGCTTATACAATACATTTTCATTTTGTGATCGGTTAAGTGATAGTATCAATTTACCTTTGGAAATTTGAATATTTTACTTTGAGACCTAGTCTTACATTTATGAATAGTGAATTATTTTGTACGTACTATATACGTAGAGGAGTGGGGGATTTTTTGTTTAAAACAATTCTTACAGCAATTGAAAACATAGTACTTAAAGTATTTTCTAAGCGATTTAAGAGACCAATCGTTGTAAAACCACAAATATGTTCGAGCATGGGATCTAATAATATACCCTTTTCTGCATTAAATATATTTTAACTTAAATTAATTCTAAAAACAACTGCCAATGTCATATTCTTGAATGTGTTCAAAGCTACAAATATCTTGGACTTAGCGTAGACTCTAACTTGAAATGGAAAACTCATACATCTGAATTGGGGAAAAAATTACGCTTTATTTTATTTAATTTTTACCACCTAAAAATAAGATTGATTTGTCGTTTCTAAAAACTTTATATTTTTCTTGGTTCTATTCTTTAATAAATTATGGTGTTACTGTTTGGGGTGGAGAATATAAATCCAATCTCCAACCTTTAATTTCTATTCAAAATAAAATATTCAAAATTTTAAATCAGCAGTCATATCCTGATAATTTTAGATTACTCAAATTATTGCCTCTTCGTCACAACGCTTTTTTCCGTATTATACTTTATCTTTATCGTAATAAATCTCTATTTAACACCATAGCAAGACCATATAATACTAGAGCTGTAGCAACATATCAAATTCCCAAATTTTCTAAATAAATTTTTTGTAAGCATTTCTTTTACCTCGCACCAAAATTATACAATAGTTTACCTTTAAATCTAACCTCCATTAATAAATATTCAGAGTTCAAAAGAAATTTATTTGAGTTAATAATTAATATCGACGACCTGGATTTATATTTTTCACTTCAATGAAGCATATTTTTGTTAATGGTTTACCAGCTTGCTGCCATCTTTATTTAGCTATTTTTTTTTACAGTTTTATGTTTGTGTTGTAATTTGTAATACGTCATTTGTCCATATAATTTCTTTTTCGCCTGTACGGGAAGTTTCTTCCCCTTGGCGAATCACATTGTCTTACTTTTCTGTGTTTGTATAATGAATGTCTAATAAAGTTATTATAAAGTTATTATAAATTAAATGATGTTTTGAAATTTCTCATTGTATCAATAATGGTTTCCTCCAATAGAATTAACTCACTTATGTTGTTTTTCTGGTGTTCAAATTCTTACTAAATGAACCAAGATTACTGTCACAAATCTTAATATCAATCTGTGAAACCTGGAACCCTTTAGAACCCTTTTCTAACAAAGTACAATTATCTATATTTTCTAAAATTTATCATTTATTCCCAAACTGCAGTTCTAAAGCTTCCTAGCTTTGTTGAAATTATATGAAGTTAAAATCATTTTAAGTTAACTAAAGTAATTTTATCAAATACTTAAAATGATGTTTTAATATTTAAAATAGCATCATTAAAAAATAAAACATACGTATACCCAGTTTTGTTGGTTTGTAATAAAAATAACTAAAAATATCCCATAGCTTACTCCATGAGCAATGCTCTAATTTCATTAGTAACGATTGAAGCAGGGGGATTCATTTCAGTTTTTGGTTGGGGGGGGGCAAGGATTATTTTAAATGGGTCTGAATCAATCTGTAACTAGACTTTTTTTGGGGGTGCCTCAACTTCGTTTTTAAGGTATCCCTTAACGAGCATATTTAAAGGTTAAGTGTTAGAACACTGAAAAGTAGTATTTGAATGATATTACATATAATGTCAAAATTTGACAACGTGAACTCCAAGGAAAATGGGGATTCACCCCCAGGAAAATTTGCCTTTTAAAGTAGTGTTTTAGCTCACTTTGAGACCCTTTGGGCTGCATCCAAAGAGAACAGTTTCTTATAAACCACATATTTTCTAGGGAAAAGAGTTTTAAATAAACGTCACAGTTTCAAGGGGGCCTTCCCCAGAATTTTTTTTAAAAAATTCCCCTTTAAAGTAGTGTTTTATCTCTTTTTCAAACTAGGAAAAGCTTCTTGTAAGCGGCAGAAATTTTCAAGGGGAAAAACACTGTTTAACAGAGGTCAAAATTATAGAGGGGGCTGGGGGTATGCGCTAGAAATTTTTTATAAAAATATCCTTTTTAAACTTGTGCTTTATCTCTTTCAAACTCTTTGGGGAGCTCGTAAAGGGAAAAGCCTCTTGTAAATGGCGGAATTCTAAGGAAGAAAAATCTGTATAACCACCGACGTAAAAATTTTATAGGGGGGCTGGGGATCCTCCCCCAGAAAACTTTTTGAAATGTAACCCTCAAAAGTAGTGTTTAACTCCTTTTGAGACTTTTTGAGTTGCACCCAAAGCTCCTTGTGCAAGTTACAGAATTTTCAAGGGATTTGCAACTATTTTTCACATAACAGTGGAAACCTTGGGGGGCGGTTGCCCCCCTGCCCCCCCCTAAATGACGCCCCTGGATTGATGTAATATCTGTGTTATTACTTTGAACTTGAATATCAGGAGGCCCTGTTTCTCCTCATAATTTTAAGAGTTCCAATGCTAATCAAGTTAAATATGTAATAATTGTTGGTATTTCAATGTTATTATATATATTCTTCCAGATGACCTACATCATCCTTTCAAAGTTTTACCTTTAATAACACATAACCCCTCTTCAAATCCAATTAAAGAAGAGAAAGTAAGATAGGTTTTTCTTATGTTGCTTAAAATAAAACCATGGCACCCCAATAAATTCAAATTCTTCCTCCAAACAAGCATCTTTCTTCTAAATCACCCCAAAGCTAAATTCATTTCACTGTGTACATCCTCAATGAGCTAAGCTCTTCTTCTTTATCCGATAACACAACACCTCCAGCAGGAAGTAAAAAAACCGTATTGCCTTTTATCAAAATGAATTTATAGCAATTTATCGGCCGCTGAAATGCCGTTTTCAATCTATGTTTATTCTCCCTCAAGATGTAACCATATGTTTATCGGGAAACAACGCCTCTGCCCTCGCGATCCAATATATCCAACCATTCTCTTCAAAAGTTCCGATAAGAGGCATTTTGCCCGCCTCTCTACATTCTTTTTTTTGTAACCCCATTATTCTGGCTCATCCGACGCGGGGCAGATGCACGCGCCTTTCTTCAATTATTTCGCGAGGGAAATCGTTTTGCAGAAGAAGAAGAAGAAGAAGAAGAAAGAAGAAACAAAGGCACCTGTTAATTGGATTTCGAGGCTGCTGCTGCTGCAATCACAGCTTCTGGAGGATCGATCTCTTGGAAGGAGGGAATCTTCCCCCTCGGGTGGATGGAGAGGAATGTGAAAAACGGTGTCCCCGCTAAACGCTAGTTTTAACGTTCTGAGGGGATTTGTGGGGGTCGGGTATAAATTGAAAACAGTTACTGTAATCATGGCAGTACCGCACGGTCCATGCCTTAATTCATCTTCCCAGGTTAAAATTCATATTAGTATTTGTTGTTGCAACTTAACTTGAGCCTGTAGAAATATGCTCAGAGCAACCAAAGAAAGTAGTTAACCGCGAGGTGTCTGAATTTTGAGTGAAATTTAGATCTTCAATTTGGAATAATGATTATTTTTTTAAATCCACGTATATTAAAGCATCTTTTCATCCCTATATGCATAAAATGTTCAGTTTTAATATTTTTTAAAGTGGCGTAACGCGTAGTAGTAAAACTCGCTCTCGAACTCGCCAGCCAATAAGAGCTTCTAGCAACCAAGCAGGCTTTCTGTTTACTCAGATTTGCTTCCGTGTGGCCATGACATCAGGTTCAACTTAAGTTGCATTCTAGTATAGATACCATAAAAAATGCTAGCACAACTTTTGCTAGTACTACTACCAAAGCCACTATACTCGATTGCAATTTAAGTTGAGCCTGACGTCATGGCCACGCGGAGGAAAATCTGAGTAAACAGAAAGCATGCTGGGCTTTGTGAGCTCATATTGGCTGGTGAGTTTTATTCGAACAAATGTACTACTACGCGCTGCACCAATTGGTATGAAAAGACGCTTAATATAGGTGGATTTAAAAAAAACTAATCATATTTTAAAATTGAATCTCTTAATTTCACTCAAAATTCCAAAACTGTACGGGGAACTACTTTCTTCGGTTGTTCTCAAAATATTTCTACAGGCTCAAGTTAAGTTTCAACAACCCAAGGTGTGTATTGATGCGTAAGCTAGTATACTAGAATAGCATGCTATCTAGCACAAAAAAGCATACACTAGCACAGCGGTTCTCAAGCATTTCCAGGGGCTCCGCGATGAAATTTGAAATAAATACGTTGATAATTTCTAATTTGCATTGCTCTGAAATGTTATATAAATAACTTACTGCTAGGTGTTTCTTGTAAAGAACTTACTTTTGCTCCTTCCTACCCAATTTTTTAGAACTCTAAACTCCCCCTTAAATTTAAGTGGATTTGGTGGGGAGCCTCTAATGAAGTGAGCTCTGTTGATTATATTTTTTTTCTGGTTTTTGTCTTTTTCAGGGCTTTTTTTGGTTTACCAAAACAAGTTAAAACCCTGTTTTAGGGTCAAATTTCCAAAACTTTTCTGGGGGAGGAACCCCCGGGATGGGACGATACGGCCCTGGCCGTTTGGGAGCCGGCCCGTTTCGGTACCAATTTTTTTTTCTTCCAATTTTTAGAAGAATTATGAAAGTGGGCGAACTTAGTCACCAGTACAATAGTCAAACAATTCAAATGGGCTATGAATACCGACTGAAGCGATTATAACTCCGGAGTATACTTTGAGTCGTATGACCTTCGGATCGGTATCGCCCGTGGCTCGCATATGCTATATTGGTGACCCGGTATACGAACACGCTCCTTCTAACACCTTCAGCATCTTCACTACCATCCCCCTTCGGTGTGGTTGAGCTTCTATAAGCTGTGCCATGGCTCTCGGATCACGACATGTGGAAGAGGCTAACGCTGGCCACAACTCACTCAACAATTCACCGAGAGCCAGGTTGACGGACGAATCCAGCCATGCTGCCTTCTGGAGGGGGAGTACTGTGGCGAACTTAGTCACCTGTACAATAGTCAAACAATTCAAATGGGCTATGAATACCGACTAAAGCGATTATAACTCCGGAGTATACTTTTGAGTCGTATGACCTTCGGATCGGTATCGCTCGTGGCTCGCATATGCCACACAAGTTCTATTTACTTTCATTTTATTTCTGACCGCTGAAACGGCCGTGCCCAAATGGTCCTGTACCGAATAGTAGCACACTGAGGAACTCCACTCCCCCACCTCACAAATTTTTTACTCAACACCTTTTTTTATTAATTTCAGCAAAATCCCACTTAAAAATGTATGTCCAAAATTCGGAGTAGATGTACCAAAACCAAGTGAAAACCTGTTATTAGTATAGTCAAATTTCCAACCCACCCTTTATAGCATTTGGAACTTAATTACTCAAAAGGTTTCTTTTCAGTTCAACGTTTCAAGTTCTTTAAGATGCAAATTCTGCCAAAAAAGTGTATAAAAAGAAGCTACATTGATCCTATGGCATGGGAGGGGATAAGGAATGATTTTGGGCTCCATTGTAAATAAATTTGGATATGTAACTCTGAAGTATGGTCTAGCAGCCCCCCACAAAACAGCTCTCGATTTCAAAAGATGAAGTAACTTTTAAGAAAACAAAACTTACAGATGTACAGATTTCTGTATGAATCCTTTGTTCATGTATCTCGGGCATAATGATATTAAAAAGTGATAGCTTTAGGGTGAAAAATTGGAACATACAAGGGGACGTGGGGTCTCGGAGACTCCGCAACTTTCTATATTTTTTAAAAATAGTCTTATTAAGATACGATTCTGATATTTCAGTACATTGTTATCTGAACCTTTATATCTTGATAGAAAAATGTTTTCTTTAACTTTATGATGAAATAAACATTTTTCCCGACAATTTTCCAATTATCGGTGTTATCAAATTATTATTGCGGAGTCTGGGAGACCCCACGTCCCCTGCTACGGCTTAATATTCAGAAATTTAAAACAAATATTTAAATTGCATCCAATGATAAAATATAATTGGTTAACAAAATATTCCATATATCCCGGGGAGTATATATAAGAGGGGCGAGAGGGCCCTGCCTTCCCCAGTAAATTCGGTCTGCGTATTACAAAACAAGTTAAAACCATGTTTTTTAGGGTCAAATTTCCGAAATTCTTCTGGGAGAGGACCCCCAAAACCCCCTATTGTGCTTGAAACTTTATTATTGTCAATTTTTATAATAATTTTTTTAAAATAAAAATCCTACCTAAAAATGAATATCCATAATTTGGACAATGATGTACCTAAAACGAGTTAAAAAACTGTTTTTAAGGATCACATTTCACAAAATCTTCAGTGGAGGAAGGACCCCCAGACCCTTCTATTGTACTTGGATCTTAATTCGTCACAATTTTTCTTACAAATAAATTATCTTAGATGCAAATTATACCTAAAAATGTTTTTAAAAGCTACGTTTAACTGTTAAATCTCTTGAAAAGGGATCCGCGATATAAAAAGTTTGGGAACCCCTGCACTAGCATAAAAACTAGCATACACAGCAAGAACTAGCATATTTTCTTTGGTTGTGCCAGCATGAATTTTAACATGGGTTACATCTCAATTTCACAGTTACCAATTCACATAGTTATAGTCAGGGCTCAATTTCTAAAAAAAGAGGTACCGGAACGGTAAAATTATTGGCCTCAAAACTGAAAAAGCGAATACTTTTTAATACAAATACTTAAGCATTAATTTTCAAATTTAAATTTATAAAATAAATTCAAATGTGTTTACTACTATATTAGAAAGAGTGTTCTAACTTAATTATTATATAAGACGATGAACTCTTTATAGAATTTTTTTGTAAAACAGCTTTTTTTACAGTGGGTTATACGTTTTTCCAACAGGGTACCTCTTGTAGGAGGCGGGACGGGTTATCATCAACGAGCCATTAGTGTTGTATATTTTGCCAATTTAAGGATACATGCGTATTAATATAATGCGTAGTTAAAGTCATTAAATGGTAGAATTTAAGATGTCGCAAATTTTCTTTGCAAATTTTACCAGCAATCTGTCAAATCTGGTTCAAATAAAAAAGAATCAACACTAGGAGCGGATCGTGAGTAGTTCAAATGGGGGTTTTACAATTATGTTTTAAAAGAACAATAAATAACAACCTTACCCTATTGGAAAAAATTTTTCTAGTATTCCATAAACTAGTTTTTATACTGGATCCAGTATCATTTATACTAGTTCCAGTATCATCTATACTGGTTCCAGTATCATTTATACTGGATCCAGTATAATTCATACTAGTTTATGGAATACTAGAAAAATTTTTTCCAATAGGGTACAATTAAATTACAAAATTGTTATTTGCAAAAAAGATAAAAATGCATTAACATTTTTTTTAATTTTTGAAATATGCTTTTTTGTATTTTTTTGGAAGGATTCTCACTTTCATAAACTTAATAAATCGGAAAATAAATGTGATTAGTTGAGTTCTAAGTACAAAAAGGGGGGTATGGGTGTCCTCCCCCAGAAAATTTGGAAAATTTGACTATAAAAACGGGGTTTTAATTCATTTTAGGACGTTTTTTTCGTACACAGAAAGGTATCCACGGGCCTGATGAAAGGGTCTCGCGGGCCGTAGTTAGGAGGAGGGTGACGCGAAAAGACCGTTCAATGCAAAAACCGTTCAGACGAAAACCGTTCAAAAAACAAAAAAATTCATAGCTTTACACATGTAATTAATTTGCTTTTATTTTATTGAACGGTTTTTTCGTATATCCGTTAGGAGACCCCTGAAAAAGAATATTTTTTTTTCGAAAAAGAGGTTCCGGAACGGCGTTCCGGACCGTTCCTGCCCAAATCGAGCCCTGGTTATAGTATCTTTGCTATGAATTATTTTCAGAATATCATCACTTCAGGTGCAACCTGGCTTAACTGGATGAGTCTCAAGTATTCTCCCTAATGTCCACTGAACAGGTGGTAAACGTTCATCCTTTAACAGTACCATGTCCCCAACTTTGAAATTGTCCTTCTTTGAGAGCCACTTAGGACGCTGCTGAAGCCTGGAGAGGTATTCAGCCTTCCACCGAGTCCAGACACCGAGAGACATTCTCTGAACCATGTCCCATCTTTGACGTAATGATGAAGCACCGCTCGTAGAATCTCGCTCTGGAAGAGCCAGCAGAGAATCACCAGTCAAAAAATGCCCTGGTGTTAGAGCAGTCAGATCATTTGGATCACTTGACATAGGGCTTAGTGGTCGTGAGTTGAGGCAAGCCTCTATCTGAACCAAGACTGTTGTGAGCTCTTCATAGGATAGAGGTGTCTGTCCCACGACGCGACGAAGATGGTACTTCAGGGACTTCACTCCAGCCTCCCAAAGTCCTCCCATGTGAGGCGCTGCTGGTGGATTGAAGTGCCATATAATTCCCTCTTTAGCTATATGGTTAGCTATACGAGTTTCGTCATCTCTTGATAGGTTCCTTTCTTGCTTCAAGATTCTGTATGCTCCGATGAAGATAGTGCCACAATCACTGTAGATATCTGTACACTTCCCTCTTCGTCCAATGAAACGTCTCAAAGCAGCTATGAATGCCTCAGCTGTTAGGTCTCCAACCAGTTCTAGGTGAATAGCTCTGGTGACGAAGCACACGAAAACTGCAACGTAGCCCTTGTAGGTGGAACGTCCTCTTCCTTTCGATGCCTTCAGTGAGAAAGGGCCAGCGTAATCCACTCCGGTACGCAGAAAGGGCTTACTAGGAACGACTCTGTCACGTGGTAAATCACCCATGAACTGTTGCTGCTGTTGAGCACGATGCCGGGTGCAAATGACGCATCTACGGAGGTGGAACCTGATGGTATCTCTTGCAGATAAAATCCAGAATTGTCTGAGCAAGATGGACATCAACAGCTGAAGACCCGCATGAAGGTGAGTCAAATGAGCATTGACTATAATTGTCTCTGTTAACCAATGGGTTTTGGGTATTAGGATAGGGTGTTTCTGGTCATATGGCAAGTTGGAGTTGCGCAACCTACCTCCTACTCTAAGAATACCCTCCTGATCAAGGAAAGGATTGAGTGAAGCAATCTTGTTCTTGCAGCTCAGACCTTCTCCCCTTTTGAGCCTTTGGATTTCGTCATGGAAAACTTCATTTTGCACAAGACGAATGACATGCATGAAAGCTTCATCCAACTCCATTGCATTCAGGAAGCCAAGACGTCTATTGTTAGCGTTCCTCGCATTGAAAATGAATCGCTTGCAGTAGGCTAGCACTCTCTTCAGTTTTGTCAGGCTGGAGAATCTCTTGAGAAAATCCAAACTTGGTTCTCGTCTTTCTTGTGCCACATACGTCTGTACAGCACGTTGTTCTTTGAGGACCTCAGGCAGGTCTTGACTCGCTTGATCATCCGGCTGGAAGTCTTGTTGACTCGATAATGGACCCGCCCACCATAAGGGATGGTGTTGAAGCTCCTGCGGCAAGATTCCTCTAGAAGCACAATCCGCCGGATTGTCCTCACTGGCTACGTGATGCCAACTGCATTGCGGGAGAAGTTCCGTGATCTTTGTCACTCTGTTGGCCACGAAGGTCTTCCAACGGCTTGGGTCTCCCTTTAGCCAAGCCAGAACTATAGTTGAATCTGTGAAGCAGTGAATCACTTCCACTTGCAACTTGACAGACTGAAGAACCAATGCGACGGTTCTGGCCAGAAGAAGTGCGCCACACAACTCTAATCTGGGAATTGAGATAGTCTTCAGAGGAGCAACCTTCGTTTTGGCGATGATCAGCCTTGAAAGCATCAATTTATCCTCTTTGAACGACTTGAGATAGACCACAGCTGCATACGCTGACTCTGAAGCGTCCGAGTAGCCATGGATTTCGAAGCGTGTGGCATTCTTTGGGATCAAACATCTAGGAATGAGAACCTCTCTAAGAGATGTGAGAGAAGAAGCCATGGTAGTCCACTCCGACTGAATCCCCGGTGGCACAGGCTCGTCCCACTCTAAGCCGAGTCTCCACAAACGCTGCATCAGTATTTTGCACTTGATGGTTACTGGAGCCAACCATCCAAGAGGGTCGAACGTTCTCGAGATGTCAGACAGCAGCTTTCTTTTGCTCAGACCACCTGAACTCTCTGGAGCATTCACTGTTATAGAGAAACAATCAGTAGAGGGATTCCACTGCACGCCCAGCACCCGGACTGCACCAGCCGAGTCGATGTCCAGAGGCAGACCACTCCCACGGAGCTCCGGGGGAACTGCTTCCATGACTTCTTTGGAGTTGGAGACCCATTTGCGAATCTCCATGCCTCCATCTTTCAGGCAAAGTAGAATCTCCCTCTGCAGTTCCAATGCTTTAGCCACCGTGTCCTCACCGGACAGAAGATCATCAATGTAGAAGTCCCTCCGTAGGACTTTCGCCGCCTTCGGAAAGTTGTTTCCCTCATCAGTCGCAAGTTGCTGCAGGCATTTCGTGGCGAGGTACGGCGCGGACGCTGTGCCGTATGTGACTGTAAGCAGCCTCCAATCCTCCATCGGTTGATCAGGCGATTCTCTCCAAACCACCCGTTGAAGATCTACGTCACGTTCATCCACCAGAATTTGTCTGTACATCTTCGTTATGTCAGCTGTCATCGCAACTTGATGGAGCCTGAAGCGCATCAGGATTGGTGCTATAGGATCTTGAAGTACAGGACCAACAAGAAGTTTGTCGTTTAACGATATTCCAGTAGATGACTTTGCAGAGGCATCAAAGACAATCCTAAACTTGGTTTTGGAATCAACCACCTTTCCCACGGCATGATGAGGTAAGTAGAAAGTTGACGTCACTGATCCATCGTTGTCTGATGGAACCTTCTCCATGTGTCCCAATTCATCGTACTCTGACATGAATTCTTTATACGACTGGTGAAGCTTGGGATCTCGCTTGAACCTTCGCTCAGCATGGCTCAGTCTCTTTATTGCAACTTCTCTGGAAGACCCCAGCTCCAGCCCATCTGGCTTTAGAGGAAGTCTCACGATGTATCGTCCATCTTTGGCACGTCTTGTAGTGGCTTCAAAGATAGTCTCGCACAGGGTTTCGTCTGGACTCAGTGGCTTGGTGGACCCTGGGAGATCCTCTATCTCCCAGAATTGCTGCAAGGTAGCATTCAGATCACAATGTGCATGGTGGACCTGATACCTGGGACCTAAGTCTCCGGACACACTACCCATCAATACCCATCCGAAAATAGTATGCACCGCAGTGACAGATGAATTTTTTGGTTTAATTTTACTGCCTAGCACGATATCACCAAATACATCTGCGCCAAGAAGCAGATCAACCTTTCCTGAACGATTTGCATATGGATCAGCAAGTCTGATATCACGAAATTCGAGCAAACTTTCAGACTCAATTGAGTGCTGAGGTATATCGGAAGTAATTTTAGGTAAAATTAAAGCATTCACGGTTAGGCCTTGATCATTTCCAACAGACCTTAATTCTAACTGGACTTGTCCTTTACAAGAACCGATACCTACAGCGGACAAACCCGATACTCTGATATTAGCATGCTTTCTTTTTAATCGCAGTCTTTGAACGCAATCTTCACGAATAAAACTAGCCTCGGAACCAGAATCGATTAAAGCTCTTAATTCAGCCTGACCGTCGGGCAAAACAATTTTGACAACCGCAGTAGGTAGATAAACCCCTCTCGGAGGTCCAGAATTAGCACAATGTGTCGACACTAAATCTGAATCAATCACTTGAACCTTTGAAGTCTCAACTTTCGGTTTAGAAAATCTGCTCGATTCGTGAATCAGACTGTTATGTTTTTTAGAGCAATGTTTACAACCTCTACTCTTACACTGATTCGAAAAATGAGAACCTTTTAAACAATTGAAACATAACTTTAGTTTTGCAATTAACTCTTTTTTGTCTGCAACAGAACCTTTAAGAAAGGTATCACATTTATATATTTCATGACTCCCAGAACATACACCACATTTTATAGACTCTGTATCGGTATAAAATGACTGTGCCCTTAAACCCTTAGGTTTTTCACTGTTTTTAACATTTTTTGAACCAGATAATGAACTAGACACCGACTCCAGTGCACGTGCCCTAGCCTCTAGAAACCCTTTAAAATTCTCAAAAGTTGGCATAGTTTGCTTGTCCTGAGACAATTCCCATTCACATAATGATGCTGAATCTATCTTTTTACGTAAAGTATAGACCAAAAGAGTATCCCAATACTCTACAGGTTGTTCTAGAGTGCGTAGAGTGTCCATGCACTCTGAAGAAATGTCTAAAAAACTCAACACCGATAAGATGGCGGATGTTTGTTTTGCCTGCAAGAAAGATATTGAAAACAATGCAAATATACTGCGTTGCAATGGAAAATGTGCATATACTTTTCATGCTGCTTGTGTTGGGTTTGATTTGGATGCTTTTTCTAAATTATCTCAACCTAAAAAAATGAGATGGACCTGCGAAGCTTGTCTAGTGACTCTTAAATCCCGAACGAGAGTGAACAGTTCTAGGTCTGAACAAGTTGTATGTACCAACATGTTTTCCGTATTGTCTTCGAAAAGTGAGGTTGAGAATATTTTGTCTGACCATGTTGAAAAACAGCCAAAGCTAGAAATATCTGGGGATTTGAAAACATTTATTATTGATACTATCAGTGAATTGATGCAAAAGCAACAGGATGCTTTGGTCAAACACATGGATTGTGAATTGGGAACTTCCTTAAACTTGTGCCACACCCAACTGTCAGAAATAAAAGAGGGGATGTCAGATCTTGTTTCCTCTATTAAATCTTGCCAAGATGATATTCAGAAGTTATATCGGGAGAATGCTCTGATGACCAAGGAAATCAACGATTGCAAAACAAGAATAGCTGATTTGGAACAATACTCCAGGTGTAATATGATTGAAATATCGGGAGTACCTGAGCGAAATCCTGAGAATTTATTGGATGTCTTGTGTGAAATTGGTAGACACCTTGACATTGATGTGGATAAAAAATTTGTTGACATCATCCATAGAATTCCTTCTCGCAACCAAACACGTGAGCAACCATGCACTATTGTGGTGAAGTTTTTGAGGAAATCGGACAAGGAGCAGTTTTTGTTAAGAGCGAGGATAAAAAGAGGACTAAATGCAAACAAGCTTGGATTCGGAACGGATAGTCAGATCTATATAAATGATAATCTTTCCTTTCATTATCGTAGGCTGCATGCTACCGCTAGAGAATTGAGAAAAATAAATGTGTTAAAATATGTGTGGTTAAAAAATGGCAAACTACTAGTTAGACAAACTGATGGGTCAGAGGCAGTGATTATTAAATCGATGGAAGATTTGGATAGATTTAAGGTTTCCAATAAGGTATCTAATCCACCTGATCATAGCAATGTTTAATTTTTCAAAAAATCTCAGTTTAAAAATCTATTTTCAAAATTCTAGGAGTCTAAAAAACAAATTAAACGATTTATATCTATCTGCTTTGGCTCAAGATTATGATATCATATGTTTTAATGAAACTTGGCTAAATGAAAGTGTAAGTGATGCTGAAATTTTGGATAACAGATACAATATAGTAAGGAATGATAGATGTCCAAATCAGAGTGGTTTGTCGCGGGGAGGGGGTGTTTTGATTGCCTTAGACAAAAAATTTAGTTTTGAAGTGTGTGATAATACTATCAGCAATCTGGAATATTTAATTTTAAAAGTATCTGTGTCTCATTTGACTACTATGTATTTATGTGTTGTGTATTTTAGACCAAATACTAATGCTGACACTTATATGAATTTTTTTAGTCTTTTTTCCAATGATATTGACATGATGGCCAAACCTATGCTTCTGTTAGGTGATTTTAATCTTAGTAAAATTAATTGGTTAGAGGAATCTGTTTTTCAATCCTTATCCTTAAATGAGAAAAATCTTTTTGATTTTTTGAGCTTGTGTAACTATAAGCAGTTTAATCATTGTCTAAATCATCAGGGTAAAATCCTGGATCTTGTGATTAGTAACTTAACATCTGAGGTTTTTTCGATTACTCGGGCCGAGGAAGAGGAGATTCTCGTAAGAGAAGATGTCTACCATCCCGCACTGATTCTATCTTTTATGTCGTTCGAGAAAATTAAGTCTAGGGGAGTTTCCTCGGATGTAGAAAACTATAATTTTAGAAAAGGAAATTATCAACTATTTAATGAATTAATCCGTGATGCAGATTGGAATTATCTCAATGCTATTGAGGATATAAATGAGGCTGTCTCATCTTTCTATACAGGAATTTATAATATATTAGATGCTTGTTTTCCCAAGTATGCTCCCAAGCAAAAAAAATTTCCAATCTGGTTCAATTCTGATATCATTTATCATATTAAGCTTAAAAACAGATTAAGGAAAAAAATGTGTGATAACGAAATTTTAATTAATGCCTACAAAGCTTTGAGACGCATTGTCAAAGTTAAAATTAGAGATGCTTATAAGAACTATATTAAAATTACAAATGAAAATTTAGTTAATAATGCTTCTAATTTTTGGGATTTTGTGAGAAGTTCTAAAAATAATTGTAATGAGTGTAATTCAATGACATATAAAAATCAGAATATGACCAAAAATGTTGACATTGCTCAAGCTTTTGCTAAACATTTTAGTTCTGTTTATTTACAGAGTTCCAATTTTGATTCAAATGTTAATACAAACAATAGGGATAATTTTTGTCAGGATTTTAATCAAATATCAATTGCTGAAATTATGTCTGAAATTAAATCCCTGAAAGGAAATAAATCTGCCGGATTGGATAAAATTCCTCCATATCTTATTAAGGGTTATGCGGAGTTTTTTGTTTACCCTCTATTAATTTTATTCAATAAATCCCTAAAAATTAACATTTTTCCAGATGCATTTAAAAAATCCAGGATTACCCCTATTTTTAAGAAAGGAAATAGAGCAGAAATAGAAAATTATAGACCTATTACTATACTGTCTGTTTTCTCTAAAATCTTTGAGGGTGTTATACAAAAACGTATTTTTCTTGGTATAGGTCAATGTATATCAGATGTTCAGCATGGATTTTTAAAAGGACGATCAACAGTGACAAATTTGTTGTCTTTGAATTCGGAGATAGTTTTGGCTCTGCATGAAAATAGACAAATTGATGTAGTATACACAGACTTTACAAAAGCATTCGATTCTGTTGATTTTGGCATTTTGATGAGGAAACTTATTGATTTTGGATTGAGTGGTGGACTGGTAAAGTGGATTTATTCTTATTTAATTAATAGACACTTAGTTGTCTCATATAAAAATTGTTTATCTAGTGTTTTTACCAGTACATCAGGGGTACCCCAGGGATCAACCTTGGGACCATTGTTGTTCATTTTGTTTATTAATGATTTACCAGAGTGTTTGAATTATTCCAAATGCCTTTTGTTTGCTGATGATGCAAAGATCTATAAGCACATTTATAATATTGATGATTGCATCAATCTTCAAGACGATTTAATATCGCTGAATAGGTGGTGTTTGGTAAATCGATTATTTCTAAATTACAAGAAATGTTCCATCATGTCTTTTTCACATAAGCATTCAATTTTAATCTATAACTATTGTATTGACAATGTTATTTTCTCTAGATGTAATAGTGTTCTTGATCTTGGTGTTCAATATGACTGTAAATTTTCATTTTCTGAACATATTTCAAATATTGTTTCAGTTTCTTTCAGGAGTTTAGGTTTTATATTAAGGGCATGCAGGGAACTTAATTCAGCTTCTAAAATATCAATTTTCAATTACTTAGTTATATCTAAACTAGAATATGCTTGTATAGTTTGGGATCCTCAATATGATACTTATGTTAAAATGATTGAAAGAATTCAGAATATTTTTTTAAGACATTTGTTTTTTACTGAAAATGGATATTGTAATACTTATATGCCAAGCCAGATTCTGAGACAGAATTTTAAAATTCAAGATCTGCAATCCAGGCGTAAATTCTTATTAATGTTATTTTTTCATAAACTTTTAAATAAAAACATAGACAGCAATACTTTAACTCAAAAAATTTTTATTATAGTTCCAAGGCAATCTGCAAGAAACAAATCTTTAAAATTTTTTGGAACTAATATTAGGATTGGCACAGATAAAAAATTTTTTATAAATAAATTTTGCTCACTTTATAATTTGTATACGGATCGTTTGGATATTTTTTCAATGTCATTTTCAGTTTATAAACGAATCTGCATGTCCTTAATTTTCTGATTTTTCTAATGTTTGCATTTGTTTATTATGTTCTTTTGTTCATATTATCTTTCTTTTGATGGTTGTTGAGTGTTACTTTTTATTATTATTATTATTCTGTATTCGGACAATGTAATTGGACCGAAAGGTCTGTTTTGTCTTGTCTTGTCTTAAATAAATAAAAGTTCTCTTAAACCCTTTGCCGACTCTCGGCTTATACTTGGTTGATTAAAGAACTTATCTAAATGAGCATATACAATATCAACAACACTATGATATCTGTTGGTGAGTGTCTCCCAAGCTTTAGCATAATTAGCATCACAAATTTGGAAAGCATTCACTAGAGCCAAAGCCTCTCCCTTCAGTGATAATTTTAAATACTGCAGCTTCTGTCCCGCTGACAGAGTTTCATTCTGGTCAACCATGGCCAAAAACAAATCACGAAAACTGATCCATGAGAACAGATCGCCAGAAAATGTAGGCAAACTGATCTTGGGAAGGGCAATATGACCCCTGCGATCCTCAGAAATAATGGATGTTTGTAATTCCTGTTCACCAACAGATACCACATTTGATCTCAAAGCTAATTTCAAAGCATCTGTTTCATTAAAGATATCAAAACTTTCTTTTTCATGAATACAATACAGATCTTCCTCACAGGAAGTTAGAATCTCTTCAAAGAGTTTGTCTAAATCTAAGCGTAGTTGCGTTAATTGCTCTTTGTAAATAGAAGCCGACCCACAATCTAATGGTTCACCGTTGGCCTTTATCAAGTTTGACAAACGAGTCAACTTTCCTTTTAACACCCGCTTACGCTTAAGTAGTTGATCCATGACAAAAGAAATCCCGAATAATCACAATAGAAGCATAAAAACCAAAACAAAAGACGCGAAACCTAATTCCCGAAAACGAAACTGCCTAAACTCCCGGCTCGACGGACCAATGTTTGTGGGTAGGATTCACGCCTTAATAACACTATTGTTGACATCAAACACATTTATTACACATAAAAGAGACACTTTAAATTACAAGGAAAACATAAACATTACCCCGCACTGGAGTGGTGACCGTTACCGCGCTCAATTAAAATAAACAAAACATTCCCTCACTGAAGTCTTTCTCCCTCGAAATCGGAAGCCCAACTGACAAAATGTACTCTCACTGACGTCACCACTCCAATGCGGGAGGGGCTGCCAACGGAAGCCGCAATATTGGACGGAACAGGTTCCGGAACGGCGTTCCGGACCGTTCCGGCCCAAATCGAGCCCTGGTTATAGTATCTTTGCTATGAATTATTTTCAGAATATCATCACTTCAGGTGCAACCTGGCTTAACTCTATTTCCCAAACGTTTTTTGATAGAAAAACCTTATCGCTTTAAAATGAAATCCATTGCTATGGATGATGCGAGGCAAAATGGGGAACAGCGACGGATCAAGATCGTTTTTGCTACATTACTCAAATGACCAAACATTGAGTTATGTCATGTTGCGCCCTAAAATATAGTCATCATAATATTCAAGTTAGAAAGCGGCTTTCAAATACCCAATAGCCTCTCTAAATATGAATGAGTATAGAAATAGAGGGTGTTTCAAAATTGCGCTGCACGGCTTTTATTCGGAACCAACGCCTCCTAGGGTCATGGAAGTAAGGTCTACCCCTAGGTAAATGACCCTAGAGAATCCATTAAGATGACTTACAGCGCCCCTAGCGACGAAATTAAAAAGTTGAAAAAATTAATTTGAAAACTAAAGGAGATAGAGCAAAAACCTCAATGAGAGTATTGTTGCCAACGTCAAGAAAAACTCACTGAAAAAAATTTGATCAAAATATCTTGAATATTAGCGGAGATATTAGCATGTGAAAATGGCCCTTTTTCAAGGGTCAAAAAAAAAGTTCGCATATTTGCAAATTTTTTTGACTTTTTATTTAAATTTTGTGTTTTTTCAACTAAAAAAACACAAAACTACACAATCACACTGAAACATTTGGAAATATGCGAACTTTTTATTTTTTGACCCCCGAAAAAGGGCTATTTTCACATGCTAATATCTCCGCGAATATTCAAGATATTTTGATCAAATTTTTTTCAGTTAGTTTTTCTTGACGTTGGCATCAATACTCTCCTAAGGTTTTTGCTCTATCTCCTTTAGTTTTTAAATTAATTTTTTTTAACTTTTCAATTTCGCCGCTAGGGTCGCTGTAAGTCATCTCAATGGATTCTCCAGGGTCACTTACCTAGCGGTAGATCTTACTTCCATGACCCTAGGAGGCGTTGGTTCCGAATAAAAGCCGTGCAACGCAATTTTGAAACACCCTGTATGAAACTTGCGAGAACATGATTCTTGAAGTCAAAAAGCCAGAAGAATTTAAAAAAAAGTATAAATCGATGCATTTTGTCCAGTTCCTAAATGAAAATCTAAGATGTAGGATACAAATGTGATTCAGATGTAATATAAATTTCGTTACATATTTAATATCTTATTAGCATTTATTTATTTTGTACCATTTGTAATGATTCAAAAAATTAAAGACATTAATACAATAAAAATTTAATTTTCAGACTGTATAAATTTGAAAGTTTAACCCATTAATGCCCAACTTTTTATTTTTCTTAAATATTTGGTAAAAACATAGTTAATAGCCCCAAATCAACTGGAAAAATAGTGATAAAAATTCCAGGTTAAAAATTTTAATTTCTACACCAAAATTAAAAAACGTCCCTAAAAAGGGACGTCAGGCACGAATGCCCCCGTGTTTTTTCCCTATAGTAAACGCATGGTAGAAAACTGTTTTAAAGCCTCAAAAACATCTTCTACCTTTTTAAAAGCTGCAAAAGTGATCGGAACCATACTGTAACATGAATATGAACAAAAATTATTAATTATTTATCCAATTAACTGTAAAATTAACCTTAATTAACGTAATTTGAGCATTTTTTATACTCTAACGCACGTTTCCCCCCAAATCTATGTTAATTGGTATTTAATTAATATTTTTAGTTGAAAAAGGCATTTTTTGTTTGTATGTTACCTAATATTAAGTAATAATTACTTTTACACACCTCAAATCCCTCAGAATATCTCAATTCTTGAAGTTTAAGTGTTTCAAATGCCCATACTTTTTTCATTTTATTTAATTTTATTGTGCGGAACACAAATTTCTCCCCAAAAGTCAAGCATTAGCGGGATGTGCATTAGCAAGCCAGATTATATAGATTGATCTGCAGTATATAATACAATGATTAGCGACATCTAATTAGAAAAAAAGCCGAAAATTTATCACAAAAGCGACTTTTTTGGCAATTTTAATGACAAAAAGTCATAATAACTAATAATTATTAAACTTTTAATTAAAATATAACCGGAATATATTTTCATAAGTAATAAATATAGTAAAATAATTTATTTCTTTTAATTCATACAAATTAATTAATTCCTTATATAATTTAAGACTTTTTATTCCATTAATTTAGCAGAAATAATAGTATTTTCCCAAAAAAATAAACAAAAATAATAAATTTACTAGCACTCTTCTGAAAAATTCTATCTTCCAACTTTAAAAAAAGTGAAAATTTTATGAAATTCTGCTTTCTTCTTGTGTTCTTTATGTTCTATGAACATCAGAGATACATCAGTGCAAATTTTGATTCAAAGGAACAATTTTTGTAGAAAAAGGAGGATTTTTAAAAAACGTCCCTAAAAAGGGACGTCAGGCAGTAATGGATAAAAAATTTTTCTGAAGAAAATTATGAAAGTAAATTATTTTTTTTAAATATCTGCAATAACGTCATTAAACTAAAGTGAATAAAATAAAAAAAGAATAAATAATTAAAATAAATGAAAAAAAGAAAACGGTATAAATGAATGTAAACAAAATGTGAATAATTTTAAAAAATTGAAAAATTACGCATGGGTCATTAACTAAAGAACACCTTAAATGATTACATCATTGGAAAGCCCTGGAAGATGTTTTAGCCTTCATTATTTTTTACATTAGTTTATTAACCCATTACTGCCTGACGTCCCTTTTTAGGGACGTTTTTTTAAAAATCCACTTATTTCTACAAAAATTGTTCATTTGAATCAAAATTTGCACTGATGTATCTCTGATCTTCATAGAACATAAAGAACACAAGAAGAAAGCAGAATTTTAAAAAAATTTCACTTTTTTTAAAGTTGGAAGATGATTTTTTAAAAATTTTAAAAGAAAAAGCTTAAAAATCCTAGTTGTTATTTTAAAAAAATTTCAATGCCGATATATATTACTGTTTATACATTAAATCAGTTGGGGTGTTTTTTTATTTTTCCAAAATACTTTATCTTGACCTTATTTTGGACCCTCGAAAAGCGTCCCTAAAAAGGGACGTCAGGTACGAATGCCCCCGTGGTTTTCCCCATAGTGAAATGCTAGTGTTTCCTTATTTTTTTCCAAAAAACGCGTTCAATTCTCATGAAACGAATTAAATTACTGATATTTATAAAATACTTTAATTTTAGCTAATAAATTTATTATTTTTGTTTATTTTTTTGGGAAAATACTATTATTTCTGCTAAATTAATGGAATAAAAAGTCTTAAATTATATAAGGAATTAATTAATTTGTATGAATTAAAAGAAATAAATTATTTTACTATATTTATTACTTATGAAAATATATTCCGGTTATATTTTAATTAAAAGTTTAATAATTATTAGTTATTATGACTTTTTGACATTAAAATTGCCAAAAAAGTCGCTTTTGTGATAAATGTTCGGCTTTTTTTCTAATTAGATGTCGCTAATAATTGTGTTCTATACTGCAGATCAATCTATATCATCTGGCATGCTAATGCACATCTCACTAATGCTTGGTTTTTGGGGAGAAGTGGGTGTTCCGCACAATAAAATTAAATAAAATGAAAAAAGTATGGGCATTTGAAAGACTTTAACTTCACAAATTGAGATATTCTGATGAATTTGAGGTGTGTTAAAGTAATTATTACTTAATATTAGGTAACATACAAACAAAGAATGTCTTTTCAATCAAAAATCTTAATTAATGTGCAATTAACATAGATTTGGGGGGAAACGTGTATTAGAGTATAAAAAATGCTCAAATTACGTTAATTAAGGTTAATTTTACAGTTAATTAGATAAATAATAATTAATTTTTGTTCATATTCATGTTACAGTATGCTTCCGATCACTTTTGCTGCACTTAAAAAGGTAGATGTTTTTGAGGCTTTAAAACTGTTTTCTACCATGCGTTTAATATAGGAAAAAAACACGGGGGCATTCGTGCCTGACGTCCCTTTTTAGGGACGTTTTTTAATTTTGGTGTAGAAATAAAAATTTTAACCTTAAATTTTTTTCACTATTTTTCCAGTTGATTTGGGGCTATTTACTATGTTTTCACCAAATATTTAAGAAAAATAAAAAGTTGGGCATTAATGGGTTAATGTAAAAAATTACAGTCATAAAAATTAAAATAGGGTGAATAATTCCATTTTAAAAATTGGAATTTAATAAATATTCAAAATATTACTTTATTTTCTTCTAAAAAGTAACAATAAAAATAAACACAGTTTTTCCCATTAAATATGCATCAGTGATACTTCAGACAAAAACTTTTATCTTTTTTGCCAACCACTCTTTGCCTAACACCCCAGACTATGAAGCAAAACAGTGCTAACACGCCCACAAAATCCAGTTGTTCCAGTTCTATTACTCCACCTTTACTTTCGTATTAGACGGTTCAAGTAACGGAAGCATTGGCCATAAAAATGTGGTAAACCATTCCCAGGACCCTGTTTCATTTCAGGCTGCTGAAAGAGGAACTCGTAATTCTCCATCCTACAAGAACCCAAGTTTTATTTACGCTCTTTCACCCTTTAGTTTTTTGTTACGCACCGCATACCTGGTTAACTGTGACTTTACTGAACCAACTTGAGAGTTATATCTAGCTAACTGCTATCGAATAGTTAGGATACTTTCCTACGTATGATAATTTCGAATAGTAAGTATTATACTTAGGGTAAGTATAAGTATGCTTCTTACATTACGTAAAACATATGTATTTATTTCTTTTTAGTATAAAACAACCTGTTTTGCTGTCAATCAACTTTGATCATCTTTAAAAAATTATTTCTTATTTAAAAACATATTAAATTTATATTGATTTTTTTAACCGTGGTAGAGGAGAGGAGGGTATTATGGAATAGTCGGGAAATATATAACACCTGAGTTTCTGCTCCGCCCTCGTGCTGCTATCAAGTGGAAATACCACTAAAGTCTTAAGAATCCCCCATGATGCAGTGCACAAAGAGTTTAACTTCTTGTTGTTGTCTGAACAGTCGCAGCAAAGCAAAGGGTGTTTTAGGATTTTCGAAAGTTTTTGACGGTAAATGTTCAAACCTTTTAACTTACCAGTAACTATGATACTTTGATTTTGTTGTTAAGCATAATGAACACTAAAAGATCAGTAGTTTCTTATACTGCAGTCGTTTTTTAGCTATCCATGTTTTATCGGTCAGTAAAAGGGTTCATATTACTAGCTTGTGTGTCGGGTATTATAGAACAATAGATCCATTCTGATGTGTCATATGAAATTTACTGCCTGCCATGAAAAGGACAGGAAACCAAAGATGCTGAAGCACCTTAAACCAAGATCTTTTGTAATGAAAAATTTTCCGAAGATCAACGAGGAGAAATTCGGATATAATGTATTATTAGTTGTTTTCTTTGGGCTCATCTTGACTGTACTGGAGCAGAAAAAGACGATTATGTTTGTGAATATTGCAAATAGACTCATGAACAAAACTATTTGAACGTAAATTATCAAATATATTTTTATAGTTAAGATTAACTATGTTCTCTAAGGTTTAATTAGTTTTCAATAGCTGTAAATCCAACTGTTCCATATTACCCTCCATTTTTAACTTTTTCTTAAAATACATTTTTTGATTAAAAAAATAAATGCTGATTTATTTGACCATCGGCCCTTCATTGTCATTAGTTGTAGTATGTACTTAAAATGATTCGGCGGATTTTTATTAAAAACCAATGGAGTTATTCCTAAATATATAAAGGGTGTTCCATAATACCCTCCTCTCCTCTCTATATATTTTTTATGAAACTTGAATATGATATGTCTTTCACATAAACTTTTACCGTTCAAACGGACTACCATAATTACCGCGCATAATGATCAATGCAAATGATGTTGACGAGCAGCATCCTGATACCTTAATGACTCAGGACGATTTCCATGAACGTTTCAAGAACTCTGGATTCATGCTGACATTTATAAAATAATTTTTAGTAATTAATTATTTCTGTCTATAATTTCTTTTTATTCATAAATTTTTTTTATTTCATATATTTGTAGCCATTTTCTTTGCAGATATTTCAATTGAAAAAAATCTTATTTCATCTTAGAATTTACCAAGAATCCTTATTTTTTGAAAATAAATATTTAAAATACACCCTGAGCAAGTATGTAAAGTTTGTGACTAAAGATAATTATAGTTCTGGGAACATGTGTCCTTTGTGTGTCCAGTATATAATTTTTATCTTTTAAAATATTTATCCTCTTTGATTCATTTTCGTAACAACAGAAATAATTTTCCCTCCCTGGAGAATTTCTTTCAATTGCTTTTTTATTACAAATGCCCAGAAATTAAACATTTTTTTAAACGAGAATGTTTCTTTGGAGATTTAGTTTAGACTTGTCTCATTTTAAATATACTTTTTGTTATTATTATTATTCTTTACAATTTTTTGTGTATTAACTATTTTGCAGGCACTTAGTAAGCGGGCTCCGGCCTGAACACAAATTCTGTTCTATTTTGTTCTATATTGGTAGCTAGTATTGTTTAATATGATTTTGAGGTGCTCCCGCGAAGGTTAATTCTGTTAATAATATTTTCAAACGCTTTTAGATCCGCGTATAAGACAAATCTGAAATCTTTTAAATCTGAAATTTTTTACGAAAAGTATCAGCTTATATACTGTAATATATGGTATTTGCCATCTAAATTTAAACTGAATTACATGACGGAGTTTTATACGTGGTTTACAACGTAAATTTGCCGGTTACAGATGTTTACAGATGTTTTGCATGGGAATAAGTGGTACATATATTTATAAATTAAATTTGATGAACCGATATTCAATTAACTATTAAAGCTATATTTAATCTTTAAGCCACACTAATCTCATGTAAAGTTAAACAGGACATGACGTAATAAAGGTTGTGTAACACGGCTTTAGATTTTTAAGGGAAAATAGGGTTGTAAAGGCCCTATGGTAAATGGTTACAATGAAGTAAAATCACCATGGACAAAAATTTTAAAAACTTTTGATACTATTCCAGTTTTACAAAAAAATTTTGATTGTTAAACTAGAAGCCTTTTTTCTACATCCATTTTACATTTTTTTTAATTTCTTAAAATGCAATAAATAGTGCTATTCATTTTCTATAAATAATAACTTTCTGAAATGTGCAAAAACTGAGTACAAAAAAATCAACATTTCGAGATTCTGAACTGGGATTCTGACTCTTTATTCTTTCAATGTTTAAAAGAAACAAAAAACTGGGTTTCCTCGAAATCCTTCCTAAATAGAACAAGTCTGAAAATCTGACTTCAATGATGAACATACTAGATGTGTGTACGACCATTTTAGCTCTCAGCTACCAATTTGTAACTTTCTTTGGCAAAGTACTTTGAATTCTTTCTGCCAGAGTCTGTACAGAAAAACTGTTATTTGCAGAGCAAGCCATGCTGTAACGGTATCTAATAAGATGGTTTGCTGGAAATCCTCTCGGGGCAGGTTGGTGTCTCTTTCCGGTAGCAATATTTTTTTCTTCAGAACAATTTGGCTGTTATATCATTATTTTGTTTCTCTGACATATTTTCGTGGAAATTGTTTCTGCCTTTTCTGTTCCTTTAATCTTTCAAGCGATTGTCGTTGGTTTCATTTTGTAATAAAAGTGGTTTTGAATTTTTTTAAAAATCGAAAAAGGATTGTTATTTTCTTCTGCCCATGATTTCGATTTTATACAACAGGGATTTTATGTTATTGAATAATAAATAACTTAAACAGCAAGGAATAAAATAGTTTTAAAAAAATAACATATATATTAATTAAAATTAATTTGACCGTGCGTTTAAGGAGTTTTATTAAAAACATTTCTCTAAGCACAAGTTGTCTTTTCGTTCTTAATCGAGGAAGTTCTACAACTTAGTAATTTACTAATTTAGCAAATCTCTAATAGTTTTTAAAATTTAAATTTTAACTCCTAACATTTCAACTAGAGGGCATTTAAAGTTGTCGCATTGGATTGGGCATGGTCATTTTACTAAACCTAGACCCCACTTTCATGACTATATCTGAAGGGGTTTAAAAGTTAAAGGGGGCACCTTGTATAGACTTAAAGAATAATTTAGACTAAATAATAGAATATAGAAATATTATTCAAACAAAGTTTATATTTGAATGAGTTAAAATAATAGAAATTAAAATATAAGAACAAAGACTAATGTTTATGTTTAGAATTTCTTGTCAATAATGCAAATTAAAGTATCTTCAGTACAGTTCTTAAAGTTGTACTTCTAAATTAAAATAATAAAAAGGAATTAAATTTAATCTTAATAAATTAAGTCATAGATTCTGCATATGCATTAATTGATACAAAGTTCAAAATTTTTATTTAAGTTTATACACCGTGTTTCAAAATCCCTTTTCACGACTTTACTTTGGAGAGGCGACGTCTCCAAGTTTCCTAATTAAACCTGTAATTTTTTTTATTATGGACCTTGGACAAAAAAAACGACGAGGTTGCATAAAATATATATGCATGATATTTCTTGTAAAAGAAATATACGAAGAGTGCCTAAAGTAAAATAATATACAAGTTTAGTCAATAACATAAAATGTTTAGAAAGAGTTGGATTTACTTCCAAGCTTATATATTTAAAACATGTTTTATGTAGAGATTCCCAACACATTATTCATAAATTATTCGTAACTTTGCATTCGTTTTCATCTTAGAGAAGCTTTAGATATTTTTTGGTGACTGTTTTTGTTTTGAAAACTTATTACGCATATAAAAAGTCGATTTTTATGTGGGAAGAAACACCCCCGCGTCCACCATGAGTTACTTAACTGGGACGTTTTTATGTTTGGGTTTTTAAAAAAATGTACCGTAAAACGGGGTGAATCGGATCATTTTTGAACTTTGAACTGCTGCCAAAAATTTAATAATAAAGATATTGGAATGCTTTGAAAATAATATTTCGAGTCCCAATTAATACTTTAAAAACCCGTTAAAAAAATTAAATTATCTTGAATGGTTTATTTTATACAAATTTTTAAGAGCCGTGATCCGATTCACCCTCAATGCGGGGTGAATCGGATCACAGCCAGTTTTTGTGGAAAAAACGCAATTTTTACGTCTTAAAGTGATACAGGATCCTGAAATTAGCCTTAAAATAGTCTAATAAGGTAAAATGAAAAAATTTTACTAAAATAATGAAAATATTTTAAACAAAATATAGGGTTTTCCGAAAAGTTCTGATACTTTTTACCAAAGGTTCGTGTTTGAAATTTTTTTTGAAAAACTGGTAATAGGTGGGGATTTAAAATAAAGGGTATTTTGGTTTATGTATATTTAAGAATATAATGCATGGTTTTGGAAGTTCTGGTGGTATTATTTCTTTTCAAAATGGCGGTTAGAAAAAAGACCGCAAAGGACAATATTAGTAAATTGTTTTTCGGCCGCTTTAAAAACTGTGAAGAATGCATTATTCATGGCTAATAAAAGTTTTGCTGTATATTTGTAATGTTTACATTAAGATTTCAAAGTTTTGAGATGATTTGATAAGTTTAAGATAGTAAAATTTAGCTTTAAAACTGCATATAACTGGTAATTTTCCATTAGTTCTTTAGCACTTCTCTCGCTTTGTTGAGCAGCTGGGATCTGGTGTATGAAATAAAATCAAGACAGATGTTTTGCAGATATTTTTCTGAAATAAATTAATTGTTAAAGCATTGAAAGTCTTTCCATAGCATATTGTTTTATCTGTTTCCAGTTTCGAAAAATAAGTGTTACTTTTTTTAGTGTTTTCATATGAAGAAAAGAATAGCTTCGTTCGCTTTACCATAAATTTAGTGAGTGCAATTCTCAGAAGCTAAAATAATGTGCTCCTAAATATTGCACTGATTTCTGCACCTATATTCAAAGATAATTTAATATACGGCATATTACTAAACAGCTGGGTCTATATGTGAGTTTTCTTGTTGATTTTGATGTCGTTTTAGTAAAAATTTCTTTCGATTGACCAACAAACACTGAGAGAGGTTTTTCGCAATAGATGTTGTGTTTGAGATCACAATTTCCCATCTAAAACTTATCGGTTAACCTTAAAACTTTGACACATTAATGTAAACATACAACAAATCTTTTATTAGCCATGAATCATGCATTCTTTCCAGTTTTTGAAGCGGCCGAAAAAATTTAACTAAAATCGTCATTTGCGGTCTTCTTTTCTAATCGCTTTTTTGAGAAGAAATAATACAACCAGAACTACCAAAACCATACATTATATTCTTAAATGTGCATAAAACAAAATCATTTTTGTTTGAAATCTCCACCTATTACCAGTTTTTCAAAAACAAATTTCAAACACACATTTTTACGACTGATCCGATTCACCCCGCATCAGTAGTCGGAATGGACTTGTTTTACTAAAAAATTCAGCAAAAATCGGAATTACCATTTATTTAAAATTTGATTGCAAAGAAATCTTAGGAAGAGTTTGGACCACACGGGGGATACTGAAAATTGAGAAAAGAAAGTTATTTTTTTGGTGCAATAAGCAAAGTTTTGACAGCCACGTTTTTGTGACCTTTTTTGTATTCATTTTCAAAGCCGTGGTAGACCTAAGATATTATCGCAAAATAATTTTTGATGGCTGAAACAACCTCTGAACAATGTGGAGAATAAGTCAAAACTTATCCTGATTTTATAACTCTAACACAACCGGAGCTATGATGATTTAAAAAACTTTTTTCAAAAGTGATCCGATTCACCCCGCTGATCCGAATCACCCCGTTTTACGGTATAGATAACTTGAGGTTTTTATAAAGGGGGATTTTGAGGTTTTTATTAGGTTTTATACTGAACTAATATTTAAGGGAAAAAGCCAAACTTTGATGAGTTAGCATTGAATAAAGAATTTTTTAAGATTTTTAAAATAAAACAAGTATCTCAAGCATTTTAATTTACAAGGATTAATAAATATTTTTTTCAGAATTCAAAATAGCTTGTCGTCAAAAATTTTGATACCTCATTTTCATGTTTTTGTGTTGAATAAATTTTCAGAGATCACAAATTGTTTTAAATATAGAAGAATATTCGATGGTTGTAAAATCCTCATGAATTTTAAATGTAAAGTAATTATAAAGATTTTTTCTAAGTAGTATAAAGAAAAACATTAAATACTTACAAATTAAATGCAGCAAATTAAAACTGCACTTTTTATAAAGAGAACTGTGGAGCAAATTAAATTCTTCATCTAATATTTTATCTAGAAATTCAATTGACAGCAAATAAACTTATACTATTTATCATTCTACGCGTTAAAATAGAGAAAATATACACAACTAGACTTACAATTCCAGTATACAGAATTTAGAAATTATATCATTCTGAATTAAACATTTAATTTATAAACTGCATTTATATTGAACCAACCCTTATAGTAGAATACGTTTGTTAAAATTTAGTTTTATCACGTAAACCATTCAAAAGAAACAATAAAGAGTTTTTTTTCTCGTTTCGATACGAAAAGTAATTTATCATTTGATTGGTTTCTGAAATAAACGGTTGATTTCTAATATTGTGTGCTAATATGATACAAAAGTTTGAACTTCCCTCTTTTTGTACTAAAAAAGGAATATACCGTTTCTTCATAAATGGAATGAATTTTTGAGACTGTGAGACTATTATTGAGACTATGAGACATACACAGAGACATAGACCGATACATAGACTAGACATAGACTACTATGAGACATAGGCTATTATTGACTATGAGAGAGAAAAAATGGAAAAACTGATTTTTGATTCTTATATGTATAAGAACCCGAACACATACAGGGTGTATCTGAAATGGTGCAACAAACTTTCAGGGATGATAGTACTCATCAAGACGAACAAGAATCGGTATAGAAAGGGGGGTCCCAGACCAAATCCCAGGGAGTTAAAAATGGAGCGACACCCCAAAAAAATCTTTGAAAAATTCAATTTGTAGAAGAACTACTATTAGTAAAAACTTAATTATGGTCTCAAAAATTGTGGTTTAATATGATCTTTAAAATGACCTCAAAAGTCTTCACTTTAAAATTTGTTTTATTATGAAAAAAGTTAAAAAACACCAAAAAATGTGAAAAATCTGCTTAAACCTTATTTTGTATTTCGAAATCCTTTCTTTTGATTTGATAATCTGAAAGATCTTCTAGAAAACTGCTTACGCACCCCAAAAAACAAACTTTAACAGGATCTCAAGCGTTTAATAATGATTGTATTTGCGTGAAACTTTGGTCTTAAGGGTTTTCAACTATGATCTTTCAGATTATCAAATCAAAAGAAAGGATTTCGAAATGAAAAATAAGGTTTTGGCAGATTTTTCACATTTTTTGTGTTTTTTAACTTTTTTCATAATAAAACAAATTTTAAAGTGCAGAATTTTGAGGTCATTTTAAAGATCATATTAAACCACAATTTTCCAGACCATAATTAAGTTTTTACCAATAGTAGTCCTTCTACAAATTGAATTTTTCAATACAAATACAAATACAAATACAAATTAAGTCGACCAACTACAGGCGTAAGCCCAGCAAGGTTGGTCCAGTCTTTTTAACCCAAACTACCAGAATCCCAGTATCTGTCAATTTTCCCCTTGAACTCGTTTACCCCACTTGAATTTACGATTGTTTCAGGCAACGCATTCCATCTATCCACTACCCTATTAAAGAAATAATGCTTTCTACAATCCGTCTTAAATTTTACTTTATTCAATTTGAAATTGTGACCCCTTGTTCTATTACCCATATTGAAATCTAGTCCCTCTGTGTCCCCTTGCTTTACCATTTTAAATAGTTGAATCAAATCCCCTCTAATCCTTCTTCTCTCTAGAGTGAACATATTTAGCTTCTTTAATCTTCCCTCATAACTTAAACTGGATATACCCTTGACCATTTTAGTAGCCCTATGCTGAACCCTTTCTATTGAATCAATATCTTTTTTTAAGTATGGAGACCAAAACTGAACAGCATACTCTAGATGAGGTCTCACCAAGCCTCTGTATAGTGGCAAAATAATATCCTCGGACCTTGAAGAAACAGTTTTTTTAATGTATCCCAATATCCTATTAGCCTTTTTACTAGCAGATGAACACTGATGAACCCATTTAAAGTCCTCATTTACTATCACCCCTAAATCTTTGATCATATTACCTTCTTTAACTTTGTCCCCTTGCAGATAAAATTCTGCCCTACCATTCCCCCGACCCATATGAAGTACCTGACATTTACTTATGTTAAAGGACATACCCCATTTTTCAGCCCATTGCGATATAATATCAAGATCCCTTTGTAAATTTTGTACCTGCTCCTGAGTATCTACCCTACCCCAAATTTTTAAGTCATCAGCAAAGATGCTGATTTTGTTCCTAATGTCCTGACTAATATCGTTAATGAAAATTATAAAGAGAATTGGCCCCAATACTGACCCCTGTGGCACCCCACTCATGACCTCTGCCCACTGTGAATAATTACCCTTGACTTGCACCCTCTGTTTCCTACCTATCAACCAATTCCTAATCCACAATAATGTTTTACCCCTGATACCCAATTTTTCTAACTTCAGTAGCAATGCCTCGTGTGGAACCTTATCAAATGCTTTTTGAAAATCGATGTAAAATATGTCTACACTATGTTTTTGATCCAACTCCTTTGTTACTCCGTCATAGAACTTTAAAAGATTAGTTTGACAGGATCTACCCTTCCTGAATCCAAACTGATTGTCTGAAAGTAAGTTACCCTCCTCCAAGTATAACATTATATGCTTTTTAAGTATGGTTTCGAAAATCTTACAAATGACTGATGTTAAGCTTACTGGTCTGTAATTGCCTGGATCCCATTTCGGTCCCTTCTTATATATTGGAGTTACATTATTACATTACGTTATTTATTTTACTTAAAACTTTTATTACACACACATTTCATCGTAACAATGATTTCAAATCATCCTCATCAATCATTTCAAATAACACCAACAATGTTTTCAAATCCTAAAGCCTTTGTTTTGGATAATTTAACGTCACATACTGCGCTCTTATAATAAAAAGTGTCAAATTTTGAAATTAAATATTAAAAAATAAACAAACATTGTAATAAAAATGTTTTGCCTGTATATTCCTCTATTAGCTATATCTGTAGTATAAAAATAATAGGTTGTTTGAGCTGCCGATAATTGAATTTTAAATAAATAATATATGCAACCACTTTTTAATTATTAAAGCTTTGAAATATGTTACATAGTTTAGTATTCCTAATCCTACTTTCAATTCCCTGAATACTATAGTAACATAACACAAAGCAATGATGGTTTAAAGTTATTCGTAAGTATCAAAGAGGAATAGGACATTATAAAAAATTGTTACCCTATCTCAATTCAAATTAATACAAATGATTCTTGGCATTGCATCCTGAAAATGCTTAGATTTCATTACCTTCATAACAAAACAGATTTTTCTTGAATTCCAAACAGACAATTTCCCGACATACGGATGAAAGCTGTCTTCTTTTAAGTCCCAAAGCTATTAACAGTCTTAATATAATACTCTAAGTCACTTCCAAAACGTTCTTGCGAACTGCAATTAAGGCTCGGAGGCATGCAGAAAATTGAACTTAAATCCCATCCTAGGCGGACGTAAAATTAATTTGAAGGAGTTTATGAGAACAGAAAGAAATGGAATTTAATTAGAAACGGGACAGTTTTGTAGCCCTTTCGAAAGTATGAATGAGCTGCTTGGAAAGTCGAATCAACTGTTTAATGAGATAAAGTGCTATAAAAAATTTAATAAAAACATTTCTTTGCCTCCGCTATTTGGGAAAGCTCTACTAAGTTCATTTAATGTCCCTCTGAATTTTTTTGCCCTTGTTAGATGAAAGCAGGAACTTTTCAAATAAAAAAAGGAAAGGAGCATCTCTCGCTTTTAAAAATATTTTCGAGTTTTTTTTAGTTATTATTTACTTTCTTTGTTTGCACTTAATGCTTTTGTTGTACCGAGAATGTATTTAACCTTTCCATAAAAATTAATTAGTTTATCTGAAATAAACTTAAAAGGGGGGAACATTTTAAAATGCCTTTGGAAAATCCTTTAAAATATAGTATTTCGAATTAAATTATGAAGCGCAATTAAATATAATTTTCTTCTGTAATTATTTAGCATTTTTGCATTTAAAAATTTTTAAAAAGTATTTTTCCCGCTATATAATCATTTCTTTTTTACTAAGTATATTTCAGAAACTTTTTCAGATTATTGAATGCATATTGATTTTAAGCTGAATTACTTATACCTAATTTATTTCCCATTTTATTAAAAACCATTACTGACATTAATTTAAATGGAAATTTAAAGACGGTTTGGATTATTCACATTAACTATTTTATAATTTACTTCAACAATGCGAGATTATGACTTAAATGCTTCATTTTAATTCAAATTTAATTCATTAAGTGGATTTGGGAAGACATAGTAACAATATTAAAGACAATTGTGATTTTTTTAAGGAACATGCAGATGCACATCATATAAAAATTAAGAAATCTGAGAAGCGTCATTTTATATCCTTCCATTAATTATTTCCACTTTAATTAAGACAGTTTTCATGATTTTTTTCAAAGCTTGAATAAATTTATTCTTTTAAGTTTTTCTTTGACAAAAATAGTTGTAAAATTTCACAACATTTGTATTCTTGCAATTATTTGTCTTTCAAAGTGAACTATTTTAGATGGAATTGCAATTCTTAGCAAAATGAATTGTTATTAACTTATAGATTGTTATTAATTTTTATATTCAGAGTAAAAAGGTTTGGGTGGAGAAAAGAAAACAAAATTATAAAGGGATTCATAAACATATTTCATAAAAAACCTAAATACTTAAATATTTAAGAAATAAAACACACTGACTCGTAAGCGAATTGAATGCATAAGTAAATTAAATATCCAATCCGCTTTATCATTTTTAAAAAGATACATGTCTTCAAATACATAATAACAGAAGTATTTCTATTTTGTAAATAAAAATAACAAGACAGTATGATTGAACCAGAAGTCCTACATCCTTACGAAAACAAAATTCATTTTCAAAAAGCACCATATTACATAACTGGAACACCAGAACCCAAAACATCATAATAAACCAACTTTATACCCAAAAATATACCACCCAGAATGGCATCCAAACGATCCACTCAGCCGAATTTTTAACGACCGTAAATTTCCGTCCCTATAATGAAAGGCGCTTTATTGCAGCCGAGTAAATTTTAAAAGCTATAAGAGAGAAAAAGCTTTTATTACTCATTCCTCTCTTCGGAAAGGGGGAATTTTATAGCTGCGCCCCGTCCCAGATAATGTATCTGCAATAACACTCTGCGCTCGGAACCGTGAGCATTTTCTCGGTTTGTGATTTGCACTGTGCTAATTCGGAAAAGGGAATCTTGATATCTCGCAAGAAGTGTGGGCCCCTACCTAGGAAGAGAAATTCCATTTCTCCATTTACGCCTGACTTCGCTTTTAACGACATGTCTGGAAATTAAACAGCCTAGACTAGCAGATTCTTCATTTTTACCGGTGGAAAGCACACGCGGTGGGGCCAGATCCAAATTATATACTGATGATTTTTCTGCATTTTATTTTCTAGTATTAAGATCAATACGGGGATTTTGATAAATGTAACAAACACTGAAACAAGATCCTGTAATATTTTTAGTGTTGTTTAGTGTTGATCTTTTCCTTTTGTTGCCAATAATTTTTTACTCATAAAAGCCCTTAAAATTACAAACAAGTTGTTTTTGTTTCTTACGTCACCATGAAAGTGAGGCCATGAATGGAACGGTCTACTACTATTCGGCGATTACGATTCGGTACGGGGTCGATTCAGCGCTTGCAGTTTCGGCGCCAGAAATGAAATGATAGTAAATAGAACTCTTGCATAATCCTTCTAAAAATTAGGAGAACACAATTTTTGTTTCGTGCCGAAACGGGCCAGCACAGAATCGGCCTTTCCGTGAATGGAAGGAGTCCGACTTAAGCCGCGGATGATGGATGCCAACACCATGCTTCACCCATCTACAATTTTGCCATGTCTCTGAAGGAGAGGGGAATTTTAAACTGCTCCATGACTGACCACTGGACTTTCGGACCCTCAAATTTCTCAAGTAATTACTCCGTATATATTCGGTGGGTCTTCAGCGGTGTCAGGAATTGAACCCGGGACAGTCCAATCCCGAAGCCGATGCCTTAACTACTAGGCTTCTCACGGCCAAGTTACAAACATAGTAAATGTTATCTGTGATATTATTTTTAATAAAAAATAAATTAAAACTATAAGCCGTAAAAATAGAAAAAAAATCATTTCATTTATTGGTTGTTAGATACTCCAGTGATTCCAGTTAAGAAAATTTACAATTAACTTGATTTCTTAATCAGAAAACAAAAATTATGAAAATAAATCCATAAATAAGAAACAATTTAACGGTGACATTTCCGATGCCCCTTTATATTAACCTTATATTCTGGGTAATTATTTTTCATTGTAACATTTTACATGAAATGAAGAAATCGTTTGTTGTTACAAGAGTTATTCTCGTTAGATGCACACAAATTAATACATTTAAAAAGTACTATGAAGAAGAAAAAAAACAAATCATAAAAGCTGTTCAAGTTTAATTTGCATATGATGTGGAAAAATACATAACATTTTGTAATATACCTCATACAAAATAAAAATTCTTAAATCTGAGAAGAAATGTTCGATGTATATTGGAGAGAATTCAAAAATCTGTTAATCTAAATATTTCTTGATTAAAAATATAGCCTTACTTAAATTGTTTTTTCCTGTTTAGAAAGCTTAATTTCAGAAGTTAAATTTAATAAATGAATTGCTTATGGTGGCAACTTTATTAAAGATTTTGCCGCTGTTTTACCTTAGGAATCTTTGAGAACCATCTTTTGAGTAGGTCTGGACAATAATACCTGGTGGAAACGTTTAACTTTGAAAAATATAAGATGAAGGTATGATTAACATATAAAATTAAATACAATTGGATAGGCTGTTTATCTTCTAATATAAGTGAAAAAATAACAGTTCTGAAAGTTTTAATGCTACTCCCTTTTGCAGAACACCCAGAGGAAGACCCAAGAAACGAAAAAATGACTGCCTAGATGAAGATTTTGTCACCTTCAAGGCTAAACACTGGAGATAATTTTCTGGAAAAAGGACAGAGTAGGAGAAACTTTTGAAGTTCAAAAGTTTCTCCTACTCTGATTTCTCCTTCTCTGTTTTGAAGTTCAAAAGGGTGTCGTGCTATTGCTGTTGATGAAAAAAACTATCACACTTCTAGCTTCAACATGCTTTGATTCCATATTGTATAATTTATATATCCACTTATAAATAAAATTTTACTTTATGAAATTAAGGGGGCATGGTACCTTTTTGGTGAAAATATTTATATTGTTATTTGATACTTTTTGCTGGTAATATGTATTTTCCTTATATTAGATGCATTTCAAGTTGAAAATACTAAAAAAAAAGGAAAATTTATGAGTTTTTTCAAACTTAAAATTTAAGAGTTGTTTTTAAAATTCTACTCCTCCTACAATTACTGACTTACACTCATAAAATTTTGTATTTAAGTATCTCAATCTATATACAATAAAAGTTAGCATCGGTTATTAATTAACCGGTTACCCCACAATAGATATATTTTAAAAATCACTCTCCAAAAACAGTTCAATCGAAACAGATGAATAAATATATACAAGTTCAAAATTTAAACCCCACCCCGATAGTCAATCCAGAGCATAATTAAACAACCCCTCCCAGACTTGATGAGGCACTCGATATAAATGGTTCCCGAGCTTCCTCTGCAGCAAACTGCCGCAAATATCTCACCCCTGATTACGAAATTGGATTTATAAGAAAAGGAGAACCCCCCCCCCCCCAGCGAAGGGAAATGAATTTCACGCAATTAAGATTCGCCCGGCACCAGGAATTAGAAGTCAATCGAGGAAACTTGTTACAGGGAGAGAAACCGAAATACATTATTCCGCCATTGCCCTTGAGGTGGGAGCCCTGAGGGTTCGGGACCCTAAATCGTTCCGAGATTGCCCCGCGGTCGTTATAGGTTCAAAAATCAGTGAGGCTTTTGCATCGGAAACATGATGAGCTAGTAAAATATTGTGTTGTGAGTTTCGTAAGTTTTCAGACGAAGTCGTTAATGTTTCTCGCCTGGGACGAGCGGTAATGGATCATTATCCGAAGGTGATTAAAAGATTCGAGGGACGGTTTTAATGAGGGTTCGTCATTTTAATCGCTGTTATTTTGCGTTCGGCGACAGATGGCGCGTTGGTGATTGGTGGCGATAAGGTATTGTCTCTAGTGCTGTTGTACAGGGATTTGTTTCCGTTGTTTTTAATGTCGATTAGATGCTCGGAAGTATGAGTGTTGTGATTAGGGTTATGTATTATTAACATTTGTCGGAACGATTCTGATTATGAGAGGAATCTATCAAACCTATCTTTTTAATTGCATACCAGTTATGTTAAGTTGCCTCATGCATATTTAATGAAAGGGGGTTTATTATGAGGTAAAAAGGATTGATAATTTTAGAATAATCAACACTCCAATTGTCATGAATATACGACTAAAAGGTCAGATATTAGTCAGGGTTTTGCCAAGTTTGTAAACACATAAAAAACAAATTATTTAATAGATCTTTAGAAATTTACCTTGTAACTTATATAAAAATTAGTCAATCTGATATATAACGGATATGATTATATCCGTTTACGATTTCTTTACAACATACCAAACTTTACTATTTACGGTCCCATTCGGTCCCTATTAAGCAAAAATGTCCCAATTAGGCGGATTGTTGAAATAGTAGCTCTCCTGTACTTCTTTGGTTAGAATTTAAGCCCTGCTGGGAAATAATACCTGGCGGAAATGTTTTACTTTGAAAAATATAAGATGAAGATATGATAAGATCATGTATTAATCAGACTTTTGCCAAGTTTGTAAGCACATAAATGAACAAACTATTTAATAGACCTTTTGCAATTTTCGTTTTAATTAATATAAAAATGAGTCAATCTGCGAAGGCTTTTTTTCAATCTTATTCGATATGTAACTATCTAAAATTTATGATTTATATTCTATGCTTTAAAACAAATAACGGATATGCCTTTAAGAAGGTTCGGTAGAGCTCATTTTAAAATATCCGAACTTCTATTTTGTTTTGTTCAAAGTAATTTTTGCGGTATATTTTTCATCTTAGTTTCTGTCTAAGTGTTGTTATTTTTTGTCTTAATTCTTATTGTATAGAATAAAAATTTTTAATGTTTTAATATTTTGCAATATGTATGTATTCTTTTTAATAGTCGTATGGTTGAATATAATCTGTTATCGTTCATGTGCATAATTTCGTAGTATGCGGATTACCTAGGTAAAATAGGAAATATGCCGTACTTCACCTTAGTTCGTCCACATATTACCGAATGATGAACTTAAGGGGTAACATATCCATTAAAATATATAAAGCTCTAACATATAATTAAGCTTTTTATAATGATGCATCACAATAAAAGTTACAAAGAAAAATTGTTTACTTCAGATTTCTTAAGAATGATTCCAATTAAGCAGTTAAGAATGCATGTTTATTAGACCTTGTAATGATCTTAATTCCGTTTATAATTTCCTTATATTTTTTACGGCAATATGTTTATTAAAATCTCCAGGTTTTGTTCCTATATTTTTATATTTAATGGAATAAGAAAATCGTTTTTTAACTTTTCATTCATTAGACACACTTAAGGTTAATTAATATTATGCTGCTGTAATGTAGCTTTTAGACGGTTTACTCTAATTTTTTTTTGAACTCACTTTTTATACATTTATTTGATACATTTATTTGATCACTTTTTATAGTTGCATACTTTAAAATCTACCATAAAACATCAAAAATGGATGGCAATAAAAATAAAAAATCTTGTATGCTGAATGAATTAATATTGAATAATGAATTATTTTAAAAAAAGATCATCAAAAGAATTTGAAAATTTATTTGGCAAGGTCATTCTAAAGGACGAAGAAACTTGACGTTGATTCGAACGCTTTTATTATTTTCTTGAATACGCATCACGGTAGTTTCAGAACTCAATTTTCTCGTAACAACATTAAAGCTTATTTACTTTTATAATTTCATTACTAAAACATGATAATCACTGCAAGCTTTTAAAAGCATTCCGCAAATATTCGAGGGAAGCAAAAAAGAGCAACGATTTAAAAAAAACTAGAAAAAGAAACACATTAAACTGCAATTTGGGAACATTGCCGACGGCACACCAGCTGCGTTTAAAGATGCTTTTTTTCGAATAATTATATCCTGCTTATTTTTTTTCTTTTGCGTGTATTAACCCTTATCCTAATGAGTCGTCGTAGTTTAGTTAGCTCGACACATCCGAGTTAAAAAAATGCAAAAATATAAAAATAAGAGAGGCACATCACCTTCATTTGTCTCAACAATATCGAATTTTCGCGCACGACATTTGGAACGATCTAGTAATAAAAAATGGAGACGCATTTCTCAAAATGGAAGAAGAAAAAAGAGAAGAACAGATTGGAAAGCGAGATAAAAGAAAAGGAACTAATGATCATGCCTTCTTTCGTCCCAGTGGTGCGCACATAATGCACTTGAAATATATACTTAATAGCTGACGAAAACTGTCCTAAAATCCATTAACAGAAAACCGGATCAATCAAGTCGAAAGAATTCTCTAACCAAATCCGTGTGTTACTCTTTTCCAGACAGCTATTACCCTGGCCCTGCAGTTGTACGAGTTCCATTAAACACTGCTCTAATGGTCCTCCTTCAATGTTTTCAAATTTCGAACCCCTTTTCCAATTTTCAGGACTTTTTTGGAAGGAAATTCTCATGTTGTGATGCAAAGAGGTTGAGAATTCAACTAAAAGTTTTAATTTTTTTTACAGATTCATTTAACATTGTGGGAACATTTTTAAGAATTAAGTGTTAGATTAAACGAAATATATATTTTAATTAAAATCTTTCAGTGACTTTATAATTTTTAAACTAATGAAGATATAAGTATTTAGTCCACAGAACTCACTAACATTTATATATTTAGAGAAATTGTCGCAGCAGATATTGTCACCTGGTTTACTTTATTTACTAAAAGTTTTGGGTACTTCCCCTTTTTAAATCTGTTACTTTTTTCTTTAGCTCTTTTGTGCATAGAGCATCTCGAGAATTTTAAAATTAATATTTTCAAGCTGAATTACCAAAATAAATTTTACGAATACGCTTCTCTGCACTCGGTTCATAAATCTAACCATATTTGTACAAACACATGGGATATTAAAAAGTTAATAAAAATTGTTCTTTGATCTAGAATTGATATTTGATTTTCAGTGTTCTGCTCTGAATTGTATTCCCAATACATGTAACTATACATAGTTATCACTCTCATTAAATTTTCTCTACTAAATTAACCTTATCATAATATAATTACTTGGAGCAAATATCTACAGTAACACTAGTGTACACTACATACAATATGTATAGACAAATAGATGATTACGGAAAAATAATCAACTTAACCCAACTACAAAACCAACATTACTTATTTAGATTCACAACTAGGCGAGAAAACTGTGTTAACACCGGCAAGAAAGAGGAAAATCCCCAGAGCAACGAACCTACAACGAAGTACACCGATTCCTTTGGGCCAAGCAGTATTTTCGACCCAGCAGCAGCTTTTACATCTGATCGTACCGACGAATTAGATCCATCCGGCAAAATATCCCGTTTTCCAGAGGAACGTAAATCTAAAATATACATGGTTTGACAATCCAAGCGAAAGAGCCAGTTCCCAGAAACCGGCGCTATCTGAGTTAAATGCATTTGTTGTGTAAGCTTAACTCAATCCGCCCTTGCACGCAATGAATGGGCATTAAGGGTTCCGTACTGAGCATTAGGGAAAGTTAATGGCTCCATTATGCAGCCTCTGAACCAGCCGTGCTCCTTGGAGGAATTCTAATTTAAATAACAGGCTAGATAAAAGAGTTACCCTCTATCGGGGATGATCGGCTGCAGTGGGTATATGCAATGGGTTCTTTCTTATTAGGTTGGTTTTAATTGTCTTTTCATTGCTCTGTACGATGTGCCATATTCTAGGTATGAGTCGGGTACGTTTGAATAATCTTCAAACACAAAAGTAATCTAGGATCCCAGCTGTTGAGGGAATCGACATCGAAAAGAGTCGCTGCGGTTTTGTTCTGTATTGTATGCATGTTTTTTTTTCAATTTAAATATTTTTTTTAAATATCTTGTGAACTTCTGCTAAATGGATTTTCTTTCTGTGTTTCATGCATACTTTTGTCTTCATATTAGTTTTTCCTCCTCACTTTCAAAAACCTGAAAAAAAGTGTTTTTACAGTTATTTTATTCGAAATATCGGGATTTTCGAGCTAATTAAGTTCGAGTTATTGAGAGTATGATTTATTACCACATATTACAGGTTTCTATTTGATGTGCAAATAATTTGAAAAAACTTAGGATGGATAGCTTGCGCAAGATATCACCCTGCTCAATACTAACTGATAGAGATTATGTAGTAGTGCATCCTGACATCATTTTACATTTGGGACAGCTTGAAGTACGGTGAAATTTGACCCCTTTAGTAATTTTTTTCACCAAATTTGTTTTTATAGTTTTAAAGTAGAGTATATAGCCGCAATAAATTTGGATACAATTTTGACTAAGAGCTATATGTTGGGTATGGACTCAAGAAGAAGGCTTTTTGTAATCCAATAGTTTTTATTACTAATATAAAGTAAAAGCAAAGATGATGCACACAGCATCTAAATCCAGATCGCACACAGCGATGATCTTCCTTCTTTAGCACACTGTGCTTTCTTATATAGGCTTGCTGATTTGCATCCCGCAGAGTAGTGGCTCGACGCATGCCCGGGATTACGTCAGGGAAATTTGCATTTCGCAATCCCGCACATGCATCATACCCCCCCTGCGGAATACAAATTTTCAGCTTACATTAAATCAAATTAATACTTTTTACACAAAACAAAAGTTTCTCTACATTTACAGCTTTAGTCAAAAAAATCAGAAATCATAACACTATTATTTAAATACATCATATCAACAATTCCTTCTCTTAACAAGTCCTTTACGAAATGTAATTTTAAATTCGCATGTCTCGTCTTGCTTGACGATTTCGCACAGTTAAGCCAATTGATAGCTGACTGGCTATTTGAACATATCAACACAGGTTTACTTACAAATGTATCACATTTTAATTCTTCCAATAAACTTACTACCCATATCAAATCCTTAGAAATTTCTGCGATTGCAGACAGCTCAGTTTCACAAGTAGATAAACTTACAGATCTTATCTTTCTACGCCTCCAAATTACAATTGAAGAAGTTACCCTTTTACAATCGTCCATACTATACTTTTCTAACAGAGAATCTACGTACTGACTTTGGCTTAGTCCAATTCCATTTTTGAAATGAACAATTTCAATACCAAAATATTTAGCACTGGATGTAGTACCTTTTAACTCAAATATACCTTTTAATTTGTTTACAACTGCATCACACAAGGTTTTACTATTATAGAATAATGCTAGATCATCTACATCTACACACATAAATAAACAATCTGAATTTTCACCAATACTAAATATACAGTTCTCCGATGCGAGCTGGCTCATTCCTATTTTTTCAAGTTCAGTTTTTAACTTAAAATGCCAGTTTCTTCCTGATTGTGGAAGACCGTATATACTACGTCTCAATAAACATACCTTATTTTGGCCAATTTGATTTTCAAAACCAGGAGGAGCACACATACATACCAACTCTTTAAGTTCACTATACAAATAAGCAGTTTTAATATCAAACAGCTTAACCCTTAGATTTATCTTGGGAACTAATGCAATCAAAAGTCTAAATGAATCAATATTAAGAACAGGTGAATAGGATTCACTATAGTGAATGTCTTTAATTTGGTTTGAGCCTGCTGCCACTAACCTAGCTTTAAACACTGTATTGTTCTCAATTCTTTTCGTCGAATATACCCATTTACTTTTGATTATTTTTGTATCTTTAGGTTTATCGACTACTTCCCAAACATTATGATCACTCAAAGATTTTAATTCCTCATTCATTGCCTTGTACCAATATGATCCATTATTACTATTAACAGCTCCTTCAAAATTGCGGGGAATTTCTGTTACTAGATTGGCGTGCTTTTCTTTTACCCTATCGGATCTTCTTACCCCAAGTTCTATTAACCTTTCCTCATCCTCGGCGATCTGTTGCTTTCTCAAAGCTTCAACCTTCTCCCGAGTAGACCCTGGTGGGCGTCCCCTAACTGGTCTAACTTCATCCGATATTGAATTAGACTTAATCGTATCTAAATCTACAATTTGATACCCTCTTTGTTTTTCTACCAACTCATTTATATCCCAGGGTTCCGAATCAGATCTAAAATTTAGGAATTTACTTCCCTTTGTCACCTCATCGAACTTTACGGTACTTTCTTCGATAACCTTATTACTTGCAATATCATAAATTCGGTATCCCTTCCTTTCTCTAGCATAACCTAACATTATACCGCGCTTTGCAGGTAAATCTAACTTTTTACGTAAAGTCTTAGGCACAAATGCATAAACTAAACACCCAAATGTTTTTATATTCTTTAAATTTAGGGGTTTCCCTGTCCAAGTTTCAATGGGAATCTTAGTTTTACCTTTACGAGGTGTACGATTAGTTATGTAACAACTACAAGCTACGGCTTCTGCCCAAAACTTTAGTGGAAGTTCACTATCGTAGAGAATTGATTTAGCCCGTTCTACAACCACCCTTATTGCTCTCTCAGCTTTACCATTACTCTCAGGGTTATAAGGGATAGTTTTCTCATGTAATATACCAGATCTTTGCAAATAACTATCTAGTTCCTGATTAACAAACTCTAACCCGTTATCAGTACGTATTCTTTTTACACGCTTAGACATTAAATTTTCATTCAATTCCTTAAATTTAACAAATGTCTTAGCAACCTCGCTTTTATGTTTCAAGAAATACGTAAAATACATTCCAGAAAAGTCGTCTACTATGATCAAGAAGTAACGAGAACCACCAATAGAATCTACATGCACAGGACCACACAGATCTAAATGCAATAATTCTAACATCTCAGTACTTTGATCAACAATCACACTTTTATGGCACTTGCGGGTTAGCTTACTGATATTACACGTATCACAACTAAAATTTTCATCAATATTACAATTAATTGAATCATTCATAAGATTCATATACTTAGGGTTTAAGTGACACAATCTTTTATGCCACAACTCATTTTTGTTTTGGATATCAGTTAGTTTACATTCTAGACTTTCACACTCAAATCGCTTAGAGTCTGGCTCCAAGTTCACTTTTATATTACCGTCACACTTATAAGCTTTAAGAATAATACGATTATCTCTATAAATCAGTACAATCTCATTCTTAAATATCAATTGACAACCCTTTTCCATTAATCTAGGTACAGATAACAAATTATATTTAAGACCACTAGCAAAAGTCACTTTATCCATAGTAATCAACTCACCAGTTTCTGGATGTGTAGCTCTGATCCTTCCTTCACCTTCTGACAATAGTTTAGCGTCCTTACTGGCCAGGTTGATAGTCCCTTCTTTGATCTTGATGTCTTCAAACCAGACTAGATCTTTGGCCATGTGGGTCGACGCTTCAGAGTCAAGGATCCATGTGCTGTCGAACGCTGTCTCTGGATTCTCGAAGTTCGCAGCCAAAGCACTCCCTTCAGGTCGTGAAGTTGTCATCTTGGGATTTCTTCTACCTCGAATAGCTCTGGTCCCGGAGGTCTTTTTCCAATCTTGCCCATCTTTCCAGAAACAATCTCGAGTGATGTGTCCAGTCTTACGACACACGCAGCACTTAATCGTTCGGCGCTTGGTCTTAGCATAGAACGCTTCATTTGAACTATGCTGAGGTCGGGGTTCACTTAGAATCACCCGTTCTTCCTCACGCAAAATTTCAAGAACCTCCTCTAAAGACTTTTCTCTCTGCGTCTTTAGTATTTCTCGTATTCGTCCGTATCTTCCCTTCAGACCTCTGACGGTGTAAAACACCAATTCTCTGGACGATATCTCCAGTCCCAAAGTAGCACACTTTGTTGCTATTCCTTTAGCTCTTGCTACGTAGTTATTTACCAGTTCACCTTCAGAGATTTCCAGGGTTTTTAACTCGCTTCCCGCATCGATCTTTCGATCTTCGGTTACTCCCATGAAAGATGTCTTGATCTTTTCCCATAGAACATAGGCTTCAGTTTCAGCAGCAAACTGCAATGCTTGTTCTGATGATAGCGTCAGGTGGATCCACGCTACGGCATCAGAATTCTTCAATTCCCAGTTCAATAAAGCTTGATCCTTCAGATCAGGTGATTTCGGTTCTTCGATCATCGTCTCCAGCCTTTTCAATCTTAAGGCAGCTTTCATTTTCAGTGACCACAAATAATAGTTTGATCCGGTCAGCTCAGGCACATTCAGCCGATCCATTTTCGTTCTTCCAAACCGCGATCTTCAAACCATCAAAAACCAACACTCTGATACCACTGTTGGGTATGGACTCAAGAAGAAGGCTTTTTGTAATCCAATAGTTTTTATTACTAATATAAAGTAAAAGCAAAGATGATGCACACAGCATCTAAATCCAGATCGCACACAGCGATGATCTTCCTTCTTTAGCACACTGTGCTTTCTTATATAGGCTTGCTGATTTGCATCCCGCAGAGTAGTGGCTCGACGCATGCCCGGGATTACGTCAGGGAAATTTGCATTTCGCAATCCCGCACATGCATCACTATAAATTCTTAAATTATATTTTTGTTGAAAATTCAGGAAAAAATCACAAAAAATCGTCATTTTTAAATTTTTTTAAAAAATATTAAATATTAATTAAGACTTACAATAAAAACCAATTTATAATTATACAAGTCTATAATATCAATATGCATTAAAGTTTTATCAAAATATTCAAAGTAGTTTTGGTAAAAGTGATATATCTCTGCTGTCCTATTTTTAAGACGATGGCAGGATATAGGTTAAAATGGTCAGTTCACCAGTATTACTCTTGATCGCATCATAAGAATAAATATACCTTTTAAGTTTGTTCTGAATTTCAAAGAAACAACTTTCCTTCATCCAAACATTTGGTTCGAGAAACTATAATGCGGAATTCTTTTCAAAGAATTTGAAAATGTTCTTAAAATGCCGAAGCTTAAACTTTTTCCATTACATACAAATATAGTTTGGAATATAGAATTGTTGGTAAATATATACCTCTTCATTGGATGTTGAAAACTGCATCAGAATTTTTCCATGGTATCTTTATTTTAAAACTCAAAGAATATTTTTTTAGAATTTAAATATTACCTATTCTTATTATTGAATAAAATGTTTTCTAAAACATCACAGCTTTTTCAATCATCACAATTGTTTCATTATATCATTTGTTTTATGCAGACACTAAATTTAAAACACTACCCGCTTATTTGATGATAATCTTCATCCAAAATATAGTTTATATTATAAATAGATTGTACTAATATAAGAATTAAATACTGGTATTATAAACAAACTATTATCTTTTTATTAAAATAGTATTACTTATAAATTACATATTTTCTGATCTTGTAATCCTTTCGGTATAAGTATACTATTATACAAAACTTATTTAAAATCAATGAACATGTTTCACTTTGCTTTTATATGAAAATCCACTAACCTTCTCATTTAATGTTGAAATTTTCTAATATTCCTAGATTTTTTAAATTTTGACGGTGTCAAATAAAAGAAAAAAATCTGGTATTTATTTCTAGAATTGAATATGCGTTGATCTGAAATTTTTATGCACTGGAAACATTCATTAGAAGCCTGGACGAGTTTTCTGACTTCAAGTTTCTAGAATTCACACGAACTTGCAATGCAATTAAATTCGACACAGAATTAAGAAGGATCTCTATACAATTGCCATCCATATATCCCTATATAATCTCTGCATTACAACGACTATACTCAATTGCAATTTAAGTTGAGCCTGACGTCATGGCCACGCGGAAGAAAATCCGAATAAACAGAAAGCCTGCTGGGTTGCTAGAAGCTTTTATTGGCTGGCGAGTTTGAGAGCGAGTTGTACTGCTACGAGCTACGCCACTTTAAAAAAAAATAATAATGAACATTTATGCATATCGGGATGAAAAGATGCTAAATATACGTGGATTAAAAAAACTGATCATCATTCAAAATTGAAGCTCTAAATTTCACTCAAAATTCAGACACCGCTCGGGGAACTATTTTCTGTGGTTGCTCTCAGCATATTTCTACAGGCTCAAGTTAAGTTGCAACTGAGTATAGTAATAAAATTACGGTTTGTTTTATTACAGTGTAAGTTTATTCAGTAGGCATTATGTCATTTTGTTAAAATTTCGTTAATTGTTGTTCCCTTGAGGGGTAGCTCTAACAAGATTCAACTGTAGGTATTATTTTTATATTTGTACTGTCAGTGTAAACGGGTTCCCGCCCAATATACACATTTTTTCTGTTAAATTATTAAATACGCTATCAATTTTGTAATGTAATAAAAGTTTTTAAACTGACAGATGAAAATCAATCTAAAAACCTCCCTTCTTTTGTGATACAAAATTCAATTCTTACTCAAATTCTCACTGCTACAAATAAAATAAGTAATAATTTCAAGGATAAAAAAGAGCTCTTTGTGTTATACAAAAACAAGGCACAAAAAGCAAATAAGGAAAGGCACGTCGAGGGATTCAACAAACACAGAAAAGAACTTCTAAAGAGAACTCCTCCGAAGGAGAAATTACTCTGTGACAGATGCTACAAGAAAAGAAGGGAAACTAGGCGGGTGATGCACATATCAATATGAAAGAAAGAAGCTCCGGAAGAGTACAATTGAAGATTTTACTTGATGAATGCGTCACTCGACTGGAAATAAACTATGCAAATTCGTCGCCAATTTGAATAAAAATGAGGGGTGCTATCCGTGTAGTTTCGGATGGACGTCTTTGTGCACAGGCACGACAGTACAAAAAGGGGACATAAAATTTGCCTCTTTTCCTGGAAAACTAATCTGCATTCCTAATAAAAAAGACTTAGAGAGATCTTGAGGCGGAACTTATCGGAAATAAACTGAAGATGTTTCTGCCTGATACGAACGAACAGAAATAAAGGTTTGGAATGATATTTCTTCTGCAAAGGTTGTGAGTTTTATACTGAAGATAGTAGTAATATCGCTTCTCTGCTGGGATTTTTAATGATATATGAGATAATGTAAATGATCTAGTTTTGTATTGAAAGTATGAAAAGTTTACAGTAACGGAAAATTTGATTTTTTTTTAGTTTTTAATTAAGTTATGTTTCAGTTTGAATTTGAACCCATCTTTATATGCCCCTTTGTTTAAGAGGATTTTTGTACGTCTTAATATTTCCTCTTACTCCACTTTTTTTTAAATCTGTTCTTCCAAAGAAAACTATTCTGAAATTCTAAGTTAAAGTGTACGCAAACGCAATTTCTCACAGATTTACTTTGAGAAAAATCTCGCCAAAAGAGCATTTGGCGGATTTTTAATTCTTTGCGGTTAGACCCTCCTTTTAAGATAAAATATTAGCCAAGCCCAAAAAAAACCTCTGTTATCAGTTGCAGCTTTGGGTTGTGTTAGGGTCCGGGATGCGTATTTCCAAACCCGCACGTGTAGGAATCCCACCAGAGGCAGCACTAGCGCTCAAAGAGGATCTGGAGTATTTGGCGCAAATACGATTTGATGCTTTAGGCTCTTTATCGCTCTTTTTGCGGTTTTGGCGATAAGTCTTGGAAAGAGGTTTTACGGTATTCTTTTTGTAAGAGGGCGAACAAAAAATATTAAACAAGGATTGAAAAGGGTAATAAAGGCGATTAAATGCAATTGTTATTTGTTAACTTAAGTAATAAATAGTAATATACGTTCAATTTTCATCTGAAGCTGTAATTATTTAAATAAGAAAATTTGTAACATTCAGTTTGTGTGTTATATTTTGCTGTAATTAATCTAATTGCCTTCCTAATCTAATATGTCTTTAATTGTCTTGAACTTTCAAGTAATACATTTTAGCTGGATGTTAATTGTCTTTCAAGCGTCAATTTTTAAAATCTTTTTTTTTTTAAGTATAGTTTCCGAGTAATAAAAACTTGTGAAAATTTATAGCACGATTTATCTATAATAATATTTTATGTATAATACTTATTTTAAAATGTAACAACCTTTTAAATATATATTAAATTTTACAATTTATAGTATTTTTAAATTCAGGTAAAGATGTAATAACATTTGTAAAAATTTACCTTCTAGCTCAAAGAGCTGAAAAATATTTTGAGATTTGATAAATCCCCATTATTTAAACGTTTTAATAAATTATATGCCTCTTTAAGTTAAATTCTATGAAGACGAAACATTTTCAAGGAATTAATGTATGCAGTTGGAACTGAGAATAAAAAAAGTGGCTTCCTGTTCTATTTCATTTGTTCTGAGCATCATTTTGTTTATTTTCCCTTTCACGCGTTCTTCTATAGTAGGCTGGGAAGAAATTTTGGTCCATGCCCAGGCATTTTAAGTCTCAGATGGAAAAGTACTTAATTTTTTATGATGGGGATCATGTAGGAATGATTTTCCTAGGAATTTAATTAGAAACGGGACAGTTTTGTAGCCCTTTCGAAAGTATGAATGAGCTGCTTGGAAAGTCGAATCAACTGTTTAATGAGATAAAGTGCTATAAAAAATTTAATAAAAACATTTCTTTGCCTCCGCTATTTGGGAAAGCTCTACTAAGTTCATTTAATGTCCCTCTGAATTTTTTTGCCCTTGTTAGATGAAAGCAGGAACTTTTCAAATAAAAAAAGGAAAGGAGCATCTCTCGCTTTTAAAAATATTTTCGAGTTTTTTTTAGTTATTATTTACTTTCTTTGTTTGCACTTAATGCTTTTGTTGTACCGAGAATGTATTTAACCTTTCCATAAAAATTAATTAGTTTATCTGAAATAAACTTAAAAGGGGGGAACATTTTAAAATGCCTTTGGAAAATCCTTTAAAATATAGTATTTCGAATTAAATTATGAAGCGCAATTAAATATAATTTTCTTCTGTAATTATTTAGCATTTTTGCATTTAAAAATTTTTAAAAAGTATTTTTCCCGCTATATAATCATTTCTTTTTTACTAAGTATATTTCAGAAACTTTTTCAGATTATTGAATGCATATTGATTTTAAGCTGAATTACTTATACCTAATTTATTTCCCATTTTATTAAAAACCATTACTGACATTAATTTAAATGGAAATTTAAAGACGGTTTGGATTATTCACATTAACTATTTTATAATTTACTTCAACAATGCGAGATTATGACTTAAATGCTTCATTTTAATTCAAATTTAATTCATTAAGTGGATTTGGGAAGACATAGTAACAATATTAAAGACAATTGTGATTTTTTTAAGGAACATGCAGATGCACATCATATAAAAATTAAGAAATCTGAGAAGCGTCATTTTATATCCTTCCATTAATTATTTCCACTTTAATTAAGACAGTTTTCATGATTTTTTTCAAAGCTTGAATAAATTTATTCTTTTAAGTTTTTCTTTGACAAAAATAGTTGTAAAATTTCACAACATTTGTATTCTTGCAATTATTTGTCTTTCAAAGTGAACTATTTTAGATGGAATTGCAATTCTTAGCAAAATGAATTGTTATTAACTTATAGATTGTTATTAATTTTTATATTCAGAGTAAAAAGGTTTGGGTGGAGAAAAGAAAACAAAATTATAAAGGGATTCATAAACATATTTCATAAAAAACCTAAATACTTAAATATTTAAGAAATAAAACACACTGACTCGTAAGCGAATTGAATGCATAAGTAAATTAAATATCCAATCCGCTTTATCATTTTTAAAAAGATACATGTCTTCAAATACATAATAACAGAAGTATTTCTATTTTGTAAATAAAAATAACAAGACAGTATGATTGAACCAGAAGTCCTACATCCTTACGAAAACAAAATTCATTTTCAAAAAGCACCATATTACATAACTGGAACACCAGAACCCAAAACATCATAATAAACCAACTTTATACCCAAAAATATACCACCCAGAATGGCATCCAAACGATCCACTCAGCCGAATTTTTAACGACCGTAAATTTCCGTCCCTATAATGAAAGGCGCTTTATTGCAGCCGAGTAAATTTTAAAAGCTATAAGAGAGAAAAAGCTTTTATTACTCATTCCTCTCTTCGGAAAGGGGGAATTTTATAGCTGCGCCCCGTCCCAGATAATGTATCTGCAATAACACTCTGCGCTCGGAACCGTGAGCATTTTCTCGGTTTGTGATTTGCACTGTGCTAATTCGGAAAAGGGAATCTTGATATCTCGCAAGAAGTGTGGGCCCCTACCTAGGAAGAGAAATTCCATTTCTCCATTTACGCCTGACTTCGCTTTTAACGACATGTCTGGAAATTAAACAGCCTAGACTAGCAGATTCTTCATTTTTACCGGTGGAAAGCACACGCGGTGGGGCCAGATCCAAATTATATACTGATGATTTTTCTGCATTTTATTTTCTAGTATTAAGATCAATACGGGGATTTTGATAAATGTAACAAACACTGAAACAAGATCCTGTAATATTTTTAGTGTTGTTTAGTGTTGATCTTTTCCTTTTGTTGCCAATAATTTTTTACTCATAAAAGCCCTTAAAATTACAAACAAGTTGTTTTTGTTTCTTACGTCACCATGAAAGTGAGGCCATGAATGGAACGGTCTACTACTATTCGGCGATTACGATTCGGTACGGGGTCGATTCAGCGCTTGCAGTTTCGGCGCCAGAAATGAAATGATAGTAAATAGAACTCTTGCATAATCCTTCTAAAAATTAGGAGAACACAATTTTTGTTTCGTGCCGAAACGGGCCAGCACAGAATCGGCCTTTCCGTGAATGGAAGGAGTCCGACTTAAGCCGCGGATGATGGATGCCAACACCATGCTTCACCCATCTACAATTTTGCCATGTCTCTGAAGGAGAGGGGAATTTTAAACTGCTCCATGACTGACCACTGGACTTTCGGACCCTCAAATTTCTCAAGTAATTACTCCGTATATATTCGGTGGGTCTTCAGCGGTGTCAGGAATTGAACCCGGGACAGTCCAATCCCGAAGCCGATGCCTTAACTACTAGGCTTCTCACGGCCAAGTTACAAACATAGTAAATGTTATCTGTGATATTATTTTTAATAAAAAATAAATTAAAACTATAAGCCGTAAAAATAGAAAAAAAATCATTTCATTTATTGGTTGTTAGATACTCCAGTGATTCCAGTTAAGAAAATTTACAATTAACTTGATTTCTTAATCAGAAAACAAAAATTATGAAAATAAATCCATAAATAAGAAACAATTTAACGGTGACATTTCCGATGCCCCTTTATATTAACCTTATATTCTGGGTAATTATTTTTCATTGTAACATTTTACATGAAATGAAGAAATCGTTTGTTGTTACAAGAGTTATTCTCGTTAGATGCACACAAATTAATACATTTAAAAAGTACTATGAAGAAGAAAAAAAACAAATCATAAAAGCTGTTCAAGTTTAATTTGCATATGATGTGGAAAAATACATAACATTTTGTAATATACCTCATACAAAATAAAAATTCTTAAATCTGAGAAGAAATGTTCGATGTATATTGGAGAGAATTCAAAAATCTGTTAATCTAAATATTTCTTGATTAAAAATATAGCCTTACTTAAATTGTTTTTTCCTGTTTAGAAAGCTTAATTTCAGAAGTTAAATTTAATAAATGAATTGCTTATGGTGGCAACTTTATTAAAGATTTTGCCGCTGTTTTACCTTAGGAATCTTTGAGAACCATCTTTTGAGTAGGTCTGGACAATAATACCTGGTGGAAACGTTTAACTTTGAAAAATATAAGATGAAGGTATGATTAACATATAAAATTAAATACAATTGGATAGGCTGTTTATCTTCTAATATAAGTGAAAAAATAACAGTTCTGAAAGTTTTAATGCTACTCCCTTTTGCAGAACACCCAGAGGAAGACCCAAGAAACGAAAAAATGACTGCCTAGATGAAGATTTTGTCACCTTCAAGGCTAAACACTGGAGATAATTTTCTGGAAAAAGGACAGAGTAGGAGAAACTTTTGAAGTTCAAAAGTTTCTCCTACTCTGATTTCTCCTTCTCTGTTTTGAAGTTCAAAAGGGTGTCGTGCTATTGCTGTTGATGAAAAAAACTATCACACTTCTAGCTTCAACATGCTTTGATTCCATATTGTATAATTTATATATCCACTTATAAATAAAATTTTACTTTATGAAATTAAGGGGGCATGGTACCTTTTTGGTGAAAATATTTATATTGTTATTTGATACTTTTTGCTGGTAATATGTATTTTCCTTATATTAGATGCATTTCAAGTTGAAAATACTAAAAAAAAAGGAAAATTTATGAGTTTTTTCAAACTTAAAATTTAAGAGTTGTTTTTAAAATTCTACTCCTCCTACAATTACTGACTTACACTCATAAAATTTTGTATTTAAGTATCTCAATCTATATACAATAAAAGTTAGCATCGGTTATTAATTAACCGGTTACCCCACAATAGATATATTTTAAAAATCACTCTCCAAAAACAGTTCAATCGAAACAGATGAATAAATATATACAAGTTCAAAATTTAAACCCCACCCCGATAGTCAATCCAGAGCATAATTAAACAACCCCTCCCAGACTTGATGAGGCACTCGATATAAATGGTTCCCGAGCTTCCTCTGCAGCAAACTGCCGCAAATATCTCACCCCTGATTACGAAATTGGATTTATAAGAAAAGGAGAACCCCCCCCCCCCCAGCGAAGGGAAATGAATTTCACGCAATTAAGATTCGCCCGGCACCAGGAATTAGAAGTCAATCGAGGAAACTTGTTACAGGGAGAGAAACCGAAATACATTATTCCGCCATTGCCCTTGAGGTGGGAGCCCTGAGGGTTCGGGACCCTAAATCGTTCCGAGATTGCCCCGCGGTCGTTATAGGTTCAAAAATCAGTGAGGCTTTTGCATCGGAAACATGATGAGCTAGTAAAATATTGTGTTGTGAGTTTCGTAAGTTTTCAGACGAAGTCGTTAATGTTTCTCGCCTGGGACGAGCGGTAATGGATCATTATCCGAAGGTGATTAAAAGATTCGAGGGACGGTTTTAATGAGGGTTCGTCATTTTAATCGCTGTTATTTTGCGTTCGGCGACAGATGGCGCGTTGGTGATTGGTGGCGATAAGGTATTGTCTCTAGTGCTGTTGTACAGGGATTTGTTTCCGTTGTTTTTAATGTCGATTAGATGCTCGGAAGTATGAGTGTTGTGATTAGGGTTATGTATTATTAACATTTGTCGGAACGATTCTGATTATGAGAGGAATCTATCAAACCTATCTTTTTAATTGCATACCAGTTATGTTAAGTTGCCTCATGCATATTTAATGAAAGGGGGTTTATTATGAGGTAAAAAGGATTGATAATTTTAGAATAATCAACACTCCAATTGTCATGAATATACGACTAAAAGGTCAGATATTAGTCAGGGTTTTGCCAAGTTTGTAAACACATAAAAAACAAATTATTTAATAGATCTTTAGAAATTTACCTTGTAACTTATATAAAAATTAGTCAATCTGATATATAACGGATATGATTATATCCGTTTACGATTTCTTTACAACATACCAAACTTTACTATTTACGGTCCCATTCGGTCCCTATTAAGCAAAAATGTCCCAATTAGGCGGATTGTTGAAATAGTAGCTCTCCTGTACTTCTTTGGTTAGAATTTAAGCCCTGCTGGGAAATAATACCTGGCGGAAATGTTTTACTTTGAAAAATATAAGATGAAGATATGATAAGATCATGTATTAATCAGACTTTTGCCAAGTTTGTAAGCACATAAATGAACAAACTATTTAATAGACCTTTTGCAATTTTCGTTTTAATTAATATAAAAATGAGTCAATCTGCGAAGGCTTTTTTTCAATCTTATTCGATATGTAACTATCTAAAATTTATGATTTATATTCTATGCTTTAAAACAAATAACGGATATGCCTTTAAGAAGGTTCGGTAGAGCTCATTTTAAAATATCCGAACTTCTATTTTGTTTTGTTCAAAGTAATTTTTGCGGTATATTTTTCATCTTAGTTTCTGTCTAAGTGTTGTTATTTTTTGTCTTAATTCTTATTGTATAGAATAAAAATTTTTAATGTTTTAATATTTTGCAATATGTATGTATTCTTTTTAATAGTCGTATGGTTGAATATAATCTGTTATCGTTCATGTGCATAATTTCGTAGTATGCGGATTACCTAGGTAAAATAGGAAATATGCCGTACTTCACCTTAGTTCGTCCACATATTACCGAATGATGAACTTAAGGGGTAACATATCCATTAAAATATATAAAGCTCTAACATATAATTAAGCTTTTTATAATGATGCATCACAATAAAAGTTACAAAGAAAAATTGTTTACTTCAGATTTCTTAAGAATGATTCCAATTAAGCAGTTAAGAATGCATGTTTATTAGACCTTGTAATGATCTTAATTCCGTTTATAATTTCCTTATATTTTTTACGGCAATATGTTTATTAAAATCTCCAGGTTTTGTTCCTATATTTTTATATTTAATGGAATAAGAAAATCGTTTTTTAACTTTTCATTCATTAGACACACTTAAGGTTAATTAATATTATGCTGCTGTAATGTAGCTTTTAGACGGTTTACTCTAATTTTTTTTTGAACTCACTTTTTATACATTTATTTGATACATTTATTTGATCACTTTTTATAGTTGCATACTTTAAAATCTACCATAAAACATCAAAAATGGATGGCAATAAAAATAAAAAATCTTGTATGCTGAATGAATTAATATTGAATAATGAATTATTTTAAAAAAAGATCATCAAAAGAATTTGAAAATTTATTTGGCAAGGTCATTCTAAAGGACGAAGAAACTTGACGTTGATTCGAACGCTTTTATTATTTTCTTGAATACGCATCACGGTAGTTTCAGAACTCAATTTTCTCGTAACAACATTAAAGCTTATTTACTTTTATAATTTCATTACTAAAACATGATAATCACTGCAAGCTTTTAAAAGCATTCCGCAAATATTCGAGGGAAGCAAAAAAGAGCAACGATTTAAAAAAAACTAGAAAAAGAAACACATTAAACTGCAATTTGGGAACATTGCCGACGGCACACCAGCTGCGTTTAAAGATGCTTTTTTTCGAATAATTATATCCTGCTTATTTTTTTTCTTTTGCGTGTATTAACCCTTATCCTAATGAGTCGTCGTAGTTTAGTTAGCTCGACACATCCGAGTTAAAAAAATGCAAAAATATAAAAATAAGAGAGGCACATCACCTTCATTTGTCTCAACAATATCGAATTTTCGCGCACGACATTTGGAACGATCTAGTAATAAAAAATGGAGACGCATTTCTCAAAATGGAAGAAGAAAAAAGAGAAGAACAGATTGGAAAGCGAGATAAAAGAAAAGGAACTAATGATCATGCCTTCTTTCGTCCCAGTGGTGCGCACATAATGCACTTGAAATATATACTTAATAGCTGACGAAAACTGTCCTAAAATCCATTAACAGAAAACCGGATCAATCAAGTCGAAAGAATTCTCTAACCAAATCCGTGTGTTACTCTTTTCCAGACAGCTATTACCCTGGCCCTGCAGTTGTACGAGTTCCATTAAACACTGCTCTAATGGTCCTCCTTCAATGTTTTCAAATTTCGAACCCCTTTTCCAATTTTCAGGACTTTTTTGGAAGGAAATTCTCATGTTGTGATGCAAAGAGGTTGAGAATTCAACTAAAAGTTTTAATTTTTTTTACAGATTCATTTAACATTGTGGGAACATTTTTAAGAATTAAGTGTTAGATTAAACGAAATATATATTTTAATTAAAATCTTTCAGTGACTTTATAATTTTTAAACTAATGAAGATATAAGTATTTAGTCCACAGAACTCACTAACATTTATATATTTAGAGAAATTGTCGCAGCAGATATTGTCACCTGGTTTACTTTATTTACTAAAAGTTTTGGGTACTTCCCCTTTTTAAATCTGTTACTTTTTTCTTTAGCTCTTTTGTGCATAGAGCATCTCGAGAATTTTAAAATTAATATTTTCAAGCTGAATTACCAAAATAAATTTTACGAATACGCTTCTCTGCACTCGGTTCATAAATCTAACCATATTTGTACAAACACATGGGATATTAAAAAGTTAATAAAAATTGTTCTTTGATCTAGAATTGATATTTGATTTTCAGTGTTCTGCTCTGAATTGTATTCCCAATACATGTAACTATACATAGTTATCACTCTCATTAAATTTTCTCTACTAAATTAACCTTATCATAATATAATTACTTGGAGCAAATATCTACAGTAACACTAGTGTACACTACATACAATATGTATAGACAAATAGATGATTACGGAAAAATAATCAACTTAACCCAACTACAAAACCAACATTACTTATTTAGATTCACAACTAGGCGAGAAAACTGTGTTAACACCGGCAAGAAAGAGGAAAATCCCCAGAGCAACGAACCTACAACGAAGTACACCGATTCCTTTGGGCCAAGCAGTATTTTCGACCCAGCAGCAGCTTTTACATCTGATCGTACCGACGAATTAGATCCATCCGGCAAAATATCCCGTTTTCCAGAGGAACGTAAATCTAAAATATACATGGTTTGACAATCCAAGCGAAAGAGCCAGTTCCCAGAAACCGGCGCTATCTGAGTTAAATGCATTTGTTGTGTAAGCTTAACTCAATCCGCCCTTGCACGCAATGAATGGGCATTAAGGGTTCCGTACTGAGCATTAGGGAAAGTTAATGGCTCCATTATGCAGCCTCTGAACCAGCCGTGCTCCTTGGAGGAATTCTAATTTAAATAACAGGCTAGATAAAAGAGTTACCCTCTATCGGGGATGATCGGCTGCAGTGGGTATATGCAATGGGTTCTTTCTTATTAGGTTGGTTTTAATTGTCTTTTCATTGCTCTGTACGATGTGCCATATTCTAGGTATGAGTCGGGTACGTTTGAATAATCTTCAAACACAAAAGTAATCTAGGATCCCAGCTGTTGAGGGAATCGACATCGAAAAGAGTCGCTGCGGTTTTGTTCTGTATTGTATGCATGTTTTTTTTTCAATTTAAATATTTTTTTTAAATATCTTGTGAACTTCTGCTAAATGGATTTTCTTTCTGTGTTTCATGCATACTTTTGTCTTCATATTAGTTTTTCCTCCTCACTTTCAAAAACCTGAAAAAAAGTGTTTTTACAGTTATTTTATTCGAAATATCGGGATTTTCGAGCTAATTAAGTTCGAGTTATTGAGAGTATGATTTATTACCACATATTACAGGTTTCTATTTGATGTGCAAATAATTTGAAAAAACTTAGGATGGATAGCTTGCGCAAGATATCACCCTGCTCAATACTAACTGATAGAGATTATGTAGTAGTGCATCCTGACATCATTTTACATTTGGGACAGCTTGAAGTACGGTGAAATTTGACCCCTTTAGTAATTTTTTTCACCAAATTTGTTTTTATAGTTTTAAAGTAGAGTATATAGCCGCAATAAATTTGGATACAATTTTGACTAAGAGCTATATGTTGGGTATGGACTCAAGAAGAAGGCTTTTTGTAATCCAATAGTTTTTATTACTAATATAAAGTAAAAGCAAAGATGATGCACACAGCATCTAAATCCAGATCGCACACAGCGATGATCTTCCTTCTTTAGCACACTGTGCTTTCTTATATAGGCTTGCTGATTTGCATCCCGCAGAGTAGTGGCTCGACGCATGCCCGGGATTACGTCAGGGAAATTTGCATTTCGCAATCCCGCACATGCATCATACCCCCCCTGCGGAATACAAATTTTCAGCTTACATTAAATCAAATTAATACTTTTTACACAAAACAAAAGTTTCTCTACATTTACAGCTTTAGTCAAAAAAATCAGAAATCATAACACTATTATTTAAATACATCATATCAACAATTCCTTCTCTTAACAAGTCCTTTACGAAATGTAATTTTAAATTCGCATGTCTCGTCTTGCTTGACGATTTCGCACAGTTAAGCCAATTGATAGCTGACTGGCTATTTGAACATATCAACACAGGTTTACTTACAAATGTATCACATTTTAATTCTTCCAATAAACTTACTACCCATATCAAATCCTTAGAAATTTCTGCGATTGCAGACAGCTCAGTTTCACAAGTAGATAAACTTACAGATCTTATCTTTCTACGCCTCCAAATTACAATTGAAGAAGTTACCCTTTTACAATCGTCCATACTATACTTTTCTAACAGAGAATCTACGTACTGACTTTGGCTTAGTCCAATTCCATTTTTGAAATGAACAATTTCAATACCAAAATATTTAGCACTGGATGTAGTACCTTTTAACTCAAATATACCTTTTAATTTGTTTACAACTGCATCACACAAGGTTTTACTATTATAGAATAATGCTAGATCATCTACATCTACACACATAAATAAACAATCTGAATTTTCACCAATACTAAATATACAGTTCTCCGATGCGAGCTGGCTCATTCCTATTTTTTCAAGTTCAGTTTTTAACTTAAAATGCCAGTTTCTTCCTGATTGTGGAAGACCGTATATACTACGTCTCAATAAACATACCTTATTTTGGCCAATTTGATTTTCAAAACCAGGAGGAGCACACATACATACCAACTCTTTAAGTTCACTATACAAATAAGCAGTTTTAATATCAAACAGCTTAACCCTTAGATTTATCTTGGGAACTAATGCAATCAAAAGTCTAAATGAATCAATATTAAGAACAGGTGAATAGGATTCACTATAGTGAATGTCTTTAATTTGGTTTGAGCCTGCTGCCACTAACCTAGCTTTAAACACTGTATTGTTCTCAATTCTTTTCGTCGAATATACCCATTTACTTTTGATTATTTTTGTATCTTTAGGTTTATCGACTACTTCCCAAACATTATGATCACTCAAAGATTTTAATTCCTCATTCATTGCCTTGTACCAATATGATCCATTATTACTATTAACAGCTCCTTCAAAATTGCGGGGAATTTCTGTTACTAGATTGGCGTGCTTTTCTTTTACCCTATCGGATCTTCTTACCCCAAGTTCTATTAACCTTTCCTCATCCTCGGCGATCTGTTGCTTTCTCAAAGCTTCAACCTTCTCCCGAGTAGACCCTGGTGGGCGTCCCCTAACTGGTCTAACTTCATCCGATATTGAATTAGACTTAATCGTATCTAAATCTACAATTTGATACCCTCTTTGTTTTTCTACCAACTCATTTATATCCCAGGGTTCCGAATCAGATCTAAAATTTAGGAATTTACTTCCCTTTGTCACCTCATCGAACTTTACGGTACTTTCTTCGATAACCTTATTACTTGCAATATCATAAATTCGGTATCCCTTCCTTTCTCTAGCATAACCTAACATTATACCGCGCTTTGCAGGTAAATCTAACTTTTTACGTAAAGTCTTAGGCACAAATGCATAAACTAAACACCCAAATGTTTTTATATTCTTTAAATTTAGGGGTTTCCCTGTCCAAGTTTCAATGGGAATCTTAGTTTTACCTTTACGAGGTGTACGATTAGTTATGTAACAACTACAAGCTACGGCTTCTGCCCAAAACTTTAGTGGAAGTTCACTATCGTAGAGAATTGATTTAGCCCGTTCTACAACCACCCTTATTGCTCTCTCAGCTTTACCATTACTCTCAGGGTTATAAGGGATAGTTTTCTCATGTAATATACCAGATCTTTGCAAATAACTATCTAGTTCCTGATTAACAAACTCTAACCCGTTATCAGTACGTATTCTTTTTACACGCTTAGACATTAAATTTTCATTCAATTCCTTAAATTTAACAAATGTCTTAGCAACCTCGCTTTTATGTTTCAAGAAATACGTAAAATACATTCCAGAAAAGTCGTCTACTATGATCAAGAAGTAACGAGAACCACCAATAGAATCTACATGCACAGGACCACACAGATCTAAATGCAATAATTCTAACATCTCAGTACTTTGATCAACAATCACACTTTTATGGCACTTGCGGGTTAGCTTACTGATATTACACGTATCACAACTAAAATTTTCATCAATATTACAATTAATTGAATCATTCATAAGATTCATATACTTAGGGTTTAAGTGACACAATCTTTTATGCCACAACTCATTTTTGTTTTGGATATCAGTTAGTTTACATTCTAGACTTTCACACTCAAATCGCTTAGAGTCTGGCTCCAAGTTCACTTTTATATTACCGTCACACTTATAAGCTTTAAGAATAATACGATTATCTCTATAAATCAGTACAATCTCATTCTTAAATATCAATTGACAACCCTTTTCCATTAATCTAGGTACAGATAACAAATTATATTTAAGACCACTAGCAAAAGTCACTTTATCCATAGTAATCAACTCACCAGTTTCTGGATGTGTAGCTCTGATCCTTCCTTCACCTTCTGACAATAGTTTAGCGTCCTTACTGGCCAGGTTGATAGTCCCTTCTTTGATCTTGATGTCTTCAAACCAGACTAGATCTTTGGCCATGTGGGTCGACGCTTCAGAGTCAAGGATCCATGTGCTGTCGAACGCTGTCTCTGGATTCTCGAAGTTCGCAGCCAAAGCACTCCCTTCAGGTCGTGAAGTTGTCATCTTGGGATTTCTTCTACCTCGAATAGCTCTGGTCCCGGAGGTCTTTTTCCAATCTTGCCCATCTTTCCAGAAACAATCTCGAGTGATGTGTCCAGTCTTACGACACACGCAGCACTTAATCGTTCGGCGCTTGGTCTTAGCATAGAACGCTTCATTTGAACTATGCTGAGGTCGGGGTTCACTTAGAATCACCCGTTCTTCCTCACGCAAAATTTCAAGAACCTCCTCTAAAGACTTTTCTCTCTGCGTCTTTAGTATTTCTCGTATTCGTCCGTATCTTCCCTTCAGACCTCTGACGGTGTAAAACACCAATTCTCTGGACGATATCTCCAGTCCCAAAGTAGCACACTTTGTTGCTATTCCTTTAGCTCTTGCTACGTAGTTATTTACCAGTTCACCTTCAGAGATTTCCAGGGTTTTTAACTCGCTTCCCGCATCGATCTTTCGATCTTCGGTTACTCCCATGAAAGATGTCTTGATCTTTTCCCATAGAACATAGGCTTCAGTTTCAGCAGCAAACTGCAATGCTTGTTCTGATGATAGCGTCAGGTGGATCCACGCTACGGCATCAGAATTCTTCAATTCCCAGTTCAATAAAGCTTGATCCTTCAGATCAGGTGATTTCGGTTCTTCGATCATCGTCTCCAGCCTTTTCAATCTTAAGGCAGCTTTCATTTTCAGTGACCACAAATAATAGTTTGATCCGGTCAGCTCAGGCACATTCAGCCGATCCATTTTCGTTCTTCCAAACCGCGATCTTCAAACCATCAAAAACCAACACTCTGATACCACTGTTGGGTATGGACTCAAGAAGAAGGCTTTTTGTAATCCAATAGTTTTTATTACTAATATAAAGTAAAAGCAAAGATGATGCACACAGCATCTAAATCCAGATCGCACACAGCGATGATCTTCCTTCTTTAGCACACTGTGCTTTCTTATATAGGCTTGCTGATTTGCATCCCGCAGAGTAGTGGCTCGACGCATGCCCGGGATTACGTCAGGGAAATTTGCATTTCGCAATCCCGCACATGCATCACTATAAATTCTTAAATTATATTTTTGTTGAAAATTCAGGAAAAAATCACAAAAAATCGTCATTTTTAAATTTTTTTAAAAAATATTAAATATTAATTAAGACTTACAATAAAAACCAATTTATAATTATACAAGTCTATAATATCAATATGCATTAAAGTTTTATCAAAATATTCAAAGTAGTTTTGGTAAAAGTGATATATCTCTGCTGTCCTATTTTTAAGACGATGGCAGGATATAGGTTAAAATGGTCAGTTCACCAGTATTACTCTTGATCGCATCATAAGAATAAATATACCTTTTAAGTTTGTTCTGAATTTCAAAGAAACAACTTTCCTTCATCCAAACATTTGGTTCGAGAAACTATAATGCGGAATTCTTTTCAAAGAATTTGAAAATGTTCTTAAAATGCCGAAGCTTAAACTTTTTCCATTACATACAAATATAGTTTGGAATATAGAATTGTTGGTAAATATATACCTCTTCATTGGATGTTGAAAACTGCATCAGAATTTTTCCATGGTATCTTTATTTTAAAACTCAAAGAATATTTTTTTAGAATTTAAATATTACCTATTCTTATTATTGAATAAAATGTTTTCTAAAACATCACAGCTTTTTCAATCATCACAATTGTTTCATTATATCATTTGTTTTATGCAGACACTAAATTTAAAACACTACCCGCTTATTTGATGATAATCTTCATCCAAAATATAGTTTATATTATAAATAGATTGTACTAATATAAGAATTAAATACTGGTATTATAAACAAACTATTATCTTTTTATTAAAATAGTATTACTTATAAATTACATATTTTCTGATCTTGTAATCCTTTCGGTATAAGTATACTATTATACAAAACTTATTTAAAATCAATGAACATGTTTCACTTTGCTTTTATATGAAAATCCACTAACCTTCTCATTTAATGTTGAAATTTTCTAATATTCCTAGATTTTTTAAATTTTGACGGTGTCAAATAAAAGAAAAAAATCTGGTATTTATTTCTAGAATTGAATATGCGTTGATCTGAAATTTTTATGCACTGGAAACATTCATTAGAAGCCTGGACGAGTTTTCTGACTTCAAGTTTCTAGAATTCACACGAACTTGCAATGCAATTAAATTCGACACAGAATTAAGAAGGATCTCTATACAATTGCCATCCATATATCCCTATATAATCTCTGCATTACAACGACTATACTCAATTGCAATTTAAGTTGAGCCTGACGTCATGGCCACGCGGAAGAAAATCCGAATAAACAGAAAGCCTGCTGGGTTGCTAGAAGCTTTTATTGGCTGGCGAGTTTGAGAGCGAGTTGTACTGCTACGAGCTACGCCACTTTAAAAAAAAATAATAATGAACATTTATGCATATCGGGATGAAAAGATGCTAAATATACGTGGATTAAAAAAACTGATCATCATTCAAAATTGAAGCTCTAAATTTCACTCAAAATTCAGACACCGCTCGGGGAACTATTTTCTGTGGTTGCTCTCAGCATATTTCTACAGGCTCAAGTTAAGTTGCAACTGAGTATAGTAATAAAATTACGGTTTGTTTTATTACAGTGTAAGTTTATTCAGTAGGCATTATGTCATTTTGTTAAAATTTCGTTAATTGTTGTTCCCTTGAGGGGTAGCTCTAACAAGATTCAACTGTAGGTATTATTTTTATATTTGTACTGTCAGTGTAAACGGGTTCCCGCCCAATATACACATTTTTTCTGTTAAATTATTAAATACGCTATCAATTTTGTAATGTAATAAAAGTTTTTAAACTGACAGATGAAAATCAATCTAAAAACCTCCCTTCTTTTGTGATACAAAATTCAATTCTTACTCAAATTCTCACTGCTACAAATAAAATAAGTAATAATTTCAAGGATAAAAAAGAGCTCTTTGTGTTATACAAAAACAAGGCACAAAAAGCAAATAAGGAAAGGCACGTCGAGGGATTCAACAAACACAGAAAAGAACTTCTAAAGAGAACTCCTCCGAAGGAGAAATTACTCTGTGACAGATGCTACAAGAAAAGAAGGGAAACTAGGCGGGTGATGCACATATCAATATGAAAGAAAGAAGCTCCGGAAGAGTACAATTGAAGATTTTACTTGATGAATGCGTCACTCGACTGGAAATAAACTATGCAAATTCGTCGCCAATTTGAATAAAAATGAGGGGTGCTATCCGTGTAGTTTCGGATGGACGTCTTTGTGCACAGGCACGACAGTACAAAAAGGGGACATAAAATTTGCCTCTTTTCCTGGAAAACTAATCTGCATTCCTAATAAAAAAGACTTAGAGAGATCTTGAGGCGGAACTTATCGGAAATAAACTGAAGATGTTTCTGCCTGATACGAACGAACAGAAATAAAGGTTTGGAATGATATTTCTTCTGCAAAGGTTGTGAGTTTTATACTGAAGATAGTAGTAATATCGCTTCTCTGCTGGGATTTTTAATGATATATGAGATAATGTAAATGATCTAGTTTTGTATTGAAAGTATGAAAAGTTTACAGTAACGGAAAATTTGATTTTTTTTTAGTTTTTAATTAAGTTATGTTTCAGTTTGAATTTGAACCCATCTTTATATGCCCCTTTGTTTAAGAGGATTTTTGTACGTCTTAATATTTCCTCTTACTCCACTTTTTTTTAAATCTGTTCTTCCAAAGAAAACTATTCTGAAATTCTAAGTTAAAGTGTACGCAAACGCAATTTCTCACAGATTTACTTTGAGAAAAATCTCGCCAAAAGAGCATTTGGCGGATTTTTAATTCTTTGCGGTTAGACCCTCCTTTTAAGATAAAATATTAGCCAAGCCCAAAAAAAACCTCTGTTATCAGTTGCAGCTTTGGGTTGTGTTAGGGTCCGGGATGCGTATTTCCAAACCCGCACGTGTAGGAATCCCACCAGAGGCAGCACTAGCGCTCAAAGAGGATCTGGAGTATTTGGCGCAAATACGATTTGATGCTTTAGGCTCTTTATCGCTCTTTTTGCGGTTTTGGCGATAAGTCTTGGAAAGAGGTTTTACGGTATTCTTTTTGTAAGAGGGCGAACAAAAAATATTAAACAAGGATTGAAAAGGGTAATAAAGGCGATTAAATGCAATTGTTATTTGTTAACTTAAGTAATAAATAGTAATATACGTTCAATTTTCATCTGAAGCTGTAATTATTTAAATAAGAAAATTTGTAACATTCAGTTTGTGTGTTATATTTTGCTGTAATTAATCTAATTGCCTTCCTAATCTAATATGTCTTTAATTGTCTTGAACTTTCAAGTAATACATTTTAGCTGGATGTTAATTGTCTTTCAAGCGTCAATTTTTAAAATCTTTTTTTTTTTAAGTATAGTTTCCGAGTAATAAAAACTTGTGAAAATTTATAGCACGATTTATCTATAATAATATTTTATGTATAATACTTATTTTAAAATGTAACAACCTTTTAAATATATATTAAATTTTACAATTTATAGTATTTTTAAATTCAGGTAAAGATGTAATAACATTTGTAAAAATTTACCTTCTAGCTCAAAGAGCTGAAAAATATTTTGAGATTTGATAAATCCCCATTATTTAAACGTTTTAATAAATTATATGCCTCTTTAAGTTAAATTCTATGAAGACGAAACATTTTCAAGGAATTAATGTATGCAGTTGGAACTGAGAATAAAAAAAGTGGCTTCCTGTTCTATTTCATTTGTTCTGAGCATCATTTTGTTTATTTTCCCTTTCACGCGTTCTTCTATAGTAGGCTGGGAAGAAATTTTGGTCCATGCCCAGGCATTTTAAGTCTCAGATGGAAAAGTACTTAATTTTTTATGATGGGGATCATGTAGGAATGATTTTCCTAGGCTCGAGAGGGGAGAATAGTTTTCTAAAATTTGTTGGTCTTGAAAAACTGTTTTAGCTGTCGGCGCAGCGGCTCAAAAAACGGCCTGCTTGAACAGGCTTTATTCTTCAAAACTTCTTTTAACACCACATGCTTAAAAGCTATCAAAATTGCGTAAAGCTATTTTGGTGCCTAAATGGAATAAAACAATAAAATTAAATGTGTACTCAGCTCTGAAAGTTTTAATTTTTTTACATACTTTTTGTTTGAATGAATGAAAATTTTATATCACCGACTGTCAATTTATTTGAAATGATGAAAAAGAATTTTCACCACTGTATCAAATCAATATACAAAGTGATGTGAAAAAATATATCATATAAACTAAGATCGCTGAGCATTTAAATATGAAATAACTTTTAGACTATAATGATTTATGCAAAAAAAATTTACCATACAAAATCTTACATTACTCAACGATACAATCTATTTTACAATAAGGAATAAATTTTTTGGATGGAAATTATATGCGAAATTTGTTACCTCTCATAAATCTACAAAAAATAACATGAAATATGTTAATTATAAAAAAAATTTATCTCTAAAGAAACTTCTATTATTATAGAATGTTACTTTTCTTATTCATAATAACAACTTCCTTCAATACTTCAAATTCCTATTACAATTTAAGAAAACCTCCTTTTTTAAATATTCCAAAACCTCAAAAAGAAATATATTTCCTAACAGTTTTTTTTGTCAGGGTCCAATATAATAAATTATCTCATAATTTAATTTCCGACCAAAAACAAATTTTCATTCAAAAGGAGCTTTTATAATATTTTATTAAATTTAAATGAAAACTTTTTTTTTTAATCCGACCCATTTTTCTAGTCATGAAAACGTAAGATTCGTAAGAACGCAAATTCGTATTGAGCGCCAAATCGGCTAGGAACATAAACAATGCAAACCTACAGTCTTCAATTCTTATTGGCTTCTCCACCAAACGTCACACTTCCGCGCTAGTGCTGCCTCTGGTGGGATTCCTACACGTGCGGGTTTGGAAATACGCGTCCGGGATGCGTATATACTTATGGCAAGAAGGGTTCAATTACACAATTACAAATTATTAGTATTGCACCTGCAAACTCGAGTGAGTCGCATATTCCAGATATAATAATAACATTGATATATTATATGTTCTTAAAGCAATATGTTTAAAACTATTCAATTTTAGATTAAATATTATTTTCAATTTAAATTGATGTTAATTTCAATCTTACAAAAATATTAGTTTGCATTTAATTCTGATATTTAAGGAGTTTTTTCATTATCTTGCCAACCATTCTAGTGGCTTGAAAGATACATTCTCGCCCAATTTAAAAACTCGCCAAGGGAGAAAGAAAATGAAGTTTTAGAAAACTCGTTTACGTACATTTTCGCTTAGGAAGGCAGTATAGGGGACTGGATAATGTAAAACGCAAGATTGAACATTTTAAATGCTTTCAATTATAATGTCTGGATATAGAAAGAAACACATATTTGATAATTTTAAGAGCTGAACGGAATTATGCCTATTTTATGAACAAAACAAACTCTTGTCTGATGAATTGTGGACTTTTTTAAAGGTGAGAATTTTTTTATTTTATTTGTGAAAATTAAAATACAGCATGAACCATGACAAAGGCCATATAACATGCATACATATATTATTACAAAATATACACAACTCTAAATCACAATAAAAACTACAAAATTACTAAAACGCAAAACAAGAAGAATAAAAACCAATTTAAAAGTTAAGATTTTGAATAGTTTAATGTGAGTATGTGGAATAGTTAAATGTTGTTTACTTTAATCATGTTTAACTATTATAATAAGTCGATAAGAGAGGTTATTTTTTTCACGATAATTTTAACGAAGATTTAATCGAAGATCCTATATTTATCCGTTTTCAACTATCATATTAATAATTGTAATAAAAGTTACGATTAACTTATGAATATCATTTTCCCTAGGGAAAATATTCAACCATTTCAATATTTATAAAACTGTTTTTATTTTTGTAATATTTTTTTTGTATTTTTTTAAACCTTCCGATTTTATTTTAATTCCTGTTTTATAGTATTTACTACAAAAATAGTGAATATCTGTTTCTTTATTTTAGTAAAGCTATGCCAGGTAAACAAATCAATTGTCTATTTTTATTTCAACAAGCACACATTTACTCGGTCTACTACTATTCTGCACGGCCGTTTCGGCGCTGGCCGTTTGGGCTCCAGAAATTAAATGAAAGTAAATAGAACTCTTTCATAATCCTTCTAAAAATTAGAAGAACAAATTTTGCTTCACGCCGAAACGGGCTGTAACCAAAATGGGGGCGCCAAATCGCAGGCGCCGAATCATTCCATTCCAACATTTGCTATTCCTAAAAATAGTATATTTTCGCGTATAAGCCAATGGTAAGCTTTTATTTGAAATTTTGATAAAAAAATAAAAAATGGCGTATAAGTCGAGTTCAAACTAACTACTTTCGACCCATGAATAACCAAAATTAAATCTAAAAAAAAAACGGCAGTAGCAACAAAACTTGCATTGAATTCCACAAAAATTCAATCCAACACATCACGATTCGTACTTGATTTATACGTATACGAACACTTAACTTTGTTTGCTCTCTTCTATTATATATTCTTTTATTATCAATTTTGTGTATTGGCTCTTAAGGTAACCGCCTACTTTTGAGACCATTTTTTTGAAATACATTATTTACAAAATTTATTTCAATTTTTAGTTTGAATGAACATCAAAACATTAATTAATGCTAAAAAAGCTTAATTAATTATATTATTTTTAAAAATATGGGGTAATTAGTGTAAAATTTAAGTGAATTTTTATAAAAACCCTCTCACTCCTACAAAAAACTATTACCCCTATATAAATTTCCTTTGGACACAAGTATCGTATAACACTTATCTTCAGAATGGACTATTTTCTAAGACATTTTTGAAATGTAATTGTTTTACTGCATAAAATGTAAAGGTAAGTGAAAATTTTCAAAATTTCTACAAACATTTAACAAAAAACATCAATAAAAATAAAAAATATAAACTTACATATAAATTTGTAGTCCATCTGGTTAATAACAGTATGATTAATATACTGTTAAAATTTGGAGTGAAAATCTTGGATAGTTTTTGAGCAATCATGTAAATAGTGGATGGTTTTTATGCAAAATTTAGTTCTGAGAAAATTAGCTTCAAAGTTTATATTTGTGTGTTGTGATGTGTTGACTATCTGTTTTAAAAATGCTGCAATTTCTTTTCTAATTCACTTAGAACTAAAATAAAAACAGTTTTGGAAAGATAAAAGTCTAAAATACTTTTAACCCATTACTGCCTGACGTCCCTTTTTAGGGACGTTTTTTAAAAATCCTCCTATTTCTACAAAAATTGTTCCTTTGAATCAAAATTTGCACTGATGTATCTCTGATCTTCATAGAACATAAAGAACACAAGAAAAAAGCAGAATTTAAAATTTTTTCACTTTTTTTAAAGTTGGAAGATAGAATTTTTCAGGAAAGTGCTTTTTTAAAAATTTAAAAGAAAAAGCTAAAAAATTCTAGTTGTTATTTAAAAAAAATTTCGATGTTGATATATATTACTGTTTATACATTAAATCAGTTGGGGTGTTTTTTTATTTTTCCAAAATGTTTTATTTTGACCTTATTTTGGACCCTCGAAAAGCGTCCCTAAAAAGGGACGTCAGGCACGAATGCCCCCGTGGTTTTCCCCATAGTGAAATGCTAGTGTTTCCATATTTTTTTTCATCAAAACGCGTTCAATTCTTATGATATGAATTAAATAACTGACATTTATAAAATTACTTTAATTTTAGCTAATAAACTTGTTACTTTTTGTTTATTTTTTTTGAAAATACTGTTATTTCTGCTAAATTAATTGAATAAAAAGTCTTAAATTATGAGGAATTCATTAATTATTATTAGTTATAATGACTAATAATTATTAGTTATAATGACTTTTTGTCATTAAAATTGCGAAAAAAGTAGCTTTTGTGAAAAATTTTCGCCTTTTTCCTAATTAGATGTGGCTAATCATTGTGTTCTATACTGCATATCAATATGTATCATCTGGCTTGCTTATACACATCCCACTAAGGCTTGATTTTTGGGGAGAAATTTGTGTTCCGCACAATAAAATTAAATAAAATGGAAAAAGTATGGGCATTTGAAAGACTTAAACTTCACAAATTGAGATATTCTGATTTATTTGAGGTGTGTAAAAGTAATTATTACTTAATATTAGGTAACATATAAACAAAGAATACCTTTTTCAATTAAAAATATTAATTAATTTGCAATTAACATAGATTTGGGAGGAAAAAACGTGTTTTAGAGCATAAAAAATGCTCAAATTACGTTAATTAAGGTTAATTTTACGGTTAATTGGATAAATAATTAATGTTTTTTGTTCCTTTTGATGTTACAGTATCGTTCTGATCACTTCTGCTACACTTAATAAGGTAGAAAATGTTTTTGAGGCTTTAAAAAAGTTTTCTACCATGCGCTTACTATAGAGAAAAACAACGGGGGCATTCGTGCCTGACTTCCCTTTTTAGGGACGTTTTTTAATTTTAGGGTAGAAATTAAAATTTTAACCTGGAATTTTTTTCACTATTTTTCCAGTTGTTTTGGGGCTATTTACTATGTTTTTACCAAATATTTAAGAAAAATAAAAAGTTGGGTATTAATGGGTTTTATATGTAAAAAACAAATTTTCGATGAAAAAGTCGAAAATCGATAATAATTTTTTTTCTGCCTCCCAACACAAAAATTACCTAGATAACCTAAAGCCAATACAGTTAGGAACAGTTTCCAACGTGCGAAAGAAGACCACACCTAATTTTGCAGTTGGAAAGAAATACATCCCCTACTCTTAAAAAAAACCTTACGTTTTCTGAGCCGCACCCTTTTACGTCACAAAGTTATCACGCCAGTGAAAACAGTCATTTGCAAAAATTGAGAGAATGTCAATGGAACCAAGATCATTTATTATAATACTAGGCATGCGAAAAATCTAACATAGTTATGTATTCGTGATTGATTTGATTCATATGAAATTGGGTTTAGGTTTAGGAAAATGGGAGATAAATGCTACTCTATTATTTATGTGGTTTGAAACTTAGAGAGATTTCTTTATAATTAGAAAATCGTTTTAGAATTAGAATAACTTTGATCTGTTTTGAGGATATGGAGTTATAGGAATGTTAAGATAATTCAAGATATGCAATAAGATTTACCTAAAATATTTTTAATCAGGAAATACTACTGATGGATATTATTTTAACTAATGCTATGGAAAAGTTGGAAAGTTTATTCACTTTCCTACGGGGAAATAAGAACATTTGTTAAAGTTTAAGACAGAAAAAGTTAATTCTAAATAAAGTTAAAGTTAAATCTCAGTTTAAGACAAAATTTTAAATTAAATAGGTACGCTGACATTCGAATACATTTTAAGAATAGAAAAAACTACATTTAGCATCTTATGCGTCCATAGGATAATGGGGAACCATCCTGTTGGTAATGTCCATCTTATACCATTTTTAGTAAAAAGAAGTGGGTACTTTATGTAAGAAGCCCATGAGAGGTATCTTTAGACAGAACTATTTTCATCATATTTTATTGATATAATCTTGATTTTGCCAAATTAACTGCTTTGAATAGCACAACAAACTTAGTTTTAAGTATTGCTTATTTTCAGAAAAACGACCTGTTCTGTTACCTCCTAGGTGAATTATGTTTAGTATGTTGTTTAGTCAGTTTTCCTACTTAAGTAAATGATCTAAAATGAATCCCAAAATTTTTTGTTTTATCCGAAATTTCAACATTTTAGACATACACCACTGTTATTCAAGGTCATTAGCATTAAGAATTTCCTAATGTGAGTTCACACGAACGACAATTTAAAATGATATTAACACAAAACCATCCTTCTTTTTTCTTAATAAAAAAAAATAATCGATCTTCTCAATAGATTACAACGTCTTGTCCAGCAAACAGTGCGTGAAATGCTCCTATCAACGAAGACTGATCCCCCCGCTCTCGCTGGACACAGTCCAATCCGACGTTTATGGCTCAATTCGCCGTCTAATTCTGCATCCCAAATAGCCCATGCGTGTGAAAACAGAATCATTCAAGCCGAAAAGGAAGTTTTTGAGCCCCGGCTTTGCTCTTTTTAGCGACGATTTATTGGCCAGTTAACACCTCTTCCTCATTTTAGCTATGATATGTGTTTAGTTTTTGAAAATTACTTTGCGTGATAATGTTTTAAAGTAACTATTTAGTTTTTAATGAAATTATATGTAATACTCAAAGCGAACTGTTTTCAAATACTAGTAAAAGCTCCGTTAAAAAAAAGAAAATACTTGATTAATTTTGAGAGTAAAGCTAAAAAAACTATTCCTACATTTTTTTTAATTAAAAGGAATTTTCAAATAAAGATTATAAAGATCAGTGTTTCGTAACGTGTGGGGCGCACGCCCCACCGGGGGGGGCAATATGATTTTCTAAGGGGACAATTTGGAAATTTTTAATCAAATTGCCTCCATGGACTATCCCAGAAGGATTTTGGATAAAATTGGGAATGGGTTGGGGAATGGACCGAAAAAGGTTGGGAAACACTGGAACAGATAGATATAGAGAATAAACTTTGTATGGTTAAACAAAAAAGATAAATAAATTCCCATATTTTTTATTAAGAAGTTATAGAGTTAATAAATGTTCTAACTTTTAAGAAAGTGGTATTCCTGGAGATGTCCTGTGTGAAGTATTTTTGGAAAATTAGTTGACGTTTCTTGTGTATATATATTTTTTAAGAATGTTTTATAAAGTGAGATAAATTCAATGAACTGTTTTTTTAGGATTGTGAAGCAATCCTAATGGCCCTATGTAAGCTCTTTAAGAAGGTTGGTGAATGATACCGAACGTGGGGTGGTAGCTCTCTGATGACTATAACAAAGTTTTTATTTGTCTGTTCAATAACTTGATAACACCTAATTGAATACAATTTTTGTGAACATTTTGTACTTAATTAAATGAATTTTAAGAAGTTATTAATCTCAAATATATTTATGACAAATAATATAATTAAGTGTTTATAAAAATAATATATTTTATAATACAATGGACTAAATACTACGTTTATTATTTTTTATATCTTTGTCCTATTCCAATGGAAAAAAGACTTTTCCTGCCTGTGTGAAGTGTGCCGGGCATCAGGCCACTCCAGACCATATTCTGGACTGTCTGGGACTTTCCAGACTTGATCTTTCGACGGACCCTATTATGGTTTTGGATTTTTTGAGAGTGATGGGTTTCATAGACTTGGTTTAGCGTTGCTAAACACCGGAGATTGGCAACAACAACAACAACAACATTATTTTTTATTTATTAAATACACTATTTAAATAACGAATTATTTAGCATGGTGAAAAGCATTATTATAGTGAAGAAAATTGTAAAAGGTAAAATGTATAAGTACAAATAAAGATTTTTTCCATGGTTACAGAAATATAAACTGCGACAATTTTGAAGCGAAAAGCATCAAAATCACCCGATATTTCCCACCCAAATCGAACCAAAAAACACCCCTCCAGAAACCATCTCAAATAACTATTTATTATTCATCACCTCCAAATTACGCCGGTTGTATCCATTTTTCAGCGCCCGCCATCTATCACCTAACACTCAATACGCGAGCAAACTTTCCGGCCCGCTGCAGTCCACATGTCAAAAGTTCTCCATCGGGTAACGATTACCGTGACAAACGGCACTCGTTTTTCCACCAGGGGGCAGCAGGGGGATGCTCACTCCCCCGTGAAAGTGATGCGGGGGATAGGGACAGAGAGAGGCGGGAATCGCGGCCGCGTGGGATGTTTTGAAGTTTGCGGGACGGGCCTGTGAACCGCGTGCTTGACGTGTTGTTGCTTCTCGAAGGAGTTCGTGCTTTTGTTGTGTTTGTGAGGAGTCTTCGTGCGTCGACATGGGGTTTTGTTTGTTATGCTTGTTCTCGGTTTGTGGAGTTGTGCTTATGAGTGGTGAGTGGAAATTTTTGATTTTAAGAAGATTTTTTTTTATGAGAAATGGAGTTTGTTTTCTCGCGAGAGAGTGATGCAAAATTTTTAAATTTTAGAAATGTTTATACTATATTAATAAAAAACTAAAAGACATTTCTTTGAGACTTCACAAATTAGCTGAAAATTTTCACTCGAGCGAGAGGAGGTGCTCTCCTTTTTTTACACGACAAGAACGTGAGCCGAACTAAATATAACGTTAAGTTAAAATCCTTGTGGAGAAGGTAATAAAGAAGCAAATTTCCGATCAACAGTTTTTTTTGTAGAAACGGTTGATCAAGGTCATGTCATAGAAGAAACGGCCGTTTAAGCGAAGTGAGTATGATGATTTTATTGTGGAATAAAAACCGTTGATCGGAAATTTGCTTCTTTATTAAATGTAATGTAACGAACTATACAGGGTGATTCAGAAATAATCATCAATAATTTGGGGGGAGGTAGAGGGGCCTTAGACAAGCATATTTGGAATAGGGATGGTGGGGCGCAGTCTTACGGTTAAAGAGCTAAGATCTAATGTAGTGCGAGCGCGTTTCAAAAGGGCGTTTTTAGAAGGCCCGTGTGACGAAACAAAACATAATAAAATGTAAAAATCTATTGCATGAGGTAAGGAAGTATTCCTAATACTTACACCATGAGTTTAATAGAATTTGAACCACTTTCTAAACCGTGGAGTGAGTTTCAAAAGTACAATATTAATCTATTAGTCAAAGAATGGAGTTCCCTGAATGGTATTTAGAAAAATGATGATCGGGGAAGTAATTTTCAATGATCGTAACATTGATCGTTGAAACTGTTTGATCATTGAAAATTCATTCCCCGATCATCATTTTTCTAAATACCATTAAGGGAACTCCATTGTTTGACTAAGATATTAATAATGCACGTTTTAAAACTCACCCCACGGTTTAGAAAGTGGTCCAATTTCTATCACATTGAGGATATAAGTAGTACGGATACTCCTGTATCTCATGCAATAATGGTTTTCATTTTATTATGCTCTGTTTCGTCACACGGGCCTTCTAAATACGGCCTTTTGAAACGCGCTCGCACAACATTAGGTCCTAGCTCTTTCAAGGTAAGGCTGCGCCCCACCATCCCTATTCGAAATATGCTTGTCTAGGGCCCCTCTACCTCCCATCAATTATTGATGATTATTTCTGAATCACCCTGTATAAAGGGTGTATCTGAAATGGTGCAACAAACTTTCGGGGATGATAGTACTCATCAAGACGAACAAGAATCGGTATTGAAAGGGGGGTCCCAGACCAAATCCCAGGGAGTTAAAAATGGAGCGACACCCCAAAAAAATCACTGAAAAATTCAATTTGTAGAAAAACTACTATTGGTAAAAACTTAATTATGGTCTCAAAAATTTTGGTTTAATATGATCTTTAAAATTACCTCAAAAGTATTCATTTTAAAATTTGTTTTATTTTGAAAAAAGTTAAAAAACATGAAAAAATGTGAAAACTCTGCCAAAACCTTATTTTGAATTTCGAAATCCTTTATTTTGATTTAATAATCTGAAAGATCATAGTTAAAAACCCTTAAGTCCAAAGTTTCACTTAAATACAATCAATATTGAACGCTTGAGATCCTGTTAAAGATTGTTTTTTACGTGCGCAAACAGCTGTTCTGGAAACAGCTCTAGAAAAATGCTTGCGCACCCAAAAAACAATCTTTAACAGGATCTCAAGCGGTTTTAGTATCTCAAGGGGTTTTAGTACCAAAATTTTTCGAAAATTTCGAATTTGAGATTTTGCAATACAAATAAAGATAATACCCTTAGAAATATTCCTACCAAGTTTCATAATGATACGGGGATTCTAAATGTGAAAATTTTGAGATTTCTGAAGCCTAGATAGGCTTAAGAAGCCTAGTTTTCTATCTTTAAACGGCTTTTTCTCAAAACAAGGTTTTTAATGTTTAAAATCACAAGGATTTTTTTTCTAATCTTCCAAACCACTTCAAACTGTGTAGTCATTATCAGTAACACCTGTTTAACATCTTCAGGCATGGATTTTATAATATATTTATTATTTTTTTTACGGAGCAGTTAAGTGGAAACTTAAGATATTTTTGAAAAAAAATGCAAAATTTCAGAGTTTTTTTATTTTTCAGAAACTTATATAGATAATCAAATTTCCATGCCTACAAGTGACTATATATATGTTTGATTTATGTTAAGACAAAAAATCAAATCAAAATAACATATAGTAAGGGAGGAGTATCAATTTAAATTTAGGGTAATTTTGGGCATAGTTTTGAAGTTTTTTGTAATTTTTTTTAAAATAAATTTTTGAACTCGATTTTTCGGCGAAATATGAATTAGTATGAAGTATACACATAATTTAACTCCGTTAAAGATAACAAAATCCTGTTATTAGAGAAAAAAAAATTTGGTACTGAACCCCGTTAACAGTTTCTCCCCTAAAACAAGTGTAAACATCTCACGTAAATAACATAAATACTTATAATATAAAGGTAGTTTAGAAACAGTATTAAGATACGTGTATTTTAAATAAATTTTATAATAAAAACATTTATATCGTACCTTCTCTTCAGTAAAAGAATTACTATAAATATTACCAAAATTAGGAAGTAGATAATGCAAAAGTTAGACTATTTTGAGATTTAAATGGATTGAGATTATTGCAATCAAAACTTACACAGTTTTGATAAAAATGTTGTTCAATATACAATACTGGGTGTTTCAAAAGTCCGTTTCGCGGCTTTTACTACTTGGGACCAACGTGTTCTAGGGTCACGGAAATAAGGTCTACTCCTAGATAAATGACCCTGGAGAATCCATTGAGATGACTTACAGCACCCCTAGCGGCGAAATAAAAAATTAAAAAAAAAGTAATTTAAAAACTAAGGGAGATAGACTAAAATCCTCATTGAGAGTATTGTTGCCAACGTTGTGAAGAACTCACTGAAACAAATTTCATTAACATATCCATACATTCGTGGAGATAATAGCATGTGAAAATAGCTTTTTTTCAAGCCTCAAAAAAGAAAAATATCGCAAATTTTCAAATTTTTAAGTGTTACTGTGTAGTTTTGTGTTTTTTAGTTGAATGAAGACAAAATTTAATCAAAAAAGTTGCAAATACGTGAACTTTTTCTTTTTTTGACCCCTGAAAAAGAGACTATTTTCACATGCTAATATCTCCGCGAATATTTGCAATACTTGCATGACATTTTTTTCATTGAGTTCTTCATAACGTTGGCAACAATTCTCTTTTGAGGTTTTTGCTCTATCCCTTTAGTTTATTAACCTAGGGGTAGACCTTACTTCCATGACCCTAGGATACGTTGGTTTCAAATAAAAGCCACGAAACGGACATTTGAAACACCATGTTTGTATTAATGTAATTAATAAGACAAATGAATAAATGTCGTTTCACTATTTTCTTTAATTTATGAATTTATTTTTTAAACTTGCACTTCTAAATGAATGTTTATAGGACTTTTAAATTTACTTAATGAGTTTGAAATATCAGTTGATACCTTTTTTCTATACTTAAGACTGGATTTGATGTCACACCTTTGGTGCCCTTACAAAATGCCATGTCCCCGTTATCATAAAAAACTAAAATATGTGCCTTTATTTGAAATAATGTGACGCATTTAAAATAAAATACTTTATTTCTCCAACTTTTATCAATTTTAAATGTAAGAAAGCAATAAATAAGAACCTGAAAATAAGAAACAAAACTTTAAACACATCAAGCAATAGAAATTTAATTATCCAAATCAAGGGATCTAAACTTGTCTCGTAACGGTAACGGTACTTTAGATTTTAAATGAAATAATTGAATAAGAACATTCTTGGAGTTATTTGGAATTCAAATTATTCTATTGCCACTTTATAAATTTAAATTTAAAATATTTTTAAGCTTTAAAGTTCTAAAATGTTCAATTAATACTAAAAATTACAAGACTAACAATATTTTTAAATGAGTGTTGTAGTTTTTAAAAAATTACTCTATGTCTCTCTATTCTAAAAAAAAGTTTTTGGTGAACGGTTTCCAGAGAAAGGCTTTTTAATTACTGATCCGTATAACACATATTTGCTATCAAACTGTTCGGATTCTTTTGAGGATGTGCAAAGTGCCTTTAGAATTTCTAAAAAAAATCTCAATTTTAAAATATTTCCATTTTTATAGATTTCGGATAAGGTCGCAGTTACAAAGCAAGAAACTATGAATTTTAAAACAATTGAAAACATATTTCACTGGTTTTTAATATTCAAATAGATTAAATAATCATCTTTCTATTTATAACACGAATTTAAAAAATATATTTTGTGTTATTTTTAACAATATTTATATTTTTGTTGTTCACAAAGGGTTTAATTGTTGTTCAAACGGTTTTCATTATATTTTAAACTTATGTATAATTAATTTATTTTTTATTTTTTAAATAACAAATTAATATTTTTATATTTATCTTTGTAGTTGTGGTAACCTAATCATTACAATATTTACAATAAAATATACACTCGCTTTCGGAAATTTTGAATTTTGCATTTATTTTTTATATCCTTTGCGCTCAATATTCAAATGTAAACCAATTTTTCTAATTTTTAATGATAAACTGAATAGTTATAGATCTAATTAAACACTTTAATCTATGAATTTGAAACAATTCAGCAATATTTATACTTTATAGTGTCCAAAAGAGATTAGTGATATTTAGCGGGAACTATAACGGAATTCAACCCCAAGAAAATTAACAACAGAGCAATGTAAACATTTTTTACCCATTTCCCTAAGGTAATGTGTTTTTCACAGATACATTAAGGGAAGCACTGAAACATTAAGGGAAGGTTCATATTTAGCGGGAACTATATATGAACCTTTCTTGGAATTATAAAGCGATCAGCCAATTCATGTTACCATAAAGGAAATGATAAAATTCCACCACTGAATAAATATTCGCCATTTTTGAAAGAGTACCACGGAGAAGTACTACCCCTGTGTTAAGAATGTTTTATTAAGTGGGTAAGTGCAGTGAGCTGGGTTTTGTGGGGAATTGTGAAGCGGTCCAAAAGTTACTGCGTCAGCAGTTAACGGGGGTTGGCGAGCGATAGCGAGCAGGGGGCGGTAGCCCCCTTGTATTTAAAATTATTACATGCCAGTAACGGGACCTGAGCAAAAAATGGGGGACAAAATATTTTATTAATTTTCTAAGAAAAAATTCGAGAAATATGTATTATCAAAATCATAGTAACATGCATATAGTTAATATTTTTACACCATTTATTCTTTCTTAAAAAAGTAAAATTAAGCAATAAAAAAATACATTTAAATTAATAAAACTCGGTGTGGGGAGAAGCATTTTTTGGCCTGTTTCATACTTTAGAAATATTTTCTTACAAAATATTACATTTTTTATTTAATAAATAAGGCTAGACGTGTTTTATTATTTAGTCGTCTTTCTTTAAATCAAATCCCAAACCGAAATTTAATAAATATTAATAGATTCATTTTTACACTTTTTCCCAACAGGATAATAAAATGGATTATAATAACACTTTCAAAAAATGGTACTGCTTGAAAAAGGGAGGATATGAACTAAAATTATGAAAGAAATTTGAAAGATATTAAAAATTTAAATTAGTTTATATCTTCTATATGTAATTTCAGCTTAGACTTATTGTGTAACAAATCTCTTAAAAATGACATTTTAATTAAATAGTAAGATATTTTTGAATGGGAAAACTAGATTTTTTAGGAAACTAAAATGTTTCTAGAATTTTTATATAGTCTATATTACATGAACTACTTTTAACGTTAAATTTGATGAATTTGTGTTAAAAATTTAAAGAAAAACGTATTTAAATTAAAATTATCCTGCACTTTTATAATTTTACAAAAATAAAAAAACAAAAACAAAATTTCAAGTTTCTTAGTATAATAGTTCAAAAGCTAGAACCTTCATAAAAATGCAGAGAAAAAATAAAATATCCCAAAAGTCCCACCAAGTTGAAAAGCCAAGTGTTTTATGAAATTTCTTTCATAGCATGTGATGATGCCAAATTTGGTGTGACCTCGTACAGAGTAGACATAGACATAGACAAGACTTTATTGTAATGGGCTCGTGCCCGTTTACAAAGTAGCAAAAATAAAGGAACAAAAAGTACAAATAAGGAAATAAATTAACACTTAATTATGGTGTCGTGTTGTGAGTGGACGTGTTGTGAGCGGACACTTAAAAATCGTGTTGTAAGAGGACATTGATAAAAAATCGAGATCGAATCGATAAGTTATGCTATTTGTGTTCAAATTGGCTATTTAAATGCTCTCTTTGTGTGATTTGCGTGTTTTGTGTCACATTAAAGAGTACCGCGCCCCCTTTTTTCTTAATCGTTACTGTGACTGATTACACCCAAAACGAGTTTGGTTATAGTTAGGGCAGGGGGTTTGGGGGGGCGGCAGCCCCCCCCCAACTACTATAAACATTTTACAGTTCTTTTGATTTGAAAATAGCATAGTGTTGCATAGTTGAGTTGAAAATAGCATATAAAATCGCTAACCGATTCGATCTCGATTTTCAATCTCGAATTTTTTATCAATGTCCGCTCACAACACGATTTTTATAAGTCCGCTCCAAACACGTCCGCTCACAACACGGCACCCTTAATTATCATTGAACATAAAAACTATGAAAGATAAACGTAAATATACACAAATATATATTAAAGGTTGTTGGAACATATGGCTAACTCTATTCTTCTTATAAATTTTTACGGACTTTGAAAATAGAAACTGTAAAATAAAAAATTCTTTCGTGTTGACTTCGAGTTAATAGCCGCGTTCACAACAGCCATTTCTCCGGAAGAAAGGCGGAGAAAAACCGGTTTTCTTCCCCGGCTCTCCCTACGGTAGGGAAAAGGCGCGGAAGGAAGGCGATGGAATTTTCTCCGTGTCCAGAGGCCGGTAAACAACCGATGAAACGCCTAATTGCGAATATGAAGACGCTATAAAACGTACACCGCTCCTCGCAAAATAAAAATGAACCAGTGTATCTTATAGGAAATTTTACGTACTTTAATTTGGTTTCGAGCTATTTTTCGAAAAATGAATATTTGTTCAGAAAATCGATGAAAAACCGAGCAAAAGAGCAAAAAATTTGAGATTTTGGCAATTTTTAATCTGAAGATGACTTTCAAAATGAAAATAACCTTGAAATTCGGATTTATAGATGCAAAAAACATTCATTCATTAAAACACTGTCATAATTTAATTTATGAATTTAAAAAATTGATTGAAATTCCGCTTAAAACACCCAATATAAATTTAAAAATTTATTTTTTAATCATGCTTAATCATCAATTAATCCAAAACAACCCATTTTATTTGTAATATACCGGAAATAAAGCGTAGATTGCAGATTAACAACCGCAAAGGTCCGTTTGGTCTGCAAGGCGCGACAGTTTTATTATTGATCTTATCTTTGCTTAATTCCCTCCCCTTCACAAAAAATGATCATCTAAAACACGTTATTTATAGAAAACTAAATGGTCTTTCACGTGGTATAAAATTTTTGTTGATCACGTAAATAGTTTTCATTTTGTAGAGGGTAGAAGCGCGCGTTTTCCTTTTTTTGCGGAAAGGCAAAAAAATCTGTTTTTCAGCGCGCTCTAGCAGCAAAATCATTCTTCAGAAAATCAAAGTTGAGGAGCGCATTTTGTAGGAAATTTTGTTTACTTCAACTTTGTAATGGAAAATATCTTCGAGAAATTTATAGTTTTTGAAATATAGCGAAGAATCGAAAAATAAGCAAAAAAATATAGATTTTTTGCGATTTTCGATATGAAGCCGACCCCCCACGTGGGAGCAAACTTCATATTCGTAATCAGCGCCCTCGAAAACATACAAAACCGTCGAAAAAACCCTTCTATATGAAATTTTTGGAAAAAAAAACTACCGTTTTCCTGAGCTATCATGTGACTCTGCGAGCTCCCTCGCTCGTCACGTGATTCTTTCAACTGGTAGAACGAGTGCTCTTGTGAACGAGCTATCAATTTTCTAAACGGCTGTTTCTCTTCTTTACCTCTTTCACCGGTTGAACAGGTTGGCTGTTGTGAACGCGGCTAATATTAACGGAAAAGGTTTTAAACCGGTTAAGTATTTGTTTCTGTATTGTGTGTAAAGAGAGCAAGTGTTGAATATATGGTTCAAAGTCTCATTTTCTTCACTATTACAGAAAGTGCAAGGGTTAGAAGGGAAAATTTCAAAAATTTCGTTTTTGTATGAAATTCGGCTTTGATTAACCCTTTATTTCCCGACGGTACTTTTAAGTACCACAGACTCAAGTTTAGAACTGCTGATGGTTGGCGAGTTTTGCCTCTTTGGCGCCATATTTAGAGAAGCCACATAATCCACTTAACATTAGTTGGGGTAACTATATAGTGATTTTTATCGCTAAAAACTTGGTGCACCAGCAGTACTAAACTTGCGCCGAAAATAATTTGGTAAATAAAGGGTTAAGACGTAGTTGAAAGATTCATCTCTAAATGGTTATATTTAAGGGTGTTTCAATATAGGTTTCAGGGGAGGCGCTATTTAAGATTTTATAATGGGGAAAGTTAGTACTATTTTCCATTCGAGACAGGTCATTTTGAAGGGTCTGATCTCGAAGAGATTGTTACACCAGGGGTAGAAAATAAGAGAACCTCGTACAGAATAGTTAGGTCGGAAGTGACTTAATGCTCGTCTCCTGTATGCCGACAATATATTCTAAATTAAAAAATCAAAGTAACGAAGAAAATATAACTGTTAAGACTTGGTGTATAACATCTTATTAAATTTTCAAAAGAAACGGTAACGATATTTGATTAATTCGAAGACATTTATTAACTTGCAAATAAATTACGAAAGAAGACAAATGTAATACTGCAGTAACTACTTCTCAAACTTAGTTTTCATCACGGTCCCCTTTCATACAGTAAAAAAGTTATGAAAAGCAATAATAATATTTTTGTCACTAACGGCCGTATTATGTGCTTCTTGATCAGCGATTTACCACCAATCCGAGAAGGAATCGCCGACTCTGATTGGAGGAATCCTTCTTCGATTGGTGGTAATCCTCAAATCAGAAAGCACAGAATACGGCCCTGAAGCTACAATATCTAAAAAAAAAACAGGTTTGGTACCACTGCAAAAGGGAAATGGGAGTCCACCCCGAAATTTTTTTTAAATTTTAGAGTGAAAAAAAGCAATTCTAAGCTTATTTTAGGAATACACCACCCTGTACCCTCCATTGGTCCCAATCTGAATATTTTAACGTTTCCGATATATTCACACCATTAGCGTGTGAATATTGTTTTCAGGATGGACCCAGTATGGACTTAATAATTCATTTCTCGCAATACGCATACCTAGATTTTAATTCCGAATGAAATTACTTCAAAGTAGTTAAGTAAAAATGGGGCTTTTTTATAAACTGGTAGGTAGGTTTTGCATCTTGATACACTTCATATGTAAAAAAAGTGCGTATGATACAGAGTTCCAAGTACAAAAGGGGGTCTGGAGGGTCCCCCAGAATATTTTGGAAATTTCTTTCTCATAAAGGTAATTTTTACTCATTTTTCTACTTGGTCCAAATTTCGGCAGGGGGCCAGGTCTATGCTCGCACCCCCTTCAGAAGTTCTCACGTCCACCCTACGGGGGCGTGCCCCTCAGTTTGAGAACCATTAGAATAAAGATACTCTTTTGTATTATATATGGATGTATTTAAATTATCGCAAAGTTACTATCAAAGGAGTTGAGAAATAATATTTTTAATTAAAACTTTTATGAAAACTCATTTTATGCGAATGTGAGAATGAGTAAAAATACTCACTCATACTTTTGTTTTTTAATTAAAGAGAAGGATCATCATATTCAAAAGAGAATAGGGTAAGTGGGGGCAAAGCCACGCAATTTTCAGTATTTTTAACATTGTCGTCGAAAGGGGGTAGATAATCCCGAAATTTCAATTGGAGATGTTAGATTGAGGTCCTACCTACAAAACCAATCCAAGTTTTAACTCTTATCGATGGTATTTTAGGCAAAATTTACAATTTAGTAGGAAAAAAAATCGCGTGGCTTTACCTCGTAAAATGGGGCAAAGACCCGTACTTGCAAATCTTGGTGCCCAAGTGAAATAAGCATGGATAAACAGAATATTTCATTATAAAAACACTAGAAATAACCCTCTTAATGTTGTTTTAACCCGGGAAAGACTGAATTAATTTTTTTTCTCAAATTAAATTTTCCTCTTTACTGTTGCTTATGACATGTCTTGAAGTAGCCTAAAACCATTTATTCAAAAAAAAATTAATTATTTTAGTTAGAATAGGGTGGTACCATATGGTACCGCTAGGCTCTTACACTACCATTTTGTGCATCATACATATTCTTATAAGTTTGGGATTTCAAAGGCAAAATAAGAAATTTATCACACTTTTATCACTTTATTTACCATTTTTAACTAAAACAACAAGTAAAATTACAATTTAGGCAATGATGATTGACAAATTAATTATTAAATAGTTGATATTACTCTCATTATACCAATTAGTAGTTATGTTTTGCTCTTAAAATTCTAATTTTTAATTTATTTCAAGAAATAAATTTTGTACACACTAGTCGAAAGGTGATAGACAAACTTTTTATACCACGAGGTAAGCTGATATGATAAGGAATTGATAGTTTTACCAATTTTCCCCTCATAATGAGTGTAAAAATTAGGAATTTTGTTAAAAAACATAAGTTTTATTCTTTAAAATTCCATAAACCATATTTTATATTTTGTGTCTATAGTTAAGTTGAAGACTATGAACATTATACTGATGATTTGCATAAAATAATACCATTGTATAGAAGGATATTCCAATCAATCACTTATAATATGAAATTTTTCTCATTAAATTTAGAATTATTGGCCTTAAAAATTAAAATTATGGGAAATACACAATAAATTCAATAGGTTATTAGCATAAAAATTATATAATAGGTTTAAACTTAAAAGTTAATTTATTTTACAGCATATAAAACGCTTGAAATAAAAAATACACTACTTCAAAATATTAGTATTATTTGGTAGCGTAAAAGCCTAGCGGTACCATATGGTACCGCAAGATTTTTATACCAAAATTGTCTACCTTAAAATTATTTAATCTTTTCCAAATTTGGGTTATTATTGCATAATACAATTATGAATAATAATTTACCATTATTTAATCCATTCACTAATTTTAGGTATGAATAAATTGCACTTACATTTTCCGACGAGCCATTTTTTCGCCAGTTTTGAAAACTCGTTTTTCATTAAGCCATTAAGCAATAATTTATTTAAATAATTAGCTATTTAATTGCTGTTTACTAAAGTTTGGTCCATTTAGTAGTGATATCTACCGTCAGAATGAAAAAATAAAAGTATTTTGGTAGAAAAAAGCTGTTTTTTCGTAGTGCTGTTTGCCGGTACCATACGGTCCCGCTAGTCCTTCCCGAACCAAAAATATTAAATATAAATATGATCAGTTTTAATGAAAATTGTCAACCTGTTGAAGCAATTCATTTCAGATTGCCCAGATATCTTTCAAAAGGGAGAAAGGTTGGTTTCAGGTAGAGGGTTGGCATGAGGGACACCTTTATTAACCTGTTTAGAGATCAAGTAGTCCGATTTTCCTTTTGGGACGAATTCCTGAGCTTTTTAAGCTGCGTGGATTTGCCCCAAAACACCTGCGTGGATTTGCCCCGTTTTACTTTATTTTGAAAAACAAGCCTTATTATTTTTAGAGACATGTTGAGGCAATTCTTTCAAAACGAAACTGAAGTTGAATAGCTATCTTATCATTGGGATATTTTTTTGTATTTCTCCTCAAGCTCTATTTTTTGTAATGTTTAAGTAAAAGATCAGAAAAATTACATCAAAATGATGAAAAACAAACTTACAGCATTTTTTAAACTCATGAGTGATTTAGGGGTACGAACTTTCGTAGAACAATAGGTCACAATAAGACAAACCAACCACCTGGTTTTCAACTTTTTAATCGATCATTAACGAATAAAAATCGCGGTGCGTGGTTTTGCCTCGTGCGAGTTTTTACCCCCACCTACCCTATATCTTCCTTTTTAAATAAAATTAAAACATAAGTATTTCTTGTGATGTTATTTTCTTAGAGAGAGAACACCTCAATGGTAACACCTTTTTACTGCATTAAATCAATAAAATTTTCATATAGCTTACTATATTCTACTTTAACTCATGCTAATATTTTGAAGAAAAATAGCAATTTCGCACAACTTTATTTTTCAATCTAACATATTTCCTTCTTCTCCTCAAGACACTAGATTTTTAGATAGGTAATTTCAGCACAAGGTATCTCTAGAAATCTGGAATATTCTAATATCCAGGTTCACTTTAAATAATGTTTTAGTTAATATAATTATCAAAAAAGATTGTATTTGAACCTTAAAAGTTTTAATTCACGCAATGTATTTAACTTTACCCTATAACCAAAACCAAGCAAAAAAGGAGTAGCAGGCGATTCACATTTTCTACTGTCAGTGTCAATTTAATAATTCTCCTGGAAACCCTTTTAATGAACTAATGACTTTTACAGTTATCACCTTTAAAAGGGAACAAAATTACTTTTGGCTTGGTTCCATCACTAGTTAGAAAACCTCTAAAATTGCTCAGTTACTCTAATAAGTATACTTACTATGAAATATATGGGGTTGGATGTATTTTATGTCTTTAGTAATGTTTCCAATTATTCAACAAAATGCTAGGTTGGGTTAAAACTTATTTCTTTATAAACTAGGGAGCTACCGCCCTCTGCTCGCTATCGTTCACCAACCGCCTTCAACTGCTTACAAAGGGTATTTCGGATCGCTTCACAATCACCGCAAAACTCTGCTCAGTGAAAGTATTTATTTTATAAAGCATTCGATAAAACAATTAGTACAAGGAACGTCAACTAACTTTTCAAAATCACGCACGTCATCTTCATGAATAACAGTCTCCTAAAAGTTATTAAAAAGAATATTTATTAAGAATTTAAAATAATTAAGAATATTTATTGGTTCTAATCTTATATCAAAATTATTTAATCAACATGTTTTCTTTAAAAATAGCCATCAAGTATGTTCGTTACTATAGTTATTCATTATTTTTTGTAAAGTTTACCAACGAATCTGTTAAATATAATATAACACCTAGTGACTCGTCAAAGCACCTAGTGTTGTAACATTCGTATTTAAAAAATAGAGGCTTTTTAATTAATTCCTTTTAAGCTATTGAAAATAATAAGAGACAAAACCTACATTATACACTCAATGTTAACGAACAATTTATTTTATTGTATGAAGTTCTATATTTAAATAGTAAATGTGTAAGTTTCTGGAAAACTCTTGTTTCTTTTAAGAATATTTTATTTAGAAAGCATTTTGAAGAGCATTTTTAAAGCATGAAAGGAATCATTTTCATCATAAAATATAACGTCGATTGGTTGTTGTGATTAGAGGGATAATCATTTGTACTACAATTTATTGCTTTTAACTGCAATCTTATCCGTAATCCAGAAAAATGGAAGTATTTTGGAATTAAGATTTTTTTGAAATTTTAATAGCTTATTGCACATCCTCAAATGAATCCGAAATGTTTTATAACAAAAACATATTATACGGGTCAGTAATTAAAAAGCCTTTCTCTGGAAACCATTCGCCAAAAACTTATTTTTAGAATAGAGATACTATTCAGTTGGTTTGTTTCTAATTTAGGTGACATTTTTTATATAACGTTTTTAAAAACGCATTTCTTTCGTAAAACTGTTATTGAAAAGTTTCATGGGTTTCATAATTAAGAACGATTGAATATTTTTAGAATTGTAGTAATGTTGAAAAGGAAATAATTGTAATTAAAAATAAATGAAAAACAAGTTTTTGGTGAAATAATTAATGTTGTCACCAGTCTTCCTACTAACAAAGATTTTTTTTCTTTCAGTTAAATAAATATATCGCATTTTTATTGAAATTCAATTTGAAGGCATCAAAGTTTATCGTAATTTTATTACAATTTAAGATATTTTGCATCATCAGGCTTAAAATGTATATTTAGTTTAAGAATATGTTACAAGTTTTTACGTTATGTGAGTAAATAGTTTCTCTTTGTGTGAAAAAGGAAGTTTTAACATATCAGAAAAACTAAATATAAAAATCAAGTAAAACGACTGAAATACACTTCTAAAATTAAAAATTACATTATTATAAAATGACAAACACACTCACAATTTTTACATTACAACCAGGCTTTTCACGCAGTCCCCGAACCCCGGTAAATGCTCTGCCTTCCCAATTTCATAGTATCAACACATTCAATGTGGTTATATTGATTGAAAAAAGATTCTCAGCTAAATGTATAGTAATCCACGAGTAAAATTAACCACATATATTTAAAAGTAACACACGATTTAATAAACTACACCCTGTTTTTGTGCCGTGAATAGGTACCGCATAATAGAAATCTCATTAAAAAAATCGCACAAAATTTCGAGAGTAGCTATAAAAATAGTTTTCGCAACGGAATTAATAAAATAATTTTTTTCATGCGGTGAAGAGGGGCCGCAGAAAAAAGTATCCCGTAGGGCCGGTACAAAAATCCCTCAGCATAGCTGAATTGAAAAACTCTTTTTATTTTCGGAACGTAACGCAATCCCCACCCTACAGCTGAATTGAGAAACCGTTACTATACTTAACGTAAACTTTTTTCAGTTACCATGTGGTCAGCCGACGACTGTTGTTTCACTTAAGGTTCTAAATACAAAGCAAGTAAGGGAGTATCAAGCTCGCAATAAGGGTAGCCATAAACAAGATTTTTGTTCCATGTTCAAATTTGATTAAAATTTTCATACACCACAGAAAAAAATTCTTAACAAATAAAAAATGCATAATAAAGAACCTCAGACAAACAGGTTTAAGTGTAATGGTGAAAAAACAAATCTTAAGTATTATGGCATGGTCATACATTTCTTACAGTAAACACGCGGTCAATTACTTCATGTACATAAATCCGCGTATCCATCAGAAAGTAACACTGAAAGTAACCCATGATTTAAGTTTACGGCATTTTTTCATTGACAATAATATAATCGTATTCCCACTATATACATGCCAACGAGTTCGATTCTCTGCCTGGCCCTTGGTGTATTTTCTCACTGCCAGTTTAAGTTCTTTTTGTATCTGCCTTACTTGAAAGTTTTTAAGCGATTCCTTGAGATAAAGCACACAAGCCGGAGTAGACCAATCCATTCATCCATCCATCTATCTTTAAGTCCATCATAGTTTTATCCAAATCTCAACTAAATAAGTAAGTGATATTCACTATTTTCCGTAATGACCTGATAAGAGAAAAGTTATTTATTTAATCTTTCTAAGATTAAAATACCAGTCTTTCAAAAGCATTTAGTTTCCGTGTATAGGTATAGATTTTTCAACTCCATCATAATGTAATAATTGCGCTGGGTATTCTATCATAACATTATTTATAAGGATATATTTACGGAAGCAGGCTCTTTCTCATGTACAAATCTTATTGGAATAAATTTTAAAAGTTAAATAGTTTTCAAAGATGATGAGGGCTTTAGCTCACCTTTCTTGTTGTTCAGTGTATAGTCCAGTCAAATAGTATTTATTTTGGGTAAATTTTGGGGTAGAAGATATTTTTTGCTATAGGGGAGAGTGTTGTACCTATGGACAAAAATCACGTTTGGATTTTTCTAAGACAGGTAAAATCAAATTTTGACCATTTAAAGTGCCCAACCTATAGTCCTAACCTTTGTGAGTAGAGAGATATTTTTTATTAGTCAAAATCTTGAAAATTGGATTTTTAATCATTTATAATAACTTGGAAAAATTTGTGTCCAAAGGTACAACAACCTGTTGTACCTATGGACAGACCCAGTTGTACCTGTGGACACCCTTAAAAAGGGAAGTTTTATTTGAAAAAAGCTAAGAATGGACATTTTTATTGATGAATTACCTTTTAATAACCTATTTCAAGCCTTTTTAAAATTGAAAATAGATTTTTTAAAGTAATGTAGTTTTAGATCGTAAATGATCATTAAAACGAAGTTGAATGATAAAAGTCTTGATTTTTTACCAAAAACACAAAAATCATATGGTATTTTCAGATCAGAATTTAAGGTAATAGTTTCATCAATCATGCTGATTGATCTGAAAACTTCACTGATCCAAAAAACCCAATTCGATCGACACTTAGTTGTGCAAGCATTTGGTGGTAATAACAATAATAATTTGGTGGTAAATCTTCTTCAGTGGAAATTTTAAGTTTTTTTAATCATCATACTTAAATGCGATAGGGTGCTTAGGGTTTTACACCATATTTTAAATTAAATTCCAAGTAGAATCATAAATTTAAAAAGTAGTTTAGATCACTAAATATTTGATTTTTCATCTAAAATTCACTTGAAAATAATCGCTGACAAATAGATTACCATTTAGAATTAATTTAACATTTATTAAAATGTATTCAGTTAAATGAAACCTGATTCTAAAACGCCGATTAGCTACAGACACCCACAAGAACGTGTCCGTAGGTACAACACTTATGGTGTCCGAAGGTACAGCATCAGGTGTTTTTGCATTCAAAGTTCTATAAAAGATAAAAGAATTGAGATCTGACGATTTCTAATATCAAAACTAAAAAGTCAAAATCTCGGGGATTCCTCTCATATATCCCATTTTATCTTATCATAATCATAGAGGAAGAAAATAATTAATGTAGTGATGCACTAAAAAAAACTTTGAGCACCTAAAAACAGTATTTTTACTATAGAAAATTTAAATAACATTTTAAACAGCTGATTTCACGTTAGCAACTAGATAGCATCTGTTTACATTCAAAATCGACCACAAATTCAAATTTACATTTTTTCCCGAATTTTAAAATGAGGTGGCTGAAGGTACAACCGTCCGTAGGTACAACACTCTCCCCTATGTATGTTTTTTGGGGTGCTGAATCCGAATCTTAGGTTTGCAAACAAAATTTCGTGACGGAACATATTGAAAATTCGAAAAAATGGCAAATATTTGGCCCGTTTTTCGTTTTCTGCCGCTAGAACATTACCTTTGCGCTTATGAGCTAAACAAACAGCCATACCGAAAATTAAGAACACTAACCAAGCTACAAAAAAGTAATGTACAACTTTTCTCTCAGGCGCATAGTTTCACCGATAGAGCACGTTATAAAAGGGGTTATTTTCGTTCGATATTGGTAGGAAATCCAAAAAAATGTCACTAGTATCTCCAAAAAACCGCATTTTTGGAACAGGATACTATAAAAACTGCCTAAATAATATTTCACATGAAATTAACCATCTAAAAACTGCAATAAGGATAACTAAATATTTTAAATTTTAACATTATTCTGGAAAGAAGTGAAAATTATTGTTTAAAAACAACTTTTCCCAATATTCAAATAAAAAGCTAAACACTTGTATATTTAAATTTTTTCTTCAATCGTAAATAGTTTAACTATATAATATAATTTGATTTTCCAGATTACAAATTATAAAACTAAAAATTATGACTTAAAACCGCGACTCGTTGAATATCTTGTTACATATAAAACTGAAAATATAATATATTTGCAATCATCTCAAATCTTTAAAAGCCTATTGATACTTTAGAACAAATCATATTCTAAACTGTAACTAAAAACTTGTTTACTTGGAATGCCAGGCGCAAAACTAAATTCAAAATTAGATAGATAAATTATGAAAAATTTTAAAACTTTCGCTTTATCATTTATATTTTTAAGATAAGATATAAGAACTAGGAAAATGTAATTAGAAAAGTAGGCCGTATAGTGTTTTATAAACATGCAGCTTAAATTATATTGTTCTTTTTTCATTATTATGTTTCATAACTGAAAGGTATTTGATAGGTTTTTCTGGTACAGCTTTAGAACGAGTCCTCTGACCGCCATGTTTATCTACAGCTCAAATGATGACTGACAACCATACAGATCTAATTGTTAATATTATTTTTCAAATCTTTATTTTTTATGTAACAAAAAAAAGAAAAAACAAAATTAATACAAAAAATATGTGTTATACCAAGGAGAAATAAAATTATTTTCCCGTCCAGGCGTAGTAAAGAAATTATACATTAATTCGGTAATGAAAATAACAGAAAAGAAAACGAAAAAAAATATATAAAAATAGGCTGGCAAAAAAACTGGGTAACATTAAACAGGAAAATTTGCTTCAAAGGAGGGAGAAATACAGATCCAGGTCGTCGATATTAATTAAAAATTGAAAAAAAAATTTCTTTTGAAGACAGATGAACTATTCGTTTGACTTAAAATGGTCGGTAAACTATTGTAAAATTTAGGTGCTAGATAAAAGAAATGCCTATGTCCTAAGAAAATAGTAGAATTACAAATAATTCAGATGATCTAGCGTTATATTGCCTAGTTCTAAAATTGCAAAGATATTTGTTTCGAAAAATATAAAGTGAAATAGGGTCATTCCATGTGAAATCAACACGGCACTCAACCTGACCCTCTCAGATTTTAATGAAACTTTCAGGAATTGTTCAATTCTATGATATAAATGAGAAAATAGTTTTATTATTATACTTTATCAGTAATTTTTTTGTTAAAAATTTATGAAAAAAGGAAGAAAATGCAACTTTTTGCACTTTAATGTATTATAACTCCAGTTATATTTGTTCGAGAAAAATCTATCACCCCCGTTTTAAAGATATTTTTTCAAGCTTTAATTTGATATAAAGTTTAACTATGTCCATGAAAAAAAATTACTGTCATGATTTTTTGAATAAAAAAGCTTTTAAAAACAATGTTGTTTTCCTTTAATTTCTTTGAATATTATACATAAATTTAGCAACATTATAATTTATGATATCTGAAATTTACAGAGTGGGACCGCCACGGGATCAGGAGTTATATCAAAAAGAGTTGTTTTGAAGTACTATTTCGGAGACCTCCGAAATAGTACTTCAAAACAACTCTTTTTGCTATAACTCCTGATCCCTTGGCGGTCCTACTCTGAAAATTTCAGAATTTTTCTCTTATATCATTGAAAAACATATATTTTTTTCAAAAATTTTGAAGTATACCAACATCTTTTTTTTTCCAGTTTTTCAAAAAAAAAATTTTATTTCTTTATTCAATATGAAAAACTTTACAGAAAACTAAACCTCATAAAATCTTCTTTAAAAAAATTGGTTAGATATTTTTATGCGTTTAATAGAACGGGAGTTATTTAAAGTTAAAAAAAATCACAAATAATTTTTTTTCAAAATTTCAAAAAAAAATTATGAAAAAAATTACAGAGAAAATGAATAATCAAGGTCATTTTCGCGTTTGTATTATAAAAGAAAACAATACTCAATACGATAAAAAGCATTATGTCTTACAATGGTAAAAAATTAAGAAACCTAAAATTGTGGGGATTAGATTGATGATTAAGGAGTTTAAATATTTTATTTTGTATTGAATTAAGGATTGGATCTATGTTCCCCACCCCACTCCATAATTAAATAACGAATAGAACCATGCAAAATATAAGGATTTAAAAAGTTAATCCAACTATATTTGTAAGGTGAAAAAATTTATAGAAACCAAACGTAATTTTTCCCCAGCTAATAAATATGCGTTTTCCATTTAAGATTTGAATCAATAAATATAGTCCTAAATATTTAATGCTTTGTACTGACTGAAGAATTAAACATTGACAATTTAAATCGTTTTTATAACAAGATAGATATATTTTAAGTTTAGATTTAAATCGCTTTGTCTCAAGCTAAAATGGATATATTTAGGGTTAAATCATTAGCACAAAGATTCCATTGAATCAGTCTCAATCTTATTAAGAATTTCAAATTCATCAGAGCACGGGTACAGTAAAACGGTGTCATCTACATAGGTTATAATTTTACCACCTTATATGCAATTCTATCAAAAGCCGTTCAATAAAAAGTAAGGATTCAGTACTAAAAAATTAGAATTGTTAGTAGTTTATTCCATTTTGAGTAATAAATGCACCTATAGTTTTAACTTGTTTTTTTAGTGTTACCTTAAGGAATGTATATTTTGAAATTATGTTCGATGGTTAACTGCTTTAATTATTTTCTTGACTTCACTCATTTGCAAATCTCTGTTTTACCAGTTCTTGTTCGTCTTGATGAGTCCTATCATCTGTCAAAGCTTGTTGCACGATTTCAGATGCATTATGTATGTCTAATTCTATGGTTTCTAATGTTTCCAGTTACGCAGATTCATTTAGGTAAATCACTTAGCAAGCCAAACCATTCAGTGTTTTTGAGCTGATCCCTTCAATGTTTAACTTGTTGAATCTAGTTAATATGATCTTTTAAAATAATGCAATATAATATTAAACATAACTAATGATCACAACTATACTTGACTGCAACGTTACTTGACCCTGGCTGATATCAAACAAAGAAAGTAGTTTCCAAATCAGTGTATAATTTTGAGAGAAATTAATAACTTAAATTTAATTAAGATTAACTTGTTAAATCCATGTAGTATTATAATGTCATTTCATCACGATTTACGTACTGAAACCTACTAGCAACCCAGTAGCCTTTCTATTCACTCAGTTTTTTCTTCCGTGTAGTGACTTCATAAGATCAAAAACATAGAGTGTTTTTAGGTGACGTCACGAACATTTATTTTCTTCCTTGCTGTAAGTCAAACAGTCTGTTGCTAAGGCCGTTGCTAGGTGCGGCAGTATCGGTTGCTGTCACGTGATTGCAAATGCTCCAATAGAAGCATTCTATGTTAACCAGCATTCTATGTTATGTTCCAACCAGTTATTTTCTTTTAACTGTTAACTGCTGTGAGTCAAACAATATGTTGCTAAGGCCGTTGCTAGGTCCGAGTCATGTGATTGAAAATTCTCTATTGTAGTCCAGTACAGTTAATATGATAAAGAAAAATACATGACACAGTCTATTGTATTTTTGCGATCATTGAATATTATTGATGAGTTTCTATCGTCAAGTAATCTTGAGTGCTTTGTGCAATTAACTACAGCAACCTGGAATCTATATGTCTGCGTAAATACTACTCAACTAACAATCCTAAACATAAAAACAACGATCACACCCCAAAAACAACCCCCTCAAAACAATTTATTATTTGTAGGAACCAACTCCGAGCGCACTCCAGTGGGCCCACGCTTCACTCAAGAACCTCGCGGCAACATCCAATTCTACAACTCGACAGGGGCCGTAGTGTCCTGCTCGGCATCCGGCTCCCCGACCCCCACCGTCTCGTGGATCCGGCAGGACGGGAGTCCAGTGCACGGGGTGCCGGAACTGCTGCAGATAAGGCCGGACGCCTCGCTGGTGTTCGCCCCCTTCAGGCCAGAGCATTTCCGGCAGGACATTCACGCCGCTACGTACAGGTGCATGGCTTCCAACGCTGCCGGGATTATTGGCAGTCGGGACGTCAATATCCGGGCCGGTAAGTGTTGGGAAAACTTTTTTCTTCTGCTCTTGTTGGGGTGATTTGGAGTTGCTTTTTTCTGGGAGTTTCTGATATTTCTGGATTAAATGGTTTGTTGGAGGGAAGTTTGGGTGTTGGTTTGATTGGAAAGTTGGAGCTAAGGAATTCATGATTAAAAGTTGACGAGTGAGGTTTATTTTTATACCAGTATTAAGTCTTTCTGTTTTTATGATCTGCAGAAAATCATATTTGTCAAATGAATTTTTTAACATTTTTAACCGTGTCCATTTGCTTAAAAAAGTGCTTTGGAATTGCATTTTAAGTAGCTATGTGGTTTTTAAGGTGTAGACTAACCTTATTACTATTCCTCCTTGCGTTATAACTTTCAAAGTATATCAGCTGACAATCTTTCCACCAAGATACATCCAACTGAATCAACAATTTAATCCTAAGTGGCTATAAAAAGGTAAATTTTTAGCCGGGAGGAAATGACTAAAAATATTTAAATTTTTTTTGTATTTGGGAGTGTAAAGACGTTGAATAAACCAGACCATGAACAGTCAAATATATTTTATTAAACCTCATTCAACCCAACAACAAACAAAGCAGCCTTTATATACAAAATAAAAACAGTTAAGTTTAAAGTTAAAATTTAAGGTTTGGAAATAAAATAAAATTAGAATACTATATACAGATTAAACAAAATAAAATTTAGAAGCTTAAATGAGGTGCTTCGCTACAAGGGGCGATCACCCCTCATCCCACCCACGAAACCGCAGCTGACGTTCACGAGGCTTTATGATACAGCTTTCTGAAGCATTCTCTTAAATACCCCTTGAGAGTAAATTGGTCATCGAAATCTGTTACCGGGCTCCTGGACTATAACGTTTTATTCAGGAAAACAGCATTTTTAAGTTAAGACGCCCCCCTATATATATTAGGGTGGGTCAAAAATATTTTTTTCACATTTTCCCAGGGGCACAGCTACAAAAGGGTGCCAAATGGTCTCAAACTAACATGTGTAAAATATTATTCGATTATAATGACTCTTTTTGCCTCCGGATTGGCCTCAAAGTTTCGATTAATATACACTGCTGGCCATCCAAAATGGTACACCAAGAAGGGAAAAAGATATCAAACCCAAATTTATTTCTATGATTGCACATAGTATTAATGTGAATTGATTAAAAATTCAGCCTTCCTGGATGTTAGGGGGCCGAGAAAATCAGTGAGGAGTGTTGTCTCCATAGGTGTCCATTACCGCCGCCCCACGCCATGGTATTGAGTGAAGGAGGCTCTAAATGAGCTTTGAGGGATTGGAGGACCATGTTGCGTCCACAGGTAGTCAAAATTCATGTGGTGCACCAGCGGACGTTGCATACCGGGCTAGGTGATTTCTCCTCTTTCATCGGACATGTTTTATGGCGTTGGTTCTTAAGAACGGGTAGGTCCGGGTAAAAATGCAACAAAGGCGGTTCAGAAGAAAGCTTGGGCATTGCATACAACATGCGGTTGTGAATTTTCATCTTTAAATTTGTCCCCAGAACAGGTCTGAAGGCAAGGGCGGACAACCGGCTGCAAAACCTCAATGTCGCAGCTCTGGTTGGTCAATGTGCCGTTAAATCATACTGAGGAGGTGTGGGAGTGGAATCCAATGCTTCACTATCTCGTTACTCTGCGTAAAGAAGAAATCTGACGATTACAAAATCAACAGCTGAGTGCTCTCTTTTCTCGTTGTCGTAAAGTCATCTCCAATTATCGTAGTGCTCCAGACCGCATTGGGATACTCTCATAAACTCTGTGGCATCACATTGAGATGTCCATTTCATTATTTAGAACACTGTTGCCAACTCCAAATCATGTGTTGAAGATTGGAATTTTTCTGAAGCTATGCTTGCCAAACAGGCAGTCCCCTGCACTGTAAACGACATGCATTCCACTCCCACACCTCCTCAGTATGATTTACCGGCGCATTAGCCAACCAGAGCTGTAGCATTGAGGTTTGACAACCTGTTATCTACCCTTACCTTCAACCCTCGCCTGCGGACAAGTCTCAAGAGAAAAATGCATAACCACGTGATGAACTCAATGTCCAAGCTTTCTTCTTATCCCCCTTTGTTGCATTTTAACCCGGACCTATCCTTTCTTAAAAACCAACGCCACAAAACATGTCCGATGAAAGAAGAGAAATCACCTAGCCCGGTATGCAACGTCCGCTGGTGCACCACATGAATTTTGACTACCTGGGGACGCAACATGGTCCTCCAATCCTTCATAGCCCATTTAGATCCCCTTTCACTCAATACCATGGCGTGAGACGGCGGTAATGGACACCAATGGAGATAATACTCCTCACCGATTTTCTCGGTCCCCTAATATCCAGGAAGGCTGAATTTTTAATCAATTCACATTAATACTATGTGCAATCATAGAAATAAATTTGGGTTTGATATCTCTGTTTCTTCTTGGTGTACCATTTTGGATGGCCAGCAGTGTAGTAATTTCATGTAAAAATGGATGAACGAAAATCAAGCTTTTACCTCGATTGCACAAATCTATCATGAATATAAATGTGCACAATGGTATAAAAATCATCATTGAAGACTATAAAATAATTATAAATGAAACCAGAGTTGAAATACTTGAGTTATAATCCTACTACTATTATAATTGTGAATGTTTGTCCGGATGTTTGTTACTCTTTCACGCAAAAACTACTGAATGGATTTTAATGAAATTTTACCATAATGTAGCTTATACATCAGAATAACACATAGGCTATAATTTATAAAGAGAAAATCAGTCCTTCATTCTTTTTTTCCCGTTTTTCCTGCTTTTTTTCACGTATTTTTCCGTGTTTGAAAACCTGTTTTACCAGTCATACAACGAGTTAAAACTAAAACATTGTTTCAAATGAGACACAGATCACTAGACTTTTTCGTTTACTAGATCTTTTTTTTTTAGTTTTAAACACTGGTTTTAAATTTCTTAATTTGTTCACTAGACTTTTTACAACGTTTTCAAATTTGTTATTTTATAAAGGCACCAAGATATTATTAAACATTATCAGAAACATCGGAATTGTAAAAAGTGACAAGAACACCGGGATTGGAAAATTAGCGAGAACATCGGGAAGGAAAAAATACCGAGAACACTGGGATAGGAAATTTACCATAAAGACACCCAGAATACCGGAATATAAAAATTACCGTAAACACTGAGATAGGAAAATTACCGGGAACGCAGCCGGGATTAGAAAAATTACCATGATCACCGGGCACCGGGATAAGATTACCGGGAACACTGGGATAGGAAAGAGGCGCCTGGGATACCGGGATGATTTGTAATATTGCTAATTTACAAAATTATAAATGTATTTTAAGAAATATTTTAAAAAATAAATTTATACACCCCACCCGTGCAAGGCCGGGTATAACAGCTAGTACAACATATTTTGAAATATCTCAATGGTTAGAACTGGCAATCAAAAATTTCTTGTTGGAATCATAAAAATGTGCGAAACCTTTATTGTCGGTTGAGTAGGATGGTAAAAACATTAAAATTTTAATAAAAATGGATATGTCAGAAGGTGGGTACTTTTTTTGGGTTATAAGTTTCAACCTCAAGGAAAACATTTGGATAATAGTTTAAAAGTTGAGGTTTCCTTTAAATTTCTTCGCATATTAGGAATAGTCCATCCCAAGTGTCCCCATATGATTCCCTAATGTCCAAAAATAAATTAAAACCACATATTAAGAGTCAAATTTTGAAATATTTTCTTAAGAAGAGCGGTAGATCCCCGTTTTCAACAGTATACTCAGTATTATCCAATAATTTTTTAAATAAGCTACATTACTTTTCAAAACTTACTTGTAATTATCCTTAACAGTTAAATTTGCTATATTTTAACTTTTAGGAACGCATAAGGGAATGCTAAGAAGCTATTTTGAGTCAATCCTCAAAGAAGTATAATTTCATGGGCCTGGGTTTCAGTCAATTGCTATAGCAAAAAATTAGGTAAATCATGACTGAGCGAATCATAACTGATATTGCCTATGAACGAACTATCCATTCGACAATTGTTTCAACATATTTTTGAGATCATATTTGCATCCCAAGACCAGCCAGTGAAATAACTGTCCACTGAATTTCGAAAGCGTGGTATATTTATGAAAAATACAATTTTTTCTATTTTGAAAAATTAAAAATACCGTTTTATACTGACCAAATTAGAGGGAGAATGTATATGAACTACGAATATTTAAAATCTGTACCACTGATAGTCCACTGTTTGTTGGCAAAAAAGAGATTCATATTCTACGGCTCTTGTTAATATGATAGCATATTATATCGCCACTTTGGCAGTTGTTGTATTAATAATGCATGAAGGTGACTAATGTGATTAAAATTGCTTTTAAAGACCTTTATTTGTGAACTTTAAAAAGTTATCTATAAAAAAATTTAATTTATAAAATTTTTTAAAAAATATGAAAAATTACATATTTTTGTTCTATTTGAGGCCAATCCGGAGGCAAAAAGAGTTATTATAATGGAATAATATTTTACACATGTTAGTTTGAGACCATTTGGCACCCTTTTCTTGCTGTGCCCGATAGAATTTGTAAAAAATTTTTTTCGCCATAGGAAAATGACTCACCCTAATATATATATACGTTGACTATCTCTCGCTATTCTCCGTGCACTGCTTACGCCAGTGATCACAGCTCACTTTGCTTTCTCATCAGCTTAAAATATTAGTAATCCTAATATGAACAAATGGATACTAAGGGAGTAAACTAATAATATTAAGATACTGGCCAATCCATCAACATAGCATTTAATTTTGCCGATGACTCGTTTATATACTATTTTTAGGTGTTGATGGAAAGAGTTGAGACTTACTATTCTAATAACTAATGTGTTCAAAGTAAAAACATTGTTTCAAATCAATACTGAGATATATAGCTTTGAGTTGAGACGCATGACTCCGACTCATTCACAAAACATAAATCGATGTTTTCACTGGCTACTGCGTCACGGCATACGACATTAATTTTTAGGTATAGTTATAGGTATCGGGAATATTTAAAACAGTAGGCCTTATATATGTCAAGAACGGAGGGGGTAGGGAGAGAAAGATTCGAGCCGCACGTTTATTGTCTCTTGCCACCCACTCTAAGTAACGACTACTTCGTTTGCAGGACTCTAAATATAGGGGTTTGAATATAGAATGATTGTGAGAGAGAAATACATTTAGTAGCTGTAATGTAAAATCCTATACATACTGGTCAAAATCGTATACCTGGCCTAAATCATCCTGCTACTTCGTACATTGCATATTTTTTTCAAACAACACGCAGGGGAGGCTTCAAAAGGACAAACAGCCTATTTTACCATAAAATATACACTACTCCTATGTATTTTACATATAAAGGTTCGGATACTTAACCTTTTATTTACCGACGGTACTTGTAAGTATCACTGGATCAAGTTTAGTAGAACTGCTGATGGTTGGCGAGTCTTGGCTCTTTGGCGCCATATTTAGAAGCCACATAATTCACTTAACATTAGTTGGGGTAACTATATAGTGATTTTTATCGCTAAAAACTTGGTGCATCAGCAGTACTAAACTTGCACCGAAAATAATTTGGTAAATAAAGGGTTAAACCCATCTTGTTTTGGAATATGTAGTTACAATGTCATTGTATTTTTCGCACAAAAAATTGGTGAGCTCCATTCTTTTCAGTACATGTGTATTGTGTAATTAGGTTTCAAATTATCCTGAAATTCTTCTGGCACGATTAGGGAACCCATACTGTAAGGAATATACTTTCTTACTATTTTCGTGGTTTTGTTTTCGCTGCTCTTTTAATTTCACACGGAATCCGTTCAAAACCCCAAAAATCAACTGCCTAACAGCTCAAATGCCCAAAGCCATTTTCCCGACAGGTACGTTTCCCCGAACACTCATTTTCCAACAGGTCACTTTCCCGACATGTCAGTTGCCCGATGGGTACGATGGCCCAACAACTCACTTGCACGACCGGTACGATTGCCCGACAATTCTTTTGTCCTAGACCGTACCGGTTGAGAAATTGACATGTCGGGCAAATGATTGTCGGGATTTCGAACCCGACCTATCTCACACGTCTACATATTATATTTTGTGACCTCAAAATATACTTTATCCTTCAAACAGCTGTTACCCTATAAGAATAGTGTTTCCTATATCTTACCTAAACCAAATAATTAACCCAGGAAAGTTAAGAACCCTGGAACCAAAAGAGTGATCATTTATGTGTATTAATAACACCCCACTAAAAGCAATACCCACTTATATTTCCAAACACACCAGCAAGCGAGACGGCAGACCGAATACTTATCAGCGGATTTTATGTGGCACTAGACATCACGTAATCTGCGATTAGGCCCTAAATACTACTCCTCGTTCATCTTTGCGTGATCATTCAGAGAGCGATATTATGCCATCTGAAGCAGAACAAGAGTCTTTTCATTAAACTCCTATTGATTAATGATTAGATGTAATGGTCTGAGGTCCAGGCTTCCGTTCTCGGAGTTTTATCTAATATGCTGGCAGCACTCGATCATCGATCACGTGATATCGGCCGTCCGGTTGTAATGATATCTGGAAGCGATGTCAATAAGAGAGGGGCGATATGGAGAGAGCCCGATGGACTTTTGGCAGACAATGAAGACGGAGATCATATTAATATTTCTGATGGGTGATCGGTGTGTCTGTCCTTTGCTGTTGTGTTGTAGCAGATGTGGGAGGTGTGATTGGAAGATTGATTGAATGTGTCTTTTCTCGATGTATCTTATAATGGCTGTCAAATTGTTAGGAGGACATTATTTTCTGTTTAGTTCCTGTTGAAGTTTTCATCGTTCATATCCATATGAACGATGACAACTTCATACGGAGGATATATCCCATAACGGGATATATCATCCGTATGAATATTTAACCTTTTTAGACCTAATCACCCCCCACTGAGCTATGAAACAAACTGGAATGACAACCTCCAATAGCATGACATGCGACTGAACGTGCCGGCGCGGAGAGTTACAAGAATTTCAAGAACGGGGCAAAACCACCAATTTCTCCACAGGCTAACATTGTATGAGTAGGAAATTTTGTGTGTTTAGGGGTTTTATTCCAGATATTTTTTTGCTTAAGCTGTATTTTCCTACTAAAACAATGTTTCTCTACAACTTAGTAACTGACTAATTTAGTAAATATCTAATAGAGTTTTTAAAATAAAATTTATAACCATAAAATTTCCGCTAGAGATCGTTGAAAAATGTTGCATTGGATTCGGCATAGTCACTTAACTATACCTAGACCTCACGTCCATGACTATATCTGTAGGGGTTCAAAGAGTTAAAGGGTGGGGAGCAGACACAATATTTTCCGCGCAGGCACAAACTCCGATAAGGTGTGATGCGGTTTCGACACGCACACTTGTCACTCCAGTTTGTTATATATCTCAATGATTACCCCATATAAAAATCTAACTAACTAACATAATCAACTCGTATAAAAATTTAACCAACCAACCAACATAATCAACTCATATTTTCCGTAAGACTCTAATCGCCCCTGTTGGCGAATTGACGGGCTAATACGAATGTACCATAAGTTTTTTTTTCATAAAATTATAACTGAGGATAGCACCCAGGAAATGCTACATGCTAAGCAAGCATCCTACCACTGCTCCAGATGTGGTTCAGTATCATTAAATCGTATAACATCTTCCTTATGGGGTGAACTTTTGACGCAGGCGTAGTGTTGCGGATTGTGAGAACTGAATATTAGTCTAGTATATTTTCCATAAAATTCAATGGCAGCCTATAGGGAAAAGTGTTAAAATAAATTTAAAAAAATAAGTTAAACACTTTTCATAAATGATATTGTGATAAGAAATATCGTGTTCGTATTAGGTGGTGAGAAAACATTACGTATTTAAAACATGATTTAATTAGTCTGGTTTTACAGTCTAGAATTCTTATTAAATTTTGCGAAGACAATTATTTAAAAGAATTAATTTTGTTTTAACTATTATGGAAGTTTTGAGAAGACAAATGCATTAATGAGTTGAATATGCATGCATTTAAAACTGTAAAAGCAGCAGTAAAATAAAAAGTAATAATACACAAGCGGAAATAAAAATCCTAACACCAAGAAGGAAAGGAGATATCAAAGTCAAATTTATTTCTATGATTGTACATAGTATCAATGTGAATTGATTAAAAAATCAGCCTTCCTGGATGTTAGGGGGCCGAGAAAACCAGGGAGGAGTGTTGTCTCCATAGGTCTCCATTACCGCCGTCACACGTCATGGTATTGATGTGACAGGGGCTCTAAATGACTTTTGAGGAATTGGAGGACCATGTTGCCTCTTCAGGTAGTCCAAATTCATATGGTGCACCAGCGGACGTTGCATACCGGGCTAGGGGATTTCTCCTCATTGACTGGGTGTTGGTTCTAGAGAAAGGGAAAGACGGGGTAAATATGCAAACTAGGGGGTTAAGAAAAAAGCTTGAACATTGCATACAACATGTGGTTGTACATTAGGGTGTATCGAAAAAAACTTTTTTTCGATTTTGATGACGTAATAGTGCGGAAAAGTTGTCTAAGGTGCCAGAGAGTACCTGTGAATTTTTTTCAGAATTTTTGGATAATTTCTTAAGGTCCTGAAAAGGTTCTTAAGGTTTCTTAAGGTTCTTTCTTAAGGTTTGATGACGTAATAGTGCGGAAAAGTTGTCTAAGGTGCCACATTGGCCCTGAAGTTCCCCATGTTAATCCAATGGGGCGCGCCACCAAAAAGGCCGGAAATCGGTTTTTCGCCCCTCATTTCTACCCTAATCACACGACGAATGTCTCGTCTCGAGTTATGGACTCTATATGATGTATGCTACCCGAAAAAAACTTGAATAATAACTTAAAAGCTCTATATTATGTTGATTGTGGGCTCTGATTTGAACGAGTAAATACGCGATTTTCGACGAAATTTGAGCATACAAAAAACGTAATATAGATATTTAGGCTATTATTCAAGTTTTGTCGGATAGCCTAGATCATATAGAGTCCATAACTCGAGACGAGATTAGGGTAGAAATGAGGGGCGAAAAACCGATTTTCGGCCTTTTTGGTGGCGCGCCCCATTGGATTAACATGGGGAACTTCAGGGCCAATGTGGCACCTTAGACAACTTTTCCGCACTATTACGTCATCAAAATCGAAAAAAAGTTTTTTTTCGATACACCCTATATTGTACATGTTTCTCTTGAAATTTGTCCCCAGGACAGGTCAGAAAGTAAGGATTGTCTACCGGCTGCAAAACCTCAATGACGCAGCTCTGGTACTGGTGAAGTGATGAAAAGTACTGGTGAATCATACTCAGGAGTTGCAGAAATGAACTCCAATGCATCTCCACTCCATTACCCTGCATCACCACTCCGTGGAACGATTAGAAAATCAACAGCTGACTGCACCCTCTCCAATGTGTTTTCAAACTCATACCCAACTGCCGTGGTGCTCCAAACCGAAGCAGGATTCTCTCATAAACACAATGACATGAAATTGGGTTTTTCATTTCCTTATTTTGTGCACAGAAAGGCCCATTTTCAGCCCCTTGTTTATAGACAAAGATTTAAGAAGCTATACGGACCAAACGGACAATCCGCAGTACTGCAAACGACATCCATCCCACTGCCGCTTGTACTCAGTATGATCTACCGGTACTTTGGCCAACCAGAGCTGCTTCATTGAGGTTTTTTAGCCGGTTGTTCATCCTTACCTTCAGACCTGTCCTGGGGACAAATTTCAAGAGAAAAATGCACAACCATATGTTGTATGCAATGTCCAAGCTTTCTTCTTAACCCCCTAGGTTGCATTTTTACCCCGTCTGTCCCGTTCGTAAGAACCAACGCTCACAAAACATGTCCGGAGAAAGAGGAGAAAACACCTAGCCCGGTATGCAACGTCCGCTGGTGCACCATATGAATTTGGACTACCTGAGGAGGCAAAATGGTCCTCCAATCCCTCAAAAGTCATTTAGAGCCCCTGTTACTCAATACCATGACGTGTGACGGCGGTAATGGACACCAATGGAGACAACACTCCTCCCTGTTTTTCTCGGCCCTCTAATATCTAGGAAGGCTGATTTTTTAAGCAATTCACATTAATACTATATGCAATCATAGAAATAAATTTGACTTTGATATCTCCTTTCCTTCTTGGTGTTGGGATTTTTATTTCCGCTAGTGTATATAAACCTTTAATAAATGGGGTTTAAAATTTAAGCTTTGTTTATTTGGTTCCGCTCCCTCATTCATTTATAAACACAAAACTTCGCACTTTGTGCAGTACATACAATATAGCTAAAAAAGTTTAAAATTATTCAAGCTAAGTTTTAACACAATACGCTATTATTGATATAAACACACACATATATATGAAGATAAAATAATGTCGAACTATACACCTCTCTGCGTAAACATATGCTTGTTAGATGTAACCTTCGATCCATTCGTGTTAGTTTAAAAATGCAATTCTGCTTTGAAAACCTTCATCTCATTGTAAAAGTCGCAAATTTCCTTGCACAATTTCCAAATCGAAAATTTATTGAAAGGACGAGTTTTTACAATGGACAGAGAGCTTTTCAGATCTCTCTAGAGTATACATACGGAGCTTAAATGACAAGAAAAAAGCCCTGGAGCTTACGCATCAAACACTAAAGTTGCGTGCGAACAGAGATCTCAAGTTTCCATTGAAACGCCGTACACACACCAGACACTACTCTTTACCTCATTAAAACCAAGTAAAAATCTTTGGGAAGGGAAAATTTTCCGGACCCTTTTAAAAATTCGCAGATTACCCATAAAAAAGGAAAAGTGTAGGGAAAAAACAAAGTAATGAGTCGGTTTAGCGAGCGAGAATCTCGCAGTTAAAAGGGGCGTATTATATTTTATTTCCTTTTAAATCTGCCATAGAGTGCTTCAAGTATTGATTAATGGAAAGGATTTATTTTCGAGGCAATTAATAGCAAATTAGCCCAAAAAAAGGACCTAGCAACTTTTGTAAGGCGACACAATTAAGAAAAGGACCTAAGTGTAGCAATTAACGGCCTAACAACGAGCAATAAATTATGTCGAAACTCTTAATTAGTAGCCTGCTAAATGCTTCTTTAAAATAATCCTACAGACGTTTTAAACAGGAAGCTGTCTTAAAGAGGATTTTGCTATCGATTACGAAGGAGATAATTCAGTAGGGATTTTGTGCAAAACTATTCATTATTTTATATCAATTGCTATTTTTAACTAGGTTTGGTTTTGTGTGGAAGTTCTTACTTCTTCAAAATTTAAACCCATTCCCTCGTCCTACACATAAATAAAATGTGTCATACCATTTCCAATTTCCCACTTAAAATCATATTTCAGTGAAAAAAATAGAAAATTTATGAGATTACGTGTTAACCCTTTACCTATTGCATTATGATTTCCTGAAATTTTTTTCGTGCAAATATTTTTTTACTCAATAAATTGAAAATTGAGAGATAAACGTAAATAAAATACTCATCTTTGGGAAATTTAATTCGCTTGAGCTAATTAATCAAATCGGTACTTTTGAGTACCTTCAGTACACTGAGGGGTAAAATATTCCCACAATACAAAAAAACATGATTTTTTATTGCAGTTTAAAGTCTTTAAAATAATTCACTTTCCTTTTGACTTAAACTATTTTTGAGGGAACAAAAATGACAACCATGGGAATTCGATTAAGATGGCAGCTGAAAGCACAAATTCAGTTTAAAATCTATTTGCTTTTCCAGCTAAAATACTCATCATAGAACCCATTCCGCCATTTATCCCAGAAAAGTAAAGCTAAAAGAGTGTTCCTGCAAAGTATCATCAGTATATTTGTAAGGATGGATATTCTATGTAAATTTGAAGTTGGTGGGACTTTCTGTACGGTCAGTAGAATACAGTCAGAAGTCTGTACAGTTCAGTACAGTCAGAAGAACGGTCAGTAGATAAATAATTGACTGATATTTTAATATAAGTGTTTTCTATTACTTACTAAACAAGCTACAAAATTGAATTAATATAATCAATTTAATATCGAAACAAAAAATACATTACTTAATTTCAATAATAAGAAAGTTTTACAAGAGCTCATATTTTAATATTTTCCTTCTAAAACTAAATGACAAATTTTATTACGATATTACATAATCTTATACTTAATCAGCAGACATTTAATAATAATTTGATAAATTTATTTCCAATAAGCTAACGAGTGGAAATAAGATACATATAGCTGAAGAGATTAATTTGTAATTTTAGGATAAGATTGATTACTGTATAGAAGTTTTCCAACCTTATAAAAAAGTAATTTGAATATTTAAATTTATAATATTGAAGAGAAAAATGTGAAATCGTTTCTTCACTAATATTTTTTTATAATGGTGTTAAAATGTTTCATTTTACTTTTAATTCCATAATTATGCTTTATCTAAATCCAAATAATATAAAATTGCATGAAAAATTTTGGGAAGAGAGGAAATTTGCCGTGACATGTTGACGTAATTTTCTTCATATATTTAAAAACTGAATATGAATTAAAACAACTATAAATGCAATTAATAAGTTGTAGTTTGATTTGTGTAAAGAAACAAAAAAGAAATTGTGTAGAGTGGAATGTCAATTTATTTAACAGTAAAACCACCCTTCTAAGAATTAAAAAAGTATCTTAAAAATTGTTAAAAACATATTTTAAAATTGAAGCATCAGACAGACGACATTGGTTAAAAAGAACAAAACTTTATATTTTCTACGCTACCATTTCAGTTTTCTTTTATGGGATTCTGCGGAATTAATGTCTTCCATACAAGCATTTTTACGATCCAAAACAGGTATCGACTTACCTAATGGAGTTACATCCAATGTCCAGGAATTGTACTTTTATGGCTGTAGATCCCCATAACGATAAAACACCTAAAATCTACCTTTTTATAGGAACTTGAATTAGGAGGCACAAGTGTAGATAAATTATGAGTGTCGACATTTATGCGTAGCATTAGTTTTATTTCATTTCTCAAGTAGTATTTATTTTAATATCTACATAAACAATTTAAAATCTCTAGTTTATAAAATTTTACTAGCTAACTATTTTTTCTGTTTGTTATGTCCTATATGAACTTTTTTTAAATGCATATATCCCTTAATGGTGCAGAAGTTTCATTTGCATGCAACTTTGTTACATATATATCTTCAAAAGAATCTGGACCTATTGATACTAAATAAATCCAGTCCCAAATCAATCCAAAAAACCAGTCAGTTGAACTAGTAATTAACCTTAAACCAGAATTTATTTCTATATTAAAAATATTTTTTATGCTTTGAAATTAAATAATCAGTTTAAATTTTTATCCCACGTAAATATTTTATCCTTTGCCTTATTAAAGATTCATCGATTTTTTTTACTTTTTAGTGATTTGATTACATAAATTAAGTAATGCATATTGTTTAGTTTTTTTGAGTATGAAATAACGTTTAAAACTCCAGGTTCAGTTAAATTTGAATATGTATGCCAAAACTTGGATGCATCATTAAATTTCCCAAACGAAATATTTACCTCAAAATTCGATAACAGTTTATATCCAACGCCGATTCACCCTCCACTCCAGACCCTGAATATCCCCTCCTCTATCGAAACTAACTGGAGCCTAAATAATTCAATACTTTCATCAAGATTGTAAACGCAGTCCACCGATGCAAAATGGGTCATTACACGTTAATTTGATTCGTACAAAACCACCTTCTCAATTCCAATTCTGCTGGTAGACCATCATCTACTAATTGCACCTTGCATTTGAACTCACGGTTAATAATTGTGTTAGCGCATACGCTATAATCGTTGGCTGATAAATGTTTCTCGAGTTTTCGGGACTCTTTGAAGTATTGGGTAGCACGGATGGATTTAGTATTTTTATTGGATTTTCCTGATTGGAGGAGGGGAACTACATTTATTGCTCTGGGTGAGGTTTAGGAGGATTATGGAAAATTCGTGAAGATAATTTGTTTACTTCGTTATATTTAAGGTGCCTGCCTACCTATAGAGGCTTTTTTTAATAATTAAAATTTTGACCTAATTTGTGGTTAATACAATTAAATGCATCTAAAAACTATGAATAACATAAAAAAAATTAAATATTGATTCAAATTTTCATATTATTGAAGAATTTATGCATAAAAATCACAAAAAAAAACGTCTTTCCGCAAATCAACATAACTCAAATTCATATGAAGATATTTTTGTTTTGTAAACTTTGTTATCCTCGTGAACTTGTATTTTAGGAGGCCTACTACTTTTATGTCTAAATTTATTTAATATCAAAAGTTACAGAACCAAACGTGAAAAATGAAAAAAAAATCCACCAAAATTCAGTAAAGTTTTAAGTTATACTATTCATAAAATAAAAAATATTACACCCACAACCAAAAAAATAGTAGGGCTCCTTAATCATATTATGTCAAGTATTTTTCCCAATTTTTATAGAAATTCATTCATAATATTTTGAGTTATGCAGTTTTGCGGAGAAGGGAAATAGCAAAAATGTGATTCTGAGAAAAACGCGAATTTCTTTATTTTTTCCTTAATAAAATGCCTATTTAGCTGTAAGTAAAATTTCTGTAACTTTGGTTCTAGGAAAGATAAAGACAAAATTTAAACTGATTTGGAAAGCTAAAGATGTGCCTTTTGAAATAAGATAATAAAATGTTTTTTGAATTTTGGGTCCAAAACGGCGTTTTTTAGGTAGGCAGGCACCTTAATTCGCAAAAAGTTTATTTTGATCAAATGTTTTTAAGACTCCTACACACTTCAAATGAAGACAATTAGTTTGGTGGAAAAGGGGGAAAACAACAACACTCTTATTTGGAATATTTTTTAAAAGCTCGGTTTGAAGTTAATCTTAAGTCTCTAAAAATATGAAAATTCCAATATAATTATAATTTTCTGTGAAATGATGTTTTAATCCAAATTATCTGGTATTATAATTAAAAAGGTTATTTGTATTGAAAGCCAAAACGCTTCTCAGAAAAAAAAAAATATCTTTGTTTTGATGTATTTATAATTTTTAAAATACTTAAGTATTTGGGAGATTTATCGTGGAACTGGTAAATAAGTGATTGCTGGAAACATGCTACGGATTCCCATAATTCAAATGCATTTAATGACTATTATCTTTCATCGGATTTAAGAAATGGGGTTTATTTGATTTATAATAATTATAATAAATATATACATTCTCATTTTAAAAAATGAAATCATTAATCGTTGGGAAACTTAGCATGATTTTCAATAAAAATAATGAAGAACGTTCACTGTTGAGTGTTCCATTTATTATTCTACGTTCTTGGAAATTTTAAATGGGACGATATTAATTAATTTTTGAGATTCTTAATTGCTTCCAGCAATTATATTGCATTCATCATACAGTTTGAAAATAAATGTTTTGATTGAGTTCCAAGATATTTTTAGAGCTACTTTAGTCCTCGAACTAATATGAAGTCAACTGTTTTGATAAGGAAGTATTTTGGTATGATTTTAATTATTTGATGAAAGTCAGATAATCCCTCTAATTCAGAATCCCTTTTTTCCCTTTATTTTGTCAATGAAAAATAAATTGTTCTTCAGCAGATATTATTCTCAAATAATGTTTCAAAAATACCTCATTTGAAGAAATATCAATTTAAAATACGTAAAAATTTAAGTATTCAATGTTTTTAAAATTTAGCAAACCAAAAAATATAAATTAAAATATTCTAAATGAATGATTTGTTTAAAATAAAACTTAAAACAATAAATCAATTTACGAAGAGTTAAATTTAGAATTAAAAATAATGTTAACAAAAATAACGTTAGTATGTTAATGTTAAAAACAATGTTAAGAATTAAAAATAATGTAAAATATCTCCCAAGTTCTTAAAGATCAATGCATCTTGAAAAAATATCTTAAAATATGGAGAATTAACTAAAAGTATTGCATTTATAATATATTTTTACAGAGTTATGTGCAATAAGTACATTTAATTAAAAATTAATAATTAGCTTACACGAATAATGATTAAGTTTTAACACTAACGGCATCCCAAGAACCGAGCTACCATAATACAACATAAATTAAAACTCTAATATTCCTTCAACCGAGCTTTATCTCAGAAATTAATTCAAAAGAAATAATACAAAATCACTGTCGAAACATCCTACTTAGCTCCCGAATTTGATAAAGCCATAACTCACATACACAATTCACCTCGAGAAACTAGGAGGAAAAATTCCTCACTTAACGTCCCTTCCACGAAGTAGATAAAACGATGGTTACACCACTCGACGAGGAGTGGAAAAAAAATTTCAACCGAAAAACAAAATCCCCCCAAAAAGATAAGCGCTCTGAACCACATGTCACTCAGAAGTAAATTTAGCGTCAAAATATATGACGGAGTTGGTTGCTTTCCTAAAAGATAACTCTTTCCGGCTCTAGATGTATAAAAAAAACAACGATGTAATAACCGATCCAAAAACACAGGTCAGCTGGGAGGGTAGGAGGAAAAAAAAGAAAAGGGCTGTTAGGGTAAACGCTTATACATTCAAAAGGCGTAACGTACTGTCCAGATCACGTACAAAACAGTCCACTGGCGATTGGTTGCTTTTATTCCTTTTTCTGTGGGGATTACGGGCTGGTTTTACGCTCGGTTTCAGCCCCTGCTCATACATCATGCAAGTGCTGAATTTATGCCGTTTGCTTTCCTCATAACGAGGGAGTGGGGTAAGCGCCATCAATCGTAAGTAGAAAAAAGGATGCAGTTAGCGGAGGTTATATCGGGTTGATGTATTGTGAAACGGTTGTGCTTGATCTTTTTTTATCTGTATGGAGAGTACTTTTTGCTTATGGGAGCTATTATTCGCAAAGCGTAATGGAAATGGAATTATGGCTAAAAAGGGGCGTTCTCAAATAGGGAAATCTATTGTGGATTTTGAGAGTAGATCATTTTGAATGGATTGGGTAAAAATAGTTCGATTGGGGTTCCTGATCGTTTTAGAAGTTTGTTGAACAAGTGTGATAATTGTTTGATAACAATGTTTTAAACGTGTAATGAAATGCACACTTGTAGTCATGATTTAAAGATTTCATTACACGCAACTGGAAAATTTTGATCACAATCTTAATTATGTCTGAATGGCTTCAACTCTGTGGAATTTGCACTTACTTTTCCAGAAGTTTTAACAACCAGAAGTTTTAGAATGTTGTAAAATCTTATCGCAATACCTGTGTTACAAACTTTGAAAGTGTTTGTGAAGAATAATTCTATTTTTTTTCGAGCCGAAGTTCGCTAACCAGGGTTACAGTTATAGGGTTTTAACACACAACAAGCACAGGACAACAAAAAATCGGAATAAAGCAAAACATTTAAAATATATTTAACTACATACAATGAGTAACCTGAAAACCGAAGGAGAAACTAATTATGAATTACCAACAATATTACACAACCGATATGAGAGATTACAGAAAACATCGGAATAGTAAAAAAACCGGGATCACCGGAATATGGAAAAAGACTCTAAGGATACCGGAATTATTGGTAATTGCTAATATAGAAATTTATACATAATTTGTAAAAACTTAAAGGAATCATAAATTGATCCATCTACCAGTGCAAGGCTGGTCAATGGTCATATCAGCTAGTATAAAACTATTTCTTTTACATTTACCTAGCCTCTATACTCTTAAAAACACCCCAACTCCCCCTAAAATTATTTTAAAGTGTACTCTGTCAATTACCTAAAATAGGCATTCAATGCTCAAAAAATTTTACCAACAAATATTTATGATTTTATCTGATTTACAAATCGATACAGATATTTTATTTTTATTTTTATTATTTCAAACCACAGAGTAGAGAGCTTAACAGAGATTTCCAACCGCAGTTTTCCTCTTTAGGCCACTAATTTAATTCAGCACGCATATTATAATTCAGTTCACTAGCAGCCAATCAGAGAACGCGAAATGTATTTGATTTGATTTTAACACTGATTATAGGCAATTTAGATTTGAGTGACAGCTTCAGTGGGCGAATGACAGAATTAGCAGGAATAGCGTGGAGGCGGGTCTTGAGCCCGGAAGTTTTTCAATGGGAAAAGCCCTGTTAAAAAAGTTGCCATTAGCGTCTATGGAGATGAACACTCTGTTAAGCTCTATACTCTGTGTTTCAAACTATGCAATCTAAAATAGACAAAACTAATTTCATGCTATATTATATTTTACATAGTTTTTTTCAATACTTATTATTGTTGAAAGTATTTAACATCATGTTAGGACTACTGATTTGGTAGTGTGAAAATCCAGTCTTCAAAAATTAACGATAATTTAATTTTCGGATTTCTGTCTGAACCTGTAGCTACGTTTACCTTGCAAAGTATCACAAAATCAGTGAGGAGTTAAGAATATAATAAGTACGTTTTAACTTGAGATGTACTAATATCCTCTCACAATTCCGTCTGAATGCTTGCATCAAATATATCAAACAATGCAAACGGACAACAAATGACAAATACATTACCGGAGCATGTCTCCTAACAACACCACCACCATAGATAATAGGAATCTCCTCAAAGTGGCATAGCATGTTGCAGCACACAGGTATACAAAAGCACAAAGAAAAAAAAGAAGTCATCAACATCACCTACAGAACCCATCACCCGAAGCCAAAGAATTCCTCCTTTTCATCTCCATGGAAATGCATTCCTCAGTCGACGTTTAATTTCTCTGCATAGCAGAAGGGTTCGGGGTAGAAGTTTCGGCAAAAAAATGCCCGACTGGAGGAATGTAAACATATTTTTCGACTGGATCTGCAGTGGAAGAAGGGGTATTAGTGTCAAGTTAGAGGGAAGGATTTGGGATCTGTGTGTTTCCAATCGAGGTTATGGAGGAGTGTTTTGTTTTCGGGTAAAATCCGGGTTCAAAAAAGTTGAAATGGCCTGAGGGGAGACGAAGTGCGGCTGGTGTTTCGGGTTTAGATAAGAGCATGGATTTTGTGTTTGGAGTTGGAATGTTAGATCCGTGGTTGATTTGTTGGTTTTGAGAGGGGGAGTTTGAGATGAAGAGTGTTTTCTGTCAGACTTATTTGAAATTGTTAAGAATTGACACGTGTTTCATCCAAGTTCTTAGCAAACAAGTTTTGTAGTTGGATTATTTTTAACTTAAAATAGTCTAATAGTTACCTTAAAATTACCTTTAACGCTTAAAAGATATAATATGCCATCGCAAATGGAAACTGTGTTATTTTATGTAATAAATAAAATGAATTTTATTCTTTTAAATGAAATAAATTTAAAAGTGTGGTTGGCTATAAACTATGATAGTTGAATGCGTTATAAATTTTGCTCTAGCTTTAGGAAGCCCAGTACTTCTGTTAATGTTATTAATATACACTTTATAATTTAGAAGAAACATTTGCTCTTTCTTTTTTTAAATATTTTGTTATAATTAACTTTTCTCTTTCAAAGAAAGAGCATTGATTGTACTAAACTCAAATTTAAGAGAACGAAGAAGATGAATAACGAAGATTATGGTTTACGTTCAAAATGGTTATGAAAACGTGAACATTGTTATTTGGGTAAGTTTTTACACAAAGATCTAAAAAATGCCCATTGTGCTTGCACGCTAGTGTCCTAGAATGAAAAATTAAGTTTTTATCAGAAATGACAAGTCACATTTAAAACAAGGAAGTCATCATAGAGGTGTATGTCTCAGGGGTTTTATAAGTAACTACACGCAAGGAATCCTTCTAGGAAGAGTTTGGATGGACTTGTTGAAACACCATGTGTCTTAAGAAGTACCTAGGTAGTTCTGAATAATTAAAACTTAATCCTTTAACTCAGCGGACAAAATGAGAATTCCTTCTTTTCCAAGGAAAATGAGGTTTAATTCTTGGGAAAAGCGTTACACTCTGGGAACTTAGGGGTGGACGAGGAAGATCAAAATTAAAACTAGTCCTTTCGAGCTTTCTTGAAAATTGCCTTGGCATCATTTGCCGCCTTGATTGTTTAGCTTTGGAAAAACTCTTAAAAGTATTAACACAAACTTTGGGTTTGAAAAAATTAGATTAAACGTGGATTGTGTTTAAATTGTAGCTAAATGAGCTTGTTCGTGTTTGAAACATGCATACGTTATACAAAAGAAGAGTTAGTCCTAAAAGTAAAACGTAACTCAGTAAGTCCGAAAAAGTTTTCCTTTGACTTTGTAATTACTTTATAGCCTAATGCTATAAATGTTTTCACATCTTGTTCAAATCGTACACCAAGTATTTTAAAAATAAAGAATGAATGCTAATATTTATATGAATAAAATTATTTAAAAGCACGGCTATCTCACGGGTTGTATTACTTTTCTTCATTCCTAATTGAAAATTGTGTAAGAGTTAATTTGGTTGTGGTTTTTTTTATTTAAAACTTAACCCATTAATGTCCAATTTTTTATTTTTCTTAAATATTTTTGAACACATAGTAAATAGCCCCAAAACAAGTGGAAAATAGTGAAAAAAATTCCAGGTTAAAATTTTAATTTCTACACCAAAATTAAAAAACGTCCCTAAAAAGGGACGTCAGGCACGAATGCCCCCGTGTTTTTTCCCTATAGTAAACGTATGGTAGAAAACTGTTTTTAAGCCTCAAAAACATCTTCTACCTTTTTAGGTGCAGCAAAAGTGATCGGAACCATACTGTAACATGAATATGAACAAAAAATATTAATTATTTATCCAATTAACTGTAAAAATAACCTTAATTAACGTAATTTGAGCATTTTTTGTGCTCTAAAACACGTTTTTTCCTCCCAAATCTATGTTAATTGCAAATTAAGATTTTTAATTGAAAAAGGCATTCTCTGTTTATATCTTACCTAATATTAAGTAATAATTACTTTTACACACCTCAAATCCATCAGAATATCTCAATTTGTGAAGTTTCAGTCTTTTAAATGCCCATACTTTTTTCATTTTATTTAATTTTATTGTGCGGAACACAAATTTCTCCCCAAAAATCAAGCATTTATGTTATGGGATGTGTATTAGCAAGCCAGATGGTATAGATTGATTTGCAGTATAGAACACAATGATTAGCGACATCTAATTAGAAAAAAAGCCGAAAATTTATCACAAAAGCGACTTTTTTGGCAATTTTAATGAAAAAAGTCATTATAACTAATAATTATTGAACTTTTAATTGAAATATAACCGGAATATATTTGAATAAGTAATAAATATAGTAAAATAATTAATTTATTCCTTTTAATTAATACAAATTAATTAATTTCTTATAATTTAAGGCTTTTATTCCATTAATTTAGCAGAAATAACAGTATTTTCCAAAAAAAATAAACAAAAATAATAAATTTATTAGCTAAAATTAAAGTAATTTTATAAATATCAGTTATTTAATTCATTTCATAAGAATCGAAAGCGTTATTACGAAAAAAATTAGGAAACACTAGCATTTCACTAAGAGGAAAACCACGGGGGCATTCGTATCTGACGTCCCTTTTTAGGGACGCTTTTCGAGGGTCCAAAATAAGGTCAAGATAAAATATTTTGGAAAAACAAAAAAACACCCCAACTGATTTAATGTATAAACAGTAATATATATCGGCATTGGAAATTTTTTAAAATAACAACTAGGATTTTTAAGCTTTTTCTTTTAAAATTTTTAAAAAATCCCTTTTCTGAAAAATTCTATCTTCCAACTGTAAAAAAGTGAAAATTTTTTTAAATTCTGCTTTCTTCTTGTGTTTTTTATGTTCTATGAAGATCAGAGATACATCAGTGCAAGTTTTGATTCAAATGAACAATTTTTGTAGAAATAGGAGGATTTTTAAAAAACGTCCCTAAAAAGGGACGTCAGGCAGTAATGGGTTAAGTGTAGAAAAATTTTAAGTCATTAAAAAATACGCCTTCTCAGTAATTGTAAAAGTAAAATTAAGATTTCCCGAGTATAGGGTTTTAAAGTTTGAGCATTACAGTATATATGTTACGAGCAAAGTGATTAATTGGGCATTATTAATGATGCCCGGGCAATGTGATAAAGTCAACGAAATTTATCAATGAAATTTATCACTTTGCCCTCTTCCACTCTGGGCATTATTAATAATGCCCAATTAATCGCTTTGCCCGTAACATATTGTTAGTAAAGATGTTTTCTTGTCCTTAACGCTTAACAAGCGTTTTATAAAGTTCTTATACAGGGTGTTTTAAATAAGGGTTTCATAACTTTAAGGAGGGGTAGGGCACACCTAGATGACTCAGAATCACCGAGGAATGGGGGAGCGTAAATTCACCCTTAGCGACTTGAGGGTTTTTATATGCCGGCAAAAGGCAGGTTTTATAATACACAGTGTAAATTGACAAGTAACCATTTTTGATTGGATTAAAACCAGCAAAATCGTTCGATTCCGGCAATTGTAACATAAAAACAAATTTAGGATCTGAAATGTCTGCTCTTTAATTGGTTTTATGGAATAAATACCAGAATTGATAACTTTAATTTAACCTGGCCTACCTGCCAATTTCCACAGGGTATTTTACAATTTCCTATGCCCACTTATAAAAACCCATAGCTCGTTAGGGGGTGCATTTTCGACCCCCCCATTAATAGATGATTCTGAGTCATCTAGGTGTGCCATATCCCTCCTAGAAGCTATGAAACACCAGAAACACCTGTATATTGTAAGTTTTTAATTTAAAAAACTGAATACTTTGAAAAGTTCTTATTGCAAAACAGTAAGAACCAAAAAAGCAATTTGAAACAATGTGTACTTAAACTACCTATTACACGTTTCATCAAAAATCAAGAGTCTTCATTTCCTAAAAACCTAATCCAAATATATTTTTAACAACTGCAAAATTCTCCACCCGTGAAATGAAAAAACCCACTTTATTACCACCAATATGATTCCTCCATTTCCTTTACTTCGGCTCGTACCGAAGGCAAAATTCGAAAAGCAAATCCAAACCCTCCCTGTTTATGGCGAGCGGTAAAACCGAATTGAAATTCACTTTATGGTGAGCCCCTCATTCTTCAACAAACAACGGCATTCCCATACTTACGTACGCTTCGTTTCTCTCCCGAGATTCAACTCCGAGAAAACGAAATAGGCTAAGCATTTACCATAAACTTTTCCGCAGTTTTGATAGGGAAAACGCTTTTCTCGAGAGTGTGTGTACCCAGCGCCGTGGTTTTACTCACGCGCCTGCACGTTTCGCCCCTCCCGTCTGAGGCAGAAAAAAAAACGTTTTTCCTTCCGTTCCTAACGAGGTAAAAACTTGAATACTGCGTTCTGACATTCGAGTTTTTTCTTCCTTTTTTTTTCGGGATAGGGGAAGGAATAGGTTTTGTGCAATTAACCGAGTTTTCAAAGTCTTGCCGTATTTTTTTCCGGTTGCTTCGGCATTTTTGAGGGGAAGGTTTTTTTGCTGTCTATATCTGTTATATTTGTGTTTTTTTATTTCCCTGTCTGAGCGGTTTTTCCATGAAGCAAGGGAGGTCTCTTCTGTTGAAATTTTTTGCTTTGATCCCAAACCTCTCGCATCCATTTTGGTAAAAATTAAGAAAACTGTTTATATTAATGTGCTCGGATTTTTTTAATCCCGAATGGCATATTTCATAAATGGTTTTCCGTTTTTCCTTTATTTGTAATTAATGTTCCTTTTAATTAACGTTTTTAAATTTAATTTCGGTAAAGTACACCAACTTTCTTAATTACTCAGTGAAATAATTTAAGAGTTCTAATTAAAAAATCAGATTAAGTTTTTTAAAGTTCCTGTTAAAACCATTATTAAATTAATTATTTAAAGTAGAATTGTTTGTAATAATTTATAATTCCTATATTATAATTTTCCTGCAAATCCTAACTAATACGTGTAATTCAATTAATTCTAATTATATAATTCCTTCATTTATTAACATTCATGAGGATTAACAGAAAGTTTCATGTCGTCTTTAAGAAAATAATTTAACCTTTTAAACGCCGCAATTCAAATTTCGAATTAAAGGTTCTGATTTTTGGCTTAAATGACTTGTTTCGTCAATACTAAAACCATTCTAGTCATTTTTTGGCTGGAAAAAAATCCAAAGTATGATTTTGAACATGTTCCCATTTGGGAACATCGGCGTTTGGGGTGAAGTTTTTAGGGGGATTTCCAAAAGGCACATATATTACAATTTATTCAAATAAAATGATTGAAATAGGTTTCTACTTAATAATTATGAACATTTTTATGATTGTGGACGGTTTTTTCAATTTTATTATCCATACTTAGACGATTGAGTAGCATTTTATAGATTTTCATAACAAAAAAATAGACATGTTTATTACGTACGCGAAGCTTTTCGTAAATTTTTCTTGAACTATGGGTAATATTTTGGTGTAAAAAGTACATAAGAGTGTTCCCATGCTCTTCAAAGCTAAACAGTTTCGTTTCTGTGAGAAAAATTAGTTTTAATTACGGTTCTATACGGATATCTAGCATAAAATCCACTAATTGCATTCAAATCTAATTAGCTTTCAAAATTGGTAATCATTATTATCTCCATTAATTCATTAAAACTGTGTTCTTCATGGAAGATTCCGAACTGAACCACATATATCTTACATCCAACTTATGTTAGAAGAGTGTTTTTAGATGTACGCACTTTTCCTTATTTTCAAAATTCTTCAATTTTATTCCTAAAAATTGTTTGTAAAAAAAGTACTTGAACAAAATATACACTCAAATCCTCAGAAGCACTCCAAATAGGCTCTTTGCATAACCCCTATTGATAATTAGTGAAAATTAATCGATTGGGGGTTAGAAAAATATACAAGCGTCAGAATCTGCTATAAAGATTTTGAATTTATTTCTCCTTAAATCAGGGGAAAAAATGAAAATTACATATTTTTGAATTAAAAACATCATTCTTAACCTGTTTAGATACTTTGAGACAAAAAAGATTCAAAAAATTAAAGAAAAAAGGAAATAACTTGAATTTTGGCATGTTGTAAAAATCCCCTCAAATACTATACCCCAAACGCCGATGTTCCCATTTGGGAACATATACGTTGTATTGGTAATTACTCTCCAAAATTAGAATATCAAGCTATTCTGTCAAGCCAAATTGGAAGATGTGTACTTAAGCTACCTAAACACAGCAAAATTATTTAAAACTAAATTTATTGAAAATTTTTACAAAATGAAACTTGTGCAACTTTTCAAAGAGCCAAAAATCTCTAATTTTGAAGGAAATTTTACAAAAAGGATTAAATTGCACGTGAAAAACTTTTGCATGTAAAATAACTTCATATCTTTGAGTTGCTTTCTACCAAGTATCAAATTCCTACATGAAAAATTAAGTGGTGAAAAAATTCCTTAAATTGATGTTCCCATTTGGGAACATCGGCAGGTAAAAGGTTAACCAAAGTATAATATTAAAAGTATCTACAGAGTAAAATATAAGTATAAAAACTAGCTTTGAAATCCTAATATAAAAAATGCTTAACATATTTTTATGATAACTAAGCTAAATTATTTTAAATTTATTTAAGTTAATTAATTTAGATGTTTTCAAACCAATTTATGTATATTTTAATAAGAGTTGCATCTGAAGTTTAAGTTAATTATTATTTAAAAATTTATAATTATGTGGACTATATAATTGCCAATGCATGTTATAGTAGTAATAATGTTTGGTTGAGTCATGTTAAAAAGTTTTAAATTATTCAAACTAAACAACTAATGAGTTGCCTTAAAAAGGAATTTTTAATTACTATGCAAATTTGCTGTTTTTATAAAGAATAAACTATTAAAACTAGCAATCGCAGCTAAAATACAAGCAATTCAAGTGCACAAAAAATTTTGAAATATTTTTTTTTGTAATTTTCACTAAGTTTTTATTTATTTATTTTATTTGGAGATATACAGAAATAAAATGAAATATATATAAAATAATAATTCTATATATTTAATAATTTCTTAATCAATTTACTTTTATAAAACTTCTTTAAAAGGATATGAAATTAAAATTAAAAAAAACAGAAAGGGGTTCATTTTCTTGTTTAGTCATAAGGTGTTCAATTACTCATTTTATTACATTTGGTCTTAATATAATGTTTGCGATCTTCTAACTAAGATCTTTGGATCTATATTATTATACTCAAATATTTTTAAAATTGTTTCCTCGAATGTTTGTGAAAAACATTCTGTTCATTCGTTAACAATGCTTCGCATGAAATAAATACAATGACAACGTAACACTATAATTGAATCGTCAGTTTTAAAAAGGGAATAAGTCCAGAAAATGACAAATTGACTTTTTGTGCTCAAAACAATCTCCAAGCTTTGCCCTACACATGGGTGAAAAGAGGGGGAAAATAACTGTCACTGATGGGATAAAGCTAGGATAGACGAATGTCCGATATTTTTGATCAAAAAATGCGATACGTTTTGACATCGCCACTAAGTAGAGTGATCATGATCTGTCACATCACTTTTTGACTCAAGTTTTTTTCTCATAATTTTCAAAATTGAAATTTTTCCCAACAAGAACCACAAAGTTTAGGTTGCAAGTCGGTAGCAAATTGAAATGTCCATCAAGTTGAAATTTGTTATACATGTTAATAAAGCTAGTCAATCCAAAATTTGGAAATTTGTAAAAGAAAAATATGTATTTGTCAATCAATGGTTTACAAGACCCCGATTGAAAAAGGAAATATTAAGAGCAACCATATTATTTTAACCAAATGACGACTGAATGTTACCAAACGATAAATGAAATATTGATTTTGTTTAAAAAGTTTATTTTCAATACTTCAATTATTTCACATAAAAACCTCTATGATTTAAAAGGGGAAATCGGATTCATAGCTTATTATAAAGCACTTTATGATTGGTATAATATCTTAAGAAAATTATCCTTTGAATATGTAGTTATCAAGCAAATAATTTTTCAAAGGAAACTTCACCGATCGTTTATTTTATTGAAATACAAAAATAAATGGAAAATGTCTGATATAAATTAAAAATTAAAAAAAACTAAATATTACTTATTTATTTACAAAAATAAGCAAAATTTAAAGATTCCACTAGAAATGTGTTCTGCTTGTTAAAATCAGCAAAATTTGGAAAGAGGAATGGCCACATGTCTTTTTAATTCGACTCGAAACCATTCAAATCCCTTCTGTTGTTGTGGTCAAAAATAAAGAATTAAGAGCGAGGGTTGCTACTAGTTTCGCCTTGGCGGTGGTATGCTGGCCACCGTTTTCAGCCTTTTCCCTGTAAGTTTTTAAACTTTAAATTTGAGACATGGCTTTATTTAATGACCAAATTAGATGAAACTGGGTATTTAGGGTTTAAATGGTATGGTCTTTCATTTGCGGGAATAAAAATTGGGGGTCACCATGAAAAAAATGCACTTTATTTTGCGTTTCGTATAAATAAATCCTGAAAAATGACACCAAAAGCATCTTTCTAACCCCACTCGTTCGCCCGCACATTCTCCCGTAACTTTTTTTTGACGGGAGCTGTACAACTAATCCAGATTTCGACATACATTTTCAAGAATTTAATTTCCATTTTCGTTATTATTCCGTTATTATTCCAAAGGGGGGTCTGGGGGTCCTCCCCCAGAAAATTTCTGGAAATTTGACCCTAAAAACGGGATTTTAACTCGTTTTTGAGTCGCTTTTCCCATTCTTTGCACCCCCGAGTTCCCATTTCCCCTCTTTCTCACTGTTAGTGCTTTTTAAAATTTTCAAGGAATGACTGTAGTAATAATAGATTTCAAAATTTCAAGGGGTGGTTAGGGAATCTCCCCAAGAAAAATTTTGTACCTTAAAAGTACGAGTTTCATGCACATTTTAAGACGAATTTTTAAGGAAAAACAGTAAGTAAAAAATTGACGATGAAATTTCGGGGGGTGTTTGAACCTCCAAACCCCCTTGGATACGGCCCTGAGTCACGTGTGTAGTAATAATTCCTAATCAAGCTAGATTACGCCTCATTACCCTTTAATAAACCCTTAAAATATGCGCTCAATCATTAAAAATTCAAATGACTAAAACGTGATATCAATCTTTGAACAACTTTTCAACCGCGAGTCCTAAAATATGCACCCATAAAACTCCATATTCCTTCTCCATTTTGTCAAAGTATTCTGTGCATACTTTATGAAATATGAAGAAATAAGAATCGCGGTATCTCTTGACTGATAATCAATACTTATGATTCACTCAGTCAGAGAACAAGGTATCCCTTTTCACAGAGGCACTAAATCCTACTATAGCTTGACAGGGATGAGACCAAATAAGAAATATCCATTTCTTCTCCTTTCTTCATTTCGTTATTTTTTATGTTATATTTTATATTTTACTCCAAAAAAGAGTTCAATTTCGAGACTTGAAGCCATTTCTCATTATTTGCTTTTAGTTCCGTAATTTGTTGGATTTTTTTTTGTTCTTTTGTGTCAAGAAGTATTTCCCGTGTCTTTACTTCTGTGACAAAAAGTGTGTTATTTCTTTCTCACGAATATTTCTTAATTTTCTTTAAAATATGCGTTGCAGTTTTTGGAGATTGCTTTCCATCAATTTGTATTTAGCTTCCTTATTTGCATAAAATATTATGTTTTTGAAGCATACTTGAAATTTCCTTAGATTTCAAAAATGCATTCAATTGTAGTTTATGTAATGATGAATTGAAGAACATGTTTTAGAAATTATAAAGCTTAAGATCTATAACACAAATTTGTTATGAACTAAAAATATTATTTCATTTATTTAAATTTGTACAAACCAAATTTATTCACCTACCACCTTAAAGTAACATAGCATGTAAATTGCAAAATATTGAATACTATTTCATTCACTTTTGAATGTTGCATACAACACTAGATATATTTGATATTCCACAAAAAACAGAAAATTTTAAATTTAACCCATTACTGCCTGATTTCGCTTTTTAGGGACGATTTTTTAAAATCCCCCTATTTCTATAAAATTGTTCCTTTGAATCAAAATTTGTCCTGATGTATCTCTGATCTTCATTGAACATAAAAAACACAAGAAAAAGGCAGAATTTAAAAAAGTTTTCACTTTTTAAAGTTGGAGGATAGAACTTTTCAGAAAAGTGCTTTTTTTAATTTAAAAAGAAAAAGCTTAAAAATCCTAGTTGTTATTTTAAAAAATTTTCAATGCCTATATATATTACTAATTATACATTAAATCAGTTGGGGTGTTTTTTATTTTTCCAAAATATTTTTTCTTGGAAAATACTTTATCTATATTTTTCATAAAAACGCGTTCGAATCTTATGAAATAACTGCTATTTATAAAATTACTTTAATTTTAGCTAATAAATTTGTTATTTTTGTTTATTTTTTTTGAAAATACAGTTATTTCTGCTGAATTAATGGAATAAAGTCTTAAATTATAAGGTATTATTTAATTTGTGTTAAATAAAAGGAATAAATTAATTATTTTATTATATTTATTACTTATACAAATATATTCCGGTTATATTTTAATTAAAAGTTTAATATTGCCAAAAAAGTCGCTTTTGTGATTAAATTGTCGGCTTTTTTCTAATTAGATGTCAATAATCATTGTGTTCTATACTGCAGATCAATCTATATCATCTGGCTTGCTAATGCACATCCCACAAATGCTTGATTTTTGGGGAGAAATTTGTGTTCCGCACAATAAAACTAAATAAAATGAAAAAAGTATGGGCATTTGAAAGACTTAAACTTCACAAATTGAGACATTCAGATGGATTTGAGGGGTGTAAAAGTAATTATTACTTAATATTAGGTAACGTATAAACAAAGAATGCATTTTTCAATAAAAAATCTTAATTAATTTCCAATTTACATAGATTTGGGAGAAAAAACCTATTTTATAGCATAAAAAATGCTCAAATTACGTTAATTAATGTTAATTTCACAGTTAATTGGATAAATAATTAATATTTGTTTTTCATATTTATGTTACAGTATGGTTCCAATCACTTTTGCTGCACTTGAAAATGTTAAAGACGTTTTTGAGACTTAAAACAGTTTTCTACCATGCGTTTACTATAGGGAAAAAACATGGGGGCATTCGTGCCCCCGTTCTTTTATAGGACGTCCCTTTTTAGGGACATTTTTTATTTATGGTGTAGAAATTAAAATTTTAACCTGGATTTTTTTCACTATTTTTCCAGTTGTTTTGGGCTATTTACTATGTTTTTACCTAATATTTAAGAAAAATAAAAAGTTTGGTATTAATGGGTTAATTTTATACCATAACAATATTTATTGAACATTAATTAATTGCATATTTCAACATTAAATATGTAGAAATTAAATTTCAAATAGCCATTAATAAGTCAACTAAAATTATTACTGGGCGTATAGAAAAAATGGGGGAGAAAGAGGGGTAATAAGAAATTGGTGACATGGTAACTTTCTTTGACAAAAATTCGAAAAAACTTTTTATCATTCAAACTAATCTATATGCATTTATCTATCATCCTACAAAATTTAGAAACTTTTTATTGAAAATTATCCCAAGTTATTGCTAATTTTATGTTTGATTGTATTCACTTAAGTTCAAAATTGTGGTAATGAGAGTGGATAATGAGAAAAGAAATATAAATTTAAAAAATTTTTTTTTCAGGAAAAAAACTTAAGTCCCACAAAATGAAGTAAGGGAAGTCTAATTTGATATGTTTTGTGATGATTTTCAAAGGTTGTATACAAAAATATAGGGTTGTTCAAAGCTTTCAACTGGTAACTTTGACTAACTTTAAACTGGGCATTAGGGTGTCTCAAAAAAAACATTTTTTCGAAAAATCTTGCTCCCCAGGGCTTTTCCCATTCCTTTTGGTCCCAAAAGATAGTGTGTAAAGTTTCAGCCCCCTAAGTTAACTCTAGAGTTTGCCTGTAGAGACCCAAAGTTTGAAAAAAGTGGAAAAAATGACCAATTTTCAGAATTTTAAAAAATTATATTTTAAGATTGATACTGTGATAAAACTGTTCAGATGTGTCATTTAGGACTTATTTAGATGGAATATATTTATTTATGTGTATTAACTGCACCATATAGCCCCTATAATTTAAGATTAAAACGTACTACTTAGGGACGTTGCACTCGCCATAGGTTATAATGCACTACCGGTGGACGAAATGAATTAAATTCGAATTTCTTCGAAGGAACTCCCTCAAATGATGCCATTTGGTGCTAAATTGATATTATAAATTATAAAACCATTGAAATAACAATAATGAGGTCTTCCACTGAGCTTTTAATGTAAAAAGTGATTTTCTAGCACTTTTTTCTTTTCCAGCAGATCAAACCCAAAATTTATATTAAAAAAGAGGGTTGTTGTACTTTTTAGATACCAAACATTGACACCTTTATAGGAGTTTCATTTTAATGACTAGAATTAAATTTTAAACCGCACAGATCAGAAATGACATAGATATTTCCTACACCAGACGTTAAAATCGATTTTCTTTTTTTAAGTTTGGAAAATTACTTCCTATTAACGTATTAGGGGAAAATTTTAATTAAAAACTTCTTTATTTAACATTTCAACCAAGATTCACAAGCATTAAACTATTTTCCTAACTTTGAAAAAAGAAAATCAATTTTTACATCTGGTATAGGAAATATCCATGTCATTTCCGATCTGTGCGGTTTAAAATTTAATTATACTTATTAAAAACGAAACCCCTATAAAGGTTTCAATGTTTGGTATCTAAAAAAGTACAACAAAATCTTTTTTATTATAAATTTTGGGTTTGATCAGCTAGAAAAGAGAAATTTTGAAGAAAATCAATTTTTAAATTAAAAGCTCTGTGGAAAACCTCATTATTGTTATTTCAATGGTTTTTATAACTTATAATATCAATTTAGCACCAAATGACATCATTTGAGGGAGTTCCTTCGAAGAAATTCGAATTTAATTCATTTCGTCCACGGGTAGTGCATTATAAGCTTTGGCTAGTGCAACGTCCCTAAGTAGTACGGTTTAATTCTTAATTATAGGGGCTATATGGTGCAGTTAATACACATAAATAAATATATTCCATCTAAATTAGTCCTAAATGATACATTTGAACCGGTTTCATCGCAGTATCAATCTTATAATATAATTTTTAAAAATTCTAAAAATTGGTAATTTTTTCCACTTTTTTCAAACTTTAAGGCTCTACAGGCAAACCCTACAGTTAACTTAGGGGGCTGAAACTTTACACACTATCTTTTGGGACCAAAAGGAATGGGAAAATCCCTGGGGAGCAAGGTTTTTCGAAAAAAGGTTTTTTTTGAGACACCCTACTGGGCATATATCAAAAGATTTTAAACGAAATTTTTTGAAAATTACTGGTGTTATAAAATACTCCGTAAAGATTAGATTAATACTTTCATTAGATTTTTAATTGTTTTATTTAGTAAAATAACTGGCATTTATCATATTACCCCTCGTGTGGTAATTAGATACGGTCGCTTTGGGGTAATAAGAGAAAAGTAAAACCCCCTTTTACAAAGCAAGTGCATTATTTTTTCAAAGAAGGCTGATAATGATATAAACATTCTGTAAAGAAATGAGCTTCATAAACATAAAAGAAAATCCTGTGGAATTTTTGAAGGGTTCTTAATACCCCGTTTGAATCTTGTTACCCCACTCTCCCCTTATGTTCATAATTTAGTTTATCTGGTATCCTATATCAAAAATACAGGGTAACACTATCTTTAAAAAACAATTAACAAAGACTCTAAAATAAACTAAAGAATTATTATACTTTATATATTTTAATTCTACATAATAAAATCCTTTAACTTTTAAAAGATATTCGTAATTTCAGTACGAAAGACAAAAAAATTATCTAAATGAAAAATATATAATCAACTGAAATTCTTTCAACAAATAAAAGCCGAATCGGGATGTTAAAAAGTAATCAAGAAATCAATTTAAGAGTATGAAATGAAATGTTTCAAAAGATAAACTGTTGAATTGATTCTCTGTGATTTGAAGGTACAATATACAAAATATAATCAGTACTCGCATAAACAGAAAAAACACCCAAACAAGTACCTAAACCCGGAATTCAATTTCCTAATTCTAGCAGAATTTATGTCTGTCGTTTAGGATATTACTAACACATTATAATAAATGGAAGCGATTGACTCCTATAAACCTCATAAACACTGTAGCAAAGAATCTGAACGAGCAGGGATTTTTTTTGCCTCTATCACGATACAGAAAAAAACTAAACTTGGTGGAAAAAATGGAGTTCGGAGAAAATAGCTGGCTATGTGGAAAATAACCGCTGAAACCGAACGATCATGGGAGAAAAATGTAACGAAAATCCGTTCTTTATCGCTGCGGGAGGACAGCAAAAAGCGGATATCTCCACCTAGCATAAAATGGGAAATATCTGATGTTATAGATTTCCTAAAAAATGAAGAGGAGGTTGGTAAGGTAGTCGTGAGAGTTTTGAGCTTCGAAGTAATTCTGCGGAAGGGATGAACATGCTATAACTGTAATCTGTAACGTTATAATTTTATTTTGAAACTTACTGATGAAGGCTTATTCTTTTTTTAATAACATCTAAATTTTAACTTCTCATATTGCATTTAATTGCAGAGTTTTAAGGTAGTACATATTTTTTAATTAAAAAACAATGTAAAATTAAAAGCATTTTCTTGATTTAAATTGGGACTTCGACTAGTAGTAATCGTTTTCTTCAAAAATATATTTATACTCATTTTCTAAAATCATTACATTATATTGCCTTCATAATAACATGCACAATTGCGTGTACTAGCGATGTTTTCTTTGTGAAAAGTCGCTAATTTCACTTAACACTTAAAATGTATAGGTTACTTGGAAATTTTTTTATCACTCACAAAAGCATTATATAAAATTTCCTGTTTCCAGTGAAAATTCGAATAGGCCTAAAATTAACCCCTTTATTTATAAAAACTATAATTCCTTGCACGTACCTCTTGAACTTATAAAAGGTTCCCAGTGTTGTCAATAGAACCTGCAAGTGTAAAAAAATATAATCAGACATTTTCCATACTTGACGGCAAGAAAAGAGTATTTTATTTGAACTATTCCATCCTTTCCGAGGTGACGTATTGAATTATATATTTTTCAATTTAATCCCTACAAGGAAAGGAAAAGTGTATAATTCACACAAAAACTTCCCTTCCTTCCCTAGAACATTCTCAAAGGAAGTTGTAAGAAAAAAAAGCTCCTAAAAATGAAAAAAAAAGTTGCTGAAAATGAGAAAAGGCAAGGAATGGGCACTTTAAATTTCATATTCAACCGGCATCGGGATACTAGACCACCTCGGGCTTTTGCAAGAAATTGTGCGCATCCAAAATGCCATTCTAGATAAGGTTAAAAAAAGAGAAAAAAATTACTGAGAAAAGTAAATGTAAGGGAAAAGGCATCGATAAACTGTGTATAGCTTAGGATGCTAATTTGAACGTTGACAGGATACCGATGAGACACAGAAATGAAGATTGACATTCAAGAATTGCATTAGGGTTTTCAAAGGAGTTCTAGTAACTATTAGAGGATCGTTTCTACTTTTGCGTTTGTTTGCTGTACGGTGAGAAATCCAGAATACCTGAGGCGACGCTGTACCTGCTTGTACATTTATATTCGGTTTTGGTTCGTTATAGATTGACGAATCGCATGAAGAAAAAATGGCGTCTTTTTATTCCGTCAATGGTACTCTCATATGTAAAAACGGTCTTTCAGGGGTATTGTGTCCATTATTCATTTGATATCGTATTTTTATCGTAGAATGGCAAAAAAAATTTAATATTGGATATTTTAAATATAAAAATTGTGATTCGAAGAATAAAAACCTTATAGACCATAAAAACCTAACAAAAAATGTGAGATATTTTTAGTTTTCTTTTCTAATTGGCCTTGAGCTCTCTAGGTAAAATGTTTTATTTATAATTATTATTAGAAAGGGGAAAAAGTAATATTTTTGGATAACATTTATAAAACAACGATGTTTTTATAATGTATTTATTTTTTACATCATTTTCTAAAAAACTATGTTTGGAGTAGTTAACATCATGCATATGATTAAAATCACCTTTTCGAACGGAAATCAACATTCCCATTTTATTCTCCCTTTTGATGTGATCTCACTTCGTTTAGTGAAAAATGTTAATTAGAAAACTCCATTGATTTCCTGGAAGAATGAATATTTATGACTTTGAATTAGGTCTCATCCCTTACACAATCCACATAAATATTTTTCAGCCGTTATGCGGATGCGATTCCTTTACATGGAAATTCGTTAACATTATTCTTCGTTTTAACAATTCAAGCTTTTAATTAAATTCCTGCATTGTTTAGTTGAAGTTTTATCAGGTTTTTCCGCCTTTGAAAACCACTTGTTTTGCTCATGGGCTTATTACTTTTTTTAAATAAAAATAACTACTATAAATTCAGGAGTAGACTGTGTAGATTTTTCCCCATGGTTTTGTCCTAGGATTTAATCACAAATAAAAAGGTTGTTTGTTTCAATTAATTTTTTTAGAAAAGTACTTAAAAGTTATTAATTTTTTAATTTTCAGTCTTGCAAGCAAAATAGACGATAGGGTTAACATTCACTCCAAACATGGTTTACTTGAGTTTATAATTAAAACACCCCCAAAAAACCAATGGACGTTAAATAGTAAACCGTCTTATTAGTAAATTAGCATTTTTTAACATAAATGGAAATACATGAAGCTACACATGATATCAGGGATAGCAAGGTAGAATGAAATTCAGCGTTTTTCATTGTTATTGTGGTTCTTTTAAGGAAAGATACAATGGAAAAATAGTAGAACAACATGTTACTGCCTTCAATAAACTACCAAAATAAATAATAATTTTCTTGAACGTCAGTGAAAGAATTTTCTGGTTGGAATTTTTTTATACTTTATTGAAAATCTAATGATTTCGTAACCAAGAGATAGGGGTAAAGAAAAACATGCTTGCTTACATCACAACTTTAGTTTTATATACATACTTGATTTTGATTTATTTTCGTTATTAAAGATTTGCTTACGTATCTATTTTTGGGTGGATTAACACTTATAAGCTAAATGGTGTCCCTTGGGAGAAAAGAGATAGTATGCAATTTATGAGAATATTTTATTTTCAGGGAATTAAACCTTTCAAAAAAATCATGAAGCATTTTCAAAAAACTTAGGAAACAGAAGAAACACGTTTACCCAAAATGGTTTTGATGGAATAGCGATTGTTTTGGGTGAGAAAAAGTGTTGTAAAAGTGTTACTAAAAATTTCGGAGACAAAATATGTGTTTTTCTGTGTAGTGTTTAAATCCAAATTTAAGAAAACGTTCAGATTCCAAACATTTTTTACATTTTTAGAACGCATTTCTGGATAGAAGACATTTCTATAACACTTTTAAAACATATTCAGATCGCTATCAAAACACAATAAATCTTACCAACACAACTGAGGTTTGTTAAATTAGAGGACAAAAAACTGTTACAAATGTATTTATTTTGTGCCTGACATATTTTTGAAGAGGCTCTCCCAACATGCATGAAAACTTTATCCTCTGACAATTTATTGTGTTATGATTGTTTCTGAATATATTTGAAAAGTTTTGCTACGAATAAATGGAATTTAAAATAGTTTTGTACAATATGGTCAAAATCTTAGTTTGTTTTTAAATTTAGATCGTGAAACATGCGAGCACATTTTCTGAGCACATGATACGAGCACATTTCTTTACATTATAACGAGCTTTACATGATTTTGATACGAACTTGATTATGATTTGATAGAGCTTTGAGCTTTGACATGACTTTGATATGACTTGATTTTGATACGAGATTTTCATGATTTTTTTCTTTACATGATACGAGCACATTTCCTGTCACTGTAATTTTTTATATCACTATTTTTAAATTATGTTTTCAAGATTAGTATGATTGAATCTAAAAACATATTCTATAACTACCACTTTAACATATTTCCATGATCTCCATATTCTCGTATTTCCATATTCTCGTAGCATTTTACACTGTAAAAAATAATCCTGTAAAAAAACAGAAAATTTCTGGCTGCAAAAGTTGCCAGAAAAGTTTTGTAAGCAGAAAAATCCTTTAAACAGAAAAAAGCTGTAACCTACAGGTAAATGTTGTAAAAAGAAACTTTCTGTCAAGTGAGCTACATATTTTTTCTGTTGCCTCACAGTAATTTTCTGCTTGTGCTCATGAGTGTGGACTTTGGCTGTTTTTTTTTTGAAATGTTAATAAATTAGTAACTGAGGATAGAACCCATGACCTACCGCATGCTAAGCACACACGCTAATGCTGATCCAACGAGGATTCAGTAATAGTAGAAATTATCCGAAGATTTTCTTTCTTTCTCCATCAACTGAAACTTTCTGTTTAAGTACAGATAAACTAAAAAACTAGAAAAAAATTTTTTTTTACATAAAATAAATAGAAGTGCGGTGGGAATGTTACATGACAGAATATCCCTGTAAACATGAAGTCATTTTTATTGAAACTTTCTGTTTTTCTACAGTTTTTTAACAGTGTATTACGTAAAAAACAATGTTTGAAAATTGAGAAAAACATGCCTTCTTCTGTGTCAGTTTAACAAAAAGACGAAAACAAAAAACTCCTTCATCCACCCATTCGATCGAAACTCGAGAGAGAGACTAGCATCAACACACTACGAAGAGAAATTTGAGGAAAATCCCTGTCAGCATTTCTTCAAATCCTTCAAGCACAACACCTGGCACATCGTAATAGAATGCAAATTCAGCCTGCTTTAAACGGAAGAAAACCGAGAGAGGAGCAGTAGCAATATAAAAGATCCAAGAGAGCCCGAAGGATCTTCCCCTGGAAGAAGATAGACGAAGAAGAAAAAAAACCTAGAGTCGGAAAACGAGAAAAAAACCTGAGGGGAGACAGAAAAGAAATAAAACGATGAGATATCCTCGAGAAGTGAGTGAGAAGTCCATGTATGGATTTTTCCCTCGGAGATCTATCGACATTTTTATACAATGCTCTAACAGATGCCGCGTCTTTAGTGAAACTATAGTTATGCAAATTTCGGAGTGTTGGGTGGAGGTTTTCAATTCGGCGAAATGTTTACTTACCATACCTTCCGCTTATAAATAGGGGGGACTACTGAAGCGTTTCAATGGAAGTATCAAGGTATTAAATGGGACTTGAGAAATGTTTTCTGGTAAGTCGAGTCGGAGGGTTTTGAGGCTGGAATAATCTTATCTTTGAGGATTATCTGAATATTGATTAAATGCGTGTTGGTCTGGGTTTCTCACTCTTTATTGGAACCACTTCTTGAACTATGGAAAAAGGTTTAATATAATACAATAAAATGACTAACACAAGATTTTGAAGGTTATCAATACTTGATTAGTTTCTTTTTTGGGGGTCAAGTGGATAAACTTGTTAAAGTATGGGAATGAAAGTCAAAAAATGTATGACATTTTACTTAGTTTTTACACTATTTTAGAGCATATAGAAGAAGTTTTTTGGGGGGATTTTGTGTTCATATCGGATACTGGTTGTATATTTTATAGCGTTTTTGATTAATTTAATTTGTTAACGGTCATATATTAGGGAAGCATAATTGTTTTCTAGTGATTATAAAAATTGTTAAAAAACAAACACAAATAGGAACTTTCATTTAAAAAGGTTTAGGCATTACAGGATCAACTAATTGGAATACATGATTTCAGGGATTTGTTTAGCATAAATATTTTTTTAAATCTTAAATAAAAAATTCAAAATTAGAGGAAAAACGGTTTTGTTTAAAAATGTTTTTAAAGCAAAAAGCATAAAATTCACAGTCAATTTAGAGAAAATTGTGGTTTGTTTCTACTTAATATAACATTTCTAGCTGCTAACGTACTTTATGATTATAAATGCCTTTTGGTTTAATTTCCTAAACCTAATAAGAAACAGATAGCAGTGGATTCTGCTATCGTCCAATTTTCAGGACACCCTGTACCAATAAAACTATTACGAGTTTGATGTTTTTTTAACCTTGTGTGTACAAACTATTAATTTCGGCTTGGCAGGATATGGGTTAAAAACACAGGTCTGCAAAAAAAAAACTTTTTTTCGAGCTGTTTGGGTTATTTCACCTGATCATTAAAAATTACTTTGCGCTGAATCCTAAAATGACTTCCATTTTGTCCTGGGACGTCATGTTTTTTGGCAATGCAGGTTTTTGAGTTTTATTGGGAAACGCCTAAAAATACTCATTATACAAATTTTTTAATTCAAATTTTTCCATAAAATCATTTCCTATGTTCTTTAATGTGCTGAATCTAAAATTGACATCCGTTTAATCATAAAACTTCACCTTTTTTGACAATATAAGTAAAAATTCCATTTTCTCGAGAAAATAAAGGCACATACTTAAAATAATAATTTTTTGACTCACACTTTATCCAAAAATCATTTTTTTATTGTTTTTGGTGTGATGTATCTGAAAAAGACCACTTTCGGTTTTTAAGACATCTCATTTTGTAAAAAATTGGGCAAATAGAGCAATATTTTACAAGCAATATTTTTAAGTAAATTTTTTTATTCAAATTTATTTTTGAAGTCTTTAGTTTTAATATATTTTGGTGCCCTGAACTCGAAAATGATCTCTGTTTTGCCCTAGAATGTCATGTTTCCAGACAATTTAGGTAAATTTGTAAAATAAGTCACTATTTTACAAATTTACACAATTAATTTACAAATTAACACAATTAATTTACAAATTTACACAAATTTACCCTATTACCCAGGTCTACATTCATTGAAGACCTGTGTAATAGGGTGGGTCATTTTCCTATGGTGAAAAAAAATTTTACAAATTCTATCGGGCACAGCAAGAAAAAGGTGCCAAAGGTTCTCAAACTAACATGTGTGAAATATTATTCCATTATAATAACTCTTTTTGCCTCCGGATTGGCCTCAAATGGAACACAAATATGTAATTTTTCATATTTAAAAAAATTTTATAAATTAATTTTTTGTCGATAATTATTTAAAGCTCACAAATAAGGCTATTTAAAAGCAATTTTAATCATATTAGTCACATTTATGCATTTTAATACAAAAAAATCAACTTCCAAAACTGTACTACCATATTAACAAAACCGGCGTAGAATAGGACCTTTTTTGCCAACAAACAGTGGATTGTCAGTGGCAGATTTTAAATATTGATAGATCAGATACATTCTCCCACAATTATGGCCAGTGTAAAACATTATTTTAAATTTTAAAAGTAGAAATAGTTGAATTTTTCATAAATGCCGCGCTTTCAAAATTCAGCGGACAGTTATTTCATGGGCTGGTCTTGGAATCCAAATATGATCACATAAAATAGCCTCAGTAATGATTTATCTAATTTTTCTATAGCAATAGATTAAAACCCAGGCCAATAAACTATACTTCTTTAGAGGGAGGATTGACTCAAAATAGCTTCTTAGCATTCACTTATGTATTCATAAAAGTTTAAATAGAGCAAATTTAACTGTCTAAAATAAACGCAAGTAAGTTCTAAAAATTAATGTAAGTAATTTAAAAATTTTGAGGATAATACTGAGCTTTGAGCTGAAAACGCTGATTAGCCACTGAAATTTCAAAGAAAACATCAACCTTTAAATATTATCCCCATATCCTCCGGGGGTTGAAATCTTATAACCCACAAAAGGTACCCACCTTCCGACAAATACATTTTTATTAAATGTTTTAACCATTCTACTGAACCGAGAATAAAGGTTTAGCTCATTTTTACGATTCCAGAAATAAATCTTTGATTGCCAGTTCTAATCATTGAGATACTTCAAAATATGTTGTATTGCAACTCAAGTGTTTCAACTCTGGTTTCTTTTTTAATTATTTTACAGTCTTCAATGATGATTTTTATACCATATTGCACGTTTACATTCATGACAGATTGGTCTAATCGAGGTAAAAGCTCGATTTTCTTTTGTCCATTTTTACATGAAATTACTATATTAATCGAAACTTTGACGTCAATTCGGAGGCAAAAAGAGTTATCGTAATGGAATAATATTTCATACATGTTAGTTTGAGACCATTTGGCACCTTTTTGTCGCTGTGCTCCTGGGAAAATGTAAAAAAAATTTTGACCCACCCTACTGTGTAATTTAAATGAATGGCGTCAGTTAAAAATAAAATCTTTCTCTACCACTTCATTGTAGTACTTTCACTAAACAAAATCTCTGGACAAAGTCAATTTCCCAACACAAAACCAACCAGATCTCTCCGTAATTATGTGACCTCTTACCCCTCAACATTCCTTCCCTGCTTTCCGAGGTGACACATTTCAATTAAATCCGGGAGGACTCGTTCTCTGATTGGCGAGACGGTGTAATAATAGCGAGTTGTCACGAAGCCATTCCAACAGCCGCTTGAGCAAATAGAAATTGCTTAACAACGACTTAATGCCCTTTCACTGCACCCGTAATCAAAATCAGGTCCGGTATGCATCTCGGAAGCGTTTGCTCGGAACTGATAACGGGAACCGTGCCTGCAACGAATAACACGCCCAGAGGAAAGGAATGCTACTGGTTTACGGGCGGGCTTTATATTTATGGCAGGGCTTAACGATAAATGTATCCAAATAAGTCATGGATTAGGACTGTTTGCTTAGGAAATGAGGGTTCCCTGGTTGTTTGGTTACTGGATGACTCTGTGAATGAGATTTGCTGTGATTGGTCGGTATGGTGACACAGTTTGTGGTTCGAAATTTTGGGGGAGTCCTTGTTAACTATTTGCGTACAGGGATGTGAACGGGTTATTGAAATAGGTAATATTTATTTATTTTAGTGTGTGTTAATATTTTTCCTTGCATGAAAACTTTTCGCAGATATTTTTTATTATTCAAAACATAGCTTAATATAGTCCATAAAGGAAATTACAATGTGCATTTAAGAGTGTCTTATATTGAACCCTTTAAAAAACTGACTAGGTCACCTACCATGTCAGAAAATTCATAATGCATGAAAATAACAATCGTTTTCGATGTAAAAGCTTCTGGGCTGCGATGCTGTGGTCTTGATGTTAAAAATTTGGGTGGATCGCCTAAAACTTTCACAGGCATCATCAACGGTTATTCTCAAGTAAACGTTGAGATCGTCTACGAAGATCAGCGTCTATCGTCAGTAAACTTTTACATCGAAAACTTCTGGTCGTGAAAGTCTTTCTGCTTAACCTTCATACCCTCTCTAAAAAATAGACACATAGTTCCCCCTAGTGGGGTCTAATAGACCCCATGCCTAAAACGCACCAATGGCTCTATTAAAGGGTAAAATACCAATTGAAATAATAAAAAATAATCGGTTTAGATATTTTAGTAAAATCAGTGTCACGCTTGTTTTCTGTAAGTTTTCAACACGAAATTGGTTGTTTTTCTTAATAGTTCTGCGAAATCACATTCTGAATTTCAGTAAATACTCATAAATCTTTGAAAGCATTCTTATTTTTCAAAGAAAACTGAATAGAAAAAATCTTCACCAAGTCATAAATTTATATATTTTTTGTAACGAACCAACTGCCACCAGAAATCGTGGTGCCTGTTGTCTGAGTTTTTTTGGTTCCTCCATCAGTTATAAAAAGAATTTTATTAAAAAACATTTTTCTCAGTATTTGAAGGAAAATTTTACGATATAACAAGTGATTCAATGCACGGAGTCTCAAACTTCTTTTTGTAAAAAATGAAAATTTCCACGTATAAATGTACTGCTAACAAACATTTTAAACATCTTAAACAAACATAAATACCATGTTTTTTCAAGAATGAAACAAAATAAAATATTATGCTTTATTTGTTATTGTTTTACCGCGTTTGTGCTTGGGGTCTAAAACACCCCAGAGGGGGAATATGTGACTACTTCTCCCATGAAACTTGGATAATAACCCAAAAACTTTTACCTATTGTAAAACTTTGCATTACACTAAGGAATATAAGCATTGGAAATTGACAAAACAAAATTACATGGGAGGTATCAAGCGTCTAAGTGCGTTATGGGTCTAAAAGACCCCATGCGGGAAGTTTAAATTATTGTTATTGAAGGTTATTGCGGGGTAGGAAATTGTTTTGTTTGATCAATCGATATCTAACACAAAATGTAAATAAAGTATTAACGAAACATCCAACTGCCTTTTGATAATTGAGTTATCGATTATCCTAGGAGATTTGAGTAGTCTGACATAGCATTTTCCCACAGCATTATCATATCTTTACAAACACGACAAAACTAGTCTGCTTTTTATACCGAAATGTATTTTGGGAGTGACTAATAAGTTATAGTCCACAACAAGCCAGATCCATAAATGCTGAATTTGATGTTAAATTAAATGTTAAAATTGCTGTTAAATTTATGTTATTGTTAATGTAAAATTTGCTGAAAACGAAGCAAACCGTTTCGAAAATCTAAGAATCGCTACACTGTAAAAAAATTTGGGCCGTGTTGCACCAAAATCTGGTATTTATTTGCTGGCAACAAAAAATGGCTCATAATTTTACCATAATATGGTGCTATCACTAGCACCAAAAATCAGAAAGAGGTTGCACCATAATATGGTGTTTTAAGGCACTCTTTTTTTCTCATCTTTTTTTCTTTGTGACGCATGCGAAAACAAAACTGAGGAGCGCGCGAACACAAACACAACTCACCAACGGTCCCAGTTAGGTCCTTATACCAAACTTTGGTGCAACCGATTGCACCATAAAAGTATTTTTCAATTATACTACCAATTTTTGGTACAATCTAGCTTTTTCATTGCACCAAATATTCGGGAAATTAAAAACTTTGCACCAAATATTGGTTTTACATTTACTCAGATTTTTTACAGTTTATTTATTCTTTACAAACTTTGAATGCATTTCTCTAGCAATTAGAAAAATTTTTGTAACAGAACTATGGATAAAATGAAATAGTTTTTATCACAAATCTTGTGGAAATATACGTAAATTATGTATATTTAAGTAACTGAGGAAGTTTACTCCTTTAATGTGATAGGATATTCAAAACATACAAAACGTTAAACTGATCCAATATGCCATAACTAACGCAATATGATCTTTTATGATTTTTGAGCCATAAAACAATAACCAAAGCAAACCAATACTACAAAACCTGGTCAAGTGAAAATATATAAAAACATACTTAAAGCTCTTTATTGAAATGCAAACACAAAAAAAGTTTAGGTGAACATTTTTTATACATCCGGACTTTTCCCACATACCAAGTCTACACAAGAAATTTAAAAATGCCATGACTTTCATACATTTTCCTTCCAATATATCTCAAGCAACATCCTAAACGTCAAAGCCCAGACCTACACCATTTGAAAATCCATATCAGTCGAAATAAATCCAAAGCCACACCGATCTTCAAACTGAATCGGTTTTCAAGCAAGAAAATTTGAGTCTCCTTTCCAGCCCAAAAGGCCTACTCTACAAACATGGCCAGGAAATTATGCATGGATTTTCCCCGTCACTGGGATATAAATCTCGCAAGAGACCACAAGATGAGCACGCTCACTTAAAAGGGGAATTTTTCGTCCCCTAATCGAAGACGTCCTTCTGCTATATCGGGTCCACACGTGCACTTTCCTGTGCATGATTTACGATGTTCAGGGAATGTTTAAAAGTCGGTGAGTCGGTATGGATTGCGAACTGTTTCAGATAGAATTTGTTGTCTGGGAAGTGGGGAAGCAATTGTAGTTTAGGGGCTGAAAAATGCTTTTGGTGAGTATGGATTATCGGGTTTGTATAAAAGTGAGCTGAGTTGTGAATTTTTTTTTGCTTTAGTTTGTATTTATAAGTGTTTGATAGATTGTGTGTTTTGTATTCGGAAATATAATGTTTCACATTTTATTCTTAAAAGGGATAGTTTTCGATCGTCATCCGTAAGATGGTTATTGGATTGCAGCAAATGAAATCAATTTATCAGGTACCGACACTTTACGAGCGTAAAAACGGTTTAAAAATAAGTAAATGTTACTTACATTCGCTAATTTAGTTAGATATTATGATTTAATTTAGCTAATGAAAAATATACTAAATAAAATCAATTAAATCGATTGTCATACTGTGCTAAATGATTAGCAAGATGATTTTTCTGCAAATCCCTAATAAGATTTTTCCTAAATGTCTCTTTCATTACAATAAAACTCATTAAAAAGGAGTGAAGTTTTAAAACTTTAGACAAATTTAAAAAAAAAATAAGTTAAAATTACTTATAAATGAGTACTTAGATAGCAATAATGTTTTAAAGGTATAATAATTTACATTAAATCAATAGATTTTGAAAGCTATCTTTGCAATAGATAACCCTAGCTTTTTGGATTATTAAAACCGTTTTATTGAAATAGTTTAAGTTTAAAAGATTATGCAATTTTAGCACAACTACAGCATTCACTATTCACAAAGCTTAATCCAAAAATAAAATGTATTTTTCAATACTATTAAAACATAGTTATTTTATTCTCCTCATAGACAGAATATTACTTCGATCGGATACTCTACACATACACATATTCATCCTAATGTATTTTCAAAAGACATGGTACGGAACTATAAATCAGAAATAATTCCTAACTGTCAAAAAAAATCATCAGGACAAACCTCAAATTCCACCCATAATTATCCCTAGGCAACCCAAGTTCGTGACTCCTCGCATATTCTCCTCAGAGACAGAGAAGAAAGATTTTTAATATATCCCCCTCTTTTCCTTCTTCGTATATATCTCACCGTCGAAGAAGATACTAAATTCCCCCCCCCACACACACCGAAGAAAAAACAGCCTCCATTTTCCCCCAACACTCCCTTCAATATCCCTGGAAGTTCCAGAGAACAGAGAATAATTCATTAGGAATTTAATATTGTGCCGCCCTGTAATTGACACGGGACGGTTCCTAAGAGGGGGAAGGAGGTGCACCAGAAATTCTGAGAATGTGAAAAGGGTTGCTGCAGCGTCGTATGACGGACGATATTAAATTCACGCCCCCCTCTCGCTGTCTGCCGTTTCCTTAATTTATGCGTCGCAGGGAACAAACTGCAATCAAGTATTGGGAGATTGCTGTCTTCTTCTTTAGGTGGTGTATTGTGAGGGGTGTGGAATTTTTCCCAGGTAGATGTCGGGAGGGGGGTTTCTTTGTTTTGGAGATGGGTGATGGCTTGACATCATTCGATCCCTTTGGTCGATTTTCGTAAGTTTTGGAGATTTTAGCTGTTAAGAATTAATGTGTTGAGATTCAATAAGGGACTATGCGGAGTAGAAATTGATATTGTTATTTGGTTTAAAGGGAATAGTTTTATTTAACTCTGTTAACGGTAAAAATCTATCTTAATCCTGTCAAATAGTATTTATTTTGGGAAAATTTTTGGGACAGAATATAGTTTTCTCTATCTGTATGATTTGTGGGGTGCTGAATCTGAATCTGAGGCTTTCCAACAAAACTTCGTGACGAAACTTAGTTGAAATTTAAAAAAAAGGCAAATATTTGCACTTTTTTTTGTTTTCTGCCCCTAGAACATTACCTTTGCCCTTCTAAGCTAAACAATCAATTCGAAAATAAAGAACACTAACCGAACTACAAAGAGTCTATTGCAACTTTTCTCTCAGACGCATAGTTTCGCTGATAGAGCACGTTGAAAAAGGGGCTATTTTCATCCAATTGGTAGGAAATCCAAAAAAATGCCCCTAGATCTGCCAAAAAGCCGAATTTTTTGGAACATAATAATCAAAGAGCTGCTTTAATAATATTCTTCATCAATTCAACCGTCTAAAAACTCCAATGATTATCTTTGCATTATATCTTTGAGAGATTTCTATTACATAAAAAGTTATTCTTTGAGACTATATACAAAACTTTTCTTTTGGCTGCTTTATATGTTTTTGGGGGTGCTGAATCCGAACCTGAGGTTTGCGTATTAAGTTTCGTGACGGAACTTTGTGAAATTCGAAAAAATTGCAAACATTCGCCCTTTTTTTCAATTTCTTCCGCTAGAACGTAACCTTAACACAAAAAAGCAACAAAAATGGTAATTGAAACTTTTCTCTCAGATGAAGTGTTTAGACGCTAGAAAACGCTGAATATTGGGAAGTTTTTGTCCGATTGGTGGAAAACCATAAAAGGTCACTCGTATCAGCGTAAAGCGGCCTGTTTTGGAACAGGATACTGTTAGAACTGCTTGAATTGTGTTAAGCCCATGATATCAAGGTTCTGTTTATTCAAATGTTAATTTATTAAAAGGATGATCTAATGTTCTTATTTTTCTATATTATTTTGATAAAGCCTTAAAAGTGAGCATATTACAATAATCCCAAATGTTGCTAATGGCCGAGTTTTGTTGTTACTTTTTAAATTATTAATTAACGTTTGAATAGGCAGAACGTTGATTTCATGGGCTTAAGACATAATTGAAGCAGTTCTAATAATATCCTGTTCCAAAACAGGCTGTTTTCAGTGATACGAGTGACATTTTATGGATTTTCCACCAACCGAACAAAAACTTCCCAATATTCAGCGTTCCCTAGCTTCTAAACCCTTCATCTGAGAGAAAAGTTTCAATTTTCATTTTTGTTGCTTGGTTTGTGTTCTTTATTTTATGTTGACTGTTTTTCTCAAAAGTGCAAAGGTTGCGTTCTAGGGGCAGAAAACGAAAAAAAGGGGCACGTTTTTGCATTTTTTCTTAATTTTCACAATGTTCTGTCACGAAATTTTGTTCGCAAACCTCAGATTCAGATTCAGCACCCCCAAAAAATATTAAGCAGTTCAAAAGAAAACTTTTGTTTGTAATCTCGAAGAAGCAACATAGTTATCGAAATACTATAATCTGTTATAGAGCTTAAGAAATCTCGTATAAGAAATCTCGCAACAAAAATGCATTTAGTTAATCCTCATTGGAGTTTGTAGATGGTTGATTTAATGAAGAACATTATTAAAGCAGTTTTTATGGTATTATGTTCCAAAAAATGCGGCTTTTTGGCAATACTAGTTAAATTTTTTGGATATCCTACCAATCGAATGAAAATAGACCCTTTTCAACGTGCTCTATCGGCGAAACTATGCGTCTGAGAGAAAAGTTGTGGAATACTTTTTTGTAGCTTGGTTAGTGTTCTTTATTTTTAATGACTTTTAGCTCAGAAGCGGATCGGTAATGTTCCAGAAACAGAAAACGAAAAAAGTTACTGAAGTTAATAAAGTTACTTTGATTGAAGGCGTTTTTAATTTCGTGGTGGTTGTTATGTATTAATTGATGATGTATTCTGAAAATTTTAATATTTATCAGACAGGTTTTTAAGGAGAAACGTTATTAGAAAGTAGAAAGGTTGTCTTTAAAGTTGGTAAAAGGTTATAAGCGAGCTTTGTTCGCTTAGATCGCGAAGCGATCTGTAAAGATCTGCGTAGCAGTTACGGGGGTTGGTGAGCAATAGAGAGCAGGTGGCAGTAGCCCCCTAGTTATTTAAATATTCGTACGAGAAAAAAGTTCAGAAAATGTTATGATATTTTTAAAATTTGTAAGTAATTACTCTTTTATTATCCTTCAATTTTATATTTTTTCTTCTAGACTATATTGTTTATTAATTTTGCCGTCGTTCCTTGTTTAGAACACCCTGTACTCGTCAAATAAAAGCTATTATATAATTATTTCATACAATAGTTTAAAATTCTATGAAAATATGTAAGTTTCTTAAATTTATGACCGGATAAGAGTTAAAAGAGTTAAATCACACTGTCTTAATCAATAGACCTCTTTCATACCAAAAATATCGGATAAAGTTACACCTAACTGGATTTTAATTTAAGAAAATCTCCTCATGCTTGTTAAGTCCGTATTATAATGATCTTGATCAATCTTAAATTTAAATATTGTGTGAAAAGATTACCCTAGAGGGGCCCATAAAAAGATTTCCAGCCTATACTTCTCAGTTTACATAATTTATTGTTCATGTTTCCACAGAAGCTCCCACAAAACATATGCAAATGTTCAGTTTTAGTACCACTAAAGAGTTTATGGTCTAGGGATCAGGGCAAAAAACGTTGTTTTTTAATCTATTATATTATCGCTTATAAAATAGATAATGTTTTTTCAAATTTATGATCGGGAACCTGAAGAAGTCGTGTCCCACTGGACTCTCTAGTGTAAAGGTTTGTTTAAAAGTTGTGAAATTCAGAAAAACTCTGCATCTCAATATTTTTACTCATTTTTTTAAGTATTAGTTTATCAAATAAAATCAAAATATACCCTGGAGGACTTATTCAGAAAAAAAATAATTATTAGAATTAACTTTATCTTCTTTCAATATTTTAGGTCTTCTAATACTATTAACACATACTTTTTTTAAGGCCTATATTTTTCCCTTTCCTATGGTTAACTAATCAGATGTTAATAAAATTGTCTAATGACTTTTTTACAATCATTTGATTACACTGGGGAACAGCAATTTCGTTGACTTAGAACTGTGACTTGTTTTTGAATCACTTTTAGCCCCTGAATCCAAAAGTAACTGTATTTTTTGTCTATCATGTCAACTTTTTAAGATACATGGTACCCCTAAAATGTGCATAAAAAGCAAAATTAATGACTTTGAACTCGATTTTCAGGGTAAAAAACATTACTTTAGTCTTTAAATTACACGCTAGAGGACAAGAAATATGGTAATGAAAAATAGAAATATGGAAAAATAGGCAGCGCTAACACCTCAACCGCCTTTAGTAAAAATCATTGCTGCCTATTATCATTAAATTTGGGTCCTTGGAAAAGGGTCAAGACCTTTTAAAGAGGAATAGCGTAAAAAATAAAAGAAAAAATATTGTAAATTAACCCTTTCCATTTACTACAAATTTTCATATTTTAGAAACTTTAACCTTTCTTGTCCTGCGTGTAATTTAAAGACTAAAGTTATGTTTTTTTACCCTGAAAATCGAGTTCAAAGTCATTCATTTTGTTGTTTATGCACATTTTGGGGGTACCCTGTATCTTAAAAAGTTGACGTGGTAGAAGAAAACTAACAACAGTTTTATAATCAGTGTGCCCATTGAACTCTAAAACAGCAAAAAAAACCGAACTCAATAGAAATTATGTTAAAAATTTTCCCCCAGAGTTATTTTTTTGGGGAGAATTAAGTTTATAAGTATGATTTACGTCATTTGAAAATAAAAGTTTCCGAATTTAAAGGAAAGGCTTCTAATTCTAAAGGAAAATTAGATTTTTCCTTTTATTTTAATACTAGGGAGCTACTATCCCCTGTTCGCTATCGCTCACCAACTCCCGTAAACTGCTTCCACATGACCTTTCGAATCCCTTCGCAATCTTCACAAAACCTTGCTCAGTACCCACTTTACGAAACATATCTAAAACTATTAATAAATTAAAAGAAGAAACGACAGCCAATTTTCCAAAAATTCGTTATTTCCATGAATAACATTCTTAAAAGTTTGAATATTTTTTATCTGTAATTTATCAATAATTTAATCAAAAAGTTTTCTTTAAGAATAATTTGTATCCCGTTGTACTTTCCCTTTTAAGTATAATGGGAAACACCTTTGTAAAGAAAGTGTTAAACAATAAAATACACACTTTCATTAGAATTGCAACTTTTTAACGTCCCCATGATCCACCTCTAGCACATATATGCAGCCATGGGCACTATTAAAGCAGTATTCCTATAAAAATCTTTTTCCTATCCTTTCATTTATTGTCTTTGGTTCCTTTACGTTACTTTCCTTTGCAAACACTTTACGAGAGAAATTTCTATGGTACGTGTGCCATTTCAATACCATTTGTGTTTTTTCAATGGGCTGGTAAGTTGCAAAAATAATGATATAAGCGTTCCTATTTGAAAGTTTCAGAGGGTTTTTTTCAGTTTAATCCCGTAACACAACATCAAGTGCAAAGATTCAGACGTATCGATGTCTCAAATTTGAGCTGGGATTAATCTTAATTTTGTATTAGAAAATTAGAATAGTTTTTATGAGCAGCAATCAAAATTCAAAAATTTAACCCTTTTAATCCTAAGGCATCTGACATTACCATTGAATCAAAAAGAAATTTGGGGCAGCTTGGTATGAGAGTTAACCCTACAATGCATGATTTTTTAAATTCACTTGAAAATCATTTATGTGTCTTCTATTATGGTGTAAATTAGTAAAAAAATACTAAAAAAAATTAATTTAACTTTTTTCTACTTTTAATTGACAAAAAACTTTGTCCTTGTGAAATTGTTCTTTTATTTTGGCGTTTTCTGTGTCTTAACTTTCGTCTCACAAGCTACAAACAAATGTCTCAAAATAGTACCCCTGCTGCCATTTAATGGCAATCTAAAGTGCTATAACAATGAAATGTTATATTTATTGTACCTATTGAATGGTGTTGTCGTTTGGAAATGGAAGTTCGAGTAGAAAATGTTGAAAAATGTCGTGTTGCCAAATGGCAACAGTATGCACTGTAGGGTTAACTTTCAATGCTTTTTATACTATTACCAAATTTTGAGTTAGTTGGCATTGTGTGCTTTGCTGCAGGTATCAACCCCGCTTCGACACAATTGTTCCTCGGTTATTACCAAATTATTTACCGAATCTAGATTCCTTTGTATCTAAATGAAACCTTCATTTATTGGGAACAAATCCAAAGTTAAAATCAAATCCTTCCACCAACTTTATCACAATTTCCAACACCACCTACAGAAAACTAGCGATTCCTTAAATCACTCTATAATTAATGTTCTCATGTGAATCGAATGTCCGAAAACGACTGGATCATAATTAACGACGCAACCCCCTCCACACACACCTTATGCAATCCCCGAGAACAGAAAGCATGCGATAACCCCAGATCACATCGGGACCCTCTTTGTCGTGTGATTAAAACTAAATCATTCTAACGACTGCATCTCGTAATTAAATGTTTTCACAACACGACACGAGGCTTATCAGCCTACAGAGAGAAAAGGGCGCACTCCATCCCCTTTCCTGATTTTCTATTGCTTTAACACAATTCGAAGACAAAAGGTCCATCATTACTACAGTCATCAGAGTGCTCCCTCGTTAGGGTAGCCCCCAATGAGCACTATCGGTCAAAGAGCTAATGCTAATGGAAATTCCGTCTGTGATTATGAGACCTGAGAGTAGGATAAATTGAGTATTCGGCACTGATTTCGGATCAGGAAGTCGGCATTAGTCATCGGGTTGAGGTACAGCAAATTAACGTTCCCTCTCTAGTATGCCGGGTTTCCTATTAATAATAAGCTCCAGACTGCGTAGATTTGACATTCGTCTTTGGGTTTTAATTCTACCTTCGTGTGATTGATTGAATATCGTGGTGGTTTCGATATTGGGCAATTGGTGCTTGAATTTAGTTGGGTATTATGAGTAAATGAGTATACATCCCACTTGAATCTAAACTACTATGGTGGTTTGATTTGATAGAGATAGCTTGATCTCCCTTTTTGCAATGATTGAAAAACAACATACGGTAAAACGGGGTGAATCGGATCGCTGTTGAAAAAATATTTTTAAACCATCATAACTCCGGTTGTGTTAGAGTTATAAAATCAGGGTAAATTCTGACTTATTTATTTTACGCATTGTTCAGAAGTTGTTTCAGCCTTGAAAAATTATTTTGCGATAGTATCTTAGGTCTACCACGGCTTTGAAGTTGAATACAAAAAAGGTCACAAAAACGTGGTTGTCAAAACTTTGCTTATTGAACCAAAAAAAGTTGTTATTGTAGGCTCTTTAATTTTCTTCCATGATTTCCCGGGAGATTTTCTTAAAAGGAAAATACTTGTTGGTTGAGTTTAGAGAGTTGGTTGAATTACAAAAAAAAGACACATAAGATTACAAAAATGAGTTTTGAATACAAAATAAGTTTTTAATTAATGCTGGAAATAATTACAGTTACGATAAACATATTTTTCCATTTATATAAGTTAATATTCAATAACTGAAATTAAAATAGCTCACTTAAAAAACGTTATTCACTATTAATTTTATTATATTAAAAATAAGCTTTTTCAAAACCCCCTCTTTATTGTAACCTTGTAAATTTTGTTTTTAATTTTGCTTTTAAGTTTACATCCGAACTTATTGTAAATTAATTGATGATTATTTTACATCGTTAAATGAAGGTTATTTTAAATATAACAAATATACTGTTACAACCAAATATAATATTTTTGCCCTTAAAAAGGAATATTTTCTGAAACAAAAAAATCATATGTTATTACAATGTCAATTTTAGCTGTTAAATTTTTTTTCGTAAGTGATTGCGTTTTCTACAAGTAGGGTAGATGGGGGCAAAGCCCCGCAGTTTTTAGTATTTTTAACATTGTGATCGAAAGGGGGTAGATAATCCCGAAATTTTAATTGGAGGTGTTAGATTGAGATGTTACCTACAAAACCAATCCAAATTTATACTCTTATTGATAGTATTTCAAGAGAAATTGACAATTTAGTTGAAAAAAAAATTGCGGGTCTTTGCCTCGAAAAATGGGGCAAAGACACGCACTTTTGAATCTTCGTGTCCAAGTGAAATAAACATGGATAAAAAAAATGTTTCATTATAAAAACACTAGAAATAATCATCTTAATACAGTAGAGCCCCTATTATCCGCGGAATTGGGTGGCAAGGGTACCGCGGATAGCTAAAATCACGAATAACCTGAAAAAAGACTAAAAATGAGGTGAAAACACCGAAACAAAATATCTCAGCATAAAAACTATGTTTCATTGTACAAAACATATTATGGAATATTTTTAAAATGTGTACAGTACAGTAGAATTATTTGCTCTACATCTAAAATATCTCTAATGTTCGTCTAAAATGTACCCTCATCATTGAATTTTTTTTTCGTGGCAATCGTGGATCATCCGCTCGCGAATAATGGATTTCTAATGTATTGTTTTAATATTTTTAAGTGAACCAACAATATTAAACATAAATATAATCCGTTTTAATGAAAATTGTCAATCTGTTGTAGCAACTCATTTCAAAGTGCCCAATATCTTTCAAAGGGGAGAAAAAAGGGTTTCAGTTTGAGGATTGACATCTCGGAAACCTTTATTCAACTTTTTAGGGATCCTGTAGGTTCTAATTTCCTTTTGGGGCGAATTCCCAAAGTTTTGAAGATGCGGGTATTTGCCCCAAAACACCTGCGGGTATTTGCCCCGTTTCACTTTATTTTGAAAAACAAGCCTTTATTATTTTAAGAGACATGTTAAGGAAATTCTTTCAAGACGAAAGTGAAGTTCAAATGCTATCTTATCATTGGCTTATTTGTTTGTAATTCTTCTGAAGCCCTATTTTATGTTATGTTTGAGTAAAATATCAGAAAAATTACATCAAAATGATGAAAAACAAACTTACAGCATTTTTTCAACTCGTGAGTGACTTAGGGGTACGAACTTTCGTAGAACGATAGGTCACAGTAAGACAAACCAACCACCTGGTTTTCAACTTTTAAATAGATTATTAACAATTAACCCATTAAGGACGACTTTAAAATAATGAAAATAATTAACTTTTTCTTTCATATTTTGTTCATTTGGACCAAATATAGTAAGAAATGCCCATTTTCAGATTTTTCAAAAAATAATTTTTATGATTTTTTAACTGGCAACTTTTCTTGCCAACCGTCCTTAGTGGGGTCCAAACTCCGACAAATGAAAAGTCGAAAAAACTAATTAGAATGTTTACGATTTTGATAATAAAATGTTTTCATACATAATTTAAAGAAATAATACATAAATAAAAGTGAATGGGGACTATATTGTTGATAGGGGGTCCAAGAAAGGGTATGTCACCCCTCCTGAATAGGGCCTGTTCAGTCCGAAATATTGATATTCACCTAATTTCAGGCTTTAAAAATAGCCGAACTAGTACTTTCTAAGTCGGAACCTGTTGATTTCTGTACTTAAGCTAACTTCCAGGTTAAAATAGTTTTATTTATATCTCCCAGTCTGGAACATAGGGACTTTTTTACCTGCCAGAGTCTTATAAATATTCTCAACTTTCATTTTTTGGATACCTTTGGTTATATATCTATAATTTTTTTGCCTTCCGAAGCTTTTTCTCTTATTGTAATTCCACGTTCTTTTTAGTCATTCTCTATCAAAAAGTCACCCTAATTACAATATTCATCTTTATGGCTCCAGATTTCACATATTCCCCACAGAAAATGTTGAAGATTACTCATCAACTCGATAAAAACTAGGTATTGGCCTATTCAAAATGGGCTACATAACTGCAGTGATATTTTATTTTATTTTTTAACTTTTTTAAGTTTCCAGAAAACCATTTCAAGGAAAATAAATGTATCCAGAAATGATTTAGTATGAGATTGAACCAATCAATGTGTTAGGAATGGGTAAAAATCTAAAATCTATAAAAAAAACCCACAAAAATTATGATCCAAGGGAAACATTTCATCATGCCAAAGTATCAATAAGATCTACATTTATGATAAGAACTCAAAAAAGCATAGAAAGTAATTAATTTACAGAAGCTTCTTATAAGTAACTCTTAAAAGCTTTGACCACACATCGGACGATTGGCAACAAAAGTTGCCAGTAGAAGAAAACCCTTGCTATTGGCAATTTAAATACCCTCATTTCAACTGTAATTGGTAATAATATTTAGAATGGGATCTTGTGAATATGCTTCAATAGAAACAAGTCACAAAAATAACCAAAACATTATATTTTTTTGGAGTTTTCCAAATGATCTCCCAGCTATCTCAAAAATGTAGTGAAACGCTCTCCTTCTAACAGCGATTTTACCACCAAAACGGCATGGAAGTTATAAATTTCTATTTTTATCTGAATAAATACATTCTTCAAAAGCTGTTATCATGCATTTAAATTTTTAATGTCCTCTATTAGAGTCAGTAAAAAATAAAATGTCCCTCGGCAACTTTTCTTACCAACCGTCCTTAATGGGTTAAAAATCGCGGTGCGTGGTTTTGCCCCGTGCGGGTTTTTACCCCCACCTACCCTATGTATTTTTTAAATCGAGTCAAATAGAAAGATTGGATACTTCAACTCAACTATTTGTATTTGAAGTAAATTCGCTAAATAATTAGGGTCATTATCTCACACCCCTTTAAAATCCTTAAATACACAAAATTTCAACTTATTAAAGTAATAATTTCCAACTCTTTGGGAACTTAAAAATGCTTTTATGTGTTATATAATTTTTAAATGCGCTCAGGAACATATTCTATTCAATAGATATTCGAGCTCACATTTTCAAATATTTACTGAAAACTAGTATCTGAGCCTCACAATCTTTACGATCCAGCCGAAACTCCTATCTTGAAACAAACTCGACCGTTTGTCTGAAAATGTCGGTAATACATTCTAAATTATTATTCTGGTAAATAAGGAAGTGCTTCTATAACTCTTAATTACTTCGGTCCGTGAATCAGTTTGTCGATAGAAGTTGCATTATCTGAGCAGCTGCTGGAGATTTTATGGTTGCTTTCAATTTTCTGGATACTATTAGAATCGTATTACTAGAATTTAGAGTAAATAGGATTTTCCATGAAACTGTTACTTGTCATTCTAATAATAATTCTAATAATAAAAAAATATGTACAATTGATAAATATTAAAAATACATTATGTATGAGAATATATGCCTCGCGCGAGCGCGTTAAAATTATTAATGTAAACATAGATAATTTTTAACCCTTTATTTACTAAATTATTGTCGGCACAAGTTAAGTACTGCTGATGCACCAAGTTTTTAGCGATAAAAATCACTATATACTTACCCCAACTAATGTTAAGTGAATTAGGTGGTTTCTAAATATGGCGCCAAAGAGCCAAAACTCGCCAACCATCAGCAGTTCTAAACTTGAGCCAGTGGTAATTACAAGTACCGTTGGTAAATAAAGGGTTAAAATTACATTTCTGTAGACATTTTTGGTAATATTTTATGGAATTTAATTTATTTGGTAAATTAAATCGAATATACACTATTAGGTGTTCCTCTAAAAATATGTAACAAGGTTTTAATAGTGATTTACAGGCAATTAAATGGAATATACACTATTAGGTGATCCTCTAAAAATATTGAAAAAGGTTTTAACAATAATTTATAGAAGCATGTTATGGATCTTTTTACTTTGATATTTGGTCTGCATTTCAAAAGTACTTTTATTAACAGCTCCTTCCATATTCTATAAAAAGTTAAATGATATGCCAAAAAAATAATGAGTTTTATTCACATTAATCAACCTTATTTTTTTTAAACATTAGATTGCTTTTAATTAACTATGTATGCATTAGTATTAGACTATGTCGCAAGAAATGTAGCCATTAATGCTTATAAAAGAAAACTATTTTTCTTAATTACTTAATGTGTCCATTTAACACCTTTATCCATACATATTCATAATTAATATCACACTTGTTAAATTACATCCCGTTAAAGATTCTTCTCTGTTTTAACTGAAGTATTTCATTAACTATTACACAACATGCAAATTATTAATGGATAGTAATTTTCGATTTATTTTTTTTAAGTGAAACTACTTCTATAATTCGAATAGAAAGACTGAAACTAAATGTTTAATAAAACTTAATTGATCAATTTGCCTATGTGGTCACATAAATTAATCATTATACGAAGTGAAATGGGGTTCAGACTCAATTATTATACCCAATCTATCATCGGAACCAATTTGTGTCTACCCATACCAACGACCGTCCCTATAATTGAAACCTCCATCATATTATGTCCAAAACACACACATTATAGAGTTAGAAACGTGATGAAAAGTATAATGGGCATATAACCTTTTGAAAAGGAATCTCCTTAACCTTCCTACCCTCTTGAAAAAATAGTCACATATTCCCCTCGTGGGGTCTCTGAGGACCCCATGCGTAAAACATGCCTATGACTCTAATAAAGGTTAAAAATTCCTTAAATGGAGAATTGTCATTTTTTATTTCTAGAAAGATGCTTCAGAATAATTTATCCAATTTTTTTGGTATTTTTCTCATTTTTTTCGTCTTATTACGGCTTAATTGGGTTTCTTTTGATACACGTTTTTTATAACATCTGGACCTTCAAACAAGAATTAAATTACAGAAATGAACTACATTGAAGTTGTTTTACTTAAAATATTTATAATCACACTGTTTAAAGCATACTAGTTGATATACCCAGCCTTGCACGGGTAGAATTTAGTAGCTTATTTTAAACGATTTATGAAGCTGCATATATTCTCTATTCTGCATTATCAGCTACCTGTCACCCCAGATTAATTTATTTAGTATTATGAAACATGTAAAGTTAGGATTCTTCTTTTTAAAATTGAAATAATACAAAAAAAATGATCGGTTCAGATTTCTTAGTGAAATCAGTACCCAGCAAAAAAAATCAGCATAAAACCTTCAAAAAAGTACCCCTTTTGAAGGTTTCATGAAGTTACCTGCAGTTTTTTTGAAGGCAGTCAGATCCATGCAGGTTTTATAAAGGTAATGTGCAGTGTTTTTGAAGGCATTGTGAAGGTTTTATGCATCGCAATTTTTCCTTCACAAAAACTGCAGTTTTTATGCAGAATATTAAATGAAGATTTTGAACTTAATGTTTCCTTAAAGAAAATGCAGGTTTTGTGAAGACATATATTGCAGGTTTTATGCAGTGCTATTTTCCCTTCAAAAAAACTGCAGTTTTTCTACAGAGCAAATAATGAAGATTTAAAACTTTACTTTTCCCTCATAAAACCTTCAGTTTTTATTAATTTTGTTTTGGACGAAGATTTGACGCATGCGCATTTCCAAGGGTTTGCTGGATCTGATATCCGAATTAAAGTAAGAACATTTTTATGATTAATATAATTTTATTAATCACATAATTTAATTGATTTAATAATTAAATAAATTAATCAAACCAGTTTTGTCTTTATTTTAATCATCCCGGAATAGTGAAGACGTTCTGCGCAATCGCGTTACAAAAAGATATGTTTTATTGTGATAATGGCGGTATAAAGGAAGCAGCGTTGAAATTGGTGAGCGGAAAGTTATTTCTCTGAATTTTATGATTCCATACTTATTTCTTGGTGTAATATGATTAATATTCTTTTATATACTCATCAAAATTTGTTCATTTGTAATTGCATGCTATTTTGCTTATGCATTGTCAGGTATCGTATTTTAAATGACTGATTTGTTTGTTGCTTTGGTACCGTTCTTTATACATTTTGCAAAGTATTATTTACAAGCTTATTGCATTTCTGGATCAGCTTCGATAAGAGTCGACCAGCCGCCATGCTTACCCACAGCTCAAATGATGACACAGGACCATATAGATCTAATTTGAGCTGTGGGTAAATATGGCAGCTGGTCGACTCTTATCGAAGCTGTGCCGTATTTCTTTTCACTTAAATCGGAGTCCTCGTAAAGCACTTGAGTGTTGTCATTTGAGGAGTGGTAAAACATGGCGGCCGGTATGCATAGCGCCAAATGATCGGATCTGCCAAAATTTATACAGATGAAACATTTGCAGGCATGAAAATCACGCGTTAATTTTGATGGCAATCGGAGAAGTTTGATGACAATGTGTATTGGTTGTCTTTATTTTCCCGATCGCATCTGCCGTTTGAAAATTTTACGAAATGGGTACATGCATTTATTAAAGGTTTTGGGATAAAATTAGGCAAATACACAAGTGTTAGCAGTCAAACGTAAGCCAGGTTTGTGTCAATGATTATGTTTTGGTTCACTGTTCAATACAATAATAAGTGGTAAGTAAATTAAAATCTATTATTATTTAGAAATAGTTGGAGCATTAATTTATTTTGCTTAAAAATTGAAATTGAATTTACTTTGCTCTTGATTTTTCTATAAAAATGCAGAATCAAAATTTCCACCTTTGCTTTCCCGCTATAGAGTAAGCCCATTTCAGCTAATCATAACTTTATGCTTGGCCCTTTTTGGGATACTAGAATTAGGTAACATTATGAAAATCAAAGTTATTTAAGATTGTTTGTGTTTTTCAGTATGCCATCATCGGGTTTAGTGCCATTAAACTCTTACCAAACCAGGATGTTAATAAAACTCGTAAAACTAGACTAAAATATTTTAGTTGAGAAATCTTTCAATTTGAGCTAACTCTCTATATATGGATGACATATAATACACTAAACTTCTTTTTCCCTAGATAATGTTTGTTGATGATTGTAGAATTATACTGCTCTGCTGCTAAAAAAGTTGATACGGCCTAATTAACATTTGATACGAAAAATTTTTTTAAATTCAAAAAATCAACAAATGTTTTTTTATTCATGCGAATGTTACATTTTATTATGTTGATTTTTCATACCAGTTGGCTGATTTTTGTGTTGATGAATGCAGTTTAACCGTACCCACATAAAAAAAGTCAAAAATCCTTTTCAAAAATCCAAGATAAATCAGCATAAAACCTTCAAAAACAACATTGCAGGTTTTCTGAATGAAATTCGGACAACTTAACTGCAGGAAAAATGCAGTCAAAGAAATCAACATGAAACCTTCAAAAAACCTGCAGGTTTTCTGCATGAAATTCGGACAACTTAACTGCAGGAAACCTGCATCAAAGAAATCAGCATGAAACCTTCAAAAATATCTGAAGGTTTTCTGCATGAAATTCGGACAAATTAACTGCAGGAAACCTGCAGTCAAAAAAATCAGCATGAAACCTTCAAAAAACCTGCAGGTTTTCTGCATGAAATTCGGACAACCTAACTGCAGGTAACCTGCAGTCAAAATCTACAGGTTTCTTGCAGGTTTATTTGTCCGAATTTCCTGCAGGAAACCTGCAGGTTTTTTTTGAAGGTTTCATGCTGATTTTTTTTGCTGGGTATCTAGCTTGCTTATGTAAGTTTTAACATAAAATTGGTTTTTTTCTTGATAATTCTTCGAAATCACATTCTGGACTTCCGTAAACACTCATAAATATTTGAAAGTATTCTTATTTTTCAAAGAAGACTGAATATAAAAACCTATTTACAATCAACCATGAATTTATATTGTTTTTGTAAAGAATGTGTTCAACAGGAAGTAATGGCGACAGTTGTCTGAGTTTTTTTGCTGCAACTGTTAGATACTCCAAAGATTTCTATAAATAGCATATTTTTCTTAGAATGTGAATAAAAAATTTAAGAAATAGCGAGTGATTCAATGTATTTAGCCGCAATCTTCTTTTTGTAAAAAAAATGAAAATTTCTACGAAAATATCTTTCTAATATTTCTCCAAACGTTCTAAACAAACATGCAAACCTTTTTTTATCTATAATACAACAAAAAATAAAATACTAAACTTTATTTGATACTGTTTTACCGCCATTCATGGCTGGGGTCTCAGAAGACCCCAGAGGGGGAATATGTGACTATTTCTCCCAAGACACTTAAAAATGGAATAATAACTCCAAAATTTTTACCCATTGTAAAACTTTGCGTAATTAAGGAATAGTTGCATCGGAAATTGTCAAAACAAAAATGCATGGGAGATATCAAGCGTCAAAGTGCGTCTGGGGTCGAAAAAGACCCCAAAGGGGTAGGAAGGTTAATTCTTGGCAATTCCTTCACCTTTTAAAGCATAATAGCAAATAGCCCCATAATAAGTTTTGTCCCTTGCTTTTCTCGTTGAGAAGCTTATAGTATGGGTTTCATTCTGTACCTAGAGAATTCCACTTAATCATTAGTATATCATTAAATATTTCCCTCAGTAGCATACTCAGCTTTTGAAATCAACCATTTTAAAACAATTGTTCCCCTGTAGTTTTGGAGACGCATAAATTCTCTAAGTATACAAGTTTGACAATTCTTTCGAGAAACATATAAGCAAGACGAAGTTTTACATTTTTCATTCTCTAGTAAAGGCTTTTAAACTGTCGGGAATAAATTGAACTAGACAAACGTGTTACTTTGAATTAATAACGATGGTTGCTTTATTTTCTTGGACGATGGAAGGGGTAAAATTTCATTACTAATTTTATGCAAGTTCAGAAGAATTTGAAACCACAAAAATGAGCACTTTACCTACAAAACTTCTCTATAGCAATTGAATAATACCAAAAACCATCATATTTCATCTAGCTTGAGTCGCTTGTAGGTTATATAAAAAGAAACGTTTACGGTTAAAGCATAAATAAAACAGTGGTCTACACAGGGTGTTTCAAAAGTCCGTTTCGCGGATTTTATTTGGAACCAACGTGTCCTAGGGTAACGGAAGTTAGGTCTACTCCAAGGTTAAGTGACCCTTCAAAATCCATTGAGATGACTTACAGTGCCCCTAGCGAAAAAATAAAAAATTAAAATACAAAATTTTAAAACTAAAGGAGGGAGATAGAAAACAAACTACTCTATGAGGGTATTGTTGCCAACGTTATGAAGAACTCACTGAAAAAAAATCTCATGTGTTTTCACATGCAAATATCTCCGCAAATATTCACGATATTTTCATGAAACTTTTCTTCATAATGTTGGCAAAAACACTCCCAATGTCGTTTTTACTATATCTTCTTTAGTTTTTAAATTATTTTTTTCAACTTTTTCATTTCACCATTAAGGGCGCTGAGAGTTATTTCAATGTACTCTCGAGGGTAACTTACCTAGGGTTAGACCTAACTTCCATGACCCTAGGACACGTTGGTTACTAATAAAACTGCGAAACGGACTTATGAAACACCCTGAATATGAAACTCAAATGGGGAATTGAGTGCAAAAGAGTGACTAGTTAAGCTTTAACCACAAACTTTCAACAAATAATAAAAGATTCTATCAATATTACATAATTGTTTTTTCATTTCAGTTATCAAAGTGAGGTACGAGGTTCGGACCTCTGATGATTACGTCATTAAAGGGAACACTGCGCTTCTGAAGTGCTCTGTGCCTTCATCTGTTAAGGACTTCGTACTTGTGACCTCTTGGGAAACTGACGATGGATTGATTGTACAAAGAGGTAGTAACTCTGATGGTGAGTACATTACTCTTGGTAACAACTGGCTTTACAGGTGGATGAAACTGAGATATACAAAGGAGTATAATTGTATTCCAAATTTAGTGATATGATGTTTACGTTCAAATAATTATATTTACATTATACAAAGCCTTTAAACTTAGGATGTGCTGCCTAAGAAATTTTGGATTTAATATTTTGTCAAACGTTTAGTTAGCAAAATATTTAAAAAACATATTAATAATATTAATATGAATATAATTAGTTCTTTTTTAATTTCCCTGTAACACTTGTGTGTATCTCAATGACATCGATTTCAACATTGTCTTAAAGAATTCTACACAAATCCAATGCAATCTTCATTGTGTGCAATTATTGCCAGTCTCAAGATCCTTTCAAAACTTTTTTTACACTTAAAACAAATTACAAAAAAATGCACAAATTCAATGCTGAAAAATTTATTTTTTATATAAACTAACTTATGTAATATATAATACTTTTTAAAAATAAACATTGAGAAATAATTAGTCTTTGGAAGAAAAAATACTTTTGATTGTAGTAATTTGATGTTTCTCCGAAAGAGCATAATAGCTCCATATTCAGAATTAAAACACCGCATTTACTGAAATGTTAAATACAAAAGGTATACAATTCACCTCTTATAGGCAAGGTACTTGTGGAACAGGTAAATTGACGAAATTCAAAAGGAACGGTTTTAATCCACAATGTAAAAGATAAAAATTAGCATACAATTGTTTCGGGGATCACAGGATCCCATTCGTCAGTGCTAAAATGATCGTAAAAGACAAAAGACCAAACATTATACAAGGGTGTTTCAAAAGTCCGTTTCGTGTTTTTTATTCCGAAGCAACGCGTCTCCTAGGGTCACGGAAGTAAGGTATCCCTAGGTAAGTGACCCTGGAGAATCTAATGAACTGACTTAAATCGCCCCTAGAGGCGAATTATAAAAAGTTTAAAAAATTAATTTAAAAACTTGCTTTTGACCCCGTCTATTTAATCAACCTCTTATATTTATTTCTAACTTAAAGTGTTAATAAAAACTGAAATAATAATAAATTTTTAAGCAATTCATTGCAAAAATTTTCATTTTTAAGCAATTCATTTGCTATCGGATTCTTAATTTTTAGATACAAAAAACGTATTTGATTGTATTAATGAAAGAAATATCCTGGATTTCAAAGTAAGAGAAGCTTCTTGGTGTTAATGTACGATAACCTGTAAATTTCGATCATAAATATTGATGAACGGCTTAGAAATTTTTTTATCAAATTATTCGTAACAGTGTTTCAAAATGTGCATTATTATACTTAAAATGTTATTTTTTATTGTGAAAAGGATCATAGCTTAATATATGCAAGGAAAATATGCTTTGATATCCCGATTTTAAAAACGTCCTTCCTACTACTTTCACTAGCTTCTGAAATATTAACAACAATATCTTAGAGCATGTAGAGGAGAAGCGGGTATTAAGGAATAGTCGGGTAATTTGGAACACCTGAGTTTCTGTTCCCCTTCGTGTTGCCATCACGTGGTAATGCCACGAAAGTCTTAAGAAATCCCCCATGATGCAGTGCGCAAAGAGTTAAGATTCTTGTTGTTGTCTGATCAGTCGCAGCAAAGCAAAGTGTGTTTTAGGATTTTCCAAAGTTTTTGACGGTAAATGTTCAAACCTTTTAACCTACCAGTAACTATGAGACTTTCATTTTGTTGTTAAGCATAATGTACACTAAAAGATCAGCAGTTTCTTATATTGCAGTCGTTTTTTAGCTATCCATGTTTTATCGGTGAGTAAAAGGGTTCATAGTACAAGTTGGCCTGTCGGGTATTATGGAATATTCCATCAAAGGGTCAGAAAAAGACGATTATGTTTGTGACCGTTGTAAATAGACTCATGAACAACTATTTAAACGTAAATTGTTAAATATATTTTTATAGTTAAGATTACCTGTGTTCTCAAAGGTCTAATTAGTTTTCAATAGCTGTAAACCCAACTATTCCATATTACCCGCAACTGTCCATGTTACCCTCCATTTTTAACTTTTTCTTTTAAAGTACATTTTTGTTTCAAAAAATAAATGCTGATTTATTTGCCCATTGGCCTTTCATTGTCATTAGTTATAGTATGCACATAAAATAATTAGGGGGATTTTTATTTTTAAAAAATAGAGTTATTCTTAAATATATAAAGGGTGTTCCATAATACCCTCCTCTCCTCTATTACTTTTTTTATAGGAATATGCATCCAACACACAACGATGTCACTGTCTTTACTAAACCCCCAAAAAAGAAAAACTTAAAATATTTACTCTCAAGAGGGAGATTAAAACTGAGATTTTGTACATAAGTATAAAAAAGGAAAATCTCACACCCTCGAGCCCTTTTACAGGAACTAAAAAAACGAGGGCACGAGCAATTTCTTTTCTAGAACTATTCATTCAGATATTTGACGCTTTATTTTCATCGTGTTGCCAAGTTAAAAATATTTTTGGTTAGATTATTTTCGCTCTGAAGCTTTAAAACATTACGGGAGAAATATATTACTGAGCTCTTCCTCCGACCTCAGGGCACTAGCTACACCATGGCACACACCGACTTTGAATAAGAACTCTTTCGGGACAAATATCACAGGACTAAACCCCAGGGCAAAGACAAACATATATGTTTTCTTTTGAGGATCGAAATCTCTGGGGTACATTCCCAAATAATTTGTAGGAATACCTCTGGGGAGGAAAGCCGGAGCGTTTTGTCCTTTTCCTGTATGGGAAAAAAGACTGGCGTTGCTTTTGGAAATATAGGTTTGACTTCGGGATAACGTTGGAAGAAAAGAAACAATGTTCTGGTTCAAGTAAATATGTATGATTATGCTTGTGGAGCTTCGGGATTGTTTTCATTGTATGGCTTAGGACAAGTAAAAAGTTCTTTCCGTGGGAGGATGTAATGGTTTGAGCCTTTAAGAAGTATCTTGGTTTTGTCTCCCTGTTCGACTATGCTTCTTACTGATACTAAGCCCCATTTTCATGATGGGTTTTCTTCGTTCATATCTATCTGTCCAAAAGAAAGGTTTATATACAAATACAAATTAAGTCGACCAACTACAGGCAAGCGCCCAACAAGGTTGGTCCGGTCCATTTAACTCAAACCACCCGATTCCTAGTATCTTTCAATTTTATTCTTGAATTCGTTTACCCCTCTTGAGTTGATAATCGTTTCAGGTAACCCACTGTCCCCACCCTGTTGAAAAAATAATACTTCCTACAATCCCGATTAAAATTTGCCTTGTTCAATTTAAATCTGTGACTCCTCGTTCTATTACACGTATTGAAATCTAGTCCCTCTGTGTCCCCTTGTTTTATCATTTTGAAAAGTTGAAATAAACCCCCTCTAATCCTTCTTTCCTCTAGAGGGAACATATTTAACTTACTTAATCGTTCCTCATAACTTAAACTGTAGGTATAAACAAAAACAGCTTTTTACAACACTTTCAGTAAATGATTCAGATTAAAAATTATAATAATTTACCCGACTACTGCATTTTAGTGTAAGTAGAGAGGGATTGTAAATCTATACGGGATGCAATGACTGCTGAGAAGGGATATGGAAATTGAGACTCCAAACGGAAAACGTTTGCTAAACTTAAGTAAATTTTAAGTACAATCAGTGATAACGTACTTTTTAATCTTTTGCGCTTTACTTAATGAAACAAATTTAGATTGTTTTGATAATATAACATTATATAATTTCATTTGTAATTCCAATCTTTCATTCCAGTTATTTTTTAAATGTGTTTCGTATTTTCACAAAAGTTTTCTTTATGATTCCACTCCATTTGTTTAATTATGTTTACTTTTTATATTTCCTAAAGAAAACAATCTTAACCTTTAATTTTGGATAGTATTCAGAATCAAAAAAGTATTAATGAGTCAAAATAGTAGAAATATTATGAAGGGTCCTCTAAAAGTTGGAAATCATTTGGTTAAAGACACTGGCATACTTTTATACGCTACTTTTTCAACCACATAAAGTAAAACTTAGAGACAAAAAAATTTAAAACTGAAACAAATTGGGTTATAAGTTATTTATTTCTTAACTGTCTGCTTTTTACTCGAAAAATATCTCAATTTCTAGATATTAGATTTGAAAGTAATATTCTTCATAAAATATAGCTATTAACTATGTTTAAAATTTATCCTTAATGCAAATTTTTTTATTTGCGTGCATTTTTCGTGCACCTTATTTTGAGTAATGCCCAATTTACGCTACAAGCGCAAATTTTCGCACCATAAATCATCTCTAACTGTCAAAACGAACCATCTGCAAAGCTCGTATCGATATATTTATGCAGCCCTGACTAGCTAAAAAATATACACTTTCGATGAAATTCTTGGTAGGAAAGGGCGTTTTAATGTACCCCAAACTCAATTTCCATTTCCCTCGAAACATCATTTCCATTTACGCAAGTTAATGAAAAAATATTTTTTAATTAAAACTACCCGAAGATAATGTTTATTCGTAAACGAACATAATAACCAGTTATTTCAAGAACACACCATCTGATAGATATTAAAGAAGTAAAATTAAGTAAAAGAAGTAAGATTAGTAAAAAACATATTCTATTTAATTCCCGTATGCTGTTTTTTTGTTATTTTTTCCAGCTCTTATAACTAACTTTTATGAAGAATTTAATTGAACTTTAATTAGATCCATAATAAAAAAAATTACTTTCCATTTTTCGCGAGAATTTCAACCAATGAATTTTAATTCGTGTTTTTAACCTTACTACCTCGCATGTGGTCTTTTAGATCCCAAACGCATGTTGGCGTTTGATTTCTCCCGTAGATTTCAGTTTTGAAGGTTTTCAATGCTAGTATTTCTTAAATACGTGAAGTAATAAAACGGGTAAAAATTTTGGAGTTATTATTCAATTTTTAATTATCATGGAAGATTCACATATTCCCCCTCTGGGGTCTTTTTGACCTCAAGTACGAATATGATAAACTAATAACAATTAATGCAGATGTTTAATGAAACGCATTGAATTGCTTCTTATATCTATTTTTTTTTTCTTTCATATTCTGAGAAAGTGTGCTATTTTATAATTTTTTTGAGGAACTGATACACGAAATTCAGTATTTTTCGAAGAAATATTACACGAAAAACTAATTTTGCGTAGAAATCTGAAATGAAACAAGCAAAACCCTTTCTTTTTAAACATTTATGAACCAATCATTTTTTGCTTTGTTATTTGAATTTTAAAAAGAGAATCCACATTTCAAATTTGATATAATACTAAAAAACTAATTCAAAATGATGGTAATCTGCTAATAGGAAAAAAGTAAGACATGCAACTTCATAGAACTTAATAGACTAATTAATTCTACCCGTAAAACGCCGGGTTTATCAGTTGGTGTACTCAAAGCAGTGCAATTATAAAACCATTTCATTAAATAAGTGGATTGCTATAGTTCATGTTAGTATAATTTAATTCAGTTTTGCAGTTTAAGACGTCATAAAGAAACGTGCATCATTAAACACATGAAAACACCAAAAAAGGGGCTACAAACCAAGAAAAACACAACAAAAATTTAACAAATTATTCTGAATCATGTTATATAAAGTAAAGATAAATAATTATTTACAATTCAGAATATAGGGGAAATACGTGACTTTTTTCTACAGGGTAGGAAGGTTAAAAATTAATCGAATAATAACGTTTTAGATTCTATTTTTAATTAAGACAATATGAGTAATTATAAAAAACAGAAGAAAATACATTTTAATTATAAAGAAGAATTTATCTGCCTCAGGCTATAAAGCCAAGATCCTCTATATAGATGGCCTTACTGGTCGAACATGTGTCGTCAGACATTTGGCGAAATCAGTTAATTTGCATTTTTAATGATACAATGGATAATCAAACCTTACTTTAGGGAGTTAACTTCTATTTGGCTATGTTTTTTGCTACCTGGAAGGATTAAATTAAGCCTTGTAGTGGTGCATAATGCGAAGAATTAAGAAAGTAAGTTTTATTCTTCATAGTTATTGCAAATTCACAGACTTTGACCTTTGTTTGACATCACACGTTAAAGTTGTGAGGCCATCTATACAGAGGGTCTTGCCGAAGTATGTTTACAATTACGGTATATTTTTCATAAAAAAGACAATGAAGCAATTACAAAAATAATTGAATAAGCACAAATTAGGCTTGTTCTTAATTCACTTCTAATGAAAGAATGTCACCTATATCCATCCCCTCTTTTTAAACGGTCGTCCACCAAATTGAGATAGAATCAGTAAGTTTCTCCAAATCCCTTTCACAGATTCCACTCCTCATTCACAAAATTCGCATCACGCACGAATTTAACTCTCATTAAAAATCCTCAGACATCTCATCCACTTAAGTCCAACAGCAGAAGTAGATCCTACCAGTTCCAAGCGAAACGTCACAAGCAATTCCTTCCAAAGACGAGACCTTCCCTTTAATGAATTACCCGCTCTTGCAAGCAGGAATTTTATTTTAACCGCATCTGTTTATAAATGATTTCGAGAACGCGGGGGTTCCGGCTAAATTTAATGACGATTTCGTCGGGAAGCGGTATTGTTCTACGGGGGAAATTAACGTCCGCTGTGTTGGCTGCCGTTGCTTTTGCGTTAATTAGGATGTTAATAGAATGTGTAACGAGTCATGTTGAGAGTGAAATTAACTTAGGGTGACTTGATTGAGTGACGGTCTCTGTGAAATATTTCAAAAAGGAGAAGACACTGATTAATTGAATTTCGACCTGCTCACTTCATAATTAAGAATAACATTCATGTTTTCTGTAGAGAAAAATTTTAGCCTTCATTATTTCACCGTTGGAAGATGGATGGATTTGATAAATAGTAGTCGTGAACTTTGGAATTAACCGCTTGTAGGTTGAACTCTTTTTAAGCGTGCTTCCAGAAAATGAGTAAAACGTAAAAGCGTATGAAGTTTAATAGCTTACTATTACAATGGGGCTTTTTCTAATATTAGGTATTATTATACGGTAAATATTATCACTGACATTTTAGAGAACCCTCGCTTAGAATTTCGTTTTTATTCAATGTTAATTTTTTTATTTCAATTTTCATTTATATTAGATGTAATATGATAAGTTTATTACTTTGTAACATTTGATTTTTCTCTTAAACAAGAAATTATTTTTCGAGATATTTTTTTAATTTGCATGATATAATCAAAATATTGTTCAGACATTTTTTATTTTAGATTCTATTAGGAGACTCAGTACCAAAAATTTTTTCTCTAATACAGGATTTTATTATCTTTTAAGCTGTTAAGGGGTCATAGGACTGTTAAAACGCAATGCAGTGAAAAAAACTTTACATTTTCCAAAAAAAAATAATATATTTTTTTCTAATTTATGAAAAGACTCTGTTTAAACATATTTTTAATCCATATCTATTAAACTTCATGTAAAAAATAATTGAATACTTAATAGACATAGTTAAGTTTATACATTGAGTCGAAAAAAAGCAACTTTGACGGTTAAATGTTAGTATGCAGTCGCTTTCATGCAAGATAATTAACTAACTATTAAATTGAAATTCAAAATTTCAATTCACATATATACTATATGAGTATACAATCAAGCCCTACCAGATATTTTGAGTTTGACAGTCAATTAATATTTTTTATTATAATTTGAACTTAGGTGTCAAAAACACACAAAAATTATAAGTTCACAATCTCAAAAAATAATGAAATATAGGTTCAAATATCTAAAAAGAGGTAGGGCTTTATTGTCACAACTAAATATTGATGCTCTCAAAGTTTCAAGGATATATTCTTATTACTTCAAATTTTATCATGCATGGAACACAAAAAAATATCACATTTTGAGAAAAATGACCTCAAAGTTCTTAAGTTAGTAATCTCCTTGGGTTTCTTGTTTCAGAATTTTAGCCATAACTTCTGAAATAATACGAATTTTCGCATGCGGTTTTTTTAAATTGTTAAGAAATATTTAGGCTATCACATTATATTTTTTTTCAAAAAATCGATTTTTTGGATGATTTAACAGTCCTATGACCCCTTAAATTAAGTATTTACTTCATACTAATTCATGTTTAACCCAAAAAGATAGTTCAAAAATTTATTTTTACAAAAAATTACAAAAAACTTCACAACAATGCCCAAAATTGCCCTAAATTTAAATTAATACTCCTCCCTTATTTATGTTCTTTTGATTTGATTTTTTGTCTTAACATGGATCAAATATATATAATCACTTGTAGGCATGGAAATTTGATTATCTATAAAAGTTTCTGAAAAATAAAAAAACTCTGAAATTTGGCATTTTTTTGGTAAATTTCCACTTTATGGCTCCGTAAAAAAATTCTTATAAATATGTTATAAAATCCATGCCTGAATATGTTAAACAGGTGTTACTGATAATGAATTCAAAGTTTGAAGTGGTTTGGATGAATAGAAAAAAATCCGTTAGATTTTAAACATTAAAACCTTGTTTTGAGAAAAAGCCGTTTAAAGATAGAAAACTCGGCTTCTTAAGCCTATCTAGGCTTCAGAAATCTCAAAAATTTCACACTTAGAATCCCCGTATCATTATGAAACTTAGTAGGAATAGTTCTAGGGGTATTATCTTCATTTTATTGCAAAATCTCAAATTCGAAATTTTGACCAAATTTTGGTACTGAGTCCCCTTAACAAAGCACATTACTTATTAGCCTATGTTATAAAGCTATTTCTTATAGTTTCTTAAAAATAATTTGAAAAATTTTCACCAAGGAATTCACAAAATATGCGATGTGGTAAACTTTTGACCCCATTTTGAACATTTTTCTTTCAATACAAAAGTTCCTTTTTAGTTCCCCTTTGTCTAAAATAAACCACCTTTAACAACCTTAAAAGAAACATCAGTACCCTTATCTCTCTAAGTCCTAGCCGGCCCGAATTTTCCATTGGAGTCCAATAGTAAACTCGGGCTGCTTAGAATTAAAAGGGTTAAAGTCGTTCAAACCCAAACACACCGAGCTTTAATCCTTCAAAATTTCCTCCAAAATCAATTCCATTATCCCCGCATTCAAAATCACATTTGCAAATGAATTCCCCATCTCAATACTAATTCACGACTCCCTCGCAATTTAAAACACATCGCGCAAAAGACCCACCCCCCTGCAAGAATAAAGAGAGAAATAGAGCTCCCGAACTAAACCCGTTCTGCTCCCCCACCAAGAATTTCGAATAATTTCCCAAGAGTGGCCCCAAATCTTAAAGGCCCCAGCGTCATGTCCCCGCCCTGATCACCTTTTAAATCACCAGAACGGTTTTGAGTTTTGCCCCTTTATGACGCTTAGGGCGAAACGACATCCGGAACTCCGGAGTCCGGCTGCAGAATATGGTGTATATTATGTAGGGAGCGAGTTTATGGATGGAGTCGTTCGGCCTCTGGAAGTTATTATGGAGTTAAGGGATGCGCTGGCTGGTATAGTTTGGGGAAGTACTGTGAGTCATGGTGTGTAGTTATTGAAAAGTTTATTGAATGGAGAATTTTGTGTGTAATATTGAGCTATATTGGAGTTTGTTTGATGAACATAGAGTTAGTACAAATATAGAGACAGCTTATTCTTCTCGGTAAGGCAACCCTGCATGTCGAAAAGAGTCGGACCTGTGTGAGTGGCGGAAGTAATTTTTTAACATGGGAGGTCCCGTAGGCGGGTGGAATTTGAGATATAAAAACTGCTCTTCTTCCCAGAAAAATTATGAAAAAAAGGTAACGACAATTTGAAACTCGAGAAAAAGCAAAGACGAATCGTTCAGTGAAGAAAAAATATATCTATCTCAATTAGTTTTTTATCAGTAATTTTCTTTTTAAATTCCGCGGATTCGGAAAAAACAATTTTAAACTGTATTTTTATAATGTTGCGGGGTGAATTTCTTTAACAAAAAGCTTCACACTATACAATATGAACCCTCCCGATTCGATACGAGTCATTTCCGATTCGTTTAAACAAGTATTTAAGGGAGAAAATTGCTGATTTAGTGGTCGAGGTAGGAACTGGAAGTTGGCAAAGCTTTGCGCTTGGCGAGCGTTTTTGCCGTAGTTTCATTACGAGTGAAAAATCCACCAGAAAAACCGAAAACGCCAAAAGAGGGATTTAGTGGCCAAGTTGGTTTAAAAAGTCAAGTGTGAGTGGCAGAGGGAAACGGAAGTCTATGGAAATGAACATATTTAAAAAGGAATTGAGTATTTTGAGTATTTTTTCTGTTTTTTTTTCACTTTCTCCGAGGAAAAAAAACGACATGAATGAAACTGATACATGTATGAAAATTTTACAGATGGTAAAATTTTATTTATTTCCAATAATGTATAATGAGTGTTGAATTGGATTTCGAAATTAAAAATAAAAACAGATCCTTTTTTTTTCTTCAGCTTTTTGTAAAATCCCACCGTGTTCTCTTATCAGCTAATTTGTAAATTTCTTGTGTTTTCTTGCTAATACGTTAAAAAATAACTGTTCGTGTTTTGATTAGTAATAAAATAGTCTCAAAGTATACAATAAAAATATGTTAGAATATTTAGTGGGTTTGAACCTACGCGAATAATTTTGAAAATAAAGTAAAGATAACTGTCCACATATCACGGAAAACAATCCCACATATCTACAATTCATTGCAAAAAATTCGGCACTTTGAAAAACATAGAACAGAATGAATCTGGATGAACAAGCCGGAGATAATATCGAATTACAAGTGATTTCTAGCATGCTGACTCTTGTTTAGCCCCGAGAAAAATATCTATAAGTAGCCAGCTCTTCCATTCTCCTAATGTGAAATGACAGCTATTCATCATGGACCAGAGACTGGCGCCGCTGTAAAAGATTTGATAGCTGAAGTTTCTGATAATACCACAGTATAATATGGAAGTTATTTGTCGTTTTAGTGGTCTGTGTCAAGAGAGATTACCACTTTTTATGTTTTTTGTACTTGCATAGATATTTTGCGACGGTTGACTATTCGATATCCTGGTTGCAATTGAAAAAATAATTGAAAGTAGGAGTGAGTAGGCCCAAGCGAGTATGCTAGATTTGAATGCTTAGAAATCTTAGTTATTGTATGATTGTAATTGCAAATTCGATTTTATACAATAAGCGAGTTATCGAACTGTAAAATAAAAATACGCTATAGAGTTGGAATGGGCCAAATAATATTTTATTAATGTAAATCAAAAACCCATCAAACAACTTCTTTTCCCAGCTAGGTGGTCCAGAGGGGGTCCGTTGTTCTATCGGAGTTGATCGAATCTCGGGAGATTTCGGTTAGTAACGGATTACTCGGATAACATTCTGGTTCCACCCGACAACATACTAGCCACTACCTGCTTTGCAAGGATCTCCCCTATTTGTGGTTAAATCAATAATGCTGTAGTGACGTTTAAATTTTCAAAGGGACCGTACATTTATTTCGAATTCTTGTGAAATATCTAAACTTCAATTATAATTTTTTTTAATTTGAACTGAATGTTTTATAAAAGTAACAAAAATGTATGGACTGGACAGACGATAGAGTTGAAATTTTAATAACATTTTTGAATGGTCTTTATAAAACTTAATTTTCTTTTTTCAGGAAAATATAGAGCTACAACTGATGGATCCCTTGTGATAGAGAATGTTGATTTTCGGGATTCAATTAAAAAATACCGGTGCATTTGCGTTGATCAAATGGATAAGGAAACTATTTCAAGTATAAACTGGGGCCATATAACTCTACAAGGTAAGTGAAAATTTTTAATACGAAGTTTTAAATGCATTAAATTAGGGTAACCGATTGAAGTTAGATCACAAAATTTAGGTTTAGGTGTGGTTTTTACTTCAAGAAATATCTTTATCCATTTCCAGATAAATAACTTTATTTGTTGCAAAATCTACTTTACTTTTATGATTTGTTAAATTTTAGTAAAATATGCGATCCTTCATAATAGCAAAATTTACCAAAACATATTTTTATTTTAAACAAGATTGTTACTTTTAATGGTTGTAAAAACTAACCTCATTAAAAGAAGTCGATATTTTTGTAACAGGTTTACCTATTGGATCAATTAGCAATGTGAAAAAAAATGCGATTAGTATTTTTTTCCGAAGTTGTGTATTTATGTATTTTATTAATACGAATACGATTATCACTTGAACTCAGTTCCAGAAAACTTGCCCCCAACCTACGGGGAAGATTCTTCATTGACAAACTGGATACTGAACACTTGCCTGTTGTACTTAAGATCCTGTATTTTAATTTACAATCAATTGGTTTGTTAGGGTTATGGTATATTAATACCCTTAAAATTTTGAATTTAAACACTTCTTTACGAATTGAAAACGTATTCTCATACAAGAAACATATTTTCATAAAATGTAAAATATAGGTACCTACTCAAGGTCATTAATTTCATCACCTTAAAACAAACCTTTCAACTAAGATTCTTACTATACGGGGTGTTTCAAAAATCCGTTTCCCGGCTTTTATTTAGAACCAACGTGTCATGGGCTCACGGAAGTAAGGTCTATCCCTAGGTCTATCTATATCTAGGCCTATCCCTGAAGAATTTATAGCGATGACTTACAGCACTCCTAGCGGCGAAATAAAAAATTTAAAAAAATAACTTAAAAACTATGAGAGATAAAACAAAAACCTCAGTGAGAGTATTGTTGCCAACGTTATGAAGAACTCACAGAAAAAAAAAGTTTCATAAAAATATCTTGAATAGCATGTGAAAATAGCACTTTTTCTGATGTCAAAAACGAAAAAGTTCGCAAATTTGCAAGTTTTATTGTTTTTTTATTAAATTTTGCCTTTTTTGAACTAAAAAAACACAAAACTACACAATAAAACTGAAAAAATTGCAAAATGGTATTTTTTTGAGGTCTAAAAAAAGCTATTTTCACATGCTAATATCTCCGCGAATATTAACGACATTTCCATGAAATTTTCTTCTGCGAGTTTTTCATAACGTTGCCAACAATATTCTAATTGAGGTTTTGGCTCTACCTCCTTTAGTTTTTAAATTAAATTTTTTAACTTTGTTATTTCGCCGCAAGGGGCGCTGTAAGTCATTCCAATGGATTTTCCAGGGCCCCCTAACTAGTGGTAGATCTTACTTCCGTGACCCTATTACACGTTGGTTCCAAATAAAAGCCGGGAAACGGACTTTTGAAACACCCTGTATAATAAACGACGCACTCACGTATTGCCCATTTGTTTATTTAGATCATAAAATCCAAAATCCGCCAAGCATTCGCAGTGGAAACCGTGACTTCTATTTCAAAGTAGGCGAAATGGCCGAACTCGTCTGCAATGCCCAGGGATATCCGCCCCCGAACTACACCTGGTTTAAGCAGGACGGCAATCAAAGAATACTTCTCATGTCCAGCAGGCGACTGCAAGTGACCAAATCGACCCTGCAGATCCACAAAACTTCCAGAGCGGACACAGCCACGTATGCCTGTTTGGCCAATAGCAGTGCTGGAACGGACCAGACCCATTTTCAACTAGTCGTGTCAGGTGAGGCATTTTCTATTGAATATTTATGTGTGATTAGGAATACACTCAAACCTATTTTTAAACGGTGGATAGGGATTGCATAAAAACGCACACAACTTCATGAGTAGCTATAAATATAGTTAAAGTATTTTTTATGCTGTGTGAATAGGGACCACATAAAAAAGGATCACGCGCCTCAGTATAGCTGAATTAAAAAAACTCTTTATATTCAGACCGTAATGCAATCCCGGCACTGTAGTTGAATTAAGAAACTGTTTCTGTACAGACCGTAGATTTTTTTTTCATTCATGCAGTCTATGATGATCAGTCTTTGCGGTGACGGTTGTTTCACTAGACGCTGATATACAGGGTGTCTCAAAAAACCTGTAACGATAGGCCATTTCCTAAAATATTTCCCCTAGACCCATACTTTCAATGGCAAATTTTCTTCAAATGAAGTGAAAAATTATATGAGACCAGTTTCAACTCCATGGGGGGTCTATTTTAGAAGATGCAGAAAAAAACTTTTTATACGGCCCCCGTAGACTCAAACTTCAAATAGAAAAAAAATTTTCCAATCACTTCTCAATAAGATAGAAAAAATTCTGTCTCAATATCTTCAAAATTCACTGAGATATGCGGGTTTATATTTTTAAGGGACCGTCCGCAAGTTAAAAAGCGCGTCATTCTAATAAACAATAGAGCAGTGTTTGGCTAAATCGGAACTTATAGGTATTAATTCCTGAGTATCAAGTGTTTCTGGGAGTCACACATTCGTGCTACAATTATTTTTTAAGTAGCTATTAGGTATGAAGGAGTACCTGATTTCGGAAATATTTTTTATAATCTTTTCGATAACTCAAAGTAATTTATAAATAAGTATTGATTTAGGTATAAGTATTGATTGGTAGGAGGGTTACTTTCAAACCAATGACGTCACAAATCTGAACGCAAAATGAGAGCTGATGAGCCCCCTCTGGGCATCGCTGATATGAGTAGCAATGACAGGTATCTGGATTAGCGTAGTTGAGCGAGTTCAACACCATGGCTGATTGGAGGAGTTTTTCATGTAGTCCTTGTCACCTCAAATCAAAAAATCAAAGTTTTACGGTAGTTTGGTTTCTAAAATGTTCAACTGTAGTTTGTGGATGGCCCCTATTTTGCAGTAAAAGTATGTCACTCATAGGTATGATAAAGTGGTGTAAGTCACGAATTTTAGCTTTTAATAGCTTGGTGAATTTTGAAGACATCGAGATGAATTTTTTTGTATCTGATTAAGAAATGAATGGAGAAAATTGTTCTCATTGGGCGTTTTAATCTACGGGGGCCGTATAAAAATTTATTTTCTGCATCTTCTAAAATAGACCCCCCCATGGAGTTGAAACTGGTGTCATATAATTCTTCACCTCATTTGAAGAAAATCTTCCATTGGAAGTATTGGTCTAGGGGAAATATTTTAGGAAATAGCCTATCGTTACAGGTTTTTTGAAACACCCTGTATTTCACACGTTTCCTGAACCATTACGTCCGTACGCGGAAAAAGAAAGTGAATAAACTCAATGCCTGTTGGGTTGCTAGGAGGAGTTTTGATTCGTAAATCTTAATAAAAAATACTATTTATCTATAGGTTTAACGAAATAATCATATTTTAAATTGGTCGTTCTTCGTTTCCCTCGAAATTCAGACACCGCGATGGAAACTACTTTGTTTGTTAGTGACGAAGTAGTTCAACTTAAGTTGCTGTCTACTCTAGTATATATGTCTCGGTAGCCAAATATACAATATGTATTCTTCATGTTGAAATATGATTGAAATTTTCATACACCGCTCAATAACAGGTTTGAGTGTACTCAGATTGGATCTGATGGGTTGAATTTTCTGTAAGTGCCTTGAGCTTGTTTTTTCCGCATAACATAAATTTTGATAAAACCTGTAAAACTTCTTTCTCCTGGGTAGCTGTTTTACGGCAAAGAAGAGAAGTTTACAACGATTGCTTTGGTTTGAGCAGCGTTTCCCAACCAGAGTTCCGTGAAACATTCTCAGGGGTTCAGGAACCAATATAGAGCACTACAACTCAATGACGGTTTTTTGGTAAGGGTGGGATGTCATTTAACCCCACAAAAAGTATTATAATACTTTTTGGAAGTTATTATTCAAAATGTTTAGCAATTAATATTAATTTAAATTTTATACAAAGATTGCATTTGTTTTAAAACGAACGATTTCTTCTAGTTATTTCCTGTAGTTATCTTCAATATTATGAAATGATACTATATTAGGTTTTCCATAAACTTGAATATTGTCATAAGGGTTCCGTGGGGGTAAAAAGGTTGGGGAACGCTGGGTCCTTATTTTATTTAAGACTTATTATTAAGACTTTATTTTATTTAAGACCGCTCCTTATTTTTAACTTAAGACTTTGAGTGTCATGAAGAAATTATTTCCCCGTGTTAACCAAACAAAAATTATCATAATAGTATCATAATTTATACAAACTTTCGATGAAATATTTGATACTCGTTTTTAAATGTAATTTTCCTAAATAATTGTGACTATAAATTTAACTGACATTCTCTTCTCCATCCGAAAAATAAATTAATATCCTTTAAAAGATGTAAAGAAGTTTTCCTACTTTAAAATAAGAAGTTATACAATAGAAATATTTAATTTTTAAAACAAATATAACTTCCATTATCTTATTAAAATTATAAAACGGTGTTTGTTTTAATTTATTTTCAATCTCATAATAATTCATCTTTAAGCCCACTAGGCACGTGAATTAAATCCCACATAAGAGAAATATCTAGCACACGCAATGTAAGTTTTTTGTTCAGGGAAGGATAAAATTTAATTAATTTTTCAACGATTTTAATATTTATTAAACAATACAGTGATTTGCATACTTTTTATATACTTACTAAGACTCGTAAAACATTCAAATAACCTTTAATAGTAATTTTCTCGGAAAACCTTAACGATGTTTCAAAATACAAAATATTATAATAAAGACATATTTCATTTAGACCTAACACCAGACTGAATATGGTGTTTTTTGCTGTATGTTATTTTTAGTCTCTTATAGATAAGGGTTTTTTTTTCTATGAAACGGAAGAACATCTCAAATTTTATTCAATTTTAAGACTGCGTGACGTTAAGTAAATTTATCTATAGGAACGCTTTAAAATCAATTTCTTCGTTGATATATTAATCAACTTAGGCGGAATACAAAGAAAAACTTTAATCCGGGAGTTTATAAGAAAACACGATATTGCTTTATTTAAAAAAAAAGAACTCGCCGGATGCAAAATAAATGGAATTTCGAAATGAAAGTAAAAACTATTCTCAAACTTATTTGCGACTTGAAACTTCATTATGCCTCGCTCCCACTCTCTTAAGCTAGAACAAAAAGAAGCAAAAACTAAACAAACTCGTTCGCTTGAATTAAACTCCTGTAAACACCATTAAGAAAGCCATTACTAGTCCCTCCAAGAGCAAAAAAAATAAAATAAGCAGTATTTCGAAGAAAAAATCCTCATTTCTATCGAGCGAGAACCATCCTCTAAGTAAACATTTTATCACTTCCATGTTTTCCATTACGCTTTAAAATAAAACAATAAGTTTGATACAAATGAGTACAGGAAGAAAACGGTATTTGCATAGCATTCCTAAACTTGCCGTTAGGATGTATTCCAATTCAAGTTTTTTCCATCTGTTATTGGTGTGATAATAACTACCCGGTTTTAATGCATCTTCACTCCTTTTTGCTCTTAGGTCATTATCGAGAGCCCTAGGCATTGTAGTATCAGGTCCTACTAGTTTATCGATTGATATAAGGCACTTAAAACCATATTTGCTTTCGTGATATTTTCCCCTTGCTTGCAGTTTTTTTCCCTGACGATGGGTCAGAGTAGGGGAAAATACTAATAAATGGGGTAAAAGAAGTTGGATAGACCCTTAACGAGGACTCAGCACTAAAGGTGATGGGATTTAACAATAAAGGTGAGATAAATGGAGTATAATCTGTAGGGTTTAAGTAAAATTGCTTTTAGGCACTGGAAGTTATTACGTCAAAGGGAAGATTTCCTGATAAGAGTGGTTTCGTGGATCGTATATTTTCTTTACAGCACAATAAATCCAGAAGTACTTCAGGACAGTGGACATATAGTGGGGATAAAACATTTATTTTTCAGATAAGATTGAACTGAGAGATGCTAAAGTCACATTTCCGGGGGTCATCATTTTTTATGGTTACTTTAAGATGAAATAATTGTTAAAAAGTAACACAAAGTGTGGCAAAAGGATTTTTTAATTGTCTTGTTCTAAAAGATATGAGTAATAATGATTCATGATCTTTTTTTAAAAAAAGCATTTTTACTTTTGATGTGGTATCTTAATCTCTTTTAAGCGTTTCTGAAATTATTTATTGTACCCTCTATTTCTCAAAATATTTAATTTAACCCATTTTCAATGCTTTTTGAAATTTCTGTTCATGCTTAACTGTATTGCTCCACCGCTCATCTAAACCAGTGTGATTCTGAATTTTTTTAAGGTAATCTGCACCATCTATCAGTTGTTTCTCATGACTTTTCAATCACCTTGAATAATTCAATGATATTTAATTCAAGTAAAAGGCATGATTATTAAACTAACTTTGGACATAATTTTGTTGTTGGTAATTTATTCTTGTGTCTACTTTCATTTTAAGTATGAAATATCTTTTTTCAGAAGAATTTCAGAATTGTTTCAGAATTAGGTTTTCATTCATTACACTTTGAAAAAATACATTTCGTACTTAATTTTACTTATAATCATAATTATAATTAAAGTAATATGTATTCCCTGATAGTGTTTTTTCAAAGAACAAATAACGTTAACTTTCACTTAATAACTTTATAATAATAACTTATACCTTTATAATACCTTTATACCTTTATAATAATACCTTCTTATAATAACTTAACTTTATAATAATACTAAGCCAAATACTCACATAGACAAGAAAAGGATAAAATATTATGTATTTCCGGATAGCGTATTCTAGATCCAGCATCGTTACAGAGCATTACAGAGTTCAGAGAATTTCTCCAAAATCATAATTAATAGCGTGGATTAGTGACCTTGAACACATTAATTATGATTTTGGAGATTATTAAGAAATGCTCTGTAACGGTTAATGAATACGCTTCCGGATAGTTTTTGTTTCAAACCACAAATATCATTAACTTTCCCTTCAAAAGAATGCTAACCCTAATACTCACATAGACATCACCAAATGCAGTTGTTCCTAAATTAAGAAACCAGCGGAAAAACGAGAGTTCGCGATTAAAAACAACAACTATCATTCCAACAGAAAGGACGCCAACTATGCGTTTTAAGAACGTTTCGTGAGAAAGTTGAATTACTTCCGGACCACTGAACACGATTCACACTTTTTCCCAAGGCCGTTCCGTCGTACTTGAAAAATTCTTTTCCTTTAATAGATGCTAAACAACGGTTCTCAGGAATTTTTACGGTCCCCAACTATCCCTTGCATACGTTTTACTTGTGGAGGAAGAAGGGAAATTTCGAGGAACATTAAACTGAGGCTTGGGCAACTAAAAATTCTTTACGAACCTCAAACCCCGCGAGCTATTACCGTCATCGCCATTATAGTGGAATACCATTTCTTTTTTTAGAATGTCTCGTGGGACACAACTCGGGAAAGACGCTTTTCCTTAGTAGAAGAAGCCTTATGGTGGTGAAGGAGGTATAAAAGATATACATACAATGTATATAGATATATACCATTTTGAAATATTTATTGATTGCTTTCTTGAAAGTAAATGTTCACCACGGAGTTGAAGAAGAATGGGTTTGAAAAAGTTTGAACATGAAAATACTGGGGAATAGAAAAAAAAGTGATATGAGGGTAGGGTTTTTTTACTTTTTTTTTCTCGGTAGTTTCTTTCCTTATCGCTTCAAATCTTTTACCTCAAACGACGGTTGGAAAAACCTGGGAGAAATATAAGGATGAAAAACTGTGGGCTTGGAGGGATTTGATCGTCCCGCTTAGACACAACCTAAAGTATTTCCAGACGTCATATCAATCATGCCGCATCGGTGTAGTAACACGTGTTAGAATAGGAAACGGTGAATATATTTCCAGACAGGTGCGAGAATAAAACGGTGGAAGGTCGTATGCTATGAGAGCGTTGCTCATTTTTTATGTTACCATTTTTACTTGTAAAATATTTTTTTATTTTTGTAGATATAAATGATGATTTTGTTCTAAATGTTAAATTATACATTTGTGCAAACACTTAATAGTTGTAGTAAGTGGAAAACCACTAATTTTGCATTATTTCAATGAACTTACACTTAATGTGTTATCCTTCACTAAAATAAATTGATTTTATTCTTTCTGGTATATTTTAACACGTTGTCTGTATCAATATACAAACGTGTCCGTGTGACTCCAAAGGAAAAATAACGGAGCCTGTTGGACACAAAATTTGTGAATTAAATGCCACTCCCATGGCACTCAACGGGTTTAACTAGTGATTGGCAGGTTTTTAGTATTATTCTTTTATATACATCTCTAATTTATTTGAGTTTTTAGTGACTAATTGTTAGTTTTGTGCCCTTAGTACCATTTGAGTTTTTAAGAATGAACACATTCTATAACCGTTGATATTTCAATAAATAAAGATGAAATGGTTGATCATAACGAACTAGGAAGTAAAATAGAGGGTCGAAAGCGGTGCACCATGAAGAAAATATGCAAAATCAGATTTGGATCTAGGGGAATAAGGATAAGATTTTGATAAATATATAAAACAGTGTTTTTCTTGGAGAACTAAGTTTAAATAAGATACTTAACTTACAAAGATAAGTTCTTAATCCTTTGTAAACTCATACTATGAAAATCAAAAACAGGGCATAAGGTAAGAAATTGAAAAATTTCGGTGTTATAGACTATTCGGTAAACACATTTCAGTCTTATCAATGTTTCCCTTTCCAATATTTTTTCGATTGATTTAGAACCCTTTTTATATGAAACTATATCTAACTTGAAATTACTGTTAAATTTTAATTCAATACAAGAACAAAAATAATTTTTAATAACTAGTTTCATTAGTCATTTTGTAACAGTTTTTACTCCTAACCTTTTTGAACTGTACGATTATCGCATCTGCATACCCCTCATAACAAAGTGATCTTTATTACTCCTTTCTTAAATATCTCTTTAAATATCTTGCTATTGTTTGTATTTTTATATTTATGTACTTATTTTTTTTCCTTTTTTCTTCTTTATATATGTACTTTCAAAGAAAATTTTTTTTACTTGGAAGGGCCAATTCGGCCCCTCAGTGAGCAATATGTTATTTCTTTTCTTTTAATTGCTTCCCGTTAATGCTAACGTACTTTGTAAATGTTTCAAAATATTAATTGGACACCAAACTATAGCGAAACCCCACTAGATATCCAGACAACCCCTTCGCTTCTTTCTCAATTTGCTCTAATTCTTATATCAATCCCGATTCCAGATCAACCCCTTATACAGAACACCGCCTTCAAGAAATAATACCTTCGCAAGTATCGTGTGACTCCCCGCTACGTGGTCCTTTTATTTCACAACCCCACTTAATTAGTGCTAATGGTAGCCCTGTTCCTCCCATCAGCCTATCATTACGCACCCAGTTACAACTCGCAACTTTTACCACACTTGATCGTTAGCTCCCCACTCGGTTGTTAGTGCCGGAATTAGCACGGGAACGTTCGATTAAATTAGGACTTCCATTAGTTTTAGCCCCTTTCGCGTGCGTTATTTCCTTGTGCACCCCAGCTTTTGTCTTAAAGTGCTGCTGGCTTTTTTGTCTGCAGGAAACAACAATGGGAACATATAAAGCCTCCCGGGATCCTAATGAAGAAGACGGGCGTTTATCACAGCTAAAAGCCCTGGTTTATGCCTGTCTTGTCTCCGGAATTTTTTGGCATGCCGGTGCATGTTCAGGTTTTGAATATTCATGAGCTAGTTCCAGTTTACGAAAAATAAAGGAAGGTGGTATTAAAAAGATTGGAATTGCATGGTCCTGTCCAGCCCTATGCTGACTTAAGGGGATGAGGAATTGGATGTGATGCTTTATAAATTATTCAAATTTTCTCTCTTACACACAGTTTATTTATTAATGGTGTTTTTTTCTTCTTTTGAAGGAGGGAATTAGGGTTACCATATATTTTCCCGGTTAAATTATGCGTTGTATGCACACAGAGAGAAAAACAAGCCTGAAGTGTGTTTTTACCCCGGAGAGGAAATATTAGGAAGATGCAAAATTGATTTTTAAACTAATTGCATATTTGCATGTGATTATTTGTTGTAACACGCGTGATAATGATATATTTTCTTGTTTACCTACAGCCCTTTTCATCTTTTTTTCAGTGTTAAAAGGATAGAATTATAAGATGATTCAAAAGACTAAAATTACTTTTTGTAATATGAGTTGATAATGAAGAGGGTATTTGCTTTTAAGTGTCATTTTTAATGGACGAGCTTTTTTAAAAGTAATAAATATTTATGATTTTTTAGCTTACAAAAGTGTTTACTGAGAGAGATAAATATTTTCCCTCAAGATTTTAAATTAGTTTTTTATCATTAGCACAAAAACTGGAGCAAATTTTTGTGTACCATCTTAAATATTTATTATTCGCAAGTTTTAAAAAGGGTATTTTTTAAACTTGTTTTTATATAACCTCCACTGCATTATTATTCCTAGATATATTCAATAGTTAAATACCCTTAACCACAAACCTGACGAAATTGTAGTTGTATTAGGTTTTAGGTAAACTTTATTAGATTATTTAACATTAATTTTTTTAAGAAATGCTTCCAGAAATTTCAAAATACATTAGATTAAAATTTCTTTTATTTATGATTCTATCATATTTTGCATACCTTGGGAATAAGTCGTAATATTTCATTTTTGATATTATGAGGAAAAGTTTGAAGGTTTTTTCTACATGGTTTTAAATTTCTAGCAAAACAGAACCACATTTTATCTAATAAATAGTAGACAAGGATGAAAATAAAGAATGACAACCATGTGTTTATATGTGTAAGAATTCTATTCTATTCCGCCTAAATTGTTGCTCTCTGGAAAACTCCTACCTACTCTAAATACAGTGAAATCGCAATAGAGCTATCCCTTCTAAGATAACGGATGATCATTAAAATGGTTGTAGGGGGTGAGAAGACGCAATTGTAACACTTTTATTTCCTCAAAATGAGTGGCAGCCAGGGCGAAAAGGGGATGGCAGTACATATAAGACAGGCGAGATCAGAGATCGTCAAGTCTGACATTTGAGTTGTGGCTGTGTACGTGAGAAAAGAGTGTTTTTCGAACATCGAAGTAAATTTCAACTTCTGTGTAACTTTCTTTCTCTTGCACTGCAGGTATGGACCACAACATCACTGATTTTATGGATTGTATGTACATGTATCCTGGTTTTTTTTCTGCTGATATAGTTATAAGATGATGGTGTTGTTAGTTTCGTGGAAAACGAGGGTTGAATTAAAAATGGTGACATGGGGTCGATTGTAACACTTCAGCTGGGGATGATTTTAGCATGCTACAGGACCGTTTTTGGTGCAAAAAAATGGTCCCACGTTCGTTGTACGAATTCCAATATAAATACCTTATTTGCCTTTCTGAATAATTTTTCACTATTATTTACTCATCCTCATTCATTATTGTTTATATCTCATTATTTGAGTGGAAAGTTCATGATTGAGATTCTAGTCTATGTATTTATTTATCTCTCTATTCTAAAAAAAGTTTTTGGCGAACGGTCTCCAGAGAAAGGCCTTTTAACCCGTAACAGGGGAGGTGCAGCCAAATGGCTACAGTATGCACTGTAGGGTTAAAATCAGTTACTAGTTTATGCTAGAAACTCGTTAAATTTCTCCTGTTAAGTAATAAAAATTGCAGCGAAAGGATATATAGATTTCGGCAACAAGAAAGTAAGAAGTAAATGTAATGTTAAATAAAAAAATAAGTACAACTGAAACCAGAATTTATTTCAAAACACAAACAAGCGTTTTTCATTTCACATACGAAATCCAATTCCCCACATCACAGCAAATCCCAACAAAATCTCCTCTTACCAAACACTCAATAAACAAACAACAAGAGATCCCCTCATCCCGTACTAACAGACACTTCTTCTTTCCAGAAAACTTGAGGGCTTCGATTTACCCGGAGAAGCTGATCGTCAAAGAAGGTATCAGTGTCACTTTCACATGCAACGTGTCAGGACCACAAATCACGTCTCTCGTTTGGACACGGAACTTGAAACCAGTTATAACGTCTGCCAGGACGAAACTCATCAGCTCAGAGGTTCTGCAGATATATTCCGTGCAGAGAGAAGACAAAGGAATGTACCAGTGCTTTGTCAGAAGCCACGATGAATCTTATCAGGGGTCCGCCCAGTTGAGCCTAGAAGGTAAGATTATCTTTTTAAAAACGTCAGAGTGTTATATTACGAATTCTTATTTTTGATTGCGATAATTTTAACTCTGAACCACAAAGTGATTGTAAATAAGAAAAGATGTTATAAAACTAGTAATGCATGGTACAATACAGAACAAGAACAATCTTAAACTTTCCGTGATAACTTCTAAAGATGGGGAAATGAATTTAGCGTTTCCGTATTCGCAGTATGAATGTATTTTCATTTCTCGCTAAAATATACATCATAGAAACCCGTGCCGTATTTTATCCTGGAAGAGTAAAACTGGAAGAGTGTTCCTGCAAAGCATTGTCAGTATATTCGTAAGGATGGTTAGGTTATTCTAAGCAATTTTAAAGTTGATTGAACTCATTAGTACTGTCAGTTGATAAAGTGTTGAGGTCCCTTACCTAGGTGGTACTCAAAAGTTCAATAAGCGAGATATAAGAGCTGCCTAAAAATATCTTCTCCAGTTCAAAGTTCAAAAGCGTCGTTAAATTAAGCCTTCAATTATTTAGAACAGCGCTCAGTGGACCACTTTTATTACAATGAGTTTAATTGTAGCATTAGCTGCAACAACGAGCAGATTTACTTTGATTCCAACATTTACAACATGTTCTATCATTTCCAACAATTTACATCGATTCCAGCAAATTTACATTGGAGTTAGTTATCATTTTAAGGAATTTTTTACCACTTAATTTTTCATGCCGGAATTCGGTACTTGGTAGAAAGCAACTTAATATGTGAAGTTATTTTACATGCAAAAGTTTTTCAAGTGGAATTTAATATTTTTGTAGCATTTACACTAAAATTAGAGATTTTTGGCTCTTGCAAAAGTAGTACAAATTTCAACTTGTGAAAATTTTAAATAAATTTAGTTTTAAATTATATTGCTGTGTTTAGGTAGCTTAAGTACACATCTTCCCATTTGGCTAGACAGAATATATTCATATTCTAATTTTGGAGGGTAATTACCAATACAACGTAAATGTTCCCAAAGGGGAACATCTGCAATTGGAATATATTACTTGAGGGGATTTTTATACCATCAAAAATTTAAGTTATTTCCTAGTATTTTCTTTAATTTTTGTGAACCTTTTTGTCTCAAAGGATCTAAACAGGTTATGAATGATGTTTTCAATTCAAAAATCAATCTGTAATTTTTATTTTTTCACCTGATTTATGGAGACAAAAATGCCAAATCTTTATAACAGATTCTTACACTTGTGTATATTTCTAATTCCCCGATCGATTAGTTTTCAGTATTTATATCTTTAGGGGTTATGCAAAGAGTATATTTGGAGTACTTCTAAAGATTTGCGTATATATTTCGTTCAAGTACTTTTTTTACATAAAAATTTTAGGAATCGAATTGAAGAATTTCGAAAATATTTAAAAGTGTGTACATCTAAAAATACTCTTTAACGTAAGTTGGATGTAAGAGATAAGTTGCATGATTTTTTTAATCGATTCTTCTTTCAAAAATAAGCAACTACCCAAAATTTGAGGCCGATCTAGAAATTTTTGATTGTCAAAAAAATTAACAAAAATCCCCTTTTTAAAAGCGCGCAAAAACGCCAAGAGTTTGGGATGTGATGTCATCTTACGATAAGCATTGTTGTAAAGCAATGGATAATTGTAATAATGTTATAATGTAATGGATGTTGTAAGTAATGATTCATTCATTTTACCATACAAAAAACCACACGGAACACTTGTTTGTTTTTGAAAATCTGACGCACGCAACTTCCTTACTGTAAAATATGTGCCTTTTGGAAATCCCCCTAAAAACTACACCCCAAACGCTTATGTTCCCAAATGAGAACATCCTCAAAATCATACTTAGAATTTTTGTTTCTGCCAAAAAATGAGTAGAATGGTTTTAGAAATGATGAAACAAGCCAAGAATCAGAACCTTTAATTCGAAATTTGAATTGCGGTTTTTAAAAGGTTAATTGTTGAACTACCATCAATACATAGCGTTTTACCAAAGTGTTTAGATTTGGGATGAATAGTTCTCAAAACATAACCTACAGAAGTCGGAGTTACAATGCACAGAGAAATCAATTTTATCCTTGTGAAGATGAATGCGAATGGGATGGAGAAAGACGATTTTCAATATTAAAGTCTAAGATAATTTCAGAGGTTTGGTTATTTGATGCACGATCTGAGAAAAAGCAGTCTTATATAATTGAAGTTGCATCTTTTACAGTGGAATGACCAACTCTGCTAGCTGGATGAACAGAAGAAATCAAAGCTCTTAAAAATAAACGTAGTTTATTTACTACTTAAATCATGATTTAAAATGAAGCATAATGGTTGTCAAGTGTCCGAATGACAGAGCGAATCTGAGAGAAAAAGCATCTGAAAGAGTGAGAGATCATCTGAAAGAGTGAGAATGAGCTATTGAGTCTAGGAACATCCCGGTAACCACTTTTATACAGGCGAAAACCGTCGATGCCCACTACGCAGAAACTAAAACTCGCGTAAGCTCGAATGGGAAAAGTACACCCTGGCCCCCAGTAATGGGCCTGGCACCGGAATGATCTGTGGGGTCAAGTCTCGGGCGCATATCAGCTACGAGCAGGGGTGGCAGGCAAAATTACATCTGATTTATCTAACACTATTAAATACAGAGAGACCACCTTACCACTGAGTCTCAGTATGTTAAATAAAATGTAGGTAAAAAAGTAAGATAATTGGTCAAATATAATACCTTTAAAAAATTAACAAAAATATTACTTAAGTATATAAATGATTACCACCTTTACCCTATAAAGAAACTTTTTTACTTTAGAACATTACTTTATAAGGTACCTGTACCTAATATGGACACCCTAAGGAAAATGTATATTTTTCACCCCCTTGTACACGTCATAAGACTCCAAAAATGTATGACCACTATCCCTGGACTGTTGACTATCATTATTAAAATTAGCGACCTTGTAATTATTCTGGTTTAATTTCAATGATAAAAACAAAAAATGTTTGCAGGCTACTTATTGACCTTCTACTAAGGGTGTATGGAAGAACCACTCTTCCAAGGGATTTTAGAGGAGAGGGGATAAAAAATATTTCTTTAAGTATTGCGGAGGAGGGGGTTAAATTATTTGTTGTTCTTAACCGGAGTTTGGTATTCTCATTATAGTTGGTGCCGTGACCAGGATACTAGCCAGTACCCCTATGGGACACTCAGATGAATTTATTTTTTGTTGTTAACATTCACCTTTTACCTATTTAATTATCCGCCCGTTTGTCAAGTGTCTTTGTTTATATATATTTTTTCGACGTGTGTTAGTGTGTTTTTATCTTTCATTTAAATTGAGTTGTATTTTGTGGGCAGCCATATGAATAAGGTAATTTTTTGTGCTGTCTTTTTGACAAATTACTTATTACTTGTATTTTTTATATTTATGTACTTTTATTATTATTTTTTTCTTCTTTTTTATATATGTTCAAAAGTAAAATTTTTTTTTCACTTGGACGGGCCAATTTCGACTTCGTAGTGAGCATTAGGTTGTTTTTTTTCTTTTGAGTCATTCCCGTTAACGGTAATAAAAAATATTATCTTAATCTTAATAACATTGGAAATAGTTTATTTGTACTAATTTATTGTGAAAAAATAATTGCTTAGAACTCAAATGCGATCGATTCGCTACCACACCATTCAGACTCAGTCTTCTCCTTTGAGATACTCTCAGCCCAACCGCATTTCATCCTTTCAGACCTAGCATCCCCATATTTACCACAGGATGCAGTGGGAATCTCGGGCGGTCTAAGGATGAAAAGATTTCTTCGTTTTAATTTTTAACTTCAGCATTCAGATACATTATCATTGAACCATTCGTTCCAAGTGTCTAGTTTTACGGTGTTTTTTTTTTCAATTGTTTCTCAAAATTAAAATAGTTTTAGGGATGTTTAAAAAAATCAATCAAGCAAGCAAATTAATTTGATAGGAATAATCCCAGGTTAAAACTTTTTTTTAATTTTAACCTGTTTTTTTACTCTTTTCAGATATAGTCAGGCTGTTTGCAAAATATTTAAGAGAAGGAAAATTCATGTCGTAAAGAGATAGGAATGTTAATTTTTTACCCCTTATACAATGTAATGGGAATTTATAATTAGTTTTTTCAGCATTACTTTGACAATAAGGTCTTTAAAGAAGTACTCAATTCATTTTTTTTCTCATTTTAAAGTTGATGCAACGTCTTACATCATGTCTTGGTCCTTTTAATGAAAGGATTAATATTTTAGCAGAGATAAATCCTTACTCCTTTAAGAAAAGCACGCTTAAAAACACTCGTTCATTCTCATTTCTTTTTACTTAAAATGTTTTCTTAAGGATAATATAAAACAATTACATTCAGTATGTGTACTATGTTGGGGTTAAATTTTTCTAGTTTCTTAGAGGACCAATTTTATAAAGAATAATTTTCTGAGATTAAACTCTATTACTTGAATAGATGGAATAATTGAAGTTTAAATCATATGTAGAATAAATTCAATATCAACAATAGAATTTAATTTGTTTCTTATTTTTAGATGGGTCTAGTTATGTTTTCAAATGTTTCCCCAATTCAATTATTGTAAAAGAAAGCTAAAACTTAACACAATTCAAATATCATTCTTAAATATGATTTTGAAAATTAGGTTATCGACGAAAGAACTTGTGGGTGAAATTATGGTTGTAAAATGAAATGAAAATGACTTTTTGTGATTCATTCATTTCTATTTCTGAAACACTTGATTATGAATTTGTTGTTATTGTTAAAGGCATGAAAGATCTGCTGCTAAATCGTTAACATTCTTTTACATGGAGAAAAATGAAGAATTTTTAGGTTTAAACTATTACTAAACAATTCTGTACTCAAAAATAATTTTATCTTTAAATATACTTCAAAATTAACCGCATTAATCTGGGAAGGACGCATTAATCTAATTTCATGTAGACAGTTTCTTTCCCAATAGTAATCAAACAAATGTAATTTTTTTTAAGAAATCAAATAAATAACTAAAAAATCTGTAATTTAAAGCTACTTTTTGTAGAAACAATAGTAAGAAAATAAAAATAGCAGGAATACATATTGGACTTAGAAAGAGCAAATATTGGACGGCATTTTCAGGGAATCATTCAAACTCTTCAAAACCACGAAATTCAAAATCTTAAGGTAAATTTACTATGTAGGTTGCTTATTGGCAAAAAAAATTGTAAGTTAAAACCGAATGAATATACCTTGTACGGTCAAAAATTAGCTAGAAAATTAGCTTATAACCAAGTTCTTTAAGATTAAATTCATAAGATGACAACATTCCTGAAATTTTTGGTGGTTACTGAGCCTGTACTGTCAAAATGCGTAGTTTGTTTATGTTAAAAAGGGGAGTTCCTGTGAAATGTTATACAAAGTGGCTGCGCTTTTACACTTTGTGAATAGAAAATTTGATATACTGCTTTTTTACTATAAAAATACGGTTTCAATGCCTCAACAAGACGCTACTTTTCTCAAATCATAACTCGTAGTTTTCAAAAATTGTCATTTACTCACAGACTGTTCATCTGGACAATTTCAAACCTTCCGTCGATTTATGTTAATTGGAACGAGGCTCAAATTTCTGGAGCCCACAATGTAAAAGCTTCGGAAAACTATTCTACAATTTGCATCGCATTCGAGATAATCAATGCTCTTGTACAGTTCCCACACTTCAAGTAGTTCCACCGCGCCATACGAAACCTCTGTAATGGATTCGAAGGTCATAAATTACGTTCGATTTTTCGGCAACTTTTGTGGAAATATATCTAAGATGGTTTCCAAGAGATTTGTTGATTGAACTGCACATTGTTGAGTGGATCTCTTTAGATTTCCTTTCAAGTCTCAGCCAGAAACTGATACGGTACGGCGATAACAATGCACAGATTCGTTAATCGATAGAGAGTAAATGGAAGCGGGAACAGTGAAGTGAAGAGAGGAATCAATTACCGATTCTGTTTGAGCTTTTTTTGTTCCTTCCTTTTTTAAGTCGCGTTCCCATTGAACGTTAAAGTGTTTGTCCGATGTTTATGGGATAAGACTTTGCTTTATTCATGGTAGTTTGTTGGTTACGTTTCTCAGTTCTATGTTGTAAATGTTTTCTGTTAATGTAATGTTGTATGATGACAGAAGTTAAACATTATATCATCTCAAACGGAATTTTTTTATCTTTTCAATCATTTATTTCAGTCAAACTTTGTTCATTCCTTTATCATGAATCGATATTGAAATTCGCATCTGGTGTAGGAGTTAGGTTGAACCTGAATAACATGGTAAAAATTGCTGTTTGGGAATTCAATTAGTGACACCCACGCAAAAATTAAGTCATGCGGACAATAATAACACGTGTCGCGAAGACCATGAAGTTTCAAAAAATAACTAATCTTTTACGAAACAACTAAAAAACAAATATTAAACCATCACATCAGTTTCTTCGTGGTTTTTTATTTGGAACTTCCATTGCTAAGTATAAATTTTTTTACTTATTGGGCACCTTCTTACATAAGAATGGGGCTGTGCACATATTCATAATTCGACTGATAATTTTTTTCGCTGTACGATTACTGGGCAGAAAAAAATTTAAACATTTCCAACATTAATTTAAGTTTCTCCTAAACTTTTGTTCAAATCAAATAAATTTTAGTTGTTTTTTTTAGAAATAATCGAAATTTTACAACTCTTTACCGTAGTTTTATTGCAAATGGATTTTTTGAAACGCTTAAAAAGCTTTCTGAAATAGCGTCAACAACAGTGTCGACTGTGTATTTTTAATTTAAGTAAGGAAAACTTACTATAAATAAGTGTCGGGGAATATTTCTGCATTAAAATGTGTTGGTATAATATTATTTTCTGATGGATATTACTGAAGGAAGGATATTAAAGCTTTAACGAATTCCGGGAAGCACTCGCATGTAAATTTTAATATACTTCACAAATCAGAATTCTCACTGTTTACATAATGTTCACGGTAAAATCGCTATTTCCCTTTGAACTGACAGGTGGGTATATAAACTTTCCCATCGGGAAAGTACATATTAACTAATGATGATGAGGAAATGAGGAAAGTATTGCTGCTTACTCCTACACTTTTCACACCACTTTCAATTATCTTACTAGTATTTTTTTTTGTTTAAACATTTCATAGCTTCCAACTGTTCAAATTTCTCTGTATTTGATCAGCTTTTCAAGTCGTGTTACAAAAATACAATCTGTTTGCAATCTGTTCTGAATTTATCTTATTTACCAATTTCCGTATTTGAATTCAGATCATTTTTAAGATAGCTTGTATTTTTGTAGCAAGACTTGAAAATCGGAACGTTTGGAAGCTATGATATTTTAAAAATATTAAAGTGCAATATACTTACTTAAAAGAAGACATTAGAAGTACATCACAATAAAACTTTACCCCGAATAAAAATAAAACATCTTAAAACACACTACTAACTTGATAAATCCTATTTTTACTACCCATTTGTTACTTTTTCGCGAAAGAGTTCCTAAGAATGTCAACCTATTTAACGCAAAATATTGCCCAACAAACAAACAAGGCCTTAGTTTCTACAAAGTTAAAAAAAACTAAAGAAGTTAGAAGAATAAATCCACACTAACTAATACGCGCAACTTCTTGATAAAAAATAATACACTTCTTAAAAAAAACTTCCTAATGCGGATATGATGAGATACACTTCCACACCCTATTTTTCTCTCGAGTGACCAACAAAAAAATCTCTTTGCATATCCAACCGTCATTCCGAATAAAAACTCAATTTATAGCTATACAAAACATGGCTGACTTTGCGTCCGACTCCACTTCTTTTTTAAAAAAAGGAAATGAAAGAAAATCCTCCAGAACTTTCCCCTTAAACACATCGCAATCAATAACGCTGTGTCACTGACGCCTTTCCCGTAATCGCTACCATTGTGTAAACAGCCAAAGAAATATCTATAAAACAAAACTCGAGAAAAACCTTTTTGGCTTTATTTCGGATAGCGCTTTATATTTTTATGGTGTTCCTCGTCGGGCGCTCCGCCAACCCTTGATTTATTCATCGATTCCACACGAGTTAGAGAGTGAAAAAAAACGCGCTGCGGAACTTGCAACTCTCGGAAATTAATTGCACGTTGTCATGAGGATGTTCACGCATCGTTCCTTTGTGATAATTTCGGTTGTGAAATATTGTAAACAAGGCCTTATTCAGATCGTCGATCAACCAGCGCCATTTTTGCGTCTGAAGTGTCCGCTATCGCGTCACGAATGCGACGCTTTTGTCGTATTTCATATTCTATCGGAGAGCGGTTTTGACGAGGGAGTATGAATAACGATGGTTATTCTTTTTACGATTCATTACATGATAACAATGGATCGGAGTATTCTGTGAAGTATCTTTGTTTAGTTAGTTCTTAAATGAATGTTTAGGGGAAAAAAGATATGATGCTTTGTAATCTTTGTCTAATTATAGAATCATGCGATCATTTAATACCTAAATCTTTATTTTTCAGAACACTCGATAAAATATTATTGTTATTTAACTACTTTATTTTATCATTTTGAAAGAAGGAAACTCTCTCAAGCAAACTTTGTAGGAGTCTAGTAAATTTTGGAGGGGCAAGGTAAACAAGGTTTGTAAAATACCAGTAGAACTATGTTGATGTAATCAAGGTTGTAAATCGGGACTGCAATTCCAAGAATTTTAAATCCATTTAGTTGGAGTTAATTGGAGATTTTTTAACCTTGTAAATAAATGAAAATATTTAATGCAATTACACTATTAACACGTGAATCTCACTCGGTACTTTTCTAGGCAAGGTTACATATAGCTTTAAAATCTAAATAAGCCAAAAAAACACCTACTGTATATTAGGGTGGCCCAAAAACTTTTTTTCAGGTAGAGTTCTGGGAACCCTCTACTTTTTAGAACAGCAAATAGAAGCTCATAGCCAAAATTTCAACTCTGTATTCGAATTAGAACTCGATGCCAAATAGGAGGGGAATTTTTAAATGTAATAGCTCTTGTTGTATTATTTGAGGATGTTTAGGGTTTTTATTTTTTTCTCCATGAATGTTTTATTTTCAACTTGAAATTTGATAGAAAAGTTTATTTTAGGAGTTAAAAAGCTTTAAAATTTTTTAATAAAAATTTTTCAAAAACAATTTTTTTATTTAATTTTTTCTCATTTCTTTCAATTTTTGAAAAAAAGTGGTTATGATGCACACCAAATGAAAGAAAATGAAATTACTAAAAAAATGAGCCTGGTTTCATTTTTTAAGTTGTATAGTTCTAGAGTTATTAGCTGTTTAAAAATGCAGGAAAAACAACTTTACAAGAGTTCTTTAGACATTAGAAAATTACTACAACCAAAATAAAGGTGATAAAACAACAAAACCTTGAACATATATCGATAACGTTAGTAGTTTCTTATAAAAAATCATGAACAAAATGAGATGGTTTTATCTTTGGTTTTTAGTTGTTTTGTATAAAAATCTTCGAATTTGACTTTTTCACTTCTCTTTGGCTTCGCTTTCTAATTAAGGTACAGACCCAAACTTTGCCAAATAGTTTTCTCTGTAGGTCTAAAAAATTGAGGGGGTGCCATGGCAATTTCATAACACTTTGTTTCTTCCCATAGAAAAATTTGCCACCCTACTGTATATATGAATAAGTAATAATAATATGCATTAACTCCATAAAATTGTAATAATGATCAATCTCAAATGACGCCCTGCTTAACTCATCAGAAACAACCATTATACACGTATTTTAATGTACACAGTACAGTAAAACTAAGACAGTTGACACAATATAATATACATATTTTCAAACCTCACGTGCACCTAAATCTCAGAAAACTACTAACATCATTAATTAATTAAAAGATATCGCATGAACATATTATTTACACAAAACATTTACATACAGAAAAAAACTGATAGAATAAACTTCCTCTTAAGATGATAAGACACCAGGTAAAAAGTTACCCTAGAGCCTGCATTACATTCACTCTTCTAACAAAGATATCACATTCTGCCCACCTTCCTGCACATTACAATGCAAAACCATACCTCCGCTATCACGAAAGAGAAATTGGGCACGCTTCGTAGGACAGACGGAGAACATTACCTCCATAGCCTCAATTTGTCATCATATCTCTATTATTTGTTTCGCCCGGAACTCCTACGAAGAGGATACTTTTTTCTTCATTCAGAAACACAATGAATGGGGATTTTATGCGCAATTGACTTTTGCATATACTTTCCGTTACTCTTCGCGGAGCAGGGATAAAAGCGGTTGACTTTCACTTTTAAACTTAAAGGGGGATGTGTGTACTTTTACCCCACGCGAATAAGTGTTGCTGAATAACACCTTTGTTCCTCTTCGGTGGAGAAATTTATGTTGCGACATCTTAAGAACTTAATTTGCGTAGGTTTTTGAGGAGCGGTTTTATACGGTTCATTCACTCTTACTGGTCTAGGAAAGAAAGGTAATTGTGTTTTCTCCATGCACTTTTCACTATACTCTATATACATTTCAGGTAGAATTTTTATATTTTTAAGAACTTAATATTAGGAAAGTTCTGAATAATAGTTAGTTCCAAGTACCAAAGAAAAAATTGTGAATTTGACCCAATGAACGGTTTCAACTTGTTTTGGTACACCTAGTCCGAATTTCGTGGGGGGCTCACCCCCTTTTTATATTATACGACACTGTACAACATAATTATAAAATATTAATTTAAGTGCTAAAATCTGTTTTATTTCTGCTTTACTCTTAACCTTTTCTTCCATCTAATCTACAGGAGACACAAAATTGACCACTTGAAGGAAGTTTATGTATCTTTGTCTTCTGGGTGAACTGTATGTCATCACGCTGGAAGTTCGATTTTTATCACGTTTGCCATGTGAAAACACAGAATGCACAACATACTGTTTGCTAAGGTTGTCTGGAAAGTTATGTTAGTTTTTACAAAGTTTCGGATTTGATTTTTTTTGTTGAAAGCTGGTAATAGATGGATTTCAACCAATAGGTTTTTTATATATGTATATTTAAGAATATAATATATGGTTTTGGTGGATCTGGTGGTGATATATTTTTAAAATGTTGGTTTAAAAGAAAAACCGAAGGTGGCAATTTTTGTAACTGTTTAATCTTTCAACTTTAAATACTCGGAAGAATGGAAATGGGATTCACGGTTAATAAAAAATTTTTCTGCCAATGTTGCCAATGTTTACATTAAGTTGTCATAGTTTTAAGACTAACCGCTAAATTTAAGAAATGAAATTTGGGTCTCAAACATAACATCTACTACGAAAAACTTCCATCAGTATTAGATAGTCATTTCCTTCAAATGACTAGCAAATACTTATGGATCAAATACTACATCAAAATCAATAAGAAATCTTAAAAATAGACCCAGGTATTTAGTAATATGCCGTATATTAAATTATCTTTGAACATAGGTTCAGAAACCAGTGTGATATTTAGGCGCGTATTATTTTAGCTTGTCATAATTGCAATCGCTAAACTTACGGCTATAGAACGAAGATGTTATTTTCTTCAAACGAAAACTCTAAAATACAGCATTACTTCGTAGTAAAATGGAAACGAATAAAACAATGATGTCGTGGAAAAATAATTTTGATACCTCAACAAGTATCTTAGTTCAGGAAAAGATCTGCAAAAAAAATCTTTCTTCATTATATTTCTTCCGAGCTGCTCAGCGGAGCGAGGGAATCATCTTAAAACTGTGACAACTGTTGTGAACATTGACATTATACAGCCAAACTTTTATTAGCCGTGAATCCTGCATTCTCCTCAGTTTTCAATGCAGCCGAGTAATACTTTACGATAACCACCGTTTGCTGTCTTATTTTCCAGCCGCCATTTTGAAAAGAAATATAACCATCATATTTACCAAAACCATAAATTATATTCTTAAATATACATCAATCAAAATCCCTATTGTTTGAAATCTCCATCTATCACCGGTTTTTCAAAAAAAAATCAAACCTAACTTACCTATACCTTTCCTACATTTATTAGGAAAGTTGGAAAGTAAATTAGGAAAAGTCACCTGTTTGGACCCAAATCAGTGGAAAAGTTCTCTTTGTCCCACTTTTTCTGTTACCGTTGAATTGTAATTTAAACAGTACCCACATTTAGCAAACATATTGTGCATGAATGTTCAAAATCTACACTGAAAACACGTCAATTTTCAAAATACTGCAGTACAAAAGCATAGCCACACTTTTAAAAGAATGTCTACATACTGGGATACTAGAAATAAATTAATCAGATGGGATTGCAGGGTTGCTATTGGACCAAAATGACGCTTGAAACACAAAAATTAATAAAAAAAAGCAGAAAATCTAAAAAAAATTTACACAAAAATTGGACGTGGTGGAACTTTTTTACTTTTAGATATTTTAATAACTAACAGTAACAAAAATAGTAATTTGGTTGTTGTTAGGAAACCCCACTGTTGACTAGTGTTATTAATGGGCAATACCATCATTTTTTGAAAACAAATAAAAATGCATTTTTCCGGTATAGAAAATAGATCTAAATACAAAAATCCACATGAAAAGTTTCAAAAAAATTTAGTTAATTAAATATTTAAAATTAAAATCGCCAAGCCCTTTGTCTATATTTAGGGTAAAAGTACGTCACAACTGACTCATACAGACTTTAAAGAGAAGCCCAACAATGACTTTGATTTGTTTAAACAATTAAAGCATTGTTTAAAATCAATGTATTAAAACTACGTCAACAATGTAATGGTAAAACTACGTCACATTGGGAAATTGGACGATTTAACGCCCTTTTTTATAGTCGAATTTTGAAATTACATAAAAAAATAAATAATCATCGTAATTTAAAAAATTTTGCGCTTATATTCCGTTCTAGGGTTCCTGTATCGAATAAGAAAATAAAAAATAAATAGTGGTATTGCCCATTTTGGCGCGACTTGTTTAGAGTTATATGACGTCTCATAATTAGATCCAAAACAAATTTATAAGTACCATAAAAGGAAAAACTTGTTTCGGTTAAAATGATGCTGCCCTAATTTATTCTTGGTAATTTGTTTTTCTTTTTACAGTGCGTCTAATCAAAACCAATTTTGTTTCCTTTGAAGTAAAGTCTTGAAAAATGATGTTTATTTCATTATATATTCATGGAATGTTTTTCATGCTTTCAATTTCAAAACATTCCACATATCCTATGAAAAGTACTAATACTTCATTTTAATTAAAGCATTGCTTTATATTTTTATCCAAATTTTGCATTTTGAAATTTTCGTGTTGTCTCATTTTAAATTATAATACATACAACATAACTCCTTACTTAAAATCCAATAGGCTATTTCTAAATCTTCATAACGAAACCCACTTCAAAAAAACATGTATCTCTTATAATTATAAATACGTGAAATAAATTTCCCTGAAATAAATAAAACTACGTCAGATGAATTCCGATACAAGCTTTAAATCCTATGAATCATATTTATGTAAAAATCTCCGAATCGACTAATTAAACAATAAATAAGTTATCTTACGACATAAATGTGAACTATAATGTGTATGATTTGATTAATCTAATTATAGATATAATCAAAATGGCACACTTCTCATTTTTTGACCGAATTTTATCATCGAATCGTTTATCAGAGCGGAGGGAGCATTTCAATTAAAAAACATAATAAAAGAAAAATCGAAGAATACCCGAGTTCTGCCAAAGAAACAGAACGATATCCCACATAAACAGCCTCATCCGTTTTACACCCAACCAACTACAGTCAAAACCTTCATCCCTCACCCATCCCTAACTTTACCACAATAAACAACCCCCCAAAAGCCCCCCTAAAAGCTCTCTTCCGTTTTCTCAGACACACTCGTAACATCCAGACCATTACGTTTCCAATTCCACCTAAGTGGCCGTTCGGACCCACGGTCCCGTGCAACGCGTTCAATTAGCTTAATGGTACAGGAGAGAAGCGAATGCTTCATTTTAATTTATAACTCCCTCCCAGAAACTTGTTATTTCTGCATAATAACCCGAGATGAGCCATGCCTCGGGAAGGTGCGGTATTTTTCCCTATAGCTCCACAACTAACCAACTCCCTGTGAAAATCGGAGGAGCAAGAGGTGTAAAGTATAGGTAGTTCAGTATGCGGTTTAATGGTTAGTTGTATGAATATATTATGTAATGAGTCTCTGAGGAGGAACTAGTGGACTATTAAAATTCCAAGCTTGTGGATGGTCTTTGACGCATTTGTTTTTAAAACGTCTTAGAATAGGGAGAGAAATCGTTTTGGTTATTAATGACGCCTATGATCCCCTTTTTGAAATAAATATTGTATGATAATATTGTTAGGCTAAGCGCGCACTTCTGTCGCGGCGATTATTAACACTAGGTAACTCGAGAGCAATGCATTTCTATGGTGAGATTCTTGGCAATCGGCCAAGAGTCTCGTCGTCTATGCGCGCGCTCTAACTTCTTGCAATAGCCAGGGTGATAATTTCTCCCAGGGTGATAAGACAAAAGTCTCTAGTGCGCGCTTAGCCTTAGGGGATAAGGAAATTGCATGTGTCAGATTTTCAAAAACAAACAATTGTTCCGTATGGTTTTTGTATGGTGAAATGAAATATCTAGTCAGTTTTTCAAAAAAAATTACAGGTAATTAAATATTTTAATTTAAAGTCGAGGAAAGAACACGTGACTGAAAACGTTTATTGTTTAAAAAGTAACGATGAAGTCAACAATCATACCATCAACTCCATTGCTCTCCAACAATGTTTATCGTACGATGACGTCACGTCCCAAACTCTTAGCGTTTTCGCGCGTTTTTAAAAAGGGGATTTTTGTTAATTTTTTTGGCAATCAAAAAATTTCTCGATCGGCCTCAAATTTTGGGTTGTTGCTTATTTTTGAAAGAAGAATCTATTAAAAGAATAAACAAAATCATGTAACTTCCTCATTATAGATAGCAATGCATTGAAGTGTTTTAGATTGCTTACTTATGTGTACAATTAGAGGTACTTTAGTATTTAAACTTTTAAATAGGATAGGATAGGTGGTGTAGCGTATTGAATTTAAAATGATAGCACGTAGTTTCAAAAAGGAGTATTTATTTATGGTAACGTGGGAAACTAAACAAATAGGTATAAAGCCTCTTTAAAAACATTTTACATCCTATTTAGACTAGAGAGCCTTTATACGAGAGAGGCGACAACCCGGTATAGCTCGCTGATTGGTCAACAGCGTTTTCTGTTCACCGCAGGTTTCCCTCCATTCGATTAGCATGGGAGCGAGATCAGCGGCTTGATACAGTTTGGACAGAATTGTAGATTTGGACAGTTTTAATTGCGCGCAAGGATGCGCAGAGACGCTTTTAAGCGAGTTGTCTCTCTCTCGTATACAGGCTCTCTAATTTAGACTAAAGCCCTGGATGAAGCTACGTTACTGACATGAGTTCAATCGTCCGCCAATTTGGGTTTCTCTCCTTAAGTCCGCTATGAGGGAACGGAGTTGCAATAGTTGAAATACAACACAGTCAGAAAATGGAGATAACTAAGAAAATAATAAAAGGAGTCTCCCGTGAAACTTATCTGCTATATTTAAGGATTTTTCTTTAGTTATGAAATTCATAAAATATACACTCATTGCCATAAAAAAATAGCGCACCAAGAATAAAAAGAGATATCAAAGTCAAATTTATTTCCATGATTACCCATAGTATGAAGGTTGGTTGATAAAAAATTCAGACTTCCTTGAAGTTGGGGGACCGAGAAAATCAGCAAAAAGTGTTGACTCCATAGGTGTCCGTAGCCGCCGCTACACGCTATAGTATTGAGTGAAAGGGGATCTAAATGGGCTGTTGGGGATTGGAGGACCATGATGTCTCCCCACGTAGTGAAATTTTATCTGGTGCATAAGCGGACGTTGCATACCGGGCATGATGATTTTCCCCATTGACCGGACTTGTTTTGTGGGCGTTGGTTCTGGAGAATGGGAAAGAGGGGGTAAAAATGCATCCTAGGGGGGTAAGAAGAAAGCTTGGACATTGCGTGCAACATGTGGTTGTGCATTTTTCTCCTGAAACTGGTCCGCAGGACAGGTCTGAAAGTAAGGACGAACAACCGGCTGCAAGACCTGAGTGACAGCTCAGGACTGGTAAATCAAGTACTGGTTTGGCAAAGTAAGTTTGGCAAAGGTTTAATCGTTTAAGTACTGTCTTCCCAACACATCCACACAAAAAAAACAAGTAATATAATGCGCTTTCTTCGATTTATGACAAATCCCTCTCAACAGTTTCATTTTTAATTTTCACAACAGTTTCAGTTTATATTTAAATGTTTCCCATTTTCTTAAACTAAATACATTAAACAATGCACAATAATCATTAGTTTTTCACTACAAATAAAAAATATTTAAATTGCGAGAAAAATCTTAATTTATAAATATATTTTTAATGAACGTTCTTACAACCATTTATCCTGCAAAACGTGGAAAAAACGAAAGCAATAAGAAATAGGATCAATTTACTTAAATAGTTTCCAAACTTTCAAAGATAGCAACACTCTTATTAGTTAGAAACAGAATTTTCTGCGACCTACTTTATTGTTTTACAAAGGTTTTGAGAAAATAAATGGCGTAACGAAAAAAAATAACTGCAGGCTAAAATATTTTAGTTCTGCTTTAAAAATAGATCTACTTATAAAACTATTTGCAATGATTGTTTGGAAAAGGATAGGTATTCGTATTTTCAATAGCTGTAAAATATTGTCAAATAGACGGCCAAGAATTGTACAATTGCTGTTCAACGTAATACTTTGTTCTTTGTATCAAATGCTCAAAACTATTTTCAAAAGTTTAAAGTGATAAAATATCAAGCTTTCAAAAGATAATGTTTATGCATTGCGTAAATAACAATAAATCATCTGTGTAATTCAAATATTAGTCTGAATTCGCGTCTTATGTTAATGCAGGGTGTTTCAAAACAAGAGCATGCACCACAACTACAATATATACCCTACTCATTTTATGGCATACATCAAAAATGCTTTTTGATATATACCTCTGAAATTCAAATTGTTTGCGAAAAATTTTATGTCTATTTTGATAAAATCTTTATTATTTCTGTCAAAAGAGGGCGCATGCATGTACAATGTTTGAATATTTAGACCAGCTTAATCCCCAAACTCAGCAAACTAAGTTCTTGTTTTCCATTACAATTATTTGTATAACAATGGTAGGTTCGCTACAAATTAAGCATTTATTCATGTATTTATTTTTTTTTTGATATCTTCCTAGGTTATAGAAAAAATATGAAATAATTCCATTAAAATGAACTGTGTACTGGTGTGCCTAAACACTCCTTGCCTGTCTCTTGCGCCATAAAACAATAACCAAACCACTTCTCGTTCCTCGCCTGACGCTATTTTTACGGATCTCGCCCGACGGCACCATTCACCAAAGTATTGTGCTACCTTCATTCAGAAAACAGCCTCGCGCGTCACCCCTTCCACACAAAACAAGTCTTCTCTCCCGAATGAATTTGACTAATTACCTGGTCGCAATTACCAGGCGAGAAATTTGAATAAGATTTCCCTGCGAACAGCACAAGATCGTTAACAAGCTTGTCACCGTCCCATGAACAACAAGGCATCAATACTAGTTATTATGCAAACATCTGCCACCTTGTATTATTCTAATTCTTTTCTACAGGATCTCGCCGTTTAATCTGGCATTAGGGCTAAAACCCTGTTACATTACCCTTTAATCGCATTGTAATGACGACTAAAACTTTCCTCGGAATTTGTTTCGATATATAAATTAGTGAGGGTAGTAATTATAAGGGGTTAATTGTCGTTAGGCGTTGTGCTGGAAATGTTATAAATTGGAAAGCTCTAATTAACACCTTTGCGTGCACGCGATCGCTGCGAATTAGTGTCGAGAACGTGTTGTTTCATTTTTCATCATCTCATTTTTCAATAATGGTGGAGTATGATGATGGAGTAGTACCTTGTGTTTAAATGTAATTTTCCTATTACTTTTGATGGCCATATTAAGATCTTCAATTTAGAATATACGGCGCGTCTTATTCATATAATTATGATGATGAAAAAGTCAGTTAAAATGAGGGAGAATATCGCTCACTACAGCATTCACAAGGTTAAAAGTTTTGTTTTTTCGGTGAAAAGATGATCGAGTTTTGAGGTTTTAATGTTCATTCTTGTAATAAACAGTAAAATACTGAGAACTTTTATAAAGAGTAAAATTAAACACTACGTAATGAAATGGTTTCGACCAAAATGAGTTCCTTAGTTCAAAATTATTGAAATATTTTTGATGAAAGGAATATTGAATTCATTTGAATCAACTTTTTAACAGCTGGTCAGAAATAAGTTCATAACTCATTTGAAAATATTATGTTGAAGATTATATTAAATGAAGCTATAGGTGCTAGAGGAACATAATATCTCCAAATTTAAATGAAATTTCGTTTAAGCTCAAAAATATTATTTATGCATTTTATGGTAAAATAATATTATTCAAAAAGAAAAGACAAAACACCTACATAGTAGTTACGCAAACATTTTAAATTTAAAATAAAATTCCAATGCAAATATCATTTTGTTTCATCTTTCATTTTAAGAAAATTCATTAACTTACAATTTAGTTTACTAGAAGGTCGTTTGGAAAATCTCGTTTAATTTACCCAATTTAAACAACCCCTATTTCAAAACAGTTTTAGTGTCTTTTATGCTTGGTATCAAATATTTTCTGGTTGACTTTAAATATTCTGCTGACTAAAACTACTTAATTAGGTAGAATTACTTTAGGTAGAATTTGCATCTTAAGGAACTTAATATAAAAATATTTAAAAAATAGAGTTTCAAGAATTAAAGGGGGTTTTGGGGTCCTCCCCCAGAAAAATATTGGAAATGTGACCAAGGTTTCAACTCAAGGCTATGCCTTATTTTTAACAAAGTGTCCTAATTTATTTTTCAACTGGAGGTTTGATGAAAAAATCTGAAAATTCTCAAAAAAATCGTAAAATGGCGGAAATACTGAAAAAAATCGGAAGAATCTTATGCCTGTATTAAGAATATCCGCGGTCATTATATTTCTACATTTTTCCTCTCTAGAAAATTCTTATAAACAATCCTTTTACCTAACAGGTCGTTTAAAACACCATTTTATCCCACCAATATCCACCTTAAAAACCAGAAGATATAATTTTATTCCACCAACATAAACCTTAAATCTAGAATATTTTATCCTTCTTTTATCCACCTTAAAACCAGTAAATATAATTTTTCTCACCACTTACTATCCCAAATACACGTCAGTGGTGCAATGTGTGATATGCACATTAAATTCATTACCTGCGAAGCAGAATTCCCCATTTATTTTTAGTGCAATTAGTTTTTTGTTTCGAAATGAAGATAAACATTGTTTATTTATACATTACGTTACATCTTTATAGTAAACACGACGTTTTAATAATCACGGTACGTTGAAAGGAAGCAACATTCAAAAAGACGGACCACCACAATTTAGTTATGGAACTCAAATTTTATTCAAAGCAATTCAAAGTGCAAGTGCAATACCAGTAACGGCGTTTTTCTTTCTTCCCGTTCATACTTCTGACTCCGTCACTTCACTTCTCCTCTCATGGTCGAAGAAGTAGAAGTGCCGGAGTCTTTCAAAGTAAGGCTTGGCCCACAGAGTATAGAGCTTAACAGAGTGTTCATCTCCATAGACGCTAATGACAACTTTTTTAACAAGGCTTTTCCCATAGACAAACGTTAGGACAAATGGACCCGCCTCCTTTAACCCATTAGCGCCCAGTGATCTATTTCTAGATCGCTAAACATGGTGTCATAAATGCCCTCTTAAATTACCTTAAACTCACCCAACAGCAACGAAACCGCATTTATGGTATGGCAAGAGAAAACATCCCTCAATCCTAATGTCCTGTGTTTTTTGCGTTTGCTTCATTTATTTAGTAATAGGGATGGGCTAAAGTTCGTCTCGGGGTTTCATTTTACAGTTTTTTCATCTTCATTCGCGTTTTTCAAGAAAACAGTAAAGGTATACAACTTAAGGAATCCTTTTTCACTTTTATTTTATCTTTATAGATGTAGCTATTGGAATATATTGCAGAGTTTTGTCAAAATTTGTTTATTTAGTGAAAAATCAAGTCCAAATACTGCTGATCTAAAAATAGATCAATGGGCGTTCGGGCGTTCATTTTTTCTGTGTTCCTTACAATACGATCATTTAGTTTTTCCACTAAAAACTGATAAAAATGAGTCTGAGAATACTCAGAAATGTTCAAGATGAAGTCAACTATTAATTTTCTTAAAAAATTTAACATTATATTATTGCTAATTAAATTTTATAATATATTATGTTGAATAAATGGAGGATAAGACATTATGATTCATTACCAATAAAGCACAGCATTGCAAATAGCTGTATAAAATTATTGGTGTTTATTCACATAGACTTATTTTATATAACACAAGTCAATACCAGTAGTTATGAAATATTTCATAGGGGAAATTATAAGAAAATTAAAGGTCATCAAGGAGCTATGAAAATCTCAAGTTGAGAATTGCAATTTTTTGAAATTCGCCCTTATACAGCCTTTGTAATCTTAAAATTGACGTTTATGGTAGAGTAAGAAGTTTATTGGAATAGGGTCAGTGAAAAGCTCAAACAAGCAGTAATTTTGAATGTTGCCATGTAAGATCAATTTACAATAAAACAACGAAAAAAATTGCACATAAAAGCCGCGTTCACAACAGCCAACCTGTTCAACCGAAGAAAGAGGTAAAGAAGAGAAACAGCCGTTTAGAAAATTGATAGCTCGTTCACAAGAGCACTCGTTCTACCAGTTGAAAGAATCACGTGACGAGCGAGGGAGCTCGAAGAGTCACATGATAGCTCAGGAAAACGGTAGTTTTTTTCTTCAAAAATTTCATATAGAAGGGTTTTTTCGACGGTTTTGTATGTTTTCGAGGGCGCTGATTACGAATATGAAGTTTGCTCCCACGTGGGGGGTCGGCTTCATATCGGAAATCGCAAAAAATCTATATTTTTTTTCTCATTTTTCGATTCTTCGCTATATTTCAAAAACTATAAATTTCTCGAAGATATTTTCCATTACAAAGTTGAAGTAAACAAAATTTCCTACAAAATGCGCTCCTCAACTTTGATTTTCTGAAGAATGATTTTGCTGCTAGACCTAGAGCGCGCTGAAAAACAGATTTTTTTTGCCTTTCCGAAAAAAAAAGGAAAACGCGGGCTTCTACCCTCTACAAAAGGAAAACTATTTACGCGATCAACAAAAATTTTATACCACGTGAAAGAGCATTTAATTTTCTATAAATAACATGTTTTAGATGATCATTTTTTGTGAAAGGGAGGGAATGAAGCAAAGATAAGATCAATAATAAAACTGTACCAAACGGACTTTTGCGGTTGTTAATCTGCAATCTACGCTTTATTTCCGGTATATTACAAATAAAATGGGTTGTTTTGGATTAATTGATGATTAAGCATGATTAAAAAAATAAATTTTTAAATTTATATTGGGTGTTTTAGGCGGAATTTCAATCAATTTTTCAAATTCATAAATTAAATTTTGGCAGTGTTTTAATGAATGAATGTTTTTTGCATCTATAAATCCGAATTTCAAGGTTATTTTCATTTTGAAAGTCATCTTCAGATTAAAAATTGCAAAAATCTCAAATTTTTTGCTCTTTTGGTCGGTTTTTCATCGATTTTCTGAACAAATATTCATTTTACGAAAAATAGCTCGAAACCAAATTAATGTACGTAAAATTTCCTATAAGATACACTGGTTCATTTTTATTTTGCGAGGAGATGTGTACGTTTTATAGCGTCTTCATATTCGTAATTAGGCGTTTCATCGGTTGTTTACCGGCCTCTGGACACGGAGAAAATTCCATCGCCTTCCTTCGGCGCTTTTTCCCTACCGTAGGGAGAGCCGGGGAAGTAAACCGGTTTTTCTCCGCCTTTCTTCCGGAGAAATGGCTGTTGTGAACGCGGCTAAATTTATTAAAAGCCATACGGCGTTTCGGGGATTCTTTGGATCCCCTTCGTCGAAACGCCGTATGGCTTTTAAAAAAATTATGTGTAATTTTTTTCGTTGTTTTATTGTAAATTACAGTATTGCACAGTTTGTGGCGTTATCCTCATGTAAGATCAAGTTACATTTTATTTTATGAAAATTATTAATTTATGGTAAAACCAATCTACAAAATTTTCAAAAAATTATCCCAATACATTTTATTTTACTAATTAGTTAAAATTTTATATCATGTTATATGTTTTCTATAATATACTCATATAAATTTAAAATTCTTGGTTCAATTTCTCCTTTTCCCCTATAATTACTTTCAACATAGGCTTTTTATGTATTTAATTTTGAGTAAATTTAATTTTATTACTATTTTATTATTCCCCCCTCATATTTATGAATAAATACGCGTTTTTTAAAGAGAAATACTAATATTTCTATTTATTTCATAATTTTTAGGATATTTTGAAGTTCAACTAGTAATTAGCTCGGTGACAAAAAATATCCTCCGAACGCCCAGTGATCTATTTTTAGATCAGCATTTTTTAAAGAAACTAATGACTGTTTTGACAAAATTTGTTTATAATATTCATATTGAAGGCAAAATACACCAGATTCATGATTTTTATCCAATTCGCCCCACCAAAAAATAATTTGGGCGTTAATGGGTTAATACCTCGTCATTCCTGCTAATTCTGTCATTCGTCCACTGAAGTTGTCACTTAAATCCAAATAGGAACTGGATTTTATGATTGGCTGCTAGTGAACTGAATTATAACCTGCGAGTTGAATTAAATTAATTACCTAAAGAGTAAAACGGCCGTTTGGCATCTCTGTTAAGCTCTATACTCTGTGGCTTGGCCCCAACACGGTGTATATTTTAAATCCAATTTCTGCAACATGTGTACACAATAATCTAACTCAAATAGGTCTCCCTTTAGTTTTAGTAACTATATCACTCTTTAAAATTATACACCTAACTATTACCCAAACATGAGATAAAGTAAATACAATCTCTCCCTCTAAAAGGTCAAACACAGAAACCCTCCCCTTATACATTAAACCCATCCAACATTCTAACGCATCAGTCCCCGGCGAAGATCGACCGGCGGCAAAACTTTTATCACGCTCCCACTTCTCCCAAGAGGGTCATAATTATGACCCTTTGTATTCCAATACGTCATACCATCCGGCCGCCCTTTAGACATTTCATCCGGGGATAATGAGCACTCTCCGCCCGGACAGGGGGAGATTTATGGTGCGACAGCCGGACAGTCCGCTCTTCTTCCAACTCAACGATCATTCAGGTTGTGGGGGCTCGCTACTACTAAAGTTTCTTAATCGATCCCCGTGTGTGTTAAATGAACGCAAAGAAAGGGACTTTTCGGCTCTTTTGGTGGGGAGGAAGTTGGATTGAACTGCTTTGTTTTGGGGGTGGGTCTTTTCGTCGGTGGGGTTTTTTTGCTCTTTTGGTGCGCTTTTTCAATTTGGGAGAGTTTTGTTTTTCTCGGAGGATGTGTTTTTGTTTTGGGACGGTTTGGGAATGTGCGCCAATTGAGAAATGAATGGCCGATTGTGAGTCAGTTAAGAACTTTTAGTTCAATGTAGGAAAAGTTAAATGGAGGATCTGTTAGATAGATCTTGTGACTTTTTACTTTAAGCTTTATTTCGCAGGGATTTATTGACGTATTTTCTAGCTGTGCATTCAATATTGCTTTCTTATAATTATCTTACTTTTTTCATCGGCACAGTATTTGATTCTATTTTAATGTTGATGTTGTGGACAATGTGATAAAAAAATCCATGCATTATTAATAATATCCAGTTTATTACTGTGCCTGTTTGTATGCAGATTTATATATAAGTTCATATCAAAATAAAAATGTCTAAAAATACAACCTTTTCAAAATTCTGCAATGTGAGCTAGTAAAAAATATTGTTCATTACTGTAAATGTGTAGTAAAACCCTAAAATGTATAATTTTCAATAAATCTCTCAATAATGTTTCTAAAATTGACTTGTACGTGCGGGACGTTAATTTTTCATGGATGTAAATTAATAAAGAAGATAATCATTTCAATTGTTCAGAAGATCATCAAATTTAAAGTTTATTGCGATGTTACTATATATAGCAATTTGTTCTCGCCATGCATCTACAAAAAACATACACCAAAAACGGCCAAAAAATGCAACACCAAGAAGAAAAAGATATATCAAAGCCAAATTTATTTCTATGATTGCACCTAGTGTAAATGTGTGAATTGATGAAAAATTCTTCCCAGTAGGATTTACTGCCATAATGACCAACCAGAGCTGCATCATTGAGGTTTGGCAGCCTGTTGTCTATCCTTACCTTCAACCATCGCCTGCAGACAAGAACAAAATGCACAACCACGTGATGAACACAATTTTAAAGATTCATTTCCCCTATGCTAGGTTTTTACCCTTTCTTAAGAACCAACGCACACAAAACATGTGCGGTGAAAAAGAGAAATCACCTATCCCGGTATGCAACGTCCGGTGGTTCACCACATGAACTTTGACTACCTGGGGCTACCTACTTGACAGCATGGTCCTCCATCCCTTAAAGCCCATTTAGAACCCCTTTCACTCAATTACCATGGCGTAGACGGCGATAAGGAACACATATGGAGACAACACTCCTCACTGATTTTCTCGGCTCCCTAACATCCAGGAAGGCTGAATTTTTCATTAATTCAAATTTACACTAGGTGCAATCATAGAAATAAATTTGGCTTTGATGCCTCTTTTTATTCCTGGTGTTGCATTTTTTCCCAGCAATATAGACCGAAATATTCAAAAATACAAATTATTAGAATCTGTAAGTTATTGAATGAAACTTTATTGGTAAGTATTCACCAAATGCAAAGTACAAATACAAAGATAATTTTCAATCTTTCCCTCACTTCCTCAATATTGCTTCTAAAGTGTATTAATGTTAACACGGAAGTAAAATTTAATGAATAGTTTTAAAATTTACTCTGAAAGATGGAAGCTGTTATTTTCATCCTTTTTAAGAGATCCACTTGTTTTTATTTTTAACTGAATAATTGCCATTTTTTAAATTTAAAATCCTAGCCGTAACAAACAAAAATTGTTTTCCTCTTTAAAGATTTCAAACAATTCGTTTTTTTATATGAAAACTTTTTTACAAGTGACAACCTGACAGATCTTTATGTCAATTCCTCGTAACTTTCACAAAAACTTTAAAAACAAAAAAATAATATAAATGTTTCCCAACCCAACTATCGCCAGATGAGTAATTAGCAAATGAACCTCCAGTTAGTTACCCCAGTTTTCTTTCTTTCTATCGCTACTTAGACACGTCTTACATTCAGTCAATTTAAAATGAGCAAAATAAAACACGTTCTAGGAGTTAATTAGGTTGATTCATTGCATTCAGAGTTGGATGAATAGTTTCCTATGTCTCACTTCGATCAAGTATTTTTCATGCTTATGAGGCCACTTTAAGCCACCTATTAGATGAATGGGCTCTTCGAAGTTAGTGGGAGGCTTGCAATAAATGAGGGTTCACAAACGAGTTCCACTCACATTTTGTTGTATTGGGGAAGGGGAATTTATTTGTTTTTTATCGGGCTCTCTTTCCAAGTAGTATATGAACTAAGATGGATTGTTGCCGGATATTTCTTGGAGAAATATGGTGCGGTGATTTTTCAGGTTTTGATTAATTAACACCAGTTTGATGCAACTTCTCTCCATCAGTGCGCGGTTGTTGAGGAAAATAAAATAGAACCTTAAGACGTTCAGTTTCGTATGCCTGAATATTTATTTTGTGGTTTGAGGCTAAAAGAAGGATTTCATCTAAGATCTATGTATAACGTGACCAGACGTCCCGTTTTGAACGGGACTGTCCCTTTTTAGAGTTAAGAGTCCCGGTGTCCCCGAAAAGAACTCTGGGACGCAAAATTGTCCCGTTTTCTGAAAATTCCCGTTTAATTGTAAAGGAATATATTGACTTAATAAAGATGCAGAAGTTTTTGACGAATTTTCGTTAATCTGTAACTGCATTACATCGCAGAAAGTAACCCGAATGGAATAATCTGAGAAGACCCAGTTACAAATTTCAGTTCTAAAGGCGATGTTGATAATTAAGGCGAATATCAGGGTTCCCACTCAATTTTAGAAATAAAATTCCCTGACTTTTCCCTGATCAATTTTTTTAGATTATTCAGGTAAAAAAACTAGCAATTCACGGCCTTTTTCGGATACTTCTTGTATTTTTGAACACATAATTTTAAAAAAATCGACTATTTTTCACTAACCAGATCCAAAATTGACACGCAAACATAAAACATTTTCTTTTTCCAGGTATTTTTCATGATTTTCCAAAATAATCACCAGCTATATAAAAGCAAATTTGTTCCTCTGATAAATATAAATATATAACTATACGTTTCGGGTATATATATTTTTTAATTCGTAACTTTTAAGCCAACTGCCTTTTTCTGAATAAATAACTTTTAAAAAGTGTTTTTTTATTGACTACCTGTTAATTAAACTAAATAAACCAATGTCCCGTTTTGAGTCAGAAAATAAATGGTCACATTATCTATGTAATGCTTGGGGGAATATTTTAATTTGTGTTAATGTAATATTAACCGTTTTCCAAAACATTTGGATTTTAATCTAGATTAAATAAAAGTGTTCCTGACATTTTTTACTTTAAAATTGTTAAACGGTTTATTTACCTAATTTTCCCATAGTTTTATGAGAGAAAATATGTACAGTACAAAACAATGATTGTACCGGAGTTTGATTCGATCAATATTTGAATATTAACCCTGCTGTTCTGCTCCGACTTACTCTACACACGTAGTGTTCGGGTCAGTATGACCCGATACAAAAAATATCACTTCTAGCGGTAAATGAATGATGGAATTTAAGAAATAGGTAAAACAATAGTAAAATAACTCAAAATAAATGTAATTATTATGAAATAATTGAGTAAAGTAATGAAATACGTATAAAATAATGAAATTAACTAAAAAACATTTGTAATTGAAATTTGTAATTTTTTACTATTTTGACAATTTACATATATGAAAATGAGTTTTAAACAAGTATGGCACAACAAAGTAGTACGTTTTTAATTTTTTTCGTCTGAGAAACCGATATAAATTTCAATTTTTTCTTTGTTCTTTTACTTTTTTTTAATTGATTCATCCCTTCATGATAGGTTTTAATCTGCTTTACTGTATGAAAATAAGAGTGATTTCCTCAAATCCTCAAAAATAATTTTCATTTAAACATTTATACATTTATTTTCCTTCTATTTGTACTAAATCCCATCGAAAAGGCATTGCAGGATTTGCGAAATTACTCATTACTCCAATACCTCAAATTTTCTTTGGCGATGATTTCTTTTTCTTTTCCAGCAATAAATTTCATGTTTCAGTTTTTAGGAAGTTATACTACCACAAAAAGTCCACATTTACCCCAAATCTAATGGTTAACTTGGTCAAAAGACAGTGGCAATGAAAAACACCACTAATTTCTCATTTTGAGTAATATTTTCATTCGGATAGCACAAGTTTCGTTTCAATGGTTATTTTTAGTATTCTAACTGAAAGGAAATATTTCATAAAACAAAAATACAACAAGAAAAAATAAAAATTGGATATATTTTTTCATTTTTCCCAACTGAATCAACCTTTTGACCTTCCACGTGCTTTGGTCTCAAATGACAAAAAAACAAGAAAAAAGAAAACTAAAATACAAAAAAAGGATGTTATAACACTTTTTATTCTTTTCTGTTGAGTTATTTCGCAAAAAAATTTGAAAAGGTTTGAGTAAAACGAAAAAACTTAGAATCGGGTCATATTGACCCGAACAGTACATTAAGACTATGTTGAAAAATATCCCTTGCAAATTAAAATAAATAAAATTCCTTTCAGAAGTAGATAGTTATATGACTTTCCAACAAAGTCACGAAGTTTCATTAAAATACCTTTATTCAATTTTTTTTAACACGCGACTGAAAAAATTTTTGGGTCAAATAGACCCTAACAGAACAGCAGGGTTAAATAATTTTGAACCTTAAAATTTTTATAATAAAACACCAAATTTCAGTGTGTACTTTTGCAATCGAATTTCTTTAAGGAACAAAGTCCCTTATTTAAGTTTATGAATTTAACATAACTTGAAAAATATTTCCATATTCAATGATACTTGAGAATCTACTTCTTATATTTATAAAAAAGATTAAACTATATCAGTGAATATTTGAGTTCTCTATTTGTATTTAATTCTAACGAAGAGAATCACTTTTGTTTGGCTATTTAGAGAGAAAACTATTTTTTCGTTCTCAATTGCTAAACTTTTCTTTTTGTTCTGAGTAAATTTGTATTGAACTGTCAGAAATATCATTTATTTAACTTTAGTGACAGTTTCTTTGGATTTTGTTTACTTAAATCACTAAATCAAACTGTTATAAATAAAGATATTTGGAGGGAAAAGTTTAACGGTTCTGTTTTTTAAAGGTTGGTTGTATAGATACAAAAATAGTTTTTATTTTTTTAATTTTAGAAATCAATTAGTGTTATATAAATTATATAGATTAACTTTTATTGTACGATTAGAATCGTTTGATTAAGAACGAAATCAAAATCTAGAACTTTGTTTGAAAAACATTTATGAATTGCATTAAAATAATTTTTACTTTACCAAAAAAAATTAACTCTTTTGAGATTTTTAGTATTTAACTACTTTTATTCAAGTAAATAAACATCAAATTCAAAGAACTCTATCTATTAAAATTACTATGCTATATTTTATATGTGCAAAGGTTTTTTCCAGGAAAAAGTTTTAATTGCTCTCTGAATATCAATTTTTTTAATGAAAAACTATGTAAGTTGAAACCATATACGTATTTTTAATGCTAAAAAGAAATAAAAAGAAAATTATATCAAACATGTATACAGGGTGTTTCAAAACTACGTTTCGCGGCTTTTATTTAGAACCAACGCTTGTATAGGTTTACGGATGTAAGGTCTGCCCATTGGTTAGTAAACCTGGAGAATTGGAGAATCCGTTAAGATGACTTACAGCGCCTCTAGCGGCAAAATAAAATAGTTAAAAAATTTAATTTAAAAACTAAACGAGAGAGATGGAGAAAAAACCGTAGTAATAAAATTGTTCCCAACGTTATGAAGAACGCACCGAAAAAAATTTCATGATAATATCTTGAATGTTCGCGGAGATATTAGCATATGAAAATAGCACTTTTTCAGACCTCAAAAAATAAAAGTTTGAAAATTTAAAATATTTTGAAATGTTTATCAAATTTTGCCTTTATTAAGCTAAAAATACTCAAAACTACACAATAACACTGAAACATTTGCAATTTCCACTGGGAATTATACAATTTCCCATGCCCGCTTATAAAAACCCTAGATCACTAGGGACGCATTTCCAACCCCCTTTTCCTAGATGTGCCCTACCCCTCCTATAGAATTTATGAAACACTTGACTGAAACACCCTGTATGTGTGTGTGCGGTGTTATCAAGTTTTTTAGTTCATTTTATGAAGTCATCAACATTTCAATCTGAACTTCGTGATTTCTGGTAGTCATTTCTGTTGATTTATGTATCTCACTTGTTTTACTATTCGCAATGATTTAATTCACTCATGAGGAACCTCCGTCCCACCCCGGCTTTTGTTTCAGCTTTGTTTTGAACACTTTTTATATCGATCATTTGATGTTTGATTTGGACGTTTAAAATCCCATGTATGAATTAAATGTAGTTGTTGTTGCTAATATTCACGGTCTAGCAACAGCTAGATCTGGTCTATGAGTCCACATGCACTCTTGCAAAGTCAATAACCAGGAGTGGAGATGATCTTAGGTCCTCCACTCCTAGACCCAGGCAGTCCAAGACATGCTCCGGAGAGGCGGGTTCAAGATGACATTTATTGCAGGTCGGATATACCCTGCAGCCGGAAACAAAAGTCATTCCCTTGAGATGGCCACTGGTGAGTCTTGAAATTGTCGTGATGTCTGGTCGGAAACCCACGAGCTCAAGAATGTAGTCAGGGTGTGTTCAATACAGTGGTGAGCTGGAGGAGTGAGCCGTAAATGTTTGCTATTGTCCCTCCATTCCGAAGATACTTCGTGGAATGTGAGGGAGTCGCAATCAGTCAATGTCTCGGAGGATACCCTTTTAGCCAACATGTCGGCTATTTCATTTCCTGAAACATTGACATGAGAGGGTATCCACTATGAATTAAATTGTATGATTCAGTGCTAGATCCAGGTGGGTTATAGGGTGGCCATATCCCCCAGAAAACCCCCGTGGGAAAATCTTGAAATCACTTTTTTAGGCATTCTTTAGGCATTAGTTGAAAAGTTAGTTTAGTCTGTCGAAAAATATAGTTAAAAACTCACTTTTTTCTTTCCAGAGGATCCACCGGAATTCCGCGAAGTCTTCTCAGACAGAGTCCTCTCCCCAGGGTCCAAAGTGTCCCTCCGCTGCCTGGTGACAGGGAACCCGCTGCCTCAAGTGTCATGGCGCATCTACAGCCGCCCGGTGTCCGAAGGCCTCGGAGTCCGGCTCGGGGACTTCGTGGACTCCCAGGGACTCCTCATGAGCTTCATCAACATCTCGTCCCTGAGTCCGGAGCACGGGGGCATCTATTCGTGCCACGCAAGGAACGAAATCGGAGCCATCAGCCACTCTGCTAGATTGTCGGTGAAGGGCAATCCGTACGTGCACCCTATGGATAATGTTACTGTGGTGACTGGGGATGAGCTCAATGTGGATTGCGCCGTGTCTGGGTACCCTTTGCGGATGATCCGATGGAGGAAAGGTAAGGATATGTTGTTGTTTTTGGATATTTTACTGCCTTCGCATATTCTCAGTTCAGTATTCGGGTTGAGCAATGTTATCCCCGCATATTCGCTGATTTTGATCTCAAAAGTTTTTTAGCAATGAAACTTGCATATTTGGAAGAAAAGATATAACCATTCGATTCCGGTATTTATTATGTAAAACCATTTTGAAAAATGTAACTTCTTCTACCAAGCAAGTTTTGTAACTAGTAACCATTTTGGTATTTACAACAAATTATTTACAGTTATTACAGTAATTTACAGTTAAAACTACTATTAGTATGAACCGTTTTGTCAATTGCACTGTCTAAATCAGTGGTTTCCAACTGATATATGTCTGCGGACAACTTCCCTTAAATTTAAAACTCGTGCGGACCATCTATACCGAACATTATCTTTATAAGTTTAACCTTTTTTCAATGCATTTATTCTGAAGCTTGGTTTTTTTCTGAAATAAGGGAAACCGAGTGTTAAATATGTTTATAAAAGTGGAACTGAAAATAAAATAATCTATTTTAAACGTCAAAGAAAAATTATCATTAACTTTAATTTTATGTCCAATTGTTAAGAAATAAGTATGCCTTTTATGAAAGACATTCAACCATTCTAATCAAACTCTCAAAATTTAAACAAAGTACTTTTAATCCTATGCAATATTTGACACTATCACTCACATATCGCTTCTAGTTTGTAATAAACAACAGTTGAATAAAGCAAGAACAAATGAATCATAGGAGAGAAAGATAACCAAACATTTTTTTCATCTATTAGATGAATAATTATCTTTTATTTATTGATTTACTATTATCTTTTATTTATGGTCCATTTTTTGCATCTATGATTTTTGACTTCTTTCTGGAATGTGTGATCAGGAAAACTATTCTCTTTTAATTTCTACACATTTTTGGACAAGTTTAAAAATCTTTTCACGGACCACCTCCGATTACCTCACGGACAACCTGTTGGGAACCACTGGTCTAAATCCACGAAAGTAACAACTCAACTCTAACGAATTTCGCTAATACTTTAGCATGAGTCAACTTTCGTGGATTTAGACACTTCGTTTATTAATTTTATTTAATGAATGACGGAATCGAACCAATATTTTTGTTACAGTAGTATTATCATAAAGAGCTTTTCGTGATGACGTCATGACCAGTTATTTTCACGACAGTGGAGGGCAAGACAATAGCATGTGCATGCACTCAGCATGCGCAAACCTGTTGCTAGGCGGTTGTTTGGGTGGTCTCTTGGGCTAAATCACATGATGTAAAAAGCTTTATATACGCGTTTTAAAACTGGGTTCGTTATTAGCGTATTTCGCGTATTCGCGGTATATTTTGGAACGTAACTACAGCGAATAACGAGGGAACACTGTATTTGGCTGTATGAGATCTATGGAAAAATACTTGCAAAATTTTATCAAATTTAGTGAAGTTAAACATTAATCTCAGAAGATGATTATTATTTTAAGTAGAAATTATTCAACCGTGTTATTACGAAAGAGGAATGTGAAAATCAATTTTAATTGTGATTAACACAATATAAATTTTCCTTGCGAAATTGTATTTTTTTTAATACTAGGGAGCTACCGCCCCCTGCTCGCTATCGCTCACCAACACCCGTGAACTGCTGACGCAGGACCTTTTGGAATTGCTTCGCAATTCCCACAAATTCCAACTCGCTGAACTTAATACACTTTATAAAACAATTAAACAATTTACAGAAAAAACGTCAACCAACTTTCCAAAAATACATCACCAAATCCCCTCCATCAATAAATCTCCCTTAAAAGTTTGAATATATATTAACTGGGACTTATCAAAAATTTAAACGAAATGTTTTTAAAAATATTCATCTTAATTATTTTTAACCTATGATTATAAAAAGTAACAAATTCTAATTGTTTTTCAATATTAACAATATCAACAATATAATAATATATTATAATATTATATCAACCAGGAAAAAAACATTATTTTAAAGTAACTCGTTAGTATAATATGCCTAGTGTTTATCATTTATATTTTTTTAACCCAGACTTGTTAAACAGTACCGTTTAAGCAATTAAAAATAATAAGAGACAAAACATCACTATGTTTACGATTAATTTCGATAAAATCAGACTAAAAATTATAAACATTGGACAAAACGTGTGAAATTTTAGTATAAAATGACGTACATGTAAGTTTTTAGAATATGTTTTTATCAGTTTTTGAGTGATATTTCATCAAGAAAGTACTTCTTTAAAAGGTTGAAAACATGTTATTCATCATTAAAATATAGCATCAATCGGCTGTTGTGATTGGATGCATAATAATTTGATTGACAGTACTTGCTTTGTAACTACGACCTTATCCGTTATCTAAAAAATGGAAATATTTTAAAATTGAGAATTTTTTTGAAAAATCGAAGGGCCTATATATATATACTCGGAAATCCGGAAAGAATCCGTACATTTTGATACCATATATGTGTCATTCTGTTCAGTAATTAAAAAGCCTTTCTCTGGAAACCATTCACCAAAAAAAAATTTTTTTTAGAATAGAGAGATTATTCAGTAGCAAGTTTCGCTTTTTCCATTTCGCAATGTGATTGAAAAAAATAAGGTGTAATTGATATCCAAAATAATTTATCAGCGCTACAATAAAATGTAATATCCGCAGCGGAGAATTAAATTTTCAAATGAAATTAATGTAATTTAGGTGCATAGTGTTCTCTCTTTATTTCGTAAGATCACGAGTTAAATTCCAATACAGATACCAAATTTAATTATTTCAAGACTTATTTCACAATTTATTTGAATTCTAATTGATTTTTCCTATAAAGTCAATACGCATGAGATGCATAAGTTTTGCATTTACTTTCTTTCCATGTGAATTTTCGTTTAGTAAATTTAGTTATCTCAAAGCTTTTATTGAATAATAATCAAGCGGAGTATAATTTATCTGTGTAAGAGGGTCTTTTTTATGGTTAGTTTATAAATAATTAATATTCATACATTAAATCAATTTTAATAAGGGACAGATTCCATAATCGAGGTTTCGCCAAACTTGGCGAGATCGGATTTAAAAGCGTGGAGGAAATCCCACCAAATAAAACACTATTGCATACATTAAAATGGTTGTCGCCAAAATGTTGCGTTATTTGGCGAAAACCTCGATTACGGAATATTACCCTTTAATAGTACTATACTATCAATAATATTTTAAGAACACCCCTACTAAATCCAATACATGTTTTTAATTTTCAGATATATTTTTAACAACCAGATGATTCATACTTTCAAAAATTATGTTTAAAAATATTTTTATGATTTCACTATTCAAATATTCAATTGAATTCACAAAATACATGGACATTAATGAGGATGTTGCATGTGTCAGATTTTCAAGAACAAACAAGTGTTCCGTATGGTTTTTGTATGGTAAAATGAAATATCTAGTCAATTTTTCAAAAAAACAATAAACAAGTAATTAAATATTTTAATTTAAAAGTCGAGAAAAAACACGTTAAAATCTTTGCGTTTTCGCGCTCTTTTAAAAAGGGGATTTTTGTTAGTTTTTTTTTGGCAGTCAAACAATGTCTCGATCGGCCTCAAATTTTGGGTAGTTGCTTATTTTTGAAATAAGAATCGATTAAAAAAATTTTAAAAAATCATGCAACTTCCTCATTGAAATGTACTTACAACATAGTACATAGTAATAAATATACAGGGTGTCCCAAAAAAGATTGACAGATTTTAAAAGTAAATAACAAATAACTGGAAAACTAAAAACTATAAAAATATGCGGTTTGTTACATCCTACCCCTAGGAGTCTTGGGTGTAGGATGCAAAAAACCGTGTATTTTTATCTTTTTAGTTTTCGAGTTATTAGTTATGGATTTTTAAAATGTGTCTATATTCTTTGGAACAACCCTGTACATAACAAACTGCATACAAGAGATAGTGTATAATCCTACTACTTATAATTGTGAAAGTTTGTATGTGTGTGTGTGTGTGTGAGTGTGTTATATTCAATAACTCTTTCACGCAAAAACTACTAAATGAATTTTAATGAAATTTTACAACACATAGGCTATAATTATAAAGAGAAAATCAGTCCTTCATTCTTTTTTCCCATTTTTTCCTGCTTTTTTCACTTATTTTTCCGTGTTTGAAAACCTGTTTTACCAGTAATGCAAGCCAATAATAGGAAACTTTAGTACCAGTGATGTAGTTACTAGGCAATTTTATTAATCTCTATATAAATAAAAACGTTTGTGGCTGTGTGTGTATGTGTGTATGTATGTGTGTTCCGCACCACGCCGAAGGTGTGGACATTTCCTCCATTTCAAGATTTTTTTCTTAGTTGAAATAAATATATTTACTGACAAATATATTTTTTTTTTCATGGAAAACGAGTCAAAAAGTTAAAAATAAAACATTGTTTCAAATGAGACAGATCACTAGACTTATTAATTTACTAGACTTTTTATTATAGTTTAAAATTTGTTATTTTATAAAGGCACCAAGATATTAAACATTATCAGGAACATCGGGATTGTAACAAATGACAAGAACACCGGGATTGGAAAATTAGCTGGAACATCGATCGGGATGGGAAAAATTACCAGGTTATAAAAATTACTGAGAACACCGGGATAGGAAATTTACCATGAAGACACCGGGAATACCGGAATATAAAAATTACCGGAAACACCGAGATAAGAAAACTACCGGGAACGCCGGGATTAGAATAATTACCGGGACAGGAAAAATTTCCGAGAACACCGGGATAGAAAAAAGGCGCCTGGGATACCGGTATGACTTGTAATATTGCTAATTTACAAAATTATAAATGTATTTTAAGAAAACTTTTACAAATAAATTAATACATCCCACCCGTGCAAGGCCGGGTATAACAGCTAGTATATAGTAATTAAATGAAAATTTTAATTATTGCAACTGTTAAATATGTTTTATAGGAATAAAATTGAATCGTCAGTTAGAAGAAGGGAAAAAAGTAAAAAAAATGACAAGTTGACTTTTTGTGCTAAAACAATCTCCAAGCTTTGCTCTAAACATGGGTGAAAAGAGGGGGAAAATAACTAACCCCCATAGGGAGATATTGCCCCTTGAAGTTGTGAAATCGATGTCAATTCATTGTATTTCTTAAGTTGATTTGGAATTAAAGTTAATTTGTATTTTTTTTCATTCGTTGAGCTGTAAACTAAGTTAAAATATATTGTATCTTAATTTTTTCAAACTTTTTTTATACAGGGAATGTTTGTCTCCATTCATTTTCACTCACTCCATTCATACTGCTTCAATAACTCAATTTCACTATAATTTTTAATTTATTTGTTCTATTGAAATTTGTTTAATTGAAAATAAAGATTATTATTATTATTCTTTTCATTATTATTTTTTTCACCCTTTTGTGGTGTAAACTAAGGAGAAATATAATTTAAATGTGAATTTAAGGGTTTTTTTCAAGATTTTTTCATCAGAAAAATTTCATAAGGTGGAAGAAGGGAATACAAGTCCATCAACTTATTTTGACTGTAAAATATTTTTGAATACACTTATATTTGTTTTGATGATTGCTCTGTTTTTTAAATAGGATTCTGAGCTTCCAGTAAAAATTTGGTGGTTATACAATGACAACTTCATTATTTATACAGGTTTTTTTTTTTCGATTTTCTCAAAACTTGGTTTTTGGACTTATTCCCTACTTCCAACTGATGATTCAATTCCAAACAAAACAAAACGAATGAATGAACAAAATGAACATGAACAATTTTTAGTTAGAAATAGAAAGGAAACATTAAAAGCTGATGTATAAAATTAAGTTAAGAGGCTAATATTTATGAAAAAATTCGCCAAAAAGAGAATCTTTTCACTTCCGTTTTTCGTTTCGAAATAATTTAGAATCTAATTTTCAGCGCGGATGATTTTAAGTTAATTAAAATACACATCCAAAAAGAATCGCGCAAAATTAAGATCTATGATTAAATTCACATCACACTCATTCTTACCCAAAAAAAATTTTTTACATAACAAGATTTGTGAAAAAGATATTATCCCATACTCACTACATCAAACTGAATTAGCAGCAGACTCACGTAATGAATTTCATTTCTCTCTCTATCCTCTTCAAAATATATGAGATAATCCTTTAAAGTTCGAGGACTCCGAATTACCTTGCAACTTTCTCAATTCCGTCTTATATCCATTAGAAATGATGGCTGAAAGCAATACTTCGAGATCAATTTAATACAAAATATAAGTATATTATTGCTCCTTTTTTTTTCTTAGTTGGGAGCGATAGGAGCAGTAAAACCCATCCCAGGCAACCTCGTTAGTATTTTCTCCCTTTTTATTTGGGGAGGGAATAATGCAACGAAAATGAAATGCGATTTTCGTGGAAGAATGCGAAGAGATCTAGGAATGACCCATAATCTCTTTTCTATTTTCTCCTTCCGCAATTTCTTGAATACACTTTCCCGGGGAGGAGCATCTTTAGAATGGAATAAAAGTGGAATTTTATGAAACACCGGTGCATATAAAAATCCTTTGCTTCTTTCCAGCTTTTTCTTCGTTTCTTGTTTTTGGAGGTATTTTATTGATTTATTCCCAAGTTTGGTGGCGGCGTGAGAGAGATCTTTTCAATCATTATGTCATTATTTTCTCTTTCATTTTGGATTTGTTTTCATATCTTGCGCCTGCACTCACTCTCAAGTTCAGCTGGAACTAAGCTTTGGAGGTTGATTTATTATATTTAAAGTCGCTAATTCACTCTCATTTTGATACAATGATGCAATGCATGAATAAATTTTAGCAAACCACTTATATATATATTTTTTTTTTAATTTTATTTTCGACTTAAAAATATATGAGAAGAAATATTTAATATTGGAATTATTTGAAAGAAAATACTTTTCTCCCTATTTTCTCCATAAGAAGATGTTCTCTTGGTTAATGTTGTTAATTAAATTAAAGCAATAATTGTTAGTATACTTTTTAATAAGTATTATACTTTTGTTAAATAACATATAATTCTATGTGAAATATAAATATCTATATTTATAAATAATGAAATAATTATGTATAAAAGCAAATTAAATATAGCAGTGGTTAAGAAAAATCTTAAATCGTAAAATAATTTTTAGTGAAGATTTTAAGTTAAAATAAATTAAGGGGCGGAATAAACACTAGGGAGCCAGGTGTATCATATAAGTTAAAAATTTTAAATAAAAATTTAATATCTAATATAATTTATATACTTTTAAGAAATAAAAAGTAACTATATTATCGGGTAATTATGTATAAAATTATAGTTATGAACGTTTGGTTAAAAAAATTTTTATTTAGAGAAAGTTTGAGTCGCCTGCATTTATAATAATCTGCAATAATCAAAGTTAGTTTATATTTTGTTCCTGCAAAAGCAATGATATAAGCCGATATAAATATATTTTTCGTCGTATTTAAGCACTGTTTTCGTTATTTATTAAAGTAGTAAAAACTGGTTAAACTTAGAGGGGAAAGTTCATTTAGTCACCAGACGAAATCAACGATTTAAGAAGAAAAGAACCCGACCGTCACAGAAGAATTAACCAGTCCAAACACCCCACCAACTAAAAAAGGGGCAGAGAGAAAATTTAATTTACCGAGATATGTCCCCTCTTTATTAGCTCTTCCGTTTCTTCTCAAAATCGATGAATGGTTTTTTTCACTTTTAGGTACCTTTTATCCCCGTTGAACCGAAAACTAAAAATGACGTGAAACCTGAAAATCGAGGGTCCCACGAGAAATCGAAAGTAGCGTGTCGAGTGAAGTTATTGAAGGGGAAAAAATATCCCCCCTTTGTCATTGATTTCCCCATCGTTTTTGCTAGTGATATCGCAAGTTCTTTGCAGAAGTAGATAAGATTCTTTTGTTTTTTATGTATCTCTAATACCTCCATCTGACAGGAAGAATCGCTGGTCTTTTGCAACTGCACAGTAATTGTATTTTCTTTCCATCCATTTTGTATTTGTTTTACTTTTTGATAATGGTGGAATGGAGTGAAAAGTTAAGCTCTCTGACACCTGTCATTTTCGAAAATATCATTTCTGGAGGTTTGTAGGTACTTTTGATGGCTGCACGCGTGTATGTGGGACTGTTAATGTTCTTTTTTTAAAGAAGTTACGAGTGAATGTTGCGAAGCTTTAATATATTTCCATCCCTTTTATTTAAAAGGAAAAGTTTCGGAAAAAGTTTTTCAAATTCGTGGATTTGGATTGTTAAACTTCAAATGTTACAGGCTTCTCTAAAAGTTACTTTGCCTTTAAAAACGTTTTCCTCAAAAGGTCATATATTTAAAATTAGTTGTTCATAAAGAAACATGAATGAAAAAGAAAAATGTCGACTGTAAACTTATTGTGAACATAAAAAATGAGTTTTTAATATACTAAACATACAATTAAAACACATCTTAATAAACTTAAACTTAAATAATAGTTATAAAGTTGTTTAACCGGGTTATTTTCAGTGTAATTTTAAATACTTTTTAACCTTAAAATTATTTATTTTTTTGTAATAGTCAATTTTTCTCTTTTCATACTGCTCTATTTTTTTACATCTAACTTACTATTTTCTTATTTACTTTTCTTTTTTCTTACTAATGTTTTTTCTCTTTTTAATCTTTCTCAAATTACTAAATCTAAATTTAATACCATCACAAAAAATTTCAAGATTTTAAGTTGTTACGCTTTTATTTGTTTGACTTATGTACTTGAAAATATTGTTAATAGATTGAAAGAAATAAACTTAGAGATTTGCTTATTAATTATAAATTTCAATTTGTAAGAAAATCCTCCAAAAGAACTATAACAATGCATTGAGAAATATTTTAGCGCCTTATTTTCAAGTGATTATACATAGCATGATAAAATCTATTCTTAACTCGTTATAGTTTTTAAAAAGTGAAATAAATTAATTTACTAAAGCTTACATTTAGAAATTAGTAAAGGGAACTTGAGGACTTTTCTAATCTGTTAAGTTAACTTATTGATAAATAATAAAAAAACTATCTTAAATTTTCTTTTCAAAGTTATATTATAAAATAGGATTCGAAAGGGTAAAAATTTTGGAGTTTTAACGTGTTTTAATTCATTATACATTGGATAATAACTAAAATGAATAAACGTCCTAATGATTCATATCATTTTGTGAACTGAGAGGAGATGGTTCAGGAACTTAATTTTAATTTGGAGAAAGATGTACATGGTCTCGGGTTTTATAATATTAATGACTTTTCTGAAGGTATTGAAAAAGGGAGAGTCATATTTAGGCATTTAATAAAGAAAATATTTCTCAGAAATATAATCATACTTTTTTATGTGTGTATACATAAAATATAATCGTAAAAATTGCTATTAGTTTCTTAATTAGATTCTGAAAAACTTTTTACAGTCGTTATTTTTTAAGTCGGAGTTTTTATTTCATAAATTATTAAAATATTCAACATTTTAATATTTTTAACACTGATGGTTGGAAACATGAATAAATTGATTATTGCTGAAATTCAAACTTCGAAACTGAAAATCGAAACTTGTTTTACATAAACTCTTATGATTAATATGCACAGAGTGTCTTAATTACCGAGAATAAGCTGGGCTGCGATAATTCAATGCAGTTTTTATAACGCTTCCAAGTATTTCGATTATTTTTCTAAATAATTACAATTTTTTTTATTATTTTCGCACACCCTTATAGCTCTAGCAAAGTAGTATATTTATATATTTTATTTAAATTCGGGCTTTTCATAGAAAATTATATTAAATGATATTAAGACCTTAGACTAAGTTACTGATGTCTTGACATTGCATCCTTACCTACCTACTCTTTGATCTGTACATTTCCTTTGTGAATGAAATATTTTTAAAACAAATTTTATAATACTAATACTTACTACTTAGGATGTTAACCGATCTATGGAAATGCATAGTCTCCTTATAAATTGTCATGCTTAAAATTATATCTAAATCCGACAGTGAACAATTTGAATCATTTAAATATTACGTTAATTATACCTTCATTCATTCGGTTTTGTATGTATAATTTCTAAGAGAGACTCACTTATCAATAAGAATATATCTTTGTTTGAGATCTATCAACACACCTGATATTTAGAACAGAAGTAAAGTTATCATTTAATCAATTATTTTTTCCATCAATCTGGTTTGGTGACTTTGTTTGGTGGTTTCAATCAGACGGTTAAACATTTGACATTCAGATTTGTTTATCATAATAAATTAAACGAAATAATCAACAAAGAGGGGTTACACTTTATTCATGTTTAAAATATTAGATGTTAGTTGTGTGCGCAAGTTCGTTGCACTGTGAAATAAAATAACCACAAAAAAGGTTTCAAAGAATTAGTTGTTAGTTTCTAGTTTGAAACTAAGAAATTGAAAAAGTTCCCAACTTTTTAAAGAAATCCTCAACAATATTCGCATAATCAAAATATAATCTTTCTATACTATTATTTTAAATATATAATTAAATTTGAGGCTGGATTTTTATTTATATATACTTTAATATTTCAATTTGAAAGTATCAAAGGTCTTAAAGCACAATATTCAATTAATAATTCCTTATTTAACATCTAAGAAAAGAAAGAGAGACATTTTATTACACAAATATGTAAATAAAGGTATGTCCATAGAGTCATACGTATTGTTCTATTTTTAAAAAAAACTCAAACTGTGTAAAGTCATACTTTAAACCGATAAAAAGTGATCAATTCAGTACAAACAGCCCAGAAGAATAGAAGACAAATTCTTTACAGGGCGAAACACTAAAACAAATTCCCGGTTTGTTCTGTATCGTTTCCACTCCACTTGTGCTTTCCAGTTGCGAATTCCAATTCCTTACCGGCTGAGCGGACAACCCCTATAAAAGAAGACAGCCGTCCGCAGGAAAAGAAAACTGATCGCTTTAAATCCTTAACGTTTCGCCAGGATTCTGATTTGTAGTTGGCAATGCCCGGACCCGACACATGAAAAATAGGCGCCGCCTTAGCGCGCGCTGGAACCGAATATTTCCGCAACGCCAAATCAGCCCTGGTGGCAATCCGAGACATTTGTCTAGTCCAAAACCGGCAAAAAAAGGCGGGATATCTCAAAAATTTCTCGACACCTCCCAAAGTGAATGTAACTCCGCGGGAAAGGATTGCGAAGCTGGCTGTTTCTTCAAACCTGGCCGAGCTTGGAGTTAAGTCAAAGATTTTTCTTCGGGAAAAGAACAATGATAAAAAAAGCTTCTCTGTTCACGATTGAGGGAGCACGTATTTTCCGCCGCCGGGAAGTTGTTTTCTTTCTTGAGGGGTGTTTCGTCTGAAATTTCCATTACCCCGTTTTCTAAGAGATGGAGTGAAAACAGAATTTAATTACGTGACTTCCGCATGGAAGTAAATAATGCCGTTAAATGCGTTCGAATGTTCTTTTGTTGTCCCATCTTTTTTTTTAAGTTGGAGCTGGAAATGTTGATTGTTGCATTTCGGATGACAAATCATTTCAAAAGTTTAGGATGTTTTATGCAATTTCGGGAGAAAAAAGTATTTGTGAAAGGAAGCTACTACTATCTTTCCTCTTCGGATAAAAGTCTCGCTTGTTTGTTCCTGCACGTTTCTCTGTGTTATTATGTCCTATGTATGTTTAATTCGCAATGCTTCTGTCGAGTGTTCATTTAATCTGCAACTACTTATTGTGCCTTTTTTTTCTTTTCATTTCTATCGTTTTCTTTCGTTTTCTATTAAATGTACTATTTCTGGAGTACTACCTCCTTTTGTCAATTTATAAATTTACTTTCTATGTTGCAATCGTATTTTCTGTGAGGGCGTTTTCTAAATGTTTTCCTATTTTTATATTTTGTTCGATAAATCCTTTTTAGGAACTGATATCATACGTTTTAATGTTTCTTTCCTTTGGGTGTTTTTCCATTAAATAAAATCGTGTTTTTCTGTGAGAATTAAAGAATGCTCTTTTTCTAATTTTTGTTCACTTAAGTCCAGTATGTCTCTAATTATCTTTTTGTTTTTGCTTTTCTCACCCCTTTTTTGTTCATCAAGAAAATAGAGTATGAGATAAAAATTGCAAGTTTAGTCTAAAAAAAATCTACCCCAAAAGACCATTCACTTCAATTTGCTACATTAGTTTTAACGGAATCGTAAACAATTTAACAATTTATAAAATCATAATTTACCACACATCTTTGTTAATTATTGAAATAATTTCATTTTTCGTGCTTATAAAGCAATTTTTAAAGATTTCCCAAACTTCATAGTCTCCTCACCTAGTTTTTTTACACTTTTTTTTGTTCAAAGAAAATATAATTTCTAAAGAACATTTAATTATTTAGAATACATATTTAAACATTCAGATAATAGAACTATTATATATAAAATGTATTAATTGAAAATTTACTTTGAATGATAGATATAGAGGAGAGGAGGGTATTATGGAACACCCTTTATATATTTAAGAATAACTCTATTGGATTTTAATAAAAATCCGCCGAATCTTTTTAAGTACATACTATAACTAATGACAATGAAGGGCCAATGGCCAAATAAATCAGCGTTTACTTTTTTAATCAAAAAATGTTCTTTAAGAAAAGTTACAAATGGAGGGTAATATGGAACAGTTGGGGTAATATGGAATATAGTTGGATTTATAGCTAATGAAAACTAATTAGACCTTAAAGAGTATAGTTAATCTTAACTAAAAAAATATATTTAACAATTTACGATAAAAAAGTTTTGTTCATGAGTCTATTTACCATAGTCACAAACATAATCGTCTTTTTCTGGCCAATTGTTTATTGAATATTCCATAATACCCGACAGGCCATCTTGTACTATTAACCCTTTTACTGACCGATAAAACATGAATAGCTAAAAAATGACTGCAATATAAGAAACTACTGATCTTTTAGTGTACATTATGCTTAACAACAAAATCGAAGTCTCATAGTTACTGGTAGGTTAAAAGGTTTGAACATTTACCGTCAAAAACTTTCGAAAATCCTAAAACACACTTTGCTTTGCTGCGACTGATCAGACAACAACAAGAAGCTTAACTCTTTGCGCACTGCATCATGGGAGATTTCTTCAGATTTTCGGGGCATTGCCACGTCCTCTCCTCTACTTTTAAGTTGCGGTTATATTTTGAATTTTAACTGGTTTTTTTGTTCGTGTTTTTTAACACATTTAGAGTTTCACTTGCCGCCTTTGCAGGAAATGACACCTTAAGCAAAAAAATATCTTGAATAAACAAACCCCCCCCCTTAACGTACAAAAGTTCCAACTCACACAATCTTTGATTTCAAAGTGTTTTTGTAGCTTCTTTTTTAACACAAATATAACACATATAACAAAAACACATTTATAATGCTTTTATTTTTAGTATAACTTATTTCCTATTCTACATAAAAAAGTATTATTTTCAATGCATGCAAGAAAGCAAGTTGCACCAAAATGCTAAAAGAGAAGTTCTCGACATAAAATATCTCATTACTTTCACAAGGGGGATAAAATTTCTCCCATTAAAATCTCATTAATCACCCAACATGTCACATAATGAAGTCATCACAATTAACAAAATCTTCCCTCCCCTAACCTTCTACGCGATGCATAAACGCTTTTTATTCCCCACTCGACCCAAACGGCTATTTATTTAAAATTAGCGTCGCCATTTTCTCGCTTGACAAGTACCTTCCCATCAACGAAAATTGAAATTAACGAAATAGCGTCGCGAATCTCTCACTAAAGGCGGTATAAATCTGTTAAATTTAGCGTTAGAGTCGCTGGGAAAAGTTTGTAAAGGAATGCGGAAGAAAAAGTGTCGAGCACCACAGGGAATTCGGAGCAAAACGATGTTTTACTCTCCGCTCATCCGCTTTTTCATTATTTCCGGGAGAGATATAACTATTGCCATCCGTCAAGTAGTAATTTTTTGTATTTCTTCCAACAATGGATGGAACTGGCCTGGCCGCCCGCCAGATGCCTGCAATAACCGAACCTCAAAAAGTGTTTCTTTCCCGCTCTTTTCGCTGAGAAAAGACGCGCTACATAAAACACTAGTACTTCGATTAAAAAAAGTACTGAAGTTTCACTCTAAGGCAGATTGTTGGCACTTTTCTTCAGTTGTAGACTAATTGGAGCTATAATTTTAAATGGGCTAGTAAGTAATTGGAGACGTATTTCTCTTTTATTGTGTTCGGGGGGATGTTAAAAAAGAAAACGAGCGGATACCTGCTTAGAGGGAGAATTACTTTAAAGCGATTTTAAGTGGGTGAGCAGCAAAGAGGTGCAAGTGACGATGTGGGGAAAATTTATGTGAATGTCAAATTAATACTTTTCTGTATGTTGGAAACAGAGATATTTTTAACGCCTCTGAGAGCGTATATCACGCATTGAAAATCGGAAATACGCTTTTAAAAACTAGCAAGTCGAATTTTTACGCTTTGAATTTTTAAAAAGGATTTGTTTAAAAAAATCCAAGGCGCCCCACCGAAATAAAAAAATATTTATTTCTACTCAAGCTTGTAATATGAATCACTTATAATGTTTAATGAAAAATAATTTTTTTTATAATATCTAATATTTGATACTACAAAACAATATATACAATTATACAACTACAAAACAGATGCTATAATTGTTCAAAACCAAAATACCATTCCCGTTTTTTTCTCTATTTCATTTTTGTCCATTAAAAATAAGGGTTTTTATGTTTTGAAAATTGTCTCTGTATATGCAGTTTCTGGTATTTCCATATTCCACTCTTCATAAATGAATTTCACACCTCCTAAAAAGTCAAGGGGTATTTTTACTCCTCCAAAAAATCCTAATAACACTGAATGAAAATATAACTCAACAATCATCTTGGAAGGTTCTCCAAACCACCTCATTCAGAAAAGTTAACTGACTTCTCCCTTTGCACCCCTTAGTTACCCACTTATTTATTATTATATTAACTTTATTCGAACAGGTGAAACGTTAACGGCCTCGCTGTTTCACCAAGCTGTTTAGAACGACATGTATTCAAATATCGACATTATTTTTTGGTTTTATTGATATAAAACTCTTAGCTGGGCTCTTAACAGAATTACACCTTCGAACATGTTGCTGCGTTAAGTTAACTTAATTCTTGAACACGAAAGCATCCGAAATATTTTTATATGGAAAATGTATGTGTTTTTGTAAAATAACAATTAGTTATCTAATAAGAATTTGTAAATTATGGTTTACATTAAGAAGTGACCTTAAAATGAAATTTATGAAGGTGTTTAAGAAAATAGTTCTAATATAGCATAAATTGAAAAATTGATACATTTTCAGTAACAAACAGCTCGTTGTTACTGCAAGGTATTCAATTGTAGATAACATTAACATATTTACTACTACATTATTTAAATTTATCTCTGAATGTGTTATTGTTCGATAAAATTTGTTGTGAATCATATTCAGTGAAAGTGTAATTCAATACTAATTAATTAAATTGTACACACATTTTTGTCTTTGACGTTTACTTCTCTGAAGAAAATGCTGTGAAGTGGTATAAAAAATATTTGACTTTTCATCTAATTAACAAATCGACCAGGGAACGAAAATAACAACATTACATGCAAACTGCTCAAAATAAAACCTGGTAATGCAATAAGCTTTAAATTAATTTAATTAGAATTCAGGGTCATTAAATATTCGTTGTGCACATTTCTTATATTTTCCATCCAAACAGCCGTGTTCCTTTATTAATTTATCAAATAGTATCCTTCTTATAATCTATCTTCATGTTTGCTATAATACTTTATAGTTACTTCTGAGTCCCTGGAGTCGTCATTATAAAGTGTGACCATAATCCAATTTGGATTCAGAATATAAAATGTAATAGCATTTATTTAATTAAACTAAAAACTGTTATAGAAAAGTTTTAATTAGGTATTAAATATGACATTGCTTGAAAAACTCAGATCTGACATTTTACAAGATGCATTTTATGGCTTCGTTGAAAAACCCAGCATATGTAGTACAAGGAATTTCGTTCGGGTTTTCCGAAACTTCAAAATAAAAACCTATAAAATCCCAAGCGATGGATGAAATATTGTTCTATTATTTTTATTATATTTTTCGAAGTACACACTCAGCAGTTCATATAAAACTAGAAGTATCATATTCTGCGTTTTTTCCAAATAAAACTGACACTTTTATATCATACAATTTTTCTCACTTTAGTTTTTCATGTTACTCTTTCACAGTAACTTCTACTTCTAATAAATGTTTCTCATAGGAATCCAAAAGTTTCAGTTCTTCTTTTCTGTACAGACTTTTTTTTCTAAGGGCTGGGTCTTTTTTTTATAAGAAAAGACAACTTCCACTCTTCAGGCTCTAATGAAATGGGAAAGGTTCTTGACAATATATATTAACGTGAAATTCAATATATATTGTTTTTCTCTTTGAAAACTGTAGATTCCATTTCATTTACATTAGTTTATTTCAGATTGAATTATATTTTATATAAAAGTTTTAACAGTATTAATGATTAAAAACTTGGGTAGCTGATATATTTTACGATTTGACGGATTTAAATTGATTTTTTACACATCTATAAAACTCTTATAGAATCCTTTCTTGTTTTATTACGTAGGAGTTAACTTAACTAAATTTTTTAATAGTTTATGACAATGAATAGTTTTCTTTCATTGGAGTACTGTCATTAGAGTTCAGATATTTTAAGTAACCTCATTTTTTTTAAAAAATCATCAACACTACATTCTATATTTTTCAAAAATGTAAAAGCTAATATCAGCCAATAATGAGGTATTTGCATGAGTGAGGGATTTGCTTGATTTTATACTTTTTCGATACATTATGGTCTAAAACTCCCAAATTTCTGATTTTTTAAGTTCAAAAATGTGTTTTAAATAATTTAAAATTCAATTTTATTTTTGCCAAAACGTCAGAAAAGTCACGTTATCAGAAAACGGGCTTCTATTGGATGTGACGTCACAGCACATGAAAACCATTGTGTTTTCTGTTTTCACGTGATCAGAAAACGGGCTTCTATTGGATGTGACCTCACAGCGCATGATTTGTGTTTCGAAAGTGTTTTCGCGCCCAAACAAAAAACGAAATTTCAAAAATTTATATCTCAGAAACTAGGCTACGGAAATACTTGTTGTAAACGTCATTCTTCATAGTTTTTTATCTACTATTTTAATAAAATTTAATCTCAAAACGTGAGAATACCTCATTCTAATTTTTCCGCAATTGAAATATTTACACATACCTTCATTTCTATATCTTAAGCAATTATGACATTTTTGAATCAATAATACTCAAAATTGTTGTTTTCTTAATATTTTGGATATATATTAACCCATGTTCCATGAAACTATTTTAATTGTCATGTCTCTCTCTGTGGTTTATTGATAATTGCGATGTTTTCTATTGCAGATAGCATAGTCTTATCTGGTGGTCAGCGATCAGCAGACCACAGGAATGGCACTCTCTCTATAGGCCAAGCAGCCAAAGTTGACCAGGGTTGGTATCAGTGCGAAGTAACCGGGGACGAAGGGAAAACGGCGGTTGGATCACTCTTTGTGAGAGTTGTTGGTAAGTTCTATTTTTTATTTGTATTTTTACCACTTAAGTCATGTTCCTTGTTTTGAGGGAGGTTTTATACGTCCAAATCAATCAGGCTCTTTACTGTTTAAAATGAAATCTTATCTTGTAAACTATGCATATAAAATTTATTCAAACCTCATCCCATTCAGAGTTTCTTTGACCCTGTACTTTTTCTAGATAAAATATATTTAAACCTTAAAAACCCGAAGCATTCCAAAGATTCAATCTTCCAAATAATTATTTTTTTGAAGTTATATTCTTTTTAATGTCTGAGAGTTTTATAAAACTAATATTCGTAAGTTATTCTAAGGTATTTGTAATAAACATTTAAAAAGAGCTTAATGTGCATTTTACAATTAGGTATTCTTCTTTTCCGTGTATGTACTATTAAAAATGTTTAGAATATAAATACTCTAAAATATGTTTTCCAATTCAATAACATTTCATAGACGTATAGTTTGATTGATTTGACGTTCAAGAAAAGTGGTTTAATACTTTTTTCTTCAAAAGCAGTTTTAGTTAAAGGGGAAATTCAAATTTCAAAGATAAAACTTTTAAAGTATCATTAAAATCTATAGTTGATTCCTCATATACAAATGAAGTACATAATTCCAACTGAAAATATCTTATAGGTATTTCCTAAATTCAACTGGTACTTTTGAAATTTTTCTGTGTTTGCTAATGCAATACAAATTTAATAGTGATCAATTTGTTCCATTTTATCTACATATACGGGTGTTTTAAAAGTCCACTAGCTGTTACAACCCGGCAAAGCCGGGTTTTACAGCTAGCCTTCTTTGGCGCTGAAGCGAGATTCCCTCGTTACTTACCTGTTCGTATTTATTTGCACACTCCCTAACATTAAATATGCAGTTTTAATTCATTATCTTCGAAAGGCGTTTTATCTCCGATTTCACATTGAGTTATCACAAATTTATTACAATGAAATAATTTTCAAGTCGACAGGTCGTCAGCCCAATCCACCTTACCGGATCTGTACAAACTTGTTTTTAAATGAAGTCTTACTTTCCCTAAATTAACCCAGTTTATGTGGCATTTTCCCAAAACCTTCAATTCTTAAATTATTATAAGAAATACTTCAAACAAATCTGTAGCAGTAAAATTTTTGAATTAAATGTGCCTAGTGTCCCATTGGGATAAATCTAGTGAACCGTCAAATCTTTGAAATTTAATTTCAATGTAGATTTTCTTCACGCTCTTTCAAGGACGTTTTGCCTGTGTTGGTAAAAATATTAACTAAAAACAATGGGGCAAATTGAAATAAATTTGTAATTAAAAAATGGAATGCTTTGGAGGAACGTGTTATATTATTGGCTCATCTAGAGGTGGAAAGCTTTCGATCAAGACATAGTTTGTCCAAATCGGTTCGGGGGTTGGGGCTGGCGGCCGGCCGAAAGGAACCTCTCCATAGAGTTAACATTAGAGCAAAACGAAAAGAACGCATAATTTTAAAATGGAATGTTTGGGGGGATCCTGTTATATTATTGGCTCATCTAGGGGTGGAAAGATTTCGATCAAGACCGATTTTGTCCAAATTGGTTCAGGGGTTCGGGCTGGCGGCCGGGAACGGAACCTCTCCATAGAGGAGTTAACATTAGAGAAAAGTGAAAAGAACGCATAATTTTAAAATGGAAGGTTTTGGAGGAACGTGTTATATTATTGGCTCATCTAGGGGTGGAAAGCTTTCGATCAAGACCGGGTTTGTTCAAATCGGTTCAGGGGTTCGGCCTGGAGGCCGGCGGAACGGAACCTCTCCATAGAGTTAACATTAGAGAGAAGTGAAAAGAACGCATAATTTTAAAATGGAAGGTTTTGGAGGAACGTGTTATATTATTGGCTCATCTAGAGGTGGAAAGCTTTCGATCAAGACCGAGTTTGTTCAAATCGGTTCAGGGATTCGGCCTGGCGGCCGGCCGAAAGGAACCTCTCCATTGACTTAACATGGGGTTAAAACGAAAAGAATGCATAATTTCAAAATGGAAGGTTTGGGAGGAACGTGTTATATTATTGGCTCATCTAGGGGTGGAAAGCTTTCGATAGAGACCGAGTTTGTCAGAATCGGTCCGGGTGTTCGGCCTGGCGGCCGGCCGAAAGAAAAAACCAATTATTTTAATATATAAGATATCGCGGCTTTTATTTGGAACCAACGAGTCCTAGGGTCACGTAACTAAGGTTTACCCCTAAGTAAGTGAACCTGGAGAATCTATTGAGATGACTTACAGCGCCCCTAGCAGTGAAATAAAAAAGTTAGAAAAATTAATTTGAAAACTAAAGGGGATAGAGCAAAAGTCTCACTAATAATACTGTTGCCGTGTAGTTTTGTGTTTTTTTAGTTGAATGAAGACAAAATTTAATAAAAAAAACAAAAAAAAATCGGAACAAGTCTGTTGACGAATTTTGAACTAAAAAACCATTTTTGGGTCATTCAAATATTCCAATTTTCTATAAGCAACATACAAGCAATACCTAAAATTATTTGCCATAAAATAACATCGGGGTCATTTAGAAATTACTAGGAAAATTTCCAATTTTTTTTTTACATTTTTCATAAAATTTTCATATTTTAACTCAAATGTGCGACTTGAAGATATCATCTGATCAAGTTTAAATTTTTTATGGGTTATAAGGACCTCAACCACAGACTTTGAGCACTAGCTGCCGACCGATTTCGTAGAAAAGGTTTTTTGCTCCACTCAAATATTGTAGCACATTAAACCTGCATTTTACATTTATTGTTGCCTTTTCATTAACTTTTTCACTAAAAAAATCTATTGACGGGCCTGGAAAGTTACATTTTATAATGAAACTCAATATTGGCAAAAAAGTTTGCCCATAAACAATGTAAATGGGAAATTTATAGTAAAAACCTATTTTTTGAAAACATACGAGCCCTGAAGGAGTTATTCAAAATTCATAAAATTTTACAAGTGTACTTTTGCCACTAAAAGGCAACTTTTAGAGGTGCCCAAAATTGAAATTCAAAATTTCGGCCTTTTCACTCCACCCTAGTATAAATATGCAGATTCACGCATTCATTCCATCACAGCTGTACCGGCGGCTTGGGAGTGCAAACGTCATAGTCGTGATAGTCAAGACATCTATCGTTCCCAGAAAGGGGATAATCCGGCAGAATGTTAGACCCAGATAAGGGCTCTTACGGGTTCTCTGCCGGGTCTAGTTGTGTATTTGTCATGAGACATTTTGGTTCGCTGGATGGATCTGCTCTCTAAATTTGCATAATGGCTTCAAGAGGTTTTGGCTGAATTTGGAACGAGTATATTGAGATCACTTGAGTGTTTAATATGGTTAAATTGATCAGATTCCAGCTTTTAACACTAGAACCGCCGGAGCTGTCATTTTGACTGTTTTGCGTTTTTGATTCTAAATATTTTCAAAGATATTTGAGTTACACACTTGTGATTTCGTGACTTTTCCTAATTTATGCTTCTATATACGTCATCCAAATTTCATTTATTTTTGAAAAGCCGTTACGGAGATATTTATTGGTCTACCTAGAACCGCCAAAACAGCCATTTTGACTGGTGCATGTTTAGCGCGTCTATTTCTTGTATTGCCACCTAAATTCTTACAGTTAACACTTTCTAAGAAATATCTAGGAGTTCTTCAAACAAATTTATTATATTTTATGGTTTTGACAGCTGCAAATGGTCAATATATCGTTATAATTCCCAGAAATTAAAAGCTATTTTATTTATTAGGTACTGCATATTACTTTAACCCATTTCCATAATCCATGTATAATTAGATTTAAGAAAAACATACATAAAAATAAATTGAGGCCTTAAATTATATATTCCCAATTTTCAAAATACATGTTATAATGAATTTTATAGTATATTAGGGGCCATTCATTAATTACGTAATGGTCCCGAGGGGGAGGGGGGGTTGGAAAAATCTCTATATACCCTTACTTGGGGGGTGGGGGGGTCAAACCAATTCTTACGTAAGATTTTCCTAGTTAATATAAACAAATTCCAATTATTCTAATCAAGAGATAATAATATAATAGTAATATGTAGTTGACAGCAAGAATATTACTTATCTGTTGAAAAATAAAAATCTTTGATTTACGTCAAACGGAGAGTTTTCTAACATTTTTGTGTTTTGTAAAACATAATGGAATCTTACGTAAGAATAGGGGGGAGGGGTTTGAAAAATCTTACGTGCCCTTACATGGGGGGAGGGGGGTCAAAAATTGCCAAAATCATCCTTACGTAATTAATGAATGGCCCCTTACCTTTATTTTACATTAAATCACAAAATACCTATACTACACTTTTTCAAAATATAAAGCGTTATTTACTTTGAAAATTCTAAGCTCATTTACAGGCCTTTGATTTCAAATGAAGTTTTTAATTTATATTAGTTTAGGCAACATTCCATTCATATATGTGAATTTTCAATGACATTCTCAGAACATGTTTGGAAATATGACCGAACATAATTCCTAATCTCTTCTTCTTTGTTTCATTTAACAAATTATTAAGCTTTTAATGCATGTCAAGGAAAGAGGATTGAAACAATTTGACACCTAAAATTCCCCATACATTCATGCTCGCATTTCAAAGCTTCCCCAATGAAAATCTATCTTTTGCATCTAAATCTTATTTACTCTTAAAAGGGAATTTCAGTGAAGTAGCAAAAAAACAACAACTTAACCTTATAGAATATTAATTCCTTCCCAATGGCACAACAAATGAATTAATTCCAGCTTCCCATTGAATCCTCGTAACTGCATTTTACTTTGCATGCACAAAATCTTAAATACACAACATCAGATAATTACTGAGCAACCTTTTTGAGAGTACTTCTAAGAGATGCATAAGATACAATCTTCACTTGGGAACCACTTATTTATTATATCGCTACCTTTTAATCAATTCCTTTAAGTTACTGCTAAATAGTTTTGTTTGTAATTCATTACTCCTTTATTTACCTATACCACACTGCGAAGAATTCATTAACTGCAACCGAAATATTTAAACGTAATTGATTTCTTGCATAGCTGGCTCATTAATCTCTACGGTGTGGGCAAACAATGAAAAATTTAGCATATTTCCCTTTAACTTTTTTTTGTCTGATTTTCCCACTAATGGGGCTAAATAACGCATTTCAGGTATAAGGGAAAATTTTCCTTGGAAAATGCAAATGTTTTGTTGATGTTATGGACTTTGTGGGAGGGAACATAATAAAAAGAAAATAATATGCAAATGGATTATTGCTTCCGAAAAGCCGAGAGATATTCGGGAATATTGTAAATAAACCTTGCTAATTAGTTTTGCGGAAATACATTGTCCGAGCTTGACTAATAAGTTAAAGTTTTTTTATAGATGAAAATTGGACTTTAATTAAATTTATTTTGGATAAATAGTGAAGTTTGAAAAAGCTATTAGTATCGAGCTATTGAATTTCTTTGGCGTGGAAAAAATAATTAGACTATCTTGTTCAAGAATTGAAGTATACAAACTGAATATTCTGCATTAATTTGAATTAAGTAGGCTTTTAGATATTAATAAATCTATTAATGCATCTTTTAATAAAAAATATCAGTTTTTCGGTTAGGCTGAACTATCCTTAGTAATTTCATGTGATTTTTTATTAAATATTCTGCTCATAACAACCATAAAAACGTTTCCTTAATATATTTCTTACCTTTGGTTAAAAATCCCTATGTGACCTTATTATTACAACCTTATTTTAATCAAATATAAAGCAGTTTTAAATTATTGGCCAAATTAAAATTAGCGTTAGAAAAGGAAAAAATCTACTTTCCCGCTGACCAGTGCTTACTTGTATAATATTACTTGTTCATATAGTCCAGTCAAATTTTCCTAAAATAAGGCCATTTTGGGAAAATTTTGGGGTAGAAGATAAGATATGTTTTTTTATCTGTATGTTTTTTGGGGTGTTGAATCCGAATCTGAGGTTTGCAAACAAAATTTCGTAACAGAACATTGTCAAAATTCGAAAAAATAGCAAAAATTCTCCCCTTTTTTTCGTTTTCTGCCCCTAGAACATTACCTTTGCACTTCTGAGCTAAACAGTCAGTACAAAAAATGAAGACCACTAACCAAGCTACAAAAAAGTCAAAACTTTTCTCTCAGACGCATAGTTTTGGAGATAAAGTACGTTAATAAAGGGGCTACTTTCGTTGGATTGGTAGGAAATCCTAAAAATGTCACTAGTATCTCCAAAAAACCGCATTTTTGGAACAGGATACTAAAAAAACTGCCTAAATGACATTTCGCTTGGAATTAACCATCTAAAAGCTCCAATAATGTTAGCTAAATCCATTTTTGTTCGGTGATTTCACTTAAGAACGAAAGTTCAATATGAGATAATAGTATCTCTATAAGTTTTTTTTCGAAATTAAATGCAAAACTTTTCTATTGACTGCTTTATACGTTTTTGAGGATGCTGAATCCGAATTTGATGTTTGCCAACAAAATTTCGTGACGGTACATTGTAAAAATTTGAAAAAATCCCAAAATTCGTCACATTTAATTGTTTTCTGCCCTTAGAACGTACACTTTGCACTTCTGAGCAAACCATTCACAAGAATAAAGAAGAGGAAACAAGCTACAAAAAAGTCAATTACAACTTTTCTCTCAGATGAAGGGTTTAGACTCTAAACCCTTTACTTACAAAATAAATACTATTTGACTGGAATATACCTGAACTATAACCTAAATGACTGGTCCGCGTTTTCATTGCAATTACTTGGACCTAAGTGTAAATTCCAACTCTCAAGCGGTACTACCAGCCATAGATCGGTTTCGTCCTTGTTAGGACTCATCAGCTCGGCATAGGAAGGTAACACAAGAGAGCGGACGACAAGAACTAGTCTAGCCGACTATAATGGAAAAAGTGGTGACAATTGATTAGTCCTCCATTCATCTGCTGAAAGGTCTTGGCATTCCTAGAACAAGTTTAGTTCCCGAAAGGCAAGAATGATGATGCTGATAAGGCCGTGCTGATGAGCCCTAACAAGATCGAAACTGGTCCATGGCTGGAGGTCAAGCTTGAGAGTTAGAGTTTAAACTTATTGTTCCGCTAACCAGCAATAATGGTGAAATACTCCCTTCATTACTTGGACCTGTTTACTAATCCTGTTAACCATCCACATTTTTACCCTTGTGTCCCCTTTAGTTCAAGAAACTCCATAACAGTTCCTTGAAATTTTGTGAACACATATCAACATATAATATTGTATCCCAAAATTTGCATCCAGCTCTTGGTCTATAAGGTTTTTTAACTTCACACAATTTTGATGTTTCGTTCAACTACACACAATCTTAGGTATTGATGTTTGGGTTTTGAAATGCTCGGAAAACCAATTGTGCCTAAGATAAGTCCTTTGGCAAAAGTCCCAGGATTAAACGCAGTTTATTGCCAAGATGGAAGATTGAAATTTTTAAAAAGAAGGCTTAAAAGAGCTTCGCTTGGAAAAGGAATGGGACAGCTCAATGCAATCTGACGTTGAGTAATGCGTTTCTGGACACTTCCCAACACGTCTTTGAGCTAGGCGTTACATATGAATGGGGCTTCCCGTTTTGGTCTTTGTTAAAAAAAAGAATGTAGAACTGTGAAAAGATTTTTTTTATTCAAAAGATAATTTTTATCGTTTCTTAGCGGTGTGTTTTTATTTGTGAGGATCTGAACATTGTGTGCGTGGGAAGTTTTTCCGAATTCTTACGATAATATTTTGCATGGGGAAGGTAAAAACGGCAATTGAAGAGGTAGAATAGGTTTTTAAGAAATTGAATCAATGATTTTAGCGAACTATGTGGGGTTTTTTTTTATGAAAAATAGCTATTGATTTTACCATTATAGGCTCTTTGGGAATAGAATATTTTTTAGTGATACAAGGGGGATAAAAATAGATTTTTCATGACACTTTTTTTCTACGGTGAATTATCTAGTTCCATAATGTTTCTCAATATTAAAAAAACTAATGAGTTCAGTTATTTGAGCTTTTTTTTTTCATTTCTTAAAGATAACGTATACTTACGAGAAATTACTTTTTAATATATTACTAGGGAGCTACCGCCCCCTGCTCGCTATCGCTCACACACCCCCGTAAACTGCTTACGCAGGTTATTTTCAAATTGCTTCGAAATTCTCACAAAATCCAACTCACTGAACTTAACTCACTTTTTAAAACAATTTTGCAGAAAAAACGTCAACCAACTTTCCAAAAATACTTCACCACATCCCCTCTATGAATAAATCTCCCTAAAAAGTTTGAATATATACGTATTAATTCTAACTTATCAAAAATTTAATCGAAATGTTTTTAAAATATTCCAAAATATAATACAAAAACCATTCTATAATGAGTATTTAAGTTTAAAATATTTTAAAGTAACTCTTTAGTATACCTAGTGTTTATCATTCATATTTTTGTTTAAGCCAAGACTTGTTAAACAATACCGTTTAAGCAATTGAAAATAATAAGAGAAGACCTACATCACTCAATGTTTACAATTAATTTCGATTAAATCATACTAAAAATTATGAATATTGGACAAAGAGTGTGAAATTATTGTATAAAATGGCGCATATGTAAGTTTTTAGAATACTTTTATCAGTCTTTGAATGATATTTTATAGAAATCACTTTTTTAAAAGGTGAAAAAAACATATTTCATCTTAAAATATGGCGTAAATCGGTTGTAGTGCTTGGTTGCATAATAATTTGTTTGAAAGTACTTGCTTTTTAACTGCGACCTTATCCGTTATCTAAAAAAATGGAAATATTTTAAAATTGAGAATTTTTTTTGAAAAATCAAAGGACCTGCTCGGAAATCCGGAAAAAAAATCCGGTCATTTTGATACATTAGTATATGTGTCATTCGATTAAGTAATTAAAAAGCCTTTCTCTGGAAACCGTTCACCAAAAACTTTTTTTAGAATAGAGAGATTAATTACACTGTTCATCAATGAAAAAATTTCCTTGATGAAAATAGTAATTTCTTATAGATTTTGGGTCGCTGAATACGAAAATCACCTTTAAATTCTCAATTGACTCAGGATTTTCGGGGAACAGCCCCTCCCCCTTTTTACGTTTTTCGACGACTTTATAGCTTTAAACTCGACTTTCAGGGTCAAAAAGCATTGTATTAGTCTTCAAATTGCCCCCAGGGGACTAGAAAGGTTCAAATTAATAAAATATGATAAATTTATAACAAATGGATAGGATTAAAGGGGAAATTGCCCCCCTAAAAACTAAAAAAATCGTTAAAAATAGTAGGATTTGTTTAACTCTATTTATTTCGCTTATTTTTACCTAATTCACTTGTAAAGGGTCCTACCTTCTTCAAGGACCAAAATTTGATGGCAATATGCAGCAGTGATTTTTCCTAAGAGCGGTTGAGCTTTAAACGCCCACAAAGCACCCACGGAAGGGTTCAATGTCGCACTTAGAGTTAAACTGCTGAGCAAAATAAAAGTCGAAGTGCCACCGACTGAATTTCAGCTAATTCTTGAATAAAATGACCTGAAGTCAAATAAGACACCCATTTTCCTCCATCACCTTCAACAGTTTTTAAGAGGATGCCCCCTAATTTTAATCCACAGCCGTGCATCTATTAACATCTGGAAACATGGAATCCTCACTCCCTAAACCGGTCAGTTTTTAAAGAACTGAAGAGTTTCTACTTAGGATAGACCCAAAGTATAAGAAAAACGTCATTTGTAGTGTTTGTAAAATCCTCAATATTAATTCCTGAGCTCGTGAGCGCCTTCGCGATTCTGGAAGTCTTCCGAACTCTTCCGCGGGGGATTCTGGGAGGCTAACACCTCAGCCGCTTTTAGTAAAAACTATTGCTGCATATTGTCATCAAATTTGGGTCCTTGGGGAAGGGTTAGGACCCTTCAAACGGGAATTTAAAAGAAAAATAAGAGGAAATAATAGCGTATAGAAACCTCTATAATTTTTAGCTATTTTTCTGTATTTTTAGGGGGGTAATTACCCCTTAAAACTATCCATTTGTTATAAACTTATCATATATTATTACTTTGAACCTTTCTTGTCCCCTGGGGGGCTATTTGAAGACTAAAGCTACTTTTTGACCCTGAAAATCGATTTTAAAATTATAAAGTCGTCGAAAAACGCAAAAAAGGGGAGGGGCTGTTCCCCGAAAATCCTGAGTCAATTGAGAATTTTTATGGGAATTTTCGTATTCAGCGACCCAAAATCTATAAGAAATGACTATTTTCATCAAGGAAAAAATGTTGAAGGTCAAATTTGTTGAACAGTGTTATTCAAAAACTTTTCAACCCTAACAACCCTTCAACCCAACTGTTTAACAGTGTTATTCAAAACAAGCAAGTAAAACTTTTTAGCCCTACAGTGCATACTGTTGCCATTTGGCAACACAACATTTTTCCCCATTTCCTACTCGAACTTTCATTTCCAAACGGCAACACCATGCAATAAGTACAATAGATAAAACATTTCATTGTATTAGCACTTTAGACTGCCAATAGATCACAGCAGGGGTACTAATTTGAGACATTTGTTAGTAGCTAGTGAGACGAAAGTCAAGACACAGAAAATGCCAAAATAAAAGGACCATATAAATTAAAATAAAAAAAAATTTTCAGCTTGAAATTTTTTTTTTTGAAAAGATAAGTTGTTTTTTATATTTTTAGAGCATTTGGTTTTATTTCACTTCACAATTAATTTCACAAGAGACACAAATTAATTTCACAAGGACAAAGTTTTTTGCCAATAAAAAGTAGAAAAAAATGAAATAAAATTTTTTTAGTATTTTTTACTAATTTACACCATACTAGAAGTCACATAAATGATTTTAATTTAAAAAATCATGCATTGTAGGGTTAAATACGTTTATGATTTTCGCGGGATATTAGAAACAGTCATGTATTTTTTAAAGTTTGTTACTAAAAAGTTTTAGAATCATATTTATGCAGTTGATTATATCGTGTATAGCTAAAACACCAAAAAAATATTATTATAGTTTTTTACTTTAGTTTTCTTCAATCCTTTAGCTCGTTCATTTTAAGATTTTTTTTCGTAATTATAAAAGCACGTAAAAACATTTTCACTACAACTAAAACAGTTTACTTTATTCACTTTATTTTAAAACTAAGAAAATGAAGAAAATTTTATATCCTATATCATGTTTAAAAATTCGACAAATTTCTTGACAATTTGTCTTTCTAATATTTTCTCAGAATAATAATATATGTTCCTTATCAAAGATTAGAAGCCTAAATAAACATATGAGAAACTTAAAGAGTTCCAAACATAAACTAGATTTTTAGAATGAACCAAATTCCTAATGGACCGTCATATTCATATCGCAATTAAGGTACACTTCTTTAGAATGTATTCACTCGAGTCTTGTTAAGGTGGATTAGTGATTCGACAAATATTTATCAATTTTACCTAGAAAGACGTATTTAAATTGCAATGTAAAGAAAGGGGACTTTTAATCTCTGGGATAAACTTCTACTCCATGTCAATATCTTTAAGTGATGGGTTGTATTAGATTTTTATGTGATTCAGTAGAAAGAAGTACTATTACTTAAGTGAGCAAGTTTTTTGTTAACACATTGAAAAATATATTGATAAAGTAAAGATAAAAATATACACATTAATAAAATCTGTTTAGATATATATTTTTTAATTTTAACCCGGGAGGACGCGCGCTACTTTCTGTTACACGGGAACGCGTGTGTGGTCTCTCAGACCCCAGAAACCGTTTTCCGTTCTAAACGTTCAGTGCATGCAAAATTTTTATCACGGAAAGTTTAAATATATAATTTAATTGTTCAAGGTGCATTATTAGTTGACTGCTTCTTATTAAGATATAATATAAGAATATTTCATTAAACAATTCCATATGTTATATATCTTATAGTAATGAAAAAGTATTTTGAGAAATTAAACACAAAAAAAGATTTTATTTTCATTTAATCATATCTTGACTAAAATGCAATACTAATTTAATACAATGCATAGACATCCTTGACTATAATACAATAACAATGTAATACGTAAGTTAATTTCACATATATTTTTGATCATATCTTTGTATTCCAGTAATAAGATGAAATTTTAAATAATATTTTTACTCACATAATTAAATTTGGATTAACAGGCCACTCACTAAAATAAAGGATAATGGTTTTCAAGTTGATTTAATTTAACTAATTAATTTAACAATATTTATGTAGAAACGTCGGCTAATAATTGACGCACTCTTCTCATTTCATCTTCATAACTCAAATAACGAGGCATTTTGCAACATACGCGTTGCTTTCAAAATAGGATTGAACTATTCCTCGAGAAGCACGCTGGTGTAATGATGCGGCAAGCTTTTGACTGAGAGACAATGTGAAAAGCACCAGCACTCAAGAAGACGTGCCAAAGATAAGATTGCCTCATCTTCAAAGAGGGTCCGACCCCCGTAGTTGACCATTTGTTTGGACATGTGGTAATGGGGACACCAGCCGGTTTCCTGGAATTATACTACCAACTTTCTTCCCCACGGGAGGGGAGAGGGAAAGGCTGACAGCCCCGAATTCTTTCAAAAGATACCAAGAAAAAGCAGGAAATGCAATGGAATGTAAGTTGAGCTAACGAATTTCTTTGGTTAAACTGTGAACCGATGTTTATTTTCTAAAATCCTTTATTTTCTAATTTCTTTTTTTGCTAGAAAAATTATGGATTGTAGTTACCTCTACCTTACTTTTGGAAACCTGTTTGGCTATAACTCGCACCAATCCTCACAGTTTTGGAAGCCTTTTCCTGAAAAACAACAACCTAACTCGGAAAATAACATACCTACTTTATTTAAACTTCAAGAGGTGATAGGTAGAAACCTTTTAGGCAGCTACACGGAGTTTCATATATTTTCATTAAAAATTAGAGCTTTTATGAAGGTTTATTTAAGCGTTGGGGTCTCGCAGACCCCACGCGCGTCCTCGCGGGTTAAGTAACTTGGTTATAATTCTTTTTATCCCCCTCTTCGCAATTTTATAAATACTAATTAAAAATTAATATAATAAGATTTAAAAACATATTTGCTAAGTACTAATGAACATGGGTTAAATAACCAATATGTACTATGATTTTTTTTTAAATTAGAGTAAAATAAATAATTAAGTGAGTCTGTCATCCTTCTCTACAAATTTTAAATTATAATTTAGAAAACCACATTTTTGGTTTGTTTTAATGAATTTTCCTTTGAAATGTAAAAAAAAAATTCAAGAAATATTTAAAGTTTGTTATCTTAAAACACTAGACATTTGACATTCTCTACTAGTTGTTGAGCTTATGAAATAAGTTCCTCACTTTTTGAGAGTTGCCGCCCTCTTACTATCAGAGAAGGTAATAAAATTTCCTTTAAAATACTTTACTCTATAAAATTTCCTTTAAAATACTTTACTCTATAAAATTACCAAAAATATTTTTAGTTTAAAAACCGAATAAATTCATTATAAAATTTAAAATGGTTTGTATATAACCCCAGTAGCAGTGGAAAATGTCCTTTCACTTTGGAATAGGGTGTAGGATCTTTTGCTATGCTATCACTAACTACAGTGTAAAAAATTATTTCTGCAAATAACGAACATTAATCAGGAGCACTGTTTCCTGTTAATTTCTGTACTTTGAATACCAGGGTTTTTTTGCTGTTAAATGAGAGAAACTACCGAGTTCTTTTAGATTAATTACAGAACACAGCTTTTATAACAATCAATGACATTCCCTAATCACATTGTTTACCCCCTAGCTAAATGAAGATGATTGGCCTTTAGAAATGAATGATCACGAAAAATTTTGACTTGTAAATGTTTTTGAAATTTATTATTTCAGTGGTGATATTATTAAATCTGAATTATATCATAGAGGAAAAACTTACAGGGAAGGCACGTTTTCTTGGCATACTTAAAATATTTGAAAATTTAGTTTAAAAAGACGAACTTAATTACACTGTGTACAACATTTGTTTTCAGTTAAACTATAAACCAACTCAAATATCAGCATTAATTTCAACACACTTGAAATATTTCGAAACATGCTTTAATTAAAGGAACTGCTTGGTAAAACAACCAAAACTTTTATTTCACTTTAAATAAAACTTTCAACGAGCCTAATTAAAACCTAAATTTCATGAATTTTGTAATGCTAGTTTGAATGGATCTTTTAACAACAAAGAAATTTAAATGAAAATAAATAAATGAAAATTTGTTTGGTTTCAGCTGATTATTTTGCAAGTGCCTCATTTATTTTCGAGTCATTCAATACAATAACAAATTCACGATATTTTATTCACTAAACCATCCATCTGCTTGTCAGTTTAACAATTTGAAATTTATATCATTAGCAATTTTACCCATGCAATACATAAAGGTCATTTAAAAGATAAATCATTTTCAATTAATCCATCATATACTTTCGTTTCATCAAACTTTGATGAGTGTTAAAATTATATTCGATGACAATCTCATTGAGCATATAAGAAAAGAACAAACCCCTTATGCTCTTAATTCATGAAATTTTGCCAATCCACGTGGAGATGACAAGTGTATTGATGAGATCTCAGGAACTGTGGGCGGACTTATCAAAAAGAGATGTGAAAAGAGCCTAAAGGATTTCAAGAAATGATGGATGCCATACAATTCGTCTTCTAATATGTCTTAGTCTTGTTACTCTTGGGTGGGTGTTTCCCCTCGCTATCCGACCCATACGTAGTTATTCATTGTCTTCAATCTACTCGCTTTTCTGTAAACGGATGGGTTGAATTGTTTTATATTTCCCTGCATGACATAAATGTGAATATATTTCAATTCTTTTTTTTTTTTATTTTGGTTTTAAGTGTGTAGTTTGATAGAATGGTAGTGACTATTCATTTATGGTGATATATATTCACTTTAAAGGAGTACATTTTTGTGTAGTAATATAATGTCTATAGTTATGATAGTATTTATTATTTTATAGAAATAATGAAAAGTTTAAAGAAATAAGCGGTCATTCCTTTAATTTTGATTATCTGAAATAGTTTTGCATACCCGTTTAAGATGACTCAAGGTGAATATCGAAACTCATTTTTCTAAGGAACTGTGTTTAACTGTTTAAATTTTTAATAAAATGATCTTATTTACAAATCGATCAATAAGAGTGTCAGGTTTAAAAGGTTTTGAAAATGAAATTTAAACAATTCGAAATTTATTCCAAAGATTATGTATTTATTTGTAGTAATCTCTATACTTAAGGGGAGTCGGAACCCTTGTCACGGCAACGTGCTATGCTACATGTTAAATGTACCTTTTCTCAGGATCTATTATAGATACCAGCTTGAAATTTTTAGCATACCTCAGTTACATCTATTTCATTAACTGAAGTGAAAGTTTGGCAAAAAAATAATAATATTTTTATTTTTAAATTTTTTACACTTTTTCTAAAACTATAAAAGACCGTTTTTTCGATGTACCTTTTCTCAGAATCTACTGAACCTATTGATCTAATTTTTTAATGGTAGTTCATAATGTTCCCTAGTTTATACTGAGGTTAAAAATTTTCTAAAAAACACTCATATTTTTTTAATTTAAATATTTTGTGCGGAAAATGCAATAAATTTCAAATTTTTTACGGAATTAACTGAAAATTTTAAAAAATTAACTAATTTTACAAATGGTTAACCTCAGTATAATATCACATCTATAATTAACTTATATTTAAAATTTCAAATCTGTATGTGTAACAGATTCTGAGAAAAGGTACATCGAAAAAACGGTCTTTTATGGTTTTGGCAAAGTGTAAAAATATTTAAAATTAAAAAATAATGTTTTTTTGCCAAATTTTCACTTCAGTATAATGAAATAGATGTAACTGAGGTATGTTAAAAATTTAAAGCTTGTATCTATAATATATCCTGAGAAAAGGTACATTTAATATGTACCATGCCATATTGCCGTGACAAGGGTTCCAACACCCCTTAAAGCTTACGAGTACTCAATTTTATTGAGCCATGACAAGTATACATCATTTATGTATAACACAATTGAAAAATATAGCTTTTAAAAACATAATCCATTTGGAAGGGTTTTTGAATTACATATAAATTGGTTTAGCCTCAAAAAGTAAATAACACTGTGTAATACGTCATTTTATAGAAGGGTTTTCTGTTTGGCACTCTAACGTTTAAGAACAGGAATGTTATTCAAATACTTAATAAATGAATTTTTAATAGGATACAAAGGATACAATTCTTTTAAATGATAAAAGAAAAAATAAATTATATGGCTTGGTAAAGGTGACCTAATAGTAAATATGGGAGTGATGGCTGAGCTACTAACATCTGTAATCAATAAAAGAATGGGACATAGTCCTACGTCCGCCAAGCTGGAGTTTTCTCACATATTCCTCTAACCAGAGGTAGTGGTAAAATACTCCCTTTTCATAATGTTTTAATTGTTTAAGCACATCAAAGTCATTGTTGAGTTCCACGTTAAAGTCTGGCCGAATCAGTTGTGACGTACTTCAATCCTAAACAAAGACAAAGGGCATGGGGATTTTAATTTTAATTATTTAATTAACTAAATTTTTTTGAAACTTTTCATGTGGATTTTTGGATTTAGATCTATTTCCTTTACTGGAAAAATACATTTTTTTTCGGTTTTAAAAAAAAATGCTGGTATTGCCTATTCCCCTCAATTTTGGGGGTGATGGTAATTCATAAACTTTGAAGAAACGTCTTGTGCCTAATCTGTGAGAGTATAATTTAAATTTGAACTTCTTTTCAAAGTTTTGTTTTTCCTTCAAAGTTTTTTCTCGGGGTGGTTGGACTAAACTCCTATCACTCTCATCTGTGAAGAGAACAATAGTAAAATTTTTTTATAGTTGTTTGGATCATGTCGCGTTTATCTAGCCATATCAAATCGCCGACTGCCCAAAATCTTCTCCTATGCATCATGATCATCATCGTCACTTTTTTTTCTTCCCAGAGCGTCCAGTCATCAACCCCTTCATCTTCGGAGAGGAGCTTATGGAAGGGATGAGAACCATGGTGGTGTGCACAGTACTGGCGGGAGAGACCCCCATCAGCATCCTGTGGCTGAAGGACGGAACTCCCCTAATGCATACCGACCACCGAGGTGGCCTCCACGTGACGAGTCTCGGAGAGTTCGCGTCTTCACTCACCATCCCCTCTGTCTCTCGCCACCACGCTGGAAACTACACTTGTTTGGTAGCGTCGGGGGCCGCGCAAGCCTCCTATACTGCGGTTATGACCGTTAAAGGTGAGAAAGTTTTCATTTCTTTGTGTCTGTTGCGATACGAGAACCAAGCGAGGCTATGGGGGAATCGGAGAGTGATAATAGTGACGTCCTTTTGATTTGCCGTGTTGGATTCCCGTCTCCCAACGTATTGTTTTATTTAATAATGAACGGGTACTGGAATTTTAATCCTTGACCACTGAACTGCCCTAAGAAGTACCTACTTAGCGATACCCAGTGGACACCTGTGTACCGAAGCCACGGAGATGAGGTACTAATAACCACGCCACACTCACCATTAGCTCGCAAAACCCCAGTTTTAATTGGGCTACATTCATTCATCACTCAAAGAACAGAAAATGGGGGGTTCGAACCCCAGATGTACGGCTTCGCAGTCAGATGCTCTAACCACTAGGCCAGTACGTCTGCTGGCAACTTATTGTGTAACTGGAAAAGAATAACGAAATATAAGATTTAGACCAAAAAATTATATCCATGTTCAATGATTAAAACAATTGTACTTACCTCGTAATTTTCTAGATTGAAATTTATCGAAAACAACTCACCATTATAAACTGTTCAATTTTCTGGGTTTTTAAGCAGCAAATCTGAACAGCCACCCGTGCCATAACATATGAATCAAGTTTACGTAATTGCAACTAAGACTAAGCGCGCACTAGATACTTTTGTCACGGTGACAGAGACAAAATTATCACCCTGGCTATTGCAAGAAGCTAGAGCACACGCATTAGGAGACGAGACTCTTGGCCAGTTGCCAAGAATTTCGCCATAGAAATGCATTGCTCTCGATTGACAGTTATGTTACTAGTTATCCTAGTCACCGTGACAAAAGTCTCTAGTGCGCGCTTAGCCTAAAAGTAAACCAAATCCGGCCATGCACGACGAAATTGAACGAATCTCGAACTTTTGTGTTGCTTGGACAGACACACTTCGATTCTATCGCTGAAAATTTTGAGGGCTTTGGATTTTTTGATCCTATGGACGGTGTCAACCGGTCACTAGTCACACCTCGCCGTTTAACTTCCACTTTAAGCTGAAAACTCCGATTACTAGTTGACCAGATCATTTAAAATTTTAAATAAAAGTAAATAATATTTCGAATTAGTAATTTGAATTTTCGGATAACGATTATTATTTAATAAATATAAATTTATGTTTTTTTGTCTTAAATTTCGTTGTAAATTTTAGATGTTTTGAAATAAAATTTATCAGTGAGGCAATACGTCACCTTAAGATGGAGAAATAAACCCTACAATTTATGCATTTCAACAATGCAATCGGAGTTTCCATCCGTAAGTTACTTCCGGTTGACACCGTCCATAGTTCCCACCTCTTTGGTAATCATTAAAAAACTGAAAGATATGAAGTCTTTCTATGTAGTATTTTTCAAATCTATATGTTACGGGCAATGTGATAAATCCGGTCATTATTTAAAGTGCCCGGGTGTTTCGGTTAAAGTAATAAATACTCATTGATAAATTCCATTGAATTTATCACATTGCCCGCCTCTACTTCAGGCATTGTTAATAATGCCCAGTTTATCACTTTACCCGTAACATATGTACTCACTTCTCTTTTATCGACAACAAGTAATTTGTTTGTTTTGCACATTAAAAAAAGCAGTTTATTTCAATAATCTTCGGTTGACAGATGGTCAGATAAAACTATTTACCCTTTCCTTCTGCCTCGGCCAAATATAATAGCCCCATACACATCCTCAATAAATTCCACCGATCATTACAATATAACGAATTCATACCCCCTTCCCTCATCATCATGTGTTCATGCTACCTTAAACCTCAAAGAGGTTTTGAGCAATCCTAAGTCGTCCACCAGAGCGGAACGCAATGGTTATTGGATTAGGTCTTCCTCTAATTTGTGAATAGCGAGAAATTTACGTTCCAGTTCCCATTCGCACATAAAGGGAGCTATTATTTAATCTCCAATTTATGGACAAAATTTGATCCCACGTAAGCTTGATTTAGCGTCTTCAATCCTCTATTAATGTCTATTCATTTTCCCCATTAAAGCTTTCTGTCGGATAGATTGGGCCTTATGTTAGCTATAGGATAACCGAAGGGTCATTAAAATCGGTATCCGGATAACTGATTTTGGAATAGGATTGAATGGAAGTTTGATAACAATTTTTGAATGGATATCAATTTAGATTTGGCTAGTTGTATATGGTATTTGTGAACTGATTTATGGTTACAGTAATGTAATATTTAAATTTCAAAATTTAAAAGCCGTATTTAACTATCTCGATGATATCATTCATTAATTTATTGAGATTTAAGTAATTAAGAATACATTCACTTCATAAAAAATATTGCGAGATGATTAATATATATATATATATATATATATAGTTAGTTATAGTAATACTTTTTTGCAGATTTAAGATAATGTTTTCAATTTAATAAAGTAATCTGATGGATTATGTGTTTAGTATGGTTAAGTTAATTGTTTAATTTGTTTTAAAGAATCCAATTAGACAGCTTTACATTCGTTTTAATAAAATTTAGTCACTAGTTATTACAAACGATACAAAAAATTATATTGACGAGGAAAATAATCCTATTAAATTTTAATAATTCCGGAAAGATAGAAAAATAGTTCGTTTTTATGTTATGTGCATCCGTTGTTACACATCCTGAATTTGAAAGCAGTTTAGCGGGATTATATTTGGTACCCTTGACAATAAAGTGTATGTAATAATTATCATTAGCAAGAAATACTCACATATATAGTGGCGTACGGTACCTATTTGAGTTGAGTCACATTCATAATGGAAAATTTATCTCTTAAATTTGCATTTAAGCTGGTTAAAATGGATTTTAATGGTTAAATGGAATGGCACTTTTTAGGCAGCTCTTACGGGCCAATCATTGAGCTTTTGAGTTAGAGGATTATCATGCTTGGTAAATGAATATAGAAGGAATCAAAATCCATGCGTTCCTAAAATTTCGTATTTTTGGATTTTTATACCACTATCATCCTGAGCAGTTCCATTTATATAATCCCTATGCCTTTCTTCCAAATTCTACACATTCTGTTGTGGGTTTAGAAAGTTCATTTTATGGTATTCAAAAGAATGGGAAATGAATGCTAGCCCATGCATCACTAGCGAATAATAGAGCACGAAATATGCACATGGTGGAAATGTGAGGCATTATCTTCCGTACCCCCATTATGGTGTAAATGATTGGACACGAAATCCAGTTTTCATTAGCATAGTTTAAAACAACCAGTGTCTGTTTATTTGAATACACAGGAAACAAACATAAAAAACTGACATCGCTTTATTTTGAATCCACGTATTTCACTCACACGTTGAGAAATCACCTCATTAACTTCAAAGCCTTCCTTCCTTTATTTTTCACTTCCGGGGAAGCAAAATAAAACACTACTCTTCGAACCTAATAACGCTTCCCTACGTGACTTATCCAGATTAAATAATCCATCGAATTCTTCTTAACCGGAGAAAAAATCAAATTAAAATCCACGCGCTGAGGAGAAAATTAAAAACAAAATTCAAAAGAAGAAAGAAAAATCGGGAGTTTTCCTCTTTCCCCGAAACGAGGGGCCATTATTTTCTCCCCTTAGACCACCCGAATAAAAAAAAGAAGCTTATATCTCAAAGACAGTTAAGCCCGAAAGCTTAGGAGATTAGAGCTAGAGTTGAATGCGATTGTAACTCCCCTAGAATGTAAAACGGATTAACTCAGAGCCGAGCGATGAGGTGTAGGAGAAGCACTTTAAAAAAGAACTCTCAGCTACTTGCTCCCGCGAGATTTCTACGCCTCTACCTCCAGTGTGAAGAAGTTTTAAGTAGAGGTGAAGGGGAAAAAATATCGCTCGACGACGTGCAGCGCTAGTGACTTGGTATTGATCAGAGAGGGGGAGAAAATAATTCAGGGGAGTTTTACGGGTTTTTGTTGGAGTGTGATCAGGTGTGAGGACGGCGTCGAAACATATCTCGGCCGAGTTTTAAGAATTCTTTATTGAATTATTTTAAGCAGTTTATGGGGGTTGTGTGTGTTTGAAGAGGAGTAGGGGAAGATTTGGTGGGGTGTTTTCTACTTTTCTTATAGATTCTTGGTAAATTTTTTTATTACAGTTTTCTGAGATTTTTTAGTGTGTGTTTAGATAAGTTTGTATGCTTTTTCTTAGCGGTAAATTACAGTAGTAGAACTCCAAAATTCCGAATCAATTGGGACCGGACCCCAATCGGATAATTGAATTTTTCCCTAAAAAAGAATATGTAGAGTTCTTATCCAGTCATTACTTGCTATAAACGATGGACAACATAGCATAGCTTTTTTACACAGAGAATTGGACCCCAAATAGGGTCTTCATAGAACTTTGCTACAAAAACCACTTGAAAATGGAATCTTCTAAATATTTATTTGTTTCTGCTTTCATTAATTTTCTTTAATAACTCCTATCTTCGTTTTTCAAGCACTAATAAGAAGTTTAAGTGTAGGTTTGAATTCTGAAAGCAGTTCGGATAGTCGTAGTTCGGAATGTCCCATTAAATGTCGTATAGCTGTTTTGGTCGCCAAAAATTCAAATATCGCAATATTTTTCTGGCTTACAACCATATACACTAGCGGAAATAAAAATCCCAACACCAAGAAGGAAAGGAGATATCAAAGTCAAATTTGTTTCTATGATTGCACTTAGTATCAATGTGAATTGATTAAAAAATCAGCCTTCCTGGATGTTAGGGGACCGAGAAAACCAGGGAGGAGTGTTGTGTCCGTAGGTGTCCATTACCGCCGTCACACGTCATGGTATTGAGTGACAGGGGCTCTAAATGACTTTTGAGGGATTGGAGGACCATGTTGCCTCCTCAGGTAGTCCAAATTCATATGGTGCACCAGCGGACGTTGCTTACTGGGATAGGGGATTTCTCCTCATTGACCAAACTTGTTTTGTGGGTGTTGGTTCTAGAGAACGGGAAAGACGGGGTAAAAATGCAACCTAGGGGGTTAAGAAGAAAGCTTGGACATTGCATACAACATGTGGTTGTGCATGTTTCTCTTGAAATTTCTCCCCAGGACAGGTCTGAAGGTAAGGACGGTCTACCGGCTGAAAAACCTCAATGACGCAGCTCTGGTTGGAAAAAGTACTGGTGAATCATACTCAGGAGTTGAAGAAATGGAACCCAATGCATCCCCACTCCGTTACCCTGCATCACCACTCCGTGGAACGATTAGAATATCATCAACTGAGTGCGGTCTCTCCATTGTGTCTTCAAACTCATACCCAACCGTCGTGGTGCTCCAAACCGAAGCAGGATTCTCTCATAAACACTATGTCATGAAATTGCGATTTTCATTTCCTTATTTCGTGCACTATTGGAAACAGAAAGGCCCATTTTCAGCCCCTTGTTTAAAGACAAAGATGTAAGAAGCTATGCGGACCAAACGGACAATCCGCAGTACAGCAAACGACATCCATCCCACTGCCACTTGTCCTCAGTATGATCTACCGGTACTTTGGCCAACCAGAGCTGCTTCATTGAGGTTTTTTAGCCGATTGTCTGTCCTTACCTTCAGACCTGTCCTGGGGACAAATTTCAAGAGAAAAATGCACGAACACATGTTTTATGCAATGTCCAAGCTTTCTTCTTAGCCCCCTATGATGCATTTTTACCCTGGCCTATCCGTTCGTAAGAACCAACGCTCCCAAAACATGTCCGGAGAAAGAGGAGAAATCACCTAGCCCGGTATGCAACGTCCGCTGGTGCACCATATGAATTTGAACTGTCTGAGGAGGCAACATGGTCCTCCAATTCCTTAAAAGTCATTTAGAGCCCCTGTCACTCAATGTCATGACGTGTGACGGCGGTAATGGACACCTATGGAGACAACACTCCTCCCTTATTTTCTCGGCCCCCTAATATCCAGGAAGGCTGATTTTTTAAGCAATTCACATTGATACTATGTGCAATCATAGAAATAAATTTGACTTTGATATCTCCTTTCCTTCTTGGTGTTGGGATTTTTATTTCCGCTAGTGTATTTAGTCAATTGGTTTTCAATTTTTTGCTGATATTTCTATTCTTTGCAGACCAAAGCATTTTGGCGATATTTAAGAACAAAGATATAACTTAATTAAGTATGCAATCACTGAACGACTCAGCTGAATGCTGCACCCCTGAAGGTATATCTTTGTTCTTGATTGATTTCTATTTTGGTATTAAGAAGCTTTAAGCGCTAGTACAGAGTGTAATTTTCAAAATTTTCAAATTTTAATAACTGTATTTATTTTTTCTTGGCGATATTTAACGGGATAGATTACAGAATTCAACCAAATTCTGTACTCTGATGTATCACTGCTACTCTTTGGAGACCACGGAAAGGAGTAATTTCTCATCAAGAACACAGATGTTAAATTTACCAATTCATCTATAAAATCAAAATATCACTTATCGGGAAAACCTGGATATGAAAAAAGTACCGGCGAAATCGGGGTGATTGGTGATCGCTGATACGAAAAATTAGACATGTAACTTGAGAGAACTTTAAAAAAAAGAATTAATACTTCCACCCGTACAAGGCCGGGTAAATCAGCTAGTCTCGTATATGATCAATTGCACAACATCTTGGTACCCTTTTAATCCCACTTTTTTCCAAGTCTTTTAATTTTTCGGTTTGGCTCATGTTAAATGAATAAATAAATGTATGAATTAATTTTTTAATCAAAGATTTGGCTTGTTTCCAGGATACTTTCATGTTTGTAATGTATTCTTATGCATTCCGGTATAATGGGGTGATTCTTTTTTATACATCAAGTATCATATTTTCAATTCTATAAACTGTAAAGTTAACACGTTGATTTTTCCAACACAGAATGAATTTTCACCAAGTTTCATTTAGCCAATTTTTCTTAAAAAAAACTATCGCAACGCTCTTTATTTTAAAGCACAATGAGGTAGGGGTAGTAAAAACAATTTTAAATTTTTTACGTTTATAATATCTTATTTATAGAAACACAAAAATTTAATGAGTTTAGTTCACCATGTTTTTTTAACTCTTTACTAACTTTCTTTTTATGCACAAGTAATTATACTTACTTTATTAATAAAACTTTCTTATGAATACTAAACCATTCAGTTTGGAATAATTAATGAGGAAAAATGCACAGGATTTTGATGAAAGAGAAGTATGAAGAAAAACAAGAAACTTTTTTTGCGTAAATATAATCAAAACTTTACAACATGATAATATAGACTAGAACAAAAATAAAAAATCGGTTTGGCATTAAGTTAATTTAAATTATATTTTCGTGCAGTGCTTTATGTTAAGAAAATAATTATTCCAAAAATGAAAACCCAAAATAACCTCTAATACCTTCAAAATAATTAAAATACGATGAACTCCTTTTTATCCATAGATTTGGTTTAGTTTCAGTAAACTTTATTCCATTCAGTTTAATAATGTTCGCATTTGAAATTTTTTTTCATTAGTGTGTGAACTATATTTTAATTAGATTTTTTTTGTTAAAACCAGAAGGTTAGAATTCGTATTTTTAACATTTTTAAGTGCTAAGCAAGCATGTGGTAAACCTTAGGAGTGTTTTAAAAATATACCTTGTTTTGGGAGTAACATTTTTCAAAGGTATATTTTTTGTCTGTTGCTCTTTAAATAAACAAAGAAAAAATAATAAATAATACACTTATATTTTCTTATTCATAATAGTAAAAATATTTCAGTAGGATCGTGGGGAGCCTAGTGGTTAAGGCATCGGCATCGGAGGGTCCCGTGTTCGATTCCTGACACAATGAGACATAAAAAGAGTGCGTCCTCAAGTCTATAGTCGGCAATAGCGCAGTTATCCATAGGTCTAGGTAGTCTAGAGATTATTTCTCTCCCCTTCAGAGACATGGCGAAATTGTGGATGTGGTGATAGATGGTGACAGCATATATCATTTTCGAGGCTAAAGTCGAACTTCTTACATTTATGGGAAGCATTTATAACATTATGCATTCTTAATATTTCCCCTTTGCATAAATTCGTGTATTATTTTGTGGAGGAAGCGTGGATATTCCAAGTAGTAGTGGAAACAATAAAAACAGGCTTTACTGATGCTTCTTTTTTGCTCATGTCAAAAATCTCCCACAAGCATTACTACGATTGCATTTAACGATTGTATCAAAATTGAGTAAAAAGTACTCAAAAAGGCTCCGATCCAATAAGTACTCAAATTTGAATACATGAATATACTCATTCTGAAATGTGCATACTCAAAAATGAAACATCGTGAGTTCAAGCTCCAGATGTTTCATTTTTGTGCATGCACATTTTCAGAAATATTTCAGATTATAGAAATATTTCAGTATATTCATTAGGGCGGAGCGAAAAAACGATATTTTTTATTTTGATTATAGCCTAGTGCGGAAAAGTTGTGTACTGGTGAGTTAAACACGTGTGCAAAATTTCGGGGAAAAACAAAAAATATCTTCCGTCTTTAAAATGGCCTTGAAGTTACAAAAAAGTGGTGATTTTTTTACAAAACAACTAAAAACACAAAAATTAAACTCTCAAATATTGTTCATGATTTTTATGAAGAACTAATATAGTTATAGACATAATCTTTCAGGTTCCATTCTTCTATCACTCTTTTTTCGTTAGATATAATTTTTTAATGTTCAAAGAAATCTTGTAAAGTTGTTTTTTCTGCATTTTTAAAAAACTAATAACTCTAGAACTATACAACTTAAAAACCTTAAATTAGTCCCATTCAGTTCGTAAAGTTTTTATCTTTGATTTGATGTGCATCATGACCATCATTTTCTAAAAAATGTTTTTCAAAATTTAAAAAAGTGAAAAAAATTAATAAAAAAAATTTTTTTGGGAAAACTTTTTTGAAAAAAATTTAAAAGCCTTTTGATTCATAAATGAACAGTACTACCAAATTTCAAGTTGAAAATAAAATTTAATCATGTATAAAAAAATTAAAATATTCGAAATTGAGGCAAGTCCCTAAACAATACCCAAAATTATACAGCAAGAGCAATTCACTCATTGAAAATTCATAAACTCGTTTGAGGGTGTTCATATGACTTAAAACATGCAAAAAATGTCACAAAATGTTCTGAAAATATGACAATTAACAAATTCGGTACAAAACCTTACAGAGCTAATTTTCAACTTTAAGTTAATTCAATTTGCATGCTTTACTCCTGAAAATTCCTAAGAATTATGTTTATATCTAATTGTTTTTACTTTTAACAAATCAAATCAAAGTAAATTAAAAATTTTAGAACATAAAAAATTGGATATAAACACATTTCTTAGGAATATTGAGTTAAAATTCATGCAAATTGAATTAACTTAAAGTTGAAAATTATCTCTGTAAGGTTATGTACCGAATTTGTTAATTGTCGTATTTTCAGAACATTTTGTGACATTTTTTACATGTTTTAAGTCATATGAACACCCTCAAGCGAGTTTATGAACTTTCAATGAGTGAATTTCTCTTGCTGTATAATTTTGGGTATTGTTTAGGGACTTGCCTAAATTTCGAATATTTTAATTTTTTTATACATGATTAAATTTTATTTTCAACTTGAAATTTGGTAGTACTGTTAATTTATGAATCAAAAGGCTTTTAAATTTTTTTCAAAAAAATTTTCCAAAAAAAAAATTTATTAATTTTTTTTTCACTTTTTTATATTTTGAAAAACATTTTTTAGAAAATGATGGTCATGATGCACATCCAATCAAAGAGAAAAACTTTACGAACTGAATGGGACTAATTTAAGATTTTTAAGTTGTATAGTTCTAGAGTTATTAGTTTTTTAAAAATGCAGTAAAAACAACTTTACAAGATTTCTTTGATCATTAAAAAATTATATCTAACGAAAAAAGAGTGATAGAAGAATGGAACCTGAAAGATTATGTCTATAACTATATTAGTTCTTCATAAAAAATCATGAACAATATTTGAGAGTTTAATCTTTGGGTTTTTAGTTGTTTTGTAAAAAAAATCACCACTTTTTTGAAACTTCAAGGCCATTTTAAAGACGGAAGATGTTTTTTGTTTTCCCCGAAATTTTGCACATGTGTTTAACTCACCAGTACACAACTTTTCCGCACTAGGCCATAATCAAAATAAAAAATATCGTTTTTTCGCTCCGCCCTAATATTCATGTATTCAAATTTGAGTACTTATTGGATTGGAGACTTTTTGAGTACTTTTTACTCAATTTTGATACAATCGTTCGATGTTCCCAAATGGGAACATCATTTTAAGGATTTTTTTCACCATTTAATTTTTCATGCAAGAATTTGATACTTGGTAGAAAGCAACTCAAAGATATGTAGTTATTTTACATGCAAAAGTTTTTCACGTGCAATTTAATCCTTTTTGTAGAATTTACATCAAAATTAGAGATTTTTGGCTCTTCCAAAAGTTGCACAAGTTTCAACTTGTGAAAATTTTAAATAAATTTATTTTTAAATAATTTTGCTGTGTTTTGGTAGCTTAAGTACACATCTTCCCATTTGGCTTAACAGAATAGCTTTACATTCTAATTTTGGAGAGTAATTACCAATACAACGTAAATGTTCCCAAATGGGAACATCGGCGTTTGGGGTATAGTATTTGAGGGGATTTTTATAACATGCAAAAATTCAAGTTATTTAATATTTTCTTTTATTTTTTTAACTTTTTTTGTTTCAAAGGATCTAAACAGGTTAAGAATGATGTTTTAAATTCAAAAATATGTGATTTTTATTTTTTCTCCTGATTTATGGAGAAATAAATTCCAAATCTTTATAGCAGATTCTTACACTTGTATATTTTTCTAACACCCCGATCCATTAATTTTCAGTAATTATCAATAGGGGTTATGCAAAGAGCATATTTTGAGTGCTTCTGATTATTTGCGTTTATATTTTTGTTCAAGTACTTTTTTTACATAAAAATTTTAGGAATAAAATCGAAGAACTTTGAAAATAAGGAAAAGTGCGTACATCTAAAAACACTCTTCTAACGTATGTTGAATGTAAGATATATGTGGTTCAGTTCGGAATCTTCCATGAGAAACACAGCTTTAATGAGTCAATGGAGATAATTTTGATTATCACTTTTGAAAGCTAATTAGATTTGAATGCAATTAGTGAATTTTATGCTAGATATCCCTATAGAACCGTAATTAAAACTAATTTTTCTCACAGAAACGTAACTGTTTAGCCTTGAAGAGCATGGGAACACTCTTATGTATTTTTTACACCAAAATATTATCCATAGTGCAAGAAAAATTTACGAAAAAGCTTCGCGTACGTAATAAACATGTCAATTTTTTCTTATGAAAATCTGTAAAAATGTTACTTAATCGTCCAAGTATGGATAATAAAAATGAAAAAACCATCCACAATCATAATAATGTCCATAATTATTGAGTAGAAACCTATTTCAAGCATTTTATTTGAATTAATTGTAAAATATGTGCCTTTTGGAAATTCCCCTAAAAACTTCACCCCAAACGCCAATGTTCCCAAATGGGAACATTCTCAAAATCATACTTAGGGTTTTTTTTCGGCCAACAAATGACTTGAAAGGTTTTAGTAATGATAAAACAAGCCATTTAAGCCAAAAACCAGAACCTTTAATTCGAAATTTGAATTGCGGCGTTTAAAAGGTTAAAGAGTGTAGTGATGCAGCTGCTTTTCAAGTTCAACAACTCCTTCTCAACTATTAAAAGAAAAAGAAATAAAGCTATTTTTAAAAAATATGGATTTGCATAAATCAAAAGCATTATCAAATACAAGGCTCTTTTTACACCTTCCTTTATCCGCATAAATTCAAACAGCAATTCAGAAAAAAAATCACGGACAAAAAAAGCAACGCTTATTTACTTTATCAGTAAATACCCCTATCTTGATTCCAGCCTGAGATACCTAATGATTCATTTCCCTTGAAAAAAGTATAGTACAAAAAAATCTGTCGAACAATACATGGAGTGAAAGTAAAAGGCAAATGAAAATACGTTCCTCTTCCATTAACAAACAGCTTAAGTAAAATGTCCGTTCAACTGTAACAAACTTTTTTCCAGCCTTCTCTTATCTCCCTCGATAGGAAATATCACTAATTCATCCCCCCCTAATTGAGAAAAAGGGGAAAGGGGTTCTTACGAAAAGGCTATAAACAGTTCAATCTGCCTAAACTCCTTTGATCACAAAACTTTTATTTAAACAAAATATTTCCTCGAAGGGGGAAAATTCTCTGCATGTTCAAACAAGAAAAAAAAACACCCAGAAAAGAATGCATTTCCCTAACTTTTGGGAGCAATTAGGCTTCGTGGAAGTAATTAAGTTTCTTAACTTAACTTGACATATTACCCTAAGTATCAAGACGTGTTAAAATTAAATGTCAACTTAAGAATTGCTGCTTGGAGAAGAGGTTTTTTCGCCCCACTCCCTATACCAATTTGAATTTTTATGGTTATTTTTTTTCCACCTGGTGAATTTGTTCTCCTTTCACTTAATGGTTTGTAATCAAGAAGTCGATATTTCCGTTTCATTTTTTTTCTTTTTCTGGAGTTGGCAACAGGAGAAATGGGTTTGAGGCTTAATCGAGCGAGTGCTGAACTGGAGTGGGAGCTGAAATTTGGAAGATTAATAGCGAGAAGATTTTTCAAAACTAACCGGAGACGTAAATATTTATTGCTCGAAATAGATCCGACCTCTTTTGAGTTCTGAGAATTTTAAAATTTTTACCTTTGGTGGTCGAAATTAAACTGTGAAATTGCTTCTAATGGATGTGTAACTTAAAAAATGTTTTTCCCAACTAGTTTCCTAGTTTGCTTTTTAGCATATAAATATTACTCACTAATGGCTTTGTTTCAAGCAACCCTCTTTGTCCTGTTAAGTTTTATCTTCATCAAAATATACAGGATGTTTTAAAAGTCCGTTTCGCGGCTTTTATTTGGAACCAACGTGTCCTAGGGTCACGGAAGTAAGGTCTACCCCTATGTAAGTAACCCTGGAGAATCCATTGAGATGACTTACAGCGCCCCTAGTGGCGAAATAAAAATTTTTAAAAACTATAGGATATAGAGCAAAAACCTCAATGAGGGTATTGCTGCCAAAGTTACGAAGAACTCACAGAAAAAAAGTTTCATGAAAATAACTTGAATATTCACGGAGATATCAGCATGTGAAAATAGCACTTTTTCAGACCTCAAAAAAGAAAAAGTTCGCAAATTTTAAAGTTTTTTTTTAATTTTTTGATTAAATTTTGCCATTTTCAACTAAATAAAAACCACACAATACTTCTGAAAAAATTGCAAATTTGCGAACTTTTTCTTTTTTGAGGTCTGAAAAAGTGCTATTTTCACATGCTAATATCTACGCAAATATTCAAGTTATTTTCATGAAACTTTTTTCTGAGAGTTCTTCATAACGTTGGCAATAACACTCTCACTGAGGTTTTTGCTCTATCTCTTATGGTTTTTTAATTATTATTTTTATTTTTTTATTTCGCAGCTAGGGGCAATGTAAGTTATTTCAACGGGTTCTCCAGGGTCACTTACACAGGGGTAGACCTTATTTACGTGAACCTAGGACACGTTGGTTCTAAATAAAAGCCGCGAAACGGACTTTTAAAATACCTGTGTACCCTTTATTCACGCAAATTAAAATAATAATTGACCAACTCTTAAAATTGATAGGTTAAGTTTAAAAGCAATAATGCGAAGTTATTTTATTCGATATAGGAACTTTTGTTCTTTTGTTAATTTCTACTACTTTATGTACTTATACGATAAACTAAAATTAATAGCCTTCTTACAGCTCTAAATTAGTAAAATCCTCCCCTCGTTTGGCAAATTGAGTTAACAAAACTGATAAGCTATACCTTTTCGTTCGTAGTAAATTTCTTTTTGTACCTAATAGGGTGACCAACCCAGTGAATGAGCAGTCGAGCACATAATCTCAAATAATAAGGAACTTAATTGTTCTGGGGACTGCCAATAAAATTCAGTAGTTGCAGGAAGATTTCATAAATGTGAAACAATCGTTTATTTATGTAAAATCTTTGTATCATAACTGTGAAAAAATTTTCAGCTTAAATCCAGCTACTTGCGAGTAAAAAATAGACTTATATTTTAAGAATTGGCTTCTTACAATAATTTTTCTGAGGTTTAATTGGGCTGTCTATGCCTTTTTCTTATTTTAATCAATCATTCAAATGTTTCTCCTCGTTAAATAATATTGTATAACGCTGCATTTTAAAAACTGAGAGAGTTAAGGGTTGTTCATTTACTGGAACATTAAACTGAAGTTTTCCCCGTGAATGAACGGCCGTTCAGTCGAATATTGAGTCGAATATTTTTCTGAGCACACTCATATGCTCTAAAAACATTTCTAATAACACTGCTTCAATGTTCCCATGCGTTTCAATGAAAGTCAACTGTCTGCTTATTATAAAATGATGTATCTTGACAGATATTTTACATGTATTTTTATTTTCACTTATAAAAAGCTTTTGAAACATAATAAATCGGTTGGGCCTTGAATATTTTTATCTTCAAATGAAGAAAGTAATAAATATTTCGTTCACAAAATGATAAAACACACTGTAAAAAATAATCCTGCAAAAAAACAGAAAATTTCTGGCAGTAAAAGTTGCCAGAAAAGTTTTGTAGGCCGAAAAATCCAGTAAACAGAAAAAAGCTGTTACCTACAGGTAAATGCTGTAAAAAGAAACTTTCTGTCAAGTGAGCTACAGATTTTTCTGTCGCCTCTCAGTAATTTTCTGCTTGTGCGCATGCGTGTGGACTTATTTTAGTTGAGTTTTTTTAAATTTTAATTAATTAATATCCGGGGATAGAACCCACGACCTACCGCATGCTAAGCACGCACGCTACCACTGCACCAACGAAGATCCAGTTTAATGTTTCCAATAGCTGTATTCGTTTTCGATGCAGTAAGTTTCTGTTTTAGTACAGATAAGCTAAAAAACTAGAAAAAAGCTGTTTTTTACATAAAATAAATAGAAGTGCGGTGGGAATGTTACATGACAGAATATCTCTGTAAACATAAAGTAATTGTTATTGAAAATTTCTGTTTTTCTACAGTTTTTTTACAGTGCAGGCGTGGGAAATATAAAAACCTTGCCTAAGGGTTGTGCAACAAAATAAAGATGAATTTTAGGATTTTCTGCAGTAAAAATTTTTTAATTTTGTGGAGGAATCCTCTTAGATACCTCGTAGAACCGAAATATAACAAAATTTAAGCGTTAGATAAGAAATAAGAAAGTAAAATTCTCAGCGGTCAAAATGACTGTTTTTTTAGGGTTCTAGGTAGTTCTTATAATATCTCCGGAACCCGTTTGGCAAACTAAACAAAATTTGGACAGCAATAATAGCAGCATAAGTTAGAAAAAGTCACAAAAGTAGAAGTGCGCAACTCAAATATTTTAGAAGAGAACGAGTTAACGAGTTTTTAAAATGCAAAACGGTCAAAATGACCACCCCGGAGCTTCTAGTGTTAATCTATTTATTTTACAATTCATAAATGAAATATGAGTTCCTTTCATATAATATAAAATAATTTAATTATTACTTTCAGTCAAGTTAGAGCAAGTTACAGCACAATGAAATTTCAGAATGTAAGGTAACAATTCTAAAAAATACTTTTATTGAATACTGAGCATTTTTTAGAGCTTGCCGTATAATTTATGTAAGAGAATTTCCGTTTGCATAAATATTGTTTTACGTTTCAGAGCTGTATTTATTTTAATTATTATGGCCCTAAAACACTAAAGTGGTTTCTGTTAAGTAATGATGCAACATACAAGAGCAACTGGCTTCTAGCCAAATAGCACTTACATAAATTGAATCAATTCTAACTTTTTACAAAGATCTGTAGAAGGCATTTCATTCTGGCCCATAGTAGAACAAATAACTCAGATTTACTGTCTTTAATTCGATAAATTCACCGTAAGGATTTCCACTTGTAACCATAAATAAGACTACAGACCTTAATGTAGCTCAAATGTTAATTGCAAGAGTTGCCATTAATGCTGCAAGTTATTTGTAGCTAGAATAACTACTAAATACCATCCCTTGTTTTGCTTCAGATAAATAAAGTATTAGAATAGGTTTTGCCAAACATCAAGACTTGTCAAGAAAAATATCATGTTCATTTAGTTTACGGAATTATTCTGGAATATTAGTTTACGGAATATTAGTTTCATTTTTAAGCTACGTTTATTGAGAGACAAAAAGTTTACGACCCCTCCCAAATTATTCAAAGTTTGAAATTTATTTTCCTTGATAGTAATATTTTACATCACCTGATATGTTTACGTTCGTACTTATAAGCATTTATTTTTTTTCTTAGTTTTTTATATTCATTACGAATACTGTTTTGAATCATTCTCTAGTGGTTATTATGCTGGAAAAATTTTCATGATCATACTAACTGAGAATCTAGAGAATATTAAAAAATGTTGACCCTACAAACATGGTTCATAATTTCAGGAATTTAAAATACACATTTTCTTACTTTATACAAACACTATTGTTAGTAGGTACTGAACTTCTATACTAATTTTTGTATTAAAAAAGTTTATGCTTTAAGGTCTTGGATTGTTAAATTACACGTTCTTTTAAACTTTTTTTAAAAATATTTTTGTTCTTGGTGACAAAATATCCCTTTAATTAACCATCCTTAAAATACAGCTTCCTATCCTCAGAATGAAAGATATTCTAAACATCTTCCTACACAAAAAAATATACGTAATCATGTGACTCAAAGAAAGATCAAAAGCACTCTGTATAAACTTGGTACAACATATTTTATCTCTTAGAAAAATGTTACCAGGAATAAAGATTTATCCAATTCCTTCATGTTACAGAACAACTCCTGAACTCGTTACTAGAAATTCCGAATGGATATTTACTTTTGAGAAGTGGGTTTAGAAGAAGTTATGTTTTTTTTTTTCAAAAAAAGCATGCAAACATGATCTTACATCATACGAATCTCCTGAAATCATTCGATTTTAGTTAGGAAAAACTGATTTAGACCTTTCATGTTTAGAACTAGAAACAACATAGAAGTATAGTCAATAAAGGTTTATTTTTGAAGGAGGACTTTGGGTCTGTTTTCCTTTCTTCAGTATCATTCGTTGCCTACGATTAAATCTACAGATTTTGTACTTGTATTCGTTGTACCACTGTAGGTATTGAAGATTCGATTTTTCCTTCACAGAAAGGTTTGGGAATGTTTCGTAATTAGATTTTTCAGGAAATAAAAGTACCTTGGTAGTTTATTGGAGTTTTTATGATACTTCAATAGATAAGGTCTAATAATTAAGGTCTTTTAAAATAAGATCCTTACAAACTTGTAGGCTTTATATTGGAAAATCGAAAAAAAACCTGGGGTATGATGGGAAGGAAGGTTATATGGGAAATTTAAGTGAAAATATCATGTCAAACAATTGCAAATCTTTCCAGCAAATCCACAAAGATCTCCCTAGTTTTAAAATTAAATATCTTTGGAACAAAACTAGATAAAAATATAAAACTGACGGTATCGTTATAGTTGAGGCTCGGAATTTTTGTGTAAAAATTTGGAAAATGTAGTTAATTTTTTGTTAACAGATGGCAACACGATAAAAACATATTTTTTTTTCAATTTCTTTCTTTAATTTAAAATCAAACCTAAAAAAAGAAAAGAAAAACACTAAATAAACATTTAAAGGAATGAAGAACTTATTCCTAAAAACATTATTTCGACATAAGGCTTAAAATTGTTAGCCCTTTCAATCTTAAATCGATCTTGAGTAGAACAGATATGTTACGTTCAATTCTAAAATCACTTCGAGACATTTTTACCATGCTGCTATGTGTTAACAAAAATTGTAACTATTTTTTTAAAAATTTTGGCACAAAAAATTCTAAGCCTCAACTAGAACGATACCGTTGGTTTTGTATTTTTATCTATTTTTGTTTAAAATGTATTTAATTTTAAAATTAGGGAGTTCTTTGTGGGACACACTGTATAAGTTTTAGAATTTCAAAAACCTGAAAAATCCAAACATTCCCGATTTAGGGGAATTTAGGCTGTTGTACTAACTGAATGCATCCAATATGAACCGATAAATGTAACCGTAACTTATAAAAAATTAACTTGGCATTTCACACCCCAACTCTGGTGGTCGTAATATCTACCAATTTAGCTTATTATAGTGGTGTCCTTTAAAAAAAACCCACTTTTTCACTTTTCCTTCATTAAAAGCTTAAAAAATATGATAATTAAATCGTACAAAATGGTGTTGTAGCGGCTCATCTTCCCCTTCATTTTAGTGCTTAGTATTTTTAATTCCAACTCTCCGTTACAAATCGGCAGACAATTAAGTAAGAAAAGGGAGTATTTTACCACTACCTCTGGTTAGAGGAATATGTGAGAAAACTCCAGCTCTCAAGCGTCCTCTTGCGTTACCTTCCTATACCGTGCTGATGAGCCCTAACAAGGGCGAAACCGGTCCACGGTTGGAGGTGACGCTTGAGAGCTGGAGTTTTCTCACAATTAAGTAAGAATCCAAAAAAAAACCAATTTCCCTAAAAAAACTATGTACCCTAAAAAAAACCACGCTTGAAAATACTCAAAAAATTAAGAAAAAATATGATTGAAAGGTTTATTTTGATAGAAAAGATAATAATTAAGATAATAAAAACCATATTCATTACAAATTATTTCTAAAATTAAAATTGTGAAAAGTTTTTCCACTCAAGAATTTTGCCTTTAAAATACAACGACAATAGCGTTTTTATTGTTGTATTTTGAAGAAAACGACCTATTTAATACAAATACTTAATACAATTTTTATAAAAAAGCTTAAAAAACGGTAATTGGAACTGATATTTTATTTTAAACCCCCAACTATTAACTCTCTAAACCCATTTTTGAGTAAAACTCGGTAAAATGCTATATTTTCATGGAAAATGGCTGTTTTTGGTATCATTGAATTTTTATCAAAAATACTGAAAAAAACATTGAGAATTACTGAAACAACTATTCTATATGAGTAATTAGTTATATCTCATGAATAATATTAAAAATTTTGCATAATTTTTTATTTATTTTGTCATTTATAACAAAAGGAAAAGTGGGGTTTTTTAGGCACCTTATGGGTTTTTTTCACCCCTCATTTCAAAGACTGCCGTAAGGTCCCTAAGTGTCGGACTGAGCTGAAATTTTAGTTTTTTTCTCATAATAACGGGATAACACAAAAGCACGTTAAAAATGCTTTAAAGTCTTTATAGCATATATTTTTACAGCATCAAAATCTGCATAACTAAATCATATTTTTAGCCCAAAATCGACATTTCTATTTATTCAAATTAAATAAGTAAATAAACGGTTCTTTGACATGTTTTCAAGTTCCCTGCCACTCTAAATGGCTTAGGAAGACAGTGGACATGAGAATTTAAAATTATTTTAATTATTTATTTAAAATATCTCGATGGGTTTTTTTAGGGTACAATTTGGAGTGGTTTTTTTTAAAGGACACCACTCTATAACATTATAAGTAATTGTAGAAAACTTACCCTTCATAAAATCTTAGAGATCATGTCACAAAAAAAATTCCGTTTCGCATCTTTATAAACTCAGACCAAAACACGAACCAAAAATGCACAGCAAAAGAGAGACTCTTCCCCAAATGTTCGGGACTTAGGTTATGGAACCATCAAAATGACCATCACGAAAAAGTACTAAGAATTCCATTGGGCAATGAAACGTGACGTTGTTACTTAAACGGAAGGAAAAGTTTGAGAAAAATGCCTTTCATTAAATGCTGGATACACACATAGTTTCCACAAAACATTACTGTGCTTATTCCGCTCCTCTCAGTTTGATTTCTATAAATATTTTCCTTTTTTTTTCGCAGTACGAGAGGGCTAAGTGTAAAAGAGTGCCAAGGTCCAACCTTCGTTAAAGGGTATTATTGCCAATACCAGTAAACTGCCAATGTGCCAATAACTGAGGTGGATCCTGTCTTAGGGGAATTTAAAACATGTTTTGCGATAAAATCTAAAATATTTTGTTTAAATTTTTTGCAGGATAAGATCTAAATACTCAAATAGTTTCCTCTGGCTTTCAACAAATCCACAAAAGCACTGCACCGAAAGATTACACAGGTCGGAAAAAAATATTTTCCTGGGTTTCTGTTCTAATGCTTAAATTATGGTTCTAATAGGCATCGAAAATCACTAAAATATCCATTTTTAGCTTTTAAAGTTTGCCCTTTTGTCTTTTTACATCGATAAGTAAGCTTATTTTAATTGATTTTATGAGCAGAATATTAAGGGAAGCACTTAGATCAACCCTATAGATAATTACAAGATACTTGTAAAATGCATAGTGGCAAGTGTTTACTTGTCTATCACAACTGTAACAACCGTCCATGTGTAGTACACTCAAAAACATGTTTTTGTGCGGACCCACTTTGTGCAAATTTTTATTTATGCGGTCTTTTTTTCTGCGATTTGTTTTGTGCGGTGTATGTGAAAATGTCAATCAAATGAGAACATAAAACAAAAATCTTGTGTATATGACTACCCAGACATAATATGCAGGGGTCTAGAGAAACTACAGTCTTTGCCTACTGAATGGTAACTGAAAAAAAAAATACTGCAAGTATAGAAACGGTTTCTCAATTCAGCTGTAGGGGGGATAGTGCGTTAGGGTCCGAATATAAAGAGATTTTCAATTCAGCTATGCTGAGGGATTTTCACTACAGTCCTTAGTGAGACTTTTTTGATGCGGTCCCTATTCACCGCATAAAAAAGTATTTTTTAATTGTGTTGCGAAAACTATTTTTTATTTCTACTCGCGAAGTTTTGTGCGATATTTTATGCGTTTTCTTTTATGCGGTGGCTATTCCTGGCACAAAAATAGGTTTACCTGTTTTGAAAATGGGATCAAGACAGTGTAATCAGGATGTTGATTAATTCTGTTCTATTTGCGGTGAATTTATTAAAGTAAAAAGAAAAAAATTTGTTTTGGCAAAAAGTTTGAACCTTTGCGAATCTAACCTGCAATTTTGGATGCGTCCGACTTTCCAAAGAGGACTTAACATCTGGCCCTCTCATGGTTATTGACTTTTTGGTGGTCAACAACTTGATGGAGTTGATCTGACAAATGTCAGATATTCTGAGGATAAGCAACAACAACTTTAACCTGCAGATCCAGAATCAAGATTAAAAGTGTGAACCTAACATTGCCTGTTTCTCTAGCTCTAAAATTGTTCTAGTTTCGACAAAAGAATTTTTTTTTCCTTTTTTAATAACGTGCAAATGTGGAGCATTTAAAGAATCATGATTTTATAAAAATGACCAAAAAAAATTCAAAAATTTAATTTTAGAAATCCAGACGTATGATACATGTTTGTTTATAGGCTATTTTTCAGAACTGAATACGAATTGGGTTACATTAAAAAAATTGTTTCCTCAAGGTCCGAGGATATTATTTTGCCACTATACAGAGGCTTGGTGAGACCTCATCTAGAGTATGCTGTTCAGTTTTGATCTCCATACTTAAAAAAATATATTGATTCAATTGAAAGGGTTCAGCATAGGGCTACTAAAATGGTCAAGGGTATATCCAGTTTAAGTTATGAGGGAAGATTAAAGAAGCTAAATATGTTCACTCTAGAGAAAAGAAGGATTAGAGGGGATTTGATTCATTTTTTAAAATGGTAAAGCAAGGGGACAATTTCAAATTGAATAAAGTCAAATTTAAGACGGATTGTAGAAAGCATTATTTTTAATAGGGTAGTGGATAGATGGAATGCGTTGCCTGAAACAATTGTAAATTCAAGTGGGTTAAACGATTTCAAGAGGAAAATTGACAGATACTGGGATTCCGGTAGTTTGGGTTAGGAAGACTGGACAAACTTTTCTGGGCTTACGCCTGTATATGGTCGACTTGATTTGTATTTGTATTTGTATTTGTATTTGAATATTCCATATATCTATTCTAAAAAAAAGGTTTTTGGTGAACGGTTTCCAAAGTAAAGCATTTTAATTACTGATCCGTAAAACATGTTTTTGGTATCAAACTGTTCGGATTCTTTTGAGGATGTGCAATAACCTATTCGAATTTCGAAAAAAAATTTCAATTCTAAAATATTTCCATTTTTCTGGATTGCATATAAGGTTGCAGTCAACAGCAAGAAACTGTCGTACAGTTTATTATTCCTCCAACACAACGACCAATCCAATCGACGCCATACATTTTATGATGAAAGTAATTTCTTTCACGCTTTGAAAATGTGAAGATGATTCACGATGAATGAAGCCAACTTTTTAGTAAAATTTAGAATAAGTGTGGGAGAATTGAAAAGATGGCTTGATATTCGTAAATAGCACTAAAAGATAGCCCATACAAGGTGTCCCATAAATAATGGGTCACACTTCTAGGGGGGATAGTAGACACCTAGACGAGTGAGAATCCTATAGGATTTGGGGGTCCCAGACCAAATCCCAGGGAGTTAAAAATGGAGCGACACCCCAAAAAAATTATTGAAAAATTCAATTTCTAGAAGAATTACTATTGGTAAAAATTTATTTATGATATTAAAAATTGTGTTTAATATGATCTCTAAAATTATCGCAAAAGTTTTCACTTTAAAATTTGTTTTATTATGAAAAAAAATTAAAAAAACACACAAAAATGTTAAAATACTGTCAAAACCTCATTTTGTATTTCGAAATCCTTTCTTTTGATTTTATAATCTGAAAGATCATAGTTGTAAACCCTAAAGTCCCATAGAATTATTCATACCAAGTCATAATGATACGGAGAAAACAATGTTTTCAAAAAATTTGACGTCATATGCTATAAAAACTTACGCCATGCACAGAGGTTATTTTAAACATCTGAATCTCCAAAGTTACCCAAATAATTTTGTTCCCATTTTCCACAACACTTTGTAGTGTAAGCATATGACGTCATACCTATTTCTGTCGCAATTATCTACAAAAACAGGGATTGTAAGAAGTTATTTAAGCATTTCTTTTATGTACTCCATACAAAGAAACTGGCTGTGCAGAGTTTGGTAGTACAATAAATTTGAAAAACCATATATTCTGAACCCGTTCGTGAAGCAGAAAGTTTATTTTTAAAATTCATTATCCATGTTTACTTAAGGAAAGGTTTAGATGCAGAGAGGATTTTGGAGTGCTATTTTTGTATAAGTTGTTATGATTAAGTTATTGATTAAGGTAATTTATTATGGAATTGTTTCCATATTTCATAAACAATTGTTTTCCATACATAAGTAAACAAGATAAATTTGTATGAAAATTGTTTTGGGAAAAATTTTAGGAGTTCCTGGATTTTTTGAACTCATCTCCATCATTTATCAATACAACAAATACTTTTCAATTAAAAATATTTCTTAAAACATTTTATAATACACACTGAAAGAAGTATTTGAAATAAATACACTCATTGCCATAAAAAATAGCGCACCAAGAAGAAAAAGGGATATCAAAGCCAAATTTATTTCCATGAGTACCCATAGTATAAAGGTTAGTTGATACAAATTTCAGACTTCCATGAAGTTGGGGGGCCAAGAAAATCGGTAAAAAGGGTTGACTCCATAGGTTTCCATAACCGCTGCCACACGCCATGGTATTGAGTGAAATGGGCTCTAAATGGGCTGTTGGGGATTTGAGGACCATGCTGCGTCCCCATTAGGCAGCGTTCGAAATTGTACTGGATTGCTGCTCCGGGACAACCAAAAAACGGCTCGGACCAGTAGAATCAGAAAATCACTGGTCCGCTGGACCAGTGGTGAAAAAATATCCCACTCTCCAATTTTAGCCTGCAATTTCTCTTTGCTTGGAATCGGGAGAAAGGCAAAAAAAATTAATTTCACTAAATAAACCAGATTACAACCAGTTTGTCAACTAACAATGTAAAACTAATTTGAAGTTATGTATTAATTTGTGTGCACTATCATTTATTCAAGAAAAGTTCTTATTTTTTGCCAATTAGTGCAATTGTATCCAATTTGTATGTCAAATAGAGAAATTTTATTTAATCAAGAAGATTATTTTATTTGTATCTCAGTTAGTGAAATATTATTTAATCAAGAAAGGTATTTAATTAATAAGATATTTTTAAAATAATTGATTATTTGGAGCTATTGCTTATTTCTCATAAATTTATTTATTACTTATTTTATATAAATTTCATATTTACAGCTAGTAACTTAATAAATATGTATTAATTTTTAACATTACCCTATTTGGTACTCACATTCAGTGCAATAGTCACTTTTATTTAAACTGGTCCTTTTTAATTTGTCGGACCAGTAATTTTTGTTGTGGACCAGTAAGATTGGTAAAGCACTGGTCCGCAGGACCAGTGGATTTTTTCCCCAATTTCTAACGCTGCCATTAGGGTGTCTCAAAAAAACTTTTTTTCGAAAAACCTCGGTCCCCAGAGCTTTTCCCATTCCTTTTGGCCCCAAAAGATTGTGTGAAGTTTCAGCTCCCTAAGTTAACTCTAGGGTTTTCCTGTAGAGCCCCAAAGTTTGAAAAAAGTGGAAAAAATGACCAATTTTCAGAATTTTTAAAAATTATATTTTAAGATTGATACTGCGATAAAACCGGTTCAAATGTGTCATTTAGGACTTATTTTGGGGGAATATATTTATTTATGTGTATTAAATATACCCTATAGCCCCTATAATTTAAGATTAAAACGTACTACTTAGGGACGTTGCACTCGCCAAAGCTTATAATACACTACCGGTGGACGAAATTAATTAAATTCGAATTTCTTCGAAGAAACTCCCTCAAATGATGCTACTTGGAGCTAAAATGATATTATAAATTATAAAAACCAGTGAAATTACAGTTTTTGGCCCTTCCACTGAGCTTTTAATGTAAAAAGTGTTTTTCTTCAAAATTTCTCGTTTCCAGCTGATAAAACCCAAAATTTATACTAAAAAAGGGGGTTGTTGTACTTTTTATATGCCAAACTTTGAAATCTTTATAGAGGTTTCATTTCTAATAAGTAGAATTAAATTTTATAGCGCACAGATCGGAAATAACATGGATATTTCCTATACCAGACGTGAAAATCCATTTTCTTTTTTTAAGTTTGGAAAATTACTTCTTTTTAACGTATTAGGGGAAATTTTTAATTAAAAACTTCTTTCTTTTACATTTCAACCAAAATTCACAAGTATTGAACTATTTTCCTAACTTTGAAAAAGGAAAATTGATTTCCACGTCAGGTATAGGAAATATTCTTGTCATTTCCGATCTGTGTTGTTTAAAATTTAATTCTACTTGAAAAAATGAAACCACTATAAAAGTTCCGATGTTTGGTATCTAAAAAAGTTCAGCGAACCTCTTTTTTAGTATAAGTTTTGGGTTTCATCAACTGGAAACGAGAAATTTTGACGAAAAGCACTTTTTACATAAAAAGCTCAGTGGAAGGGCTCAAAACTGTTATTTCACTGGTTTTTATTATTTATAATATCATTTTAGCCGCAAATGGCATCATTTGAGGGAGTTCCTTCGAAGAAATTCGGATTTAATTCATTTCGTCCACCGGTAGTGCATTATAAGCTTTGGCGTGTGCAACGTCCCGAAGTAGTACGTTTTAATCTTAAACTATAGGGGCTATAGGGTACAGTTAATACACAAAAATAAATATATTCCATCTAAATAAGTCCTATAGACGCATTTGAACCAGTTTTATTAGAATTTATCAATCTTAAACATAATTTTTAAAAATTCCGAAAATTGGTCATTTTTTCCAATTTTTTCAAACTTTAGGGCTCTACAGGCAAACCCTAGAGTTAACTTAGGGGGCTGAAACTTCACACACTATCTTTTGGGACTAAAAGGAATGGGAAAAGCTCTGGGGAGCTAGGTTTTTCAAAAAAAGGCTTTTTTTGAGACACCCTAGTCCCCATGTAGTCAAACTTCACCTGTTGCACTAGTGGACGTTGCATACCAGGCAAGATGATTTTTCCTCATTGACCGGACTTGTTTTGTGGGGGTTGGTTCTGGAGAACGGGGAGGACGGTGTAAAAATGCAACCTAGGGGGGTAAGAAGAAAGCTTGGACATTGCGTGAAACATGTGGTGGTGCATTTTTCTCTTGAAACTTGTCCGCAGGGTCTGAAGGTAAGAACGGACAACCGGCTAAAAAAACCTCAATGACGCAGCTCTGGCTGGTAAAAGTATTGGTAAATCATACTCAGGAGTTACAAAAATGAAATCCAATGCATCACTACTTCGTTAACCAACATCACGACTCCGTGGGCCGAACAGAAAATCAACAGTTGTGCGCGCTCTCTCCATTGTGTCTTCAAACTCATATCCAACCGTCGTGGTGCTGCAAACCGAAGTGGGATTCTCTCATAAACACTATGTCATGAAGTTGGGATTTTCATTTCCTTATTTGATACACTATTGGAAACAGAAAGGCCCATTTTCAGCCCCTTTCTTATCAACAAAGATGTAAGAAGCTATGCGGACCATATATACAATCTGCAGTACTGCAAACGACATCCATCCTACTGCCGCATGTCCTCAGTATGATCTACCGGTACATTGACCAACCAGAGCTGCGTCATTGAGAATTTGCACCCGGTTGTCCATCCTTACCTTCAGCCCTGTCCTGAAGACAAGTTTTAAGAGAAAAATGCACAACCACATGTTGTATTCAATGTCCAAGCCTTCTTCTTACCCCCCTAGGTTGCATTTTTATCTCGTCCTTCTCGTTCTCTAGAACCAACGTCCACAAAACAAGTCCGGTCAAAGAGGAGAATGCATCTAGCCCGGTATGCAACGTCCACTGGTGCACATGGTAAAATTTGACTATATGGGAAGGCAGCAGGGTCCTCCAATCCCCAACCACCCATTTAGTTCCCCTTTCACTCAATACTATGGCGTGAAGCGGCGGTTATGGACACCTATGGAGTCAACACTTTTTACTGATTTTCTCGGTCTCCCCCAACTTCAAGGAAGTCTAAATTTTTTATCAACTAACCTTCATACTATGGGTACTCATGGGAATAAATTTGGCTTTGCTATCCCTTTTTCTTCTTGGTGCGCTATTTTTTATGGCAATGAGTGTATGTGTATGTAATATGTGCTTTGTTTATATTATATTTATAATTGTCAAAACTTTTCAGTATGCTTTCACAGATTAAAAATAAACATAGTATGTTTCATATTTTTCTTATAAAAAATTACCGTTTTTTACAGCCAGTCCAAAATGGGTTACGAAGCCTATGAATTTGAAAGCATTGGTGAATCAGCGTGTGGTTTTTACTTGCCAAGCGGAAGGGATTCCTGAACCTATTCACCGATGGAAATACCGTCCAGGTATTAAACCACATTACATATCATTTTATATTCACACAGTGTTTGGGTGTGCACTTGTAATCTTTCGCTTTTTGCCAATTAATCTTATGAATTCTGAACTTTTAAGTATTTTCTATGTTATTGTTGTGCTAAAAAGGTAAATATTTTATCCTAACCACCAAAGTTGTATACTATACAGGCTAACCAAGAGCGGAAATCATTGAAAATATTGATGGTAATAGCTAACGTCTGGCAAAGCACTAAATCTGCAGTATGTTTCAGATAAATAACTTCTAGAAGAGGTAGGACATGCCAAGACTAATCAGTATCACATAGGAATCGGGTGGTCAGAAATGCACCCATAACAACCTACGGGTTTTTATAAGCGGGCATGGGAAGTTGTGCAATACCCCGTGGATATTGACACGTAAGGGGACATCCATAAATTACGTGAGGCGTTTTTTCCAAAATCTGGACCCCCCTGCCCCCTTGGTGAGATTTAGTGAGATTTTGCTGGACCCCCCTACCCCCAAGTGAGATTTACCTACAGCTTTTAAAAAATAATTTGCAGTATCTTATCTGTGTGTATTCCTTTCTCATACTAAAAAAATGAAAATCTTATAATTAATCAAATTTATAATCGTATAATCGTAACTTAAAAATGTTGACGTGACATTTTAATCGACCCCCCTCCCCCCTTGGTGAGATTTGGTGAGATTTTTTCAAACCCCTCCCCCCCTTTTTGACCTCACGTAATTTATGGATGTCCCCTAACCTTTTAAGATCGAATTAAAACCATCGATTCATGTATTTATTCTATAAAGCCAATTAAAGAAATAAAGTTTCAGCTCCTAAAACAGTTTTTATGTAAAAAAATGTCAAATATCATATTTTCTTTTTTTCTTCGAAACCCTTGTAGATATTTAAATTTCCATGAGTAGCTAACAATATATTGTGGATTTATGTTGAGAAAAAATATCAAGTGAAAAGAGTGTATATTAAAGAAGGAGTGGCATTTGGAAGTAGGGTAATTTTGGCCACTTTTTTTAAATTTTTTAAATAAATAAATTTTTTAATTTGCTTTTTGTGCTAAATAGGAATTAGTATAAAGTAAATACTACATAATTTAACACCTAAAAAGATAATAAAATCCTGTTAATAGAGTAAAAATGTTTTTGATACTGAGTCCCCTTAATTAAGTAATGGATCACTGGCTTAAATTTTCATTTAAAAGAAAATTAAACAAACTGAACCGCTGAACTATCGTCTGAACTTTCAAAAATATGTGTAATACTACCTGTGGTTTACAGGATCATTATTAAAGTGTTTGTTAAAATAATTGTGTACGAGAATGAAAGTTTGTTTATAAATTCATAAAATATAGACAATGTCAACCTGAAACTAACCATACACCTCCCTTGCTTTCCATGTGTGTATTCCATTACATCGAAGACATAAATCGTATTTCTGGTTTTTACAATATTACATAGAAGGAAATCTTCAATCGATCTGTACTGTCACACAGCTGAACTCACCTACAAATAGTGTACTTTGGCAAATAATGTTTGTAAAAAAGAATGTATTTCTTTTAGAGGTAATAACGTAATCGCAAAAATAAATAGTATCTATTAGGTAAATAACACTGAAAATTCGGAATTTAAATCGGTTTTAGTGAAAATAAGGCCTAAATACCAAACCTAGTCCAAATCATACACATTTATCCCATCTTACTGAAAAATCGGCTATTTCCTAAGCCAAATCTGCCATATTGATATTCAACACGATTCGCCGCATCCTATTTTGACAATTTGTTTCAGTAAAATACAAAATACAAAGTTTAAAAACTAAATGCCCGGAAACTGTTTGAATATAATATACTATGTATAAAAATACTATTCCTAAAGATACTTGAGATGTTTTAAAATTTTAATGCGATTTATTCCATACTTTTATTCCTCTAATATTTTAACCTATTGTTGATCTTAAGATAATCGATCGCTATCATTATCTTATCTTATTAATACTAGAATATTTAGGACTAACCGGCCTAGGAGAAAATAAGAGCACCTAAGAGTGTTATTATTCTCTTATTAATTCAGGGCTTCATACAAAATTTTAATCACAAAAGATAATTAAAATGATGTTTTCGTTTTTAAGTTTTTTAGGAAGAATTAAAAGATAATTTATGACTCGTTTCCATGAAAATGACTAGAGTGATAAATCATTGTAAGGTTGAGTGGATCACACTCATAAAATGTTTTCTTGGTAATTAAATATAAATGACTTTTTGTGTGTAATAGTTTTGAGTTAATTTCCACTTTAGATATGGAATAACATGTCTTATTTAACAATATGATCTTGGTAAAATAAAATTATTGCCACAAATTCTTGTTCTATCTTATTTCCTACTTATTGCTTCTATAAAGATTTTAGGGAAATATTTTATTCGATAAATATTACTCTGCTATATATTACTGCTAAATTACGTAATATATTACACGTAATTAATAAAGGATTTTTAATTGCAATATAAAATATATTATTAGGTAATTATTAGAACAAAAACAACACAAAAATTCCTTTTCCATGGATAAGTGATAATTCCCTTACAATTTGCTCAGTTTACAACAAAATAGTTATAAACTAACGAAGGCTTATTGTATAAAGCAATTCTAAACAACTAAACTAAATTTTTTATAAATATTTCGAGAAGGTATATCGAAATAAAATAAAGGGTTTAGTATGATATCCCTTTCTCAACGTAAGCTTTAGATGCCTTACAAAGTCTAGATAAAAATATCAGTAAAATCAATTTATATAATGAATAATTCAAACTAGCTAATCAGTCCAGATTTTTGAAATAGTAATAGAAAAAGCTAAGCTTCTTATAAATGAGAACCATTTTTAAAGAAAATATTTTTAATATTTGTAAAAAAAAAGAAATGAGAAACAATTTAGGTATTATATGTGAATAAAACTATCTGAACAGTTTTTATTAATGCATCAAAACATTAGAAAAAATATAGATACTCTACAACAGCGGTTCTCAAACTGTGCTCCGCGGAGCCCTTAGGGCTCCGCCAAGCATTTCCAGGGGCTCCGCGAAGAAATTTGAAATAAATACATTTTTTGATAATTTCTAATTTGCTTTTCTCTGAAATGTTATAAATAACTTTCTGTAAGGTGTTGGTAAGGGGTCTGCTGGTTTTTGCCTTTTTCAGGTCTTTTTTGGTTTACGAAAATAAGTTAAAACCCTGTTTTTAGGGTCAAATTTCCAAAAATTTTCTGAGGGAGGAACCCCCAGGATGGGACGGTTTGGCGCTGGCCGTTTGGGCGCCGCGCCGTTCCCGTTTCGGTACCAAATTTTTCTTCTTCTAATTTTTAGAAGAATTATTAGAGTTCTAATTACTTTCATTTTATTTCTGCCGCTGAAACGGCCGCGCCGAAAAGAAGCACACCAAGGAACCCCATTCCCCCACCTCTCAAATTGATTACTCAGCACCTTTTTTTATAAAGTTCACCAAAACCAAGGGAAAACCTGTTTTTAGTAGAATCAAATTTCCAACACCCCCTTTATAGCATTTGGAACTTAGTTACACAAAACGTTTCTTATATCAAGTTCTTTAAGATGTTAATTCTGCCGAAAATGTATAAAAAGCTAACATTGATCCTATGGCATGGGAGGGAATAAGGAATGATTTTGGGCCCACGTGTAAATAAATTTCGATATGTACCTCTGACGTATGGTCTAACAGCCCCCCAAAACAGCTCTCGATTTCAAAAGAAGTAACTTTTAGGAAAACAAAATTTACAGATGTATAGATTTCCGTATGAATCCTTTGTTCATGCATCTCCGGCATAATGATTAAAAAGTGATAGCTTTAATATTCAGAAATTTAAAATAAAGATTTACATTGTATCCAATGATAAAATATAATTGAATCGCCAGTTTGAAGAGGGGAATAAGTTCAAAAATCAAGTTTTGAGAAAATCGAAAAAAAGTAATGGAATTTTCATTGTATGAACATCAATTTCACAACTTCAAGGGGCGATATCTCCCTTTAGGAGTTAGTTATTTTCCCCCTCTTTTCACCCATGTGTAGGGAAAAGCTTGGAGATTGTTTTGAGCACAAAAAGTCAATTCGTCATTTTTTGGACTTATTCCCTTCTTCAAACTGACGATTCAATTGGTAAACAAAATATTCCATATATCTTGGGGTGTATATCAAAGGGGCGAGGGGGCCCTGCCTCTCCCCCGGAAAATCGAACTACGTATAACAAAACAAGTTAAAACCATGTTATTTAAGGTCAAATTTCTGAAATTCTTTTGGGGGAGGACCCCCAAAACCCCCTATTGTACTTGAAACTTTATTATTGTCTATTTTTATAGTAAGTTCGTTAAAATTAAAATCCTACCTAAAAATGAATGTCCAAAATTTGGACAATGATGTACCTAAAACGAGTTAAAAAGGGAGGAAGGACCCCCAAACCCTTCTATTGTACTTGGATCTTAATTCGTCATAATTTTTCTTACAAATAAATTATCTTACATGCAAATTATACCTAAAAATGTTTTTAGAAGCTACGTTAAAATGTTTAATATGCATGGGAGGGGCTGAGGAATAATTTTGGACCCCTCCCGAAATAAATTTCTATTATGCTTTTATTTCTAGAAGCAATGGGTTTTATGTAATTTCCTTTTATACCTTGAAAAATTTATTTCGGAAATGGGCTCCGCGAATAATTTGTCTGTTGAAAAGGGCTCCGCGACATAAAAAGTTTGAGAACCCCTGCTCTACAACATAACTACTTTAGAAGAGGGTATACGCATAAGTAAATTGTAAGTGCATCATTTGTTCACCTCATTACAGAACGCGAGGAAAAAACTTGAACATATAGAAAGAATATTCTTCTCTGTATTTCCTGTTTTCATGCTTTCTTGCATTTAATGCCGGGCCCGCATATGAGAGATAAAATGAACATCCAAAAGAAGTATCACCTAGAAAGAAAACCGTTATTCCTGCAGATAAGCTTGAAGGAAGAAATATGACTAATTATTGTACAACATACGATAGTCCGTGATGCAGTATGCAGTCAAGTATGATTATTGCATACTGTATTAAGGGGAGAGAGAGAGAGCTGAAAAACAAATTAATAAGATGCTACACTATATTAGAAGTGAAGCAACTTCGGCTAACTGCATTAATAATTAAACCGTAGAAGACATTTTATTTCTTACTTGTAAAAAGTTTTTATCCTAATACCATTCGAAAATTTAGCATTTGCGACGCTCAGTAAAAACTTTGTTTACAGCTGAAACAAATTAACTTTCTATATATATATTTTCAAATGCATTAAACTATTTTTTAATTCAGCTTGCACTCTCTAAGACTATCACTTCAAGTAAAGCTTATTTAAGAATCTCTCGCAAATATGCTTACTGATATCGAATTCAGCATGCACGGTTACTTTAAAATTCTCCAATTTTAAAGAAAGCCATTAAGACTTTTTTCTCTTAAAAAAAAGGATGTCCCTAAAAAAATTAAAATTACGTTACAGCACCGAGTTTTTTTTTCTTCTCAGAGAGCAAACTTCTCTCTGGCGCCATTATAACTTTAATTACTCAACATTCTTTACCTTAAGAACAGTAATTCATCTTGTAATTTATGGTTTCTCCGACAAATTATGATCTCGTATACCGAAGAAATGCTCCGATGCTTCGCTTTTTTTTTCTTCTTTGTGTTTTCTTCTTCCCATATTCCATGACGACACAATAGATACCGAAAAAAGCTGGGAGGAAAAATAAAGATGGAAGATTTATAAATGCAATCCCGAAATTTTTTCGATGGACAGTGAGCCCTTAGATTCGGGACTCTGGAATGCGAAGTTTTTAATTACGTCTTGAAAAGGAGAGAAGGATGAAAGAGTTTTGCTCAGTAATTAAAGAACGCTTTCGTGTTAAACCTTCAAAATTGCCAGATAAAAGCTTTTAACGTTGGTTTTTTTTCTTTTAGGGGACCCTAATGGTATTAAGGAGATGTATTTCTATTTTAATGATTTACCGAAAAGAGTGCTTAAAAAGGCTCCCATCTAAAAGGTTTTTTTTTTCGGATTGAAGATTTGAAAAGAAACTGTTTTTCTGAATGCAAAACGAATTTTTTTTGTTGTATGTGAATGTGGCATTCGGAATATTTGTTGATTAGAAATAAAACATTAATTACACTGGGCAACAATTTTTGACGAAGTTTGTGTAAAAATGACGAAAATAGCCAATTCCTACTGAATTTGACCTTCTGAACCCGAATATCACCCTAAAAAATTTGGTTTGGTTCGAGTTTTGGACATACAAAAGGGGGGTCTGGTTTAGCGTAATTAACCCATTAACGCCCAAATTATTTTTTGGGGGGGCGAATTGGATAAAAATCATGAATCTGGTGTATTTTGCCTTCAATATGAATATTATAAACAAATTTTGTCAAAACAGTCTTTAGCTTCTTTAAAAAATGCTGATCTAAAAATAGATCACTGGGCGTTCGGAGGATATTTTTTGTCACAGAGCTAAGTACTAGTTGAACTTCAAAAAATCCTAAAAATTATGAAATAAATAGAAATATTAGTATTTCTCTTTAAAAAACGCGTATTTATTCATAAATATGTGGGGGGGAATAATAAAATAGTAATAAAATTAAATAATTTACTCAAAATTAAATACATAAAAAGCCTATGTTGAAAGTAATTTTAGGGGAAAGGGGGAAATTGAACCAAGAACTTTAAATTTATATGAGTTTATTATAGAAAACATATGGCATAGCATAAAATTTTAACTAATTAGTAAAATAAAATGCATTGGGATAATTTTTTGAAAATTTTGTAGATTGGTTTTACCAGAAATTAATAATTTTCATGAAATAAAATGTAACTTGATCTGACATGGCAACATTCAAAATTGCTGCTTCAAAATTGTTTGAGCTTTTCACTGACCCTATTCCAATAAACTACTTACTCTACCATAACGTCAATTTTAAGATTACAAAGGCTGGATAAAGGCGAATTTCAAAAAAAAATTGCAATTCTCAATTTGAGATTTTTATAGCTCCTTGATAACCTTTAATTTTCTTATAATTTCCCCTATGAAGTATTTCATAACTACTTGTATTGACTTGTGTTTTATAAAATAAGTCTATGTGAATAAACACCAATAATTTTATACTGCTATTTGCAATGCTGGGCTTTATTGGTAATGAATTATAATGGATTATCCTCCATTTATTCACCAGAATATATTATAAAATTAATTAGCAATAATGTAATGTTAAATTTCTTAAGATAATCAATAGTTGACTTCATCTTGAAAATTACTGAGTATTCTCAGACTCATTTTTATCAGTTTTTAGTGGAAAAACTAAATGATCCTATCGTAAGCAACACAGAAAAAATTAACGCCCGAACGCCCATTGATCTATTTTTAGATCAGCAGTATTTGGACTTGATTTTTCACTAAATAAATTAATTTTGACAAAACTCTGCATTATATCCAAATAGCTACATCTATAAAGATAAAATAAAACTGAAAAAGGATTCCTTAAGTGATTTACCTTTACTGCTTTCTTGAAAAACGCGAATGAAGGTGAAAAAACTGTAAAATGAAACCCGAGACGAATTTTAGCCCATCCCTATTACTAATTAAATGAAGCAAACACAAAAAACACAGGGTATTAGGATTGAGGGATATTTTTTCTTGCCATAAATGCAGTTTTGTTACTGTTGGGTGAGTTTAAGGTAATTTAAGAGAGCATTTATGACACTATGTTTAGCGATCTAGAAATAGATCACTGGGCGCTAATGGGTTAATGCTGAAATGCCACTGTTTTTTAAGAGTATTTTAATATACAATACTCTATTACCCATTTAATTGCGCAATATTTTATCTGATATGTTCTCTAACATATACACATTCATAAAATAATAGTAAAAATAATATTTGGTAAATAATTTGTCTATAAGAGTCGCCAGGTGGTTTACAAAGTTAAGAGATGTTTTCATAAGAAATATTCCTATGCATTCATGAAATAATAAAACTAAGAATACATTAACATCTACCTCTTGATGTTAACGAGTGGAGTTTGTTCATAGATTCCTCTAAATTAAGTCTAAAGATGGTATTGCTCTACAATGGCAATAAGCTCCCTTCCATTCCCGATTCCATTGTATTTGTTACGAACACATGCAGTTACTTCTTCATCGAACTGAGTACGCAAAATATGGATGAGATGTCTGTGCCGTTATTGCGTGTTGATGGGCCTTCAACAGGGATTCACAAAATATTGCTGCTTCCTTTGTGAATGGACAGTCGTGCAACAGAATTACACTACATCCAAAAAGACTGGCCTCCCAGGATATGTTTGAAACAAGGAATAATGAATGTCAAGAACAGTCCTCTTATTTCTCAAGAGAAAATAATCTTACCTACCTGCTTTACACATTAAATTGGGCATTGTGGATAAGACTAAGCCAACTTTCATTTACTTGCCACCGTCTGAGTGAGGCAAAAATCAAAGAAGGAATTCTTATAGGTCCTCAGATTAGAGGTATTTTTAAAGATTCAAAATTTAAAAACCTTCTAGACTGTGATGAAAAACAAGTGTGGGATGCACTCTGTCAAGTTTGTGTTAACTTTCTAGGCAACGCAAGATCGGAGTATTATAAAATTCTTGTTCAGGACATGTTAGCTTTATACCAGAAATTCGGTTGTCGAATGTCCTTAAAGCTGCAGTTTTTGTGGATTATCTACTTGATTTCTTCCCTTCTAACTGTGGAAAATTCAGTGATGAGCATGGTGAACGTTTCCACCAAGATATGTCTGAAATAGAACTACGACGTTATAACGGAAAGTGGTCTGCCTCTATGCTTGGGGACTACTGCTGGATATCTGGACATGATCCAGATATGGAATACAGCCGAGAGAGAAAGATAATTAGTCAATCTTGATTTGTTAGTACTTCATTCTGTTATTTTAATTTATTTATAAGTTATACAGTGTAAAAACTCAAAGTGCAATTTAATGTGATTTAGGTATTATTTAGAGCAATATCTCAACATTACAAAAAAAAACACGAACCAATTTCCAATTTTTATTGCCATATTTGTGTTCAGCATGTCGAAATCTACTAAAATTTAACATTTTTATAATTTTTACAATTTCACTGTTGCCCAGTGTTATTTTATTCCACGTTCTACATAAATTTAGGTCATACATAACTTGTAATTCACTTTAAACAAAAATTTAATAATCCTGTCATGTTTTAAATCCTTTTTAGTTTTACTCACAAATTTTATTGAAAACATTAACCTAAAAATTCAACTTGATGCATTAAATCAGCGGAAAATCATTTTAAACAGATGAATTAATCCTAAAAGGCCTTTTTAAAATAGAATAACTTTCGCTCAATTTTGGAACTATTTTATTTGAAATTATTCACTTTTGACTTAAATTGCCCTCTTAAATTATTTAATCTTTCAAAATATTTCATTTGAATGAATTATGCTTTATTACCATACAGTTTCTTTTCACAGTTTTCTCAAAGTTAAATATTAAATTGTATAAGCAATAGCTATTTTCATGTTGATCTTTCGGTTTATTTTCAAATACAGAATTTTCTGATAAAATTCAAATAAAGTACGTCAAAGCTGGATCAAACGATTTTCAAAGGGAAAACTTGTCTTTATAAGTTTCCTCAAACACAAAAATCCCCTGACTTATTCAAAAAATTATTTGGAAGTAAAACAGCATATAATGTAAAGTGAAAACTAAAACACTTCAATATTCGGAAGCGTTTTCATATGGATTTAGGAGCGGGATGCAATGCACATATTTTCATTGCACAACGTTTGAAATAACTCGCATAGTTTGCATGCTTCACGGAGGCAAAATCCAATATGAGTTATTTTGAGCCCGGGACTGCCTCATTGAAGTCAAGCAGTCGAGATAGACGCGTCAAAATACTCTATCGTTTTAGCGACGGTTTTTATCAATTCCTTTCTAGAAATACTCTTTGTTCATTTCAAACTTGTGTATTCGCCTTTTTTTAGGAGCAATTCGTCCTTCGGTTGCTGGGACCGGCAGAAATGTTTCATTTCAATCCATGTTTTTTTCCCAGAGAAATCTCAGCAATTCTTCCCAGGATATTTTCCGTTAAAACTTATCCTCTGGATATATTTCGTATATGAGTAAAGTCCAAGATTTACCCCCCCCCCTTCTCGATCTTTTTATACCCAGCTGGGAAATACCAGAAATGGGAAAAGACGTTATGGTCTTCTCCTACCTGCAAATAGAGGCTGGGTGAATCCTGGGGAAAAAGATATGGATGAAAAAGACTAAACAAGGAATTTTCCATACAAAAAAATGAATTGAAACTCGTTTCACAAGAGTCGGGGACGAACAATTGGGATATGAAAGTTTAATATTAAAAAATGGAAGGGGCTGGCGAGATTTTGAAAGATTCCATATTCAATTTAGGAATTTATTTCTTGGGCTGTTTTGTCAGATGATAAAACTGCAGTGAATGCACGAAGTAGTGGAGCTGTGAAAACTCCCATTCGCTGTGGGCTTTGGAGTAGAAATTTCAATTTATTCCCAAATTTCGAATATTCTTTTCGGGGTGAATATTTCAGATGAGTTGAACGAGTGTTGAAAATTTTATACAAACACAAATACAAATACAAATCAAGTCGACCAACAACAGGCGTAAGCCCAGCAAGGTTGGTCCAGTCTTTTTAACCCAAACTACCAGCCCAAACTCCAGTCTTAAATAACAAAATGAAATAAACCCCTTTATTATTACATGTACTACAGACTTCAACGTTCGACAGATCTTACTAGACTATATTAGAAGTGCATGGGAAGATAGGCAACATATTGGTCCATGTAAACAATATAAGGTTTAACCCTTGAAAAACATCTTAGAAATTTGTTCTCCTACAAAATACATTTTAATAATTTTCAAGAGAATCAAATATATTTCAGTTAGGATAATTCAAAAGAATATTCTATAGATTTATACAAGGTCTCCACCTTTAGGCCTTTATACAAGGCCACACCCTTTAACTTAAACTATTAGATATTTGCTAAATTAGTCAATTACTTTAAGTTGTAGAGTAGCATCGATTTAGTTAGAAAAGACACCTTTTAAGCAGAAAAATATCTTGAACTAAACCCCTAAAACGCACACACAAAAACGTAGAATTTACGTAGTTTTTAGGTCTTAAAAAGGTCCTCAGGAGGCGAAAATGTGAAATTTTTATTTTTATGAACTAAGAATGCTATTAGTCATTTAGTACTTCAGTCATAAAAATGAAAATTTCTCATTTTTGCCTTATGAGATGCGTTTTAGGACGTGACAATTACGTAAATTCAACATGAGCGTACATTTTAGGGGGTTAATTCAAGGCATTTTTCTGCACAAGGTATCCTTTCCGCTTCTCTACAACTTTGTTATTGAGTAAATTAGCAAATCTCTATAAGTTTCTAAATAAAAATTATAACTGATAAAATAGACGATAGGAGGCGTTGAAAGTTATCAGAGCGGATAGCATGGTCACTCTACTACATATCTAGACACCATTTTTATAACTATATCTCTAGGGGCTCAAAAGTTAAAGAGACGGGGACATTTATTTTGGGACACCCTGGATGATAGTTACGTTTTAAATTAAGGGTTTTGTTTTTAGATTTTACAAACATAAGTTCAACAATAATTACTTGAGTTTTTTCAATAATGATCACATGAGTTTGCGACTTTCTCTTCCACTTTTCGTTTGAAAGTACACGTTATGACGTGTAAAAGATAGTTTACTTCTCAATTACTGGTATATCAAGCATCTCTATAACCTCTTGAAAATAGTATGGTCGATTTATATGAGCACACTTATTTAGCCTATTCTTGTTGGATGGGTTACATTAGTTAATTTTATTTTGTTAGTATAAACTGTATTTTTTATTATTTCCAACCTTAGATGGTGTCCAATTAAACGAGTTCAAGAGTGTGGTGAGTAGCTCTCACATGTATGTACTGGAAAACGGTTCGCTGGTCATTCGAGACGTGGAGAAAGAAGACAGTGGTTCTTACCTTTGCGAAGCGAGCAATGGAGTAGGCGCCTCTTTGTCTGAAGTGGTGGATTTACAAGTAAACCGTAAGTTATATTTCAAAGATACCGTTTATCATTCACTGTATGATTTTAATTTGTGTGTGAACTCCTTTTTTTACTTTTCTCTTTTACTGTCTAGCAAGGCTAGACAGTCACCATGAATCCGAATATGTCTAAAAACAGCCTGTGTGAACTCTAAAGTTATTTAGTGATTTTAGCCCATAGACTGACATGGACATCACAGATACTGATTACGAATTAAAAATTCTAACAAGTGTTATTTATACAAGGTGTTTCAGATAAATGTACCATAACTTCTAGGACGGATAACCTGGACAACTCATAATCACACAAGAATGGGGGCATGGAAATTCAACCCCGACGAACTATGGATTTTTATAAGCGGGCATTAGAAATTGTTTAATTCACAGTGGAAATTGACATGTAACCTCTTAAAATTAGATTTAACAATTAAAATCGTTCGATTCCGGTTACTTATTCCTTAAAAAACAATTTAGGAGCTGAAATTTCAGCACTTTAATTTGTTTTCTGACATAAATACCGGAATCGATGGTTTTAAATTCGATCTTGAAAGGTTACGTGTCAATTTCCACTGTAAATTTTACAACTTCCCCTGCCTGTTTGTAAAACCCCCTAGTTTTTTAGGGGAACATTTCTGACCCACCATTTCGATGTAATTCTGTGTCGTCCAGGTTACCCCTTCTAGAAGTTATGAAACATTTATTTGAAACACCCTGTATTATTTTAACATAATCTATTAATCTTTTTGTAAAATAATGAGACCTTATTGATCCCAACATAGGATATGATCTCCCAACATCAACGATTGCAAACGCACTAAGTCATAAATTTACAATTGAGAATATTATTAACTTTAGTGTTAAAACTTTAGAAATTTCTTAAGCTCTGATAGAAATACCAAGATACATTAAAAAAACACGTTGTGTGAAAAAAGGATTCATTATCCTATAAACTGATCCTACAACTGAGAAGGACTGATATTTTTATTTTTTTTTTCATTTTTTTAATTTTTATTAACAATTAAAGAAAAAATAAACATAAATACAGAAAAACAATGTTATACGCCAAGGGGAAATAAAATAATCCCGTCCAGGCGTAAAAGAAATTAAATATATAACTGAGTAACGAAAATAAAGAGAAAAAAAAGGAAAAATACATTAAAACTATAAAATAAACACAAGAAAACTACGACAAAATTACACACAATATAATTGGCAAAAGGCTGAATAATATTTAAAATGAAAAATTTGCTTCAAAGTGAGAAATACAGATCCAGGTCGTCGATGTTAATTATAAATTCAAAAAGATTTCTTTTGAAAACAGAATAACTATTTGTTTGAATTAAATTTGTAGGTAAATTGTTGTACAATTTAGGTGCAAGATAAAAGAAGTGTTTACGAAATATGTCCTTTGAAAATGTTGGAATTTCAAAAATTTCAGATAATCTAGTATTATATTGCCTGGTTCTAAATTTACAAAGATATTTATTACGAAAAATATTAAGTAGAATGCGATAAAAAGCATTATGCCGTAATGGTAATAACTTAAGAGACCTAAAATTATGGGGACTAGATTGGTGATTCAGAAGTTTGAAGCATTTATTATGTATAGAAATTAATGGTTGAAGATTGGATCTATATTCCCCACCCCAAATGATAGCTGCATAATTAAATAACGAATAAAACCAAGCAAAATATAATGATTTGAGAAAATTTAAAGCAACTTTATTTTTAAAGTGAAAAAGTTTATATAGAACAAAACGTAATTTTTTCCCTAGCTCATTTATATTCGTTTTCCATTTAAGATTATAATCGATTAATAAACCTAAATATTTTATACTATTAATTGATTGAAGGATGTGACAGTGACAATTATTATAGTTTCTATTGCAAGATAAAGAATGATATTTGATGTTTAAGTTTAAATCACTTTGTCTTAGGCTAAAATGAATATATTTAGTTTTGTTTAAATTCAGAGTTAAATCATTCACGCTAAACCATGTCTCTATTTCAAACAAATCAGTTTCAATCTGGTTTAGAAGTTCATAATCATCGGAGCACGAATAAAGTAAAACTGTGTCATCTGCATAGGTTATTATTTTGCCATATAAATTTAAATTACAAAAGTCGTTTATAAGGAAAAGATAAGGAAAAATAAAGGCCCCAAGATAGACCCCTGAGGCACTCCACGATTAGTAAGAATATAATTACTTAAACTATTATCAACTTTTACCCTTTGAGTTCTATTTGACAAGTATGAAGTAAACCATTTAAGTGAGTCACCTCGAAAACCTGCCTTATCCAATTTGTCGATTAGTATTGAGTGATTAACATTATCAAAGGATTTTTTATATCAAGAAAAATTGCTATTGTAAGTTTACTGTTATCTATACTTTTGTAAATAAATTTCGAAAATTCCAGCAAAGCCATATCAGTTGAACGTCCATCTATAAAGCCATATTGGTTTCCTGCGAAGAAGTTTGTATAACACTGTTCAACAATGAAAAAATTTCCTTGATGAAAATAGTAATTTCTTATAGATTTTGGGTCGCTGAATACGAAAATCACCATGAAAATCCTCAATTGACTCGGTATTTTCGGGGAACAGCCCCTCCCCTTTTTTACGTTTTTCGACGACTTAATAGCTTTAAACTCGATTTTCAGGATCAAAAAGCATTGCTTTAGTCTTCAAATTGCATCCCAGGGTACAAGAAAAGTTCAAATTAATAAAATATGATAAATTTATATCAAATGGATAAGTTTAAGGGGTAATTACAGTCCCTAAAAATGCAAAAAAATAGCTAAAAATTATAGAGGTTTTTATACGCTATTTTTTCCCCTTATTTTTTACGCAATTCACGTTTGAAGGGGCCTAACCCTCCCCCAAGGACCCAAATTTGATGTCAATATGCAGCAATGATTTTTACTAAAAGCGGTTGAGGTGAGAGTGCCCCCAAAGCACCCACGGAAGGGTTCAATGCGGCACTTAGAGTTAAACAGTGCTGTACAAAAAAAATGTTGAAGCCACTAACTGAATTTTGGCTGATTCTGGTGTAAAATGATCAGCTAAATTCAAATATGACACCCATTTTCCTCCATCACCCTCAGTTTTTAAGGGAATGCCCCTTAATTGTTATCCACAGCCGTGCATCTATTAACATCTTGAAACATGGAATCCTCACTCCCTAAAACCGGTCAGTTTTTAAAGAACTGAAGAGTTTCTACTTAGGATAGACCCAAAATATAAGATAAACGTTATTTGTAATCTTTTCAAAATCATCAATATTAATTCCTGCGCTCGCGAGCGCCTTCGCGATTCTGGAAGTCTTCCAAACTCTTCCGCGGGGGCTTCTGGGAGGCTAACACCTCAGCCGCTTTCAGTAAAAATTATTGCTGCATATTGTCATCAAATTTGGGTCCTTGGGGAAGGGTTAGGACCTTTAATTGGAAATTGCGTAAAAAATGAGAATAGCGTATAGAAACCTCTATAATTTTTAGCTATTTTTTTGTATTTTTAGGGGGGTAATTACCGTTTAAACCTATTCATTTGTTATAAATTTATCATATTTTATTAATTCGAACATTTCTTGTTACCTGGGGAGGAATTTGAAGACTAAAACAATGCTTTTTGACCCTGAAAATCGAGTTTAAAGTTATAAAGACATAGAAAATCGTAAAAAGGGGAGGGGCTGTTCCCCGAAAATCCTGAGTCAATTGAAAATTTTAATGGGGATTTTCGTATTCAGCTACCCAAAATCTATAAGAAATGACTATTTTCATCAAGGAAAAAATTTTGAAGGTCAAATTTGTTGAACAGTGTAATTTAGAAATTTGAACATACGTTTAGATATAATTTTTTCAATGACTTTTGAGAATGAGGGTAAAATAGAAATAAGGCGGTAATTAGAAAGGTCATTTTTACAAACAGATTTAAAGATCGGAGTAACAGTAGCACGCTTTAATGAGCCAGGGAATTCACAAGATGAGAAAGATGAATTTATAAAATTGGTTAAGAAATCCATGTTGTTCAAGGCAATTATCTTCAGATACCTTACGCATATTCCATCAAAATCAAATGAATTAACTTTAGAAAAAGAATTTAAAGAATCTAAAACATCAAGATCGGTGACTTCATATTGTACAAAAGAAGAAACACAAGGAGTAATATATCGTTGATAAGTTATTATATCAGAATTGGAAGAGTTTTGATTCGTATTGCTAAATATAGTATTGAATTCAGAAGCCAAATCCGAACTATTCAAGATATCAGGCAGAGTACGAGTTTTAACATTATTGTTGACTATTCGATTGACAAAATCTCATTTTTTTTGCTAGTTGAACAGGCTTCAAATTTGTTTTTATAAAATTGAGTTTTTGTATGCTTAATAATTCGCTTAATAATTATAATGTGTGCTTAATATGCTTAATAATTATAATATTTTATTTTCAATTTAAAATCAAAATCACCTAATGACATTTATAGTTAATATGAGATAGGGGACAGTTAGCATAATGAGGATGTTGCATGATTTTTTTTATTTTTTTAATCGATTCCTCTTGCAAAAATAAGCAACTACCCAAAATTTGAGGCCGATCGAGAAATTTTTTGATCGTCAAAAAAATTAACAAAAATCCCCTTTTTAACAGCGCGCGAAAACGCCAAGAGTTTGGATGTGACGTCATCATATACTAAACATTGTTGTAAAGCAATGGAGTTGATGGTATTATTGTTAACGTCATCTTATAGTTTAAACAATAAACGTTTTCAGTCACGTGTTTTTTTCTCGACTTTTAAATTAAAATATTTAATTACCTGTACATTTTTTTGAAAAACTGACTAGATATTTCATTTTACCATAAAAACCATACGGAACACTTGTTTGTTTTTGAAAATCTGACACATGCAACTTCCTTATTTTGAGTTCAAAACTTTATTAATTACATTTTTATGATGTAAAATCATATTATGTAATTTATTTGTGCAAGTTAAAACTCAATGGAATAAACTAAAACTAATAACTTCTGGCTAATAGGTAATTTAAAACCTCTTTTAAAAACAGCAAATTTATGAGCATTTCCTCCATGAAATCGAGAGTTAAGAGAAGTGTCCTTACAACTTTTCTCATTAATAGTACTGTATTTTTACTTGATTGTGTACTTTATTTCAAAGTTACATTACAATATACAAGCAACGAACATTGTTTTGAATGTTTAAATTACAAAACCCGTTAAATTAACGATCCGGCCCATTATCATTATCAAAACAACACTACTGCATCATTATAATTGATGTTTATTATTGTTCAAGTTTGTATTACACTTTTATAGTGTTATTACAACAGCTGCAGCTCATTCAAAAGCATACGTTGCAATTCACCATGAATAGGTACAAAATCCTACACAAATAACGACCGAAGTCTGCTATTGTCTTATTGATAGCTCCCCGGAAGTCACTTAGTAAATAAATAACGCCCTCCACAGCCTGGGGACGGACACACGGAAATTCAGATTTCTCCATAAGAGCCCTAACACTCCCCACCCATCGGAATCTATCCGGTACTACATCGATGGGACCGAAACAATTTAAAACTCCCCCGCTGAAAGGGAACCCCGATATTTTATTCCTTTCACAATGCCGTAAATCGTGCACAATGGCAGATCCCGTGTAAAAAGGAGGGAGAAAGGAAGAAAAATAACGGACAGGGGGAAAAGAAAGAAAGAATTCCGATAAAGCAGATCATTAGCACTACCTTTTGTACTAACGGGACGCGTGGACTGAATGCGACGGTAGATTGAGGCGGTTTTCACTGATTTGCTTCGATCAAGGTTTTTTTCCGTGGTGGTGGGTGTGGTAGGAAAATAGGTTCGTTTGCGGAAGATAAGAGTGTTCGAACAGTTTAATTGCTTGTAATGTCGTATTTCTGGTTTTTAAATTAGTCGGCTTTACGCCTGTGTCATCTATTTAGGGATGAATTTAAAAAGTTTTTGGAAAAGTAGGAATAAAGGGACCTATATTATTAAAACACTCAGTAATAGTTTTATAAATAGTTATAGCTGTACGTCTGGGTAATCTATTTAGGGGGAACTTAGGATAAAAAGTTTTGGAAGACTAGGGTACTATACACAACTGTCATGTATATATTTACTCAACTGATATTTTACTATTAATTTACTTTAAAAATGTGGTTAAACTTGAGAACTTTCGACGCACCTATTAAAATTTTAAAAATCCAATACAATTTCGTCATCTTTCACATTAAAAACTACAAATCTGCATTGGACAGCAAATGTTTAAATATCTTCAAGGTTTAATTATTAGTATTACTGTATATTTTTGTAGGCTAGTTTGCAATGGGCAATTCACGCATTTATTTATTTATTTTTTTATTCGATGGAGATATCTTAGAGAGGAATATACGTGCCAATTTTTTTTAAATACGATGATTACACTGGGCAACAATTTTTAACAAAGTTCGTGTAAAAATGATGAAAATAGTCAATTCCTACTGAATTTGACCTTCTGAACCCGAATATCACCTTAAAAAATCTGGTTTGGTTCGAGTTTTGGAGATACAAGGGGGGTCTGATTTAGTGTAATTAATGCTGAAATGCCACGGTTTTTTAAGAATATTTTAATTATACAATACTCTATTACCCATTTAATTGCGTAATATTTAATTTGAGATGTTCTCTAACATATGACCTTCATAAAATAATAATAAAAATAATATTTGGTAAAGAATTTGTCGATAAGAGTCGTCAGATGGTCGACAAAGTTAAGAGATGTTTTCATAAGAAATATTCCCATACATTCATGAAATAATAAAACTAATAATACATTAACATCTACCTCTTGATGTTAACGAGTGGCGTTTGTTCCTAGATTCCTCTAAATTGAGTCTAAAGATGGTATTTCTCCACAATGGCAATAAGCTCCCTTCCATTACCATTGCATTTGCTGCTCATATGAAAGAGACATACGAACACATGCAGTTACTTCTTTATTGTACTGAGTACGCAAAATATGAAAGGGGTGTCTGTGCCGACTTGAAAGTAGTGGCGTTATTGATGGGCCTTCAACAAGGATTCACAAAATATTGCTGCTTCCTTTATGAATGGAACAGTCGTGCAACAGAATTACACTACATACAAAAAGACTGGCCTCCCAGGATATGTTTGAAACAAGGAATAATGAATGACAAGAACTCTCCTCTTATTTCTCAAGAGAAAATAATCTTACTTGCTTTACATATTAAATTGGGCATTGTAAAGCAATTGATTAAAGCGATGGATAAGACTAGGCCAGCTTTCATTTACTTGCGCGAAAAATTTCACCGTCTGAGTGAGGCAAAAATCAAAGAAGGAATTCTTATAGTTCCTCAGATAAGAGATATTTTTAAAGATTCAAAATTTGAAAACCTGCTAGACTGTGATGAAAAACAAGTGTGGGATGCACTCTGTGAAGTTTGTTTTAACTTTCTAAGCAACGCAAGAACGGAGTATTATAAAGATCTTGTTCAGGACATGTTAGCCTTATACCGAAAATTCGTTTGTCGAATGTTCTTAAAGCTGCATTTTTAGGATTTTTACCTTGATTTCTTCCCTTCTACCTCTGGAAAATTCAATGATGAGCATGGTGAACTTTTCCGTAAATATTTGTCTGAAATAGAGCTACTTTATAACGGAAAGTGGTCTGCCTCTATGCTTGGGGACTATTGCTGGACGCTTTTTAGAGATGATCCAGATATGGAATACAGCCGAAAGAGAAAGATAACTCGTCAATCATGATTTGGTAGTACTTCATTCTGTTATTATAATTTATTTATAAATTATGCAGTGAAAAATACTGAAAGTGGAATTTAATGTGTTTTAGGTATTATTTAGAGCAATATCTCAACATTTCAAAAAAACCCGAACCAATTTCCAATTTTTATTGCCATATTCTCGTTCAGCATGTCGAAATCTATTAGAATTTAACATTTTTATCATTTTTACATTTTCACTGTTGCCCAGTGTTATTTATTTTTTAATTTATAATAAGGAAGTTGCATGTGTCAGATTTTCAAAAACAAACAAGTGTTCCGTATGGTTTTTTGTATGGTAAAATGAAATATCTAGTCAGTTTTTCAAAAAAATGTACAGGTAATTAAATATTTTAATTTAAAAGTCGAGAAAAAAACACGTGACTGAAAACGTTTATTGTTTAAACTATAAGATGACGTCAACAATAATACCATCAACTCCATTGCTTTACAACAATGTTTAGTATAAGATGACGTCACATTCAAACTCTTGGCGTTTTCGCGCGCTTTTAAAAAGGGGATTTTTGTTAATTTTTTTGACAATCAAAAAATTTCTCGATCGGCCTCAAATTTTGGGTAGTTGCTTATTTTTGCAAGAGGAATCGATTAAAAAAATAAAAAAAATCATGCAACTTCCTCATTTCAAACTTTGTTTTTATAAAAGGGAAGCAAAACGTCAAGTGTCAAATTATGACGTACTTCAATCCTTTACATTGTTTTCAACCTATCAAGATTCAAAGTAATCGATGATTTTCAATTAAAAAAATAAGGCCTAATGAGTTGTAACGTACTTTAACCCTAAGCAAAGACACAGGACTTGACGATTTCTATTTTTAAATATTTATTTATGTATTTTTTTAACTTTTCATGTCGTCTTTTGGATTTAGATCTTTTTCCTTTACAGGAAAAATGCATTTTTTTCTGCTTTTAAAAAATGCTGGTATTGCCCATTTTTTTGGTGGTATTTCTAATATTTAATGTTCAAAACTGCTTGGCGAATTTTAGCGGGATATGTTATGGAAAAATGCCAAAAACTCCGTTCATAAGCCTAAAAATATTAAGCTGAAAATATGAATGACATTTTCAATAAACATTTTAAAATATAATTGAATGTTATTCTATAACAGAATTAAAACCCATGCATTTAAAAATAATATTTCGCGAGTTTATTTCTAAAATATGCTTGTTTATATGTGGGTTACTACTAATAGTATATTGTAGCTTATTTCTCAATCTCGATAGGAAAACCTTTGATGCAAACGATGCAAACCTTAAAATTATCCCTTTCACGTAACCGTGGCTTAATAAATAATAAATGAGATGAAATGATAAAATTTTCTCCATTAAGATTAATTTACATACGCATAATCAATTACACATTTTGCTTCATCAAATAAGGATTTTTCCATGTTCTGAGGTTTACCCACCATTATTTTTACCCCCATTGCGTGCATATTCAAATTAAGCTATTCTTACTCATTTGGATTACATTTTCCAAAAAAAGAAGCTCATTCCATTTCCTAGTCTTAAATATGTAATCTTTCAGGGTACCTTCAGTTTGTAACACGCAGGTTAGGTTTATTTGAAATCACACTTTGTTTCTATAAAATTTAAATGGTTTGTAAAGGTCTAATGTATAAAAGAGGAAAAATTGTGTTCGAGAATTTAATATTCTATTCAGGAAATTAGTATTTTAATATTATCGTATTAAAGTGGATGATTTGAATATGTTACAGTAAAATTTAATATTCTAAAGAGGTAGGACTTGATTTTTACCTTTCTGTATCAATGCACTTGGGAGAACAAAAAGTTTTTAAATCATTCTGTCAAATATAATCTTTCTATCTTTGGATGGATTCTAAAGATTCGGGAACACTCAAAGAAAGGAATCAATGTTTGAGACATTTGTCACATTTCTGTATCCAAATACATTTGATAAAACTCATGTTTCAAAAAAAAATGTAAAACATAATATTTTTTTAGTCTTACATCTATAAAATCTATAGAACTTTTGATGTTTTCTAAAATGTACCACATTGTCAAAGATCCACATTGTCAAAGAAATTACAAGTTCAATAAATATTTAGGGTTATGTGTTGATCATCAGTTTTATAGGAAATATAATTTTAAATGGGATGTATTTAGTCACTTGAAAAAGCTTAAAGATCTAAATCTGTTATCATCTAAAATATTTTAGACATTAGAAGGGTGTTGTAAAGCATAATAATTTCATTGTAATAGTTGTCTATTTGAAAGGAGAATTTCACCAATTATTGCTGGTTAAGCGGACAATAAGTGTAAACTCACAACTATCAAGCGTCACCTCCAACCGTGGACTTCGTCCTTGTTAGGACTCATCAGCAGGTATAGGAAGGCAACGCAAGAGAGCGCTAGCTTGGAGGTGACGCTTGAGAGTTGTGAGTTTACACTTATTGCCCGCTTAACCAGCAATAATTAGTGAAATTCTCCTTTCATGTACCTTCCCTTTCTGGAATTAAATCTGTCCTTGGAATGCCATTGTCATTCCAGCAGATGAGAAAAGGACTAATCAATAGTCAGCACTTTTTCTGTTATAGTCGGCTAAACTTGTACTTGCCCTCCGCTCTCTTGCGTTACCTTCCTATACCGTGCTGATGAGTCATAACAAGGATGAAACCGGTTCACGGTTGGAGGTGATGCTTGAGAGTTGTGAGTTTACACTTAGTTGTCTATTGTTGGACCATATTAATTCTTCACATTTTTAAAAATCTAAGCCACCACATTTAATCTATTTAAAATTCACATTTCCAACAGTGTAAAAATCATCTAAAAATAAATGATTGATTAAAATGTAAAGTTCCTTATGCGCTTTAAAACGGCCTGGAATATATATACTTTGAAACTATAAAATCATCTTCTGCAACTTGTGGATCAATACTACCTTTCAAAGCGAAGGATTAGGGATAGAGAGACCTGGAAATAAACACTAAGGCCCTTTCAGCAAATCCCTCTTCAATTGTATCGGGCGTCCATCTTTGTTTTGCAGAAGCGTTGACAGCTTCACCGTCGATTCGTCGCATGTCATTATAGGAACTCCTCTCTAATGGACCCAATTCTCTCAGGCCACCATTAAAATGGGAATCTTCCTTTTTAAAAAAAAGACAGTCCCTTTGTGAAAGGAGGTGCTAGTAGAAACAACTAAAAAACGAAAAAAAGAGAAAAAATGCCTTTTTCACTCAGTTTTGAACAATGGACGTGTTTAACTTGTCTCTCTTGCCGAAGGGAATTGCCGGTCTTCCTTTTCAAAAAGGAAGTTTTTTTTATTATTATATTAGCATTTTCAAGCTTCGAGAAGGAAAATGGACTGGTCCATAGAAAAGAGTTGAGTGATGAACTGGCTTTCCGGCTGAAATAATTTAAAAACGAATTATCGGGTGATAGAAAGAAAAAAACAACCGGGGCTCTCCAGTTTTGTATGGTATCCGGGTAAACATATCAGTTTGGTGAAGAACCTTTTTAACGAAAAGTGGAAGAAGAATTAATTGGAATGGTGTGTAAATAAATGAATGGGGTCTTTTTTTTTAATTCGGTTATCTTTTTTGAACTCGAGTGTTTTATAATGCAATTTCCATTTCGCTTCTAATTATAATGTTGAGAAGAAGGAAACTCTCAAACGTAATACTAATTGTGTTTGTTTGAGTGATTAGTTCGGCGTTGGTGTAGCGAATTATTCTTAGAAAAGTTAAGGACAAATAACGAAACTTTTGTTTGATTCCCTTGATGGGTAATCCTAATAATTTTTATACAAATGGGAAGTATAAATGCACTGTTTTATTAATTTTTTAGGAAAATTTTATGGAATATATTAAATAATGGTTTATTGAGAGAGAATCTCTCTGTTGAGAATTCGATGCTGCTTTGGAGAAATAACTTAAGTAGATAATTGTACGATAATTTTAAGAATAAGGCATTTTCTTAAGCAATTATTCAATTTAAGATTTATCTAAATGTGTATATTAGATAATTTTTTATAATAATAAGTGAAAAATGTACCCAGACCTCTGAGGGGTAAATATTTTTGGCGTTGACCACAATGTCGTGAGTAATAATTTAAATAATTTCATAGATTTTAAAAAAATGGTAGATCATTTCTTATACAAATGATAGTAAAAATTTCCAATGTTTTCTTGGGGGAGGGTCCATAAAAAATTTGAAAGATGTAGAGGAGAGTTAAATATTTCATTAACATTCTTTTAAAATTTTATTCAATGTTAAATACACAAGCAATAAATCTGCAGCTGCATTTCATTTGACAGTTTAGGTTTTTTCATTAGATAAAAAATAACAATATTTATTAACAGTTCAGTTTTGGAAACCCTTGCAGCTGTCCTCAAAATATTTCTCGCAAAAAATTACAATGTCAAATGCCTGTAAAAGCTATCAAGAAATAATTATTTCTTGATAGCTTTTACAGGAATTTGAAACAGGAAAATATATAATTCTTAAGAATTATAAGCCTATTCAGAAGCAACAAAGTTCTTACAATATTTCTGGAATTCGGATAGGATTATGACTCCTGGAATTGGAGTTTTCTTTAGAGGATTTTGTGAACTGTTGGAGGAAAAACTTCAGCTGTCTTGAAGTTCTATGAAAATATGTTAAAGAAGCACGTTGAGCGTTAGGAAGGTATATCATGAACCTAAAAGTGATAACCACGCAAAAAAGAGTTTGTTTGCAGAAGAAGTTTGTAACAAACAGAAGTTTGGTTACGGGAAACAAACAGTCTGTTTGCTGCTGATTCTATTGATACTTTTGCACAGACGTTCAAAAATCGTCAAATTTTTTTCATGTACTGCCAAATTTTGTTTAAGAGGCGTATATAGAGTTTAATCTTTAATATAGCTTTAGAATTTAGATACTAACATAAGAAACAAACTATTTAATAATTTGATAGCTGCCAAACACTGTAGCTGCAGGAATAATAATTTGATTCTGATTTTATGTTAAATAGATCTGAGAGTGATTCACAGATGGCGAATGCGCATGCGCTCGAGACTTGATCTAGTTAAGTCAACCAAACGCGTCTAGAGGCAACAACCAGACTGGTATGGCTATGGGAAACGGCTAAATGGTTACGACAAACAAACCCCTTTAAACGAACCAGGTATGATTGCAACAAACAAACCATTTTTTTGCGTGTAATAAGTAACAAAAATACCTTTTTGAACTTGGATTCGAGACTATTCTATTATAGGAATCACACCTCATTACAAGACAATTAGGTTTATTGTTAAGGACAAGGGACGGACAGATACATTGACATTAAAGAATAAGTAAAGACAAAACAGATAATCATCAGGATATATTTACATTCGTGCATTCGTCGTACTCGTTCTTACTCTTATCGTGCTCGCGTCTTACCTCTTTCTTACTAACTGTTTACCAACAACCGTGGGGTTGGCGACGTTGGCGCGAGAGGGTCTTTTGGCGGAAGCCAATCCCTACAACTCGGCCGTCCTGGTACGGATGCGACCTCGCATGTCCGTATGAATAAGGCAAAAGCCCAAAAAACAATCAAAACACAAAATACTCTGAAACAAAAAAATCACAATATCCAACTCAATACGTTAAAAAATAAAAGCATTAAAATACAAGGAAAAATTATAAAAATAGAAACATACGTAAAGATGACACATGACGACATAACAGACTGGATATCAATAATCAAAAGACAAAAAAAAACTATTGTCAGACGTATAGAAGCCTTGATAACATACCGGATAAGATAAAAAATCAAAGGACAAGAATAAACACAAAATACCTCTTAACTAATTAATCAAAATGACTAAAAGTACACCTAACACCTCAAAAATACTTAAAAAAGCAAAAATCAGATAAACACTCAAACAGTTTATAAAAAGAAAATACACTCGTAAAAAAACAAAAAGAAACTAATACTAAAAGTTATTCAAAAGTCTCAACATCAGAACCAAAAATAAAAACATTAAACTCAAGAGAAAATCAAAATAAAGAGAGGTTTGGCTGAAAACAATAACACACTATCACTATTGAAAACAAACTTAAAAGAATCGTATTCTTACATTCTTAGAGATAAATACTTTTCATTACCAAAAACAAGTGTTATAATAACAGCAAAATTAAGTTTAAAATCAATCCTCAAAAAGGCAAAACTAGTTAAACTATTCTTTAAATAATTATTATTACACTAAATACAATGGAAAGTTAATAAAAAAAAGGATACAGCTTGAGTTACTGATACCATCAGTCAAGTCCACTAGATAGTTCATCAGTCCATAGGGGTAGACCATCATCATTTCACAAGGATAGTCCATTATCAGTCCAGGCATTATCCTGCGTTTCTCTTTCTTCTTTTTCTTCCAATTGTTTCTAACCCTTGAAGCATCTTCGGATTTCTTCTGCTTCGAAACTGTGGTGACATCCTTCAGAACACCTTCAGGTTTTTTCTCATCAGCAGTGAGCTTCTTTGGAACATCTTCTATCTTCTTGTTAGGAACATCTTTCATCTTCTTGAAAGGGACATCTTCAAACTTCTGGGTTGGGACATCTTCAAACTTCTTGGTTGGGAGATCTTCAAACTTCTGGGTTGGGACATCTTCAAACTTCTGGGTTGGGACATCTTCAAACTTCTGGGTTGGGACATCTTCAAACTTCTGGGTTGGGACATCTTCAAACTTCTGGGTTGGGACATCTTCAAACTTCTGGGTTGGGACATCTTCAAACTTCTGGGTTGGGACATCTTCAAACTTCTGGGTTGGGACATCTTCAAACTTCTGGGTTGGGACATCTTCATTCCTCGTTACTTCAACATCATCATTCTTGATTTCGTCATCATCATCTTTCTTGGTTTCGTCAGCATCTTCATTCTTCGTTTCGTCAGCATCATCTTTCTTCGTCTCATCAGCATTATCTTTCATCGTTGCATCAACATCATCTTTCTTCGTCTCATCAACATCATCTTTCATTGTTTCATCAACATCATCTTTCTTCACTTCGTCAACCTTCGTTTTAAGGGATGGTGAAACACAAGGGGGAACATACATCGGTTCATCAGTAGTTATAGTCAAAATAAGCAGTGGGTCTTCAATGAGGGAAACAGTTTCAGGGAGTTTTGTAAAATGTACACCTGAGGGTTTGAAAGTTACTTCAGCTTGATTTATCACGTCACATCCCAAAAGAAGATCATATGACATCGAGGTGTTTGGAACTATTCGTAGAGTTGTGACGAAGGAATGTCCATCAATAGCAACTGTACTTTGAAAGAAACCAATAGCAGGAATTTTGGAAAATCCAAGACCAGTCAAAATACTTTCAGAAGTAGTCAGAGTAGGAGAACCAATTTTACACCAAGCATCTTCACGCAATAGAGAAATTTGTGCACCTGTATCGATTAGAGCGGTTAATTCGGTCTTCATGAGAGATACATTCTTTAACACATTTTTAGGATGAACTTCAGCATTAGCAACAATATTGACATCACTATGAGGTAGATTGGGGGATTTAGTAGGGCAATCAGGACTTTTATGTCCATAAGAGTTGCAAGCAAAACAACGGGGTCCTTTTTTCTGATGTTCGCAATTACGGGAAATATGGTTTTTACCACCACACAAATAGCAGCGTATCTCCTTTTGACTTGGTTGAATGTTGCTTTTGGGGTTACGTTCAGAAGACTCAAAAGAATGATTAGGCATCGCAAAATCTCGGTTGACAATCTTCGAGACAACTGGAGAAGAGGGTTTTGCTAAACAGAATTTTTCGAAAATTTTAAGTTGTGCCCTTAAATCGTTAATGTTACGACATCCATACAGCACAGTTTTATTGCCTCTAACATCAGGAATTCCATTGATAATATAGTCACAGACAGCAGACTCTTCGATATAAGGGGTTTTAGAAGCTATTTCTCGCATCGTGAAAAAATATTCTAGTATGGTTTCATTAGATCGCCAATGTCTTGAACTAAGAAGTTTGTGGACATCAGCACTATTCAAATCATCGCCGAATTCTGATATGAGATGATTCTTCAATAATGCCCACGAGTGTAAACCTCGGATTGAGTTTATGAATTTCACAGCTGGTCCCCGGAGCGATCTTTTCGCTACTGTCAGAATTTGCAAATCATTTAATTGATACAAACTAGCGAGATCTTCAATGTTAGATATAAAAGACTGCACAGAATTTACTCCGTGGCCTGAGAAAGGCTGAATGTTTTCTAAAATGTCTTTGATAAAAAAAAGAGAATTCGGAGAAAAATCATCAAGTTCATTCTTCGCTATTGAAGGAGTAGAAGCGAAAGGCATCTGTTTTTTGTTTTCGTTGCATTCGTTTTCGGCGGCGGCTGCTGGGTTGCTAGATTCGGTCTGTTCCGGCGTCTTTTGGGCGGGTTGCGGAGAAAGAGTTAGCGAGGGTGTCACGTCAGCCACGTCGGGTTCATCGGTTTCGCTTTCGGATAAAATAACAGCAGCATCGCACAAATCACTAAAGCCAACAGTCAAAAATGAGTCTATCTTTACCAACAACTCTTTTTCACTCATGTTACTTAGCTCATCCGAAAATCTGAAGCACAGTTCACAAATCAAAATAAGGTCCATCTTTGAAACTTGTTCTAACTTTTGGTTCCATTCTGGAGAACGACTGAAATGTTCATCGAACCCAGTAAATTTTCGAAGATTGGATCTATTTTTTCGACCTTGGTCATCTCCAAACACAATTAGGTGCAAATTTTTAATTAGCTTCGTTGAACCAGTTTTTAAAATTAACTTCATTGAACCAATATCTTGTAAGGCCAACATCTTAATGAAAACGAAAGTCAAAGTCACTAAAGTTTCAATATAAGGAAAGGAGCAGGTACTCACAGTTAGTAGTCGTCTTCAATCATAGCAAAATCACTCGTCATAATCGTACTCATAGGATGGGTTAAAGGGAGGGGTCTAGGGGAAATTTTACCAGAGAGGCCGAAGCCCCCAAATTATAGGAATCACACCTCATTACAAGACAATTAGGTTTATTGTTAAGGACAAGGGACGGACAGATACATTGACATTAAAGAATAAGTAAAGACAAAACAGATAATCATCAGGATATATTTACATTCGTGCATTCGTCGTACTCGTTCTTACTCTTATCGTGCTCGCGTCTTACCTCTTTCTTACTAACTGTTTACCAACAACCGTGGGGTTGGCGACGTTGGCGCGAGAGGGTCTTTTGGCGGAAGCCAATCCCTACACTATGCATACAGAGACTGGTCAATGAATGATTCTCCGCAGAAGAACTACAAAAGTATAGTAACAATGGGAATGCATGGTTTTCACAGATAAATTATAACTAAAGAAAAACATTTCGTAATTATTGTTAGTGCTGAAACAACTTTGAACATTGAATCATTTTAGTTTTCCCGCTTTCACCTAGAAGAGATAAGCTAATTCGGGGGAACGAATAGGTTTCGGTACCGTCAATCATTTTGCATGACTGGTCCTAAATACCATTCGGTTTTTACACGTTTGGAACAAACACAAGGAAAACAGGAGCCCTCAGTGATGGCCCATTCATCAGTAGTTTGTAGAAACTAAAGCGTAACCGTCACTACTTCCACTTGTCAGCCTTTTCACGATAAAAGAGTTTTCCAATAACGGGAATAATAATCACTCGATAGTCTATGCTTGAGCCTTGGGAAAGCAGAAATCGAAAAAAAAATGTAAAAAGCTTCAATGCACAAACTTTGTGAAGGAAATTATGATTGTTGTGATCCATTTTAAATCACGTAGCATATCATCATTACAATGAGGAATTTGCATGTGTCAGATTTTCATAAACATTCAAGTGTTCCGTGTGGTTTTTTGTATAGTAAAATCAAATATATAGTCAATTTTTCAAAAAAATGTACAAATAATTAAATATTTTAATTTAAAAGCCAAGAAAAAACCCGTGACTGAAAATGCTAAGTGAAAACACCGTACGATGACGTCCACATCCCAAAATCTTAGCGTTTTCGCGGGCTGTGAAAAGGGGATTTTTGTTAATTTTTTAAATCAAAAAATGTCTCGATCGGCCTCAAATTTTGGGTAGTTGCTTATTTTTGCATGAAGAATCGATTTAGAAATCATGCAACTTCCTCATTGCAAAGTATTAAAAATTTTTACCAAGAATATAAAAACAAGATTGTAAACAAAGGTAACTAATATTAGATGTGCTAGAGATTAGCCTGGACTTGGTCCATAGCGATTACTGTGTGTGAATAAAATTAAAAGTATTAATCAGTTAAAAAATACATTAAAAAGCAGTTCTAAGAATCCTTAATTTAAATTATTGGAAGCTTAAAGTCGAAACGTGTGGGGGCACATTAGATGCGTATTTTCATATCCTATACTCAGTGAGATGTCTATGAGTGCTTTGATTGGTTTGCCGAAATTATGGAATTTTTCATATTAGAATATCAGTCGCTTGGCGAATGCTCGGATTGGTTCTCAAAAATATTAACTTGTAAGTTTTATTGTGATTAATACTAAATTGAAAAGATTGATTAATCTTGTAAAATTCAAGTCTTGTTTGAAAATATGGTAAAAAAATTATAGAATTGAGTTTTATGTGCTTTTCTCAAGGCCTCAGTATTCATTCAAATTCATCTGTTTTGATTTATTTCTCTTATATATTTATCAAATTTTACTGATTTTTAAATAAATACACCTTTTAACAAATCACAAATTACGAAATGCTATATTACCTACAGGGTCCATAGTTGTCCTATATAACTGTCCCATATTTTCTATATTTTTGTCTACTTCTTAATTAGCATTTTTATTTCGTCGATAAACGAGAAAAATCAGTCCGTTTTGAAATTTTTCTAACATATCCTATATTTTTAGCGCAAGCCCATATTTTCGCTATAAACCATCTTTACAGTTGTACTCGAAACGTTCCAAGCCTTCAACTACATCCCAAGAATACTCTAACCACTTAAAATACACCACATCCTTCTAATCCATCCCATCCCCATGAATTCAAAATCGAGAGCATTCTTTCAATATCAAGAATCTCTCTCGATTATTCTCGGATCCATTTGCATCGAAAGCAATATCAACCGGCCCATGAGGGTCTGCAGGGAAATAATACCAATCTCTGATCAAGATAGCTCTCTGTGAAACTGCCCGTATGGTTCCTTTGTTATACGAAGACTGATTTATAGAGGTGTTTGCTCGGCAAACACTCCCTTTTAAGGTGGATAAAATGGCTCTCTAAGAGTGTGAGAAACTCGAGCTCTTGTGAGTGTGTGTGGATGTTTCCTTCCCCGGCTGAGTCAAGAAACTTCCAGCAACGGGGAAGGATAGTAATTGAACATGCTTTCAAATTGACATTAGCAATCAAGCCGTGTTTGCTCCGGTGTTTGTTGAAGGAAATTGAATGCCCGTATTATTGTGTGCTCGATTTACTTAGATGAATCTTGTTTATGGATTATATTTTTTAATTGAAGTTGGAATGCAGCTAAAAGCTGGCATTGGTTGCATGCCTTATATTCTGCGTTATAGGCGTTTTTGAGCGTTACTGATCCTGTTTTTAGGTGCCTATTCTAAATAAACAGTGTAGTTTTAGTGGTGCCCTAGTATACATATTTAGATACAAGTTCACTACAATGGGAGAAACTAATCTCGGAAATAAAAATTACTTGCTTGTATTCCTAGAGGCTGATCTGTTTTAGTTACTGAATAGCTGTTTCAAAATAAGGTTTAAAGAAACAAACAAGGTTCGCACATGACAAATATAGTGTTTCCTTCTTATGGAATGTTTTATTTATAATGTAATGATACGCAAAATCTATATTACCATTATTTTTTTACCACACACACACTCGCACACACTCACACACTTTCTACATTAATAATAAAAACGCCTACAATCTACTTTCAACACTGACATTTTGGAATTAAATCTTTAAAATTAAGTTATGTAACTGATTTTGTATCCTGGAAGGGTACATTTTAGATTATTAAAGAGGATGATGGACAGTAACTACAATAAACAATTCAAAATTTGGATATTGGGTCACTATATACATTTAAGTGTGCACTGTCACATAGTTTTTTAGAATTCGTATTTTTAGTTTTAAATTTTTGTAGTTCTTTAAAATTTGCACAATAAAAAATATTGATCAATTTTCGAAATTAATTCATCAATTAAAATCAATGTGCTCACAATTATTTTTGGTTGGGATTTTTAAATAAAAACCTATAGAATTGAGCGTGCATTTTTAGGATTATATCTTAAAATACACCATTGGGAAGAATCCATATAAAATTCTATCCCACATTCATGTTATTATTTAGTGATGAAATGAAAGTACTACCTTCTTTATCAAAGTTTTCTCCTGAAATGCTTTTTACTATATTTCATTCCCTTCTTTTCAGTTCCCCCACGATTTAGCCAAACCATGGAAACGAAAACCATCAGGGAATCCCAAGAAGTGACTCTGCTATGTGATGCTCACGGACAAACTCCACTAACAATTTCTTGGAAAAAAGATCAAAGAGACCTTACGAGGAGCGATACGAGGTTAGAAACTATAAAGGAATAGATAAAAAAACTAGTTTATTAGAAATATCATTCTTAGGATATCATTTCTTTTTATACTGTATTTTTTTGTTTACAAATTTATTAATATTTGTGTTTTGACACTATTTGAGAAAAAAAATGTTCATGTTACTTTCATTCATCAGGGTATTTCTGATTGTAATTTTAGCTAGTTCTGCATTTGCTTTTCCTATTGGTTGCGCGACAATTATTTATGAAAAATTGTTGCTTTGAGACAATTTCTGACGTCATATTCCGTATGAGCATTCAATACATATAAACGTAAGAAAGAGTTTTAAAGTCCCAGAAACAAAACCATACCAATTAGTGTAGCAATTAAGAAGCGAAGCAGTGTTTCTTTATTTCACGATAGTTTGAATTTTTTAATTAAGTTTTTAGCAAGGAGCAGGTATTTCTCTTTGTTTTAGCTTTTAGCTGTGCATTTGGAAACGATAAAAATCCATAATTAAAAATGTAATGAGGGTAAGGTTAAAATTTCGTTTTAACTATAAAAACTTTCTGGAAAATATAAGATTTTTTATAAATATATCCTACAGAATTGATTTATTATTACTAATGCTTGTCTTCTTTTAAGAACTACCTACATAAATCATTATATTTTTCTTCTGAACAATATGACTAAGTTGTATTTTATGGCCATTATTATACGATTATTCTTATATTCAGCTTGCATTATTCATTATTTATTAAGTTATTCATTTAACAAAAAATAATATATTTACATATTGATAAAAAATGAATTAAACCGTCACACATTTTCCTTCGTACTAGCACCAAAATTTAAAGAAACTACGGGGAATACTAATAACTTGATTACACCTTCGTTTATACTCTCACGAATTGAATATATATAACCCTTCAACCTTCTTTAAAACATTTTTTTTCTTTTCTATTTCCACTTTTTCGTCACAAATAAAAAAATTACAGTAAAAAAAACTTTCACTAATCTTCACTAATCACACATTACCTTACAGAAAACTATTACTACATCACCAAGAGTCAAGTCAAACACGACAAACCTGATTATCAGACCCTCATGAGACAAAGTCTCTCAGTACTTTATCAGATTATCTCCTCTATTCGTTATACTATTATGCACTGACGTGATCGAGCTCTCTTCATGTCGGAAGTACGCTTCCATAGTTCCTTCCTTGTGTCTCAAGAGGGGATTAAAAGAGATCTTTCAAGACTTTACAGATTATTATGCTCCAGAGAAGCGCCGTTTTTATTAAAAACGTAGATTAAGTGACGGTTAAGAGGGGCTAAAATGTAGTTATTGTTAAAATGTAAGAGGGGATTGTTTGAAATAAATTGACAGATGAATTCCTGGGGATTATCAAGGGATAGTTTACCTTGTTGGGAAGTGTTTAAATGTCCCTTACAGTACTTACAATTTGTTTGTCAACTTTCCCATTTCCTATTATAAAAAATGCTTTTTTAAATGATTCGTCTGTTGATTGATTCAATAATATAAATAAAACCCCAAGGTAATCAAGTTTGTTAGGCTACTTCATGTATTCGTAACTCATGTTACTTTACTCATGTTACTTGTTGTTAAAGTAAAAACTTGGGATGTTGTTACTTTTCCAGATTCGTTTGGAGAGAACATCCCCATAGAAATGGATTTAGATCTGAATTAACTATTCATGTCGCCAGCAGGACTGACAATGGAATATTCCAGTGCGAAGCAAGAAACGAACACGGGAAAGAAGAAAAGACTATAAACCTCATAGTTCAGGGTATTTATTAAATTATTAATAATAGTTAAGATTTAATTGATTACACAAAAAACAGCCCATTAATCATTGGCATGCTTTTTTAATAATATTCTTAAAATTTGTAAAGGGCAACAGATTTATAATAATTCAATACGTTAATTTTGCTATTTAAATTTTACCAAATATTACTTTAGGATTTCTTAAAACAAAATTTTGAGTAAATAAAATGGCAAAATCATATTTTTATAGAACGATTCTTAGCATCCTTCACAACAAAAAATAGCATCAAAAACATTATGGTGTTTCTAAAAAAGTCATTCGCAGGCGTAGAAACCTCAAATTTTCTTCCTCTTACTTCAGTGAATATATCTTTAAATTTTAAATAAATTTTACTTCTTATTTATACTGACATTAAACTATTTTATATGACCCATCAGATCCGGATCTCATATTTTAGTTTACGAAACTTTTTGGCACTATAACACTAGTTTTGCTCGTCTCTGCTTTTAGTACAGTCAAATTGGGCGAAAAAAGGGTCGGAGGTAGACATTTAGAAATACAAGCAGAAACCCCCTGGGATGTGTTTAGGGGGGTCTGAGGATGCCTCACCTGAAAATCCCAAAAAATCCGGTGACGGGTTTTCCGCCATTTTGAAAAAGAAGTCGGCCATGTTGGATTTTTCCATAGTTCATAAAAACAGCTATAACAGGCGAACTAATTGGTTTAAAATGTTCGTTCTTGTTTTAAAATGCGTAATTCAGTGCGTTCTTTAAGTTTCATGCATGAATTGTTGGTTCTAAACCAAGCATTTTTTAAAAATTAAGCTAAAATAGCAATTTTTTCGTATTTTTTTGGGTTGTAGTTCTTTCGTTTAATACTGTGTCGTACCTATTATAAATATCAAGACCGAAACAACTGGAACTTGTTTAGGAGAGTTTTAGGGTATACCATACCAAAATTCTTAGAAATCCCGCCATTAGTTTTCCGCCATTTTGAAAAAAACCGTGGCAATACTGAATTTTCAATGCTTCTTAAAAACTGCTATAACAAGCGAACTTATTGGAATAAAATGCTCAATTTTTTTTAAAAATGCGTGTTTAAGTGTACGTTTTTGAAATATCATGCAGTAAGTTAATATTCTTAAAGATTTAATTTTAAAAACTCGTAAAAATAGTAATTTTTCAGTCTTTTTCTGTTGTAGTTTTTTTATAGTCCAGGCAAATAAGACATTCAATATAACGGGCTGAAAATTGGTGGAAATGTAGACAATAGTGTCATTCTTGATATCCTGAAATTCCCAAAAAATCCCTCCAATGGAAAATCCGCCATTTTCGAAAAACCAACGCCATCTTGGATTGGGTTTTCAAGCACAGCGACTAAACCAAGGTGCCGATTGATTTCGTTTTTGTCACATATTGGTTAATATTGTGTATTTTAAGAGACAACGTAAAGAAATTCGAAATAAAAAAATTAATTTAATAATAATTAATTTTTATTTAATTACTGCTTTGCTGTGTTAAAATGTAGGTAAGCATTCGAGATAACAAGCTGAAAATTGGTGAAAATATAGAAGGCAGTGTCCTAATTAATATCCCGAAATTACCAAAAAATCCCTCCAAGGGAAACCGCCATTTTGAAACAACCGCCTCCATCTTGGATTGTATTTTTAAGCATAGCGACTGAACCAAGGCTCCGATTGAGTTCGTTTTTGTCTCAAATTGTTCAATAATACGCATTTTAAATATAAAACGTGATAAAGTTCGAAATAAAAAACTTAATTTAATTATAATTAAATTTACTTAGTTAATGGTTTGCCGGGTTAAAATGTAGGTAAGAATTCAAAATAACAAGCTGAAAATTGGTAGAAACGTAGAAGATAGTATCCTGACCGATGTTCCGAAATTCCCAAAAAATCCCTTCAGATGAAAATTCTCCACTGAAAAAACTACCGTCATTTAAGACTCTCAATTTAAGCATAGTGATAGTGGAGTTTTCTCTTTCCACAACAATGAAATTTCCCTAAAAAGGCATTATTGAAGCTGAAAAAAGCTGCAATTTTAAAGTCGAATATTTAAAAAACTATTCTAGCGATTTAAGTAAATTTAAGCTTAAAATGTAGTTTATTTATTCAAGAACAACATGCAATTTACGTGAATGGTCAAAAATTTTAAAGTTTGTTTGCTGTATCGTTTGAGCATAGTTTGTTTTCCTCAATTTGACCGTTTTGTCCATACTTTTTTATTTAGTTGCAACCAAACAGTGATATTTTTAACCATGCACGTAATTGCATGATTTTATTGAATAAATAAACTACATTTTAAGCTTAAATTTATTTAAATCGCTAGAATGGTTTTTTAAATATTCGACTTTAAAATCGCAGTTTTTTCAGCTTCAATAATGCCTTTTTAGGGGAATTTCATTGTTGTGGAAAGAGAAAACTCCACTATCACTATGCTTAAATTGAGAGTCAAAAATGACGGTAGTTTTTTCAGTGGAGGATATTCATCTGGAGGGATTTTTTGGGAATTTCGGAACTTCGGTCAGGCTACTATCTTCTACGTTTCTACCAATTTTCAGCTTGTTATTTTGAATTCTTACCTACATTTTAACCCGGCAAACCATTAACTAAGTAAATTTAATTATAATTAAATTAAGTTTTTTATTTCGAACTTTATCACGTTTTATATTTAAAATGCGTATTATTGAACAATTTGAGACAAAAACGAACTCAATCGGAGCCTTGGTTCAGTCGCTATGCTTAAAAATACAATCCAAGATGGAGGCGGTTGTTTCAAAATGGCGGTTTCCCTTGGAGGGATTTTTTGGTAATTTCGGGATATTAATTAGGACACTGCCTTCTATATTTTCACCAATTTTCAGCTTGTTATCTCGAATGCTTACCTACATTTTAACACAGCAAAGCAGTAATTAAATAAAAATTAATTATTATTAAATTAATTTTTTTATTTCGAATTTCTTTACGTTGTCTCTTAAAATACACAATATTAACCAATATGTGACAAAAACGAAATCAATCGGCACCTTGGTTTAGTCGCTGTGCTTGAAAACCCAATCCAAGATGGCGTTGGTTTTTCGAAAATGGCGGATTTTCCATTGGAGGGATTTTTTGGGAATTTCAGGATATCAAGAATGACACTATTGTCTACATTTCCACCAATTTTCAGCCCGTTATATTGAATGTCTTATTTGCCTGGACTATAAAAAAACTACAACAGAAAAAGACTGAAAAATTACTATTTTTACGAGTTTTTAAAATTAAATCTTTAAGAATATTAACTTACTGCATGATATTTCAAAAACGTACACTTAAACACGCATTTTTAAAAAAAATTGAGCATTTTATTCCAATAAGTTCGCTTGTTATAGCAGTTTTTAAGAAGCATTGAAAATTCAGTATTGCCACGGTTTTTTTCAAAATGGCGGAAAACTAATGGCGGGATTTCTAAGAATTTTGGTATGGTATACCCTAAAACTCTCCTAAACAAGTTCCAGTTGTTTCGGTCTTGATATTTATAATAGGTACGACACAGTATTAAACGAAAGAACTACAACCCAAAAAAATACGAAAAAATTGCTATTTTAGCTTAATTTTTAAAAAATGCTTGGTTTAGAACCAACAATTCATGCATGAAACTTAAAGAACGCACTGAATTACGCATTTTAAAACAAGAACGAACATTTTAAACCAATTAGTTCGCCTGTTATAGCTGTTTTTATGAACTATGGAAAAATCCAACATGGCCGACTTCTTTTTCAAAATGGCGGAAAACCCGTCACCGGATTTTTTGGGATTTTCAGGTGAGGCATCCTCAGACCCCCCTAAACACATCCCAGGGGGTTTCTGCTTGTATTTCTAAATGTCTACCTCAAACCCTAATTTGACTGTACTATTTACGCCTTTGGTGTTTTCAAATAAGTTTTACCCCTTGAATTTTACCTTTTTATGAACAAATTTATACTATAAAGTTGACTCATAAATAATTCATCATTGCAATTGAATTAGAACTCAGTAATAGACTTCGATTTCATTTTTATTACAAAACTTTCACTCATAAAGATAAAATCCCGCAAAATAACATTCAATATTCTGAATCTGAATTAAAATGTAGTAAAACACTTCGATTTTATTTAAACTTTTTTTTAAATATTTGCATAATTAGCATCTGTTTCGTTGTTGTTTCTTATGCCACTTGGAATATCTAGTATCCATCAAATATCATCTAAACTTAAGTTATTGAGTAATCCTTGAAAGTTTTTATTAATTCATTCATCCGTTATAAAAAAAACTCTTCATAAACTTAAACTCTAAATACATTATCCTTTCAAAGTCCCCTTACGAATTAATTATATATTCTCCCAAAAGAGGTACAGGTTTTTTCTAAATTTATTCGAACGGAACTACTTTTTAAGATAAATGAAAACATCGAGAAAATATGTAAGCGTTCTTCCAGCGAAAGACATCACAATAAACAATTGAGAACAGGTATCTTTGCTTTGATCCCGAAGTGCTTTTTTGAAATCTCATCTTAGAGTATTACTTGGCAAAGGACATGGATGTTTTCCCTTTGCATACAATTCCCTTTTCAATGGACCTGAAAAGGGGAAAATCATCACTGCGAATTTTATAACTCCCATTTTTCCTCTGGAGTTATCTAATGAAAGAAAACGGTACATGTAAACAAGTTCAAGGAGAAAGACAGAAATTACATTCAAATTTAGATATATTTTATGAGGAACAAGAAAGATTCGGAGTTAAGAAATAAAACACTAGAGTATATATACTCGGATGAAAATTTTTCAATTTACTATTCTTTCTTCGATTTCAATTTCTCCTTCACTTTCTCTTAAATGAATATTTCTCCCAAACTCTAGTGATATTTGTTTTTCATTTATTTTTAATGTCTTGTTTTACACTTCCCCTTTCAATAATTGCTATTCCTTTTCAAAATTTTTTCACCTGAGTAGCACACATTAAGAATCGTGACCAGGTTTTTCTCTGGCACAAAGGGGAAAAGAGTGTGGAATATATTCTACGATAAACTTGGAACTGGTTTAAAGAAGTGGAATTTTAAAGTGACAAGAACTTTTTCTTGGAAGTCTAGTTTCTCTGAGTCTCCTTCTTTGAAAGTAATCAAGAAGTGTGCAAATTGTGTTCACTTGAAGCTTTTACTTTTTTTTGCGGTCTGGTAGAAAGTTAAGGAAGACATATTTTCTGGAAGTTGAGGGAAGGAGGCCAGAGCCATAATGTGTTTATTTTAAAATTGAGATGTTTGTAGGGATTTAAAAAGGTCATATTTTTTAATGGGGTCTCAGGACTCTTAAATATATGCAAAGGGTCGAACTAATATTACACAAAAACTAATTTCGGTATAAACTTTAATTTTTTACAGCATAATATAACTATATATCAATACATAAATACGAAATACCTAAAATTTCAAAACGTTTTGTTGTTTTTATGATTGATCAGTAAAGAGAAGACGGAGCGACAAATTTTTTCAGCAAATGTCTCAAATCAATACTACTCAATGAGTAATCAAAAAAGGAAAAAAACTTCGTTCTGCGCAAGATTTTAAACAAATTTTCTAGTTATAAATATGAAATCGGGTACAAATACTAATTGTCGGGTACCTTATAACTGAATCGTCAGTTTGAAGAAGGGAATAAGTCCAAAAATCAAGTGTTGAGAAAATTGAAAAAAAAGTAATGGAATTTTCATTGTTTGGACATCGAATTCACAACTTCAAGGGGCGATATCTTCCTATAGGGGTTAGTTATTTTCCCCCTCTTTTCACCCATGTGTAGGGCAAAGCTTGGAGATTGTTTTGAGCACAAAAAGTCAATTTGTCATTTTTTGGACTTATTCCCTTCTTCAAACTGACGATTCAATTTGTGCCTACTACTTTAAAAAAGAGATACTGTTAAAGAATTCTTAATCCTGGGAAAGTCCCGAGACCCCTTAACCCATTAACGCCCATTGATCTATTTTTAGATCGCTAAACATAGGGTCAGAAATGGTCTTTTAAATTAATTTAAATTTACCCCACAAAAACAAAACTGCTCATATGGCAAGAGAAAGCCTTCCTTAAGAATAATATCATGTGTTTTTTTTTCGTTTGCAAAATTTATTTTGTTACAGTGATGGGCAAAACTTGGTCTTGGGGTTTCATTTTGCAGTTTTTTCATCTTGGTTCATGTTTTACGAGAAAACTATAAAAGTATACCACCAATTGAATCCTTTTCAGATTTTATTTTATCTTTATAGATGTAGCTATTAGGATACAATGCAGAGTGTTTTAAAAAATAATTCATTTAGTGAAAAATTTGGTCCCAATATTGCTGATCTAAAAATAGATCACTGGGCGTTCGGGCGTTCATTTTTTCTGTGTTGCTTGCGATACGATTATTCAGATTTTTCGACTATAAACTGTAAAAAATGAAAATGAGAATACTCAGTAATGTTCAGGATGGTCACAAATATTGATTTTCTTAAGAAATTATATTATTGTGAGTTAAATTTTATAATTTCTTCTGGTGGATGAATGAAAGGTAGACAATATTGATTGATTACTTAGTAAATCACAGGATTGCAAATAGTATTATGAACTCAGGTTTATTCACATTAATTTATTTGCTGATACAATTTAAGTCAATACAAGCATTTCGTTTTGAAATACATTAGAGGTAAAATTATTAGACAATAATTAAAGGTTTTTGAGGAGATGTATAAATCTCAAATTGAAAATTGTAGTAATTTTTTCTTTAAATTCGCCCTAAGACTGCTTTTACAACCTTAAAATTGACGTAATGACAGGATAGTAAGTTAATTGGATAAGAAGTTAATAGGAATAGGCCGGCGAAAAGCTTCAACACGTAGCAATTTTGAATGTACCGAATAAGTTACATTTTATTTCATGACTATCATTATTTTATGATAAAACTAATCCATAAAATTTACAAAAAAATTACCTAATGCATTTTATTTAAATTAAATACACAATTTTATTAAATATTATTTCTATAATATACTTATAAATTTAAAGTTCTTGATTCAACTCCCACTTTTTCATCTATTATAACTTTCAACATAGGCTACTCATGTAATAAATCTTGGGTAAGTTATTTAATTTTATAATTATTTAATTATTTTTCCACAAATTTATAAATAAATACGCATGTTTTAAAGAAAAATACTAATAGGTCTATTTATTTTATATTTTTTAATGATTTTTTGAGGTTCTACTATTACTTAGCTCTGTGACAAAAAATATCCTCCGAACGCCCAGTGATCTATTTTTAGATCAGCATTTTTTAACGAAAGTAATGACTGTTTTCACAAAATTTGTTCATAATATCCATATTGAAGGCAAAATACACCAGATTCATGATTTTTATTAAATTCGCCCAAAAAAATAATAGTTTGGGCGTTAATGGGTTAAGTTAGTTCTCGGTTTTTCACGAAGTCCACCTAAACTTTGTTTTGGAAGATTCCTTGCTTGAAGTGCATACGAATACCCAAAGAATTACTACGACCTTCAATATTCGAAATTTACTTCACATTCCATAAAAATTTATTTATTTCATTCAATGGTGTGAGCATGCATGCGCACTGGATGTATTTAACAAACTAGTGCGTCAAACCCATGACTGGTAGCTAAAGGAAGAAAACTAGTTTTACACCAATAGAATTTCTACCCTTCGTGCTTACGTTGTGTAAAACGGAGAATCAAAGTTTTGCAAAAAAATAATAAAACCCCAGAAATATTTTGGATTGCTTTATTCGAAATGATAGCAGATGTAGATTTAAAGTTTAAAACATCGTTATTTCCTTTTCAGTGGCATTATGATAAAATAGCTGGGATGTTTTCTCTGAAGATATTCTATTTAAATCCCCATTTATTTTATTTAGAGAAGTATAAACTAATAAAAATATAATTTCAAGAACCCCTCAAAACGTTACCCCTCTTTTAACTTGTTTATTTTCTTCTATTCCACCCCAGGACCCGATCGGTTTTTAAAATTCAAAGCCGATTCAACACAACGTGAATCGGCATCAATAATAAAAATTACAAATCAGAACACTTCAAACACAACTTTTTCCACACCCAATCCATCTACTAATCAAAAGAAACTCCAAAGTCCCACCCCTACCTTGATTGGAGTTTAATATTACCCTTACGAAAAGATCAGACAAAAAAGCTCCATCACGAAAAGATTCCATGCACTCTCCAATTCTTCTTGTATCGTCGTTAAATACTTTCAGATCCTTAATGATGGAATAATCAATGCCCTTCGGTAATTTAGCTGAACGTACGGTTTCTGGGAAGGAACTAACTCAAATCTCGTTAAGCCCGGCCTGTTAACACTTTTTCCCCAGCCTGTGTTACACTTCAGTAACGATTCCTTCCCCCCTGGGGAACAACTTTTCCAGGAAAACCGGATAGACCCCTGGACCTGAAAGAGATCCAAGTCACCAGCCGTCAAATTACATTTTCTTGGTCCCAGCCCTCTACCGGAAATAGCCCCATTACTGGATACATCGTCGTTTATAATCACAGTCGAGGTGAGTGCTCCTTCATTATCGCCGTTTTTTCTCGGAATTATAAAGCCCGGCTTTTAAGTTTATAATTTGAATAATTAAAACCTCCTAAAACTGTCACCTTTTTTCAGGTGTCGTATAATCGGCTCTTTTTTCCCCCTTTAATTATTTTAAAGGCAATTTTCTCCTCGAAGGTAAGGTGTCAATTTATTTTGAGCCGGCAATTAATAAGGCGCTCATTAGAAATTTCAAAGCTTATATCCATAATTAAATAAGATAATGCCTTCTCTTTTTCCGGACTTTTATGAGACAGTGTATCATCGACAGCTTGATGAGTAATTAAAGCCATTATGCCTTCGCCTCGGGTTTGAAGGGTTAAACGTATGCTTAAATTTATTGAGTTTGGAGAATTTTTTTAATCTTCAAATTATGTAACCGCATTTCATTGATTAGAAAAATGAAAATCATAATACCATAAACTCATGCGTATTCATCATAATTCAATCATTTTCATCACGATGGAAAAAGAAAGATAACTTAGGTTTAAATTATTTAATATCTTAGCTTGATATAAAATTTCACACACACATTGTTAAAGATTCTCTTTTTCCAAGAAATAACCTGTTTTTATTCAGAATGCTTTCGTGTGTATTCCTGAACCTATTTTCTACCGGAGATATTGTTTGATGGTTTTTGGAATTAAGAAATATATTTTCAGCTTTATTCAGTTTATATCAAACACTGAACCAGTGTATCAAATCACGGAACCGTGAATCATAAATCCTATACCGCATCCAAAGTAAAATATAGGTGTTATCGTTTCTTGCGAGAGTATGGGTTCAAATTCGACCATGGGGAGGATTTCAGGACATTTTTTAAAGTAAAGGATGTTTAAATGATGTTGAACGAAATCAATTCATCAATTATTTCTTTTTTATGCTATCTATGGGTTATGCTGTCAGACACAACTAATTTTTTTTTGTCTTAAAAAAAGATTCCCCGAACAACCGATGCCAAAATTGAAAACTTTTTTTAATCCGGTTATTTTTCTAGATTTGGTGAATTTTTTAAAAAGTTTATGGATTTCCGTTCTCCTTGTGCAGATAGTAACAATTCAGTTTTAAGTTTAAGGTTTAATTTTAAAGTCAGAGTAAAGACATTTCAACGAAGGTAGATTTTCCCTTTACTATGTTATAAAAAATGATTTATTACTTTTAAAATTCATGGGCATTCATTACATTTTATGTCGGACAATTTCTAATTAAAAATATATGTTACAGATTCAATAGACAAACCTCTGGAAACTGTAAGAGTATCAGGACCAAAGACTAAAGTCTTAATAACTGGACTTAGTCCAGATACAACATATGTATTTAGAGTCCACGCTGAAAATGAGTTAGGACGCAGCGAACCGAGCCAACCATTGACTATTATAACAGAAGAAGAAGGTGAGTTATTTTGTCACTCTGCGAAAACTTGTTTCAACGGATATTCTTTTAACAGTATATTTACATTTTTATGAAGAAAAAAATATCTAATCTAGCATACTATGAAAAAATTATTTTGTTTTTGCAGATATTCTTTGACAAAAGCATCAGTCCTGTAATAAAAAATTTCCATTTTATTTAAAATGAAATTTTCTTGGTAACTCAGCTGCCTTCTCTTCGGGCGTCATGTTTTTGTTGTTCCAGTCTGATAGCTAAAAAAACGCGTTAGTTTCATACTTATTTTTATCACTATATCATAATATCTTTTATTTTGAGTAGAGTAAAAAAACCATCGAGAACTCCCCCAAACCTCTTAAAAACGCATCCCGAAAATTTGCCTTTTTTTATATTACCATAACAACCACACCCGAGTTGTCACCATAACTACCACACATATTTGACCCGAGTTTGATTACCAATATCGACTTTTACTTAATAATTTAGAACCTTTTCTTAAATTTGAAAATATTCAAAGGTTCGTTCACAACATGAAATATATTATTTCTTATGAACCAATTCAATCAATCTATCAATCTTTAAGAACAAAATACAAAGAAAATTCATACAAACCAATATGTGATACGTCAAGGGCAAATAAGAAAATTTTCCCGTCTAGGCATAATAACAAATTTATACATTATACGAAAATAACAGAACATACAAAAAACAGAAACCAACTACAAAAAAACACAAACTACAAAAAAAAATCACACACAAAAATAGGCGGGCAAAAAGATGGGCAACATTAAACATTAAAAAATGTGCTTGAAAGGAGTGACAAATACAGATCCATGTCGTCGATGTTATTTAAAAAGATTTCTTTTGAAGACAGAGTAACTATTCATTAGATTTAGATTGGTTGATAAACTAATATTGTACAATTTAGGTGCTAGATAAAAGAAATTTCTATGAAATATGTTATTGTTGCCAATGGCTTGTATCTAAGTGATAAGGCAACATGTAATCGGATTAACCTTTTACCTGCCGATGTTCCCAAATGGGAACATCACTTTTGGGAATTTTTTCACCACTCAATTTTTCATGCAGGAATTTGATACTTGGTATTAAGCAACTCAAAGATATGAAGTTATTTTACATGCAAAAGTTTTTCATGTACAATTTAATCCTTTTTGTACAATTTATATCAAAATTACAGATTTTTCGCTCTTCAAAAAGTTGCACAAGTTTTTATTTATGAAAATTTTAAATAAATTTAGTTTCAAATAGTTTTGCTGTGTTTAGATAGCTTAAGTACATATCTTCTCATTTGGCTTGACAGAATAGCTTTATATTCCAATTTTGGAGAGTAATAACCAATTCTATGTATATGTTCCCAAATGGGAACATCGGCGTTTGGGGTAAAGTATTTGAGGGGATTTTTATAACACAAAAATTTCAAGTTATTTCCTATGTTCTTTAATTTTTTGAACCTTTTTCGTCTCAAAGTATCTAAACAGGTTAAGAATTGTGTTTTAAATTTAAAAATAAGTAATTTTTATTTTTCTCTTAATTTATGGATAAATAAGTGCCAAATCTTTATAGCAGAATCTCACACTTGCATATTTTTCTAACTCCCCGATCGATTAATTTTTAGTAATAATCATTAGGGGTTATGGAAAAAGCATATTTGAAGTGTTTCTGAGGACTTGCATACATATTTTGTTCAAGTACTTTTTTTACATAAAATTTTTAGAAATAAAATAGAAGAATTTTGAAGATAAGGAAAAGTGTGTACATCTTAAAACCATCTTCTAACGTAAGTTTGATGTAAGAGATATGTGATTTGGTTCGGAATCTTCCATGAGAAACACGGCTTTAATGAATCAATGGAGATAATTATGATTATCACTTTTAAAAGCTAATTAGATTTGAATGCAATTAGTGGATATTATGCTAAATTACCGTATAGAACCGTAATTAAAACTATTTTTTCACTCACAAACGTAACTGTTTAGCTTTGAAGCCCATCGGAACACTCTTATGTATTTTTTTATACCAAAATATTACCCATAGTGCAAGAAAAATGTACGGAAAAGCTTCGCTTACGAAATAAACATGTCAATTTTTTCTTATGAAAATCTATAAAATGTTACTTATTCGTCCAATTGTATGAATTTTTGTAATTTGTATGTTCATTAATTTTGCAAGAAACTGAACGATACTTAAATTTAATATGGAGATGTCGCTGTTTATTTATATTAAAGGAAAATAATTTTAAAAAACATACAATAGTAACATAACATAAAAACAATAAAACATAATTTTCTATTAATTTTAGGATTTGATAGAAACTGAAAGGCTTATGAAAAATAGATTAGTTCCCTACAATTTTGGGAAACTTAAGCCGGTTATCCTTTTAGTATATATGTCCTGACTCTTTAAAAAAAATGAAGCTTTTTAACAAATTTCTTTTATCTCGTAAGACAATTTCCCCGTTTTTTATATTTAAGTAGGAAAAGTAATAAAGGAGATAAATATATTCAAAACAATATTTAAATACAAATAAGTTTATTTTGAAGTAATTTTTGTATTTTATAGCATGTTATATTTTAAAATAGACTTAAAAGGAATGTTGTATGAAATTTCTTTATTTTTTTCTTTTGAAGTCATGAAAAATTTTTCTACCGGGTCAAAACCGTTCTTTTGACTTACTTATCCAGACTTTAAAAACATGATACTTTACTCAAATTTAAACAGTGGCGTTACTTCAATGCTACAAAAACAAGTCGACAGTCCCTTGCACTTGTTTTAGGATTGAATGACGTCAAATCTGTTTCGCCTTATTTTAGAGTAAAAACCAACAATCGCTTGTTTTAAACATTGTTAAAAATCATTGTTTGGGATTAAATGGAAAATTGTCCATTGAATGCACTGAAACTTTTTATTTGTGCTGCCATCTGTTACAGCCCAAGTCAGGAGAAAACAACTTTACAGTTACAACAATTACTACCATCTATCAGGAAAAAATCTAAGTTAGGAAACAAAGGCGATTGAATTTTAGGATTTGATAGAAACTGAAAGGCATAGGAAAAAATAGTATAATTTCCCACAGTTTTGGGAAACTTAAACCCTTTATCCTTTAAGTATGTGTCCTGACTCCTTAAAAAAGATAAAGCTTATTAACAAATTTCGTTTATCTCGTACGACAATTTCCCCGTTTTTTAAATCTAATTGCATAGTACTAAAAGAATAACCGGTTTTAGCTTCTCAAAATTGTAGATAATTAATCTATTTTTTCCACGCCTTTCAGTTTCTATCAAATCCTAAAATTCAACCACGCTTGATTCCTAGCTTAGACATTTTTCGGATAGATGGCAGTAAGTGTTGTAAATGTAAAGTTGTTTTCTCCTGCCGTTAGCTGTAACAGATGGCAGCACCGTTAAAAAGTTTCAGCGCATTCAATGGGCAATATTCCAGTACTACTTTATTTTGATATTTTTTTCATAGATGTATCCAAAAGAAGAATATACGCGAAAGAATATTTTTCTAATCACAATACCTATTTATTTTTTATTTCAAAGTTTGTCTGTAAAAATGAGTGAAAACAGCATGTTTCAAATCAAATCAAAATTAAATTTTATTACAATAAACAAAATACAAAATGCTATGACAAAAAAGTATACAAAATGAAAAACGGAGAGAAAAAAAGGGAAAAAATACATTGATCCATGAATTTTTATCCCAAAGGAGCAACTGCTCGTCTATGGGTTACAGGAATTTCCAAAATAAATGTCTGATCAAAAACAGTGGATGAATAATACATAAAATCACGAATAAAAAGGGGGAAAGACACGAGAATGGCTTGGCTGGAAATTTTGTGTATTAAGATAAAGATTAGAAATATACAGATTGAAAGTATACCTGACAAAAATTTAAATAGTGTTTCGACATTATTTTGGTCTTGAATAAAGGTTATACAAAGTTTTTAAAGTATCCAATATTAGATTTGGTTTGAATTTGACTTGGTATTTTATTAAAAAGGAAAGAGGGGTAGCGAGTTTGCGAGGGGAGGTTGTTGTTGTTGTTGTTGTTGTCGTGTGCCACTTGGAATAAATACCCAAGCTCCATAGGGCTTACTTAAAAATTTCTTTTGTAGGTTAATTGATGGTTTAACATTGGTAAAGTAGTAGCATATGACGCCAATTAATCCGACACTAATCCGACACATATAGGTTTTTAAAAATGGTTCAATTGTTTGAAATATCCAAAGCGATTGTTGGTTTTTACTTTAAAATAAAGCGAAACAGATTTGACGTCATTCAATCCTAAAACAAGTGCAAAGGGATTGTCGATTTTTATTTTAAAATAGTGAAGTAGTATCTAATTTTTTTAAACTTTTCATGTCGATTCTTGAATTTATATTTTTTTAACAGAAAAAAAATGCATTTTTTCTGTTTTCAAAAGTGTTGGTATTGCCCATTCTATTTTAAGTTTCAAAAGTTTTAACTGTAAAGCTGTTTTTCCTGCCGAGGGTTATAGCAGATGGCAGCACAATTCAAAAGTCTCTTTTAATTTAGATCAGTTGTCCTCTGACTTTTTAATCATTAAACCACCTGTTGTTTTTTCAGTTCCCAAACATGCTCCTCAAAATATCAGAGTCATTCCACTAAGTTCTACGACAATCAAAGTTACATGGAGTGTATGTATAACAAATTAATATATCTCGTTATTATATTTATTATTAATTTTATTTCACAGTTACTGAAGTGATAAAGTTAACTAATGTATTTCCTTGTTTAACATAAAATATTTTAGTTTTTAGAGTAGAAACAAATTAAATGGAAAGCATGAATTAAAATTAAATTTTAATTTTAAAAATATTCAACTACTCTACAATTAATAGGTTGCAATATCAAAGTTTGAAAGATTTACTATTTTATTTAAAATCTAAAGAAAATAATATTTTTCTCCTAAATATGTTGAATGCTACCCGTTTAAAAAATCGATACCTTCATATTCACAATATTTCATTTTATTTCAGAGTATTTCATCAGAATCAGGCATCATACTGCAGTACAATGTTGGATACCGAGAGAATCAAAATTATCCTTATGAATACAAAACTGTAAACGTTTTGTATAAGAATGACCTAGAAAAACCAAAATCAAATGAAGCCCTAATTACAAATTTAAAGAGGAATACTAAGTATTTCGTCACTGTCCAAGGAATCAATAGCAAGGGAGCTGGACCATCTTCAAAAGAAATTATTGTGCAAACACTTCAGCACGGTAAGAATCAATATTTAAAACTAAAAACTAAACTCTCACAGGAACACCAGCCCTAGTGGACCAAGGCCTATAGTTTGTTCATTTAGAATTGGCGCCAGAAACAGGATCAATAACGCCTAATATCGCTCATCGTTCAACTTCAGTGACCGATTCTTTTATAGTATTTTAATTACCACTGTTTAGGCTGCCTTATGGCACAAGAAAATTTTGTCGATGATTATTACAATAGTAACTGCTTCTAATACAGTTTGCCTCAGGCGCAAATTCTAAATGAACATACTACATACAGGGTGTCCCACGAGAAGTGGCCCGACCCCTTTAACTTTTGAACCCCTACAGATATAGTCATGAATGTGGGGTCTAGGTATAGTAAAGTGGCCATGTTCTATCAGATGAGACAACTTTCAACGCCCTCAAGCGGAAACTTTAGGAGTTATAATTTTTATTTTAAAAACTATTTGAGGTATGTGAAAAAAGTCAGATTAAGTTGTAGGGCATCATCGATTTAGTAGGAAAAGACACCTTAAGCAGAAAAATATCTTGAATAAAATCCCTAAAACGCACGCTCAAATAGGTTGAATTTACGTAGATTTTACGTCTTAAAACGCTTCTCACGAGCCGAAAATGAGAAATTTTCAATTTAATGAACTAAGAATACTTTTAGTCATTTACTTAAATTATAAAAATAAAAATTTCTCATTTTCGCCTCGTGAGGAGCGTCTTAAGACGTAAAAACTACGTAAATTCAACCTAATTTAGCGTGCGTTTTAGGGGTTTTATTCAAGATATTTTTCTGCTTAAGGTGTCTTTTCCTACTGAATCGATGCTGCTCTACAACTTAGTCACTGACTTTTTTCACATACCTCATATTTTTTTTTAAATAAAAATTATAACTCCTAAAGTTTCCGCTAGAGGGCGTTGAAAGTTATCTCATCGGATAGAGCATGGTCACTTTACTATACCTACACCCCACTTTCATGAATATATCTGTAGGGGTTCAAAAGTTAAAGGGGCTGGGCCACTTCTCGTGGGACACCCTGTATAACGATGTCCATCTTAGCTTTCTTGATCGTGGGGCCCTGAGGTGTAAGGCATAAATCCCGGTTGCTTAGCCATGCAGCACTTTCTTAGAACCCAAAAAGAAGATTATATATTTTTTATTCTGCCATAAACCAGAATAACTGACAGCTGGTTATCCCGATTAGAACGCTAAAAAATTAACTGGGGCTTTATCAAAGTGCAGTACGGTAATACTCGTCTCGGTTAGGAGGTCGGCCTAACGCAAGGCAAGACCCACAGTGTTCAGTTCCCAAGCACGCTTGGCCCAGTCCGGGACCCAGGAATTGAACCCGGGACACTGCAATAAATTGCACACTGTATAATATTGCACACTAATAAAAATCGTTAGAAAGAGCGAAGCTCTGGCAGCAAACGAGATTTTTCTGTTGACTGGACGTTTTCTGTATACCACGATCTCCTGGCGATCGGAAATATTCTATTTATTTTGGTACATATGTTACCGTTAAAGTATGGAATCCGTTATTTCATAGAATACCTAGTTATTCCATGGAATAACTGATCGTGTCCGTTAAAGTGTGAAACTCTCTTGTATTTCATGGTTTAACTAGTTATTTCATAGAATAACGATCTGCAGCCCGTTAAAGTGTAAAATAATCTATATCACATATCTCGCACGACAAATACATTTACCTTCCACCCCAACTGCATTTATGAACTATTCCATGCCATAGGGAATTAATTAATTGTAACTCCAAGTGTTATTTTATTAATCCTTGTTGTTAAAAATGATTTTATGGTACGTTTCCATAAATACCATTTATACGCTGCATAAATTAGATAAATTGCTTCTTTTTCATTTTAATTGTATATCATTAGTTTCATTTTATATAAATTGTTTATTTTACGTTTCTGTTTTAGAAATAATGTTTTTTGTAATTCCAAGTGTCATTTTAGTAATCCTTGTTGTAACAAATGATTTTATGGTACGTTTCCATAAATACCATTTATACGTTGCATAAATTAGATAAATTGTTTCTTTTTCATTTTAATTGTCTATCATTAGTTTAATTTCATTTTAGATAAATTGTTTATTTTACACTTTAACTGTCTCTCATTAGTTAATTTATAGAATACCTAGTTATTTCATAGAATAACTAAGTTAAAGTGTCAAATTAATAACATATTACACACTTTAACGGACACGATCAGTTATTTCATGGAATAACTAGGTATTCTATGAAATAACTGCATTATATACTTTAACGGCAACACATACACTGAGAGAAATGACTGTTTCAAATTTGAGGAAACCGATGTTCTCATTTTGGTGTAAGACGTTTAGGTTCAAATATGACAACCCAATGCTTTCAATTTTGAAACATAAATATATACTCAGTTTCAAACAATTTAATAGTTACCACTCAAATTATGCTTATTTTTAGTTTATATTTGAAAATTGAAATATTTGCAATATATCGAAAGTAACATTAAGTTGGTGTGATAACGTGTAACACAATACACAATGTTGTAGTGACGTCACACTCAACCCTCTGGTTTACTTCCCACGTCATAATAGTATGTGGCTATATGGTCATCATAACACATTGCACCCTGTTTATAAGAATATAATGGACGAATTAAAAATGAGTACATGATGCTTTATTTTTGAGTATCTGCACATTTTCAAAAAAAATGAGTACATGTTGCTTTATTTTTGAGTATCTGCACATTTTCAAAAAAATGAGTACATGCATGTTTTCAAATTTGAGTAAATTTGGATCGGGGCCTGTTTGAGTGATGCGTGACATTCTCAGACTGATGTTTCATTCTTTCTTAACTTCTGAAATAGACTAAGAGCTGGATGCAAATTTTGGGAATGATAAGGTGCACGAGATATTTCACCTGGAACAGATTCGATTGATGATGGGAAAACTTATGTCACCAACGCCAGAAGGCGGAGTGGAAGCTTTTAGTGTGAAAGGGTAGTCGAACATGCAAACAGCGCGTGGTCCCTTGCGACAGAGATTTTGAGGAAATCGGTTGAAATTTTGCACAGTTAAAGGATAGTGTAAATAAAAGATAATGTAGCATTCTCAAAAGTATAAGTTGTGTTTTAAGGGTTGTAGAAAACTAAACGAATTTTCGAATGTTTATATGAATGTTCTGTACGGCCGACGAGGTGCAAGGCTGGACATAGGCTTAATGTATTGAAGAATGTGAGTAAAAGTTAGGGTAACACTCCCAGAAGACTAAGTGGAAGACAAAGGGTGGCCAGAAGTCACCAAAGGTGCAGAAAAATCTTAAAACCCGAATCATTCGGAAACTTCTGGCTGTTTGCATATGTATAGCTGACATATAGAACAAACTATATGCAAACAGCCAGAAGTCTAAGTGGAAGCGTTCGGGAGATATTCAGGCACGAAGTACAAAACCGAATAAAAGCGCGCGGTCCCTTGCGACAGAAGTTTTGAGGAAATCGGTTGAAAATTTGCACAGTTTAAGAAGAGTGTGAATAAAAGATAATGTAGCATTCTCAACAGTATAAGTTGTGTTTTAAGGGTTGTAGGAAACTAAACGAATTTTCGAATGTTTATATGAAAGTTATGTATTTTTTAAATTTCTAAAAATTTAAATTTTATCTTTTACGCATAGAAGTGACCAAGTAAAAATTTTACGGTGCTGATTGAAAGTGATCGTGGGAAATTCAGTTGTAAAGTGGTAGAGCACCATGTAGTTAGACAGCTTTTCTCTTGCAACAATGACTAATAATACGCTAATAAATATAAAGTCATTGTTAGCGTTGTTTTTAGCGTATTATTAGTCATTGTTGCAAGAGAAAAGTTATGTGTTATAAGTCATATGTTGTATATAAACATTGGAAAATTCGTTAGTTTCCTACAACCCTTAAAACACAACTTATACTGTTGAGAATGCTACATTATCTTTTATTCACACTCTCCTTAAACTGTGCAAATTTTCAACCTATTTCCTCAAAATTTCTGTCGCAAGGGACCGCGCGCTTTTATTCGGTTTTGTACTTCGCGCCTGAATATCTCCCGAACGCTTCCACTTAGACTTCTGGCTGTTTGCATATAGTTTGTTCTATATGTCAGCTATACATATGCAAACAGCCAGAAGTTTCCGAATGATTTGGGTTTTAAGATTTTTCTGCACCTTTGGTGACTTCTGGCCACCCTTTGTCTTCCACTTAGTCTTCTGGGAGTGTTACCCTAACTTTTACTCACATTCTTCAATACATTAAGCCTATGTCCAACCTTGTACCTCGTCGGCCGTACAGAATATTCATATAAACATTCGAAAATTCGTTTAGTTTTCTACAACCCTTAAAACACAACTTATACTTTTGAGAATGCTACATTATCTTTTATTTACACTCTCCTTAAACTGTGCAAAATTTCAACCGATTTCCTCAAAATCTCTGTCGCAAGGGACCGCGCGCTGTTTGCATGTTCGACCCCCCCTTTCACACTAAAAGCTTCCACTCCGCCTTCTGGCGTTGGTGACATAAGTTTTCCCATCATCAATCGAATCTGTTTCAGGTGAAATATCTCGTGCACCTTATCATTCCCAAAATTTGCATCCAGCTCTTAGACCAAAATATTAGTGCATGGGTTATCCCCCCAAATGCTTTGACCTCCAGTGTACACATATGTTCAAGTAGATCAAGAAATCTCTATAAGTACACAAAAATCTTCCTACTGCTAGCGGTTTTTTTCAAGATTATTATTTACATCGTAAAATGTTTGAATGTCATCAAATAACAGAGCAGAATATTAACCCTCGATATTTTAATATAAATATGATTTCCAAAATCAAACTTACATATTTTGAAACAAATACGCCAATAACTATAACACGGTATAGTAGGACATAGCATATCCATAAAAAATTGTTGGAAATTATTATTAATAACTTTTTAACGATTTTATAACATGTAAAAACAAGTAAATCTAATGAAAATAAATTTCAAACACACCTCAGAACAGCTGTTGTAACAGTTTTGAAGGGAAAGCAAACTAAGAGGTATACTTCAACAATACTTTTTTATTCCTATTTGAAGGGTAACATTTGGTTTCAGTTCATTGGTTGCAGTGTTATGGTTGTGTCTATGGTTGCAGTATAAAGATTTCTTAAGTCTCGTTATAAATCATAGCTATCTACTATAAATTATGTTTCTCTAGAAAATGCAGATGACGACACGTGGATCAGGGGCTTCCGATAATTAATTTGAAATTACATGAAAATGCAAAGGTATTAGTAAATAGCTTACCCAAACGGAAATACTGCTATTTTGTTTTGTTAACAGAAGGCATGACATAATTTTAATTCTGAAATGTCTATGTTTTTTTGTATAAATAAGCTTTAAAAACAATCCTGATTGAGGAATACCGTTTTAATTAAAAAGGATTTAAGAGTTACAAAAGATATAACTTCACACACAAAACATTCTACGGTCACTTTGGGATAAGTGGGAGGGACCCCTTTTTGGCCTAGTGCATTTTTGTAGCTCAATAGAAACAACTTTGAATGGGTTAAATTTCAAGTTATTGACTTATTTCATTTAAGAATTTATCCATAAACAAAAAGGTATTATTAGTTTTTAAAATAATGCTTTACATTTTTTAACTGTTTTTTTAAATGATACGGGTGACCCACTTACCCCAAGATATGGGGTAAGTGGGTCACCCACTCTTTATGTATACAGTAGAACCCCGATTATCCGCGAGCGGATTATCCGCGGTGCGGGTTATCCGCGAGTGCCACGAAGAACATTTTTTAACGATGAGTGCAAATTTTAGATGAGATTAGAGACATTTTAGATGTAGAGCAAAGGTTTCTGCTGTACTGTACAGATTTTAAAAGTTTTACATATCATATTTTTTGTACAATAAAGCATAGTTTTTATGCTGAAATTTTTTTTCGTGTTTTCACCTCATTTTTAGTCTTTTTCGGGTTATCCGCGATTTTCGTTATCCGCGGTACCCTTGCCACCCAATTACGCGGATAATCGGGGCTCTACTGTATTTAAAACAAGCAAAACTTAAAAGTGGGTCTTACTACTTGATAAAGTACAGAAAATTTCAATATAAAATATTTTATTGTAGTAACTGTATCCATGTTTGAGAAATCTACTCACATCAATCAGTATGACAAGGTAAGAATAGAATGAAAAACAAACTATAAGTATTTTAAAGAATGTTTTGAAAGGCCAGAGGGATATGTTTTACTTTAACATATACAGGGTGTATCTGAAATTGTGTAACAAACTTTCAGGGATGATAGTACGCATCAAGACGAACAAGAATCGGTATAGAAAGGGGGTCCCAGACCAAATCCCAGGGAGTTAAAAATGGAGCGACACCCCAAAAAATCATTGAAAAATTCAATTTGTAGAAGAACTACTATTGGTAAAAACTTAGTTATGGTCTCAAAAATTGTGGTTTAGTATGATCTTTAAAATTACCTCAAAAGTCTTCACTTTAAAATTTTTTATTATGTAAAAACTTAAAAAAACACAAAAAATGTGACAACTCTGCCAAAACATTATTTTGTATTTGGAAATCCTTTCTTTTGATTTGATAATCTGAAATATCATAGTTGAAAACCCTTAAGTCCAAAGTTTCACGAAAATACAATCAATTTTAAACGCTTTAGATCCTTTTAAAGTTTGTTTTTTGCGTGCGCTAACAGTTTTCTTGAGCGGATTCCAGAACATCTGTTTGCGCACCCAAGAAACAAACTTTAACAGGATCTCAAGCGTTTAATATTGATTGTATTTTCGTGAAACTTTGGACTTAAGGGTTTTCAACTATGATCTTTCAGATTATCAAATCAAAAGAAAGGATTTCGAAATACAAAATAAGGTTTGGGCAAAATTTTCACATTTTTTTTGTGTTTTTTAACTTTTTTCATAATAAAAAATTTTAAAGTGAAGACTTTTGAGGTAATTTTAAAGATCATATTAAACCACAATTTTTGAAACCAAAATTAAGTTTTTACCAATAGTAGTTCTTCTACAAATTGAATTTTTCAATGATTTTTTGGGGTGTCGCTCCATTTTTAACTCCCTGGGATTTGGTTTGGGACCCCCCTTTCTATACCGATTCTTGTTCGTCTTGATGAGTACTATCATCCCTGAAAGTTTGTTGCACCATTTCAGATACACCCTGTATAAAATAGTGTTAAAAACATAATAAAGTTGATTAAGATTTATTTTGGCACATTAGTAAACATTGAAGTTACTGAAAATTTGTTCGTATTAATTTATGAGAAATTAAAGATTAAAGATTGCATCATTTCCAACCAGATCCTCCTGAATCCCCAATTCTAGAAGTCGGTGCTACTTCATCAGAAACCATTGAAGTAAGATGGTCAACTCCTAACTCAAATCCAATAACAGGTGAGTGAAATGAAATGAATTATGAAAATACATTGATTTTATTAAAATGTTCAAATGCTCTATCCTCTTATTTTTAGCAACATAACATTCATGATGAGCAAGACCATCATAGATGGCTTTACAGAATCGGTGATCGGGAACGGGTCATTCTACATCAAATCATCCACAGGGTTTCGTGAAATGTATGCTAAGATAAGGAAAAAAAATACTAATTTTTATCCAATTCTATCTAGTATACTTTCGGAGTTAGGCTGCTTAAAGTTTTACAAAGTTTTTAAAGGGCACTTATGTTAAGGTGGGTTTTAATCAGAACCACTTTCTTTCTGTTTTTTAATGATAAAAAAACCTTAAACCCCAAAACCCACCTATTTTTTTAATTTATTTATTTTTTTACTATTTGAAAGCAAATTTCCTCTTCTTTCTAGTAATGTATATTTTATTGCAAAATATTCAAATTTCATAAAAATTTGAGAAGGTTGTGTAAAATTGAGCTCTATGGAGGATTTGGCTTATATAATGACCCGAACACATTTGTCGGAAGACGATTAAGAAACTTTTATTAGAGTGAAAAGCGTCCAATGAATGATGGCACATTGAAATAACGAAAATTTAAAAATATTTGTTCCTAAATTTTATTTGATTCACAATTATTCTAGCCAGAGCTCCAATTTCTAGGAATGCAGATGTTGAGAAACACTCTTTTAAATTAACTCTTCCAGGATAAAAAGAAGCCCTGGTTCAATGATGAGTAGTTAAGCGGGAAATTCGAATAGCTTTAAAACTGAAGTTGTGCTTTCAGCTGCCATTTTGATCACGTTCCCTTGATTGTCATGTTTGTTCTCTCAAAAGTAGGTAAAGTCAAAAGGAAAGTGTTTATTTTTCAAGACTTAAAACTGCGATAAGAAGCCAAATATGGGGGGGTTGCCAAATGGGAGAACATTTTTTAGCCCTCATTGTTACTGGCGGTACTCCAAGGGTATCAACTTAATTAACTACATATTAAATTTCCCAAAGATGGTTATTTTATTTATGTATATCCCTTAATTTTCAATTTAGTGAATGAAAAAATATTTGCACGAAAAAAAAATTGCAGAAAATCATAATGCAGTAGATAAAGGGTTAATAAAGCCTCAGTTTATTGAAGAAACAAATTTATTTGCTTCACTTTTATTTTTTCTTGTATTTAATTTTTTCATATTTTAAATCTATCTATATATATAAAATCCAAATACGGGTGATTCATTCATCATTCATAACACTCATCACGAAATCTCCAAAACTGCCGGACCGATAGGCTTGAAATTTGACAGAGACCTTCCTTTCAGCCATTAGACGCGCACTAAGAAACGATTTTAAAATCGAACGACTCCTTCCCTGTTTTTCGGCGCTTTTTCGACTCCGTTTTACCCATTGAAATAACATTGTGCATTGTTGAAAGGCATAAAATGCAGTGTTTACTTCTCTATCTTAAGGCGGCGTCTTGCCTCACTTGAATGAATATAACTGATTAACATTTATACATATTTTATTATTTACAACAAAATTTATGAAGAAAAACAGTGTGAATATCTGCATTTAAATATTATAACAGTTATCAGAAAACCGAAGTAAATTAAAATAATTAATTTACTTTCTTTAATATTTTAATTTCTCAGAAAAATATATTTAATAGCAAGAATTTAAAAGTTTCCGAGGAAACAGAGCTAAAATTTCATTGCTTCATAGCGGAATTGGTTTACTAGACTATAATCACTAGATTTTTATTATAACTAGCAATCTCTTTTCTTTTTACTCTTTCAGAGAAGCTTTTAAAGAAGTTGGTTTTATTAAAAAGAAGACAAGCTTACTTGATAACTTTTTATCGAGGGATTTTTGAAATATATTTTATTTTTGTAAATTATTTTTTACGGAATTTTAAAAGGATAGCGGGAATACTTTAAGAAAATTCTGTTTAAGATTTTAAACACTGGATTTCAAATGACAGAGATGATTTCAAGTAGATTGTTTTTATCACATAGGAAGGATAAATGTTTAATAGACAAAAATCGGGATGGAATGAGATATCACAGTTGGAACTGGGATGAGAAAAAGGCACCGGGAAAACTGGGATGAAAATTATCGGGAACACCGGGTTATGAAAATTATCGGGAAAACTGGGACATTAAAATTATCGGGAACACCGGGTTATGAAAAGGTACCGGGAAAACCGGGATATGAAAAGGTAGCGGGAACATCCGGATATGAAAAGGTACACTTTAAAAGGAACATTTTAAACACTAGATTAAAAAAAGAGATGATTTCAATGTGATTGTTTTTATCACATGGTAAGGATAAATATTTGATGGAATGAGATGTCACAGTTGGAACTGGGATGGGGAAAAGGAACCGGGAATACCGGGATGAAAATTATTGGAAACACCTGGATATGAAAATTATCGGGAACCGGGGGTATGTAAAGGTACCGGGAAAACCGGGATATGAAAAGGTAGCGGGAACATCCGGATATGAAAAGGTACCGGGAACACCCGGATATGAAAAGTTTCCGGGAAAACCGGGTTATGAAAACTATCGGGAACATGAAAATAGGAAATAAAACTATCGGGAACTATCGGGAATATGAAAAAGTACTGGGGACACCGGGGTTATTGGTGATTCGAAAAATCGGACATATAACTTGGGATAACTTTAAAAAAGGAATTAATACACTCCACCCGTGCAAGGCCGAGCAAATCAGCTATATATATATATATATATATATAGCTGATTTGCTCGGACACATATACATATATATATATATATATATATATATATATATATATATATATATATATATATATATATATATATCATCCAAATACGGGTGATTCATTCATTCATCATTCATTCATAACACTCATCACGAAATCTCCAAAACTGCCGGACCGATTGGCTTGAAATTTGACAGAGACCTTCCTCTCAGCCATTAGACGCGCACTAAGAAACGATTTTAAAATCGAACGATTCCTTCCCTGCTTTTCGGCGCTTTTTCGACTCCGTTTTCCCCATTGAAATAGCATTGTGCATTGTTGAAATGCATAAATTGCAGTGTTTACTTTTCTATCTTAAGGCGACGTCTTGCCTCACTTGAATGAATATAACTGATTAACATTTATACATATTTTATTATTTACAACAATAGGGGGCTCTGCCCCCTGCTCGCTATCGCTCACCAACCCCCGGAACTGCTTCGCAGTTCGTTGAAGATCGCTTCGCGATCTTAGCGAGCAGAGCTCGCTTGTTTCATCTCAACTATCCAGTAAAACCTGGAACTTGTCGGCTTAGTTTATGATCATTTAAAATCGAAACTTCTATCTCTCGAACTTATCAATAACTTAATTCGGACCATAACTACAAAACTATCAAAATAAAACTGCAACCGAAATATCCTTGTTTTAACTTGTCAATAATTTAATCCAAATGTTTTTTAAAATATCCAGCAAGTCTACTATATATCATCAACTATCTTAGAGAAAAAGCATGCCATTAATATCTTTCAAATTTATAAAATGCACGTGTATCTTGTGAATCGTTGGAAATAAAAAGAAATCAGACTCACATAAAAATCGGCTGTTTCTCTAGTGAACGACCAGAAAGAGATGAAAAAATTTAAACTTTGAATCTTAATAATTCTAAAAATAATTCGAATTTTTTAAAAAACGAAATGCAAATCTTTTTATAAAAATTAATTGTATGTGTGTTTAAAATATCATAGTTTTACTGTGATTAGTTTTTCTGTTATAACGAAAAAACCGAAAAAGGGTAAAAAATTTCGAAACTTTAGAATTTAATTACTCCAAAAATAATTCGAAATTCAAAAAAAGGGCGACGAGGTGCAAAACTTCATACCTAAGAGTATGTGTCAGCAAAAAATCATGTTTTTGCTGTAAATAGATTTTTCTGGGGGCGAACTCGCAGTCGAAAAAAATAATTTTCGACTTTGACATTAAATAACTCCAGAACTAATTATCTAATTAATTAGGTCTGGAAACTGAAATGACCCTCATACATTTGTCTACCAATGGTCAAAATTTCATAATATTCCTTCAAATAGTTTTTGCGTAGTGATAGTTCAAAGTGTTCAAAAATAAAATTTTCAAAATCAGCCGTGACGGTGACGGCGGCGGCGGTCACTGTTACTTTTTTTTAATATAGAGAGAAAATTTATGAAGAAAAACAGTGTGAATATCTGTATTTAAATATTATAACAGTTATCAGAAAACCGAAGTAAATTAAAATAATTAATTTACTTTCTTTAATATTTTAATTTCTCAGAAAAATATATTTAAATAGCAAGAATTTAAAAGTTTCCGAGGAAACAGAGCTAAAATTTCATTGCTTCATAGCGGAATTGGTTTACTAGACTATAATCACTAGATTTTTATTATAACTAGCAATCTGTTTTTACTCTTTCAGAGAAGCTTTTAAAGAAGTGAAATTTTTTTTATGAAATTTATTTTATTTTTTAAATTTATTTTTTGCGGAATTTTAAAAGGATAGCGGGAATACTTTAAGAAAATTCTGTTTAAGATTTTAAACACTGGATTTCAAATGACAGAGATGATTTCAAGTAGATTGTTTTTATCACATAGGAAGGATAAATGTTTAATAGACAAAAAATCGGGATGGAATGAGATATCACAGTTGGAACTGGGATGAGAAAAAGGCACCGGGAAAACTGGGATGAAAATTATCGGGAACACCGGGTTATGAAAATTATCGGGAAAACTGGGACATTAAAATTATCGGGAACACCGGGTTATGAAAAGGTAGCGGGAACATCCGGATATGAAAAGGTACACTTTAAAAGAAACATTTTAAACACTAGATTAAAAAAAGAGATGATTTCAATGTGATTGTTTTTATCACATGGTAAGGATAAATATTTGATGGAATGAGATGTCACAGTTGGAACTGGGATGGGGAAAAGGAACCGGGAATACCGGGATGAAAATTATTGGAAACACCTGGATATGAAAATTATCGGGAACCGGGGGTATGTAAAGGTACCGGGAAAACCGGGATATGAAAAGTTAGCGGGAACATCCGGATATGAAAAGGTACCGGGAACACCCGGATATGAAAAGTTTCCGGGAAAACCGGGTTATGAAAACTATCGGGAACATGAAAATAGGAAATGAAACTATCGGGAACTATCGGGAATATGAAAAAGTACCGGGGACACCGGGGTTATTGTTGATTCGAAAAATCGGACATATAACTTGGGAGAACTTTAAAAAAAGAATTAATACACTCCACCCGTGCAAGGCCGGGCAAATCAGCTAGTAATTTATAAATCTATTTCAGTGAAATTTAAAAGTTTTAAGTATAGTTTAACATATTTTAACCCGGTGGGACTCGCGCCTCCCGGGCGAACGTTGAGACTCGCGGGGGTTATGGAATAGCCCCAACCTTTTCGCTCTTTTTCTACATAGTTAAAAATATTTTTTTTTCAGTCTGAACCATAAATTTTTAGACTTTAAAACTTTTTTGATTAAGAAAACTTATAATCTGCAATATTTTCTACGCTGAGAAATAATTTTTTTGAGTTTGATATTAATTTTTCTTATTACACAATACACACATATGTATCAAATAACACAAATCATTTCTATGTAAAATTAATTTAATTACTTCAAAATACTATATAATGCATTTCTTTAAGCTTTCTTTCGGTTAAGACAATTATCACAGATGGTATTAACGTGGGCTTTGCAAAAAAATTAAACACAAATTTAAACAAACTTTTTTTCCTAACACTCAAACTTGGGTATTTTTTCTTCGAAACCTTGTTACCTCCAATACACTTTCCTAGCTCCTTTCCCATTCAATACAAAAGCAAATAATGTAAGGGGCGGGGTACAGTGGTCTGGTGAATTACAAGTCATAAAACTGTCACGGGGACCAGTATTGAAAGTACCCACACCTGTGTCTTCCTTTTCTTTGTACTAAAATGAAATAGAAACCCCTGAGAATTTCTTTAAATTTGTTTACGAATGTTTTGGGCCCTTATCAGTGGGTTGTATAGAAGGCGGAGTACGAAAAAACGAATGCTCAGCACTGACGAAGAGACTCGCGGGGGTCATTCCATTACCCCAAAAGCTAACAAAATGCGTCTGGGGGGCGGAAAAATCATCCGAATTCCACAAAACTTCTCAGGCATGTAGATAAGGGTCAGAAACCCAGCTACTCAGAAGTAAAGAATCCCCAAGTGTTTAGTTTTCCGTTAAATGGAATGTTAGTGTGAGCTTGGGGTTATAAAATGACCCCGCGAGTCCCAACGGGTTAATTTGAGAGTTTATCTTATTTTTATATTTTAAAAGCTTTATGGAATACCATTGTTATTAAAATAGTCTCCATGGAAACGAGGATGTAAAATCTAAAGGTGATAACATTTTAGCTTTTAATAAAGTTGGTTAACAAACAAAAAACCATTAAACTCCCTATCAACTAGAAAAGATTGATTTTTTTCTTAAATTGCAAAATGGAATAAGCTTTAATTATTGAATAATTTCACGGAAACGTTAATTCCTGAAGATATGATTAATCAAGGGATCTAAGCAATTTTAAATAATTTTAAGAATACTTTTCCCATGTTACTTTTTCCATGTGGAAATCATTCAAAAATTATATTGCTTGAGAACTGAAGGAATTTTAATCAACCTGGGAACACCGGGATAAGAAAAATTACTAGGACCACCGGGATAGGAAAAGTTACCGGGAACACCGGAATATGAAAAAGACGCCTGGGATACCGGGATGATTGGTAAATGCTGATTATGTAAAATTAGAAATGTATTTGGAAAAACTTAAAAAAAGGGGGTTTGCTATTATAACCAGCTTATTCCATTTTTGGAAATTTTACAGGAGAGATAAAAAACTTCTCACGTCCACAGTTCTAAAGCTAAATTTGTTTTTTAATTTTTTAATTGTAGGTACAACCGCCTAGAATTTGATTAGTTTTTCATTTCTATTCCAGTTGCATTACCTTGGGCGTAATTACACTAATTAGGTTGGAATGAGCTGATTTTGATGCAAAAACACGATTTTTCATGCTTTTTTTCAGCTTTTTTGTTCAATTAAGTTGTGTGAAATTGGTTTTTTTCAGTTTACCAGTTAATATTTGTGTCTTTACGAGTTTAAATAAATGACATTCACTTAACTTTTTCAAATGATCTGAAATTTCACAGTTGAGATCATAGTTTTCACCCTTTAATCTTATTTTGGGTTGGAATGTTCTGGATTTGAAATATATCCCTTCGCCAGGTTACGAAGGACCCTCTAAATTTTCAAAACATGCAAAAAAAGGGATTTCAAAAAAATATGGAATGAGCTGGTTTTGATAGCAAAAGCAATAAATAATAAATTTATACTCTTCCCCCGTGCAAGGCCGGGCATATCAGCTAGTAAATTTATACGAGGGTTGTTTTTTAATTAACTTCCGTTTTGCTCCTGAAAAAAAAGTAGTACGAATTTTAAAATAATTTTGCTACTGGTAGATAGGTACATTCTTAAGAATCAATTTACCTCTTTACTGAAAAAAATCGGACATTTTTTCTATTATTTATCGAATTTACAAGCGCGCTTCTCGAACTCATTTCCCGCCATAGAGAATTTCTATTCCTTTAAACTTCGTTCGCATTAACAATAGACAATCGGCAGGCAGGTGATTTTTGCAGCATGCTAATGTGCATGTTCAAAACCATATTTTTTGCATCTGCCAAGTTCCAAGCATTGGGGATTCTGGAGTTACAGCCATAATAAACAAGGCAACATCGATAGATTCGCAGGCAAAGTGTGCGCTGAGGGGGAAAACGGCTGTCCGAACCGATGTGAAGCTCAACGAAAAATCAAACTTTTCATGAAGCGGGATCGAAAAACTTGTGAAAAAGTACGGTAAAAGGTCTATTTAAAGGTGATTACGTTTAAAAGCAATTAAAGATGTTTGTAACCTTCCGTAAAACCTTATTTTTAAATATTCATTTATTATTTTTTATTTTTAAAAAATCGAAAAGGGAAAATTTCGAAAAAGATGATTTCTCTATGGGTTGGCGGGAAATAAGTTCGAGGAGCGCGCTTGTAAATTCGATAAATACTAGAAAAAACGTCCGATATTTTTCAGTAAAGAGGTAAATTGATCCTCAAGGATGTACCTATCTATCAGTAGCAAAATTATTTCGAAATTCATGCTACTTTTTTTTCAGGAGCAAAACGGAAGTTAATTAAAAAACAACCCTCGTATATACTACATTTAAAGAAATACTAGTAACGTTCCGCATAAATTCCAGTAACGTTCCTGCTTTTTATGAGTTTTTACAGCAGTTTAACACTTTCCTGGAAAATTATGGTTTTCATTTCTGAAACGTTTCATAATCCTTGCGGACAGGCAATCATTATTTGTTTTTGTTTTCATGCTCACCACTAAAAGAGTCCAATTATTTATAGATGAGGTGTAAGAACCGACTGATGATTCTAAAACTAGGAAGTATAACCTTCGTAGATCGGTACCTCCAGTGGTTCATAATATGTCACATTTTGAATACTTGTAGAAACATTAAAGAACAAGACATATCTGAGATACACATAGCTTTCTGATTTTTTTCCGGAATATTTCAGCATTTTACAGTAACGTTCCTGATATTTCACAGATAAGTTACTGGTATTTCTGCGAGGCGTTTCAGTATTTTACAGAAACGTTACTGGGGGGTATTTTCCAGGAACATTACTTAAAAAAATGGGCAACTCAGCTGCCCAGTTTTTTTAAGTAACGTTCCAGAGTTTTTTTTACAGTGTAGGGGCTACCGCCCCCTGCTCGCTATCGCTTACTAACCCTCTGGAGCTGCTGACGCAGTTCCCCTAAAATTGCTTCGCAATCTTCGTTAGTCTAGCATGCAGATTGAGAGGAGCTATTCCTCTCTATTAATGAGAAAAAAATAAAAAACATGTGAGTGGAGAAGCACTAATGGAATTGTGTTTTCTCTCCTTCACAACCCGTTGTGTGAGACCTTAAATATTTTGTTGGTGTCACAGATTGGTATCCTTCACTTATTGTAGCGTAGGACACATAAACTATCACTCATTGCATTAAAAAGTGAATTTTTATTCCGTAATTAAATTTTAAAAATAAGAGTTTTTACTCTAGAGTCATTAAGATTCAAACCTCTCTTAATCTTGCCTGCCGATTTCATTGATTTCATCAGCAAAATCAAAACAGCAATATGTGGTGTGGTGTTAACAAACTTTACCAATCGCTTTTCAAAAATTAATACTCCATTTTCACGCGGAAAAAAATTTCAATGCGCACTAATTTTACCATCAAAATACATTAAAATAGTAACTTTTAATCCCTTTTAACACATTTGAACAGCAAATATCACTAGCGACCGAAATCGGAAAAATCCAAATCAAAACAATGAACTCATTTTGTAAACAAACTGATTGTTGCCAACCGAGGAAAAGAAATACAACCCCATTTATATAATATAATATAGATTTTATTTTTAAAATTACCCTTCCCTTCATAATTTTGTACAGTTTTTTCACTAGAACATAGATGGCGCTGAAAGCGGCAACTTTACTTGAATTAGATGCTTGCTTTTAAATTTCGTTTAATTGAATATAGATGGCGCCAAAAATATGTTGCGAAAATATTTCTCGTTATCTTTGAGTTCTGAGTTGTCCTACCTCGAATTAAATTACATTCTGATCAATAAGATTTTTCAATAACTTCGTTTTATACTGGTTATTAGAGCTGAAACCTATTTAATTTAGTCACCTATTTTTAATGGATTGAACCTATCATTTTTACTGTTAATATAATACTACATTCGTTTTGAAAAAAGTTATGCATAAAATTTCCAAAATACTTCTTTATTTCCTCATATATAATTATATTCCAACCTTTTACTACTTCCATCATAATTTATCTACATTTGTATAAACGTTGATTAGAATTCTGATAATATATAAAAGAGAAGTTAAAAAAAGCACAGTAAAAAAATGAGGTGAGCAAGAAAAGTATCTATACGTTACGGGCAATGCGATAAATCGTGATTAATTCAATGAAATTCATGAATGAAATTTATCACTTTGCCCGCCTCCACTCTGGGCATTATTAATAAGGTCCAATTGATCACTTTGCCCGTTACATATACATTTAATTGAACTATTTTTGTAAACAACATTTACTATACATTTAATTGAAATCCATGGAGACCATTTAAAGCAGAAAATCTCAGCTAATTCCTCATTCAACTTGTTAAAAAGAACCAAGCAACTGATACACCTACTATGGAAATGCCTTTTTTACTCAACATTAGCATATCAAATTTTCCATGATGTTTACTTTTTCTTTGTTCACTCCTTAACAAATCTTAGGGGCGAGTAAATCACCAGGATTGGACAAGAACACTTTAGTGAATGTTACTGGAGTTGCGTACTGTTTTTTCATTGGTTAGCCTGTACGACAACTGATAATAACTACTAATAGTAAGATTAAATAGTAGCCTAAACTTTCTCAACTAATTTTAAACTACAGTTTCTAACTACGGCTTATAAAATAATGTTTTTTCATTAAATGACTAATAAACAAGGGAAAGAAATTTGTTTATTTTAACAATCCGGGCCAATCGCCAAGGGTTGGCGAAAGTTGGACATTAAATGGATATTTATAGTTCAAAATGATTAGTACAGCAATAAGGTACGTCGAACCGCACTTTTTTCAGCGGACCAAATCGTAATAGTGCGGAAAACTTGCCTACCCATAACAGTAACTTGTGTGTGAAATTTTAGCCCTATCAAATAATATCTTCTGTTCTGTTTTTCGGCCTAAAGTTTTGACTTTTTACCAAAAATTTGCTATTTTGTAGTATTTCATACGGTTCTGTCGTCTTCTGATGCCCAGATTTTTTTCAGGAGGTGTGGTAGGGGTCTAGGGTGATTATTCTGTGAACCCCATCTTCATATCTCCCTTTCCCCCAACGAGAGCTGGGGTTTTGTGGGCGAGCGCGCTGCTTGTAATGTTGGCTTTCCCTCCAAACGCCAACCCTGCGGCCTCCTGTGTTGCCCGTTTTGTGCATCAGAATATCACGTAAATCAATTATTTTTATCAAAGTGACCCAGAACCCACCACTGAGGGGTATCTATCCATCAGGTTTCATGTATTAATTATTTCTTGTTAATTTTTATTTTCTTTAACTCAAAACTTACAAACAAGTATTTTTTCACAATTTACGCTGTTACAAACTGGGAATTGCCATAAGAATGTCTATAAGGATGATGCATTGCGTCTAAAATAGTGCTGTTATACAATCGGATTCCATCTTTGGCAGCTCTTATTTATTTAAGGGGCGCTCATATTCCTAATGCAACAAAAATACTTACCCCCCCTCGAAAATTTTAGATATGATTTGTGAACGGCCAAAAAACCCTGAAAAATGGCCCTGAAAAACAAATCAGATAAATTTAGACAGCTTTTTCATTTATTTAAGAGATGATTTGAAGAAGTCGTTCCGAGCATAATCTCTGCCCAGGGGTATAAAGAAAAAACTTCGGAGAATATTTATATTGCAAGAACAATTTGAGTAAATTTCAGTGTTTCCTATTTTTGAAAAAGGTAACTTATCCGCACATCTTCCTTGATTACGCCCGTGGCACCACACACCTTGCTGGAAGTTCCAGTAACTATCTATACCTTTTTCTCAACTGTCGGTGTGTGGTGGTAATTTGGAGAACTCCCATTTCACACTGTCTTGTGTGAGCACTGTCCCTGTGTCACTGTCTTCATGAATCAGCTTTTTAAAACTGGTGGAACTGTAATCTGAGCACCATAGCGTGTAGCTTTAAAATTGTAAGTTAGAAAGAATTAACTTTTTGTCTAAGTTGTGAACACTTGCAACTAATTGCTTGTTTTTTTTCGACAAAATTATTAAGATTGCTTTCTCTAAAATATATCCTTTAATCAGTCATCATGCTAAGCAAGATGTTTTCTGGTAATGCAAAAAAAGAAATTTTTAATGCATTTGTAAAGAATTTCACGACACTGAAGAGGTACATAAATAACTTGTGCATAAGACTGAATCAAAGAAATGCCGCAAACCGCATCAAATGAATTTCTGAAGTATGATATTGAACTATAGTCGAACATACACAGTAAGGAGTAAATACATGGCATAAGCGGGGTTGAACCCAACCCCCCCTTCGGCCTGTTGAGTTACACCTGTGTATCTAGGTAAAATAAAGTTAGAATTTTTAGAAATATTAATCGATGAAAATAAGTTTATTGATTTTGCCTCTTCTCTTATGCCAATCCACATGTAATGTAGATATCACTCTGAAATTACATCTGGTGTATGATCGTAAAGTACTCTACCTACTTCCAACGTGCGCACTTTTCCGCTATATACCCAACACTATGTTTTCGACGCATATACAAGGGGGACACAGCAGCTAACAGATAATATAATAACGTGTCTTAAATCTATCTTATTGGTTTTTCAGGGTTTTTCGGCCGTTCACAAATCACTTCTTAAAATTTTTTTGGGGGAAGTATGTATTTTTTATATTAAGAATATGAGCCACCCTTTTTAATGAGAGCTGCCTAAAACAAAATCCGATTGTATAACAGCACTATTTTAGACGTAATGCATCATCCCTATAGACATCCTTATAGCAATTCTCAGTTTGAAACAGCGTAGATTGTAAAAAAATACTTGTTTGTAAGTTTTGAATTATAGAAAATAAAAATTAACAAAAAATAATAAATACATGGAACCTGATGGATAGATACCCCTCAGTGGTGGGTTCTGGGTAACTTTGATAAAAATAATTTATTTACGTGATATTCTGATGCACAAAACGGGCAACACAGGAGGCCGCAGGGTTGGCATTTGGAGGGAAAGCCAACATTACGAGCAGCGCGCTCGCCCACAAAACCCCAGCTCTCGTTGGGGGGAAAGGGAGGTATGAAGATGGGGTTCACAGAATAATCACCCTAGAACCCTACCACACCTCCTGAAAAAAATCTGTGCATCAGAATACCACAGAACCGTATGAAATACTACAAAATAGCAAATTTTTGGTAAAAAGTCAAAACTTAAGGCCAAAAAACAGAACAGAAGATATTATTTGATAGGGCTAAAATTTCACACACGGGTTACTGTTATGGGTAGGCAAGTTTTCCGCACTATTACGATTTGGTCCGCTGAAATAAGTGCGGTTCGACGTACCTTAGTACAGCAACCCTAAATTCTAGTAAAGCACCGTTTATACGTCTTTCAAGGGACCGACGTAAAACGACATATAAATGAAAATATCTTTAATTATTAGGTTTTTAACGCTCCTAACGGATATTTACTAAGTACATTAAATTTAAGGTTTTTGCAAAGAAAAAATTACTTCAAAACAGTTTTTATACTGAAAATAATAATCAAATTTTAAAATATAAAAACATTTAACATAAAAATGAAAGAAACCCTACCTTTAGGGTTTTAGCAATGGCTAGGGTTTTTAGAACGGCAGTTTCATGGTCCCCATGGTTCCATGGTCGCGAAATGCTTGGCTAGAAATCATTTCGCCAAGAAGTCGCCATGGCCCGGATTCTTAAAATTTACCCAGAAATTAAACAATTATTGGAAATCAGGCTATAACGGCATACTCGGGTAAAATGACTTTTTCGATTTTCTTGAAATTTAGCAGAAGGGCAGCACGTGTCTGTAGCTTTTTTTCTTCTTTTATTGCATCCAAAATGATATAAACAGACACCATTATATGAAAAGCATTTCTTACCTCGTGCACTGTAAAAATAAAATAAGTAAAAAAAAGATTTTTTAAAAAACGCTTTTATTGAAGTGTTCTAAAAGGTCAAAAATAATTTATTCGGTTTCACAAATAATTTATTGGGAAATGGAAAATAACTTTTTGGTAAGTAAAAAATAACTGATTTTCTAATCACTAAAAATAAAAGCGTGGGCGCTAGTAATTTATATATATTTTCAAATTAAAACTTTTTAATTAATTTTTTTAAATTTGTACAAATTCACCTGACGGTATGGACCCGTATAGGTAAATTCAAGTACAGTAACACTAACATCTATGCCAAACGAGGATTCGAACCCCAGACGTACGGCTTTGCAGTCAGATGCTCTAACCACTAGGCCATTACATGGGTATTTATGTGTAATTTTACATAAAAAAATACCTAATCGAAAATTTAATGTGAATCCATCCCACCCAAACCTCACAAATGAGAAATTTGTAAATTTTACCCCATGGAACATAGAATAAAGAAGTTGGAATAAATAGTGAATGAAGAATTACTAGCGCCAACGCTTTTATTTTTAGTGATTAGAAAATCAGTTATTTTTTACTTACCAAAAAGTTATTTTCTATTTCACAATAAATTATTTGTGAAACCGAATAAATTATTTTTGACCTTTTAGAACACTTCAATAAAAGCGTTTTTTAAAAAATATTTTTTTTACTTATTTTATTTTTACTTTTTAGTCATGGTTTCTTTTAAACAAAAACTAAAAAAAATATTTATTTCAACCATATTTAATCTTCTGTTCAATCTTATAATTTTAGTTTTCTAATATATGATGGCTACGCGAACAACAGTTCAGCGCTGGCGACGACGAAAAAAATGATCCCGCGACTCAATCCGAGCCGATCCCCCAATTTTGAGGGAGGGGTGACACACGAGAAACAACAAATTTAATTAAAATCTATTTAATATCGCATCCGCTCGCTTACCGATGAAATCCATCCATATCAAAAAGATTCACAAGAAAAAGAAAATGCATTCAATAAATCATAAATCATAAAAGTAGTCCATAAATCATAAAAGTAGTATATTTTTCTTCTCTCTCGGTTCCTCGGGATGGGGCACCAATTTTTGGCGATTTCTCGCTTTTCTGGGGATTGATTTCTTTCTCGCAGTTATTATCTTAAATCGTTAATTATCTTAATTGGAAGGTAGGAAATCACTTTTTGAAGATTGAATAATGTGGTGATATAACTAGTATATTATCGTACAGGTTTTGGGAGCCATTGGCTTCACGGAAGTGTCTCAAATTTGAATTAAAAGGATAACTAAAAACACTCGTTAATTACTTTAATTACGGAGGTTTTGACTAGTTGATGATTGAATATTGCATTGTCATCGAGTTTCCACCACGGTGCAAAGTTTCAGAACTTTATATCGTTTGGAAGTGCCTGAAATTTGATGTACAAAAATACGGAAAGAAAAAAGTGATTAATCGTCTATAATTATCGTAATAACTGGGCAATTCTCGTTTTGACTTTTGAATATGATGAAGTTATGCCTCATAAACAATTGTGCACGGTTTAGGGAGAATAGCACCTTGGGAAAGGTTTCAAAATCTGGTTTTTCTGGTAATTAAAAATACTCGTTAATTAACTCAATCCTTTAGTTGTTTGACTAGATAATGGTTGGATATTGGAGTGTGATGAGTGTTACACCGATGTGTAAAGTTTCGGGGTCCTAACATATCGGGAAGTGCCCGAAAATCGAGTTTTAAAATTCCACCCGTAAAACGCCGCCAAAAGCAAGTAGAATAAAAGCGTTTAAAAAAGTCTGTTGAATTTACAGAGAAAAACTGTCAGCCAGGACCCCAGTAAATTTCTGTTTCTTTACAGATATTTTCCTTGATTTTTTACAGAATCTCCATCTTTTTACTGCTTGTTTCTGTTAATTTTACAGATATCATTAGTAATTTTTTACAGAATTCGCATCTTTTTACTATTTTATTCTGTTAATTTAACAAACATTTTTCAGACTTTTTTTTTACAGTTTGTTTCTGTTAATTTTATAGAATTTAAACTGTGTTTTAATTCTTTATTTTAGGAAATAACACATAAAATATGTTGATGTAACGAATAAAATCTTACAACTCTCAAGCGTCACCTCCAACCGTGGACCGGTTTCGTCCTCGTTAGGACTCATCAGCACGGTATAGGATGGTAACGCAAGAGTGCGGAGGGCAGTACTAGTCTAGCTGACTATAACTGAAAAAGTGGTGACCATTGATTAGTCCTCCACTCATCTGCTGGAATGACAATGGCATTCCTAGTACAGATTTAATTCCAGAAAGGCAAGGTAAATGAAAGGAGAAATTCACCATTTATTGCTGGTTAAGCAGACAGTTACAGTGAGTTTCAAACCGTGTTACGTGTTTGCTGACTATGGCAAGCAGAGTAGTCGGAAAAAAAACGTAAACATGAACTTTAAATGTAACGAATAATATTAAAAATTCTTTCTAAACGTCTCTTTCGGAATTTGGAAACCAAAATCTAATATTATTATCTTTAAATGCGAATGGGACGTAACACCCTTTGAGCAGCACCATCTTTGGAGAATAAGCTTTACTACGTTACAAATTAAAAAAGTAGAAAAAAACTGTTTTCTTAAAAACGGATTTTTTTCTGCCAGAAAATACAGATAATTTCTATAAAAACAACAGATATTTTTTACAGTGTACGTTACAAATCAAAAAAGCAGAAAAAACTGTTTTTCTTAAAAACGGATTTTTTCTGCCAGAAAATACAGATAATTTCTATAAAAACAACAGATATTTTTTACAGTGTGGTGAACGAAAATCGAAAATGTAAGTGTCAAAGTATTTTTCATGCGTTTTTATAATGGGCTTTCTTTTATTCATAGCCATTAATTTACCATAACTATGATTCTTGTTGGATTTATATCCAATTAATACTATATTTCATGCGGTAGGAAGTTGATTTATCCTTTTGTTTTACAAGAAATCGAAAATAAATAAAAATACACCTTTCAGGGTAAAATGACAAAAAACTCATTGGTATAAAATGACATAGTATGTTACCTTATGGACACACTATGCCATTTAACTATGTCTATCACTATGTCTATCGTGGCTAGTTAAACTTTCTAAAAATGTAACTGGAGTGTAAATCACATACAGTACTTGGTTTTTTCTAATAAAAACAAAATTTTTTTGATAAGCACATTACAGTTGCATTTTTAAATTTGCTGATTATCTTTCTCCCAAAAATTAATTATAGATTATGTCAAAGTGCTTAAATACTAATATAGTTATTGTTTGGAATCAAATAAAATTGTATTTGCAGAAGAAATCACTTTTTTCGATTTAAAGTTTACTATGTCATTTTATCCTTATATCGGGTAAAATGACATATTTCCTACTTTTTTCGAAAAGTAAGTTTTTGGAAAAGAAAAAAGAAAGATTATGATATTACTCAATTAGGGGGTGTTAGAGCATTAAATAAACATTTCATTGGCTTTGAAAACTATGGGAAATCTAATCAAAGGTCACTTTGAAAAAGTGGTATGTCGTATTATCCGATCTCCCCTGAATTGTTTTTATACCAATATATACCAATCATTTAAAAAATATTTCTTTCGGAAAAAAGAGAGGCTAATTATTTTCTGTACTTACACTCACCATGCCCAATCAACGTACACAAAACCCGGAAAAAACTAAATTTCATCTCAAATTAACAAATATATTTCCTGAAAAGTAAAAAATAATCAATCCACTCACACTCTCCCCACATAATACCCCAAAAATACATTTTTTAAGCCTTCGACGCCAAAAAAAGAATAGGTGGTCATAATTGCCCAAATCAGCCGACCACCTTGATGAATGGCAGTGACGAAACGATTTTTCATTCGAGATGGTGTTTCGATCCATTAGCGTTATTACTACTCCTCCACGTTGAATGATTCATAAATATTTCCTCTCTCTCTCGCGGGGCGCTAATGATTCCGAATATGGCTTCACACTTGGCGAATTCATTACCGAGTTTTTCAGCGCCTTTACCGAAGACAAAACCGCCATCACACAAGATGTGCGAAACGTGATGCGTGATACACATGTGTTAAGGTCCTCGGTTATTATTATACGAAGCAGTTTTGCAAATTTATTCCTTTTGTGAATTTAAAGTACGTGATGGCTGATGTATTGTGAGTAATCTTTTATTTTTTCTGTGGAGATAATTAGACAAGTTGATGAATGATGGGATTGTTAGTGCCTTGGGAATTGGCGTTTTATTTATACGTGGTGTACGAGTATAGAGTTTATGGCACTTTATAAGGTTATGTTGATTCGTGATTAGAGAACTGGATATTTTCAGAGGCGAATAGGACTTCTCAAACATGTTTTTTAACTTCGCATGTGCATACATAAATATAATTCCATTCCATAGATATTATTATGCGGTTGCGGGTTCCCGAATTGTAGAATTTTGGGTACTATTCCAGAATCCCGGCAAATATAAACATTAAATCTTACAATTTGGCAAACATACTGTCAATAAAGGCTCATTTAAACAAATGCCTGTGTGCGTTGGAAGGTTCTACTTGACAAAAAATTAGACTTCCACTCCTCCGGAAAAAATTATAACTATTATTTTTAAACTTACTGTGATAGTGATAGTTGTAGTGCCTTGTATTAAGAGGTGACTTTAACCCTCTCCGCACCAGAACATCAAAAACTGAAAAAAAAACTTTTTTTCTTCTCAATACATCCAAAATGCTCCTATAATTTGTCTGTAAAAAAATTTTTTACTTGTGTGCACTCCTTCCTAGTTATTTTTATGAGCCTCATATGAGGCCATATGTGCCATATTTTTTTTCCATTTTAACAGAAAATACTTGGTTTAGAACTTATTAAAAGACATGGTCATAATATTAGAAGGTTACGAAATAAGAAAATATCTACAACCTATAAAAAATGTTCTGCAGAAGCTAGTATCTATAGCTAGTATTTTCTCTTCACAAGCATCACAGCTTAAAATGTAAACATTGAGGTATAAATCATCTTGCTGCCATTTAGGAACGAATTCAGAAACCATGTAAAAGTCTCATAATATGTGATCTACCTACATGAATCAGTGAAGTTACTGATGAAAAGAAAATAAATTTGCGTGTTTACATCTTACAAAAATTGAGCTCATAAGTAGGAGCCTCATTATGAGGTCCAGGGTGGCGACAGGGTTAAAAGGGGTCGAAACACCCCTATAAAAAGATTAATTTACAATTACTAAATCCTTCTTAAAATGTCGAAGGGAAAGATAAATCTATTTTAATTTCTCAAGTTTGCCAATTTGGCTACACAAGATTTCCATACTTAAGAAAATGTGTGAAAAACGTTCCTAACTGAAGTAACTCAACTCTTACAAAAGTTGTATCTCTACTTCCAAACGTCACCAGAATACAAATGTTTCAGAGTCTCAAAGAAACGGATTATCTTTCCAGTGGTCAATTGGGGGCGGGCCTGGATGACCAAAAGGCGTGACCCTCTCGTCCCAAACAACCAATGGGCGGAGAAAAGGGTCAGATAGTCATTGTCAAGCAGAAAGATAAAGAACAGTCTTTTCTGTAGCAGCATTCTATGATTTTCTGTTACTTTTGTTAACTTTCCTGATATAACAGTACCTGATAGTTTTTACTTCTTACCTAGAACGTTATTCCTTCAGACTAAAATTTTTCATTTTTCGGTATAAGGCTAAAAAAGTTCGGAAGACCAAGGGGGAAACTAGGTCGTGCAGCAAGTTATATAATTTATAGTAATTAGCAAATAGGGGAAATCAGGCTATAACGGCCTACTCGGGCAAAATGACTTTTTCTATTTTCTTGAAATTTAGCAGAAGGGCAGCATGTGCTTGTAGCGTTTTTTTTTCTTTTATTGCATCCAAAATAATACAAACAGACGCCATTATTTGAAAAGCATTTCTTACCTCGTGGTGAACGAAAACCGAAAATTTAAGTGTCAAAGTTATTTGTCATCATGCGTTCTTATAACGAACTATCTTTTATTCATAGCCATTAATATACCATAACTATGATTCTTGTTTAGATTTATATAAAATTAATACTATATTTCATGCGGTAGGAAGTTGGTTTATCTTTTTGTTTTACAAGAAATAGAAAATAAATAAAAATACACCTCTTTCAGGGTAAAATGACATAAAACTCAGTGGTATAAAATGACATAGTATGTTTCCTTATGGACACACTATGTCATTTAAACTTTGTCTATCACTATGCCTACCTTGGATGGTTAAACTTTCTAAAATTGTAACTAGAGTTGAAATCACATACAGATCTTGTTTTTTTCTACTAAAAACAAACTCTTTTTGATAAGCACATTACAGTTTTTTTAATTTGCTGATTAGCTTTCAAACAAAAATTATACATCGTCGGATTAGAGGAGAAAGGTACTAAGTCACTTTTTGCTCAACTACATCGTACGAGGTTATGGCAAGTTTGGCGATCATTTTACCGTTGCCATTCTAGTTATAGTGTAGAAAAGATATTTAAAAATTCAATTTTTAAAATTTTAGAAAGTATTTTATATATTTTAAAAACTGGTGGTTTGAATTGGATTTGGTGACGTATATCCCTTGCCTTGTGGGCTTGATCTCTCAAGTAATACAGACATAAACAGAATTTTTCTACCACAAGAGAACATAAGAAACTTTTAATATTAATGTGTAATATATATTAATGTGCACGTGTGTGTCTAGTGAATCGTTGGAAAAAAAAGAAATCAGACTCATAAAACTCGTCTGTTTCCCTAGTAAGAAAAAATTGAAACTTTGAATCTTAATAATTCTAAAACTAATTCGATTTAAAAAAAAAAAGAAACGCCAATATTTTTATAAAAATAATTGTATATGTGTTTAAAATTTAGAACTTCTACCATGATTATTTTTTCTTTTATAACGAAAAAACCGAAAAGTTTTCTGATTATTGCTGCGTTTGTACTGGTTGCTGCGATTTGATTTTTAAGTATAGTTATTAGATATGGCGAATAATTGCCTTGACGGAAAAGTATCTTCAATAATAAATCTCGCTAATGTTGTCGTTTACGACGAGGTATCACTTCTTCACCGATGATTTACTCATTATAATGGATGTGCGCAATTTAGATATGAACTTTGATATTTTTAGAGAAAGAGGTATAGGATAGGGGGGTTAGTCTTATAGCATTTTTTCAGATTGTTTATCCTCGTCATGTTTATAACTTTTGCAAGCTTTTCGTGCATCTGGTGCTTCCTCTGAAAAAGCTTTCCAGTTTGGCGAGATTTTAAAGATGAAGACTCCGCTCGTTCGTTGGCGCCGTTCCATCGCTTTCAAAAGATTTGCCAAAAGTGACTTAGTACCTTTCGCCTGTAACCCAACGATATAGTTTATGTCAAAGTTCTTAACTACTTTAGTTATTGTTTGGAATCAAATAAAAGTGTGTTTGCAGAAGAAATCGATTTTTTTTCAAGTTTACTATGTCATTTTATCTTTATTTTGGGTAAAATGACATATTTCCTACTTTTTTCGAAAAGTAAGTTTTTGGAAAAGGAAAAAGAAAGATTATGATATTACTCAATTAGGGGGTGTTATAGCATTAAAATAAACATTTCAATGGCTTTGAAAATTACAGGAAATCTAATCAAATCGTATCTCACGTTTGATTTGAAAAAGTGGTATGTCGTATTAGCCTGATCTCCCCTACTCAAATATTACCGAGAAACATGGTAGATTAAGATGTTAATGGGCTGTAAATCAGAAACGAATAAAACAGATCACTATGATAAATTGGATTTTTAAAAATAACAGTATCAAAAATGCAAAAAAATGCCATAAAATAAAGAAAGCTTCTCGAAATGCCATTGAATAAAAAATTTACTGATTTTCGAACTAAAATTTTCTATCTTCAGTTCATTCATTTCCAAATGTCAGAAAGCTAGAAAGTCAATGTACAATTTTGTAATACGAAGCAAAACAAAATATTCTAATAATTTATGCATTTTTAGTTTTTAAAGAACAAACAACGCCCTGAACTATTCGTATAACATTTCATTTTGTTGGAATGTTTCTACTCTGTGCATGTTTCAACAGAACTTTCTCTTGTGTTTTAATAAATTTTAGGATTTTGCTTTACCTTACTGCGTATCTCTGCCTTATTTATTCTACCTCGGGCCTAGAGGTTATGGGCTACTCACCGGAGAGAGGTAAAGATTGTATTTGGAATTGAATGGATTGGAGATTTAATTAGATTTAAAAGATGGCAGGAACAGCTGGAATGATCTACAAGATGGAAGTTCTAAATAAGGACAACTATGAAACCTGGGTTATCCAGATGAAGGCTCTGATGATTAAGAATGATTCTTGGAAATACATCACGGAAACTTGTCCTGAAGGAACCGGCAAACAAGCTGAGAAGCAAGAATGGGAAACTGGTGATCAGAAGGCGATGTTGGATCTAATGTTGAATATTAAACCAAAAGAACTGAAACAGATCAAGAATTGTGGAACAGCTAAAGAAATTTGGGAAAAGCTATCTGAGATATTTAAGTCGACCGGTCCCGCAAGAAAAGCAACATTGTTGAAAGCTCTACTACACTTAAAGATGAAAGAAAACGAGAACGACGTCAGAAATCATCTCCGGGAATTCTTCGATCTCAAAGACAAATTGGAAGATCTTAAAATACGCATCGATGACGAACTTCTTACAATCATGCTTTTATATAGCCTACCACAGAACTTCGATAACTTCAGGGTTGCGATCGAATCACGAGACGAATTACCAAAGCCTGATGCCTTGAAGATCAAGATAATCGAAGATTTTAATGCCAGAAAAAATGGACCGTCAAATGAAGATTCAGGTGTTTATTTCGTCAACTCTACAAGAAACAAAAAGTATAAACCGAGAGCCAAATTTAGAGGATCAGCTAGATGGAAGCAAGACCGGAGAAGTCCTAATCAAAGTGTTACTTGCTGGAACTGCAAAGAACCTGGACATACGAGTAACAAGTGCCCCTATACTACGCAGAAGCAGAAGCCAAATTATTTTCAACTGGAAAGCAACTCGATTGAAACCAACATAGAAGCAATGGAAAGGCAGTTTATCCTGGACTCCGGATCTACAGTTTATGGTTTTTAATCCTATGGTTTTTAAAGGACACGTTTAGGGCTCGACCGATGCATCGGCTTGGCCGATGTATCTGCGCCGATTGTTTGAAAAAATAGCCATCGGCATTGACATCGGCGGCCGATGCTAAAATTTGAAAAAAATCGACCCATTGGCCTAGAAAAGCATCTAAACGCCGATGTTTGGCCGATGGTTATTAAATTTTTGAAATAAATTTGAATTGATATTTCAATCTTAAAAAAATTAAATAGAATAGGTATTCGTATCAGCAGCAGTGAAAAATAGTCTATAAACATCATTCTCAAGTGAAAACCGTTAAAAACTAAATGTTGAAATTTTTACTGGTTTTACCCCTTTTTCCTTTTTTTTTCGTTAGATTTACTGGACTAAATCAGTTTAATTTAATTTTTACCACTGGCCTTTAGCATAGGTAATCGGCCTCGTAAAGACCGATCGGTCATCGGCTTGCCGATGGAAATTTTCGAACAATCGGCATCAGCCCATCGTCCAAAAAAGTGTCATCGGTCGAGCCCTAGACACGTTAGTTCCAAATAAAAGCAGCGAAACGGACTTTTGAAACTCCCTGAATAACCAAAACGGTTTTGTTTTGTTTATAAAAAAGTGAACGAAAATGGTAAACAACCGTTGGGTTTACAATTTACTTTGGTAATTTGTATGGTTTTGCACTACAAACTCATCCTCCAGCATAAAACCTTAAATGTTACTGGATTTTTAACAGTGACTTTCTGTATACACTCACTATCTCGAAAAGTTTTTCGGATCCCTTCGGTTGCACTTCATTTATTTTAGAAACTTACAAAAGTTGCCTTCTCAAACAGCAATACCTTTTTATCAGTTTTATACCGCTATATAAACAAACAGGATCGATAGCTACATAGGTAAATAATGAATGCAAAGGACGAATGCTCCCCATCAGGACAAAATCCCTGTATCGCGTTGTAAAAATTAAGAAGTGCGATATTGATTTCGTCTTAAAGAGCGCCATGTTTTACCCCCGCCGTAAAAAGATCTTAGCCTGCATTATAAATTAGAGTTATAACTCCCAGAGAAAAAGAGAGAAGAATCTTCTTAAATCCCCAAATACCCGTCGGTAGCGCTATCGTTGATAAATAAAACATGCAGATCCGAAAATAAATTATGTAACAAACATAAAGTATTCAGGCACTCAACTTTTCGGTAAAGTAAATACAACGGTTATCTTTCCTTCGGCTTAAAAAATTCATAATAAACATTATGGCAGTGTGCCTTCGGAATTATTTTTTATTATTCTGAATTCAGAATCGTGTAAGTTTAGATGTTCCTACACTAATTTTAACAGTGTCGTTGAGGATTGTTGTTGTATAAACATCAGTCCACCAAGCGACAGAAAAATTCCGCGTCTTATTCTTGTCGCACAAAAGGTTGTGGATTGAATAATTGAATAAGTTAGCCGATGTGTTTTTCGCAACTTTTTGATTAAGAATACTTAATCAATTGAACCTATAGGTTCAGTTTCATTTGTTAAATTGGATTTATGGTTCAGTTGCTCGAGATACTTTTCGATTATTTATGAAAACCGTTGTTTACACTAAATACTGTAGTTATTGGATCTCTTTGAAAGGGCAGTACTTGTCGTAGTCAATTCTGTGATTATTTTCAAATATAAAACCGTCTATGAATATTGGAATATATTCGATAAAGTATCAATCTGTGAAGAATTTTCTCTGGTTTCATTATAAAAACCTGAAAAGGAAGAAAGTCAAAAAATGATCTGGAACGTTACTTAAAAAAACTGGGCAGCTGAGTTGCCTATTTTTTTTAAAGTAATGTTCCTGGAAAATACCCGGAACGTTACTGTAAAATATTAAAACGTTCCGCAGAAAATAAAATTCCGCATTAAATAAAATAATCATGACCAGGATTTGATCCGAGGAACAATTGCATGATAAGCAAACGCTTTACCACTGGGCGAGCCGCGATTCAGTGATATACATTCCACAAAAATATCAGTACTTAAAATTAAGATCCAAGTCTGGAATTTCGATCGTTTGACAATTAGGGAAACTTTGAAAATTAGATGCAAAAAGACGTTTTTAGGCCCAATTGGCAGCAAAAAAAACTTTTGTAAAAAGGTTTGGATGTAGGCATGAGAGGTGCACGCAGCACTAACTATATCCGCTTCCGCCAGAATTCAGTGGGATTGTCGGGTGGCTCCATTAGTTCTTAGGGAACTGTGTTGTCATCACCCTAGCCGTTATAGTGTATAGTGGTTAGTGTATATTGACTGCATTGGAAATAAAATAGAACAGAACAATTCATTTTGATTTTTAAAACACACACATTTATTTTTCGATTATTCTTGTAATTATACACTTCAGTTAAATGAATAGTTAGTTTCTTAGGGAATGTCAATATTACGTATCATTTTGCATGCATTAATGTTTCTAGTTCAAGCCTTATTGGCTGAACTATTATAATAATACACGATCACACACTAAAATATATCAATGACTAAATATTGGTAGATACATATAGGCACTTGTATACACTTAATATGCATATGCTCCACACATTATACAATTCTTATCCCAGGCATTACTCCGCCTCATGGTCCTCAATTATGATTTCCAATAAGGATTCTTTTATCATTACTTCCTAATTCTTCCTATTTCATCCCCACGAATTGACTTCCCAATCCTCAATTACACTAATTCTCATCTTTTACCTTTACACTAAGGTTCAAGCTGGGATGAAACCCGCTGAATTAATGCTTACATTAGTTCACTTAAAATATAATATGTTGCAAATTACTATTATCATTAGCAGACCGGGAAAGAATGCCTGAGAGCAATATCATGCGATGAACAATGCGCCTTATGGACACATAAACGGAATACTAATTTTAAAATACACATTTATGCAATAACATACTTCATTTATAAATAACACTTGTGATAATCTGGACTGAGAGGAGAACTGGGGAAATTGCACCTACCTAAGAGAAGCAGCCTAGAGCTCCTCATTGTCCTCTACTGAATTATTCCGAGGGTGGTATAACGTCCAAAATTGGGTTTCGCACCCAAAATAGTTCGCAGTTCCTTTAGGTAATTTTAACACTACACTATGTTGAATCGGTTGTAGAATTCACATCATATCTAATGATTCTTGATATTCACTCAATAAATACACATTTTCTTACGGACTTTATCGCGCACTCGGGAAAAATATCTTCTTGGACATAAGGGGTAAGCTCGTAATTTCGTCATCGTGTTTTCGCGCAGCTCCCCTTCCTCTTTTTATTCCCGATGTGGTGCGCTTTTTGCGCCCTTTTCCACGGGGAACTTGTGTGGTCTTTTCGGAGGGAGGTGATGCAGATGGCCTATGGAATGTGTTTTGATTCCAGCTGGCCAACAGAATCTATCCTACTCCCGCCAAAAAAAAGGGTTATGCAAAGGCAGAAACCTTTTTTTTTTCTACAAGAAGGAAAATAATTTTAGAGAGGGTTACAAGTGCCTGAGGTTCACCCCCTCCTGCTCAGTCCAGTGGTTTACACATAACATCAAGAGTATGCTAAATAATTGAACGGGTAGTGAATATAGTAAATAAAAGCGTACTGGAAACCAACCAGAAAGAAAAAGATAACATAAAGATAACATACCAACATATAAAAGACATATAAATGATCCTTACGTTTAACATGCTTGCTGCGATGCTAATCGCCAGGAAGTGAAGTTAGTGCGGTAACATCCGGGAGCAACTTATCATTTACGTGTGAAAGGCTAAACCTGCCTAGGCCGCCCATCCCCTAGCGTCCTAGGCGATGAGCCACCTGCAGCGGGTAAATTTAAGGTGTATGCCCCATATGATGGCTACGCATACCCCAAGCGTCCTTGGCGATGCGTTTCCATCTATGGAAATGATGTTATCCCATTAGGAATAGAGAAGCATTGGATTGCTCCGAAATGTCCGTGCACCCCAGAGTCAAGTGCTCGGGCACCCCACCTCCTGGAAAAGAATGCATCTTGCATGGTTATATGTTACACCAATTTAGAATGCAGGAAAGTAAAGAAAAATATGCAGAAGACACAGACAAGAAAAAAAAAGCTAGATAAAAGAAGTTAATTAGTAAAATTCACAAAATAAAGGTGAGTCCATAAGTAAGAGTTCACTAAATAAAAGTGAGTCCATAAGTAAAAGTTCACTAAATGAAAGTGAGTCCATGAAATGTAACAGCTTATCTCTGCTTGCAGCAGCAGGTGATGAGGGTAGAGACGATCGTGATGGTAAGTACAATGGCTAAAAGTGCTGCTCCGGCGAATTTTAGAATGAAGAATGCCGAGTTAAGGCTGGGAAAGTGGACCCATTCGAACAATGAGCCTTGGGTGCTGGTGGCTGTTTGTTCCATTGTCTTGCCCTGCATTTTTAAAAGTTCAATGGAAGGCTCGTCCAGGCAAAATGATATTTGGCGACACTGAATGTTCGAGGACGATTGCAGGCAAATCTTGTCCTCGAAGCACTTTGTTTCAGCCAGGAGCTTCACTGTGATGGTGGAGGGCGCGACTGAGAGCTCGACTGCCTTAGTGTGTACTTGGATGCTCTCGAAAGTGACGGAAACTAGTCCCGCCTTGCACGAGGATTTAGCCGTGAGAGTGAGCTCGGCCAAGATCCCGCACTTATAGCAGCCGGATACCTCGTAATTTGAGCCCTCAATAACGGGGCACACTGCGTCTCGCTGGACGGATATTTCATAATTGGAGAAGTGCAGCTGGAGCTTTATGGCTGACGATGCGAGAAGCCTTGATTGCAACCGTCCCTGGTGCAGGTGCAGGCTGTGCAGTTCCCTGGTGATTGGAAGGCGGCCTTCCTGCGTCTCCACCATGGTGTTTACTGCCTGAGTGTTCTCTATGCATCGTAACTGGTCCTTGAAGAAGGCACAGTCGGCGAGGTCCTTGGGGAAGAGGAAGGTCTTTGTGTAAGACGTATTTGCCTGCACCGCTCCGATGAGGTTCGCCACTGGATCGTTCTTTTCACTCCCCATCACCAGGTAGCCTTCGGAGGGGTTGTCGATGCTGGTGACCAATTTCTCTGTGATAAGCATTGTAGATTGGTCATATGCGCCCAGAAGCTTCACTTTTATTCCGTCGTTCGCTATTGTTTTGTCTTTTAGAGTGGCCCTGGAGGTTGTTCCATTTCTGGAATGCTCTAATGCCACTTTGTAGCCGCATTTGTAACCAGTTATTTTGGAGACCTCGTAAGACTTTTCCAGCTGTGGCACGAAGTACACGCGCTTGAACGCGCAGGCCGGTGTGTGGCTTATTATGCAGCCGTTTCCGCGGTTGCTCGGCTCACACGTTGAGTATCCGCTGTACGATCGGGCCTCCATTGTCTCTGCCTCGAAGTTCAGTCCGTCGTATGAGTGAATAGCGCAATGTTCGCCCCAAGCGCAGTATTTGTTTTGGCTGCAGGTGATCTGTGATTGGGAACGGGTCTGTACCGGGAAGGTGTAATACAGTCTTTGTGTCGAGAAATGACACTCTACCGACTCCAGAGTGATTTTGAGTGAGAATAGAGGCTTACTTTCTTTGGAGTGAAACCATAGACATGATGCGTGGCGAATGTTTTTGATGGTTACTTCCGCAGAAGTGGTGAGTTTGCAGGTTTCTTCCCATGCGTCATGGTGCTCACATAGTTTTAGTTCCGATTGAACTATGTCGTAATCGGAGCAACTTGCGGTGGCACCATCGACGATTAAGCAGAGTGCCAGAATTGCAAGTGAGGCCGCCTTCAGTCCTGTTCCGTATCCTCGGTCTCTGTGTTCCAATGCCTCGTAGATTCCCGCACAGCCGTGCCTGGTGGCATGTCCCGTCACCGCTCCCAAGAGGAGACAGAACCGTGCTGCCATCCGGATAAGTCGACCCAGTAGCATGATCTGGTAAAGGAGGAGCATAATAGTCCACGTGATTGTTTTGATGATTATCTTAACCATGATGAGGCTTACCATGGTTAGACAGATGAGAGCACCCCACAGTAGATTCTGGAAGAATGGCTGCCAGCATCGGTAGGTTCGGAAATTTTCTTTACAAAAGATACACCCCGTTAGTCGACAGAGCTTTTTGCCTTCGATGTGTATCTCCGCATCGACGGAGAGACCATTTTCCGCTATGAATATGGCAGTGAGCGTTGTCTTGTGTGCCAGTAGCTCGAACGGGACGGTGATGTGTCTGGTATCCTTTACCGTCAAGAGTGTCTCGTAGTCGTCGGTTCGCAGGATGAGTCGGCCATTGCTGTCTGGCAGGGTGAGAACAGGATCAGTGAACGTGAGGGTTAAATTGTTTTGTTTGAATGTGGCCCGTTCTGCTTCCAGTAACTTCCTGCTATAGGACTTCTTCTTCTGGAAGATACATGTTTGTATGGTAATAAATGTCGGGTTGTCTATAGATCGGTCCTCCCCTACATGCGTTATTAACGCTTTGTCATGGGTAAGGTGACACTCGCAATGAGCTGATTGTGAGCAGTTGTATAACTGACAAAAATCGTTGGGGCCTTTGCAAGTGGCCGTGTTACAGTTGCAGGAGGTTCCCTGCGGTGCCCGGCAGGTGTAAAATGTCGTGTTGAAGTCCAAGTGTTCGACTTCCGGATGTTTTTTTTTTAGAATGAATGTTTTCGGTGCAATCAGCTCAAAGTTAGGTGTTAGTATATATGATTCATAGCCAGTAACGCAATTGATACACTTTTGTAAGGCACACGCGTGGGAAGGTAGATCAATTCGCTGCAGCAAGTGGCTTGGGACTGCTTCTCTCTCACATCCCTCACCTTCCATTTTGCATATGGTGATATGGGGAGTGCCCATTATCACCGCTACTGCAGTCCATAGGTAGCCTGAAATGCAATATCACCAATTCACCGCCCAGTCCAGAATGATTTTAACTAATTCTAAAGTTCGTGCTGAACGTTTAAATTCTAATCCTAATATTTATATACACTTTTAAGGATTCATTAAAAGAAAAGGAAAAAAAATAAATATATACATCATTAATGCCATTACAGAGATGGCACTCTGCTGTCCAAAAGGAAGATATATTTCAGCCTTTTGCTCGGGACTTGTCCCTTGAGCGCTTATTGAACTTCCTTTTGAATGAGTATTTCCCAATTACATGCATGCAAATTCTTTATTGGGATTTGTCAAATCGCAAAATTTGTTTTTGTTTTCTACTATTTACATGTGTATTATGTATACATGTGTATTATCAGTGTGACTTATCCTGAGTACCGTTATCGGTGCTCCGACTAATGTCTTAGTGACACCAGTTGGAATTACGTGTCTGTATGACCACGAGTTATTCCCACCGATGGGATATTGTGCGGGCAGGCACTCTTTCTTTATCCTCTAATTAATTTTATTATCTCCTCGTCAATTTCTCGTCCCTTAATCGCTATTGATTCCTATGTCGTGATACTTGGGAAGGTATCGCTCCCGAGAGCTCTATGCCTTTCTGGGGTTTTGGACTTCTACTTAGGTTTTTTTTCGTGTAGGGTGGTCAATTTCGGGTGCTGCCCTTTTCCTTCCCCATTTGCCATATTTGCTTTCCAATCATTGAGGCAGTTTCGCGTTTTCGTAGATGTTTTTTTTTACATTTCTTATTTCTTGTGGAGTATTCACCTCTCTTTTAGCTACTTTATGTGGCGCGAATTTGTATAAAATTCGACGCCGTAGGGTGTGACAATATGCTGCCCTCGAGCTCTCCACAGTTCTAACCGTTCCTAAATTTCCCCATTCGTTCTATGCGAGTGAATCGTCAGGTGTTGGCTTGGGTAATTGGTATACCAGTGATTGTCCATTTTCGTTTATTACTCCGCCTCATGGTCCTCAATTATGATTTCCAATAAGGATTCTTTTACATTACTTCCTAATTCTTCCTATTTCATCCCCACGAATTGACTTCCCAATCCTCAATTACACTAATTCTCATCTTTTACCTTTACACTAAGGTTCAAGCTGGGATGAAACCCGCTGAATTAATGCTTACATTAGTTCACTTAAAATATAATATGTTGCAAATTACTATTATCATTAGCAGACCGGGAAAGAATGCCTGAGAGCAATATCATGCGATGAACAATGCGCCTTATGGACACATAAACGGAATACTAATTTTAAAATACACATTTATGCAATAACATACTTCATTTATAAATAACACTTGTGATAATCTGGACTGAGAGGAGAACTGGGGAAATTGCACCTACCTAAGAGAAGCAGCCTAGAGCTCCTCATTGTCCTCTACTGAATTATCCCGAGGGTGGTATAACGTCCAAAATTGGGTTTCGCACCCAAAATAGTTCGCAGTTCCTTTAGGTAATTTTAACACTACACTATGTTGAATCGGTTGTAGAATTCACATCATATCTAATGATTCTTGATATTCACTCAATAAATACACATTTTCTTACGGACTTTATCGCGCACTTGGGAAAAATATCTTCTTGGACATAAGGGGTGTCCGATCGCCTCGGGCCGTTGGCCAAATCTTCGGGAGCCCAGCTCCGGAGGGGTAAAAGTTTTATAATTATTAGTTGCCGGATGGTAAAGATTTTATGTGTGATTTTCCCCCGTTCCTGACTTTAAATACGGCGCCGCCCACCTTTGGGTGGTGCTACCTTTGACCACTCGTAAGGGACCACCTACGCCCCCTGGGACTGCCCTGGGGATCTTCACCCAATCTCCACGTCCCTTATTGTGTTAACCCTAGCCTATGGCGAAGTTCTTAGTGTTCCCCAATGCATCCTATATGGCCTATGGCAAGGCACCCTTCTTGCTTTGTTAGCCTCAAATTTATAGGTGACTATCGCCCTGCTTGCCGCTTGCCCCCAGGTGCGCGTACCAAAATTCCCTTTATTTCATCTAGCTTTGCCCTTATTGTTCTGTACCGCCTTGTGGCGCCCGACGTCTGGAGGCAACTTTTGTGCTTCCCAGACCCTTTGTAACCCCCTTCTTGTTCCGGTGGTCTACCTGTCTCGTAATTTCGTCATCGTGTTTTCGCGCAGCTCCCCTTCCTCTTTTTATTCCCGATGTGGTGCGCTTTTTGCGCCCTTTTCCACGGGGAACTTGTGTGGTCTTTTCGGAGGGAGGTGATGCAGAATTTTCAAGGAAAATGTTAAACAGATGTAAAACCTCATAAAACACAGGAAAATTTCTTGAATTTATTAGGGACGTTACGAATATTTTTTACAGTGTAAGCTCAGGCCACACCCCAGAAGGAACAATATTGTTTAAGACAACTTATCAAAAAGCCCATAATGTCTTGCACTGTAAAAATAGGCTGTAAATATTTCAGAAATTACCCTTATTTTTTAAAGGAAAAAATTGTTCTTTTGAAAAGTTATTATCTTTATGTTTATTTTATTCATGTTTTATTTTACCTGTGATGTAGTTGGTAGTAATGAGAAAAATATCTTGAATAAATCCCCTAAAACGCATGCTCAATTGGGTTGAATTTACGTAGATTTTACGTCTTAACCCATTAATGCCCAACTTTTTATTTTTCTTAAATATTTGGTAAAAACAAAGTAAATAGCCCCAAAACAACTGGAAAAATAGTGAACAAAATTACAGGTTAAAATTTTAATTTCTACACCAAAATTAAAAAACGTCCCTAAAAAGGGACGTCAGGCACGAATGCCCCCGTTGTTTTTCGTAAACGCATGGCAGAAAACTTTTTTAAAGCCTCAAAAACATCTTCTACCTTTTTAAGTGCAGCAAAACTGATCGAAACCATACTGTAACATGAATATGAACAAAAAATATTAATTATTTATCCAATTAACTGTAAAATTAACCCTAATTAAAGTAATTTGAGCATTTTTTATGCTCTAAAACACGTTTTTTCCTCCTAAATCTATGTTAATTGCAAATTAATTAAGGTTTTTAATTGAAAAAGATATTCTTTGTTTATATGTTACCTAATATTAAGTAATAATTACTTTTACAAACCTCAAATCCATCAGAATATCTCAATTTGTGAAGTTTAAGTCTTTCAAATGCCCATACTTTTTTTCATTTTATTTAATTTTATTGTGCGGAACCCAAATTTCTCCCCAAAAATCAATCATTAGTGGGATGCGCATTAGCAAGCCAGATGATATAGATTGATCTGCAGTATAGAACACAATGATAAGCAACACCTAATTAGAAAAAAAGCTGAAAATTTATCACAAAAGCGACTTTTTTGGCAATTTTAATGACAAAAAGTCATTATAACTAATAATTATTAAACTTTTAATTAAAATACAACCGGAATATATTTACATAAGTAAAAAATATAGTAAAATAATTAATTGATTCCTTTTAATTAATACAAATTAATTAATTCCTTATAATTTAAGACTTTTTATTCCATTAATTTAGCAGGAATAACAGTATTTTCCAAATAAATAAATAAAAATCATAAATTTATTCGCTTAAATTAAAGTAATTTTATAAATATCAGTTATTTAATTCATTTCATAAGAATCGAACGCGTTTTTATGAAAAAAAAAATAAGGAAACAATAGCATTTCACTATGGGGAAAACCACGGGGCATTCGTGCCTGACGTCCCTTTTTAGGGACGCTTTTCGAGGGTCCAAAATAAGGTCAAGGTAAAATATTTTGGAAAAATAAAAAACACCCCAACTGATTTAATGTATAAACAGTTATATATATCGGCATTGAAATTTTTTTAAAAATTACAACTAGGATTTTTAAGCTTTTTCTTTGAAAATATTTAAAAAAGCACTTTTCTGAAAAATTCTATCTTCCAACTTTAAAAAAAGTAAAAAAAAATTAAATTCTACTTTCTTCTTGTGTTCTTTATGTTCTATGAAGATCAGAGATAAATCAGTGCAAATTTTGATTCAAAGGAACAATTTTGGTAGAAATAGGAGGATTTTTAATAATCGTCCCTAAAAAGGGACGTCAGGTAGTAATGGGTTAAAACGCTCCTCACGAGGCGAAAATGAGAATTTTTCAACTTAATGAACTAAGATACTTTTAGTCATTTACTTAAGTATAAAATGAAAATTTCTCATTTTCACCTTGTTAGGAGCGTTTTAAGTGGTAAAAACTAAGTAAATTCAACCTAATTGAGCGTGTGTGTTAGGGGTTTTATTCAAGATATTTTTCTCATTTAAGGTGTCTTTTCCTACTGAATCGATGCTGCTCTACAACTTAGTCATTGACTTTTTTCACATACCTCAAATAGTTTTTAAAATAAAAATTATAACTCCTAAATTTTCCGCTAGAGGGCATTAGAAGTTATCCCCTCGGATAGAGCATGTTCACTTTACTATACCTAGACCCCACTTTTATGACTATATCTGGAGGGGTTCAAAAGTTAAAGGGGTTGGGCCACTTCTCGTGGGACACCCTGTATAATATGTTTATATCTCTGTGTGTGTGGTTAGCATTCAATGCATGAATATAAGTTTGATTTTAGGCAATAGTAATACCTTGGTGAAATCACTCAGACCATTGAGAAATAAGATTTCTAATCCCAGCGAAAAGTCATAATCATTCAGATTTAAAAAATGTTTGATACGCTTAGATGGAGACAAGCTCTGAACAGTTTTTCCTCACTAGCAAAAGTATTTCACACTCATGGAACCCAATTTTTCCACACTTTATCTAATTAGGCTTTCGCCAAACATCCGCCTGATCCCCTCCAAGAAAAACCCCGCAATCCAAGAAGAACGGTTCTCCCACACAGCACACCTTAATTATTGGCGTCGTATTTGCACTCCTCCCTCTGATGCAAAATAATAAATAAACAGCAGATGAAGGGAAATCACTCCACTCAACAGTCGCCTTCCCTCCAATTCCATTAATCACTTGATTTATTGCACGTGACAGGTCTTAGCTACCGTTGCCATGACGACCCGAGTGGTTAATAAAGGATTGGCCGAGAAAGATTAGTAATAAATTGGCTGTAACGGCTGCAAAGCCGGTTATCTGCTTAGCGCATGCATTTAATTTGTCGTTAACTGATATGAGTGAAACATTAATGCCTGGAAGCCGAGAGGAAGAACTTAAAAGAATCTTCAAATTCGTTTCAGGGAGTTCCAAATTAATTCTTAATTTGTGCGGTGAGGGGTGTAGGAGGGTGGGAGGGGATTTCGAAAAGTGCACTCTAATTTTCTCGGGCTATATATGGATGCTCCGAACCATTTTGTTTCCGTATTATTTAGGTAGAGGGAAATGCGGCGTTTTAAGCGTTTCTGGGGAAAGTTAGGGATTATGCCGTGGGAAAGCTTCTGGAGAGAAATAAAGATACTTTAGCGTCTGTTTCGATCTGGGAAGGAAAGCCCTTCTTTTGGGATATAAACGTCACTTAAGGTTGAAATGTTTTGGAAGCTATTTCCGAGTTTTCGCTTGGAGAATTCGTTAGGAGATGTCTGGGTTTGAACTTTTCGGATTGCGAGTTTTATTGTGGAATACGACCATAACTCAAGTGACTGTTACCATGTGCTTTAACAGACGTTTTTTTTTGCTGTTTTCATCTTTTTGGGGAATTTTTATGCTGTCCTCGTCTGTGCTTGGAAGCAGTTTTTGACAGATGCACAAATGTGCTATGCGATTTAGTTTTATTTATTTTGAGGGTGGAACCGCGATGGGGATTCAAAATGTGGTGATAAATGAACTGAGTTTGCAGCAGATAAGAGTTGCTTCTTTTAGCTAATGAGTTGGGGCATTTAGATTACTTTTACTCACGTTGTTTGTGTGAGAGTTGCATTTAGGATGATAGTAACCACGTGGGTCTGAGATGCTTGAAATTAATTAATTTGTAACGCTGTTTCTGGTGACCCTGTTGCTTTCTTCTGAAAAAATATTTAAAATTCCCAGATTTTACCCGCTAATACGTAAAGTAATTCCTAGAATCCAGCATTTTAAATGTAACCCTGGTGATACTAGATATTCAACCGTATACCACACCACTTTCAATGGTACCGATATAAAATAATGTCGAAGATAAGATTTATTATGTCCAGTGTTCAGATGCACTATCATGCACGTTTTTTAATAAGTGTAAAACTACAGATTTGAAAAATTATTTTCCAGTTCATTTTTACTAAGAAATCTGTAGTTGCATTTTTACCTTTCATATACTGTAATCATTTCATATATCTCTTTCTCCTGATGAAAATTTTCTCCTGATTTAATTTGTTTCAAACCGTTATTAAACTAATACTTTCATAAATTTATATATAGGTAACTACTATACAGGGTGATTCTGAAATGGACCGCCAAACTTTGAGGGGTGATAGTACTCATCAAGACGAACAAGAATTGATGCAGAAAGGGAGGTCGCTGTTACACCGTTAAAGAGCTAGGTCCTAATGTAGTGCGAGAGCGTTACAAAAGGACGTTTTGCCAAGGCCCGTTTAACGAAAAAAAACATAATGAAATGAAAAAATTTATTGCATGAGGTACAGCAGTATCCGTACTACTTACATCATAAATTTGATAGAAATTGAACCATTTTCTAAACCGCGGAGTTAGTTTCAAAAGTGCAATATTAATTTTTTAGTCAAAGAATCACATTCCTTAATGGGTATTTAGAAAAATGATGATCGGGGAAGAAATTTTCAATGATCGTAACATGGATCATTGAAACTGTTTGATCATTGAAAATTCCTTTCCCGATCATCATTTTTCTAAATACCATTAATGGAACTCCATTGTTTGACTAAGAGCACGTTTTAAAACTCACCCCACGGTTTAGAAAGTGGTCCAATTTCTATCAAATTTATGATGTAAGACGTAAGTAATACGGATACTGCTGTACCTCATGCAATAAATTTTTTCATTTCATTATGTTTTTTTTCGTTAAACGGGCCTTGGCAAAACGTCCTTTTGTAACGCTCTCGCACTACATTAGGACCTAGCTCTTTAACGGTGTAACTGCGACCCCCCTTTCTATACCGATTCTTGTTCGTCTTGATGAGTACTATCACCTCTCAAAGTTTGGCGGTCCATTTCAGAATCACCCTGCATAATAATAAGATTTTAAAATGTAGTAATAAATATATATTTAAAAAATCACATTTGACATCCCAATATTCAATACCCATTGATAATCCCTTAACTAGAAGCTCCGGGGCGGCCATTTTGACCGTTTTGCGTTTTTAAAACGAGCTCTCTTCCAAAATATTTGAGTTACGCACTTCTGCTTTTCTGACTTTTCCTAACTTATGCTGCCATTATTGTTGTACAAATTTGGTTGAGTTTGCAAAACGAGTTCCGGAGATATTATAAGAACTACCTAGAACCCTCAAAAACAGTCATTTTGACCACTGAGCATTTTATGTTCTTATTTCTACTCTATCGCTTAAATTTTATGATCTTTCGGTTCTAGGAGGTACCTCAGAAGGTTCTTCCACCAAATTAAAAAACAATTACTGTTTTCAGTGCAGAAAATCATAAAATGCATCTTAATCGTAATTTGTTGTATATCCCTTCGCAAAGCTTTTTATATTTCCCACGCCTGTTTTATTATCTTGTGAACGAAATATTTATTATTTCCTTCATCTGAAGATGAAAATATTCAAGGCCTTACCGATTTATTATGTTTAAAAAGCTTTTTATGAGTGAAAATAAAGATACATGTCAAATATCTGTCATGATACATCCTTTTATAATAAGTAGATAGTTGATTCATTGAAACGAACTAAGATCAAGTTTTAAGAAGTTAACAGTTATTAGAAATGTTTTTGGAGGATATGAGTGTGCTCACAGAAAACTATTCGACTCAAAATAAGTATTTTATACGAATTATGCCTTAGATCAGTGTTTCCCAACCTTTTTCGGTCCATGCCCCACCAATGCCTTTCTAAATTTTCCATGCCCCCTCCGGTCTCAGTTGCATAATATATAGAAATGTATTTTGAGAGGGAGCCAAAATTATTTCTTAACCCCTCCTTCTTATTATATTTAATAAGTCTAATGAAGCTTTTTAGAATATTTTTAGGTAGAATTTGCATGCTAAAGAACTAAATCAAGTTATGAGTAATTAAGTTCTAAGTACCTAGGGGGGTTTGGGGGTCCTCCCCCAGCAAATTTTCGGAAATTTGACTCTAGGAAGCAGGTTTTTAACTAGTTCGGTACCCCTTTGGGAAATTTTGGAATTTTTAGGTAAGATTTGTATTTTGATGAACCTAATGTAAAAAAGTTTCAAATATAAGCGTTCTAAAAACAAAGATATCTTGGGTCATCCCCCAGAAAATTTTTGGAAATTAGACTCTAAAAACAGGGTTTCAACTTGGTTTTGATACATACTGGTCCAGATTTCAGACATGCATTCTCAGATAGGATAATAGGATCAGATTTTGATAAACTTCTTTTTATAAAGTTTTTTTAAATTTTCCTCCTGGATTGGCCCCACCTGGGGGGCAATTTGGTTGAAAATTTTCAAATTGCCCCCCTAGAAAATGATATTGCCCCCCGGTGGGGCGTGCGCCCCACGTTGGGAAACACTGCCTTAGATAAAGCAGCTAAGATATGCACAGCAAAAGCTGAATCGGGATGATGGAAGGTGAGAACTTTTTGTACTTAAGCATAGTTACACTGTGTATTTAGGTTGTATATAAAAAGAAAATTAGCAAAATAAATGCTAAACATCAATTTGTATTCTAATTGAGAAAAAAATAGGGGATATAAAGTCTAAAACTTCTTATTGTATCACATGCGTTAGTGACGTCATGAAGTCGTCACCAGGGTCAAAATGCAAAGTATGGACATGTTAACCTTTTGATATATGCAAGAATTATTAAGAGTATGCTTGTAGTAAATGTTCTTGGACTTTTACAAAGGCGTATGTTAATGTATACGTATGTTCAAATGATGAAAAATAATCAATTTTCCGTAATTTATTATATAAATTAGCATTTAAAAATCCAAAAATGTTTTTAAACATCATGTAATCAAAGTTCTTTACGATGACAAGTATCATATACAAATTTCTAGCTTTAAAGGTTATTTTCGCTGAACAAAGCCGAGTGGTCAAAATAACTTTTTTGAGGGTTCTAGGATGAGGCACTTGCCGGAGCTTCTAAGTGTTAAAAACACTAGATTATTTTATCTTCAAAATAAATTCCATATGATGAATTCTTGAGCATGGATTAACTTATTTATCATTGAAAATACTTAAAAAAGTGATAACTAACAGTTAAATTTTTCTGTAGCCTTCGAAATCTTAAATATTCGATTAAAGTGTCTTCACTTTTCCTTTCATAAAACATTCTTCGAAAGGTTTTCGATATTTACATAGAACTTCCTAAACAGCATTCGCCTATTCTGCAAAACGTTTGCGACTGAAAATAATGGGTTTTCAGAGCCGCACCAGAATATTTAAAATAAACGATATTCGATTCTTGGGAGCTGCTTCCTCCTCATACTTCTTCCATAACTTTCAATATTCGATCTTCACTCCTTGATTGAATATTTGTTTTTCAATCGGGATCATAGAAAAATAATTTATTTTATCTTTGTTTATTTATAACTGGGTTTTGTCATACATTCTGAGGCATCCAATGATTTTTCTATATAAAACTGTTTAATATTTTTGAGGTAACTCCAGTGGAAGATAAGTTATAGGAGCATTTTCTTTTGCTTTGTACAATTAACGGTAAAGTACCATGAAACAAATTTTCGTCTAATTTCACCTAATCTAGTCAAGAAAAATCAAGTGCTCTGTTTTGTAAACTTATACTTGAATTTATACTCAAAGGTTATAATTTTAAACGAATTTAATTGAAAATGTAGCTTATTATGAAGAAAACTTCATAAAAATTAAATTAACAGCATTCTAATTTGGGGATCCATAAAAAGTTGTAAAATTTAGAACCTATTTCAATTATTGTTAACCACAAAATATCTCCTAAAACACGAGAATTTCAAATATTGGTGTTAATATGAACATAAACTGTATATACAGGGTGTTTCAAAATTGCGTTGCACGGCTTTTATTCGGAACCAACGCCTCCTATAGGGTCATGGAAGCAAGGTCTATCCCTAGGTAAGTGACCCTGGAGGATCCATTGAAATGACTTACAGCGCCCCTAGCGGCGAAATTAAAAAGTTAAAAAAATTAATTTAAAAACTAAAGGAGATAGAGCAAAAACCTCGAAAAGAGTATTGTTGCCAACGTCAAGAAGAACTCACTGAAAAAAATTTTATTAAATATCTTGAATATTCGCGGAGATATTAATATATTATGAAAATACCAATTTTTCAGGGGTCAAAAAATAGAAAGTTCGCATATTTGCTAATTTTTCAGTGTTATCGTGTAGTTTTGAGTTTTTTTAGTTGAAAGAACACAAAATTTAATCAAAAAATCAAAAAAATTTCCAAATTTGAGAATTTTTTATTTTTTGACCCTTGTATGTAAAAGTGCTATTTTCACATGCGAATACATCTCCGCGAATATTCAAGATATTTTGATTAAATTTTTTTCAGTGAGTTCGTCTTGACGTTTGCAACAATACTCTTACTGAGCTTTTTGCTCCTATAGTTTTTAAATTAATTTTTTTTACTTTTTAATTTCGCCGCTAGGGGCGCTGTGTCATTTCAGTGCATTATCCAGGCTCACTTATCTAGGGGTAGACTTTGCTTCCATGACCCTAGGAGGAGTTGGTTCCGAATAAAAGCCGTACAACGCAATTTTGAAACACCCTGTATATAAACCCTTTTTTGAGGGGGACGATATTTTAATCTATTTGAAAGTCCCAGACGTCATCTCTCGACACTATACTATATCCATATTGTTCATAAAACTTTCCGGGAAACAAGTCCAATCAGACGTTTCGTCATTCTATGCGAAGACTGAATCCATGAAATATTGAGTTGTCCCATAAGTTCTGTTACTTTTTACGAAGTTTCGTGTTTGAAATTTTTTTATGAAAAACTGGTAATAGGTGGAGATTTCAAACAAAGGGGATTTTGATCTATGTATATTTTTGAACATAATGTGTGATTTTGGTAGTTCTCGTGATATTATTTCTTTTCAAAATGGCGGTTTGAAAAAAAGACCAAAAACGACGATTTTCGCGTATTTTTTTTCTTTTGTTTAAAAAACTAGGAAGAACGCATAATTCATGGCTAAAAAAAGTTTTACAGTATATTTGAAATGTTTAGATTAAGATGTCATAGTTTCAAGATGATTCGATAAGTTTAAGGTAGGAAATTTTGGCTTTAAATCTTCATATATTGGTAATTTCACATGTTTTTTAAAGCACGCGTATTGTTTTTCTAAGCAGCTGGTATGAAGCAAATAAAAGGCAGATGTTATTTGAACCATAATGCTATTTTAAACGGTTTAAACATTGAAAACATCCTTTCATAATATAGTTGAATAGATTTATTTCTAAATTCCAACGAGTTGCTTTTATTGTAGTGTTTTCGTATGAAGCAAATAATTGCTTAGTTCGCATTAGCGTACATAAGTTCAGTGAGTGTAATTCTGATAAGCTAAAATGTGCGCGCTTGAATTGTGCGCACTGCTTTCTGACAAAAGTTCAGAGAATTTAATAAACTGCATATTTTGAATATTTGGGTCTATCTGTAAGCTTTTTTATTGATTTTGATGGTTTTTTGTGCAAATTTCTTTGACATGCAAAAAACTTACCTCAGTAATTTTAGTCAATAGATGATATGCTTGAGACCGAAATTCCCTAAGTTAAACTTATTGAATTATCCTGGAACTATGACATCTTAATCTAAACATTTCAAATATATAGTAAAACTTTTTTTAGCCATGAATTATGCATTCTTCCTAGTTTTTTAAACAAAAGAAAAAAATTACGCAAAAATCGTCGTTTGCGGACTTTTTTTCAAACCATCATTTTGGAAAGAAATAATATCACGAGAACTACCAAAATCACACATTATGTTCATAAATGTACATTAGGGTGTCCCTTAAAAATCGAAAGTCGGGGAAACTTTTGAGACACCCCCTAATTTTTTTCCTTTTGGTATCCTAAGAAAGTGTGCAAAATCTTAAAACGATCAGAAAATATTAACACGTGCCTCAAACGGCCTAAAGTTGGAAAATTTTGACATTTTTCTCATTTTTTCGAAAATTTTTAAAAATTCCTTAAAATATTATTTTGTCGAATAATAGGGCTTTAACACATCTAAATATTCATATTTGACCGTTTTTCATTCCTAGCTAGGCGAAATTACCCAGTTTTTAGCCTGGTCATCAATCGGAAAATCATCAAATTTGCCCATTTTATACTGAGAATAGAGGATACAAAAGTCAGTGGGGAATGACTTATAACCACGTAATTCCATAACTAGGTACCATTTGTAGACGATATTGATGTGTGGATAAATTATCTGGAGCATTAATTAATTTCTAACATTTTAATTACAGGCGCCATATTGGATTGCATTACCTCTAAAAAAATTCTGCGATAAACGGCATGGGTTTGTTGGGTATTGGGCAATGCGTATTTGAGGTTACTAATCTCAATTAATACTAATAAAATCCTTATATCACATTTTAAAATTCTTTACTCAATTCGAATGACCAGAATATATCGAATTACAAGCGTAAACCATGATTTCATAACTATAGGTATAATTTTTCTTAACGCATAAAAGGATCAATCGAAATTCTAGAAAAATATTGAACAACTAGACTGCAGAGTATTCAGAAGTATTGTATTGTATTGTTAAAAAATTGAGGTTGTTAGAAAATTATCCGCTCTTCATAATGATTAAGCCTACTACACCCAGATTATCCATGTTTTTAATCATGTCATTAAATATGTTTATAGATACTGTTATTGGATTCATAAAACTACCGGCAATTCAGCTAATTAGTAACATGAAAGCATATTAAACATTGATATTTGGTTCTTAGCTATATTAATTACAGTTTCTGTCATAATATTTGTAATACTAACTAGTTTCTCTAACTCTTCAACTAGTCTTAACATTTTTTCGCACTGTACGATTTTCATCAGTGAACGTTCTTGAAGAGAAATTAGGTTTCGAATTGATTTTTTGAGAAGTTTCTTTATAAAATTAAATGATTTTAAACCCTTAGTGTATTATGAATGAGTCTAAGCTGTATAAATTTTACAGAGTGAAGTGTAGCTCTGACTTAAAAACTGACTTTAAAAAAGGACTGGTTTCAGCAACCATTGTTAACATTTAACATACAGGGTGTCCCAGGAGAAGTGGCCCAACCCCTTTAACTTTTAAACCCCTACAGATATAGTCATAAAAATGGGGTCTAGGTATAGTAAAATGACCATGCCCTATCTGATGAGACAACTTTCAACGCCCTCTAGCGGAAACTTTAGGAGTTATAATTTTTATTTTAAAAACTATTTGAGGTATGTGAAAAAAGTCAATGACTAAGTTGTAGAGCATCATCGATTTAGTAGGAAAAGACACCTTAAGCAGAAAAATATCTTGAATAAAATCCCTAAAACGCACGCTCAAATAGGTAGAATTTACGTAGATTTTACGTCTTAAAACGCTCCTCATGAGGCGAAAATGAGAAATTTTGAATTTAATGAACTAAGAATACTTTGAGTCATTTACTTAAATCATAAAAATAAAAATATCTCATTTTTGCCTCATGAGGAGCGTCTTAAGACGTAAAAACTACGTAAATTCAACCTAATTGAGCGTGCGTTTTAGGGGTTTTATTCAAGATATTTTTCTGCTTAAGGTGTCTTTTACTACTGAATCGATGCTGCTCTACAACTTAGTCATTGACTTTTTTCACATACCTCAAAAAACTTTTAAAATAAAAATTATAACTCCTAAAGTTTCCGCTAGAGGGCGTTGAAAGTTATCTCATCGGATGGAGCATGGTCACTTAACTATACCTAGACCCCACTTTCCTGACTATATCTGTAGGGGCTCAAAAGTTAAAGGGGTTGGGCCACTTCTCGTGGGACACCCTGTATTCTCAAACACAATATCAGTATCTAATAGGTTTTTCATGCTGCAGGAATATTTTATGCTCTTTATGCATTCAAATTATGATAAAATACTAGAACAGTCTTTAAACATAGTTCAAGACTTATATTCTGAGTGCAGTAGGCTCACTCATCTTGAAGAGCGGGTTAATTTTGTATCAACTTCAATTTTTCAAATAAGTTCCTGAATACAATACTTCTGTATGTACTAACGAACGTCTAGTGTTTCAAAATTTTCCTAGAATTTCTCTTTTCCTTATTATGCATTTAGAATTTTATCATCTATAGTTATGTAATAAGAATAAGAGATATACTGGTCATTCGAATTAAATAAAGAGTTTTAAAATGTGATATAAGGATTTTATTAGTATTAATTGAGATTAGTAACCTCAAATACGCATTGCCCAATACCCAACAAACCCATGCCGTTTATCGCAGAATTTTTTTAGAGGTAATGCAATCCAATATGGCGCCTGTAATTAAAATGTTAGAAATTAATTAATGCTCCAGATAATTTATCCACACATCAATATCGTCTACAAATGGTACCTAGTTATGGAGTTACGTGGTTATAAGTCATTCCCCACTGACTTTTGTATCCTCTATTCTCAGTATAACATAGGCAAATTTGATGATTTTCCGATTGATGACCAGGCTAAAAACTGGGTAATTTCGCCTAGATAGAAATGAAAAACGGTCAAATAGGAATATTTAAATGTGTTAAAGCCCTATTATTCGACAAAATAATATTTTAAGGAATTTTTAAAAATTTTCGAAAAAATGAGAAAAATGTCAAAATTTTCCAACTTTAGGCCGTTTGAGGCACGTGTTAATATTTTCTGATCGATTTAAGATTTTGCACACTTTCTTAGGATACCAAAAGGAAAAAAATTAGGGGGTGTCTCAAAAGTTTCCCCGACTTTCGATTTTTAAGGGACACCCTAATGTACATAGATCAAAATCCTTTTTGTTTGAAATCTCCACCTATTACCAGTTTTTCATAAAAAATTTTCAAACACGAAACTTCGTAAAAAGTAACAGAACTTATGGGACAACCCAATAAAAAGCTTAAAAAGTTACAAACGTAAATGCTACAGATAAGTCATGGAAGTGGGGTCTAGGTATAGTAAAGTGACCATGTAGAGACAACTTTTAATGCCCTCTAGATGAAACTTTATGAGTTATAATTTTTATTTTAAAAACTATATGAGGTATGGGAAAAAATTAATGACTAAGTTGTAGAGCAGTATCTATTCAGAAGAAAATACACCTTAAGCAGAAAAATATCTTGAATAAACCCCTATAACGCACGCTCGATTAGGTTGAAATTACGTAGATTTTACGTCTCAAAACGATCCTCACGAGGCAAAAATGGTAAATTTTTAAATTAATGAAGTAAAAATACTTTTAGTTTAGTCACTTACTTAAGTCATAAAAATAAAAATTTCTCATTTTCGCCTTGTGAGTAGCGTTTTGTGACGTAATTTCAACCTAATTGAGCGCGTGTTTAAGGGGTTTTATTCAAGATATTTTTCTGCTTAAGGTTTCTTTTCCTACTGAATCGATGCCTCTCTACAACTTAGTCATTGATTTTTTTCACATACCTCAAATAGTTTTTAAAATAAAAATTATAACTCCTAAATTTTCAGCTAGAGGGCGTTGAAAGTTATCTCATCGGATAGGGCATGGTCACTTTACTATACCTAGACCCCCCTTTCATGACTATATCTGTAGGGGTTCAAAAGTTTAAGAGGTTGGACCACTTTTTGTGGGACACCCTGTACTAACCGCCGAACAACTAAGTACTAACTAGCCGAAGTACTAACCGCCGAAATTTGTTTTCAATCTTCTAGAAGACAACTGCGATCGCTGCATTTACGTTTCAACCCATTAAGGACGACTTTAAAATAATGAAAATAAATAACTTTTTCTTTCATATTTTGTTCATTTGGACCGAATATAGTAAGAAATGCCCATTTTCAGATTTTTAAAAAAATAATTTTTATGATTTTTTAACTGGCAACTTTTTTTGCCAACCGTCCTTAGTGGGGTCCAAACTCTGACAAATGAAAAGTCGAAAAAACTAATTAGAATGTTTACGATTTTGATAATAAAATGTTTTCATACATAATTTAAAGAAATAATCCATAAATAAAAGTGAATGAGTACTAAATTGTTAATAGGGGGTCCAAGAAAGGGTATTTCACCCCTCCTGAATAGGGCCAGTTCAGTTCAAATATTGATATTCACCTATTTTCAGGCTTTAAGAATAGCCGAACTAGTACTTTTTTTAAGTCGGAATGGTCGGAACCCTTTGATTTTTGTACTTTAGCTAGCTTCCAGGTTAAAAAAGGTTTATTTATATCTCCCAGTCTGGAACATAGGGACTTTTTTACCTGCTAGAGTCTTATATATCCTCAACTTTCATTTTTTTTGGATACCTTTGGTTATATGTATATAATTTTTTTGCCTTCCGAAGCCTTTTCTCTTATTGGAATTCTACGTTCTTTTTAGTCATTCTCTATCAAAAAGTCATCATAATTACAGTATTCATCTTTATGGCTCCAGATTTCGCATATTCCCCCCAGAAAATGTTAAATATTACTCATTAACTCGATAAAAACTAGGTATTAGCCCATTCAAAATGGGTTAAATTACTCCAGTGATATTTTATTTTATTTTTTGACTACTGTAAATTTCCAGAAACCCCTTTCAAGGAAAATAAATGTATCCAGAAATGATTTATTATGTGATTGAACCAATAAATCTGTTAGGAATCGGTAAAAATCTAAAATCTATTAAAAAACACTAAAATTATGATCCAATGGAAACATTTCATCATGCTAAAGTATCAATAAGATCTACATATATGATAAGAACAAAAAAAAGCATTAAAAATAATTAATTTACAAAAGCTTCTTATGAGTAACTCGTAAAAGTTTTGACCACACATCAGACGATTGGCAACAAAAGTTGCCAGTAGAAGAAAACCCTTGCTATTGGCAATTTAAATACCCCCATTCCAACTGTAATTGGTAATAATATTTAGAATGGGATCTTGTGAATATGCTTCAATAGAAACAAGTCATAAAAATAACCAAAACATTAGATTATTTTGGCGTTTTCCAAATGATCTCCCAGCTATCTCCAAAATGTAGTGAAACGCTCTCATTCTAACAGCGATTTTACCCCCAAAACGGCATGGCAGGTATAAATTTCTATTTTTATCTGAATAAATACATTCTTTAGAAGCTGTTGTCATGCATTTAAACTTTTAATGTCCTCTATTAGAGTCAGTAAAAAATGAAATGTCCCTTGGCAAATTTTGTTGCCAACCGTCCTTAATGGGTTGCTTATTATTTCACTGATGAAGTCTTCCGCCGAGAGTAAATAAACGTCTTTTTTGGTCGTGGCTAGTTCACAGGGTAGGCTAGGCAGTATGGTGAATTGGTGATGAATAAAAAAATAATAAATATCATGATCACGATGAATCACGATCATAAAAAAATCATAAATTTGTATTTTTATGACTTAGGTAAATGACTAAAATTGTTCTTAGATAAAAAAAATTAAAACCTTATGACCGACCATGCGAACTAGCCACGACCCTGATTTTTTTATCAAGATGGACCACGGCCTTGTTTCATAGAAAGTTATATATGAACAATATCGGCACCTGCCGGCAAAAGCCTGGAGATTTACACTACTAGATTAAGGTGACGAAGATATGTCGGTGTGTTTTCCGGTACTAAAATTTGATATCAATCAATAAGCATGAGAACATTTCAATTTTCCTCGTGTATACTAACCCATTACGACTCTGAAGAAACTTGGTTTCGAAATTAAAAACTATCTCGTGTTTCTTCCCCATAGGATACTACATGAGTTACCGCTCAAAAGACGACAAGAAGCCATCCATCATCCACATTCCTCCCATGCACAGCGCTTACACCCTGAGCAATCTAAAGTGCGGCACAGAATACTTCATCTCGCTAGCGGCTTCAAACAGCGCTGGGCAAGGGCAGCCAAGTGAGGAAGCCGTCGTCAGAACGACGGGGGAAGGTAATGGCTCATTCAATCTTAAACACATTTAAAGAAAACAGTTCAACCTTTCACCAGTTTGTAGCGCAGTGTTTCCCAGCCTATTTTGGCCTACGCCCCACCAAAGCCTTTCTTAATTTTCCATGCTCCCCCACGTAAGATAACTCAAAAATTTTGCACTCAAAAGATAATATTCCATTTAAAAACATAATTGCTTGATTTAAAAATAACTATGACAGACATGTTTAGAATTCTAGGGAGTTAATTTTCAAATCACAAAATGCAGAAAAAAAATTGAAAGTAATTAATTTTTATGAAATAACTTTTCATATAATTATAAGATTTAGTAATCAATAATTACAGAGATAGTATCATCAATGTTAATGAGATACTTGGAGAGCCGCGACCATGACTAGTTTCGGGAGAGGTAGTACATCTTTACATAGTAAATGGTACCTCTTTACAAGTACTTTTATACTTTAAGTTTTAAACTACCTAACAAGTAAAATTGGTGGGTTTGGGGACCCTCCCCCAGAAAATTTTAGAAATTTGCCCCTTTAACATAGTGTTTTAGTTTATTTTGGGTCGACCATTTAGATTACACCCAAAGAAACCCGCTTAGTGTAAGCGGCAGAATTTTCAAGGAAAACAGTGTATAGTAAATAAAGGACTAAGGTATGAGGGGGGTTTGGGGGTCCTCCCCCAGAAAACTGTTGGAATTTTTCCCACCTAGAGGGGCAATTGGGTTGAAAATTTTCAAATTCCCCCCCTTGAAAATTAAATTTCCCCCCGGTGGGGCGTGTGCCCCACGCTGGGAAACACTGCAGTAGTGAAAGGTTGGGTTGCTTTTTTTTCACCACAAACCAGTTTAGTGAAAATAAACTGGCTTAACTTTAAGATAGTTCCCCAAACTAGCTAAAGTCTTACACAAGTTTAAGTTAACGTGGAAAAAAACTGCAGCCAATGTATTCACAGGAGTGAATCACTCAGGATAATCAGTGAAAGTAAAACAATTTGAATGGGCCTAAAAATAGACGAATACAGCTGCAGACACCAATACGAGTCGTCAACGAATAAACGATTTTTAGATTCACTGAATATTCTCCGCCCCCCAACAACCCCATTTTAGTACACTTTTTTCTCCTCAAAGTTTCACTTCAGATTCGAGATCCGTAAACCAAATAAAAGTGATATTTCTTTTATTGAAAACGCCCCCCATAAAAAATAAACACTTTATAAACACATCTAAAAACGGGTTTTTGCTCAAATTTACAGCATTTTGGCTGTGTTGTTACAGTGTAATAAAAATTATGTCTTCAAATAACCGAAACCAACCGCAGCAGTATTGCCGTTGAATTTCTTCGGTAAGAAGAAGTATAAAAAAAGAATTGTCAAAGGACACAACTTTCCGTTATTTGAAGAAACTCCATAGTTTCCTTTGGGGTTAATACCTACCAGTTTGGGAACTACCTCTTCTTCATCCCAAGTACAAGGAAACAGAAAAAAAACCTGTTTTTTTTAAAGATTTTTCCTAGAAAATAAATGGTTAAATTCTGAAGGATTTACAAGTATATTACTACAGTGCGAGTAATATCTATATTGAGGCTTATGCTGTACCACCTCCCCCAAAAAAATAAACTAAAGTAAATTTTAGACCTTTGAAATTGGCTAAAAATTTCTCATCCATATTTTTGCAATATTTAGGTAATTTTATACCCACACCGTTCAGTTTACTCATATAATATTCAAAACAATAAGGCAATTTTTAAATCTGAAATTCCACTAATGGTTATCATTGAATTTTCTAAGTTTGTTAAGATTTGTTACAAAAAGTTTACACAAAATTAAAAGGGTAAGGGTTGATTAATACATCAATTTCCCTGTGTGAATACCATGGCTACCGACAACTACCGATTCTATATTCTTTTGACTCTGGTTTGATAATATAATAGGGATTATTTGATAAAACGAGCCTATGTATTCCCTCTATAATAACTTTCGTCACTAAACTCTTGTTCTGTCAGATCCGGAAAGGAGGGGCGTGTCCGCGGGTAACAAGTTAGAAGCCTCGTTGGTATTGATGCATCGCACTCTGAGAAAGGGTGTGATATTCCAAAAGTTGTCAATTAACTGCTGATATTGTTTTGAGGCACGAGAAAGTATAGTGATAACATGATTAGAGCCCCACCCTTAAAAGAAGAAGTTTTTTTTAGGATTATTTGAAACTACTCAGTGATTTTATTACTCATCAAAAACTGTTTAAATTTGAGGATACTACCAGTTTATTATAAGGTAGGCACATTAATAGTACTGGCAGAAAATTTCAATTTTAAATCCAAAAATTACAAATTTTTAAAAAAATTCCAATAAGCCTCAGGAGCGTGCGCTAAAAGCAGCATCGTCAGATAAAGTTATTACACAAAGTTGATATGAAAAAGAAGCGAAAGTAAAAATGACATGCACCAGAAGACCCTTTCATCAGGGGGCACGGATCTCCCGGTACATAGAGGACTTTTCTGAGAGGCCCCATATCGCAAAGAAATGGGACTTTTTAAAGAGGACTTAGGGGTACGGGGTCCCATTTCTTTACGATATGGGGCCTCTCAGAAAAGTCCTCTATGTACCGGGAGATCCGTGCCCCCTGATGAAAGGGTCTTCCGGTGCATGACATTTTTACTTTCGCTTCTTTTTCATATCAACTTCGTAGGTACATTAACTTTGTCTTTAAACCTTTAAAATATTTTTGACGCCAAGTACCATGTACAGTTGGGGAAATAAAAAACGACTCAGTTGCGATTTCTGGCGAACCACTTGGAAGACAAATGAGGTGTCATTTTTCATTGTTTAAAGTATTCTTTAACCAAAAAAATTTCGAGTCCTTAGGGGGTCGTCTTCATATTAAACGAAACACTAACTTTTTTTTCAATGGGGACCCCCAATTATTATGAGATTTTCTGAAAGGCCATCCCTCAAAACCCTTAAATACCCAGTTTCTTCCAGATTGATTCAAAATTAAAAATTAAAAAAAAAATTAACTTTTAAAACCGTGAAATATTTTTATGGTAATCGATTCAAGTAGTAATTTTATGAAGGAAGCCAAAATTTCAATCGATTTCACAGAATAGTTTTTGATAAAAACGAACGAGAAAGAACATTCGCGGTATGCATTCGGCATCGGTATACCGCCCCTTAAGATTAAAGTTCGTTTTTATCAAAAACTATTCGGTGAAATCGATTGAAATTTTGGCTTTCTTCATAAAATTACTACCTGAATCGATTACCATAAAAATATTTCACGATTTTAAAAATTAAATTTTTTTTATTTTAAAAAAATTTAATTGTGAATCAATCTGGATGAAACTGGGTATTTAAGGGTTTTGAGGGATGGCCTTTCAGAAAATCTCATAATAATTGGGGGTCCCCATTGAAAAAAGTTAGTGTTTCGTTTAATATGAAGATGACCCCCTAAGGACTCGAAAATATTTTTGGTGAAAGAACACTTTAAACAATGAAAAATGACACCTTATTTGTCTTCCTAACCCAAGTGGTTCGCCAGAAATCGCAACTGAGTCGTTTTTTATTTCCCCAACTGTACCGCACAAATATTAAAATTGGCATCAACGTGACTGTGTATTTTAGTCGGTTGGTTTGTTTGTAATTTTTGGAGATATTTCTGCTTTTAAAACAGCTTGGCGATTTTAATGAAAAAAAAAGGAAATATATTTGTTATTTAAAATTTCCTATAATGAATGATGTAGATCTCCGGTGGAGAATTAACGCTTTTACAGCTATGTAAGGGCATTCATGTAGTAGGTGACCTGACACTTTTAGCTATAATAGTTAGATTCTTTATAAATGTAAGAAAAAACAACGTGGTTTATTTTGCACAAAAAAAATAAATAACTTTTCAGTAAATATATGATTTACAGCAGGAAACAAAGTTACAGTGAACCACCGGAAAAGTTAAATTTTTCAAATTCATTAGGAAAATGTTTCCTTTATTTCTTGCTGTCCATCATATTTTTACCGATTGCCATTCTTCCATCTTAATTGATGAAGAGAATCAAAGTATCCTTGAAACAAATTTTAAGTTTGTTTTCATATTTTATTTTTTATCAAAATAAACCAAGTTTTCCCCTTTAAATTTATACAACTTTGCACAGTTGATTTTATTTGATTTAGTTAGATGTTGGTTATATAAATGGTTAGTAAAATTTTAGTACATAATTGATGGAATGTGTGCTTAAAATTGCAACTTTGTTGGTCAATCTCAGTGTGTTCATCCAACAAAAATTAATTAAGTTGAAAGTTGTAGGACTATTAATGATTTTCATATCAAAAGTTTCCGTGAAAAAGGGAAATATCAAGAAATGTTCTCCTTGACAATGAGGACGTTGCATGATTTTTTAAATTTTTTTAACCGATTCTTCATGCAAAAATAAGCATCCCAAAATTTGAGGCCGATCGAGAAATTTTTTGATAGCAAAAAAAATAAAAATTAACAAAAATCCCCTTTTTTTAAAACTCGCGAAAACGCTAAGAGTTTGGGATGTGACGTCATCGTACCGTGACCATTGTTTTAAAGCAGCTGAGTTGATGGTATGATTGTTGACGTCATCTTACGGTGTGTTTTTTCTCGACCTTTAAATTAAAATATTAAATAACTTGTACATTTTCTTTTTGAAAAATGGACTAGATATTTCATTTAACCATACAAAAACCATACCAAACACTTGAATGTTTATGAAAATCTGACACATGCAACTTCCATATTGTTTATTTAAATTGAAACAAAGTTTTGAATTGAACACACGTGTTCAATACTTAGGGCCATATTCAGATCTTCGCCGACGGCGAAAAAGTTCAGCTAAATAGTTGAGGCGATTTTGAAATATCTATTTCGCCTTTAACTTTTTCACCGTATTCAGATCTTCCGAAAGGACGCGGAAATCTCGGAGATTCAGCTCATTGGTTAGTTGTGTTGTTGACGTGAAACGCTTAGCGACCAATAAAATCCCTCTCTAAAAAGGCGGGAAAACATCACTGATGTATTCACATGCTCCCAAAAGTGTAAACAAACTCAATCTGCACTGCAAGTCGCTTGTTTGTGTTGTATGAGTGAACTAGAAACCAAGCTGAAGCTTTTAGCTGAGCGCACATATTAAAGAGTTGATAAAAACAATAAAAGAAAAAGAAAATATTTCATCTTTTCTTATTTCTACAAGCTTTGCACCTTTTAAAGGAGCATAACCAAGTAATTCTTGTAACTCATAACAGTAATGCTTCATTTCCCAAATTTAATTCCAAGTATGTTTTGGAAATTCATTCTTGCATGATTTTGAAAGAATGGTCATGAAAAAGAGAGATAATAGCTGGGGTAGAAAACAAAAATTCAATAGAAAAAAGTTATTTCATAAAGTATGATTACATGGAAATATCTTTTCATCAAAGGAATTAATTACTCATTAAATTCAATATAATACAAGATGTTAGGAAGTAGGAACTATAATTCATAATTCTGGTTGATAAGAGTTTAGTATAATACTCACCTATGGTACAGTAAACTAATCCTTAATTATCATTTCCCAATTTTAGCTGCACTTTTTAAATCTATAAACTGAAACTTTGCAAGCTTATAAAACAAAATAAATAAGTACTTATACTATTTTAATTTCTACACAATATTTGAAAATTCCCTTTTTTATTTTTACGATAGATTCAATAAAAATTTAGGAATTTTGTATTAAATATTCTTCAACTTATTATATTTTAAACTGCATACTTAATTTGTTGGAGAATTTTCCGCTCAATGGAGCAAAAATTATTTTTTACAGTTAAATGTGTGAACTATTGCAGTTACTCTGTATTAAATTGAAATTTATAAATACAACATGTAAGAAAGAATGAGGCAGATTTTACAAACAAATTTTTATTACTCCAGTTAGACTAAAGTGTAACTTGTGATAATTTCAAAGTATATTATATGAACTAAATCTTAAAAATATAAAAACTCCTCTAATCACAAAAAATATTAGTTATTATCAACAAAAAAAGTAAGCACTACACCAATTTGTTCCAACATTTATACAACCCTTTTCTCAATAATGATTATGTTTGGTTAATTGAGTATGGATTGTCACTGTTCACAGGAGGAAATTTTTTTTCATAAATTATCAAATACAATAACTATACCTCAAAACAATTTAAATGAATAATTGATTAATTTCCATTACTATTTATCAAATATTTTTTAAAAGATAACTTTCAGTTTATATAGAAGTTTCATCCTTTTAAAATTTTATAATTTTCCCTTTTCAATACTTCTTTCTGGATTCACAGAAAACAGCATTTTAGTTGAACTGGAAAAAAATTATATTTGCATGTTAACATAAAATTAAAATATTAATTACTTACAAGAAAAAATTATTTAACAGCATAATTGAATGTTATTTAATTATATTGAAATGTTTATATTCGCATTCAATGATTTTTATCTTGGTGTAATCTTCTTAATTTAATTAATACTATCCTAAAATTAAAAAACACTTTTTTGCTGAAGGAAGCTAGTTTAATGGAAAGCGATAGAATAAGAATTCTTTAAATATGTGATATTCCAATGCAAAAAAATGCTATAAGCTGTACATAAAAAAATCAAGAACTACAAGTAATAACTAATGTATTCTGTGCAAAAATGATATCTTTCTTGAATTTAAAACACAAACTATTTCTTATATTATTACAACTGAAATAAACATTTAAATATATCTATTTTAAAGCTTTCCATTTATAACTTTCTCTGAATAAAAAAAAGTACTGAACACATCCACCTTCTTAATTCAAATCTTGAATTGGACTTCCGAGTCTATTCAGAATTCTTAATCTTAAAATATAACAATTCAAAAAGAAATTTGCCACGTCGATTTGTGTAACATTAAAAACTTTATAAATTATTCCATTTTATACTAAATGAACATTTTTATCCTATTAAGATTAGTAATAGTTGAAGCTATGTTTCTAATATTTGATACCAAAACAAACTTGGCGATATTTAACGGAACATAACCTAATTGATCCGAAATATTGAATACACAAACATTTACCAATTCTGAAAGATTCCATAATGAGAAAATTAAATAAAAAAACGATTTACATACCTCAAATTTTTCTTTGCTATCGGGAGTAATCTGAAGCAGGGCAAGGAGTGTTGGTTTGGCATGGTCGACTCTTATCTCAGCTGTGCCATTTTTCTTCTGTGCTCTCTCATTCTTGTTAGATTTATCAAATATTTTAATATATCAATCCAGACATTAATGACTCTACATCTTACTAATCAAAGCATGCAAATTTCCCTAAAGATGGACGCCCGATTTTTGTTACGAAGTACAACCAAATGAAGAATGTAAACAAACTGTTTCCAAGGTTTCAGCGCAGTTTCAGCCAATGAGAGAAGAGAAAGTCGGTAATTTCGCCGTCAGCGATTTCGAAAAAGTGAGTCGAGAAAAAGTCAATCTAAATACCGTTTCAACTATTTAGCTCAACTTTTTCGCCGTCGCCGAAGATCTGAATATGGCCCTTACTCAGAATTTTTGAAACTAAATAAATGATTAATGGGAGAAGGTGTTTAAAGCTGGTTTATTCACTGTTTCCTTAAATTTTTAGATGCGTTGGTAGTACGAACATATGCATTGACTTACTTTATATATTCGTCCAATACCTTAATATGAAATACGTATTTAAAATAGTTTCCAAGAAGTGTGAATCATGCACCATGAAACTCCAATCAACCAAACCAAGAAGTGTGAAATAGTTCCAGGAAACATTTATGGGGAGAGAAAATAACGAAGGAATGTTTTTAATAGTAAATAGAAAAGAAATAAACAATTTTTTAAACAATTCTTGAAGCTCGGAGAAGTACTCTGAATCATTCTTAATAAAACATAAGGATAAATGATTTTTTCAAAAGTTTCAATAAGTAATTAAAATTTCCATTAACACATGAAAATATACGTTTTAAAAAACTTTAGAGGATCTAATAGTAAATAAAATCGAAAAACAAATTTCCATCTAAATAGAAGATTCCGAACACGGAAAAATTAGCTTTCTATTCCAGATTTTTTTCCATCTCTAATATTTTCATTTCAATGGAGGACTGGCTAATTTATTTCTGCATTTTTATTCCTAGAAATAGGATCTGCTTCTAGTATTATTAGGTACTCATGCAGTTTTCTCTGGTATTAAATGTCCATGATTTCTCTTACGGCATAAAGGTAAACAAAAAAATCCAAAAGGTTCAGGAAATTCAGGGTCTAGCTAATTAAAATGACACAGAGATTTCTGAACGTAATTACTTTGAAAAGTAAAAACGTGGATGAAACAAGACTAATAATGTAGTTTAATAATTTGAAAATACCTATTTAAAACTGCATATCATGCGTAAAAATGCAAATAACTAGTTATTCTGAGTTTTCTGTAGTATTCGATTAAACTTTAATGCAAGAGAAAGAAATAATTGGTTTTCGAAGAATTAAGTGAAAGGGGAATTGAAAAAAAACATTATCCCAATCGTAAACATTACTTCTACTTATAATGTAAAATTAAAAACTACGAGTTACTAGGTACAATTCTAAATTTAAAAGATTAATTGGTGCACGTGTTTTTTTTAGAATGTTGATTAAAAATAGTCATTACTAACTTGCTGGATATTTCCGAGGAAAACATTTTGATTAAAATGTTAGTAACTTGGAGTTTATAAATATTCTAACTTTTAAGAGCGTGTTATTCTTGGCGATAACCTTTGACGTATTTTTTGGAAATTCGGTAGACTTTCCTTCTGCTAGTTGTTTTTACGAAAATGTTTTATAAACCGAGTGAATTCTGAGTGAGCTAGGTTTCGTGAGGATTGTGAAGCGATCTGAAAGGTCTTTTGTAGGCTGTTTACAGGGGTTGGTGAGCTATAGCAAGCAGGAGAGGGTAGCTTTCTAGTTGTTTAAAAATGAATTCACTTATAGTAGTTATACGCCGAAATGAAAATAATTAACTTTGATTAAAAATAGGTATTGGAAATAGTGCGAATATTTTTTTTAGTTGAAAACAAACAATTAGATCTAAGGTTAAATTTCGCTTTTGCATCAAATGTACTAATGGTCGTTGGGTAAGGTGGCCTTAAGATGAAAAATGTTTGTAAAGATGAAAAATTAGTTTATTGGGTATTTAAAGCCAATATTTATGAATTAAATATTACCCAGACATACTACTATATCTTTAAATCTAAAAAACACTAAATGCATAAATTTTCTGTAAAAAACTCAGACCGTTTCTTGCAACGAACGGTTTACTGAAAAATATTTGTGTTTACTTCCAATTTAACGAAACAAGCAGGGGAAAATTGCTACTTTTGTGTATATTTGTGTTTTAATAGAATGAAAAGGGTATATTTTTTTATTAACTGTTTATTTTTATTTTTATTTTTACTTTTTCTTTTATTTTTATTTTTATTTATGTTTGTGTTTAGCTGTTTCCGCTTGAGAAAATTAGTAATTTGAGATATAATATTAAATTAATTGCACTCACTTCCAAAGGTTAAGCACGGAACTGTTTTTTTCAACCTAATACCTATAGTGGAGTAGAAATAGCATTTGACCTTGAACAAATTGGAACAAAAGCAAAACCTGCGGGAAATGGTAGGTCACATGGTCCTAATCAACATACTAAAAATATACATCCGTACTAGTGGGACAAATATGGTTTTTTGGCCGCCATCTTGAAAAAACACCCCAAAATTTTTTTCATCATTAATGGTCATGTAAGGTATCAAACTGCGGGGAATTTTGTACTGAAAGAGAATATGATTTTTGTTTTTCTTTAATTTCAATAAAAATAATATTTTTGACCAAAAATGCAGTACAAAGACAATGGTTAATGGCCCTTCCTGCCGTACTATATTGAGCATAAACGCCCTAAACTTTTTTAAAAACATTATTTTGTGACAAATGGTAGGTTACATGGTCCTAATCAACATTCTAAAAATATACATCCGTACTGGTGGGATAAATATGGTTTATTGGCCGCCATCTTGAAAAACACCAAATAATTTTTTTCATAATAAAAGGTCATGTAAGGTATCAAACTGCGGGAAATTTTGTGCTGAAAGAGAATATGATTTTTGTTTTTCCTTATGTTAAATAAAAAGATATATTTTTTTACCAAAAACTGAAAGCAAATACAATGATTAATGGCCCTTCCTTCATAATGTATGGGGCTTAAGCATCTTAAACTTTTCTAAAAGCTATATTGTGTGAACAATGGTAGATGAAATGGCCCAAATAAACATACTAAAAGTATGTATCATATATCTCTTCCAGTAGGACAGTTACGATTTTTGCGGCCATCTTGGAAAACATTAAAATATTTTTTTTCGTTAAAAAAGGTAATATATAGGGTATCAAGCTGTAGGAAATCATGTGCTAAAAGAAAATATGACAATTATAAATAGTTAATACACGTTTTTAGTTTAAAAATCCTTTTATTAATATGTAGGATTTAAAAATTCTTGGATACATTGAATATTCTTATAATTTTTACATAATTAACAGGAAGCTATTTTGATGTATGTTTAAGCAGATAATTTTAAGCTTGAAAATTTAACAACAAACATAAATTTAATCTTAAATAAGTATAAAATTAAAAACAAATTATAGATCATTTTCATCTTCATTGATTACGTCTCCTGTATTTGTACAGTTCTTTTTCCACAGCAATTTTTGCAAACTACCGAGCAAGAAAGTCCATATCGACGGCATGTACATTTCATAGTGTTACATGGATCAGAAGTTGTCGATTGGCATGCACATTTGATCATTTCCAGAAGTTCTTTTGGTGCTGGACTTCTGTCTGTTAACATTGGCTGAAATTCTCCGTCAATTAACTGCCAACCCCATAGTATAGGATCAGGGCTTGACATAGAGAGATTCTTCCAAATTAAGCATTGCAAATTTACTCGAAGTAAATGATATTTTGCAGCATTTTGTGTCGGGGGCAAACGTGAAATATCAAATTCTTTTTTAGCTGAAGCTATTTTCCTCATATATTCTTCATAACGAAGAGTATTTAGGTCAATGGTATGTATGTTACCCCCATACAATGACACGATAATTTTGTAGCCCATTTCAAGTAACTCTTCCTTATTAATATTTTCAGTAGATCCAAAATGGGAAGCATATTTGAACAATATTTGGGACTTAATTATATTTTTTAAAGCAGAAGATTTACTTTTTCCAAATAATGCACTGGTGGTGTCACAACCTGTTAACGCATGGACAAAAGGCAAAGCTTTGCAGGCCTCTTCTCCAATATCACTTTGCATTGCTTGAATGTCGCGAACTTTTTCAGATTGTAGGGCAGACTGCATGAAATTTTTGAAGACGAATGATAGAGTAATAAGATTAAAACATCGGTGTCATCAGCTACGACTGTGACAGGTTTCTCCTGTGCTATATCTAAAGCTTTTTTACTATCAAAGTATCTGCATCCCCTTCTGCATGAATGACGGAATGACCATTTCTTTGTAAATAACTCCCTAGTATATTAATAAATCTTTGTTTGTTTTGAGAGTTTGAAAGAAACTTATTTTTCTTTACTATTACTGATGGTGAGTCTTCATCAAAGATATCAGTGGCAGATGACTGCTTTGAGCGTAGTCTGTGCTCCATATCTTTTATGTTTTGTTTCTCATACCCATCAAACACTATGGTCACTTTCCCATACTTTTTGTTGACATACGATAATGTTTTTAAAAAAGTTTAGGGCGTTTATGCTCAATATAGTACGGAAGGAAGGGCCATTAACCATTGTATTTGTGTTGCATTTTTGGTCAAAAATATTATTTTTATTGAAATTAAAGAAAAACAAAAATCATATTCTCTTTCAGTACAAAATTCCCCGCAGTTTGATACCTTACACGACCTTTTATGATGAAAAATATTTTTGGGTGTTTTTTCAAGATGGCGGCCAAAAAACCATTTGTCCCACTAGTACGGATGTATATTTTTAGAATGTTGATTAGGACCATGTCACCTACCATTTGTCACAAAATAATGTTTTTAAAAAAGTTTACGGCGTTTATGCTCAATATAGTACGGAAGGAATGGCCATTAACCATTGTATTTGTATTGCATTTTTGGTCAAAAATATTATTTTTATTGAAATTAAAAAAAAACAAAAAATCATATTCTCTTTCAGTACAAAATTCCCCGCAGTTTGATACCTTACACGACCTTTTATGATGAAAAATATTTTTGGGTGTTTTTTCAAGATGGCGGCCAAAAAACCATATTTGTCCCACTAGTACGGATGTATATTTTTAGTATGTTGATTAGGACCATGTGACCTACCATTTCCCGCAGGTTTTGCTTTTGTTCCAATTTGTTCAAGGTCAAGCCCTTTTTTCGGCTAATTCTACTCCACTACTAGTAGAATTATTTTTCATAGATGAAAATCATACCACAAGATGTTCAACTAGAGGGAATACAGGGCCCGAGAACAAATTTCCCCTACCAATAATTTAAGGGGGTAAACGGGCCCTCCATTGATAATGGAGTTTCATTTCACATTTGGAGAAGTGATAGAAACGTCTATGTGAGAGAAATTTAACGGAAAGTTTTATTTTTTTCTAAAGAATATTGTTATTCCTAAACTCAACGCATTTTTTTCAAACGTGTGTGCTAACTTTAAAGGGCTTTTTTAAGGTTTTATTGGGAGATATCGGTCTAATCATCATATTTGACAATTATTAGCCTCTGGGTCATTTTTGGCAAGTGGTACCAGACCGCCAACCATGTTATTTAGTAGCTTTCACATGTGTCTGAATGCGTTTAGGTCTGAGAACCTAGAAAGTACCCTTATTCTTTCAATATCGTTACTTATGAAAAACTTTAAGATAGCCAAATTGTGATTTTTTGCAGCTTTTTCACTAAAAGAGTGAGAGTGAGAGAGCTTTGAAAAATCACAATTTGGCTAAAGTTTTTCATAAGTAATGATATTGAAAGAATAAGGGTACTTTCTGGGTTCTCAGACCTAAACGCATTCGGGCACATGTGAGAGCTACTAAAAAACATAGTTGACGGTCTGATACCACTTACCAAAAATGACCCAGAGGTTAAAATTTGCCAAAAAGGATGACTAGACCGATATCTCTCAATAAAATCATAAAAATGCCATTTAAAGGTAGCACACGCGTTTGAAAACATGCGTTGAGTTTAGGAATAACAATATTCTTTAGAAAAAACATAAACTTTTCTATTAAATACCTCTCACAGACGTTTCTGTCACTGCTCAAATGTGTAATGGAACTCCATTATCAATTTAGGGCCCATTTACCCCCTTAAGTTATTGGTAGGGAAAATTTTTTCTCGTTCTCTCGTATTCCCACTAGTTGAACATCTTGTGATATGATTTTCATGTATAAAAAATAATTCTACTAGGTGTTAGGTTAAAAAAACAATTCCGTGCTTAACTTTTGGAAGTGAGTGTATATTAATTTCATAGTATTCTTTTGGTTTCCTAAATAAATACATTTGAGTTAAAAAATTTTTATAAATCTTGAAAACAAACACGTAAAATATCCATTTAACTTTATTGGAATAGATAATGCGAATGAAATTTATTCCCAAATTTAAACGATCAACACTTTAGTTTATTGAACTCATTCAGAAAACTTTTGAATATATTTTGAAATTTGTAACCATGCAATAAACCCCTTTTGTAAGAGAGATAGGCATAAAATCCACCTTTATGTTTAAGCAATATCGTAAACACTGAATTGGATGATAAATTTTTAGGACACAAGTAGTAAAGTTTGAGGGTGCCTTGTTTGATTTATGAGAAACACTAAAAATTCGTGTTATTGTTATTCTTCCAAGAAAAAAAAAGAAGAATCCACATTTTTCCCAGACAAAAAAAAACGATGAGTAATATTTATATGGAAGAATGGGACAACTTGATTTTCCAAAATTCAAACCTGTGTTTTTAGTAAGAAAGAAAAATACTTTATATGATTTATATTTTTCTAAATATATCTAAAAATAACTAAATGTTATTAAACTATTTATAAAAAATATAGAGTCCAATGGAAATTAAAATGCAACAGATTTTGTATCAATAAGCCACACATGCGATGCGATACAATGAGATGCATTGCACAGAGGAAATTTAGTTAGGGGGAATTACTTAATTAAATCTACTATAATTACTTTATTGCAGTGGTTCCCAAACTATTTTGGTCGTGGAACCCCCAAATTTGTTGCCGATGATCGTGGAACCCTGAATATTTTTTATCAACGACTTTTCAAAATACCTGATATGAAATGAAACCAGGCATGAATCCAGCACAAGGGGGGCACTTTTCCAGACAATGACCTTTACCTTTTGTCAAAAAGTTGGGGATAGTATAGGACCCCTTATCCGGCTCGCTCGGGACCGGCATCAGTCCGGTTTACGGGAAAATCCGGTTTTCGGAACAATTCCCGAAAAAAACTCAGAAAGACCGCGTCTGTTTACTAACATAACTGCGGCTGTATCGTAACGAAAATACGCGCAATCTGCAGGGTCCCGCGAGAGAGCAAAATAAACAATCTCGCGCGTTACCTGGCATCCCCCTCCCGAACATTTCCCGTTCTGAAAATCCGAAGTGAGCAACTTTTTTTCGGCGCAGAAATGCGTTTTTTCGGCGTGGCGACCTCTTGACGCGAGAAAAAACCCCCATACCGAAGCCGAAATGGCGCCGATTTGGTTAACGCGTTTTTGGAGGTCACGTGAGTCCTACAGACCAATGACTAGGCGTATTCAACCAGCATCCCGAAGCCGGTTTTCGGCCCGGCATGGATGGAATTTTTCTCGGCGCTGGAAAAACGTAAGCGTCACGTGATTAAAATCAATTACTACTTTAAAGATTTTGTACTAAAATAGTTCTTAAGTATCTATAAAAATAAACTTAAGACTAAAGAAATTAAAAGCTGAACTCACCAGATCGGACTTGTTTGTTTCGGTTTTGATACGATGCCGATTTTCGGCAAGGTTACGAGTACGCTGCGTTTTTTCGGTACCGAAGCGCGTTTTTTCCGCGCGACTTTGGTTGCCAAAGTTTATCCCTTTTTGATTGAAAAAAGGGACTACGTCATCCGCGTGCCGATTTTCGGCGCCGAAAATCGGAGTGCATCGGTCGGAACTCACTGGATCCTTTCGGAGCACGGATTTGGAACTTAAAATTTTTTTTTTAATTTTAGAAAAAACGCCGGTTTTCGGAACATTCCGGTTATCGGGACGCCGGATACGGGATCCGATACTTATTTCAAAAAGTATCACGCAAGATCCCCTTGGAGTACTGTCGGGGGGTCTGGGAACCCTCCCCCAGAAAAACTTTGAAATTCGACTGGTAAAAGTAGGGTTTTAACTCATTTTGAGAACCTTTTTGGGTCCAAGAGGGAGGTGGCAGTGTCCATTCTTATTTTTTTAATGAAATTAAAATTGCCACATGGAACCCCTAAATTTTTTCGTGGAACCCCAGGGTTCCACGGAACCCACTTTCGGAACCACTGCTTTATTGAAATATAGTAAATGAAAACAAAAAATTAGGAACATAGTTAATGTTCATGAAATAATATGTTCATGTTATAATAATAATTATAATTTTAGAAGAAACAATTTTTATCTTGTACCAACCCCTTATAAAGATATATTTAAAAAGCATTTTGATTATTTATCTGTTATTCTATATTAATAAATTGGCATATGAAACTCAAACAGAACCAAACTTTAGACGTTTTAAAAAACTTTGTACTTTATTTATTTTAAATCAAAATAGTATAGAAAACCTATTAAATTCTGTCAGGTGATAACTTGCATCTGAATTATAAAATATCAGAAAAGAAAACATCTAGCCAGTCCCACCAACCCCCTTTTTCAGCTTTAATTATGTTTTTTTTGTTTTAAAGTTGTAAAAATGAGATGGTCGAGAATGATATATTTTTTGTTATTCCGTATAAGTTTTAGTATTGTATTTTATATGTTCATTAAATTTATTTTATTTTTCTATGTTCAATAACATTAGGAAATCCGTAACCCCATGGAAGATGGAAGAGCCTTGCTGGCTCCTTTGGGATATATTTCAGTGTTTTTTTCCTTTATCATTTTATTTCCTGTTGTGTACTGTCGTTTGTGTGTTGTTGTTGAATAAATTTGAATTTGATTTGAATTTAAACAGTTTTACATATAAAGTTTTTGAAAATAGATCATAAATTTTCCGGGTAACTTTTAGAAATAAATCAAATAATTTAACTAATGGTAATTTTTAAAGAGATAAAAAAATACCTCCCCAATTATTTGAATAATATTTAGGTATTTTTGCCTAAAATTTATAAGAAATAATAAAACTGCAAAACAAATTAACTGGTTAGCTTTAGGCAGTTTATTATACCCACAATTTTTAACTGGTTTTAGTACTACGTTTGAAAATACCTCTAGGTAAGGGACCATGAAGAATCCATTTATATGACTTACATTGCCTCTAGTGCAGAAATTGGAAAGAATTAAAAAAATTAAATAAAAAACTGATGGAGATAGAACGAAAAAACTTCAAAGAGGCAATTGTTTACAGTTTTCATGGAAGTATCTTCAATATTCTATGATATATTAGCAGATGAAAAATTAGCAATTTTTCAAGCTTCAAAAAAGAAGAATCTTTTAGACTCGTTTTCCCATCCACTTTCAAGAATAAGAGATACGAGAAATTTTTCAATGTTTATGGCTCTAATTCATTTACCAGAGAAAACTATTCACTTCAACCTTTCCCTAGGAAATTTCAACTCTAACCTTTTCAACCTAAACTGCTTCCTCACCCAAATATAACTCACTTTCAACTTTAAAAAACAACTATAGTCTCTACTAAAAATCACATTCCTGATTTAGTGACACCCAATCCCTTTAATGGTATTTCCACTCCTGAATTATGGTAGCCGACATCTGCAGTCGGAATCCCAATGTGGAATCGGCCGAATTCCAAACGTCCGCCATTGTTTCCCCTGCAGGCTGCATCACGTATTCCTCACCACCACAGGAGAAACTATTCCACAAATCTTCTCAACAAAAGAGACCCATATATCTATCTATACACCACTCACAGCAACGGGACCTTTGGGCCCAGTGACATTTTCTGATGAAGGAGTTGACTCATGAGGTGACTCGTTTGTATCGCTCACGGATGAGTGACTCATTACAACTAGTTCGCGTCGCTTTATTGTGACGCTGGTACGTCACAATTACAATTAATCAAAATTAAAACCCAAATTTATATTAATTAAAACTAACTTTAAACAACTCCCCAACAACTTTAAACATTCCACCCCTTTGATAAGATATTCCCTCCAAATGTTTGCACAAATGGTGTGAGCGGTCAATCACAAGACCTTTCGGATGACTGTTCAGTAAACCCATTTGTGTATTATGTCACAAGTTTGATAGCTCCAGAGGATTAAGGAACATTAAATTCAACCATATAAAAGCACTAGTAAATTAGACACACACACCCACTCCCGAGACCCCAGAATAAAGGGATGGCGTCTCCATCTCTTGGTAAGAGTTTGTTCCCTATTTTTATTTAGTAAAATGTATTAACTAATTACTATTGATTTCGGCCAATTCTTTAAATAACCATAATAAAATGTTATTTGTTTAAATCTGGTATTTTGACTTCAGTACTGCCATACACCAACGTGATATTATTCAATAGAGTTATGAGTCGTGTTGGGCTTTATTACGACAATATGTTTCAAATGCAATTTCGGGTGTAATTCCAATAGGAGACCACATTGGTTAATTCTATTTCAAAAATAGATATTCCAAAACGAAATAATAATAATAATAATATTAATATTAATAATAATATTAATAATAATAACAACAATGACAACAACAACAATAATAATAATAATTTTGATGCTATATTTACTATACAAAACACAGCCTTACTCCAGAACAAATTTTAGGAAGGGGCCAATCCCGGAGATGTAACAAGGCGTGATTCTGGAGGTGAACAAAATAATTTTTTAGTCTTTAATTTCTTTGGTGCATAATAAATTCGGAAGTCTTCAATGACCCCTTTTGGTCTGAAGAACACCGGTACAGAAGCACTTGGAGGAAGAGTGTCTTCCCCTTTCAGAAAGTGTAGTGTAATTCATACAACATTCAATTAGCAATTCATTTAGAAATCTTACAAAAATTTCACCATAAAATTTCCTTTTCCACCTCACTATCACATTTAAGGGCCCTCTATTTTGAAAATACAGTTTTGATATTTTTACATTAAACTCAATCTTAACACATTGTCTCTCACATACAGGGCACCCTCTTTTCTAGCTATGTATACTTCGTGTAAATAGAATAGGCGGCTCATCATCCATGGCAACGCAATAGAAATGCAATGGGAAATGACTAGTAGCGAACCGCCGATTCAAATTACATAGACTTTAATTTGTGAATGCCCTTGTGTAGTTTTGATGAATGTCCCTTTGTAATAAAATTAATGTATAATTTAGCATTATTATTATTATTATTCAACATTTTTCCCAGGTAAATTGAATAAAGGTTATAAATTTTGATGTTCCAAAATGAGTTTTATGGTTATATATTTACACACAAGTATTATTTACACAATCACACATTTCCAATCTTATATACGGACTTTGCAGATGGGGGCATCAAACATGGAAAAATAATCTTGTTTGAATTAATATCCCTATAGACGAGTTCAATCGGAAGTTAACCGATGATCGGAAGTTAACCGGTGTATTCCATAGCATTTAGGATAAACCTTTTTTCTCCAATTTGAACTACACAATCGAAATATTTCATGAAACTAGAAACTTTTCAGATAATACTGCACCTCAAAGAAATAAATGAGTCGACTCTTCTCAACTCACCAGGATGAGTTACACCTCACTAACTCTTGAACCGAAATCCTTCATTCCAATTACCATTCAGTACACCTCGCCTCGCGTAACGCTCCTGGTTACAAATCGCTACGCTTCTGAGCTATGTCCCAACGCTCACTTACCAACACTTCAATTATTAAGCGCTTCCAAGGGGGGTCCAACCACCACCAAGAGGAATGATCGCAAAAAAAAAAGATAAAAAAGAACGGGACGGAAAACAAAGAGTAATGCGAGGCATTAGAATCGCTGCGATCTTCGGGAAACATGATCAGAAACATAATCTCCCCCCTTCGTGGTCAGTGGGCATAATGACCAATCGCGCTGATACGCGGTCATCGATCTGCGGTAGGCGATTATTGTGCTGACCGAAGGCCCTCGGATTATGTGTCTTGAGGGGGACGGAGGGGGTTGCTTGTTGACCGGTCAAGCGGAGGTAGTACACGCATGGAATGATGATTTGTGAGGTTGGATTGGGAGGGGTAATGAGAAACGATGGGTTCTTTCTTTCTCGAGATCTGCTCGTGTCCGACGTTTCTGGGGTTTTTGATGCTTTCTGGATGTGGGTAGTGATTGGTATACTTGGAGGATATTCTTGGATATAAGGTGTTATAAGGAAATTTTTTGAAGAGGTTTTTATTCCCAATACTGTAAGAGGGATGATTTGTATTAAATTAATTTTAAAAACACATATAAAAATTTTCTCAAATAAGTTAATGTGGTATATCACTTTCCGCAGAATGAAAAAATGAGAAATTTTGGTTTAATTCCATTAACCTGTCCGGTTAAATATACTGCTGTCCAAAGGGAAAATGCACATAAAGGGATTTTCATTCACATTTACTTTGAGAAAAATCCCACCAAAACAGTATATTTGGCAGATTTTTCATTTTGTGCGGTAGACCCTCCTTCTAACATCAAACATTGGCTACAACCGAAAAAATCTCAGTAATTAGCTGCGGCGGTACGTTATTAGAGTTGTTTCAAAGTGCAAAAACCTTGCAGGTATTGTGAATATGCACGCGAGAAGTATATAAAATTTGCTAGAAGAACTTACAGAGAATATTTATTTCTGATAGGCCGTGGGGAGCCTAGTGGTTAAGGTATCGGCTTCGGGATCGGAGGGTCCCGGGTTCGATTCCCGACACCGCTAAAGACCCATCGAGTATATGCAGAGTACGTGCTCGTTAAATCTGTGGGTCCGAAAGTCCTGTGGTCCGTCATGGAGCGGTTTACCTCGGGTCCAAGTGTCTGGAGACTATTTCCCTCCCCTTCAGATACATGGTAAAATTGTGGAGGTGGCGATAGATAGTGGCAGCATCTATCATCTCATGAGGCAGATGTAGGACTTCTGCCATTTATGGGCCTCACTTTCTCAGGAGCCGCACCCCCTTTGCCTTGAATCCTTGTGAAGCTTGGGTATTCCAAGTGGCACACGACAACAACAACAACAGATATTTCAGATAGTCCATTGAAGTATCTTTACGGTGTGGAAGAACTATACCACTGCGAAAATATTTAGTTTTTGGAAAACGTGTCGTCATAACCAATGAAAACTTTATTATTCCCTTCCACGGTAGGTGCATGCATGTCCAATGGATAGTTTTAACATCTTATTACGCAAATAAGCAATGTTAAGGTTTACCACAAAAACGTTTTTAGAACGCACCGTGTGTGACGTTATACCTATTTTTGTCACAATATTTTTTTAATACTATGGCCCGTAGAGGTATAGTTCTTTGGGAAACTTTCAAGCAAGGAATCCGGCTATGCAGAGTTCTGGTTGTCTCTTTGAAATTGAAACACCCTGTACACTAAATGTTCAAAATTATAGTTGTACTATGCAAAGTGCACGAACGGTGTAAGTTCAATCCTGAATTACGTAAGGTCTTTTGAATTTTACTTCCCAAGCTTAAAGTAACAAGATATGCTAAGCAACAAAATTAAAAGGACCCAAATATGTTTTTTATCATTTAAAATATAACGAGAAACTTTAAAGTTTTAATTTAAAATATTATCAAAACAATATGCTCTTAAGTTTGCGTTCTTCCATAGATAGAAAAAAATAGAAATTTAGTATAAATGCATGTGTTGTAATTATTTTTATAAGGAACACACCGTTTAATCCATGTATTCCTGTAATGAGTTCTCGTTAAAGTTATCCTTAATGATCACAACTCATTTAAGAAGCATTCGGTATCTTAAATTAAACAAAAATTTGCTGAATTTAGAGAGGAAGTTAAATAATTAATGCATGTTTCAGGAACTAACATTTCTTTTTTTTTGGGGGGGGGGAGAGGGTTGTATATTTCTCTTTTTTAAATTATTAAGTACATATTTGAAGACTGGACTTCAAAAATTGTCAAATCTAAGTGCGAAAAAGTAAATTTTCTGTAATTGATCATTTTAAATTTGATTCTCTATAGGAATTCACATAAAAAGTCATCTTTTGGGCTTATTTTAAACTACTAATAATATATGTTGTGGCGCTAAGGCGGCTTTATATTAGGTTGTTGGCAATGGTACTTAGATTGGTTTTTCGGGTTTAACTCTAATTTTTTACTTTTGGCTCTTAGCTTTTTTTTGAAGTCCAGTCTTCATTTTTTATTTTAACACATTTATTTTCTATGAGTTTTGCTAAAACGCAAGCTTTTAATGTTTAATTTTTATTTAAAAATACTTTTTTTAGAGTTTCTCGATGTTCTAAAGTTACGTGATAACTTGATTTTGTTTGTAATTCAATATTTTCTTGGAATTTGTTTAATTTGTTTTAACGTTCATATAACTAGTCTAAATTTTAATATTTAATAATTTAATGTGTAAATTGTGATTTCCGTATAAACAATTTGTAGCACGGACGAAGGGGATGCAATGATCCCCCAAACAGTTGTATGCCGATTTTTTATAACTTTCATTTAAATAAACTAACTCATTTAATAAACTTTAATACTAAGTACATTTTCCCTATTTTGTATCCTACAGCTCCCATAGCTCCAAAGATGTCAGCCTTGCTCTCAGTGAACTCCACCTTCGCAGTCATTCGACTGTCCAGTTGGAACGACGGTGGTTGTCCCATTCGGTCCTTCGAAGTGCAGTATAGGACAAGGAGACTGGAGAGACCCTTAGGAGACTGGATATTGAAATCGAACAACATCGTCCCTACGGAAAACATAGTCTATCTCACCGACCTTACTCCAGGGACTTACTACGACCTTTTCATGACGGCAAGGAACGACGTAGGTCCTACAGATGAGGAATACCACTTTGCTACTTTAACTACGTCTGGTGGTAAGTACTTTCATGATTAATTTGGTTATACACACAGGAAAAAATAATCGTCTAGAAACAGAAAAGCTCTATAGCAGCAAAAGTTGCCAGAGCTTTCTTTTCCACGGGATTTCTCTTAAACATTTTTTTATACGTAACGACTTTTTCTACAAAAATATTTAGGGACATACACATATCCTATTAAAATTTCCAAACTTGGTTACAATATCTCCGATCGTACACTGGGAGAAATGGCAGTTTCAAATTTGAGTAAATCGATGTTCTCATTTTGGTACTTTTTGGTTCAAATATGACGTCTCAATGCTTTCAATTTGAAACACCAGACATACTTTAGTTTCAAACAATTTAATATTCACCACTCAAATTATGCTTATCTTTAGTTTATATTTGAAAATTGAAACATTTGCAATCTATCGAAAGTAACATAAATTTGGTGTGATGACGTGTAACACAACTTTGTGACGTCACACTCAACTTACTGGTCTACTTCCCACGTCGTAGTAACGTGGCTAAATGGTCATCAAAACTGTAACACATGCCATTACAAAATTGCCATGGACGAATTAACCCATTAACGCCCAAATTATTTTCTATCGAAGAAGCAAACTCGAACTTTAGCCCATCCCTATTACCAAATAAATGAAGCAAACGCAAAAAAACACAGGGTATTAGGATTTAGGGAGGGATGTTTTCTCATGCCATATGTGCAGTAGGGTGGGTCAAAAATATTTTCTTCACATTTTCCCAGGGGCACATCGATAAAAAGGTGCCAAATGGTCTCAAACCAACATGTGTGAAATATTATTCGATTATAATAACTCTTTTTGCCACCGGATTGGCCTCAAAGTTTCGATTAATATAGAAATTTCATGTAAAAATGGACAAACGAAAATCAAGTTTTCCCCTTAATTGCACGAACCCGCCATGAGTGTAAATGTGCAAAATGGTATAAAAATCATAATTGAAGACTATAAAATAATTATAAATAAAACCAGAGTTGAGTTGAAGTATAACATATATTAAAATATATCAATAGTTAGAACTGGCAATCAAAAATTTCTTGCTGGAATCATAAAAACGTTCGAAACTTTTATTGCCGGTTGATAAGAATGGTAAAAACATTAAATTTAATAAAAAAGGATATGTCAGAAAGAGGGTACCTTTTTAGGGTTATAGGTTTCAACACCCAGAAAAACATATGAACAATATTTTAAAGGTTGAGGTTTCCCTGAAATTTCATTGGCATATTAAGAATAGTACATTCCAAGTGTCCCCATACAAGTCACTAATGTCCAAAAATAAATTAAAACCACATTTAAGAGTCAAATTTTGAAATATTTTCTTAAGAAGAGCGGTATATCCTCGTTTTCAGCTTAACGCTTAGTATAATCCCCTAAGTTTTTAAATAAGCTACATTAATTTTCAAAACTTACTTGTAATTATTTTAAATTGTTAAATTTGCTATATTTAACCTTCCTACCCTCTTGAAAAAATAGTCACATATTCCCCTCGTGGGGTCTCTGAGGACCCCATGCGTAAAACATGCCTATGACTCTAATAAAGGTTAAAAATTCCTTAAATGGAGAAGAATTGTCATTTTTTATTTCTAGAAAGATGCTTCAGAATAATTTATCCAATTTTTTTGGTATTTTTCTCATTTTTTTCGTCTTATTACGGCTTAATTGGGTTTCTTTTGATACACGTTTTTTATAACATCTGGACCTTCAAACAAGAATTAAATTGCAGAAATGAACTACATTGAAGTTGTTTTACTTAAAATATTTATAATCACACTGTTTAAAGCATACTAGTTGATATACCCGGTCTTGCACGGGTAGAATTTAGTAGTTTATTTTAAACAATTTTTGAAGCTGCATATATTCTCTATTCTGCATTATCAGCTACCTGTCACCCCAGATTAATTTATTTAGTATTATGAAACATGTAAAGTTTGGATTCTTCTTTTTAAAATTGAAATAATACAAAAAAATGATCGGTTCAGATTTCTTAGTGAAATCGGTATCTCGCTTGCTTATGTAAGTTTTAACATAAAATTGGTTTTTTTCTTGATAATTATTCGAAATCACATTCTGGACTTCCATAAACACTCATAAATATTTGAAAGCATTCTTATTTTTCAAAGAAGACTGAATATAAAAACCTATTTACAATCAACCATGAGTTAATCAACCATATTGTTTTTGTAAAGAATGTGTTCAACAGGAAGTAATGGCGACAGTTGTCTGAGTTTTTTTTGCTGCAACGGTTAGATACTCAAAAGATTTCTATAAATAGCATATTTTTCTTAGAATGTGAATAAAAAATTTAAGAAATAGCGAGTGATTCAATGTATTGAGCCGCAATCTTCTTTTTGTAAAAAAATGACAATTTCTACGAAAATATCTTTCTAATATTTCTCCAAACGTTCTAAACAAACATGCAAACCTTTTTTTATCTATAATACAACAAAAAATAAAATACTAAACTTTATTTGATACTGTTTTACCGCCATTCATGGCTGGGGTCTCAGAAGACCCCAGAGGGGGAATATGTGACTATTTCTCCCAAGACACTTAAAAATGGAATAATAACTCCAAAATTTTTACCCATTGTAAAACTTTGCGTAATTAAGGAATAGTAGCATCGGAAATTGTCAAAACAAAAATGCATGGGAGATATCAAGCGTCAAAGTGCGTCTGGGGTCGAAAAAGACCCCAAAGGGGTAGGAAGGTTAAACTTTTATGAACGCATAAGGGAATGCTAAGAAGCTATTTGAGTCAATCATCCCTCCAAAGAAGTATAATCCATGAGCCTGGGTTTCAGTCTAATGCTACAGTAAAAAATTATAGGTAAATCATGACTGAGGCGAATGATAACTGATATTGCCTATTGCCTTTGAACGAACTATCCATTCGACACTTGTTCAACACATTTTTGGGATCATATTTGGATCCCAAGTCCAGTCAATGAAATAACTGTCCTCTGAATTTGGAAAGAGCGGCATTTATGAAAATACAACTATTTCTACTTGTAAAAATTAAAAATTCCATTTTATACTGACCAGACTTGAGGGGGAATGCATCTGAAATACCAATATTTAAAATATGTACCACTGACCATCCACTGTTTGTTGGCAAAAAAGATCCTCCTATTCTACGGATCTTGTTAAATGATAATATTAAATTAATGATAATATTAATAAATTTAAAATTATAATACAGTAAAGCACCGTTTATACGTCTTTCAAGGGACCGACGTAAACCGGCGCATAAATGAAAAGACGTATAATTGAAAACAATTTTGATTATTTGAATGAATTGGGACTTAGCGAAAACGACGTATAAATGTAAAAGACGTATAAATGAGAGACGTATAAACGGTGCTTTACTGTATTATATTGCCACTTTGGCAGTTGTTTTTGTACTAATAATGTATAAAGGTGACTAATGTGATTAAAATTGCTTTTGAAGACCCTTATTTGAGAGCTTTAAAAAGTTATCGACAAAAAAAATTAATTTATAAAATTTAAAAAATGAACAATTACGTATTTTTGTTTTATTTGAGGCCAATCCGGAGGCAAAATAGTTATTATAATGGAATAATATTTTAAACACGATAGTTTGAGAACATTTGGCACCTTTTTCTTTCTGTGCCCGACAGAATTTGTAAAAAAAAATTTTTTCGCCATATATTATTTATTCGGACTTTAAAAGTATCGGTTCGTAAGATATGAATAAATCAGTTTTATAAGATCTTTAGGAATATTCATTTCAATCATTTTATATATATCAAGGCATCGATCCAAACACGATCAAAAGCTTTAGCTAGGTCCAAGAAGAGACCCCCGGTAGCCTCTGTGCCTTTACCAGACCCTCATGAGCAAACTCCGAGACCCTCAACAGTTTTCTAGTATGATCCTTATCCGAACCATGTTTTTATGTGTGACGTAACACACCAAACGTTTGTCGAATTTATAACTATCGTAAGTTGTTGAAAATACAGACATTTTTTTAGTCAAATATAATATGTTTGTTCTCTTTAACAAATAATGGCTAAAATCATTGGATTTCAAATTATTATTTCATGTTTTTAAAAGGTATTAAAATGAAATTTAACTACATTAAGAGCGTTTAGAAGTAAGAATGAATATATCTGACCTGAAAGTCTCCAAGTGATGAGTTTCCTGATTAAGATAAGGTGCCACGCGTCCTTCCATATAGTAAACTGTTTTAAATATCTTTAAAAATCGATAAACAGTTACTTAAATTCCAACTCTGAACTTTAATTGTGGATATTCTATGTCAAATATTATGAAAGTTAAGAGTAATTTGTAAATAGTTTGCATTCTTTCATCAAAATATTCCTTGTTGAATCATTAATAAAAGAAATTTGACACGAAAAATTTATTGGTATACATTATTAACAGACTTCTAAACTAGCTTCCACTATTTATTTAAATTCCTTTCAGAATTAATGAACACGATTTTGGGGTGGAAATTTAGAAATATTACGGAATGGTTTTGGGAAGCTGGAATTCCTTGAAGATGTTTAAAGTCTAGTACAATTTAATTTTCGTCAGTATTGAAAAATGCTTCATGAAATTGTGTTTTGTTAAGGCCCGTAATAGGATAAACTGTAAACACGCAATGAGTTTAAGCATAGTTCTTGTTTGATTGTGTTTGATATGGGAGATTTGAGAAACATTAGCACAAAATTCGTAGGTTAACTACTAAGTTTTCAAGTGCTTTAGTGGTGAAGAAAAGTTATGTATTGACCTAAATAATATATAAAGAATTGAAAAAGAATTAAACTATATCAGAGTTGTGCATGTGTTCTTAAAACGTAAATTGCTTTTATTTTTTATCCTGTCTGTATCTAAGGATATATAACTGGATATTTCCATATTTTTTCAATACAATCGGGAATAATGGGCCGTTCAAATATTACGTAAGCAGTTTTTGGGTCATTTTTAACCCCCCCTCCCCCCTTGTCAGCAAATATAAGCAAACCTCAAACCCCCCACCATAATTACGTAAGCAACTGTCGGACCCCCCCTCCCAAAATTTTGACTTCCATTTTAGTAAGTACTGTTCTTTTCTCCTTGAAAATTGAGTGGCATACAAGCTGTCTTTTTTGGTTGTAACCCTACTAAGGGTTCAAAAATGAGTCGAAACACTACTTTTTGGGGTTAAGATTTCAAAATGTTTGGGGGATCCATCCCCAGAAAAAAGTGCCGGCAGATTTCCTCATTAAATTTTTTGTCAATTTCTTTTTGGTTGAATTTTGAAATTATTTATGCAAGAGATTTTCGAAAATTTAGTACCTTACATAAGCATCACTCATATCCCCCTCCCCCCTTGTCAGGAAAAATAAGCAAAGAGCAAACCCCCTCCTCCCGTTAGGTGCTTACGTAATATTTGAACGGCCCCTAAGACGTTTAAATTCTAAATTATATTTTTACGTCCCCGATATTACAGAGATTTTTTTTTATTAGTAGTAAATATAATGTTGCTGAAACATGGAAGACAAACTGGGCATAGTTTTGCATAAGTACTTCAAACGTTGAAAAACACTTTATATTGACACAAGGCACCACAAATCACACGGCAATAACTCTTCCCCACAATAACAGCCGTATCCAGATCGCACGTGATATACGTCCACCTACTTATCAAAACGAACACCGTGTTGCTTCAGGAATTTATGTATTTCCCGTAACAAAAAGCCTGTCAAGTCCCACCCCGGCAAAGAGCCTTTTTGTCTTCCCAGCATTACCTTTACAAACTTACCATTAATCTTTCATCCTTGGAGGTTTTTGCTTTCTAACAGCATCCCCCCTCCTTCCCTTGTAAGAGGGTCTCGAGGCACATTATTTGTTCTTCTCCAGGTTTATACGCTGTAACATTTTCTGTAAACGCAGTTTCCCTACAAGTTTGACCATTAGTTTTCTGTCATACTCCCCTCCTTACTTTTTTTGCCCTACTCCTTACCCGGGGAAATTTCGGGTAATGTTAATGCAAGTAGGGAATCGCTTAATGCATGCAATGGGAAAGTAAGGGGAAAAATTCTTTGGTTGGAAGAAGGGGAAATGGGACTGTTTTTCGAAATCATTGGACTAGAGGGATTTTATTAGGAGGAGTGTGTGGAGACTTCCCACGCAAACTTGTTTTGTGTACGCTACTTAAACCACAGAGTAAAGAGCTTACCAGAGATTCCAAACGGACGTTTTCCTCTTTAGGTACTTAATTGAATTCAAGATCGCAGATCATAATTAATTTCACTAGCAGACAATCAGAGAAGGTGAAATGCGAAAGGGATTGGATCAGGAACTACTCTCAAGTGGCATTTTAATTTCATCGGCCCTGCTCCCTTTTCCCTCCACTTCGATTTGAATTTGAGTGACAGCTTCTGTGGGCGAATGACGAGACGTAGCAGGAGTGACGTGGAACTATAGGAGGCGGTCCGATCTGCATGAAGTTTGTCTCTGGGAAAACCTCTGTTAAAAAAGTTGCCATTACCGTCTATGGAGATGAATTCCCTGTCAAGCTCTGTTACTTAAACTAGTGTGTACTGAATATCTTTCATGCTGATACTAGTACAAATTTCATAAATAAAATTGCAAGAACTGGTTTTAGGATAGGGAATACAACACTTGTGGAGTTGAAAGATTTCGAGTATTGGAAATCATTGATGGGGCTTTAAAATGCATTTCTTCAAATTTTTAGATTTTTTTATCATTAGGTTTTTTAAAATTAGTTTTAAGAAATTACGCTAGCTAGAATCAGAGGTGTGGCCTACTTGACGTCGCCTCTGCTTTCGCCGAATCTTCAACCAATCAATACTTTCAAAGGAAAGGATTTCACCAATGCCGAACACGCTTTCGTACAAGTGTGTCGTACAGAAGACAAAAGTATAACGTCATGCACCAAACCAAAAACCCTTCTGCGCACTAGTTTTTAATTTGAAAAAAAAAACTAATGATCCGATTTCGAAAAAAAAATTAGTTACTTTTTAAATTTGAAAAATAGAAAAAAATTAAATTTGAAAAAACTTTGCATTACCCATTGTGCTTTGATAATAAAATAATCATTTAAAACGGGGATACTGATTAGGTTGAAGATCTAGTTGTAAACCAGAGAAGAATAATTTTTCATTCATCACTCCTAGTAATGTTGATCGAAAGTTACAAAATTTAAATAAGAAACGATTACCTAAAAATAATTTAGTTCTTAGATTTCGTTGATGGGGTTGGAAAATGTCTAAAAGTTACCCTTTTTGTGAACATCATCAATTATAAAAAATTTAATTTATTTTTGTATTCTGCCGGATCCTCTGTAAAGGAATTTTGAAATTTTGATGCATTTTTATTAGAATTGACGCATTTTTATAAAAAATTCTAAAAAGGATATAAAAGTCAAATGAAAATCTTTCGAACAACAAATACATAAAAATTTGCTTTTCATAACATACGGTTTCACTTATCTTGGCAAAACTGGAATTTTTTTTTCACCTGCATCACTGGTAAAGTTGTTCAGGCGTAATTTGAGTCGATAAACTTCGAAATTAAATACAAAGAGAAAACTTTTATTCCTTAATCTGATCAACCTATCAAACTCCAATAAAAATATCCATCACACTCTTAATATTTTTTCAGCTAATGCTCTTGGCATGATCAGATAATATTCAAAGTGAGAATTAATCCTCATATCACAAGAATTTTCGTGTCATATATATAATACAATTCATGCCCCTTTTAATGAGGCAATTAAAAATTGTGTATCCACTTTCCATTTCAAAGCAAATGATCCGGTCCTAATTGCTACCAAGAACGCTTTGAAGCACACTAATGTTTACTTATTTTGAGAATATTACTTCCAGCAGACTAGCAATCGGTTCCATAGATGAGACAAAAGAAGCTAATTATTGAAAGTGGTGTACACAATGAAGTGCACTTCAAACATAAATAGAGATAGTTAAAGGAAATAATGATCATTTAAGCATACTCAAAACCTCCAGGAATCACTTAGCGTTGGAATAAAACATTACCCTCAAATAAAGCTGTCGGGTTTCTTCGGTACTTCGTGTTTTGGTTCGGAAACCTTGTTATTTGTTCTGCTTAAACTGTTTTGGTGTATTTTTGGGGATAGTTGATTATGTGCTGTTTTGATACTTTTAATGGGCTAAGGAAATTTTGGGAATGTGGCTTATTATACGAGAATAAATATTTGTCTGAGGAATAAGATCAATTATGATATCGGTTGAGTATTTTGCAATGCTTTTTTTTGTAAAGATAAAATTTAACAACCCTGTTCGATATGTTGGGTACAGTGGTTGAAATAACTGACTTCTCCTTAAGGTTTAAAATGACGATATTTATTTCAGTCGAATTAAGTATCAACCACCAATTTAAAATTTTGCATTAAATTTGCATACTCAGTTGTTGTCTACACTATTTTAAAGACAAAATTTGGCTTTATTCTTTCCTTTCAGTTTTTATTTACACTAAACCTAATGTAACTCTAGATGGTATTAGTCTAATCATGGAAGATCATAACATTGAAGCACTGTTTTAAATGAAAATTTTTGAATGCATATTCTAATTCTGATGTTTTGACTAATATCAATTTTATAGAAAACATCGTAGACAAATTTTACGTATTATGTTTAATAGAAAAAAAGCAACTACTTAATAATTTTACTCTGTAATGAAACTAATTTAGTTCTGTATTTTTATGTTTAAGATTCTTTCTCTTCAATAAGTACTCAATATTTTTTTGACATGAGATATTATTTTGCTTGTACTTAAATTCAGAGCAAGTTTATTTTCTACGATACACAATATAAGGCTTGCTTCATATGAATTCAGTCAAATCACATACTTTCATTCAAAAATGACTTTATAGATAAGAGAATCCATTTTGAACTCGTAATGTGACAAATATTAGAAAAGGCTTTTTAAATATTGAAAAGGCTGGGTTTCATTTGCTCAAGGAAAATACATGGATCCGAAATATGAAATTTCTCCGGGTCAATCTCTACGAAACCCCGCAACTCGTCTTTTTAGAAACGCAATCCCTGAAAAGATTCCGACATGCAATTTTAATAACACGAGAGAAATTCCATTTTGACGATACAGAATCCATTCGAAACGGGGGCCACGGAATGGAAAAGAAGCTCCCTGCCCCATCACCCTGGCTAAACACATCGTAAAATTGCTTCTATTTGCATACGATGCCATAGGGGGAGGAAAAAGAACGTCATATTATTCCAATCGAATGAGAGCGCGACAAACGATCTGGAGCTCATTACAGTTGCGGGTACAGTTACGCTCCTTTTTTCCCGCCGTGAATCGGCGTTGATATGTTTTATTACGTGGGCTCCGGCATAATAAAACGGAGTGAAAGTTTTGCCCGTAAAAGGCGTCTTTAATCTTTGCAAATCCGAATTTTTACGGGCCGTGGGAGAGAAATTTATCACCACGCGTGCATACCGTGGGGTTGATAACAAATGCACGGGGCCCTCGTAAAACCATGGCCCTGAATATCGAGGGCTTTTTTATTGCTTTGCTGCCAGTAGTGTTTGTTCTGGAATTTCGTAATTAAGTTGGAAATTCGCGTGCGGTAATTAGAGGCCCGGTGCTAAAAATATGCTTTGGAATTGCTCGCGGCTGCGTTCCATTGCGACGATTTTGCCGTGGCGAGAATGCCAGTAAAATACGGAGCCCAGGTAAATAAACCGTTTAACGGTTCAGGGAGTTGTATTGGTGTTGTACGCGGGGACATTTTGTAGTTACGTTATAAAAGAACATGTTTGTTTATGTGGTATTTAGTCTTTAACCATTAATCCAAACAATGTTGTTAACAAGTATTTAACTATCTAATATATAATTCTCTTACGTGACGCCCAGATTTCGCTGTATTTCTTTTCATCGGTTGGCAACAATCAGTTTGTTTACAAAATAAGTGCATTTTTTTATTTTAGTTTTTCCCATTTTTGTCACTGTTTGCTGCTCAAATATAAGAAAGTATAAATGTTACTATTTCACACAATGGGCCATGATGTGGAGAAAAGACGACTCCCTTACTTCTTTGCCACTCACATTATGTAAATTATTTTTTCATTAATAGAGATGACTAGCCCCTCCCAATCAGCTTGCTAGACTAACGAAGTTGGTAAGCGCTTTAGAGAAGGAAGCAAGCAATATTGTGAAGCAATCTTAGGGGAACGGGGTTGGTGAGCGATAGCGAGGAGCGGGTGGTAGCCCCCTAGTAAATACTGATCAGCCAACGATAGTAAAATGGTCACGTGATTTTTACAGACTTTGTACGGCCGATAGTTGGGTAATACCCCGTTCGCACTGGCAGAAAAAAGACCCTCTATTTTCATTTCGCACTTAGTTGCCATGGAAACACACTTTAGGAATAACAAAATCGCCCCATATTTTAAGGGTGTTTGAAAATCACCCCTTAATCATCAAAGATGGCGGCGCACAATGTTTCCCAGGATGAGAAAAAGCTTATTTTCGGTGATTTTTCTTAAAATAAAGACCAAAGACACTTTGAAAACAGTTTAAACTGGACACAATTACGAACATATTTATAGGTTATTAAGTGTTTTGAATAAGTACAATAATTTAACGCAATAAAAGCAGGTCAAAAATATGAACCGTTGGATATACAATGATGTAATACTTCAATCTCTCCGCTCATTGCTTTTAATTACTTATTAGTATAGATATAATTTAAAGCAGCTGCTGATACAAAGAAAACAAAATATTAAACAAGAATTCAATCAAGGATATTTTTCAGAACATTCTTGAAATATTATAAAATTTATTTCGTGTTCTGCTATGTCAAAAAAATATCCATGGTATCGAAAAATTTTAGATTTTTTAGGCAAAAAAGATCCAGTTGTGAAATAAAACTACAAAAAAATATATAGAAAACAATGTGCTAAAAACTGATTAGTTTAGTTTAATAACAAAACTTCAGTTTATTTACCTTGATATGATGCAATTTATCATACAATCCACAGTCTGCTTGTTTTATTTTTATTTGAGATTCATAAATAGTTTTCTTAAAATCGTCTGTCAATTAATAATCGTTTATGTATTTTACTTGTATTTTTTTAAAAGTTGGTGATTATTTTAATTTTTTTAAATTATATATATTAAGAATTTTTCAAATCAGTGTCAAGGGTATGTGGAGGGGGGTAGAGAGATGTAATTGCCTTTTATAGAGTCCCTCATACCTCCTCTAAAGGGGCGAAGTATTTGAATCTGGCTGCCTATTCCATATGGTGAATATCTTCCATCTTAATGAAAATTGCTAACCTGATGAGCTCCATTAAGTGAAGGATTTCTATCGATTGAAAAGAAATTAAGACCGATAGAACCCCCCAAAAGGTGAATAAAGGTCTCCAAGATATCAACACATTACCTGAAACTGTCAGGGTTCCTCTTTCAAAGGCAGGGAGGGATCTGCAACTTGTCAAAAATATGCAAAAATTGTCTTTAATGAGGTAAAATTCAAAGGGTGAATATTTTCCTTTCTGTTAGGTCTCAAATCAATTAAACCATTGATTCTCGATGCAAACTCATGTGGAAAGAACCAGAATGCTATGTCAGCCCTTTAATGTAGGAGAAACTCACCATTATGGAATCGGAGATTTGGTGCTCTTTGTAGGAATGTTGTTAAGTCTATGCCAAACCCCCTACATCTTTCAAAAGGAGAAAATCATGGTTGAAGGTATTGTGTTGATATCTTGGAGACCTTTATTCACCTTTTGGGGGGTTCTATCGGTCTTAACTTCTTTTCAATCGATAGAAATCCTTCACTTAATGGAGCTCATCAGGTTAACAATTTTCATTAAAATGGAAGATATTCACCATATGGAATAGGCAACCAGATTCAAATACTTCGCCCCTTTAGAGGAGGTATGAGGGACTTTATATAAGGCAATTACATCTCGCTACCCCCCTCCACATACCCTTCAGAGCCCCAAAACGGGGTTTCTGAGAAAGTAGGCTTAATGAATAGGAAATTTTATTATCTGCCTTATTCATGCTATAAAATCACTCAAGGAGGCATGCATGATAGTGGGAGGGTGTCATACTAAGGTACGTCGAACCGCACTTATTTCAGAGGACCAAATCGTAATAGTGCGGAAAAGTTGCCTACCCATAACATTAACTTATGTGTGAAATTTTAGCCCTATCAAATAATATCTTCTGTTCCGTTTTTTGGCCTAAAGTTTTGACTTTTTACCAAAAATTTGCTATTTTGTAGTAATTTTTACAGTTCTGTGGCTTTCTGATGCTCATATTTTTTTCAAGAGGTGTGGTAGGGGTCTAGGGTGATTATTCCGTGAACTCCATCCTCATACCTTCCTTTCCCCCAACGGGAGTTGGGGTTTTGTGGGCGAGCGTGCTGGAAGTAATGTTGGCTTTCCCTCCAAACGCCATCGCTAAGCCCTCCTCCGTTGCCCGTTTTGTGCATCAAAATCTCTCATAACTAAATTTTTTTCATCAGTGACCCTGAATCCACCCCTGAGTACACTGTAAAAAAATCTTTCTTCAATAAACGTAAATTTCCCGGCAGCACAGCTGCCGGATTATTTTCATCATTTGAGAAGGTATCCGTATTTTCTTTTTCCGTCATTTGAGGGAATGTCCGTTTTGTATTTTTCTGTGAAAGGAGGGAAACCTTCCGTTATTTTAGAGAACGTTCGTTTAATATCTTTTCGTCATTGGAGTGGAACTTTCCGTTATTTTAGGGATTGTTCGTATTATTACTAATATTATTGTGATTCAGTATATTCCTGATTATAATTTTGAAAAAAAAATGACAAACAATCCGTAAAATCCAAATAGACGATTCTTTTAAATAATTTACACTACCGATCACAGTAATACAAGTCTAATCAAAAGTTACAAGTTATCACAACTATTTAGATGACATTTTTGCGATCTAATAAGACTAGTTAGGTATGCAATATTTTAAGACTTCAGCTACGTGGTGAAGAAAGCGATCGTACGATGTTTAAATATCTGTTTAAAAATAGTATATCAGAGTATTTCTATTTTAAAGCATGGTAACGTTTACTACGGCCGTTGCTAGGCTGCTGACGTACTGTTTTGTACTGTATTTCACAATCCCTGCAAGATTTTTATACTTTATTAGCAATGCGCATCCTTGTGGACTTGATTCTTGATGTTTCTATAAAATATTTTAGCGAAATAATTTTATTTTCAATTAATTAATAACTAAAATTTTCTTTTTAAAATTAGATAAAGTAAAACATTTAAAAAAACACAATGAATTTATTTAAATAAGGAATGACTGTTAAACAAGAGAAATTAATTCTTGCAACTTTTAATGGAATAATAAAAATTTAAAATTAAATTTACTGAAAAATAATTACTGGGGTTCGAACCTACAACCATGTGCACTCTAGACTGACACGCTACCACAACCCCAATCGAGCTCCACTAGGTTCCATCCTAAATACTTTAAACCCACGTCTTTAACCCGATCATGCGCACAACGGTTACCCGTCGGCAGCCTAGTCATTCCCGATTACGGCCAATAATACAAAAAATAAAAACAATATATTTAACTTACTTACCCATAATAAATTTGCTGAAGGTTCGTTTCGCCTGAAGACGCTTGCACAAACTTCCATTACTTATTTACAACTATATTTGAGTCTCACCAGAACTAGTGGAGAAATCGTACAATACGCATGCGTGAGGAGAGGAAAATTAAAAAACGGAAACTTCACGATGAAAATTCCGTTTTGTAGTTTACGGAATTAATCCATGAAAAATTCACGGAAAATAATACGTCAAAAGACGTTCTTTTTTTACAGTGTAGTATCTTTCCATCAGGTTCCCTGTATTTTTTGTTATTTTTTTAATTTTTCGTTTACTTTAATTCAAAACTTGCAAACAATTATTTTTTTACAATATACGCTTTTACAAACTGGGAATTGCCATAATGGAGATGGGGGGATGTAGTGCGTATGGTATAAAGCACCCAATGGTATAAAACCAAAATAAAATTCCGAAGAATATTTATATTTTAAGGAGAATTTGAGTAAATTTCTAGTGTTTTCTGTTTTTTAAAAAAGGAAATATATTCCCCTATCTTGATTACACCCGTAGTACCACACACCTTGCTGGAAACTCTAGTAACTAATTTTACTTTTTTTCTCCACTATCTGTGTATGCTGGTAACGTCAAGAACTTCCACTTCACACTGTCCTGTGTGAGCACTTTGTCTGTCCCTTTGTCACTGTTCTCATGATTCAGTTCCTAAGAACTGTATCAGAGCACTTTCCCAGTAATATCATTTAAACATAGCGCGCAGCTTTGAAATTGTAAATAAGAAGAAATTAACATTATGCCTAAGTTTTGAGCACTTGTAATCAATTTTTTGTTCTCTTTTCAACAAAATTTTTAAGGGCGTTTTCTCTAAGATATCCTCTAATCAGTCTTCATGCTAAGCTAAAGGATTTCTGGTTATGCTAAAAATGAATATCTAATGCATTTGTCGAGACTTTCCCGAAACTGAAGAGGCTAATATCTCGTGCCTATGACTGAATCAAAGAAATGCCTCTAACCGTCTTTAATGAATTTCTGAAGTATAATATTGAACCATAGTGAATCATATAACAGTAAGGAGTAAGTATATGTCATAAACGGGGTCGGACCCAGACTCCCCGTCGGCTGTTGAGGTACATCTGTGAATCTAGATAAAATAAAGTTGGAATTTCTAGAAATAGCAATCGATGAAAATAAGTTTGTTAATTTTACCTCTTCTCTTTTGACAATACACATGTAGTGATTAAGATATCACTTTGAAATTATATCTGGTGTATGATTATAAAGTACTCCACCTTCTTCTAAAGTGCATACTTTTCCCTTCTCTTCTCAACAAAATTTTTAAGGGCGTTTTCTGTAAGATATCCTTTAATAAGTCATCATACTAAGCTAGATGATTTCTGGTAATGCAAAAAAAATTAATATCTAAAGCCTATGTCGAGAATTTCCCGAAACTGAAGAGGTAAATATTAAAGTAGTATATATAGGGGACACTGCTACAGCTAAACAGATAATATAATAATCTGTGTCTTAAATTTATGATTTGTTATTCGAAATGGGTCATTCACAAATCACGTCTTACAATTTTCAAGTGGGGTTTACCCTCTTTCCGCCATCTAGCCACATTTATATGTATTTTTGTTGGAATATGAGTCACCCTTAAATAAATGAAAGAGCTGCCTAAGACGAAATCAGACTGTATAAAAGCAATAATTTAGACGCACTACATCCCCATAGACATCTTTATGGCAATTCCCAGTTTGTAAAAGCGTATATTGTAAAAAAATAATTGTTCGCAAGTTTTGAATTAAAGTAAACGAAAAATTAAAAAAATAACAAAAAATACAGGGAACCTGATGGAAAGATACTACTCAGGGGTGGATTCAGGGTCACTGATGAAAAAAATTTAGTTATGTGAGATTTTGATGCACAAAACGGGCAACGGAGGAGGGCTTAGCGATGGCGTTTGGAGGGAAAGCCAACATTACTTCCAGCACGCTCGCCCACAAAACCCCAGCTCCCGTTGGGGGAAAGGAAGGTATGAGGATGGAGTTCACGGAATAATCACCCTAGACCCCTACCACACCTCTTGAAAAAAATCTGAGCATCAGAAAGCCACAGAACTGTAAAAAATACTACAAAATAGCAAATTTTCGGTAAAAAGTCAAAACTTTAGGCCAAAAAACGGAACAGAAGATATTATTTGATAGGGCTAAAATTTCACACACAAGTTACTGTTATGGGTAGGCAACTTTTCCGCACTATTACGATTTGGTCCTCTGAAATAAGTGCGGTTCGACGTACCTTAGTGTCATACCCCTTATAAACCCATTATTTTGCTCTATTCTGGAACCGCTATTTCACACCTTTCAACTCTGGCGGTTATTACTTCTGCGCATGCGTGTGTATTACGATTTTTGAATGATTTTTTATTTGGTATTATATCAACCTATGTTCATACCAAATTTCATCAAAATCTATCGAGTAGATCTGGAGAAATCGAAAAAATGTGCAAATTTTCTTAATTTTGAACACCAGTGTATTTAGATGGGATACCCAAGGGGGCACAGTAAAAACATTTGGGGATGCAATCTATACTTGATGGGTCCGGAAACATGATAAAAATTGATATTGTTGAAATATTTTGCAGGGGGAAGAATTGCCCTTCTATGACCCCCATAATTCCCCTCATGGGAATCAGTGGAAAAATTTCTTTTAAAATGCTTCTAGAATACGCATGTAATATTAAACCGTTCTTTTTGTTTTAAAACTGCCTTTTAAGTAATAAACAAATGTCTCCACTCAAAAAAGACATTTGTTTAATAACGCCTGATAATTAAAGCTTTTATTGAGTCATCTAATATTTATATTGGATATCCATTGGGAAGTAAACATGTAAGCTTGCACAGAGAAGGTTCATTCTACCTTTAGAAATAGCTTTAATTAATGCCATTTGAACTCTGTACAAAATCTAATGACTTAGCCCAATGAAGCGAGTTAGGGCTTACCACCTGTATTATACTTTCCCTCTAAATTTAACCTAGGATAAATTGGTTGATGCAGTTGATTGACGGTGTTCCTTTACTTAGAGTCGTAAAGGCTCAAATTGAATAATAGACAAGTTTTACCTCATCAGACATTACTTGTATTTAAAATAAACAAGCATAATGATTATAAGTAAAAAATTTTGTGTACTTAGGTTTAGAAAAGTGTTAAACAAATTTCTTTATCTCTGTAATATTATAATTTTAAAAATAATTTAGATTTTATATATTTAAATTTTTTTCCAGATTTTATAGGTATTCAAGAATAAACATGCTAAAAGAGTGCAAACAATTTAAAAAAAATCAAATAAAGAATATAAAAAGCACGCGAAAAAATTGTGTTTTTCCAAATAAAGTAGGTTTTTATTAACGATTTTCTTATTAATTCTATTGTTAAAAATTTATTGTCAGGTAAAAGAAACTAGAAAATGATTATTTTAACATAGAGTTTAAGAAAGAAGAGATGAAGATTAATACATAAAAAAAATAGTTCATCGTTAAAAAAAGAAAAAAAATAGGTATTACACTGTTCTACAAATTTGACCTTCAAAATTTTTTCCTTGATGAAAATTGTCAATTCTTATAGATTTTGGGTCGCTGAATACAAAAATCACCATTAAAATTCTCAATTGACTCAGGATTTTCGGGGAACAGCCCCTCCCCCTTTTTACGTTTTTCGACGACCTTATAACTTTAAACTCGATTTTCAGGGTCAAAAAGCATTATTTTAGTCTTCAAATTGCTCCGCAGTTAACAAGAAATGTTCAAATTAATAAAATATGATAAATTTATAACAAATGGATAGGGTTGAGGGGTAATTACCCCCCTAAAAATACAAAAAAATAGCTAAAAATTAAAGAGGTTTCTATACGCTATTTTTCCTCTTATTTTTTACGCAAATCCCATTTGAAGGGTCCTAACCCTTCCCCAAGGACCCAAATTTGATGACAATATGCAGCAATAATTTTTACTAAAAGCGGTTGAGGTGTTAGCCTCCCAGAAGTCCCCGCGGAAGAGTTCGGAAGACTTCCAGAATCGCGAAGGCGCTCGCGAGTTCAGGAATTAATATCGATGATTTTGAAAAGATTACAAATGACGTTTTTCTTATATTTTGGGTGTATCCTGAGTAGAAACTCTTCAGTTCTTTAAAAACTGACCGGTTTTCGGGAGTGAGGATTCCATGTTTCAAGATGTTAATAGATCCACGGCTGTGGATAACAATTAGGGGTCATCCCCTAAAAACTGAGGGTGATGGAGGAAAATGGGTGTCATATTTGAATTCAGCAGATCATTTTACACAAGAATCAGCTGAAATTCAGTAAGTGGCTTCAAATTTTTTTTTGTACAGCACAGTTAAACTCGAAGTGCGGCATTGAACCCTTCCGTGGGTGCTCTGGGGGGCGCTCTCACCTCAACCGCTTTTAGCAAAAATCATTGCTGCATATTTCCATCAAATTTGGGTCCTTGGGGAAGGGTTAGGACCCTTCAAACGTGAATTGCGTATAAAATAAGAGGAAAAAATAGCGTATAAAAACCTCTATAATTTTTAGCTAATTTTTTGCATTCTTAGGGGGTTAACTACCCCTTAAACCTATCCATTTGTTATAAATTTATCATATTTTATTAATTTGAACATTTCTTGTCCCCTGGGGCGCAATTTGAAGATTAAAGCAATGCTTTTTGACCCTGAACATCGAGTTCAAAGTTATAAAGTCGTTAAAAAACGTGAAAAGGGGGAGGGGCTGTTCCCCGAAAATCCTGAGTCAATTGAGAATTTTAATGGTGATTTTCGTATTCAGCGACCCAAAATCTATAAGAAATGACTATTTTCATTAAGGAAATTTTTTCAGTGTAGAACAGTGTTATTCATCATATATTTTAATACTTAGTAAATAAAGGCTTTTAGTGTCAGCTAGTGTTTTTATCCTTAAAAACAATTAAATGTTTGTTTAAAAAAAAAGTCGGTCAATTCTGCTTTTAAATATATCGTACAAGGTTTTTGTGTAAAATAACAATATTTTTTCATTGAATATATTATAATCTATTTCAGACACAAACTGTACCAAAGTTAGCTCAAATTATCCCTGCATTCTTAATATTTGTTAATTACTAAAAATATAACTTTTTATAGAAGAATCATCAGTGGAATCAACAATTACCTTCATTAACAGTATTTATAAAAAATTATTATCATAAAAAAATTGCTTAGATACAGGGATTGTAAAAGCAAAGAAAAAGATAAATTTTACAAAAATATCGTAACTACAATACCAGCATTAATGAGATTTTAATTGTTTGTTAACTATCGACTTTTTTTCCTCATTTTTAAAAATTGAAAACAAAAGCTACACATGTTTTTTGTCGCTTCACAATTTTTGTCTGGTTTAACATGTATAACGGAGGATCACATTAGTTAGTAAGACCTTTTTGAAATTCCCTATTGTTTTAAGCATTTTTTACCACTGGAAGTAAATTATTTTCTTCCCCTATAACGCATATACTGTGCAGTATGAAAACCTGTGATTGAAGAAATAAAAGTTTATTATTGTTTCTTCATACTAAAGTCAAATATTTTCAACAAGGATGAAACTGTTAGTTTGAATTTGTTTCTATTCTAAAGATTATTTTTACCTTTAAATTCTATTCTTAGCTGTTTACTTCAGTATTTAAGTATTTTAGTTTTATTCATTGATTTGAAACTCTGTTCAGGAAGTGCTTTTTTTAATTGGGCATTTAAGTGCTAAGAATAACCGGCTAAAATAAGCAATAACCATTTACTTTAAAATTAGTTCACTAAATACTAAACCTAAATTCGAGCCTTTCCATAATTTGTCAAACAATGTTGTTTTTAAAACTGAAGATGCCCTTTGATAAGAGAGAGGTGCAGTGAGTTATGCCTGTGGAAAATGGTCACAAACCACGGCCTGAAATCCTAATTTTTTTTTCAATAAATACTGCATTTCAAAAACAGTTTACAGCAATAGGTATTTAGGAGGGAATCGCTCAAGAGGGACCCATGTATGTCTCGGTAGGCAGATATACAAGATTTTTGTTATAATTTGAAATTTTCATACACCGCACAAAAAAAATCGAACGGAAAAATCGCACAAATAAAAAATCGCACATAAGAGGTTCGCACAAAAACAGGTTTGAGTGTATATCCCTTAATTTTCAATTTAGTGACTCAAAAAAAATAATTTGCACGAAAAAAATTGCAACAAATCATTATTCAGTAGATAAAGGGTTAAAACTGTCGAACCAACTTACTTCTCACACTCAATTCTTTCCCTTTCGCAGCAACCGTGCCTCCCCTGGCGTCGACCTCCTCCACCTCCCTTGGGGCCATCGCCATCCTGCGCGACCCCGCCGTGTTCGTGCCCATCGTCTGCGCCGTCGTCGTGGTGGTGGTCATCACCGTGGTGGTCGCGGTGGTCATGGTGCTACGGAGGAAGGATTCCACCTCGGAGTGCCGATCACAAGGTGTCTGTAAGTTGGTGGCTATCGGTTTCGGTCTAGGACCGCAGAAAGTTGACACAATTGTTTACTCTTATCTACAGTTATTGTAATGTAGGGCAGTGTGGTTCAACCTTTAGCTACCCGAATGATAATTAACATTTTCTATAATGAGGCGAGTGCCAAAGACAGTAAAAATTGTAAAAATTGCATTTTCTATTTTAAAACAGGCAAATCAAGCTTGTCTATTAGTGAAGAGAAAATGATAGGTACAATTTATATAGGAAAAAATGGCATACCTAAATTAGTTCACATCTAAAGTAGAGAGCCTGTATGCGAAGGAGAGGCGACAACTCAGTATAGCGCTCGCAGATCGGTAAACAGGTTTTCTGTTCGCCACAGGTTTCCCTCCATAGGATAAGCGTGGGACGGCATGATACAGTTTGGACAGAATTGGATGCGCAGAGACGCTTTTAAGCGAGTTGTCGTCTCTCTCTCGTATATAGACTCTCTAATCTAAAGAAGAGGTTGAATTTTTTTCCTCAAGAAAATTAGGAACTTTTAGTTATCAAAATGTAGTTTTAAATACATACGGCCGTATTATGTGCTTTCTGGCCAGCGGTCAAACAGCAATCAAAGTCGGATTCCACCAATCAGAGTCGGCGATTCCTTCTTTGATTGGTGGTTAACCGCTGATCAAGTAGCACAAAATACGGCTGATAGACACAACCTTTCTAATTACTTAATAACTCCTTTTTACTATATTGCTCCAACAATGTCTTCTATTGATGCACTTTTGATAATATGTCAAAAACAGTTCAATGGGGGTTCAGTGATTCTCCCCTGAAATTGTTTTTGAAAATTTTAACCGAAAGACAGGTTTTTAACACATATTTCTGAATAAAAACTGAAAAACTATAATAACCTTTTATTTCGTTTGATTAAGCAATACATTTTGTAGCCGTAGCATGAAATTTTCTTCGAGGGCCGTGGGTTGGACCGTTGGACCACACTGGCGTTATGGTATTATTTTATTACTAAAGCATTAGTCGCTTATTTTCCATTTTTTAAAATTAATTTTTGTGGTTTGAAACGGGGCCATTTAAATGCAGATCTCATCATTTCATAACCTGTAAAAAAGATCGCAAAGATGTAAACAATCTAAACCTCACAAATGCCAAATTTCAGTAATGTTATTTTATGAAAAATCTGTACATTTATTGAGAAAAAAAATCTAATAAGAACAGAGCAAGGTCACAATTTCAAATTGGATAAAGTAAAATTTAAGACGGATTGTAGAAAGCATTATTTTTAATAGGGTAGTGGATAGATGGAATGCGTTGCCTGAAAAAATTGTAAATTCAAGTGGGGTAAACGAGTTCAAGAGGAAAATTGATAGATACTGGGATTCCGGTAGTTAGGGTTAAAAAGAATGGACCAACCTTGCTGGGCTTACGCCTGTAGTTGGTCGACTTAATTTGTATTTGTATAAATACCATACCAAATTTTATGCTATCCTCTTCATAGAATCTACAAAATACATCTGCAGTAAAACTGAACTAGATTTACGAAACTGAGTTTAGGGAAAATAAATAATCATCCTATTCTTATTCAGACATTTCTTGATAATTTCAAATTTACCATAAAAAAGAAATATTTTAACCTCCTTTCTATTTATGAAAAGATCTTCACCTCGTGCATACCACACGACGCTGCGATCAAAATACACAGAGAGCCCCCCCGTAAACACACATTGACTTGAACAGATTTGAATATACGAAGATACATTTTCTTCCGCTTCCCTCTTCCAAATAAGAAACTACTGCCCCTCCTCCAATGCAAACACAAGAAAATAGATGCATTTCCTTTCGGGCCTGTTTTGTTAAAACGCCGCAATATCTCCGAAGCGGCGCGTCAAAACCCGACGCTAAATCGCTCCGTTTTATCCACGGCACCTCTCACAGGAGAAAAAAATACTCTTCACCGACCGATCTTTCTCTTTGCATTCGGAATGAATTCTTTTCTGTGTGTGTGCCCCTTACTGATAGGTTCACTCTTCGGGAACAACAAGAAGAAAAGAGAGGGAAAGAATGCGCTACTTTGGGGATGTTTTTCCCTTTGGAGAGGAATATCTATCTCTTTTTTTGGCGGAATTGGAGATTTAATGTGGGGCGCACAGACGCTATTTCATCCATCTCGCTCCTGTTTTGCTGCCGATTGCTGCTGACAGAAGTTGGTGCAGTGAGCGTTGCTTAAGTAAGAGGACGGGATTTCGTACACCCCGTTAGAGGGTTGTTTGTATTCTGAACATATCCCGACCGTGTTGTATCTGTTGGTAAAAATGCAACTATCTTTATGTAAAGCAGTTAAAGTACTGTAAATATTAGGTTCTGAATTTCGGTGGGGAAGAGGATGTACGCGAAAAGTCACTCTGCTTTTTATAAAGATGCGTTGTATTTATGAATAAAAATTTGAGGTTTGATTAAAATACTGCAGAGTTTCTCAAACTATGGGTGGCGAGAATATTTTGAATTTTTCTGAATATACGTATAGTATGTTTTTTTATAATTTTTACAGATATGTTACTGACTTTTGAAATTTATCAAATTACCATATGTAGCAAAAATAATAAAAATAAGAGCAATAAGAAAAAATACCCTACTTTTGTGTCGAATGCAAAAGCCAATTAATGTATAGTGCTGTCCTTTAAAAAACCCACTTTTTCATATTTCTTTCATTAAAAGCTTAAAAAATATGATAATTAAATCGAACAAAATTGTGTTGTAACGGCTCACCCTCCACTACATTTTAGTGCTTAGTATTTTTAATTCCAACGCTCCGTTACAAATTGGCAAACAATTATGTAAGAATATAAAAAAAACCCAATTTTCCTAAAAAAAACCATGTACCCTAAAAAACCCACGCTTAAAATACTCAAAAATTAAGAAAAATATGATTGAAAGGTTTATTTTGATAGAAAAGATAATAATGAAGATAATTAAAACCAAATTTATTACAATGTATTTCTAAAATTAAATATGTGATAAGTTTTTCTACTCAAGAATTTTTCCTTCAAAACACAACGACAATAGCGTTTTTATTGCTGGATTTTAATAAAAACGACCTATTAATTACAAATAATTAATAAAATTTTTATAAAAAAGCTTAAAAACGGTAATTGGCACTAATATTTTGTTTTAAACCCCCAACTATTAACTTTCAAAACCAATTTTCGAGTAAAACTCGGAAAAATGCTATATTTTGATGGAAAATGGCTGGTTTTGGTATCATTGAGTTTTTATCAAAAATACTTAAAAAAAACATAGAGAATTACTGAAACAACTATTCTATTTGCGTAATTAGTTGTATATCATGAATAATATTAAATATTTTGCGTAATTTTTGGTTTATTTTATCATTTATTACAAAAGGAAAAGTGGATTTTTTATGCACCCTATGGGTTTTTTTCACCCCTCATTTCAAAGACTGCCGTAGGGTCCCTAATTGTCGGACTGAGCTGAAATTTTAGTATTTTATTCTCATAATAACGGGATAACACAAAATCACGTGAAAAATGCTTTAAAGTCTTTATAACATATATTTTTACAGCATCAAAAACTGCATAACTAAATCATATTTTTAGCCCAAAATCGACATTTTCTATTTATTTAAAAAACGAAGTAAATAAACGGTTCTTTGACTTGCTTTTACGTTCCTACCACTCATAATGGCATACAAAGACAGGGCACATGAGAATTTAAAATTATTTCAATTATTTATTTAAAATATCTCGATGGGGTTTTTTTAGGGTACAATTTGGAATGGGTTTTTTTAAAGGACAGCACTATATATATATAGGGGAGAGTGTTGTACCTAAGGACGGTTGTACCTTCAGCCACCGCATTTTAAAATTCGGGAAAAAATGGAAATTTGAATTTGTGATTGAATTTGAATGTAAACCGATGCTATCTAGTTGCTAACGTGAAATCAGCTCTTTAAAATAATATTTATATTTAATATAATAAATTTGCTGTTTTTAGGTGCTCAAAGTTTTTTTTAGTGCATCACTACATTAATATTTTTCTTCCCCTTAAATTATAATACAATAAAATGGGATATAAGGGGCGAATTCCCGAGATTTTGAATTTTTATTTTTGATATTAGAAATTGTCATATCTCAATCCTTTTATTTTTTATAGAACTTTAAATTCAGAAACACCTGGTGTTGTACCTTCGGACACCAAACGTGTTGTACCTACGGACACGTTCTTGTGGGTGTCTGTAGCTAATCGGCGTTTTTGAATCAGGTTTCATTAAAGTGAATGCATTTTAATGCATATTAAATTAATTTTAAATGGTTATCTATTTGTCGGCGATTATTTTCAAGGGATTTTTAGATGAAAAATCAAATATTTTGTGATCTAAACTACTTTTTAAAATTTTTGATTTTACTTTGCATTTAATGTAAAATATGGTATAAAATCTTAAGCACCCTATCGCATTTAAGTATGATGATTACAAAAAACTTAAAATTTCCACAGAAGAAGATTTGCGAAAGTTATTACCACCAAATGCTTGCACAACTAAGTGTCGATCGAATTGTTTTTATGGATCAGTGAAGTGATCAGATCTATCAGCATGATTGATGAAACTATTACCTCAAACTTCGATCTGAAAATCCTATGTGATTTATGTATTTTTGGTAAAAGATCAAGACTTTTATCAATCAACTTCGTTTTAATGATCATTTACGATCTAAAACTACATTACTTTAAAAAATCCATTCCCAATTTTAAAAATGCTTGAAATAGTTTATTAATAGGTAATACACCAGTAAAAATGTTCATTTTAAGTTTTTTTGAACTAAAAATTTCTTTTTTAAGGCTGTCCACAGGTACAACTGGGTCTGTCCATAGGGAGAGCACGTTGTTGTACCTATGGACACAAATTTCGTCAAGTTATTAAAATGAATTAAAATCCAATTTTGAATATTTTAGCTAATAAAAAATATTACCCTCTATGCTAAGGTTAGGACTATAGGTTGGGCACTTTAAATGTTAAAAATATGTTTTTACCTGTCTTAGAAAAATCCAAACGTGATTTTTGTCCACAGGTACAACACTCTCCCCTACATACAATGCGTCACATTAATGTTCTGATAATGCAAAACTAGTCGGTTATTCAAATAAGTTTTGAATATAAACGTAGAACTCCCCATCCCATCCACACCGGGGGGAGCAATGCAAATTTTAAGATTTTTATTTAGAAAATAATGCAACTGCAATTTATCCTAGATTACTAAAAAAACAAGTTAAAACCCAGTTTTCAAGGGTCAAACTTCGAAATTTTCTCTGGAGGAGTACCCCCAGCCCCCCTTTTTTATTGGGGGATCATTGTTCACCCCTATTGTTTACTCATAATTAAACTACTTCATACACTCAAACTCAAATACTTTTATTTTACAAAAAAGTTAATTTTCCTTCTAATACGTGCACGTAGTTTATTATCGTAACGGAATAGTTGATGACCAAACCCCCTCCCCAAGCCCTAAATTAAAATCCTTCTCTTGGGGGGGGGCATGAAATAATTATCCGAATATGAGGTGGGTCGTGTTAGATTACGTTTTTAAAAAGTTTGTCCCGATGTTCAAAAGTTTGAAAACCCCTGAAATACTGTATTTTATTTTGACTTACTTCAATAGAGGTTATAGTAAATCTATGTGCAATAAAAATTTGAGCTTCCATGTAACGCGCTTAGTTAAATTAAAGCGTAAAAATTTATATTTCTTCTTTTTTAATTGGAGATAAGAAAAGTCATCATACAAGCATATTTTTTTTTAAAAGCACAATCTTTAAAACTTGAATGTGAACTTTTGGAAAGTTTCAGTAAATATCCTGCAAATGGCACATAAGAACCGTTAAATATACAAGTAGAATACTAGTAGGTAGTTTAAGGATATGGGAAAAACATTAAACAAAAACATTAAACATCAATTTTACGAATATTAATATTGAAAAAAAAATTGATAAATATTATAGTTATAATTATTTCAAACTTTTATTTTCAATTATGCTGATATTTAATAATAAATGCTTCCTAATTTTAAAGATGTAATTTTTTAAAATTTGCTCTCAAGAACAGGAGTGCAAGGGAGATTTTATAGCTCCAGTGAATACAAATTTTATTGAAAATGATGGAAATCCTAGTTAAGATTAATCGAAGGACTTCAAGGTTTTTTTAAGAAACAGAAGTACTTTATATATCTTTATAATTTTAAAAGAACCAAAGACCAAAAAGTTAAAATATATTCAAACTTAACTCAGACTATTATCAAAAAGTTTAAAAAAGCCCAAGTGCTCCTAAATACCCAATATCCATTATCTAAAAAATATTCGCATAAAGAAAAAAATAAATAGGGATCAGAGGGTGTGTTCCAAGATACGAATAGGCATTCGGGATTTAGTTTACTAAACTTAATAAAATCCTTTTATAACTTCATATTTTTAATAAAATGTATGACATCAAGTTTGATTAAATGTTGAAATCTTCATTAAGTATTTATTCTCGGTTAGATTAAAAATATTGTGAAAACAAAGCTATATTAAAGCTATAGCTGTAAAGAAGATATAGCTTCTAAACGTTGTGTTCACAATTGCTTTCATTAGTTTTTGAAAAAAAAATTTAGACAACAAATTTATGCACCGTACTAAATTTACATAATTATAAAAAAAATATAAATAAAACGGTTGTAAGTTTAGCTTTTATTCTGCAAGACTTATGACTTTATGACTGCAAGACTTACTTTCTTATTCAAAAAGAAACAAGATTCCAGATTACTATGTTTTCACGTTTGTTTACTTCAGTTTATCACATTTAAAATCCAACCATATTTTCCTGGTACGATTAGAAACAGAGTGGGTAGCTTGTTAATGATTTAAATTTACCTAATTTACACAAGATGTTCTTTATAGAGAGATCTAGAAAAATTTTATTTACATTCCTTAGGTTCTCCATCAGCTAGGAAAGAAGTGCTTTTTATAGTTTTTCCAAAGCTACACTGAAGAAAAGTAGTCTTTTTAGACTAAATTTTCTATTTTTTTTTGACGAAAATTTTCGTTGGGAGTAGAAAACCTTCCATTTCAGTCAATTTTTCCACAACGAGAATTTAGATTTAATAAAATCGCCTATAAAAAAGAATAAACTTTAAAAAATGTTAAAATTTCTCGTGATCATTTAGTTAAAAAGAGGCCAATTTTCATTTAGCTAAGAGGTGTATGATAGGGGATATCACTTGGGGTGATATCATCAATATCATTCAGGATTATAAAATACGTTATATAGTAATTATATTGATTGTTATAACTGCCGCCTTTTGTAACTAATCTAAAAAATATCAAGCTTCTTCAAATAGCGGAAAGTTTCTCTCATTTCACCAAAAAGGAAAACAGATATTTCCTCAACGTATAAAAATTGGGCGGCATCAGTGGTGCCAGATAATTTCCGTTACTTGAAGAAATAATTTGTCACAGTGCATTTTAAATGGAGGTTCACTTTTGGATGATTTTAATTTCGCAAAATGTGTGTTACTAGGTAATGCAATCCCTTAAGATTAACATTATAGAAATAATAATTTTTCCTATAAATTCATCAAGAATACCTCATTCAAAACTTGTCCTTCCTAACAGTCTCTCCCAGCAAGTTGTGTCGGTTTCACACTGTTGAATCGAATAGAACGGTGTGCCACCGGTGTAATGCATTCCTAATTCCGAGTACAAACATTTGGCGATTGTGTGTTTCGAGTTGTCTGCAAATACTGATAAACGACTTGCTGTCTCGTGCATTCCAGTGATGCATTGTCCAAGGACAAAGACGTAGGAACAGTTAGCATGGAACTAAATGAGCGCACATCAGCAGATGGGAGAGTTAGAGTTGGCTCCTCAAACGCTGAGGAATAATGCTGCTAATATGGTTCGGAAAGTTTCCGCGCAAAACTTGTTAGAGGACTGGGTCCGACAAATCGCCTTCTCAGAATTAGCTGATTGATTTAAGTTGTGAATGTCTATGAAGTCTAAGTCAGGTAGAAAAGCCTTTGTGAAAGAAAATAAATCTTATTTATCTTTGAATTTATTAAATGGTAATATTCCTTTCTTATCTCGATAAAATGAGGTATTTTCACGTTTTGGGATTAAATTTTTTAAAATAGTGTATAAAAAACATGAAGAATGGCATTTACATCAAGTATTTTCGTAGCCTAGTTTCAGAGATATAAATTTTTGGAATTTCCTTTTTCTGTTTGGGCTTGAAAACATTTTAAAATCACAAAACATGCACTTTGAGGTCACATCCAATAGAAACCCTTTTTCTGATAAAGAAACGTACCTATACTACGTGACCCATTTTTGACCCCCCTCCCCCCCTTGGTGACCATCCGTAGTATATGCCAAGACACCCCCTCCCCCTCTACTTTTCACGTAGTAATTCACGTAGTATTCAATCATTTTTTGCAAACAGAAAGCTTAAAAAACTAATTTGGCTAAATTTGTCTGATTTTAATAATTAATTTGGCTTAATTTTGTAGTATTGACTAGAGGAAATTGACTTCGTGACGAAACCCTAAGCCCCCCCCCTCCTCACTGTGACCAAGCGTGGTATTTTGAAGACCCCCCTCCCTCCCCTGAAAGGTGTAACGCAGTATGGGTACGTTCCCTATAACGTGACTTTTCTGGCGTTTTGGCAAAAATAAAATTTTAATTTTAATTATTCAAAACACATTTTTGAACTTAAAAATCAGTAATTTGGGAGTTTTAAACCATAATGTATCAAAAAAGTAATCCTTGCGAAGCCTTGAGAGGGCGCCCCCACCACTTGCAAATTGACTCTCGTTATGTAATCTCTACGAGCAGTGTTATTCTTAGGATTTTTTTGGAGGAGTAAAAATACTCCTTGACTTAGGAGGCGTGAAATTCATTTATGAGGAGTAAAATACGGAAATAGCATAAACTAACTGCATATACAGAAAATTTTTTTACAAAAACGCTTTCTTTTTTAATGAACAAAATGAAAAGAAATAGGGATGCTATTTTGGTGTCAATAATAACATCTGTTAAGTGTTAGTAGAAAATATTAAACATTCTAAATAAAACTATATTTTACATTAAACATTCTAAATGGAATAGTTCTTAAATGTTACAAATTTGTGTAGAAAAAAATATTATTTTTCGATTTCAGTGGGACGCCATGAATTTTAAGCAAAACCTTTGTTGAAAATTCAAAGCGTGAGAATACGCATGACAAGTTTTTAAAAGCGTATAACTGATTTTCAATGCGTGAAATACGCTACCAAAGGCGTTAAAATCATCACTGTCTCCGAGCAATAAACAACAATTCAAGCCACAATTTGGTGAGTTCTCTTTAGACTAAAATCTTTACTTCTTCTTGGGCATATCATAGCAACTTGCATATTCTATTCAATTCCTAACACCCCAAGTACAAAATCAAGCAAATCCCTCACTCATACAAATACCTCATTATCAAAATTTAGTTTCAGATGTTGTATTTCGATAAATTTGTAAATAAAATAATATTCCGATGATGTAATTCGTAAGTGGAAATTGAACTAAAGTAAAAAATAATATTCTCCTTATATGTGAGTATTATTAATAAAATTCGGTTTAAAAATTGTCCGACTCGATCCAAGATTCATACTTAAAACATGTTATTAATACTTTCTGACTTTCTTAGATTCCCAAGTGATTTCCCATTTTTTATTCTGTAGACTTTCCCTCTTACTTCAAACATTGAGTAAAATTAGGTTTAAAATGGAAGGTTTTGGAGGAACGTGTTATATTATTGGCTCATCTAGGGGTGGAAAGCTTTCGATCGAGACCGAGTTTGTCCAAATTAGAGAGCCTGTAAAACGAGAGAGAGGCGACAACTCGCTTAAAAGCGTCTCTTCGCATCCAGTTTTGTCCAAATTCTGTCCAAACTGTATCATGCCGCTTGTCTCGCGGAGGGAACCACCTGTGGCGAACAGAAAACCTGTTTACCGATCTGTGCTCTCTATACTGAGTAGTCGCCTCTCTCTCTCGTATACAGGCTCTCTAGTCCAAATCGTTTCGGGGGTTCGGCCTGGCGGCCGGCCGAAAGAAAAACCCAATTATTTTAATATACAGGGTGTCCCATAAATGTTGGGTCACACTTCTAGGGGGGATAGTAGAAACCTAGACGCGTCAGAATCACATAGGATTTGGGGACCCAGACCAAATCCCTGGGAGTTAATGGAGCGACACCCCAAAAAAATTATTGAAAAATTATATTTGTATAAGAACTACTATTGGTAAAAACTTAATTATGGTCTCAAAAATTGTGGTTTTATGTGATCTTTAAAATGATCTTAAAAGTTTTCAGTTTAAAATTTTTTTTATTACAAAAAAAATTAAAAAACACAAAAAAATGTGAAAACTCTGCCAAAACTTTATTTTCTATTTCGAAATCCTTTCTTTTGATTTAATAACCTGAAAGATCATAGTTGAAAACCCTTAAGTCCAAAGTGTCAGTTAAAAACCATCAATATTAAATGCTTGAGATTCTGTTAAAGCATGGTTTAAGTCCGTTTTTTGTGTCCGCAAAATGCCGTTTTGGAAACGGCTATAGGAAACCAGTTTGCGCACGCTAAAATCGAACTTTAACAGGACCTCAAGCGTTTAATATTGATGGTATTTACGTAAAACTTTGGACTAAAGGGTTTACAACTATGATCTTTCATATTATAAAATCAAAAGAAAGGATTTCGAAATACAAAATGAGGTTTTGGCAGAATTTTCACATTTTTTTGTTGTTTTTTAACTTTTTTCATAATAAAAAAATTTTAAGGTGAAGACTTTTGAGATAATTTTAAAAACCATATTAAACCACAATTTTTGAGACCATAATTAAGTTTTTACCAATAGTAGTTCTTCTACAAATTTAGTTTTTCAATACTTTTTTTGGGGTGTTGCTCCATTTTTAACTCCCTGGGATTTGATCTGGGACCCCCAAAGTCTGAGTCGTCTAGGTGTCTACTATCCCCCCTAGAAGTGTGACCCATTATTTATGGGACACCCTGTATAAGATTATTTCTTGAATTGGTCTTTCTAAATCTACGTATTAAGTGAACTTTTGTCAAGTAGTTTCGTTTTTTACCTTGTTTGACTTTTCATAGCATCATTTAATCTCAAAATTTTGAAAATATTTTATTTAACTCACAAATAGCTCATATTTTTTATATTTGCACTTAGGAGAGTATGGTAGAAAAATCCATGCATACTTATAATACAAATGACCATTGTAATGAAGGAGACCAAACCTATCACTTTTGACTCTCTCCGCCTCAAACTTAAAAATACTTTCATAAAAGATTTTTCTGAATTGGGATAAAAAGTCAATTTTTAAGTAAAATTCTGTTTTTGAGAGACTTCCAAAATTCATTACAGCAAAATCTGTTTAACAAAACCAAATTTCAAAGATCACCATGGGAGTGCCAATGCCTTAGACCTCAACAAAATAAAACGCGACTGATAAGATCAGACCCAGTTTTATTTATTTATCCCCACAGCCCTCTATATTTCCCTTCTTTAGCCCAACACTCAGACTACTTCAAAACAAAATGCATAACCCCCCAGATTTCCCTCTCCCAGCCCATATGGTAGATTTGTAGTATCCCTCCCCATGTTTCATTTTCCGCTATCTGCGATACTCAAATTTCTATTAGTTTCCCTAGAAACTCGAGAGAAAGAAAAATAGCCCCGAAGAACAAATAAGGGTGGCGGAGGCATGCGCTCTGTAAATTGTTGACGTAAAATATCAATCGCGGTTTCGGTTTCAATCCCCGGCTATGCAGGCGCACTTTTTTCAATGTGGCCGGGGAGATAACAAGGGTGCTGGTGTTGGGTGGATGGAAAGAATAGAGTCCGGGGTGCTTAAAATTCTATTTTTTTCTTTCCGTGCTGGAATAGTGGGGATATTGTTTCTGGTTAGGTTTACGTTTTATTAGGTGAGGTAGCATTTCGTCGCCTTAGAATCAAAAACTACTCTCTCTGAAAATTCACGCAGCTTAGTCGTTCATTCTGCTCGTTTTGTTGGCGGTTTTGGCGTTGTTAAAGGGTTGCTGCTATCCATTGTTAAACTTAAAAAGGGAAAAAGTTGAAACTTTGAATCTTAATAATTCTAAAACTAATTCGAATTTTTGATTATATTTGAATTATAAGAATCAATGTTATCTATAAATTCGAATTTTCAGTTTATCAATAGCCTATTTAAATATTTTGAGTAACACATGTATGATGATGGGATTTAACTTTAGTACAAGCTTATTTCATACTCTATATTCATCCCTTGATGCTTCAACTTTAAATTTAGGAACATTAGCCTTTTTTAATAGTTTAATAAAGAGGTTGTTTTAAATTTGGGATAATGAATTGATTTTAAATTTTTTTCTTTGATTCATCTACAAATTTATAAACGATTTATGCATTTGACTTAAGTACTGTCCTTCCGATACAATAGGCAATATATGTAATTTATTGAGATTTCTACTGCTATTCAAGTACTTCTATTCAGAGTATATTTCCGAAAGAGCACAAAAACTGTAAAAAATATCTCAGATCAAAAACTGAGTTTCATCTCAAGTAAATACACAAAACCCGTTACCGATCTGGGACGAACAAAAAGAAAAGATCCACGAGAATTTGCAGAACCCAGTTCACACGAAGCATTTTCACCTTAAAATAAGACCTCGCAACTACCACAATGCAAAGAAAAAATATCTTCGAAACACATCGGGCTTCAAAGCACAATCCACGGTTTCATTTGGATCGGCGAAGTTGTTATTCCGTTTCCAAACCTCCAACAAACTTGACGGAAGATGGGGCAGAAAAAAAAATAAATCGATATGCCACGCGCTAAGCGCCGGATTTTTCACAAAAGCCCCTGGGCGCTCCATATCATACCGCGACAGAAAGAAAGTTCCGAATAAACAAAAAGTGTGCGGGGAAGACACCCCCCGAAGAAAAATACGACGAAATCGACGCGCTGGAGAAAATGTATCTGGGAAAGCACTCGGTCTGTGTGCATTGTGCGTGGGACCTTAAGCTGGATATTAAAATCGCTCAAGAGATTTCGTGCAGGGCGGCAGATATCTTTTCAAAATACGACGTATGAATTTCTCACGAAGGTGGAGGAGAAGAAGAAGAAAAGGTGGCATGAATATTTCATATCGGGAGATTATTTCGCTTTTATTTAGATAGCTGTTGGGGAAAATGGGAGTGTAGGGTTTTTACTAGATTTTTGTCAAGTCTTGTATGCTTTTGTGTGGAAGTGAGATAATTTCTGTCAGAGGGCTGTCATTTTGTGCGTTATGAGTTTTAAGATTGAATGTTGGGTTAATCTAATATTCATGAAGTGCTGCTTACTCAACTAAATTGAAATTGATCCTCGTCTTGAAAATGTTTAAGATATTTTGTTTGTTATTAGAAGAACGAATATTCTAATTTTTAGGAAAAATAACCCTCTTAAATGGTAAAATATTTCTGTACACAATTTTATTTAATTTCAAATGTAATTCTCAAGAACATTCTTTGACATTATTGGTTGAGGAACAAATGCATGGTTATAGTATTAAAGGTTCAGGATAACTAAGAAACAATATAATTTAATAAAAAGGAACGAAATACCATAAATAAATATAATAACTCAATTCCTTTTCTGTTTTCTTAGGCATCAGTTTTTCTCTTTCCCGTACATACAGGGTGTTTCAAAATTGCGTTGCACGGCTTTTATTCGGAACCAACGCCTCCTAGGGTCATGGAAGTAAGGTCTACCCCTAGATAAATGACCCTAGATAATCCATTGATATGACTTACAGCGCCCCTAGCAGCGAAATTAAAAAGTTTAAAAAATTAATTAAAAAACTAAAGAAGTTAGAGCAAAACCTCAGTAAGAGTATTGTTGCCAACGTCAAGAAGAACTCACTGAAAAAAATTTGATCAAAATATCTTGAATATTCGCGGAGATATTAGCATGTGAAAATAACACTTTTTCAGGGGGATCAAAAAATAAAAAAGTTCGCATTATTTGCAAACTTTTTTGATTTTTTTATTAAATTTTGTGTTCTTTCAACTAAAAAAACACAAAACTGTAAAATAACACTGAAAAATTTGCAAATATGCGAACTTTTTATTTTTAAACCCCTGAAAAAGTTCTATTTTCACATGCTAATATCTCCTTCTCCCCCAATATTCAAGATGTTTTGATCAATTTTTTTTCAGTTAGTTCTTCTTGACATTGGAAACAATACTATCTCTGAGGTTTTTGCTCTATCTCCTTTAGTTTTTAAATTAATTTTTTTAACTTTTTAATTTCGCGGCTAGGGGCGCTGTAAGTCGTAGTCACTTACCTAGGGATAGACCTTACTTCCATGACCCTAGGAGGCGTTGGTTCCGAATAAAAGACGTGCAACGCAATTTTGAAACACCCTGTATATTCTACAAAAAACACATTGGTGACGATATTTTTCTAACATATAGGGACTTTAAATGCTTGAACTCAACTCTTTTTGCATTTAAATTCCCTATAGAAATTTACAAAACTGTGAAATAATCTAATTTAAAATATAGTTATACACTTAACTAAACTTAAACTGATTCCGATGCTAAGATTTAAGCCTTTCAGTTGTCAGCCGCCTGAAATTACCAATGAATTCAATGGAAAATTTGAGGCGTCTAGATCTGAAATAAGTTATGGAACAGATTTATTTGAAAGGGTTTAAAACAACTCAATCTAAATATAATTATTTACATAAAAGCATGTTTAGCTCTCGGCTTAGTCATTTGGGTTGAAGTTTAATACAAGGTCATAAATTAAAATCGATTAGATGCAATAAAATTCAGTGAGGTGAAAACAAAATTTTACTAGCTATACTTTGAGAAGACGGATTCAATAAATTTCAAAGAACATTTATTATTTTATAAAAAGAAAAAATATCCGGTCCATACTGATACGGTTAATTGAAATTCTCCCGGTAATTATTTTTCAGTTAAAGAAAAACGAACAAAAAACTACAGATTTACGGTTAGAAAAATTCCTCAAACTCATATGTAAGGCATAATTTTCTAATCATATTTTATCTCCCACCATAAAAATCCACATACATTAATCTTCAAACTTAAACACGAACCAGAAAAGTTGACATTCTAGAAGTTAACATTCAGTCATAAATCACACGGATTAAACACAAAAAAGGTTAATTAATTTTCAGGAATCTGAATCGACGTAGATCTCACGAAGTTTTTTTTTCAAAATCCCTTTCTCAATGTTTCCGTGATTCTAAATGAGCAAAGAGGAAAAAGTCTAGATTCGATTCAGTTGACACTTGATCAATGTTTGAGCTAATTCCCCCGTCCGTTCTTTTCTGTTCTGTCTTTTCTTACTGCGAAAATTGGCGAAAGAATAACACACAGATGTCTTTTTCTCTTCGTAATTTCCTTTTCCCTTGTTCATCAATGATCCTTTCATCAAGGACAAAAGGGAAAAACGTTTTGAGGGGAGAAAAAAAATCTTGGAAAACAATTGTCTTGTGCTTTTTTTTCTTACTAAGCTCCCATAGTTCCCATCTACCGCACTTATCAAGAATCGGTGTTTTTTTTGTAAGCTTCCGTTTTTTCTACTTCTAGCCACTTAATTAAGTAAAAACACTCAATAATACATTAATTTGAAATGGACTTTTTAATTCTTTCATGCGTTTTTAAACCCATGTCTTTACTTTCTACTTACAATGCGAGTTTCCAACAAATAATCTCTGCTGCTACATCATTAGGAGCTATTTATGTCTGTTAAACAAATTTTGGCTTAGTCAGCTTATTTTTAATGAGCCGGGTAGATGATTAAACTTAAAACATGAATGTCATATCGTATAAAATTAGTACTCAAAGGATTATGTTCGTTAGACATGGAAGTATGATTATTTCTATTTAAATAAATAAAAAAACTTAACTTTTTTATATTCTGTTTTTTAGTTGCGTAAAAATGTTTTAAATGTATTAAAAAAACCCGTCTTGCACATCTTTTTTTTGGAGTTTCAAAAACCTTTATGGTAATAACAGTGAAATAGGGAATTTCTGAAACATACGAAAAGTAGATTTACCTTTCCATATCTTGCAGGTAATTTATAAAAATCTGATAAACAAAAACAGTAAATTTTTGTGTTTCCTTGAATTATGTTGAATTATTATACTTTTTACAGGATATGTTTTTCGTTTAAATCAATATTTCACCACAAAATAGTTGTGCCTTTGAAAGGAAGTTAAAAGTTAAGGCATTGTTAAAGATAAGTATCTTCACACTTATACTACCATGCGTAGTGTCATTGTGTAAAAAAATAGTCATTCCTTGGAAAAAGGATGAAAAACATGTTTATTCCTCCGAGCAAAAATTTCAAATTAGTTTACTGATCTGTGAGAAGAAAAACAAGTTTAAAAGCTCGCCATTAAGAGAACTTCTAGTACTTACCCATTTCGTTTCTATGGAGCCTTAAAAACAGCATTATTTGTTAAAATAATGGAAAAGAAACATAAAATTTACCAATCTACAATTCAGGAAATATTAAGAAATCTTAGAGAAAATGTATAAATTCACCCCAAGATGATCTTAAGATGCTTATCAATAGCTTTGAAGAATTCAGGAAGTTGCAGTCTTAAACATAAAACAAAAACTCTAATGATATGTACTCTTGTGGAGTGTTTATTTAAGCCGATCACTCGTAGTCCGTCTCCGAAGAGAGGTTTCAGGAAAAACCATTAAGAGTTCCTCTATTTCTGTTGAAACTTGAAAATGCCTTGAGGGCTCTTCCAGCCGGGCTTGTTGTTTTTGTTTCCTTTAACCAGGTTGTTCCGAGCTACCGTCGATTAAAATTAGATGAGGAATTCGGGAAAAGCGTTCTTTTCCTGATAAGGGAGGCAGGTTTGATGATGTTCTTTCTCGATTTGTTTCTCTTCAAAGTGTAGTTAAAAGTTTCTGAAAGTTAAACAGTTGTTGAATTTTGAAGTGGGAAGAATTTAATTTTGTAAACGTCCTTCGAGAGGTGTTGTTGTCTTTGAACGCGGAAATGGCGGATGAACTGGGATGGGAATTTGATGGGTGGTAGAATTGTAGTTTCGCATGAAAAAGTAGGGATTTTCAGATTTTTTTTTGTATTTTCGTTTGTAGTTTATGCGATTTGTAAAAATTAAGCATTTATCTATGGACGGTGTCAACAGGTAACTAGTCACACCTCGCCGTTTAACTTCCGCTTTAAGCTGAAAACTCCGATTACTAGTTAACCAGATCATTTAAAATTTTAAATAAAAGTAAATAATATTTCGAATTAGTAATTTGAATTTTTTGATAACTTTTTTTATTTAATAAACTAGGGAGCTACCGCCCCCTGCTCGCTATCGCTCACCAACCCCCGTAAACTGCTGACGCAGGACCTTTTGGAATTGCTTCGCAATTCCTACAGATTCCAACTCGCTGAACTTGATACACTTTATAAAACTTTTAAACAATCTACAGAAAAAACGTCAACCAACTTTCCAAAAATACTTCACCAAATCCCCTCCATGAATAAATTTCCCTTAAAAGTTTGAATATATATTAACTCGAACTTTAATAAAAAATTAACGATCAAAAATCTAAATGAAATGTTCTTAAAATATTCATTTTAATTATTTTTAATCTATGATCATAAGAATAACTAATTGTAATTGTAATTCGGATAAAACAAACACCATTATTTTAAAGTAACTCGTTAGTATAATATGCCTAGTGTTTATCATTCATATTTTTTAAACCGAGACTTGTTAAACAATACCGTTTTCAGCAATTGAAAATAATAAGAGACAAAACATCACTCTATATTTACAATTAATTTCGATAAAATCAGACTAAAAATTATAAATATTGGACAAAAAGTGTGAAATTTTAGTATAAAATGGCGTTCATGTAAGTTTTTAGAATATGTTTTATTAGTCTTTGAGTGATATTTCATCAAGAAAGTACTTTTTTTAAAAGGTGAAAAAACCTGTTTCATCTTAAAATATAGCGTCAATCGGTCGTTGTCATAGAGGAGATATAACAATGGAGTGAGCTTTCCCATTGAATCGCCTTCAAAAAAGAGTAACCATCATCGGTATGGGCTCCTGGCGACGATTGGCGCGTTATCGCTTTATTGGCAGTTTCAAAACTAATAAGAGGTCATAAAATGATTTTAAAAATTTCGTGATAGTTTTGTAGTGATTATGCAGAAACTCTAAATATTTTTATTGTAGTTTTTTTTTCTAATTTACTAACTTTTAAAAGTGGAGATATATTGAATAAAATAGGTATTGACCTTACATTGGATGTTTTATTTTATTGTGTGTAATTAAGAATCATTATATTCCATTTTAGTGTTTTACTTAGAATTCAAATGTTTATAATTTTTGAGAAAAGTATTTTACCTCTCTAAAATCGTTTTTGCATTTTCAAAAATATTAACAAAATTTTTCACATTTTTACAATCAATATCAGTGATAGGGGCTAAAAATTAAGCATAAACTGAATGTGCACAGCCCACAAGGATAATTTTATTAAAGATATTTTAGGGGAGGAGTTGGAATGAAGACCATTTTCTCTTTGCTCTTTTCATTCTGTGTTTTTTTATTTGCTCCTCGATATAGTGCTGCAGTTTATTTTAGATTAGATGAAACCTAAAGAGCAAAGAGAGCGAATTAGTATTTCTGATGTCCAGACAAAAATCTCGAAAGTGATTCCTTTCATGCAATTATGATTTCATGCACTTTCTTGCCACCCTAAAGGAATTTTTCTTTAAATTTTTCTTTGTTTTATTCATTTTCATACCTACTTATTTCTAGAAAACTTAAAATAAGCTTAGAAAATAACCATAAATCTTTACCATATAAATTATAAAATATACTTACAAGTAAAATTTAATATAGAGTAAAAATTTCAGCTTTAGTTCATTTTTTAAATTAAATTTAAAGAAAGAAGACAAAATATTTATTTTTGGTGAAAGAAAAAACTTTTAGTAGTCCTGTTAACATAATAATGGAAGCTGGTGTTAATTAATACAATTTATTAAATGGTGTAGAAATCACTATATTCTGCTTGGAATATAAAACATTTAAAGTGAAGTTAATACATAAAAAATTTAAAGACGCCGTTCGCGTATTTCCAAACCCGCACGTGTAGGAATCCCACCAGAGGCAGCACTAGCGCGGAAGTGTGACGTTTGGTGGAGAAGCCAATAAGAATTGAAGACTGTAGGTTTGCATTGTTTATGTTCTTAGGCGATTTGGCGCTCAATACGAATTTGCGTTCTTACGAATCTTACGTTTTCATGACTAGAAAAATGGGTCAGATTAAAAAAAAGTTTTCATTTAAATTTAATAAAATATTATAAGAGCAGCTCCTTTTGAATGACAATTTGTTTTTGGTCGGAAATTAAATTATGAGATAATTTATTATATTGGACCCTGATAAAAAAAACTGTTAGGAAATATATTTCTTTTTGAGGTTTTGGAATATTTAAAAAAGGAGGTTTTCTTAAATTGTAATAGGAATTTGAAGTTTTGAAGGAAGTTGTTATTATGAATAAGAAAAGTAACATTCTATAATAGAAGTTTCTTAAGAGATAAAATTTTTTTATAATTTACATATTTCATGTTATTTTTTGTAGATTTATGAGAGGTAACAAATTTCGCATATAATTTCCATCCAAAAAATTTATTCCTTATTGTAAAATAGATTGTATCCATGAGTAATGTAAGATTTTGTATGGTAATTTTTTTTGCATAAATCATTATAGTCTAAAAGTTATTTCATATTTAAATGTTCAGCGATCTGAGTTTATATGATATATTTTTTCACATCACTTTGTATATTGATTTGATACAGTGGTGAAAATTCTTTTTCATCATTTCAAATAAATTTACAGTCTGTGATATAAAATTTTCATTCATTCAAACAAAACGTATGTAAAAAAATTAAAACTTTCAGAGCTGAGTACACATTTAATTTTATTGTTTTATTCCATTTAAGCACCAAAATAGCTTTACGCAATTTTGATAGCTTTTAAGCATGTGGTGTTAAAAGAAGTTTTGAAGAATAAAGCCTGTTCAAGCAGGCCGTTTTTGGAGCCGCTGCGCCGACAGCTAAAACAGTTTAAACAGTACAGTTTTGTCCAACAAATTTTAGAAAACTATTCTCCCCTCTCGAGCCTAGGAAAATCATTCCTACATGATCCCCATCATAAAAAATTAAGTACTTTTCCATCTGAGACTTAAAATGCCTGGGCATGGACCAAAATTTCTTCCCAGCCTACTATAGAAGAACGCGTGAAAGGGAAAATAAACAAAATGATGCTCAGAACAAATGAAATAGAACAGGAAGCCACTTTTTTTTATTCTCAGTTCCAACTGCATACATTAATTCCTTGAAAATGTTTCGTCTTCATAGAATTTAACTTAAAAGGGCCAATAATTTATTAAAACGCTTAAATAATGGGGATTTATCAAATCTCAAAATATTTTTCAGCTCTTTGAGCTAGAAGGTAAATTTTTACAAATGTTATTACATCTTTACCTGAATTTTAAAATACTATAAACTGTAAAATTTAATATATATTTAAAAGGGTGTTACATTTTAAAATAAGTATTATACATAAAATACTATTATAGATAAATCGTGCTATAAATTTTCACAAGTTTTTATTACTCGGAAACTATACTTAAAAAAAATTTTAAAAATTGACGCTTGAAAGACAATTAACATCCAGCTAAAATGTATTACTTGAAAGTTTAAGACAATTAAAGACATATTAGATTAGGAAGGCAATTAGATTAATTACAACAAAATATAACGCACAAACTGAATGTTACAAATTTTCTTATTTAAATAATTACAGCTTCAGATGAAAATTGAACGAATATTACTATTTATTACTAAAGTTAACAAATAACAATTGCATTTAATCGCCTTTATTACCCTTTTCAATCCTTGTTTAATATTTTTTGTTCGCCCTCTTACAAAAAGAATACCGTAAAACCTAAACCTCTTTCCAAGACTTATCGCCAAAACCACAAAAAGAGCGATAAAGAGCCTAAAGCATCAAATCGTATTTGCGCCAAATTCTCCAGATCCTCTTTGAGCGCTAGTGCTGCCTCTGGTGGGATTCCTACACGTGCGGGTTTGGAAATACGCGTCCCGTTCTTCCCCCAATCTCCCCTACTGTATTTTCTCATGTGCTACATTCTTTTGATGCTGAAATAATAAAATATAATTGAAACACAATTTTTATTAAAATGTAACAGGAAATTTTAGTAAAAAGTCAATCAAATAAAAAGTTAACACTTTTACAATTTAAAATACACATTTCAAGTTTTCAAAAAGGTTAAGGTTCTTGAAGTACAATATCAATCGAAAATCTAAGTCGAACAAATTCTACCCCTCTGGGACATTTGAAAGTAATATTAAAATTTTTACTGTAACTAAATTGGGTGACAAAGAAAAAAATTCACAAGAACCTTGATTAAAAATTTAAACCATAAAAATTAATTAGAGTATTCAAATTCTGAACACTTGAATCAGTTCTTTTTTTCAAGTAAAGCTAAGAACTTTTTGTTATAATCCAAAATCATGCAAGACTAAATTAGTAAAAATCTAAGTTAGTAAAAATCTATGTTAGTACAATTCTGAATGGATGCAGAAGTAATTAAAATGCATGGTAATTTTACATTCTGTAATTTCCTTAAAGAAATGTTATGGTAGTAAAAATATGCAAGATTGTCAAAGTTGGGCATATGCAAATATTATGTTAGACTTCAATAACAAAATGTTATATCTCCAACTTCTAATTTAAATTACTAAATTATATAATCAAAACCTAAATCTTTACAAAGAATATTCATAAAAAAATCCCTGAAATTATTTACAATATGTATTAGAGAGTAGGGCAGATTTTACATATTTTTAATACTACAAACCATACTACTTACCAAAAGTGTAGCTTGTAAAAATTAAAAAGTATATTCTAGGAACTAAATCTTTAAAAAACCAACTCTCAAATTACAAAGATTTAGCAATAAAAAAAGCACAAAAATTTGTCATTTATAAACAGTATCTCCAAATCTAGTAGTTATTTACATTTAGTTGGTACCTTTTGATTTAAACATAGTATGGATTGTCACTATTTGATGGTCACTGTCCTCGGAAGAATATTTTTATATAGTATAACTACAGTATACCTACAAAATACAGTATAACTTTACTTCAAAACAATTTAGCAGATGATGAATTTATTACTTTCCATCTTTCAGAATGGTTATTTTCCTCAAAAGATAACTCAGCATTAATAGAAAAATTTTAAGATGACTTCTTCACTACTTGACAGTAATTCTTCAAATACACGCCATCAATGAAGTTAGTACATAATTTTACAAACACAGTTTGCTCTCTTCAATATTTCTTTCATGTATTCACAAAGAACAGCATTTATATGAAATAAAAAAATAATTATTAGCATGTGATCACATAAAATGTAAATAATTACGAGAAAAAATTAACAGTTATTTTATTACTGTTTAATGACACATTGAAGTGTTTATAATTCGTATTCCCATTAATTTTTTATTTCATTATAAATTTCTTAATTTAATTAAAATCCAATTCAATTTAAAACAAAAAAAACCTTCTTGCTCAAAAAAAATTATTATGTAGTTAAATGGAAAACGAGAGAATAAGAATTCTTAAAATATGGGATTTCCTAATGCAAGAGAAAATGCGTAATTAAGCTGAATAAGAACAAGCAAAATACTTAAAAAAAGACATATTCAATCAAAAATTACAAGTTATTCGTAATTTATAATCTTGGCAAAATATAATGTTATAGGAATTTAAAGCACGAACAATATCGTATTTCTCACAACTTAAATAAATATGAGAAAGCTTAACTGAGAACTGAGAAGCAAAGTAAACAAAGCTAACAAACATATAAAAAGTTTAGTAATATAACTTTCACTGAATTAAAAAAAATATTGAATATTTACCTTCTTAATTCCAATATTGAATTGACTTTGCAAGTCTATTCAGAATTCTTGATCTGAAACTGATTTCAACTAAAAATAAAAATAAAAGCTCGCCGTCGATTTGAGTAACATGGAAAAAAATGGCGACGGCGGCAAATTTCGAGCTTGGCGAGCGGTTGGGCGGCGGCGGTGTGACGTATTGGCGGCGGATGTGACGTTTTCCCATTGCCTTAATGTTAAACGATGTTTGCCACTGTTAAGGTTTGCCATTGCTCACTCCACTGTTATATCTCCTCTATGGTCGTTGTGATTGGATGCATAATAATTTGATTGACAGTACTTGCTTTGTAACTGCGACCTTATCCGTTATCTAAAAAAATGGAAATATTTTAAAATTGAGAATTTTTTTGAAAAATCGAAGGGCTTACTCGGAAATCCGGAAAGAATCCGGACATTTTGATACCATGTATGTGTCATTCGGTTCAGTAATTAAAAAGCCTTTCTCTGGAAACCGTTCACTAAAAACTTTTTTTTAGAATAGAGAGATTTAAGTTTATGTTTTTTGTCTTAAATTTCGATGTAAATTTAAGATGTTTTGAAATAAAATTTATCAGAGAGACAAGACGTCACCGATTGATAAATAAACCCTACAATTTATGCATTTCAACAATGCAATCGGAGTTTCCATCGGTAAATTACTTCCGGTTGACACCATCCGTTCAACCAATCTTTATTTTCTATTTCTCCAGAATATAAGCAAACGAGTAATTTGAACAATAGTACTTACTATAAATTGATGAAAACTTCCACGACCTGAAGATACATTTATTTGATTTTCCGGGATAGATGGCCGTGTTTGAATGGAATTTCCAAACGTTTCGCTCTCAGCTTCGGAGAGCATCCTCAGTGGCAAAAAATCAACTGATAAAAATTGAAATGATTGAAAATTGAATGATGATGACGTGGAATGATTGATTTTCATTCCACGTTAGCATTCACGCTGTAATTGTTTGGTATTTGTTTTATTTTCAATTTTTATCAGTTGATTTTTTGCCACTGAGGATGCTCTCCGAAGCTGAGAGCGAAGCGTTTGGAAATTCCATTCAAACACGGTCATCTATCCCGGAAAATCAAATAAAAAAAAATAGTACTTACTAGCTGATATACCCGGCCTAGCATGGGTAGAATTGATATTTTTTTCTTTTAAATTTGTTATACATTTCTTCCTTTTTTTAAGGAGTGAAAAGGGTCGAATCAAGCAATTTAAATTCTGAACTATTTCTGCATTTACCACATGAGCCCCATAAAAAACAATAAAATATTAAAAAAATATTCTTCCAAAAATAACTAAAAACGTTTAATTAGAGTCCTTAACTAATCACATTTTTATGAATTTATTATATCTTTGGTAAAATTTAATAAATAAAACATATTCCTGCAATTTTTAAAAATAAAATCCAATATTTCCACTTGAAAGGGTTTTGAATATTAAAAAAAGTTTATGGTTTGTAAACCAACTTTCTTAATAGCTACAATATGATCATCATTAGATTTTGCATCCTCGTTTAAATGGAGACTATTTTAACAACGCTATTCCATGAAACGTTTTATTTAAAAATTAAATAGCGGTCAAAAGAGGGTCAAGGGTTCGTTTTTGAACTTCAGAACATAGCCTATGTTTTTCTGGGATTGTTTTACGTATGTATACAAATTTTGTTGCCGATCGGAAAAAAAACTGTGGATTTGTATTAAAGACAAACAAACAAACAAACCCACACATTGAATTTAATTATATTAAATTAGAATATTAGATATGATTCTAGTTAAATTTTATTCCTTTGAATTTAATTAAAGCATGGACGATTAGGTATCGTGTTTTGGTTCAAATTTTCATCCCTCTCTACATGTACGATACGTTTGTTCGTGACAGATAAAAATCTAGTTTAAATTAAATAATTCCTTTGTCATGGTCCATATCAAAAGTCTTTGTTACATCTAATCCACAATCCACCCATTCATATTGTATTTAGCTCCACTGTTTATAAATCGAAACATTTAACTTGATAGTAATTCTTGTTACCTCTAAACAGTTAAAACAATCAGCATTATATTCTCTATTGTCTCTTATATCCCACTTAACCAAGGACAAATTTAAAGTAGGTACTGTTTGAGATGTAGGAAAACTTATTTTAAAAAACAGTTTTAATTCCGTAAACTAACTACCACGCATTTTTTGCAAAGTGAATTATTAACAAGGAATGCATCCCTTTAAAAATACATGAATATATAATATCTTTATCATAGGAAGTAAGATTAGATTTTACATTCCTAAACAATAAACTATCTAATGCAGTGGTTCCCAACCTTTTGTGGCCCTTCGCCCCCTTTCTAGAGGTTGACTAACACCTATCGCCCCCTTTTTATTCTCATTGTATGTCTAATTTTAATTTGAAGTAAAATGTAAATAAAAAAGAAATTTTAGGTCCGGGGGTCCTCCCCCAGAAAATTTTTGGAAATAAGACTCCAAAAAACAGGTTTTTAACTAGCTATGGTACCTCTTCCGAATTTCGGCCATATATTTTTAGGTAGGATTTTGATTTTGATGAACTAATTTAAAAAAAGTTTTGAAAAATTAAGTTCCGAGTACAAAAGGATGGTTTGGGGGCCCTCCACCATAAGAAACAGGGTTTTATTTTTTTTGGTACATATAGTCTGAATACAGTCAATTAGTACAGTACTATTTTATTTCCCCCTTTGAATACTCATCCCCCCCAATCACCCCCAACTTTTGTATCGCCCCTTTGATAACACAAATCGCCCACTAGGGGGCGATCGCTACCAGGTTGGGAACCACTAATCTAATGCATTCCACGATATCCAAACGCAATAAAACTGACGTATTTCTATCTCTACCCTAGATTCCGGCAGTTCAGGCGGCAAAGGAGAAAACCTGTCAATGAGCTCTTACGGTAAAGTAAAGCGTAGCGACCCTTCAGACGATAGCCAGAGAGAACCCCTATACTACCCTACACCCTACGCCACAACACAGCTGTCGACGTACAGTGAGTCGCCCAACACATCTCACTGTAACACCCTCAGACGTCACGACGGAAAGGGACACGAGTACGACATACCGCATCGGCACGCGCAGGTAAATGTCCAATTCACTTATTGCAGCAGGCGGTCGATGTTGATAAATACTTCTGGATTAGATCCCGATGGGTAGTCCATTCGATTGGATAGGCTTTAGTAGGGACATCTTGTTAGGGAGAATGAATGTCATTGTCATTAGGATGGGTTTTCATTTGACGATATAAGTAAATTGGGACCGTTTGAATATTACGTAAGCACCTAAGGGGGGAGGGGGTTTGCTCTTAGCTTATTTTTCCTGACAAGGGGGGCGGGGGGATATGAGTGATGCTTACGTAAGACACTGCATTTTCGAAAATATCTCGTGTTTCTTGCATAAATAATTTCAAAACTCAACCGAAAATAAATTTTACAAAAAACTGGATTAGGAAATAGGACGTAAGCACTTTTTCTGGGGATGGACCCCCAAAACATTTTAAAATTTTACCCCGAAAAGTAGTGTTTCGACTTATTTTTGAACCCCTAGGGTTACACCGAAAAAGGACAGCTCCTCGTTTATGTCACCTAATTTCCCAGTCTTACTAAAAGTGATGTCAAAATTTCGGGGGGGTTTTCGGCAGTTTCTTACGTAATTATGGGGGGTTTGAGGTTTGCTTGGAGGGGGTGTTAAAAATGACCAAAAAAAGTGCTTACGTAATATTTGAACGGCCCCATTTCATTTAGTGGAATAATGAAATTTAAATTATTGGCATTTAGAGTTTTTTTTCTAAGTGGGTCATATGTTTTCAGAATTCGTTTAAATTTTTTTATTTTGTAAATAAAGATTATTAATAATACTTTATTAATTCCCCCCGTGACATATCGTATCAGCATGCCGAATGCACTTATTGCAGGCGGTTGGTGTGTAAAATAATCCTGGATTAGTTCCCAATGGGTAGTCTATTGATTATATAGGCTTAGCTATTTAAATAGGGATATCTTGTTAGGGAGGATATAAGTGATTTTCATTAGCATGGGTTTTCACAATGACAATATAAATGTTTTATTTTGAGAAAAGCTGGAAATTAAAAACTAAAGATTTTTAATTTCACCTTACGGGATGCGCACATATTTGAAAGGATATTCAAATGCTAGTTCTTTATTAAAACTCAACACTGGAATTCTTTAGAAAAAAAAACGAGGACGATCAATCTTAAATTGCAACCTTTTTCAATAATGGAGAACTAACGAATGATTTTTATTATTTTTTATGATAAAATGATTTTTTTATTAAATCGTTTTCAAAATTCCACGATTTTTGTGGTAGATTTTAAATAATATGTATCAATATATAACCCCGATAAAAATTCATTGAAAAAATCTATAACTAAATGTCATTCTATTATGTCCTTAAATTTTCAGATAATTTATACATATTAGATTGCAAAATTACATCGATACAAAATTTTGTGTAGTCCCATATGCCCAAGATTTCTCGGTAATCCTAAACCATAATTTAGTTCAGTTGTGACGTTTTATCTTCTGTCTATTTATAATCCCTTTCCTCAGTGTCAATATTATTTGATTTAAAAGCGAACTTAAACCAAGTCCGTTAAGTAGATGATACATTGTCTTTAACATCCACGGAGCTATAAGCCTTCACCAGAAAAACCTCCTCAAACGCATGCTCTGATAAACCAATTTAACGATCATTTTTCAAACACTACGTTCATCCCTCGGCGCAGATGTTGTCGAAGAAGATGGCACAGACCGCTCCAAGAAAAGGTGTCATTTCACTAAAACTCTCACTTCTCCACACCCAAGTAACGGCCATCTGTTACGCTTAGCTAAGAGGAGACGATTTTTTTATCAGCCCATGAAAAAACCCAGAAGGCGCAATACCATGATGCTTCCGCGTCTCTCAAAAAATAGAGGGTCGGCAGAAAAAAAAAATCTGAATTTCCGGACAAAAGACTGGAAGAATGTCGCGAAAAACGGACGTATATCGCTATAAATGTTGTTTATCTTTCCTTTTAACGCGCCGATCTTTTGCTGTTATTTTTTTTTTCATATAAAAAGGGGGGAGGAGCAGTGTGTGGAATCAATTGGATTAAGGCCTGTGTCCGCTCGTTCACGCTTCTGGATGACTTCCAATCTTTTTTTTTCTCCCCCCCTCTCTCTCTCGTGTTATCCGTGACATAAATTTCAGGCGCGGTATTATTCTATGAGGGGACGCTCGGGCATAATGTAATTTTGCTTGTCTTTCAAGTTGGCGTTGATTTGTGAGCAAAAGGCGAGGCGTGATTCCATAGGCTGGACCGTTTCTTTTCTGGGATGAGAATCGTGTTATGGGAAGGGGAGAAATTCTTGGGAAGTTTTCCCTTTTGTGGGGGGAGATTTATTCCGGTGTGCTCGGGCTGTATTCTGTGTAGAATACGAAGAGAATGAATGTTTTGAATAAATCTGGGGTTTAAAACGATGTGGTTGGCAAAGAATGACTATAAGCGTATTTCATGTTAGTAAAAGCGATGCCGATGAAAAAAAATTGTTAATAATGTGTATATTTCGAATCATCCCTAATCATACCTAATCCGTAATTAGCTGCGAGATTATCATTCATCCAATGGACTATCTATATCTGTCTTGACGTCACATTTTACCCATCATGTGACCTACTGAGCTTGCTACCTATAGAAATTTTACCAGAGATATTTTGAAGTGAGATATGATTTGTTAGTGAGTTTGTTTTTCCCCCTCACGTGATTAACATGGCCGTGGCCGAATATAGTCCATTGATAGAGAAGTGTTCAAGCTCTTTTGTATTTACAGAGATCTCGAAATACTGTGAGAAGTAGGTTCGTTTCCCTTTTCACTTGCAGTACCCCAATCTAAGTAAAAAGTTAAGTAATACCTCGTTCGCACTGCCGCTAAAGTACCCTTAAAACATATCGCACTTAAACTTAAAGTGTGTTTTCTTAAAACGGCGTTCGCACTGGCAAAGGGTGATTGAGCACTTAATTGTGGAAATCTAAGAAATATTTAATTTATTATTATATAACTTAAAACTAATAAATATAATCACCAACTTTTAAAAAAAAAATGCAAGTAAAAATGTAAAAATACATAAACAATTATTAATTGACAGACGATTTAAGAAAACTATTTCTGAATTTCAAATAAAAACAAAAACAAGACAAGCTGACTGGATTGTAGTGGGATAAAGTGGATCATATCAAGGTAAATAAACTAAATTTTTTTATTAAACTAAATTTAATCAGTTTTCGGTCCATTGTTTTCCATATTTTAATGTACTTTTATTTTACCAACTGGGTCTTTTTGCCTTAAAAATCTAAAATATTTGGAAACAATGGATATATTAGTTTGGCATAGCAGAACACGAAATAAATTTTATCATATTCATAACAAGAATGTTCTGAAAAGATTTCTTGATTGGATTTTTGTTTAATATTTTGATTTCTTTTTATCAGCAGCTGTTTTTAATTACATTTATACTATTAAGTAATTAAAAGCAATGAGCGGAGATATTGAAGTACAACATTGTTTAGCTCACGGTTCAATTTTTGATGGGCTTTTTTGTGTTAAATTATTGTACTAATTCAAAGAACTTAATAACCTATAAATATTTTCGTAATTGTGTCCAGTTTCAACTGTTTTAAAAGTGTCCTTGGTCTTTATTTGAAGAAAAATCACCGAAAATAAGCTTTTCCCATCCTGGGAAACATTGTGCGCCGCCATCTTTGTTGATTAAGGGTGATTTTCAAACACCCTTAAAATATGGGGCGATTTTGTTATTCCTAAAGTGTGTTTCTATGGCAACTAAATGCGAAATGAAAATAGAGGGTCTTTTTTCTGCCAGTGCGAACGGGGTATAACTTAACTCAGTTAACTCTTTATTTTTAAAGTGAGTAATTGGAAATAAAAAATAAGTAATTGTTAAAGGATCCCCTAAAAGTTTCTATCACAGAGTAAAGAGATAACAGAGTTAAAGTGGCAGTTTTCCTCTCTCGGGACGCAGCCACAAATCAGAGAGGGCAAAATATGCGAAATGGCAAAAGTGATTCCTGATTGGATATGGAACTTCTATCAGGCGGCATTTTAATTTCATCGGCGCTGTTCTTTTCCCTCCACTGCCAATTTGAGTGACGTAGAGTGGCAGTGACGTAGCAGGAGTGAGGTCCAGCTATTATAGGCTGTCTAGGAGCTAGGAGGCTTTGCAAACTTTGCAACGCCCGGGGAAAATCAATACTTTAAAAAGTTGTCATTAGCGTCTATGGAGATGGGCCCTGTTAAGCTCTGCACCCTGTGGTTTCTATTATTGAACATTTTCAAAAGGTTTAATGATTTTACTGTTACCAAAACGATTGAAAGGTTCAATAATTTTAGAATCATAAATAGGTTCATGTGTTTTTAAGAGCATGCGCCGACATTTTTTTAATCGCATGCTACTTTTTAATAAATGTTCTAAATATAACTTAATTGCTTTGTTATTTGAAAACTACACTGTAACAAGGAATTTTTATAGCTATGTACTGAAACTTCCTTACTTGGGTTTTTATCTTTTTATTTCTTCTTACCTATTCTAAAAAAAGGAATTAACCAGAAGTACGAAAAAATATATTTATGTACGTGGGAAAATGCATTTTTAGTTTTCTTAGTACTTTTTTATGTCTTAAAGCTTGCATATATGCATGAATAAACTATTTTTTTACGTTTACAAGATTCTTGGAAATGTTAGGTTTTTGATATTTTCAAAGAGAAAATTCTCTTTTGCTGCCTTTTTATTGGAAAACTCGGAATACACGATTTTAAGGGCATTTTATCAAGGGAATGAAAAGATCTTTTTTTTTCTGTTACTCAGTGTATGCTTTAAATATCTGATCCGAATAGAACTATAGAAAATTCTATTTTAGGTTCTAAAAGCTGGAAGTTCCTTTAAATTCTTACCATTTATATGTTAACCGTTTGAATCCTCAGTCAAAACGTTGGAGATTTCCTTTGAAGGATGATAACATAAAAATACGCATTAAGAGTTACCGATTTATTTCAGAAACTTTGAGATGTAAGCAATTTAAACTAAAATAATTTACAATTGGCTAAAAATCTCTGATTATGATATGTAGATTAAATTATTTGATAATTTGTGAAGTAAGAATTCATATCTAAAGGTTGTTTTATAGTATTTGTTGGAATCCGAATTCCTAGGAGAAAATATGGAAATAATTTTCGAAGTATATCATAGTATTTAGTGAGTTTAGTTTTTTTACCTTCTTATAAAATTATGCAAGATTTCAGAAACAAATATAATATAGCTAGTGTGTTTTTTGAAATGGGGGAAGATTTTTTTATTATCCAAAATAGAAAATTAATTTGGGAAGAAGGATTTTTTGTTAAAGATCCCGCGAGGTATGTTGTGAAACTTCATCGTTGTAGAGAAATATGATGGGGTTAGACCTTGAATATATGGGAGATTTTTATATTTAAAAATACGAAAAATAATACACACGCATTTTAAAGCTGATTGTTAACGCAATTATATCATCCTGATTGAAATCACTATACTTTGTATTGCACAGCATATATAGTTATTAGAAACCAAAAAAATATCCTTCAGAAAGTCCGGTTTATAAAAATAAATAAATATTTCCTTTTTACCCTCACTAATATGGATCAAGTATATCCTCAAAGAAAATTGTTGAAATTTAGTCAAAAAGTGCATGAAATCAAACTCCCTTTTTCATTTCTTAAAAATATAAATTCGCTTCAACACATTTACTGCAATAAATAATCTTATTTTAAGTATTCAAAATCAACTCATGCACTGTGAATCTCAAACGAAGCCCTAAATAATAAAATAGTCAACGAACAACGTTTTCCCCATCAGGAATAACAATCATCATCCATTTTGAAAACATTTCAGAGAATCGAATAGAATAGAGAAAAATATTTACTTATTTACTACCGAATTTTATAAAGAATCGAATCCAAAATCACTCGAACGGGAAAGAGAATGAATGGATCGGTCGTGCTGAACGTTTTTTACGATTCTGTGGTATCGACAAATCAATTCCGGTATCGATTTCAATTTACAAAAATCCCCCGTTCGCGTCGGTTGACTGTTGTCAAATCAAAAAGGAATTGCCCGATAGATTATATATGAACTCATATAGCGTAAAATAATATATAGCCGTTCAATCTGATGAGCTACATTCCCGTCCACGGCAAAGTTCAAGATAAGACGATTTATCTCAATTTTTCACCTTAGCTCTCTGGAAGGCTGCAGATAATAGATTCCGCTGGCGTAGGTAAAAGGTTTCTCGACATAAATTCCCCTGCTCAGGTCTTCTTTATCACCAGTCGGATGAAATCTGTAGCATTTATCAATTTCGGCGTTTATCACTACGTGAAAACATCAACCGCTCAAGCTGAAACAAAAGAGTCAATAAAAAGAATTCCTCTGCCCCCTGAAAAAATATGGCCGCAAGCAGAAGTTTTTGCCGTTCGGATTCTTCTTTCACTGCATCGTCGATCCCGTGTCTCTCCCTCCGACCGTATTCTTTTTTCTATTCAGTTACTTATAGTTGAATGGTTTCAAGTTCTTAAATTCTGCTGGTTCGTAAATACATTTTTATTGCTTCCACTCCCGCAGTTTATATTTTTGCTCATTCGGGAAGAATCGGGAATTAAATTCGCTTGATAGGCCGCGGGGAAAAATAAAGCCTAGAAGTACACAAACATCCATAAATTAAGGTTTTTTTCTTCAAAAATGAAGGTTTTAAAAGGAAAACTGTAATTTAACTATTTCTTATTTCTCTGCTGGCAAAAATTTACAATTTTGGCTTTGAAACTGAAAGATATGATGCCTTCATGCTTTCTACTTCACTTAAAATAATTTTGCACATTTTTACGTGTTCAGTACATCTCAGATACTGTAAAAATCAATTACGAAAAGATAATTTTAAGTCATTTATAAAAAGAATATAACGTTACACTTATTTTACTTTAATGATATTTCATTTTAAATTATGAATTAGTACATTTTTAAAAACTTATTATGGTTATAAGATGTAAGGAAATAACGGGGTGTATGTTTATGAAATAACTAATATACCCTCCGCTGCTCGGGGAAAAATTATTTTCTTCTCTATATATTTCATTCCAGGGCGTCATTTAGGGTCAAGAGGGTCAATTGAATTTGAGATGCTATATACTTCCTTAAGATATATAAAAACTTAAAAAAACATCGCCTGATTTGAAGTGAAATCCCCATTTTTAAGAGTGGTATTTTCATATTCGAAAAATTTAGAGGGAGACCCTCTTTACCCCCTTATTTCAAGGTGTTATATTTTTGTTCTCTTTAGCATTCTTTGTTCAATCCATCCATTTCTGAAGTTGGCAATGCATAGTTGTGGCAAATTCTTCCACCTGTGCTTCACAAAAAAGGTTATGGTCTACTACTGAACAACCATTTCTATTGACTTGATATTTATTTCCCCACCATCCCGCTATGTTTCCCTAAAATTACTAAGTGATTAAAAAATAAATACTTTTTTAAGATGTAAAACAATAATTAAAAAAATTTGGAGTTAAAGTTAACCAGTTTTTCAAATTGCGATTTTTTAAAGTTCAAGGGGGGTCCCCTGAACTGAAGAAATCGCCTTCAAACATGATATAAAAGTAAACCTAATTTGAAGTGACACCAACTATCTAAAATGCTTCTGATGAAATATTTTTAAATTTAGGTTTTCCTGAAAATATTTAAATTTGGATTAATTAGTTTTGGATTAAATAGTGTTAAAAATTTATAGAATAAATAGTTTTTAGTTACGGTAAAAATATATTTAACCATCAACAATTATTTCTTTATCAGATTTTTAAAAATGCACTTTCCCTAATAACACAAAAGTCACAGTGACGTCACTATAACGTCACTGAGGGTCACACAAGTCACAGAGTATCTGAAATGCGTCTACACAAAGAGGTCACACTGTGACCGCCATCTAATAGAACTTGTGTGAACATGAACACTCTGAAACGTCATTGTGACTTCTCGAGGTGACCGTCACACCTAAGTCACCTCGTGACGTCTCTGTGATTTCACCGTGTGACCGATTAGTGACGACATGTTTTAGTAGGATTATATTGAGGTATTTCTGATTTCAAGTAAAAACGCACTTAAAATAGCCTGAAAATACTTAACTATTTCAAACTTGAAGCAATTGTTAATTTTATTTAATTTTTTCTAATTTTATGAAAAAAAATTGTTACCACCAGCATTAAAATCTCAATCTAAAATATATAAATATCTTTAATAAGTTAAGTCTTCAAAGGGGACGTTACGCGGAACCTAGAAGAAAACCTTTTCTAGTAGCTCTAGCTATATTTTGTATGCTAGAATATCGAGGTTTTTCTAAAAAGCTTCAAATTCAAGTCATTAGGTGACCACTAAAGGTTTTCTGAATGTATACAAGTAAGCAATAAGATAAAAAATTAATCTGCCATGTATATGAACGGACAAAATGGAAAAATAAAATGGTGAGTGACACTATTAGGAGAATATTCGTCGCAGCCAAGTGACTGCGACGTCAGAATCAAGTCATCAAGTGACACTGCGACGTCACCATCAAGTCATCAAGTGTTAACACATCGTGACTACTCTGCGACGTCACATTCGCGTCACGTAGTCACAATCTGGTTGTACTGTGACTTCACAAGGAAGTCACTAGTGGTCACAGATTTTGGTCACAAATTGCGGACATTCAGCTGTCACTGTGACGTCCTGGTGACTTCACGGTCATGCCCGTGACCCCTAAGTGAAAGTCAGAAACGAGTCACATATTGGTCACCTGGCTATTAGGGTTTAAATATGCAATGTTATAAAATATTTTTAAATAAATATGTCTAGCCTAAGAGGTTTTGCGTCACGTAGAAGGAGTATAAGAATACTAAGCTACGTAAAAGAATTTAGAAAAAGTAAAAAAAAAACTGCTTGGATAGTTTTGATTTTAAAAATTCTTTCTTGTAAACCTTTGTGGTTGTGTGAGGAACAACATGCTAAAATTTCAAAAAATCTCATCAATATTGTGTGTGCTAGAATCCAAAAACTAAAAACGGGAGTAAATATTCAAATCTCCAAGCACTCCTTCAAAAATAGAATATAAAAATCCAAAAATTACTTTCCTTGAAATATTTCAAGAACATATTACGTCATCAATTCAATAATATCAATAATCAATATCATTTTGTTGGTATTGTTTTCTTCCAAAATATGTAAAACTGTTTATACTTGGCAAAAACAGGTGTTTGGAATTTTAGAACCCCTTAAGATTCGAGTATCCAAAATTTGAAAAATGCCTTTCTAGATATTTTTGCTAATTATCTTGCTTGCCAAATAACGAAGATCTTATGTCATTTGGGGGTCTAGGCTAAAAAACGTTGGAAACACGGAAGATATTTTTTATTAATTATCTTCTTACATTGAATTGTAAAAAAACGAATAATCAAAACTGAAGCAATGCAAAGCAGCCATGCAGCAGTGTTTATAAAAAGATATAATTAATTTAATTTTAAAACTCTTTAAATGATTAGGGGAGAGTGTTGTACCTGTGGACAAAAATCAAGTTTTGATTTTTCTAAGACAGGTAAAATCACATTTTAACCATTTAAAGTGCCCATCCCATAGTCCTAACCTTATCAAAGATGGTAATATTTTTTATTAGCTAAAATCGTCAAAATTGGATTTTTAATTCATTTTAATAACTTGGCGAAATTTGTGTCCATAGGTACAACAACGTGCTCTCCCTATGGACAGACCCAGTTGTACCTCTGGACACCCTTAAAAAGGAAATTTTTAGCTGAAAAAAGCTTAAAATGAACGTTTTTATTGGTGTATTACCTTTTTATAAACTATTTCAAGCATTTTTAAAATTGGAAATAGATTTTTTAAAGTAATGTAGTTTTAGATCTTAAATGATCATTAAAACGAAGTTGATTGACAAAAGTCTTGATTTTTTACCAAAAATACATAAATCACATGGGATTTTCAGATCGAAATTTGAGGTAATAGTTTCATCAATCATGCTGATTGATCTGATCACTTCACTGATAAAAAAAACAATTAGATCGACACTTAGTTGTGCAAGCATTTGGAGGTAATAACTTTCACAAATCTTCTTCGGTGGGAATCTTCTTCGGTTTTTTGTTATCATCATACTTAAATGCGATAGAGTGTGCTTAAGATTTTATACCATATTTTACATTAAATGCAAAGTAAAATCAAAAATTTTAAAAAGTAGTTTAGGTCACAAAATATTTTATTTTTCATCTAAAATCACTTGAAAATAATCGCCGACAAATAGATAACCATTTAAAATTAATTTAATATGCATTAAAATGTATTCACTTTTATGAAACCTGATTCAAAAACGCCGATTAGCTACAGACACCCACAAGAACGTGTCCATAGGTACAACACTTATGGTGTCCGAAGGTACAACACCAGGTGCTTTTTCATTGAAAATTCTGTAAAAAATTAACGAATTGAGATCTGACTATTTCTAATATCAAAAATAAAAAATCGAAATCTCGGGGATTCGGCCCTATATCTCATTTTATCGTATTATAATTAAGTGGGAAGAAAAATATTAATGTAGTGATGCACTAAAAAAAACTTTGACCACCTAAAAACAGTAAATTTATTATATTAAATTTAAATATTATTTTAAAGAGCTGATTTCACGTTAGCAACTAGATAGCATCTGTTTACATACAAATTCAACCACAAATTCAAATTTCCATTATTTCCCGAATTTTAAAACGCGGTGGCTGAAGGTACAACCGTCCTTAGGTACAGCACTCTCCCCTATATGTAGTGAAATTTTATTATAGGAAATGATGTAAAAATTTAAACAACAGAATGAGATTTTAAATTATCTTCAAATTGATTTTTAGCAACACACACACACTTATATTTAATCTAATATAATCTAATCTATTGAATCTAATTATTTTATCTAACTTTTTATTGTTCACATACTTGATGTTATATTTAAAATAAAATATTTGTGAAATAAATGTTATAGACGTTTAAAAATAAGAAATTGTTTTTTTTTGCGTTTTGTAATCCAATATTTGATTCCGATTCGTGAACTAAAAACTAATATACAACCAGAATGAAACAACAAAAGTTTCATATCAGTTCTTGATAGAAACAAACATTAAAACTTTCATTTTCAACAATATGTAACAAATATCTGCTTTTTTGCATAGAACATTGCTAGTACTTACCAAAACCACAATTTCGACATTCAGCCAAACATCAAATAATAATAAAGAACAATTCCTCATCGGGATAATTAGAAAAATATGCAAATGAAGGGAAGAACAAGAACACCCTGAGGATTAAAAACTGTTCTTTTCGAACTTTCAGAACCACCCACAGAAAAGCCCCGCCTCCTCATTCTAGGGACTTAAACATCCACCGACGTTTTTTTCTTTCTTCAACTGCCCGAACTGATTTCTTTCCGTGACCCCCTAAACTAGTATGAAACGGCCATTCCACTTGCTCTCTAAACATCGAGAAGATCTTTTTGGATTCCTTCTCAAACTTTTGCTGTTATTTTCGTCTCATTTCTCTTGTGGACCAGGAAACACCCCGCAGAATGGGGGAAAAAAGAAAGCGAACCCCCTAAGAGGGGGGAAATTGAGATACCCAAACCGAGGTTCGCATTTATTGCTTCCGAATTTTTGTTTGCGTTGGGAGGTTTTTTATTTTTTTACTTTTATTTCGGCGGCCATCTTTCATGCGTTTCTTGCTAATGCCCTGGAATACAAATGTCTTTGAACATGGGTGATTAAACTTTTTTCTTCTTTCTCTTTGCTCGTGTATTCTTTGCTTAAGTTTCCTTATTAGTTCCTCTTTTTTTTGGTGAGGCTTAAAACGGCTTTCGGTTCTTCGTTTGAGAGGGATGGTCAGATTGGTATATTTTTTAATGAGAATAATATTTTGTTTTGCTTTGATTATAATTTAAAGCGTTCATTAAAAAGCTAAGAATAGTTTAGGGTTTTTCTTTTATGTTAGCGGGGAATGAAAGTTGGGTAGGGAAATATTTAACGATGCATTGTTATGTTAATTCATACAAACAGTGCCAAGTTCCTCAAGCAATCAATGAAACTTTAGTGTTGTGGTTACATTACGTAAAATACATTAGTTTTCTGGAATTTATGCAAAAATACATAAGAGAGAGCAGAAAAATATTTTCATAGCTTTATCTCATTTAAAAAATTTATTTCAAGCATTTACAAATATGATTAGTTAATTCCATTAAAGCTTATTTCATCTTTAAAAATATAAATACGATTTCTTAGATTGTGCATTTACATATTATTTCGCATAGTTTGTTTATGGTTGAAGAAAAATAAATTGAAATTAACCCGTAGCAGGGGACGTGGGGTCTCCCAGACCCGCAACATTTTCCTCCCCCCTACCACATGCTTGGTCAAATTGAATAGATTCTTCCGCTAGCTTCACTTGCACGTGTCCTGGTATGTCCCCTTTTTTCACCTCCCCTGTCACGGGTTAAACCGTTATAACTAAATAAAAATGTTATTGCAGTACCAAAGTTGAGAATATTGCTCGTTTTCAACGAAATGTCAAAATAAAACAAAGTTAAATTTGTTGTTGTAAACGATTAGGAAAAATTAGAACACTTAACATTAAAATAATATACATTTTTTCACTTTGATTACAAATACGATTTGCTGTCAAAGGAATAGCTTGAGTTTAAATTTAAATATATCTAATGGATATAAAACACTTACGAATCAAAATATATGTACATACCTTCTACATATTCGATAAACGCAAGGTATTAAATTTAACATATTTATCCCCCCTTTTTACGGTAGTTATTAAAACTCCTATCCATAACCTGAAAGCTATGCCTAATACCCACGCTAAATGAAGGAAAAAGCAACAACATCAGCTCTTAAGATTTAATTTTATGTAGAAGGATAATAGCTGTATGTATTTATACGGTATCCTGGGTAAAGAAAATATAGATTCATTTTAATGCACGAGGCATAAAATCTATAAATATTAATGAAACCCTAATTTCGAGAATCACTTTCTACGGAACTGCATTTTTGAAAGTAAATCCCATCAGAGAATATTTCAATTCCGGGGATCCATTAGCAGACGTGCCTTTAGAAACAAAATCAAAGTATGTATAGTATCAGAACGTGAAATTTCCCTGAAAACACATTAATATTTGACTTTATTTTGTTTTGTAAAACACTGAACTTTTTTGGAAACAGGATACATTTTGGAAAACATGTGGATTATTAAGTTTTAAGAGTTAGATATAATTGAATATTCTTTTATTTGATAGTAGGATAGGTGAAGTACACAAAAGTTTTATATTCTTACAAGTGATCGAGTATTTGATTTGAACAAAAAAATACCATTTTAAAATTAGTATGATTATATGGCTAAACATGAAATAAGTTCACCCGAAATTGCGCCTTCAGATTCCTTGCTTCGAATGCATGAAAATGTCACGAGAGCTATTATACAGGGTGTTTCAAAATTGCGTTGCACGGCTTTTATTTGGAACCAGCGCCTCCTAGGGTTAAGGAAGTAAGGTCTACCCCTAGGTAAATGACCCTGGAGAATCCATTGAGATGACTTACAGCACCCCTAGCGGGGAAATTAAAAAGTTAAAAAAATTAATTTAAAAACTAAAGGAGATAGAGCAAAAACCTCAGTGAGAGTATTGTTGCCAACGTCATGAAGAACTCACTGAAAAAAATTTGATCAAATTATCTTGAATATTCGCGGAGATATTAGCATGTGAAATTAGCACTTTTTCGGGGGTCAAAAAGTAAAAAGTTCGCATATTTGCAAATTTTTTTGATTTTTTTATTAAATTTTGTGTTCTTCCAACTAAAAAAACTCAAAACTACTAAATAACACTGAAAAATTTGCAAATATGCGAACTTTTTACTTTTTGACCCCCGAAAAAGTGCTAATTTCACATGCTTATATCTCCGCGAATATTCAAGATACTTTGATCAAATTTTTTTCAGTGAGTTCTTCATGACGTTGGCAACAATACTCTCACTGAGGTTTTTGCTCTATCTCCTTTAGTTTTTAAATTAATTTTTTTAACTTTTTAATTTCGCCGCTAGGGGCGCTGTAAGTCATCTCAATGGGTTCTCCAGGCTCATTTACCTAGGGATAGACCTTACTTCCATGACCCTAGGAGGCGTTGGTTCCGAATAAAAGCCGTGCAACGCAATTTTGAAACACCCTGTGTATTTAAGACGGATATTCTATTAATTTATTTTACGGCTCGTGCATACAAGCACACTTGATATTTTTAGCATCAGTCTATAAACACATGCAAATAATCATGTTCACCTTTCCATCAAACGTTTTTCGTGTAAACCGGATGGGATGTCATGCTTTTCTGTCGCGATTTTCTTGAAACCATGCTACTTACAAGTTATGTTCTTAGGCATTTTCAATGTATTTAACGCAAAGAATCTTCCTCTGCAGAGTTTGGGCGGATTTTTTGAATCCCTCTATATATATTATGAACTTCATTTAATGAGTTAATGAATTAATACCTGAGTAAAAATTCATACTATCTCTCGTAATACTATATGAAACTATAACTACTTTAAAATTATGTTTAGCAACGCCCTTATACTATACTCTGTTCATTTAGAATTGGCACCTGAGAAATAGAGCTTTACCTCTCGCTGGAAGAGTAACCATAGTTACGTTCTTCGTGCAGCTAATAGTAAGCCTCCTTCGTCACTTTGACGATTATAGTTGCTATGGTAACCGATCGGTGGTGGGGAAGGAAATATTTTCAGGCGCCTATACTATAAATTGAATTAAACGAAACAAGTTATAATGTAACGCAATAAAACAAATAAGCAATTGTTCGGATTTGTTTAAATTATGGTAGTTTAATATATAAAGTTCGCGAACGTTTTTAGTCAGTTTTAATTTTAATATTCCATGTGAATGAGGGTTTAGTTACTGTTAAAAAGTTGCAGCATGTAAAATATATCTGTATGGGGTATTCACCCACTAACTTGGAGATTTTTTTCTCTTTTTAGATGGGTGAGTACACGCCCTATGCAAAGTTATGGACGCGAGTACATGACGTTATGCAAGGTTAGTGTTACTTTACGTAGTTCAAGAAATAAACAGCAATTTAAAACCATTAATAACTTTCCAATTTGCACGAACGTAGTTTTAGATATGATTTGAAAAAAAAAACCTAAATATAAAAATCTATTTTTATTTTTTTTATTTTTCCAGGTACCCACTGCTTGAATTTTTTACGAATTTAATTTTTACGCTTTAAATAATCAATAACAACTAGAATGTTTTGGGCGTACATCCAATTTACGGGGAATAAAATTTGTTAATAAAATAAAATAAAATTTTTACTCTTATTAATTTTTTCACATTTGATTGAAAAATCCTGTTGATGCCACAACCTAATACAAAAATAGTTTTTAAAGGAATTTACTGAATTGATACACAAAAGCTTACTTGATAATTTTTTTGAAAGAGCTATTTTATGATATTCATCACAATTCGACTTAATTTGTATTTGTATAAGATACCGAATTTCAATCTATTAACTTGATAAATTATTTTCCTTTCAGTTGATGGTAACTTATCAATGGAGGCAATGAAGGCGAATAACATTCATCTAGGCACTTTAATCGGCAGGTAAGATACTAAAGACTGATAGTTGCAAAGTTTGCTTTACTTTTTGTGTGATATTTACAGACAAACCTGTTTTTGTGCAGTTAATAGGGACCGCATAAAAAATCACAAAAAAAACTTCGCAAGTAGCTATGAAATAGTTTTCGCAGCACAATTAAAAATACTTTTTGGGACATCATATATCGTCTTACGTAAGACCGTAGCGAAAACCCGCCAGCATAGCTGAATTGAAAAACCTTAATTCGGATCGTAACGCAATCCTCCACCCTACAGCTGAATAGAGAAGCCGTTTCTATACTTACAAAATACTTTTTTCAGTTACCATGTAGTCAGCGAAGACTGTGCTGTTTCACTAGACCCTTGTATATGTCTCGGTAGCCATATATACAAGATTTTTGTTCCATGTTTCCCATTTGATTGAAATGTTCATACACCGCACAAAAATGGCAGAAAAAAATCGCACAAAAAAAGTTTTCACAAAAACAGGTTTGAGAGTACTTTACTTCTACTCCAACACAAAAACATCAAATTTTATTTCTTTTTTCTTAAAACTTTTGGAATTGAAATCAATGTTTTCAACTATGTTAAAGGCGCTAAATTTTTTTTATTTTAAATGCAAGGTTCCCTTTGTATTTTAAAACCCCATTAATTTTAAATAACTTATTTTTCAATATTATGATTTTAACGTTAAATGGTATTTGAAGATGCACAAAAAATTTTAATTTTTATTAAATTTTTATACATAATTTAGGGTTGCTTAAGAATAATTCGATATCATAGTGCATATGTTGAAAAATATAATAAGGAATCCTACTTTTTTAAGTGAAAATATAAATGAGACTGCTCTATAATTTTAATTGTAAAAGTAGTTTTCATCGTAGGATGTATGTTAAAATTAAATTTGTTGAGTCATTTTTATAAGTCAAGATTTTTTTAATCTGATTCATTTATATGGATTTTATGCCATTCATTCCATTATGTTACGATCCCGTCGCAAGAAATTCATCGAATTTTGAAATTTCAACAGCCAAATTATTTCAAAAATGCAGATTTAGCCCCAATAAGTTAAACAAAATTCTCGGTCAAAACATTAAAGAACCCTCTTCCGATTACGATTATAATAACTATGAAAGCCCACATATCGACGACTACAAAGCTCACCAACCTTTTAAAAAAAGCGAAATGACTGAAACTCGAGAAGCCCTCACTCAAAGAAAAAGTAACAGATGAAACCACTCCCACACACACAAAACAAAAAAGAAAAACACCGCTCGAAATCTCACCAATACAGTCCTCAGGTACTGCATACACGGAGTCTTCAGGTTGTGCATACACGGACTGCATTCACTCACCCATGCAAGGGAATGAATCCGTTCCCCGTATCACAGTCAATAGTAATTTCAGTCGATTCCATCGTAACCCATTCTAATCACAGCGAGCGGGGCTGCCTATTTATTAACAATACATCTCTCCGATCCGTCCATCCTTTCTGCTGATTGCATTGGAATCTCTTTCCCTCCAATCGCGAATCAATTTGGGGAGCTCTGTATCTGTTTTAATGAAGGCAACGCGTCCGGGGATTTGGAGCCCTTTAAGGGGATTTTGATACGGCCCTTATTGTCGTTGTTGTCAATGTCGTGTGCAGTAGGGGTGGGGGAGGAGAGATGTGGGGGTGCCGAGGTAAAAATAGTGTGTTGAGTAAGGAGATGTAAGATGTAGATGTCTATATTTAAAGTTGCTGAATTGTTGGTTTTCTCTTGTGAATTGATTACCTTTACCTAGTTTTTTTTATCTTAACGAAGGTTTAAAAGCGGATCCTTGAGAGATCAAGCACATATATATGTGACCAAATATAATCCAATCCAATCCAGTTTAATACCGCCAAATTTATTTTTAGGAAGATTAATTCATTAAAAAATAGCGCTTCAACTTTTATTAAAAATGCAGGTTTATTTATAACAAAGGCCATTTCTCGATTTTGGAGCCCAAAATAGATTATTCGTAAAGATAGCGAAATTGTCCCATGATATATTTTATATGATACTGGAAATAATTTCCCCCTATGAATACAAAAACATTAATATACGTAAGTTTAAAAATGCTCACCTATAATAAGTTTTATTTGTATCTGTACTCTATTAGTGATTTAAAATTTGGTTATTTCATGTGTCCTTCTATTAAAAGGAAATTGAATTTTTTAATAGGCCCCAAAATCTGCAAGTTTTACGTTAAACCTTATTTTTCTAATATGTAAGTTACTACTCCGAGTTACATTCAGTAGACAACGGTTCATTTCATTTTTTAATAGGCCCCAAAATCTGCAAGTTATACGTTATACCTTATTTTTCTAATATGTAAGTTACTACTCCGAGTTACATTCAGTAGACAACGGTTCATTTCATTTTTTAATTTTCCCCAAAATCTGCAAGTTATACTTTAAACCTTATTTTTTAATATGTAAGTTACTACTCCGAGTAACATTCAGTAGACAACGCTTCATTTCAATTTTTAATTGTCCCAAAAACCTGAACACGTTACCTTCTTATTCTAATCCGTCAGTTACCTCCAGTAGATAACGGTTGGGTACTACTGTAAACAGTTAATAGTTATAGTGATCATCTAAAACCCAAACATAAGAATGTGATGACTTAAAAAAAGCACTGCTGCACAGAATAAAATTGAGCTAAATCGCAATGTGTCTGTCAGAAAAAAATCCAGATCTTAAAAATGTATCAAAATCAGTACAAATATTCAAAACAACTTTAAAATATTCCGATTTCTAAATTTAAAGTATTAAGAAAAAACATTAGCAGATATTTATTTTTAGCTCTTAGGACTCTACACATAATCAAGAAAATTATCAAAAAGGCATGAAGGAATATAATTTTAGTATCTTTTTTACGATGTGTAATGTTATTTTTCCAGAGAAGTAATGAAATGACTCTAAATTATGTTTTATGAATTAGTAAAGAAAACTTATTTATTTTTTTGACTGCGTGTTTCTTTTGTGATGCAGCAGCAATTTTAAACTACCCTTTACAGAGATTTGCGTAATCCTTTCCGGTACTTTTTGTGATGCATTTCTTAAAAGTACAGTACAGTTTAATGTGTTAGTCAGGTTATAACACAGCTCAAATATTTTTAATACATTAATAATAAGGTACCTGTTCCTAATATGGACACTAGGGTGTCTCAAAAAAACTTTTTTTCGAAAAACCTCGCTCCCCAGGGCTTTTCCCATTCCTTTTGGACCCAAAAGATAGTGTGTAAAGTTTCAGCCCCCTAAGTTAACTCTAGGGTTTGCCTGTAGAGCCCCAAAGTTTGAAAAATGTGGAAAAAATGACCAATTTTCAGAATTTTTAAAAATTATATTTTAAGATTGATACTGTGATAAAACTGGTTCAAATGTGTCATTTAGGACTTATTTAGATGGAATATATTTAATTATGTGTGTTAACTGCACCCTATAGCCCTTATAATTTAAGATTAAAACGTACTACTTAAGGACGTTGCACTCGCCAAAGCTTATAATGCACTACAGGTGGACGAAATGAATTAAATTTGAATTTCTTCGAAGGAACTCCCTCAAATGATGTCATTTGGTGCTAAATTGATATTATAAATTATAAAAACCCTTGAAATAACAATAATGAGGTCTTCCACTGAGCTTTTAATGTAAAAAGTGATTTTCTTCAAAATTTCTCTTTTCCAGCTGATCAAACCCAAAATTTATATTAAAAATGATGGTTGTTGTACTTTTTTAGATACCAAACATTGAAATCTTTATAGGGGTTTCATTTTTAAGAAGTAGAATTAAATTTTAAACCGCACAGATCGGAAATGACATGGAACATTCCTATACCAGATGTGAAAATTGATTTTCTTTTTTCAAAGTCAGGAAAATAGTTTAATGCTTGTGAATCTTGGTTGAAATGTTAAAGAAAGCAGTTTTTAATTAAAATTTTCCCCTAATACGTTAAAAGGAAGTAATTTTCCAAACTTATCGATTTTAACGTCTGGTATAGGAAATGTCCATGTCATTTCTGATCTGTGCGGTTTAAAATTTAATTCTACTTTTTAAAAATGAAACCCCCATAAAGTTTTAAATGTTTGGTATCTAAAAAAGTACAACAACCATCATTTTAATTTAAATTTTGGGTTTGATAAGCTGGAAAAGAGAAATTTTGAAGAAAATCACTTTTTACATTAAAAGCTCAGTGGAAGACCTCATTATTGTTATTTCAAGGGTTTTTATAATTTATAATATCAATTTAGCATCAAATGGCATCATTTGAGGGAGTTCCTTCGAAGAAATTCAAATTTAATTCATTTCGTCCACCGGTAGTGCATTATAAGCTTTGGCGAGTGCAACGTCCTTAAGTAGTACGCTTTAATCTTAAATTATAGGGGCTATAGGGTGCAGTTAATACACATAAATAAATATATTCCATCTAAATAAGTCCTAAATGACACATTTGAACCAGTTTTATCACAGTATCAATCTGAAAATATAATTTTTAAAAATTCTGAAAATAGGTCATTTTTTCCACTTTTTTCAAACTTAGGGGCTCTACATCTACAGGCAAACCCTAGAGTTAACTTTGGGGGCTGAAACTTTATACACTATCTTTTGGGACCAAAAGGAATGGGAAAAGCCCTGGGGAGCGAGGTTTTTCGAAAAAAAGTTTTTTTTGAGACACCCTAATGGACACCCTAAGGAAAATGTATTTTTTTCACCCCCTTGTACACGTCATAGGACTCCAAAAATGTATGACCACTATCCCTGGACTGTTGACTATCATTAGTAAAATTAGTGACCTTGTAATTATTCTGGTTTAATTTCAATGATAAAAAAATTGTTTGCAAGTGTCCATATTAGGAACCACCTGTCCCTATTATGGACAGGTGGCAAATTATTGACATACTACACAGGGTGTATGGAAAAACCACTCTTCCAAGGGATTTTAGAGGAGAGGGGATAAAAAATATATTTCTTAAAGTATTGCGGGGGAGGGGGGCACAGTTAATATCTTCAGAACATGGACTTCGTAATGCTATGTACGGATACTATAATTAAGATTAAAAATACATATAAACATTAATTTATTATGAATTAGCTTAATAAAATAACATCAAACAGAAAATTATTTTACAAATTTCTGAATCTGAAGATTCACTAGCTGGTCTTACAATGTGGACATAAGGTGTCTTGTCCATAATAGGAACAGGGCGTAGTTTTACTAAATCTTGTAATCTCTCTATATTAAAAAAAAGTTACTGTCACCGCTGCCGCCGCTGCCGCTGTTTCAGAAAATTTAATTTTTCAACTCTTTGAACTCTCATTTCGCAAAAAACTACTTGATAGAAATTTATGAAATTTGAAATGTTTGTAGAAGAATATTTGGGGCACATTCTCGAACAAAAAGCTAACTGATGTGATAATTATTACTGGGGTATTTTTAAGGTCAAAGTTGAAGTTTTTCTTTTTTCGCCGCGTAATCCAGTTCAGCGAAGTATGAAGATGTGCACTACGTCGCCCTTTTTTTGAATTTCAAATTTGGTTTAGAGTAATTAATTTTTTAATTTTTGAAATTTTTGACACTTTTTCGTTTTTTTCTATCTAAAATAAAAACTAATCACGGTATCAATATGATTTTTTAAGCACTTATATTTTAATTTTTTAGAAAGAGATTGGCGTTTAATTCTTTAAAAAATTCTAATTAGTTTTGGAATTATTAAGCATCAAAGTTTAATTTTTTTCATAGTTTTAGTAGGTCTTTATCAGACGTGTTTAATTTTTTTATTATATTTTATATTTGCCTGTTCACTAGATTGTCGCGAGCACGGATATTTCAATTTAAAGTTTTAAAGTGCACATTTTTTGTTCTAAGTTTGCAAGCGATATAGTATGGACTTGTTTCATAATCTTTTAAAGATACTCCGATATTTTTTGAAATACTAGAGAAATAAATTATTTAACTATTTTGAGTGTTATTTGTGCCGATGAAAGGAAGAGGATTTTCGAGAAGTTTGCTTTACTCTGCTAAAGATCGATTGCAGATATTACAGATCGCGAAACGATCTGTAAAGAGCTGCATAGCAGTTACGGGGGTTGGTGAGCGTAAGCGAGCAGGGGGCGGTAGCCCCCTATCCATTAAATTATTGATAATTTAAAAAGGAATATTTCAGTAATAGTTTTATTTTGATATTTTCGTGGTAATGATCCGAATTAAGTTATAGAAAAGTTTGAGAGATAAGAAGTTTCGATATTAAATGATCATCAACTACACTCTGTTCATTTAGAATTAGCGCCTGAGACGTAATTTATTAGAAGCATATATTATTCTAATTATCGTCGAAAAAATTTTCTTCTGCAATGACAAGTCAGCCTAAGCAGAAGTAATTAAAATACTGTAAAAACAATCGGTCATTGAAGTTGTCTGATGAGCGTAATTAAGCATTGTTGAGGGTTTTTGATTCTGTTTCAGGCGCCTATTCTAAATAAACAGACAATAAGCAGACAAGTTCCAGGTTGTACTGGATAGTTGAGATGAAACAAGCGAGCTCTGCTCGCTAAGATCGCGAAGCGATCTTCAAAGAACTGCGAAGCAGTTCCGGGGGTTGGTGAGCGATAGCGAGCAGGGGGCAGAGCCCCCTAGTATATAAACAAAGAAAACATTTTTAAGCAATATATGCAATAGCAAACGAAAATATATTTCATCTGCTTTCTAAAACACTCCACTTTTTAATATTTAAAAAAAATTACCATATCTAATAAGAATTTAAACTTAACCTGTAATTACTATCAGCACACCATGAAAACACAAATTTCATTCAAAATGGCGAACATCGCGCTTTTTTGCACTTTAAAGACTAAATTATCTTTTAAACTGCTTTTCTTCAAGAACACGTAGTGCCGACTCTCGATCAAATTTCTTACTTTTTAAGATATTAGGGGTGTCCATATTGAGAGCCATGTCTATATTGGGTACAAGTACCTTACATATTTTTAATACATTTCTAAGCATTACAATAAAGCTATTTTTAAAGATAGAAAAAACTTCTATAACCTTTAAAAAATATCGCATTTAAAATATGTCAATTAGTTTTTGATACTTCCGAAATTATTTTCTTAAATTACTTAATATAGAATAAAAAATCCACTAGTGCGTCAATTTAAAGCAAAAAGAAGTCGTGTTTAAATAGTGTCCCTTTTTTGTTTCTAATTTGATGTTTAATGCTATGATTTTCTTCTTTAGAAAAGGTACACTAATCCTTTTTTAAGATGAAAATTCCTTCTTCAGTTATCTTCATTACAACAGATATTTTCTGTCTCTTTTATTTCTTTGTGGTTTCCGAATTGCTGGAGAATATTTCGAGGATAGAATCAATGGAGAATATGCTAACTGATAACTCATTATTTATAAGGTAATTTTCTACTAGAGTTTTTCAAATAAATATACCTGACCTTAGGATTGAAAAAAAAACGCTAAATTTTCTGCAACCATGTTAGCTTACTTTTCTTTTTGAAAAATTAAAATTGAACTGCATACTCTTATTTACAAAATTCAGTTCTACATGATAGTATTTAACCTGTGACCTCTCTTTAAGATTTTTCATGTAAGATTCTTCTACAGCTACAACTAAAGTAAAAAACAACTTAAGTATAAATTTTGAACTTGTCATCGATCTAATTTAAAGGAACAATTAAATGCATTATGTCTTGAAACTTCTTTTTTTTTCTATGAGATATAGAGGAGAGAAGGAGATTCCATTTATATATGGAATACCATTTATATCTTTAAGAATACACCTATTGGTTTTAAATAAAAACCAAAAAATCATTTTAAGTACATACTATAACTAATGGTAATCATAGAATAAAATGGTAGAATAAAACATTATTTATTTTGTGGTTATGAAAAAGGGTAATTTTAAAAAAAGTTATAAAGGAAGGGTAATATGGAACAGTCGGTAATATGGAATAGTTGCTTACAACTATTTAAAAACTTATAAAACTTATTAGACTTAAGAGAGCATTGATACTATTAACTATATTATTAAAAAACGTATTTAAAAAATCTTGTTCATATAGTTTTGTTTTTGAGTCTATTTATAAAAGTCAAAAAGATTATCTTCTTTCTATGCTCTAGTACAGTTTCGTAGTAAGGTACGTCAACCTCACTTATTTCAGCAGACCAAATCGTAATAGAGCGGAAAACTTGCCTACCCATAACAGTAACTTGTGTGGGAAATTTTAACCCTATCAAATAATATCTTCTGTTCCGTTTTTGGCCTAAAGTTTTGACTTTTTACCGAAAATTTGCTATTTTGTAGTATTTCTTACGGTTCTGTGGCCTTCTGATGCTCAGATTTTTTTTCAGGGGGTGTTGTAGGGGTCTAGGGTGATTATTCTGTGAACCCCATCCTCAAACCTCCCTTTCCCCAACAGGAGCTGGGGGTTTTGTGGGCGAGCGCGCTGCTATAATCTCTTCATTTTAAACTGGCGCTTGAAAATATTTCCTTTCCCCTCCACCGATCGGTAACCATAGCAACTATCCTCGTCAAAGTGACGAAGAAGGTTTACTATTGGCTGCGCGAAGAGCGTAACTATTGTTACGCTTCTAGCGTGGGGGAAAACACTATTTCTCAAGCTCCAATTCTAAATAAATAGAGTAAAGTAATGTTGGCTTTCCCTCCAAACGCCAACCTCCTTTGCCCGCATCAGAATCTCACGTATTCCAATTGTTTTCATCAAAGTGACCCAGAACCGACCACTGAGTGGTGTATCTTTCCATCAGGTCCTCTGTATTTTTTTAACTTTTCATTTACTTTTATTCAAAACTTCCAGACACGTATTTTTTTGCAATCTAAGCTTTTACCAACTGGAAATTGCTATAAGGATGTCTATAGAGATGCAGTGCGTCTAAACTCGTGCTGTTCTGCAGTCAGATTTCGTCTTAGGCACCTCTTTTTTCATTTATTTAAGGGTGGCTTCTATTCCTATGATAACAAAAATACATATAAATGTGGCTAGATGGCGAAAGAGTGTAACCACCACTCGAATATTGTAAGAACTGATTTGTGAATGACCAATTCCCTGAAAAACCAATCAGATAAATTTAAGACACAGATTATTATATTAGCTGTAGCAGTGTCCCCTTGTATGCGTCGAAAATATAGGTTTATGTGATTTTCATCTAAGATTCATCCGAAATCCTAAGTTTGCCAATATTGGCAACATAACAATCATTTTAAGCATGAGGACAAACCAACGAAATTTTAGTCAAGCTCCATAGGTGAAATTTTGGATGAAATTTGTCGAGAAAGAAACTGTCTTTATTGGATGTAAAGTGAGTTTGGAACATTCCAAAAAACATGTGTACGGGATTTGTTCTGATGAATTACAGCTTCAGGATTGCTTCAAATGTAGAGTATAACTTTTGGCTCCAAAAATTTTTAGAAGTTTTTTTAAGAAATGAGATTGCCCTCATTTTTTATCTTATGAGATTGCCCATGGTACCCAATAGTGCTCCAGGTCAAAACACTTCTCTTCTTCACCACAGACTCAAGATAAAACACTCCAAAAATTGCGATTTTCGGCATAGCGTCCAAACCCAATTTAGGTGTCATGTTAACCAAAATTGATGGGGGATTTCTTTAAAAGGACACTTCGTTATGAGTAATCTTGCGAAAATATTTTTTTGTGGATCCCATGGTAGCTTTATGCACCGATGGAATTCCATTGATGGAGCGCTGTAAAAAAACGATACTTGGTGAATTTTGGTGCAATGGCGACCGATTAACTGATGGAGCAGACAATGATAGACCTGTAACAGTATTCTAACAATTTGAAACATGTCGAAAAGTCACTCAATGATCCGGCACTGCCAAAAGAATGAAACCTCTTTCATCTACGTTTACTTATACGTTCTTAATATTATGAGCGATAAATGGAATTAGACGCCATGCAATATAGTTTCCAAGCAGAGGAATTGTATCCACTAGGGGAATTATTTAATTAGATATAATAACTCGTAATCATGCAAGATCTATTTTCTTATCACAAACTCTACTTTACCTTTTTTTGGTGGAAACTGCTGAGAAAGAGGAAATATTCAAAAGATGTAAGAACCGCTACCAGGGACATAGATTTGTCTGCATAGATTCAATTCTTGTTGTTGTTGTCATGTGCCACTTGGAATATCCAAGCTCCACAAGGATTCAAGGCAAAGGGGATTCAATTCTTCTTTCATCTATATAGAGACGAGAACCAATCCTTTTAATGTAAATTAATTTACGTATCAAGAAAAAGAACACGATGTCTAGGTGAAGAATTTAATATGTCAGGAAATGGGCGTTTAAATGCATGATTATTTCATTTTGAAATCTGGAAAATCATCCGAGGATCAAAAGTTTAATTCTTCTGTAACCGTATTTTTCTCTACTTGAGAGTTTATCATAGTTATATGCGAAATCAGTTGGGAACGTTTAAGAAATTACCATAACAGTAACCGACGTATAGTATTATACTTTGATTCAGAGTTCACTTTGGTAGAGTTATTACCTATAACAGTTTCAAATGCTTCATAATTTCAATATTAGTATCTATTTCAATTTCACTTTGCTTGATTCCTTACAATTTAATACAACTTCAAAAATACATTTTATATACATTTTTCCATAAAAAAAAGGTTCTTACGTATTATGCCGTCGATCGTACCGCTGAATCCAAAAACGTTATCAAATCCCATTGACTGTTCTTTAGCTGTACCGCTGAATTTAACGGCTGTTTAACAGTCGACGGTATAATACGTGAGTACCAAAAAAAACCCTCAGACTTATAACTAACTCTCATACCTTTCTATAGCTTCAGTTCTAAACACCATTCCAATTCATTCTAACATCACATTTGATATTCTTGCCTTAAATACTCAACTGACTGTTACCTAAAAATCTGAGAAACTTCCACAAAACAGACAAACCAAAAGAATAAAATAAATTCCATCAGACAAAAAAAATCTCCGCTACTACTTTCGATTTCTGTCCATGTAGAACTAAAACCAGACACACAGAACGCAAAAAAAATCGAATCCATACCATTCTCTCTTTTTCCTTAATTGCACAAAAACGGAGTGTCCTCCTTTATAAATTCCCTCCCATCCGCTCAAATCCCAGCAAATTTCGAACAAAATAGCCTCATCCATCTCCGTCCTTTTTCTCTCCCCCAGGTCCCCGCGGACCTTTTACCCTCCGTTTTACTCTTGCTCGGACCAGTCCATTCCGAGAGAAACCTAGATCTCGCAGTCGATAGATCCAAACACTATCAACCCTCTTCCATCGTCGGGGCTGATTGAATCTATTGTCGCTGCTTCGGACATTGTGTGTCGCGCGGGAGATAGCCCCGGTTGATATTATTCTATCTGCACCTACCTCTTTCTGTTAGATTGGGATCGATCTCTCGGTGGCTGATGCTATTGAGATTGTCTTCTGGCAGGCCTGATTAGGGAAGACTTAATTGCTGGGGGTAGTTTGACCTTTCTTAGGCATGTTTGTTCTAGGGGAGGGGGTGACTGTCCCTGTCGCGTGGAGATAATTGATGGAAGGTTGTGGTTTGGGAATATGGTGTTGTTTTAATGGAGGCATGGGGGATGATTGGGTTGGTTGGACTTCACTGATGTTTTTTTTGTTTGATTAAATGTTTTGTTTAGTTGCTCTGAAAGATAAGTTATTTATTGGAAAGGTGACAAGTGTAGATTTGTTAGTTGAGGTAACTGGATCGGTGAAATAATCAAATATGCTTAACAGTTTGCACACAATCATAACTAATATTCATTTTTTACTTGTGAAAGTTTAAAAATACACTGGGAAAAGTCCAAATTATTTGAGGGCAGTTTCTGGTAAACAAATTAACTTTTTAGTTTGCGTTGTTGGCTAGAACATTTTGCACTTCATTTGTGTTGGGATAGTCTGCAGTGCAATTATCTATCACTTTCTTATACATCTAAAACCAGAATACTGAGAGAAATGACTGTTTAAAATTTGAGTAAATCTATGTTCTCATTTTGGTACGAAACGTTTTGTCTCAAATATGACCACCCAATGCCTTCAATTTTGAAACACACAAGATACTCAGTTTCAAACAATTTAATGGTCAAATATAGTTGGCAAACTGTGCAAAATAGGATAAAATTAGAAAAACGACGTTTCATTTGCACATTGTTTATTTAAAGATGTTAAAATCAGACATGTTTCGAGGGTGTATTGAACCCTCTTCGTCAGTGAAATGACGATGTAAGAAAAAAAAAATTCTTACATCGTCATTTCACTGACGAAGAGGGTTCAATACACCCTCGAAACATGTCTGATTTTAACATCTTTAAATAAACAATGTGCAAATGAAACGTCGTTTTTCTAATTTTAATTTAATGGTCACCACTCAAATTATGCTTATCTTTAGTTTATATTTATTTGGAGTACATCAAAAGCCACATTCAGTTAGTGTGATAACCTATCACACAACGTTGTGACGTCACACTCAACTTACTGGTCTACTTCCCACGTCATAGTGACGTGGCTATATGGTCATCATAACTTTAACACTTTGCACCCTCTTTATAAAAATGTTATGAACGAATTACAAAATGAGTACACATGTTTTATTTTTGAGTATCTGCTCATTTTCAAAAATGAATACATGCCTGTATTCAAATTTGAGTAAATTTGGATCGAAGCCTGTTTGAGTGCGTGACATACTCAGATTTGAGTAATTTTTACTCATTTTTGAGACTGTCGTATTAAGAGTGTATGACCCAGTGGGGTGTCACTCAACAAAACCTTGTTAAGTAAAAGAAAGTTCTCTATAATGGCATTAGTGTTGTTCCTTCAAAGAAAATGTTTTGAAAGGTTGGTTGGTTGGTTGGTTGGTTGGTTGGTTGGTTGCTTGAGACCTTTGCTTGCCTAACGTTGGCCGCTTTGTCTTCTTTTTCCTTGATATGTAGTTCTAGGTTCTAATTCCAGTTGCTTATGAGCTTATGTAGTCCGCCAGTAGAAGGAATTTTTCTAGAGCCTTTATTTTCTTGATATTTGGTGGATTAAATTCTAAGAAGGTATTTTCGGAAAGAGGCGTTGGGAAAATAGATTTTATCAGGTCTAGTCGAGCTGCATAGTAGACTGGGCAGAGGCATAAGACGTGTTTCCTGTCCTCCACTTCTCCACAGATGCAATTAGGAGATTGAATTATGTTGTAACGGAATAAGAGACTTTTGGTAATAAGGGTGTCTGTTCTAAATCGGGCCAGTAAGACATCCCCGCGTCTATTAGAAGGTATCTTGCGTAGCTTTGGGGATAGGTGGTTCAAGTGACTGAAGTTTTCAGCATATTTGGTAGAATTCCACAGAACCATTTCTTCTGCTAGAAAACCCTTTTTTATTTCCCGATATATGTCTTCGAAGGTCAAGACATTCATGCTCTTGGTTTTGCTATCCGTCATAGCCGCAAGGCTGTCGACTTTTTCATTTGGACCAATTCCTTTGTGGCTTGGTACCCAAATTAGATCTATTTTATGAGCGATTTTTGAGGCTTGAGATAGGGATTGCTGCAGGTCTAAGATTATTGTGTGGCTCTTGGGGCTGATTGCAAGTAAAGACTGGAGGACGCTCCTGCTATCTGTGATTACAATGTAATGGGAATGCATAGTTATATATTCCTGGATGCAACTTTTGATTCCCAGGGCTTCGGCAGTGAAGACAAAATTTAACTGTGGGATTCTCCTGACAAATCCCTGTCCGGAGACTTCGTTCCAAGCTGCTTAAGATGTAAAATTGGCCGTGTTTGGAATTGGTGTATTTAGTGAGATGGCGCTGTTCTGTACATATGTTTAGTATTTCTAGATGGCTTTTTCTGTATGTATTAAAATTGTATATATACCCTGTTTTTGTAAATAAAGAAGAGATTTTTATACAGTCCATTGAGTGGAGTATGAGTATTAACATTTTGGTCAGCAGAGCCGGAGTTTTCGAGTCGGATTGAGTAGGTTAGTGTAGGTGAGATTGTAGAGATGAAGTAGGTTGGTTTAGTTTAGGAGGGATTGATTTTGAGCTGAGTAGTTAGGGTGAGTTTCCTTAGTTGGTGCTTAGTAGTAGGTGCTGTGGTTTTGATCTGCTGAGGTTGGAAGGTTAGTTGCTTAGGTTAGGTTGCCTAGTTTTTAGGTGTGTAGTTAGTGATCAGGGTAGCTTTGATCTGTCGATGAATAGCTATTGTTGAGCGGATTGTGTAGGTTCAAGTGGATGTTGTTAGGTATAGTTGATCTGGTTGTTTAGGTCTCGTGTAGTTTGAGTGGATTAATCTGGCTTTGAGATGGAGGTTAGTATAAACGCTTTAAAAAAGGATGAACTTTTGATGTTGGCGTCGGAGTTAGGGTTAGAGGTAAAAGGTAGTAAAATGATTGAGATAAGGAACGCGATCGAGGATAGTGATGTGTTCAAATCTGAAGCAGAACTAGTAAAAACAATAGTTGAATCGATGAAAGAAGCAGCGGAAGAGGAGAGAAAGGCCAAGGAATTGGAAAGGAGGGAGAAAAATGAAAATTTAAAGTTAGAACGTGAGCGATTAGAGATCGAGAAAATGAAAGCGATGCAAGCCGTTCCCGATAAAGAAGTTGAACAGCTTAAGTTAAAACAACTGGAGAAAGAGTTAGAGTTGGAGAATCTGAGAAAGGAAAGATTAGGCGAGGTAAAACCTGAATCAGTGGACGATCTGGAGACTTTGATCAAAAGTGTAAGGACCTTGTGTATACCAGTTCCTACGAGAGCCGATTCCTTTCACTTATTTTTCCAGTCACTTGAAAGAGCATTTAAAGTTAAAAACGTATCGGATGAGTTGAAAGCTGAGATCCTGCTGAACCTTTTGGGAGAAAAAGCCAACAATTTAATGATTTACATTACAGAGGAGGACTTAAGGGACTACGAGAAGTTGAAAGGTGTGGTTCTCAAAGAATTTCAAGCTACACCTCAGGATTGTTTTAACCATTTTCGTAAAGCGGTAAAAGCGGCTACCGAGAGTTACGTCCAGTTTGCTTCACGATTAAGCGCGATCTTTGATTATTACTGTCAGTTAAGAGGAGTAGACACTTTTAAGGGATTATGTGACTTGATCGTGTCGGATAGGATCTTCATGACCTTGGACAAAGAGCTTACGAGTCATATAGGGACAAAGCAGGGGGAGTCGTATTTCAAACCATCAGAGTTAGGTCGTGAGTGTGATATCTTCTTGTCTACGAAGAAGTCGAGGTTTGACAGTGAGTGGAATTCCAAAGGGTTTCGTAGAAGTTCGGAAGAAACAAAACCAAAGTTCCAGAACTTTCGGTACAACAAACCTGCTGCGAATGTATTTTTGTCGGAGGTTAAGAGTAACAAATGTGTCTTGTGTAAGGGGAATCATGGGTTACACGCGTGTCCAAAGTTCAACGCCAAATCTGTTCCAGAGAGAATCGAAATCTTGAAGGAGCACAAAGCATGTTTTAAATGCTTGGGTCAAGAATGTACGGCCGTTAATTGCAAGTACAAGAACTGTTTTTGTGGAAAACCTCATAATCGTCTAATTCACTATCAGAGAAATCAAAGAGTTAGGGAAAATACAGAAGTAGCTGGTGAGCGATCAGGTGAAGTTTCAAGATCCCCTGTGGTAGCTTCAAGCCTGCATCAAAATGAGCCGAACGCCTTATTGAGTACGATTGGTTGCCTGATCAGGGACAGAAACTCCGAGTGGCAGGAAGTAAGATGTCTATTAGATGTCGGAAGTCAAACTTGTCTAATTAGTAGTGAGTGCTCAAATAGATTGCAGCTTAAAAAGGAAAGGATAAACACAGAAATATCGTGTGTAAACGATTCAAGTTTAGCTATAACAAAGAGAGTTTTTGCTACGATCGCAAATAGGGAAAAAAGTTTTGTTAGAGATTTAACAATGTTAGAAGTAAAAAGGATTACGGACATAATTCCACAAAAGTTTTTAGATATAAAGAGTGAGGTCTTGAATTCTATAAAACTAGCAGATAGGAATTTTAATGTGCCGGGTAAAATAGACTTGTTGTTAGGTGCTGAGCTATTTTACGAACTCTTGAAACCTGAGCAAATTTTGATCCAAAATCCTAATTTGATTTTGCAAAACACAGTGTTTGGGTTTGTAGTTAGTGGGAAAGTAAATGAGGCGGTGAGAGATAAGATTCATTGTGGGTTAGTTAGAGAGGATCTTAATGAGACGTTGAGGAAGTTTTGGGAAATAGAAAGTGTCGATGAGTTAGAGTCAATAGGTGGGAGTGAGAATTCCATTTGTGAGGAGCATTTTGCGAGAACTCATTGGAGGACTAAGGAGGGAAGGTACGTGGTACAAATGCCACTCAAAGAGGAACCTTCGTGCTTGGGCGATTCTAAAGAGATCGCTCGCAAAAGACTGAGGTCGCTGTGGACTAGACTGTCGAGAGATCCAGAGTATCTTAATCTCTATAGAGAATTTATGGACGAGTACGAGAAACTGGGTCACATGAAGGAAGTTACTGAGGAGGAGGAGGAGGAGCCAGATGTATCGTACTATGCGACCCATCATGGAGTTTACCGTCCCGAGAAAGAAACTACTAAACTGAGAGTTGTGTTTAACTGTTCTTCAAAGACCTCAAATGGAAGATCCCTAAACGAGATACAGTACAATGGAGGTGTGATACAGGAGGACTTATTTTCCATTATGGCAAGATTCCGGACTCATGTGTATGCTTTATCAGCTGACATCCAAAAGATGTACCGCATGATCATGATTGATCAGAGTCAACACTGCCTTCAGAGAATTCTATGGAAGAAAAGTGAATACGAGTCACCGAGAACCTACGAGCTCGTCACAGTGACGTATGGAACTACGAGCGCTCCGTACCTTGCGATGCGCACATTGAGACAACTAGCGAATGATGAAGAGGAAGACTTTCCGATGGCTGCACCAGTCGTGAGGAATGATTTCTATATGGATGACGTCTTGAGCGGTGCTGCAACTTTAGAAGATGCTAAGGAGTTGCAACGTCAACTTATTGCTATCTGCCTAAGAGGAGGAATGACGTTGCATAAGTGGTTTGGGAACCACCCAGACCTGAACCACCCCAAATTTAACCGAGAGATGTACGAGTTCGACTCAACTGAGACAAAGACGCTTGGCGTATCCTGGTGCCCAGTAGAAGATTACTTCTTGTTCAAGGTGAAGGTGGAACTAGAAGAATCCTACACCAAGAGAGGTATCTTGTCTACCATTGCAAAGATTTTCGATCCCTTGGGACTCTTAGGACCGGTAGTCTCAAAGGCGAAGATATTTATGCAGAGAATGTGGAGGCTAAATCTGGACTGGTCTGACCCGGTACCCGATCAAGAAAAGAAGGAATGGAATCAGTTTCTGATGAATCTACAGAGTGTGAACCAATTCAAAATTGAGCGATGCATTCAACAAGAGCAACCTGTGAGTATCGAGATCCATGGATTTGCCGATGCCTCCGAGCAGTGTTACGGTGCCGCAGTGTATTGTAAATCCACCAACTCAACAGGCAACATAGAGGTTAAACTAGTAACAAGTAAATCGAGAGTCGCCCCACTAAAAAGTCTTACGATTCCGAGACTTGAACTGTGTGCTGCAGTATTACTGGGGAAACTAGTCAAAAAGGTGCTAATGGCCTTAAAACTCAAAGTGTTTAAGGTTTTCCTATGGAGTGACTCAACGATCGTTCTTTCCTGGATAAAGAAAGAACCGATGGAGCTGAAAACCTTTGTGCGAAATAGAGTGGCTATTATTCAAGGTCTGTCGTCTGAGTGTGATTCCCAATGGTTTCACATAAAGTCAGAGGAGAATCCGGCAGATCTCGTATCCAGAGGAATGGATCCTCACAGACTCCAGAACTGTGAGTTGTGGTGGAGAGGACCAGAGTTCCTGACTAGCGAACTGATTCATCTGGATCAACCGATTCAGATCCCGAGTGAAAGGGACGAGTACTGGTCGGAACTCAGAGATCCAGTAAATGTTTCTGAGAACAAGTCATTTGTGATCAAGGTGACTATGAACTTTGTTAATCAAATTTTAAGTTTAAGTAATAACTATGCAAAAGTTTTGCGTATTTTAAGCTATGTATTTAGATTTATTACTAATACTAAGTGTAAACAATCTAAAATGTGTGGACCAATTAGTGCTTCTGAAATAAGTAATGCTGAGAATTTTTTGATAAAAGTTATTCAAGAGGACAAGTTTTCTTGTGAGATTAAAAGCTTGTTAAAAAATGATAAGGTTTTATCGAATAGTAAATTAAAGAATTTAAATCCATTTTTAGATTCAGATGGAATTCTTAGAGTAGGTGGACGTCTATCTAATTCAGAATTGTCATATGTAACTAAGTTTCCAGCAATTTTGCCTAATGACCATGTGTTAACTGAAATGTTAATTGAATGTTTTCATAAGAAGCATCTGCATGTAGGGCCTACTGCGCTTTTGCATTTGGTCAGAGAAAAGTTTTGGCCTGTGCATGGCCGTTCTCTGTGCAGAAAAGTTGTGCATAAATGTATTGTCTGTTTTAGAGCAAAACCTACTGTAACTTCTCAATTAATGGGTAATTTACCTAAAGATAGAGTAACTCCTGATTATCCATTTAACTGTTCTGGTGTAGATTTTTGTGGTCCTTTTATGATTAGATATAGAGGTCAAAGAAAAGGTGTTTTACATAAAATGTATATAGCTATATTTGTGTGTTTTGTTTCTAAAGCGGTCCATTTGGAAATTGTCTCTGATCTTACGTCGGAGGCCTTCATGGCCACTCTTAAGCGATTCTTTGGTCGGCGTGGTAGGTGTGCTAAATTGTATTCTGACAATGGTAGGAATTTTGTTGGTGCAAATGAGGAAATCAAAAGACTTTTACAGTTATCAAAAAATCCTGATGAGAATCTTTCGTGTTTTTTGTCTGAAGAAGGCATTGAGTGGAAATTTATTCCACCTAGAGCCCCATCCTTTGGAGGGTTATGGGAGGCGGCTGTTAAGTCAGTAAAGTATCATCTGAGAAGGGTAGTGAGTGGGTCACGGTTGACGTACGAGGAATTTTTAACTATTTGTGCACAAATCGAAGGAATTCTGAATTCCCGACCCCTCTGTCCTTTATCTTCTAGTGCTGATGATTTAGATGCCTTAACACCGGCCCATTTTTTAATTGGTAGATCTATGAACTCTATAGTTGAGCCTAATTTAGTTAGTATGAACGAGAATGTCCTTAGAAGATGGCAAAAAGTCACGAGGTTAGTGCAACTTATTTGGAGTAAATGGTATAAGTGTTATTTGAGTGAGCTGCAACAACGAAATAAGTGGCAGTTTAAAAAGAACAATGTAAAAGTTGGTGACTTGGTTGTAATTATTGAAGCCAACATGCCTACTTTTAAATGGCCTTTAGGTAGAATTTCAGAGTTATATAAGGGTAAAGATAATTTAATCAGAGTTGTGAAAGTAAAAACCCTACGTGGAGAGTATAAAAGAGCAATTTCTAGAGTGTGCCTTTTACCAATTGAAAGTTAAATTTTGTGTAAGAAATTAAATGTTATTGAGTGTAAAGTGTTTTGTAATAATTGTAATAATTAATTTGATTTATATAGGTATAGAGTTGCTAGAGTTAATTATTCATGTTGAATGTTAGACAGTTCAACGGGGGGTGAATGTTTGGAATTGGTGTATTTAGTGAGATGGCGCTGTTCTGTACATATGTTTAGTATTTCTAGATGGCTTTTTCTGTATGTATTAAAATTGTATATATACCCTGTTTTTGTAAATAAAGAAGAGATTTTTATACAGTCCATTGAGTGGAGTATGAGTATTAACAGGCCGTTTTCGACCCATCTGATGCCAGAAAAACACTATTTGGGAAATTAGCTCTGAAATCCTTGTACAGTTGAATAATCATGTTTCCTGGCAGTGATTTATCCTGGAAAGGTAAGGAATTAATGTAGATGGAAATCTTCTAGTCCCTCCACGGGATGGCAGGGTAGGAGTACTTAATTATATTGGTAGGATTCACTCCGTATTTTATTTCCAAGGATTCTAACTCGTCTCTGAACAGGGTACATTCAACTTTAAATTCATCTAGGGAATAGAAGGGAGAATGTTTCTCTAGGGAGAGTTGTCGAAGGATAAATTTCTTTTTTAGCATGTCATGTCTTGTTCTTAAAGGCATTGATCCGGCTTCCTTCCTTAAAACAGGGAGGGGAGTAAATTTAGGGAGACCAGTTGCCACTCTCAAAGCTGCATTATAAATTATTTCCAGTTTGTTTCGAGTGTAGTCTGGAGCGCCAGATGTTACTGGAAAACCAAAATCTAGAAGACTCCTAATCGTAGAGTTGATAATTTGAGTCATGTGATAGGATTTGACTCCCCAAGTTTTCCCAGATATAACCTTCAAAGCATTTATTCTCCGTATGCCTTTTTTCTTTAAATAGTCTGCATGATGGCCAAAGTTGCAATTTGAGGAGAATATTACTCCCAAAATGTTCATGTTTTTTGTCCATTCTATATTTTTATTGAATATTGAGAAGGTCGTAATAGGAATCTGCCTCTTTTTAGAGAGGTTGATGGCCATCAGGCATTTTTCGGGACTTATTGATAATTTCCAGTAATCGCACCACTTTGCGATCAGTGTCAGTGAGGATTGAAGACTGTTTTCCAGTGAAAGGTGACTTAAAGGCTACAATTAGACTTTGAACTTAGACTTAAGCTTCTGAGACTAAGACATAAATACATGCTTGTCTCAAACTTTATAGTTTTGGACTTGGCCACTGCCATTGTGATCAGTTAATATAGGATGTCTACTGGGATTTCCACAGCTATATGAAGTACAAAATTAGTAAATAACTTAAATTACATATTTTATATTCCATTATATTGGCTGGCAATAATAAATGTAAAATAGTTTAATAAGAATTAATAAGAATTCAAAAAATTTAAAGTTTATTTTTAAGAATGCAAAACCACAACCTCTTATTTTTAGTATAGCTCATTATTTATTTGAACTTCACATGACAGCCTCATAATGGATAATATTTATGTAATTTATTGTTCCATGGGTGCTTTTGATGAAGTATTTTAAAGGCCTTTCGTGCTGATTTCTAGCGTTAGCTGTAGAAAATTTGAAGATGATTAGGAAATAATAACATTTATGTAATATAAACACATATTATATAAGTTCAAATTTTTATTATTTCATTTTACCAGAAATAATACATTTTAATGGACATGTTTAGAATAACGCTTTCACCTGTAAATTCCATATTATCAAATATTTTTATTTTCATCATTGCATTGCCCAGTTAAAGAATTGAACTTTATAATGAATGAAAACACAATATCTCGAATATTTTGTTACTAATATTATCCTTTAACCAAAATTAATTATAGAAATTGTTACACATTAAGGTAATTAAATATTTTTAGTGGAACGGTAAATGCCATCAGGGTTTTCTTCTTACGCAAACAATAAAAGTTTAATAACATAATTTGTCTTAATTACAATTTGACTTTTTTCGCATCTTTGAATGCCGTAACAAAACCTTAGTTTCAAAATCGAATCAATCTAATGAATCTCAAAAGAAAGGTTTCCATACAAAGACAAACTCGAAAGCTTCCTTATCGATTATCTCTATTTTCTAAGAGATTAAAGGTAGGAGAAAGACGAATGGGGTAAAATTCTAAATCTCACCAAAGTGCATCACATTTCTGTTCGTATGAAAGAAAGAACTTCGGAGGAATAAAATAGAAATACAGATCCGCGAAAACACCTGATATGGCCCATTAGAAGATTGGGTAGGAAAGGAGTAAGTACCCAGACGTTTCGGTTGTAAGTTGATTTTCTCAAAGTAAGTCTTCTCCCCTTTCAGCTAATACAATCTTAAAATTGGACGAAAATCCTCTATCGAAATGACTGCTTTTAACAAAGTCTACAATGTAATCCATTATTTTTATAAACCTTGACATAAATATTTAAACACAGATATTGGGGATATTTCTAAAGAGATGAAGAATGTGATTCTTCATTGAGTAAAGATGAATCTTTGAGTATTTAATTAGTATTTTATTCATTCAAGAATTATTCAATGATTTTTAGCATAAATAAATTCGGAACTTTAATGTGTTATCTTATAAATAAAGTAGATATTTCATACAACCCCGTAACTTGAGTGATAAATTCTTGTTTATTAAATACTTGCTATTAATTTAAGCCCAAACCCTTCTTTCTTTCTTTTTTTGCCTATGTTAACCCCTAAAATAAAATGCCTTTTATTGTATCTTTTAACACCTCCTCGTTTTTCACCTCTCAATACATAACTTTTTTATTAACTGTTTACACCAAAGATAATCCATGTTTTGTTTTTTGCAATTTTTTTATTGACTAAAATACGATAGTTTCGGTTTTGAATACATCGAGTTTCGGTTTTGAAATCGATTGTTGCCTGAAATCGATTGAAAATATAGGCCTTTAGTTTCAAAGGGTCCTCGTCAGTAAATTAATTGTAAAGGGGGTCCTCGACAAAATTTTATTTGGAACCCCTCTATCTGATCATTTCCCTATTCTTTGTAAATTAGTTTTAAGTTCCCCACGAAATAACACAAACCTTGATACGAATGAGAAAATAAGATCTAAATTAGTGAACTATATAGGGTAGGTGGGGGTAAAGCCACGCAATTTTCAGTATTTTTAACTTTGTCGTCGAAAAGGGGGCAGATAATCCCGAAATTTCAATTGGAGGGGTTAGATTGAGATCCTACCTACAAAATCAATCCAAGTTTAAACTCTTATCGATGGTATTTAGGGAAAAATTTTACAATTTAGTAGAAAAAAAATCGCGGGGCTTTGCCTTGCAAAATGGGGCAAAGACCCGCACTTGTAAATCTTGGTGCCCAAGTGAAACAAACATGGATAAACAGAATTTTTCATTGTAAAAACACCAGGGTTGGCCGGTTTAAACCATGGTTTTTTACCATGGTTTTTTTACCAAAAAAAACACTTGGTTTTTTTGGTTTTTTTAGAAATTATAAAATATTTTCAGGATTTTTTAAAGAAAGTGTTATTAAGTATAATCTTTTGCACAAAATTAAAAGGTCAGATTCATAAAAAAAAATTGACATTTTAAGGTGATTAAAAATCAGAAATCTTTTAATTTAATGGTTTTAATTATTGAATTCTCTCTAAACTTAACCTTAAATGCTTAAGTTAAACTTATTATATTTTGCAAGAGATAGTTCATTTATTAATTTCCTTTAAAATGAAGCATTATTTCAAAGAGTAACTAAACATACACAAAAGTTATCTGTTTTTCACTGATAAAATATGGCTTGGATTTTAATTAATTAATAAAACCAATTTGTCCTATTTGTCAGTCATAAAAACCAGTTGGTTTTTTTAGTAAATTAATAAAAACCGTTGATTTCTTTAATGATAAAAACTAAAAACCAGTTGGTTTGTAATTTAACTAAATTTGTTGTTTGTTACTAAATTATTAAAAACCGTTAATTTCCTTAATCGGATTAATTATCTCAATCATTTATCCAATTTCAATTAACATTAGTTGCTTACATTTCCCTTTTCTCTCTATATTAAAAAAAAGTAACAGTGACCGTCACCGCCGTCGCCGTCACCGCCGCCGCCGCTGATTTTGAAAATTTTATTTTTTTACACTTTGAACTATCACTACGCAAAAGCTATTTGAAGGAATATTATGAAATTTTGACCATTGGTAGACAAATGTATGAGGGTCATTTCAGTTTCCAGACCTAATTAATTAGATAATTAGTTCTGGAGTTATTTAATGTCAAAGTCGAAAATTATTTTTTTCGGCTGCGAGTTCGCCCCCAGAAAAATCTATTTACAGCAGAAACATGATTTTTTGCAGACACGTACTCTTAGGTATGAAAGTTTTGCACCTCGTCGCCCTTTTTTCGAATTTCGAATTTTTTTTGGAGTAATTAAATTCTTAAGTTTCGAAATTTTTTACACTTTTTCGGTTTTTTCGTTTTAATACAAAAACTAATCACAGTAGAAATATGATATTTTAAACACGCATACAATTATTTTTTATAGAAAGATTGACGTTTCCTTTTTTAAAAAATTCGAATTATTTTTAGAATTATTAAGATTCAAAGTTTCAATTTTTTCATGTCTTTCTGGTCGTTCACTAGAGAAACAGCCGATTTTTATGTGAGTCTGATTTCTTTTATTTCCAACGATTCACTAGATACACGTGCATTTCATAAATTTATAAGGTATTTATGGCATGCTTTTTCTCTAAGATAGTTGATCATAACTTGTAGACTTGCTGGATATTTTAAAAAACATTTCGATTAAATTATTGACAAGTTAAAACAAGGATATTTCAGTTGCAGTTTTATTTTGATATTTTTGTAGTTATGGTCCGAATTAAGTTATTGATAAGTTCGAGAGATAAAAGTTTCGATTTTAAATTATCATAAACTAAGCCGACAAGTTCCAGGTTTTACTGGATAGTTGAGATGAAACAAGCGAGCTCTGCTCGCTAAGATCGCGAAGCGATCTTCAACGAACTGCGAAGCAGTTCCGGGGGTTGGTGAGCGATAGCGAGCAGGGGGCAGAGCCCCCTAGTATTTATTAAAAAAGTTAAATTTTCTCTTTCTAAAGAAATTTCTTAAGTTCATAAATAATCCATATAATTAATTTGATTATTTTACCATTTAATAATTAATCAAATTAATTATCTTTATCAATTATTAAATTTCAATTAACATTAGTTGTTTACATTTCACTTTTACTTCTCATTTAAAAAATAAAATTTTCTCTTTCTAAAGAAATTTCTTAAGTTCATAAATTAATCCATATATAATTAAGATAAATAATTTGATTATTTCAACCATTTATCCAAGATAAATTAACACTGATTTTTATTCACTACAATAATATTAGATATTCAAATTGGAATATTTTAGAAACAAAAATTATTTTTAAAACAAATTAATTTAATTTTAATTAATTAATTGATATATACAAATCATTTATCCATTATAAACAACCCCTGAAATAAATGTCTCATTTACAACTCAATTTCAAACATCAATGCTAAAATAACTTATTCTAATAAACAAAATTCTAAAAAAACTTGGTTTAAACCAAAAAAACCTGGTTTAAACCAAAAAAACCAAATAAACCCGGTTTTTTTGGTTTTTTTAAAAAAACCCGGTTTTTTGCCAACCCTGAAAAACACTATAAATAATCCTCTTATTGTTGTTTTAATATTTCTACGCCAACCAACAATATTAAATATAAATATCATCAGTTTTAATGAAAATTGTCAACCTGTTGTAGCAATTCATTTAAGATTGCCCAGATATCTTCCAAAAGGGAGAAAGGATGGTTTCATGTAGAGGTTCGGACACAGCTTCCGACGAAACGTCTGGACCTTATATTTTATTTTAGACCACGGCCTACAAGCCCAAAAGAAATGAATTTCATTAATCAAACCGGCTGTGAAAGTCTTCATGCTTACATGAAGTTGAATTGCTATCTTATCATTGGGCTATTTGTTTGTATTTCTCCTCAAGCCCTATTTCATGTAATGCTTAAGTAAAAGATCAGAAAAATTACATCTAAATGATGAAAAACAAACTTACAGCATTTTTTAAACTCATGAGTGACTTAGGGGTACGAACTTTCGTAGAACAATAGGTCACAATAAGACAAACCAACCACCTGGTTTTCAACTTTTAAATCGATCATTAACAATTAAAAATAGCGGTGCGTGGTTTTGCCCCGTGCGGGGTTTTACCACCACCTACCCTATATATAATAAATTGGAGGACTTTCTTAAAACCTATGATTTTAGAATTTCTGAATCTAATGCTGCATCATCTTTCTCAGATTTTCATAGTAAATTGTGTGCAATTAAGCATAGCTTCAGCTTTGTTCCTAAAAGTAATTCCAAATTTGACAAAAAGAAATGGTTGAACTTAGAAATACATAGCATAATCAAACCAAACAAGCACTATACAAAAAAAAACTTTCGTTACTTAGGTGATAATTTCTTCAAAATAGCCTATAAAACAACTGTTAACGTATTAAAACAAAAATCAGTTCTGCCAAGCCAAAAATTATTTTACGAAAGTAAATTTATTGATTGCAACTCAACCCGTTAACAGTGGAAATTAATCAATAACATTCTAGGTAATAGCATTAAAAATCAAACCCTGCCTGATCATACAGACGAATTTTATTTAGCAAATGATTGGAACTTATACTTTTCCTCAATCAACAATATCTCAAATTCCAATGAAAATTTTAAAGACCACTTAAAGACAAATCTAAACTAATTTGTGTGGCTAGAGATAGATGATGCAGAAGTCTTAAATTGCATTCGTAATCTAAATCCCAAGAAAAGCCCAGGATCAGACGGAATAGAAATGCGAAATAGAATGCGAAAATTCTCAAAATTCTGTCATTTTCTCATATAAATATTATCACTAGTTTATTTAACAGCTTAGTAAATGAAAGTATTTTCCCAAAGTCATTAAAGACCTCAATAATAACACCCATTTTTAAAAAAGGGAAACAGAAATGATTTTTCAAACTAGACCTATCTCTGTCCTGCCACTGATTTCTAAAATATTTGAACAATTTATTAAGGATAGATTAATTTCGTTCTTGGAAAATTCAAATAAATTTTCTCTCAAAAAATCAATACGGCTTTCTACCTAAATCAAGTTCTAAAAAAGCTCTTCTTGAGCTTACAGATTTTATTCATAATAGAATTCTAGTAAAATTACTGCTGCTCTTTATTTAGATATATCTAAGGCGTTTGACTCGGTGAGAGAATCATGGTATTTTATTACATAAACTGTCATCAACAGGAATCAGAGGGCACTTCTAAAATTTTTTAAAATACTACTTATCAAATCGTATACAAATACAAATTGTTAAAATTAACAACTCCTTAAGTAAATGCCTTCCAATCAATTATGGAGTTTTCCAAGGTTCAACTTTAGGTCCGTTGCTATTTTTGATATTTATAAATGATTTATGTAACCTTATAATTTACATGGTAAAATCACAAGTTTTGCCGATGATACAGTTCTTTTATATTCCGTCGATTCCACTGAAGATTTGAACCAAAAGATGAATTTAGATTTAGTTAAAATTAGTAAATGGTTTTTTGATAACTGTCTGAGATTAAACGTCGATAAAACAAAATACATGATTTTTAACTTAAAGCAAAATAATCCAATTCAGCTTTCCATAAAATATCATGTTTATCACTTTAATAATTATGATGATTGTAATTGTAAATCAATTGATGAAGTGTCTACAATTAAATATCTTGGACTTCATATTGACTGCAACTTAAAGTCGAAATCCCATACCAAGTATATTGCTGATAAATTTAGACTAATAATGCTAAATTTTTATCATTTAAGGCCAAAAGTAAGCAGAAAATTCCTAAAAAACTATTTATCACTCTTGGGTTCAATTTCAAATTAACTTTAATAATATGGGGTGGAGATAATCAGATAAATTTAAAAAGAATATGTAAACTCCAGGAAAGATTTATAAGATTGTTATCATCTCAAGCACATTCCATTATATTGATAAGTTCAAACTATTGAATATTTTACCTATTCGCTACCTCTTCTATTTTAAAACAAGTCTCTATTTCTACCTAAATTCCGATATCTGCAGAAAGCGAAACATAATAAATCCCCGAAGACCTAATGTTGTATATGTTACCGCTAAAGTTGATAATTAGTTATTCTGAAGAATACCTAGGTAAACTTAAGATTAACTGATTTCTGTCGTTAATGTGCGGATTTTTGAGTTTTTCGCATTTTACCTAGGGAATCTACACTATAACGGCCTCTTGATAGTTAAAGTTCAAAATAGTTTGTTTCGTTCAATACTTTCTGTTAAAATGTTGAGGTGCTCACTGCGAGATGCGCTTACCCCTGCGCAGTTGGGTTTCAATACGTAGTTTGTTGTCATATTTGGTGTTTTGATTTCAAATTTAGTGCGTAGCACTGGTAGTTGTCATGTTGAATGTTAAGACAAAATAATACAAGCAAGTAAGTACTGTAAATTTACATGATTAAGTACAGTATATTACTACTAAAACGGGTATTTTGAAACAATGAGGAAGTTTCATATTTTTTAAATTTTCGATTTTGGGGTATATTAATACAATATAAGATGTGAAAAATCCAAATCTGCAATCCAAATTTTCCTCAAAAATTTATTTACTGAGATATAGAAGAAATAAAAGTTGAAAAAAGTCGTAAACAAATGATGCAATCGCAAACGCTCAAAAATCAAATTTGACGTCACTCGACACTAAACAAAAGACATTGTTGAGTTGTTGATGTTTATTCATTATTAAAATAAGAGGTCTTTATGACCTCTTGGATCTGGTCTAGTTTCATTAGACCAGATGGGGATTAGTCCCACTTAATAAAAAATATTTAATAATACATTTTCCATAAATGTTTGAATTTTAAGGGGTAAAATCTTAAAATATAAGAATGTAATGTTTTAAAATTAATTATTTGATTTTATTTTGGTGTTTTCATTGCTGATTTAACTTTTAAATTGGCAATTATAGAGCTTTTCTTATTAAAAATATTTAATCCTGAGGTTTTCATATTTAAAATAGTGAGTCAAGCAGATCCACTCTAGCAGAGAAATGGAGAAATAAGCGTTTTTAGCCATAAAATCGTTTATTACTTGTAAATATTCGATTTTCGAATTTGGAAAACTTGGTAGTGATCGTCCTCGCCTCGAGATACGTCTATGTACCGAGTTTTGTCAACGCCGGCTGCATAGTTGAGGAGGAGATGCGAGTTGTAGTCGTTTTGACATGCCGAGTGACATCACGAATCTGAAATCGCTGTTTTTCCCGCCTTTTCCAGAGCGCAAACTTTAAACCGCAGTAAAAAAATAAATAATGATCAGAATTAAAAAATATCTCGGTTTTAGGGTTTTCTCGTAAGGTAGGATCGATTTAAAAAATATAAAAAAAATATGAAACTTCCTCATTGTGTTGAAGCTCCGACTTCAGAGTGACAGAGATTACTTTTAACGAAAGCAAATGTCCCAGCTGTTGAAATATCTTTTCAACAAACGTTAACCCATTAAGGGGACACAAGACATATCGACAGCCAAAATACGTGAAATTCAGCTTTACCAATTTCTTTCAGAAATATAATTAAAAATGCATTCCCATCTTTAAAATTTTTACAGAAAGCAGTCAAGATACTGTAGTTTATATATAACACAAGAAAAATAAGAAAATTAAATATTTTAATATTTAAATTTATATTTAAAATGGACTTAGTTTCTACGATACATATTGACTAAGTGTTGTTAAGGTACATTTTAAAAAAAAACTACAGCACATTTTACTTTAAAATTTGGACCAGCTATAGATTATAAGTTGATAGATAATAATAAGCATCCTTTTTGGTGTCGCTACACAACAATTAATTTTAAAAAATTTTAAATTTTGGTTTCAAAAATCCATCAAATTTAAGACATAAAAAACCCTTTTTTCTTTAGAAATGTAACTCTGATTGGTTATTCAGAGCATATTATTTTAGAAATTTGTCAGGTTTATATGTAGGGAAAATTTGGAATCTCTAACTAAAATAGATTTTTTTAAAAGTGTACCAAAACATCAAAAAATTGAAACTGAGAAAAATGGACTTAAAGTTTTAAAGGCTTATGAAAAATGTTACAAATACAAAAATAAAGGCGTTTTTTGACGGATTTTCATATTTGAAAACAACACATATTATATATTTTTGGAAAGGTAAGATATCATATTTTTTTTTAAAAGCAAAATTGGAAAATCGTAAATTTGATGCATTTTTTGTCATGTGTCCCCTTAAGGACGGTTGGCAACAAAATTTGCCAAGGGACATTTCATTTTTACTGACTCTAATAGAGGACATTAAAAGTTTAAATGCATGACAACAGCTTCTAAAGAATGTATTTATTCAGATAAAAATAGAAATTTATACCTGCCATGCCGTTTTGGGGGTAAAATCGCTGTTAGAATGAGAGCGTTTCACTACATTTTGGAGATAGCTGGGAGATCATTTGGAAAACGCCAAAATAATCTAATGTTTTGGTTGTTTTTATGACTTGTTTCTATTGAAGCATATTCACAAGATCCCATTCTAAATATTATTACCAATTACAGTTGGAATGGGGGTATTTAAATTGCCAATAGCAAGGGTTTTCTTCTACTGGCAACTTTTGTTGCCAATCGTCTGATGTGTGGTCAAAACTTTTACGAGTTACTCATAAGAAGCTTTTGTAAATTAATTATTTTTAATGCTTTTTTTTTGTTCTTATCATATATGTAGATCTTATTGATACTTTAGCATGATGAAATGTTTCCATTGGATCATAATTTTAGTGTTTTTTTTAATAGATTTTTGATTTTTACCGATTCCTAACAGATTTATTGGTTCAATCACATAATAAATCATTTCTGGATACATTTATTTTCCTTGAAAGGGGTTTCTGGAAATTTACAGTAGTCAAAAAATAAAATAAAATATCACTGGAGTAATTTAACCCATTTTGAATGGGCTAATACCTAGTTTTTATCGAGTTAATGAGTAATATTTAACATTTTCTGGGGGGAATATGCGAAATCTGGAGCCATAAAGATGAATACTGTAATTATGATGACTTTTTGATAGAGAATGACTAAAAAGAACGTAGAATTCCAATAAGAGAAAAGGCTTCGGAAGACAAAAAAATTATATACATATAACCAAAGGTATCCAAAAAAAATGAAAGTTGAGAATATATAAGACTCTAGCAGGTAAAAAAGTCCCTATGTTCCAGACTGGGAGATATAAATAAACCTTTTTTAACCTGGAAGCTAGCTAAAGTACAAAAATCAAAGGGTTCCGACCATTCCGACTTAAAAAAAGTACTAGTTCGGCTATTCTTAAAGCCTGAAAATAGGTGAATATCAATATTTGAACTGAACTGGCCCTATTCAGGAGGGGTGAAATACCCTTTCTTGGACCCCCTATTAACAATTTAGTACCCATTCACTTTTATTTATGGATTATTTCTTTAAATTATGTATGAAAACATTTTATTATCAAAATCGTAAACATTCTGATTAGTTTTTTCGACTTTTCATTTGTCAGAGTTTGGACCCCACTAAGGACGGTTGGCAAGAAAAGTTGCCAGTTAAAAAATCATAAAAATTATTTTTTTAAAAATCTGAAAATGGGCATTTCTTACTATATTCGGTCCAAATGAACAAAATATGAAAGAAAAAGTTATTTATTTTCATTACTTTAAAGTCGTCCTTAATGGGTTAATTCAACAATCGCTGGAACCTGGGAAAGGGTTTAACATATGTAATCGATCGCGAATCCTAGCAATAGTTCAGGGCAGGCTGCCAGCCGATTACACCGCGCTTTCATTAAGATTTGCTAGTTTAAGTGCTCATTGAAATACGCTGTCAAATCGAGATCGAAAACCACAATTGATACAAATCTCAGTTGGTACTTTAATATTCTATTATTATTGTTTTTATATTTGCGTGTTTTGTGTAATATGAAAAAAGTACCGATCCCCCTTTTTTGATTCGTCATTGTTACTGTTTACCCCCAAAAAGAGTTTGGTTATAGTTAGGGCAGGGGGGTTTGGGGGGGGGGCGGCAGCCCCCCCCCCAACCTCCTTAAACTTTTTATAAAATAAAATAAAATTTTGTACTTTAACGGATCACCCTCGTTAATATGTAAAATAACTGATTACAGGTAGTATGCAGATTAACGAGTGTCTAGTTGGTAGGGTGCAGAATACCTAGGTAATTTCAAGATTACCTAGGTAATCTTAGAAATTGAAAAAAAATTCGCTCTTTAACGGATCACCCTCGTTAATCTGCAAATTACCTAGGTTATCTGTAAATTAACTGATTTCCGGACTTTAACTGTAACATATATACTGTACCGAAACCTGAAAAAACCATATTTTGTAAAAAATTTTTTTATCTGGCCCCTAAGTTCTTTAACTTACTACCTTTGGAAATTCAAAATAGACGAACCAAACATGCATTTAAAAAGAAATTAAAAGAATTTTTGTTTTCTATTGGGGATATTGAAAACTTTTTTGTTTGATCTTGCGTTATTAGTGTAATTTTAATCCATTCTTATTTTTTTGCACTACTACTTACCTTACGACAGATAGTAAACCCATAATTTACGACACCCTGTTTGCCACTACTAATTTCCTGATTGATATTGTATTTATATTTTTTTCGTTTTGTTTTCGTGTAATGTTCACTTTTATTTATAATATTCATGTTTATATTTTTTTGTAATTATTGTGTAACAATTGTAACTATTTGTTCACCTACATGGATCGTTCTACGATCCCAGGTGATATGATATTTTCTTTACTTTGTTTTGTTTATTATAAAATATAAATAAATAAATAATAATAATAAAAAGTATCTTTATATTATCTAGTTTAGATAAAAAAACAAATATAAGTTATAAAATAAACCCGAAAGAAGTGAACTCAACAGTTATGCAGCAAATAAATGATGTTTTTTCTACTGTAAAACTGATTTTAATGCTAGACTGATTGGAATAAAATCCTCCAAAGTTACTAAGAAATAAGTGGAATAACTTTAATCATACTGAAACTTAAACCCGCCTCATTGAATAACTGCCACGTGTTTATCAAAGTCCCGATTAATCTTTATAAAGAAAAGACAAATTGAAAGCCGATTTACACACATCAAAAGCTTTAAAAAAAGAAAAAATCAGACGCCGAAGAGGTTTCGATGATAAAAACTGAAGCAGCCGTCTTTGTCCCGGTAAAAAGCTGGTTAATTTTCTCATTTTTTTTGCTTAAAAGCTGTCCATTGAGCACAACTCAATGCAGTTTTAAATAAAAGACAGCTTTCATAATCTTGTTAGTTAATGTATCTCATGGGTGGCGAACCATGAAAGAAGTCTTTTCAAAGACTTCATAAAATGTTTTATTCTCATCCCCCTCCCCTAATTTTCTATAATAAACCCTATTCCCTCTTCAACCAATCGATAAGTGAAGACTTCATAGAAAAATATTTTTTATGACCGGGAACCTTTCTTCTAATTCGTTTCAATCGTTCTTTTTTGCGCGCGCTTCCTCCCATTCCATTTCGAACATTTAATTGTCAGCAGAAGTAAAAAAAAAGAACGGCAAAAACCGGTTGGCGTTTGAAGGGACCTCCCCCCCTTTCCTAACACAATATAAAAGAGTTCTCTTTCTGGATCCGCAGGAGGAAAAGACACAGAAGCTCAGGAAAAGAAAGAGAGACAGCTTTAGCGGATTAGCAGTGAAACAAGTGACACAAAACATCTGCCCAAGGATAATGGGAATAGTGACATGCCAGGACGTTTCCAAAGAAATAAAGTTGGGCTAGAAACCGGGGATGTTTGAATATTTTGCAGGAGCGCTTTGACATCTCGGGTCTGGGATGTTATTTGTGCTGCTCGCTTACGTGGAAAGGGGGCTTATCCCTTTTTTCTCTTGGATTTTTAACCTCTTGCTCTTAGATTGCGAGGTTCGTTTTATTTGTTTTTTGGTGAGGGTTTTGCATGTGGCTGCTGTTGTCTCGGGAAGACGTTTTCCGTGTCTTGTTTGGGACTAAAGCACTTTGGTTGATTACATGTGATATTGAAAGTAATGGGCGTTTTGACTGGAGGTTGGTATCAAGTGCGTCTAGGGATGTGGTTTATCTTGAAGGCATTTTGAGTTTTTGTGGTTTTTTGAGGGGTAAAAAGTGGTAATTGTTTTTTTTGTTTTCTCTTTATAGGTAAAAGGTAATAAAATAAGTTATTTTTTTAAATTATTTCGGTTTGAGCGATCAAAAACTTTCCTCGCTTCATCTTTTTTATTTGATGCAATACAAAATGGAGAAAAAACTACACTAGTAATTGAATCGTCAGTTTGAAGAAGGGAATAAGTCCAAAAACCAAGTTTTGAGAAAATCGAAAAAAACTGTATAAGTAATAGAATTTTCATTGTATAATCACCAAATTTTTACTGGAAGTTCACAACCCTATTTAGAAAACAGAGCAACCATCAAAACAAATATAAGTATATTCAAAAATATTTTACAGTCAAAATAAGGTGATGGACTTATTCCCTTCTTCAACCTTATGAAATTTTTCTGATGAAAAAATCTTAAAAAACCCTTAAATTCACATTTAAATTATATTTCTCCTTAGTTTACACCACAAAAGGGTGAAATAAAAGGAATTAGACAAATAAAATTCAAAATTATAGTGAAACTGAGTTATTAGAGCAGTATCAATGGAGTGAGTAAATATGAATGGAGTTAAACATTCCCTACATAAAAAAAGTTTGAAAAAATTTTAAATTAAAAGAAAATTTCATTTTAACTTCGTTTACATCTCAAAGAATAGGAAAAGAAAGACAAATTAACTTTAACTCCAAATTAACTTGAAAAATACAATGAATGGACATCGATTTCACAACTTCAAAGGGAGATATATCCCTACAGGGACTAGTTATTTTTCCCCTTTTTTCACCCATGTGTAGAGCAAAGCTTGGAGATTGTTTTGAGCACAAAAAGTCAATTTGTCGTTTTTAGGACTTATTCCCTTCTTCAAACTGACGATTCAATTGTAAAAAGCTTTTTTGAAATGTTTTATCAAAACATTTACGTGATAATGTACTTATTTTTGAATGCTGAATAATTCATATTATAATGAAATAAAAAAAATACGTTTTTTTTTCTAAAGTAATGCAGCAAACAATTCTTTCGAATATACTATTTAGATCCTCTTCTATTGAAGGTTGCGGAGAGCAGCAGCCAAAAATTCGTACTTTCCATGTTTTTAAAATGTAGCGAATTTTTAAACGGGTTATGAATCAATCATAAAAAATGATTGCATCGAATTTTAATTATAAATTTTAAACAGTATATTGGTAGGTCTCGAGCTGTCGGCATATAAATACACCGAAATAATCGCGGAAAAGAAAAATACGAGTAACCGATAACATTTTAAAAATTGCAGCCATGCATGTATGGATATGATTTGATTTTTATTGAATATCGATGTGTTTTTATATCAATTAAACTGGTAATGAAAAAACACGATACTTTAATAATAAATTTAAACTTTGAAGTTCTAAAATTTTAATTCATTTTGCAATTTAAAAATAGTTTCTAAAATAATTTCTTTCTGCATTGAAACAGTGAGTTCAATATGTCATGCTTAATAAAAACAATGTCTAACTCATTCCAGAAAACGTTTTGACTTATTATTTCTAATTAAAATGGAAATTTAAGGAAAGAAAATTTTCGAGCTTGCGAAAAACAACTGCGAAAATATTTATTCCCAATCTGAATTAGTATTCTAAACCGCATAAGTTTGAAACAATTTTAAAAAGGTTAATAAGTTTGACTGTTTTAATTGCAAGCAGACCTCGTACCTTTTCAGACTGAAAAGAAATAAATATACCAATAATAACTTTCAGAAACCGAAAGTGGGTAGCAATAAATATTCACAGATAACTCTCCCCGGCGTATAAACGGTTCGTTAAAATGTAGTTAGATGTTTTTTAGAACACCCTCACTGTAACTGTTCCGTTATCTGACAGGAACATTTTTATCTATTTCTTTCCGCGTTTCAAGTGAAAAAGCATGCATAGCGTATCTGTCACTGTGTGCTCGTATAAAAGTAACTCATTTTCAGCATGGCGTAATTTTCTAATTATTTCATTTCGATGCAAAGTAATTAGTTTAAAGATACGCTTCATAAATTTTCGGAACTCAAAACTTTCGCGCATTGATTAGAACTGTCATTACAGGCAGCGGGGAAGCTTAATTTTACATCCCGCTAACCAATAAAATTTGTGGAAGCATAAAAAAAATATCTTCCGACGTTGAATTTAAGCCTCATATTTTGGAGCATGAAAAAAAAAGAGATGATAAAAAAGATGGTAATTATAGAAGCTATCCGGATCGTTCTTTTGGGTTTTGGAAAAGATGAGGTCCGTCGAGGAAAATAGTTTTTAAAAAAAAGATACTTTCTCTGGAGGGAATTTATCGATTTTTGTAAGCGTTTTTTACGTTGGGGAGGAATGCAAAAGGGAAAGAAATATATCAAGGCAACATTTAGCACACTGTAGATACCAAATAGCCTCTAGTTAGTTCGTAATGGAGCATAATTTAAGCTTAAGCTATCTTTGCTTTAGGAAATGAAGTTTGAATTCAAAATTGGGCAATAAAAATACTTGGAGATGCGTTTTTTAAGAATGAGTAGTTTTTTTAAGGATTAAAACTAAGCTTTTGCTTCGGGTTTTTTTTGTTTGAAGTTATTAGACGTTAAGGGGACTGTAAAAATTATGAATTAAAGGCATGTTTGTTTTTTAAGTATATATAATTAGCTACGAAAGTACAGAAAAAAATCCTTTTTTCGATTACATGTATTGTTTAAGATGAAAAATTTTACTTTGGAAAAATATTTTTTTACAAAAATTAAATGTTTTGAAAATGCGTTGCTTTATCTTCTCCTATGAAAAATTATATATGTCTTTGTTAATCTAGACCACAACACAACTAAAATATTTTTCTAGCAATAAGAAAATTTTTACCAGACTCGTTATAGTTTATTATTTAAATATTTGTGTCCATTGTCTGAAGGATGTTTTTTAATTAATTTACTTATTTTCGGATAAAATAATATATTTTAGAGTAAGATAATTTTTTTTCAAATGGGCAAATTATTTTACTGCCTCCAGACAGATACTCCAACCGCATGGGTTGATTAAGTTAAGCTAAAATGGTAATTAATTTATATCATTATAATAATAATCAATATAAAGTCTGGAATGAGAAAAACTATTTTTGAAGTAAGGACTATTTATTTCTCACTGCGAACCATCAACTAATTTATTTTTATACTAGTTTATTATTATTATTGCAATGCCACCTTGAAAATACCGTATGTCCAAAGGTACAAAACTCTTTCCTTATCTATAAAACCTTTTACTATTAAATGAGCATAAGTTTACTCAATTTTAGTTTGTCTAAAAAATAACTTCAATTATCCTTAAACACAATCCCCAAAGATGACGTTCCTAATAAAATTATTATCTTAGAGTTTATTTATATATTACCGGAAGTTTTTGGTCTTGGAGAAGGAGTATGTCCCTATAGACTGTCTCGTTACAAACTTTAATTAATTACAGACGATTTTTTGAATCTTGTAAATTCATGAAATTTGCGTTTTAATTTAATTCCTTAAAACTATGTTGAGGCGTTGGTCTGTATTTGACTAGACACATTTACTAATAAATATTTTTCTTTGGTCGAACTTTTTGTAGATTGTTGCATAGATTTAAGTTTACGCAACCAACAATGGCCTGGAATCACTAAGGTTCTAAAAATTAAGTTCGATTTTATCCAAACAAAAATGGTGTAATAATTTAGAAATGAAAAGTTTACTGGTAGTAAAGTATATTCTAGAAAACAAATTTGTGTCGTTACCAGGAAAATCAGAAACATTTTCTGATTTTGTCGTTGATTCATAGAAGCGGTAAACAATGTAATGATGTTATGTAATAAGATAGTGCTTATAAAGTCTCTCATTGAAACTTTCTTTGCTGATTAAGTACCGACTTCTAAGAACTTTAAAAACTTCAAACTTTCAATTCAGAAACATTAATGGAATTAACCAGTTCTGACTAAATACACCCATGTGATTAAAACTTCAATTAACTTAAAACATAATTTTAGGTTTTTTCTCATCATCGTGATGATCATTTTCAAAACTCAAAAGGGTATTCTAGAATTCTAGATAGTTCTTGAGGACTGTTATTCATCAAAGAAGGAAAGCTTTAATGGAATTTTTTGCATAATCTGAATGCATATCATCTTTTTAGTTACCTTCCAAAATTGAAAGATGGTGAACTCGATAAGTACTATACTCGAGAGCAACTTAAGTTGAGCCTGACATCATGGCCACGCGGAAGAAAATCTGAGTAAACAGAAAGCTTGCTGGGCTTTGCGAGATCTTATTGGCTGGCGAGTTTTATTCAAACAAATGTACTACTACGCCCTGCGCCACTTGAAAAAATTCTAATACTTTACATTTTGCAAATCGGTATGAAAAGATGCTTAATTTACGCGGATTTAAAAAACTAATCATATTTTAAAATTGAATCTCTTAATTTCACTCAAAATTCTGACACCGCATGGGGTACTACTTTCTTTGGTTGCTCTCAGCATATTTATACAAGCTCAAGTTAAGTTGCAACTAAGTATAGAAATTCTTCCCAATTACAACTTCAAGTGATGAAGAAATGTACCAGTAGTCAAATAGCTTCAAAATTATTTAAAAAAAAATTCAGTAGAGAAATGTAGGTCACAATTAAAAAAGACAAAACGTCCTTCTAACTTCCGATTTGTACTGGTGCTACGCCTACAAATCTTTAACCTGTCCTCTTCTTTGCAGATACGAGGACGGGGCCAGCGATTTAGAGGACGACGGTCTCCACCTCACGTGCCTTCCCCCTCACCCGGACTCAGCGGACATTGACGAATTATCGGAAACGGAATGCGACAGGCATCACAACTCCTGGATTGTTATCAGAGGTAGGCATTACCGCCGGTTTTGACACCGAGGGAAATCGATCCACACCTTCGCTCTCCTGATTACGGGATTTGTATTGCGGAATTTCTTTGGAGGTGTTTGCGATTGAAAAGAGATATTTCACTCGAAGGAAGTGTATGTTTGATGTTGACTTGGTGTATTTTTATGTCATGTATTGTTGAGGAAAATATCTGTGTGGATTTCCTTGCAGGAGTAAAATATTTGCTGAGTTGAAAGAAGCCGTTCAAATATTACGTTAGCATATTTTCAGTGCTTTTTGATGTCATCATGTCTTGCAAGCAAATATAAGCCAAAAGAAACACTTCCCCTATTATTACGCAACCAAATAGACATTAGTGTGACGTCACTTGCTTGTTTGGATACGTTGATTTCATCCGGGATTGGTTCCGTACGGAATTACTTCCAATCACGGAACCAACCACGGATGGAATCAACGTATCCAAACAAGCAAGTGACTTCATGACTAATATTGTCTATTAACGATGGTAAAATGGTCACGTGCTTTTGATAGATAATGTAATTATTTCGTAGGGGGAAAAGGAAGAAGCTGAAGGGTAATTTCTTTTCTAATTCACCTATAAGTAAAATGAAAACAGTTTTGGAAAGATAAAAGTCTAAACTACTCGAAAAAAGTAAGAAAAAATTTTTTGACGAAAAAGTCGAAAATCGTCATTTTAGGGGTAGGCGGATACCTTAAATATTTCCATAAAATGATTTGATTCTTTTTTCAGAATCGTTTGAAGAGGACCTGATGAGACGAGTTCCCCATGTCTGTTGAAGACTAGACGAATCAGCTCAGTTTTGCTCACATATGAGAAAAGAAGCGACGTTCTGCTGCCCCTAAAAAGACCCGTTATCCGGACTATATAAATGGATACAAATGTGTCATCAGTACCATCGGACATCATTATCGTTTCGAATTCTCACCATAAAACATTGAACAATCGCCATTTTTACAAATGTGCCATATTGCGGAATCGTTTTGAAGCGACAAAAACACAGAGATATTTTTCTGTATATAGCGACGTGTAGCGCGCCGGTAAATGGATCATAACGGATATTCGATTCTGAGTGTCTGCGACAGAGAAGGAAAAACAACAGAACATTTTCTTCTTCACAAGCAGGGAAGACGAAGTGTTCCTCTATCCAATAAAGTTGCCACTACCAACATTTCGGATGTTCGTAATGTTTTTTTTTATTCTTTTACTGGAGTTGAAGCGAGCCTCGTGTTATCGAATGCTCTACCTACATCATGCAAATTGTCATTTCGGTGTCGGAGTTATTCTCTTTGCGATGTTCCTTATTTACTTTAAAAGCGCCGAATTCTTAATGTCGACTTTTCAGTTTGAGTATACACCTTTCTTTGAAAAGAAAATCGCATGTGATGATAGAGAACGGCAAAGGTGAAATACTATATTGAAACATAAAACCTATTTGCTAACTTCAATTCGCTTTACTTCCAAAACATATTTCTCAACTAATGGGAAGGTAGCGTTGTTTTTCTCTGGTATTTTCTCCATTCGACTTCAATTTTTCTAGGTTTTTACAGGAAACATAAAATTAGAAATATTTAGTTACAATAATATTATTGCCATTAAAGATTTTATGAACATTGTTGACTTAAAAAATCTTATTAAATATGAATATATATATAACAAATACCTATTTTATTGAAATACTATTATTATTTATTAGAAGGTTATAAAAATATAATAAATTCGTGAAACTATTTCAAACAGTTTTTTCCAATTTAAGGAGAACATATCTTTCTCTATTCACAAGTAAAATTGCTTTAAAATTGAATAAAGTAATGTTAAATGTTGATGTTCAGAAACTAATTATAAAAATTCCTTTTTAAAAAATAAAAGTTATCAGGTAAAACTTAAAATGTTCCAAAACAGCTCAAAACAATAAAATATATATCTGGTTCTATTTATGAAATAGGAATAAAAAATGTTATTTTAAGAAGAAATAAAATGTTTTTTAAAATTGAAAAATATTGGGGAAAGCTGCCGATATTGTGTTTGAACCCCTTAAAATCCTTAAATATGGTAAAAGAAGTTTATGTAATGAAAATAAAAGGAAAGTAAATATAAATTGTTATGAAACTGTTAAGTTTCAAATTAATTAACCAATTATAAACTTGTTTTTAATCTGTTGAAGAAAATGTGTGTCAATTAAAAGCATTTGCTAAAATAATACCTTTGTAAATGAAGCGTTGTAAATAAAATATTCTTTTGCACTCTTGGTTTTTCATTAAATCACCATTTCTTTTTCCAAGCATTCCCTCAGTTAAATACTTAAAGTTACAATTGAATTTAGTTAAGTTATGTTGAATGAATATATCTCCCACTCCTAGAACTTTACAACTAAAAAGCAATAAACAAGGAACTTGCTGATTTGTATAATACATACAATGCTCGCATGTTTTCATAAATGGTGAAACTTGGTTACTCATCAATGATTTTTATTCTTTAGTGTGTTAGTGATAAGAGGTACGAATCGTAATAACTCCCGGCACGAGGAGATTTTCAGTCACAAAGCATTGGTATCAATTCTAATCAAACAGATATGTTAGAAACTCATAATCTTTATTTATGTGATTAATAATTATTTAGGAGGATAGTTTGAACCTTATTTCCTAATGAATACAGTACTCGTGATCTCAATAGTAAGTAGTAAGTCGTCGGCTTTTAAAGAGATTATACGTTTTGAAGATCGGGCTTAGAATATTCTGATTTTGTATTATGGGGCAGAAAAAGCTATTACACTTGCATTAAAGCACTTCATAAAAAAGCAAAATGTAAAAATTCTTTTCAAAATGTTCTTTGATGATAATTAGGTGCAAAGGAGGCTTACACGAGTGGTTTGCTCCGACATTTAAAAAAATACATTCTATTGAGAAGCCGATCCTTACAATACATATCTATAACCCTAATAACACAAAAGTCACAGTGACGTCACTATAAAGTCACTGAGGGTCACACAATTCACAGGTCTCAGAGTGACTGAAATGCGTCTACACAAAGAGGTCACATTGTGACCGCCATCTAATAGAACCTGTGTGAACACTCTGCAACGTCATTGTGACTTCTCGAGGTGACCGTCACCCCTAAGTCACCTCGTGACGTCTCTGTGATTTCACCGTGTGACCGATTAGTGACGACATGTTTTAGGATTGTATTGAGGTTTTTCTGATTTCAAGTAAAAAATGCACTTAAAATAGCCTGAAAATACTAAACAATTTCAAACCTGAAGCAATTGTTAATTTTATTTAATTTTTTCTAATTTTAGAAAAAAAAGTGTTACCACCAGCATTAAAATCTCTGTCTAAAATATATAAATATCTGTAATAACTTAAATCTCCAAAGGGGACCTTACGCAGGACCTAGAAGCAAACCTTTTCTAGTAGCTCAAGCTATGTTTTGTATGCTAGAATATCGAGGTTTTTCTAAAAAGCGGTGACCACTAAAGGTTTTCTGAATGTAGAGAAGTTAGCAATAAGATAAAAAATTAATCTGCCATGTATATAAAAAGGACAAGATAGAAAAAAAATCAAACGGTGAGTGACACTATTAGGGAGGAAATTACTATTTCATTATTAAGCATGGTTTAAAGCAAATATATTTAAAAAGTTATGTTAGAGTAAGAAGATAAAGATTAATAATTTTTTTAGCATACATGCTTTAGGAAAATAAATAAATAGTGTAACTACACCGCTAGGTCAGTGTGTCCGTGTAAACTGATTTGCCCCGTTGTGGTGACGCGGCATCGCGGGTGTCGAATACCAGTCACTGCGACGTCTCAGCCAAGTGACTGCGACGTCACAATCAAGTCATCAAGTGACACTGCGACGTCAAAATCAGGTCATCAAGTGACGTACACATCGTGACTACTCTGCGACGTCACATTCGCGTCACGTAGTCACAATCTGGTTGTACTGTGACTTCACAAGGACGTCACGAGAGGTCACAGATTTTGGTCACAAATTGCGGAGATTAAACTGTCACTGTGACGTCCTGGTGACTTCACGGTCATGCCCGTGACCCCAAAGTGAAAGTCACAAACGAGTCACATATTGGTCACCTGGCTATTAGGGAAGGAAATTCAAAAGCATTTTTAGGATAAGTACACTTTTAACTTTAGTATTTTTAAAACAAATTTAAAATATTAAGTTCGTGTCATTTCATAAGGTTTTTCGGGATATTTGCGTGCACTATAATGAGTGAACATAAAATTGCCAAAAAATATTTAAAATCATTTAAGAAATTTTAAAGCCCAGAACTGAAAAATTATAGCATTAAATATTATTAATAAATTCTCCCCAAAATTTTTTTCTAATTTAATCTTTATGCAAGCTTTGATTTTACAGACTTACAATATTTTTTATTGAAATTCTGGCATTAATTAAATTTTCGGGAATTCCCGGGATCCCGGGATGATGTCGAATTTTATCCCGAAATCCCGGGATGACCCTATACCTAATGTCTGGTAACCTAAGCATTTTTATCCAATATTTTAAAATTAATTTAAATAAAGTTACTGAAATTGGAGGGAGACCTAGTTCTAGTTTTGAAATGAAGCCCGGGGTGTTTCTGGAAAGCGTGAACAGCTTTTTAACGAATAACAAACACTCTTTAAAGTCATTAACATTGTTCACGGACCATATAATCGAATCACATGTAAAAACAGACTGAATAAGAGACTGAAATAATTAAAGCAAAATTTGGTTGAGTTGAATCGAGGTCCCGCAAAAATAGGCCAATATACACTAATCGTCGATTTTGATTAGAAGTAAAATGTTTTTTTTGAACAGTTAAAGTTACCATTTGAAGAGAAAGGTATTCCTAAGTAGATATATTCCCTGATAATTTCAAGTTTTATACCGTGGAACACAAATTTTTCAGATTTGGAAAGTTTACCCCCTTCTTAAAAATCACAATTTTCGTTTTATTTATGTTAACAGTTAAGTGAAAGTATGAGCAGAACTGTTCCAAAATGTTAAGCTTTTTCTGGAGAAGCTAAAATCACTGCATCGTCTGAGTAAAGTAAGATATGAAGAAATGTATCACAGATGAGATAAAAATACCGGGAAGACTAGATTCGTTAAGGCTATCAATAAGGAAGTTGCATGTGTCAGATTTTCAAAAACAAACAAGTGTTCCGTATGGTTTTTTGTATGGTAAAATCAAATATCTAGTCAGTTTTTCAAAAAAATGTACAGGTAATTAAATATTTTAATTTAAAAGTCGAGAAAAAAACACGTGACTGAAAACGTTTATTGTTTAAACTATAAGATGACGTCAACAATAATACCATCAACTCCATTGCTTTACAACAATGTTTAGTATAAGATGACGTCACATCCAAACTCTTGGCGTTTTCGCGCTCTTTTAAAAAGGGGATTTTTGTTAATTTTTTTGGCAATCAAAAAATTTCTCGATCGGCTTCAAATTTTGGGTAGTTGCTTATTTTTGCAAGAGGAATCGATTAAAAAATTTAAAAAAAAATCATGCAACTTCCTCATTAAGTTATTGAGAAACAAATTAAACAGTATAGGTGAGAGTAATCCTCCTTGTAAAACTCCTGTAAGTATTACAAAGGGATCCGTTGATCCTGTTGCAGTGCGCACTCTTGCTTTAGCTTTAACATACATGTCCCTTTATTAATAAATTTCGAACTGAGTGTTAGTTTTTGCTGAACTAACCACAATAGAGAATGGTTGATGCTGTCAAATGCCGACTTGAGGTCAATGAATGCAGCGTTTAATTTTCCCCTTTTTTCCGGAGTTTATTTTGAATGATTACATTCAAGACAAATGCTTGGTCAATACAACTACATATATCCTTATCTAAATCCTGCCTGTTCTTCATATATCTCGTTCAATTGGTTTAGCCATGTGTTAAGTCCACTGTTTAGAATTGAGGTAAATATCTTACTAATTACAGGTGTTAGAGAAATCGGTCTATAATTTCCTTTATTGGTTTCATACCCCTTCTCAAATACAAGAAGAATTAATATTCCAATCTAATTAGCAGGGAAGCGTTCCGACTGAAGTATATATTATTGAATGATTCGGGGAGAGATAGCGGATAGCATCTGCATATCTAAAATATTCAGGTCTAAGGTTGTCATACCTAGGACTTTTATATGGCCGTGAGGAGCCTAGTGGTTAAGGCATTGGCTTTGGGATCGGATGGTCCCGGGTTCAATACCCAACACCACTGAAGACACACCGAGTATATACGGAGTACGTGCTCGTTAAATCTGTGGATCTGAAAGTCCTGTGGTCGGTCGCAGCATTTAACCATGGTTCCAGGCCTTCTGGAAACTATTTCCCTCCCCTTCAAAGGCATGGCAAAATTGCGGAGGTGGCGATAGATGGTGGTGGCATCAATCATCCGAGGCTGAAGTCGGAATCCTGCCATTAATGGGCCTCACTTTCTCAGGAGCCGCACCCCCTTTGCCTTAAATCCTGTACGCTTTGCGGTGGAGCTTGGAAATTCCAAGTGGCATAAGACAACAACAGGAATTTTTTTTAAAGTTTATTAATGGCATTTTTACTCTCTTAGATTGAAATAGATTCATCCAGAATTGGGTCAAAATTAAATAAATTACCTCTATTAATATAATACAGGGTGTCCCACGAGAAGTGGCCCAACCCCTTTAACTTTTGAACCCCGACAGCTATAGTCATGAAAGTGGGGTCTAGGTATAGTAAAGTGACTATGATCTATCCGATGAGATAACTTTCAACGCCCTCTAGCGGAAACTTTAGGAGTTATAATTTTTATTTTAAAAACTATGTGAGGTATGTGAAAAAAGTCAGTAACTAAGTTGTAGAGCAGCATCTATTTAGTAGGAAAAGACTCATTTTGCAGAAAAATATCTTAAATAAAACCCCTTAAACGCACGCTCAATTAGGTTGAATTTACATAGATTTTACGTCTCAAAACACTCCTCACGAGGCAAAAATGAGAAATTTTCAATTTAATGAACTAAGAATACTTTTAGTCACTTAAGTCATAAAAATAAAAGTTTCTCATTTTCGCCTTGTGAGGAGTGTTTTGAGAGGTAAAATCTACGTAAATTCAACCTAATTGAGCGTGCATTTTAGGGGTTTTATTCAAGATATTTTTCTGCTTAAGGTGTCTTTTCCTACTAAATCAATGATGCTCTACAACTTAGTCATTTACTTTTTTCACATACCTCACATAGTTTTTAAAATAAAAATTATAACTCCTAAAGTTTCCGCTAGAGGGCGTTGAAAGTTATCTCATCAGATAGAGCATGGTCACTTTACTATACCTAGACCCCACTTTCATGACTATAGCTGTAAGAGTGCAAAAGTTAAAGGGGTTGGGCCACTTCTCGTGGGACACCCTGTATATGGAGTCGACAGATACATTCAGTTCATTTCCTTGAAACATTTTTGAATAATGATCAAATCAAATATCACTTACTATAGAGCTCTTTCAATCACGTGACCCCTATGACGTTTTATAGCTATTGTTTACTAACACCGTACCTCCAGCAGTTAACAGTTAAAGGAAAATAACTGGTCGTGACGTCATGTGCGAATGCTCTATAGCCTTTTACTGCGATGGATCTGAATAATTTCTTAGACGATTCTTATTTTTTTCTTAAACTAAAACAATGAGGTGATTAATTGAGTGATTATTGAATTGGACGATTGAATTGGAAATAGAGCTCTTTCAATCACGTGACCCCTATGACATTTTATAGCTATTGTTTACTAACACCGTACCTCCAGCAGTTAACAGTTAAAGGAAAATAACTGGTTGTGACGTCATGTGCGAATGCTCTATATCAGAGGATAAAATAGAAATCAGACTAAAAACATTTTCCTATGTATATCGTAGTGTGTCAATGGAATTGGTTATAAAGGGTGTCCCATGATAACTGTCCATCCCTTTAACTTAGACAATTTAAATTTTTCTACATTGAAAGTTAATTAATTATAAAAGTAGAATTTCTATCTAATTAGCATATTTTCCGATGTAACAAAAATACCATGATTACTTTTTTTTGTTCAAAGAAGTACTTCACTGATTTTTTGTCCATTCTTATTGAAAAAATGTTTCCAGTAATTATATACATACAGACGTGTGTTAATGAATGAAAAATAGCTAATTGTATTGAAATTCCTTACTTATTTCAGGCAAAAATGATGGTACTATGTTAGCACACCTAGCTCTTTTATTACTCCTGCCTAATAATTATGAACGAAAATAATTTCCCACATAACATAAAAAAATATCTCCTAATTGGAAAATCCAATTACTCCGTCTCGCAACAGTACAGGTTTGATTATCGCAAGAAAACGCAGAAAAAAAGCTGTATTTAATGAAGACAAATTAATCCTACCAAATTAACATCCATGGAACGGAAGACAGTTCCACCATTCTTCGTAACAGCAGTTTCTATTTTCTCACGCGCAAAGTATAGGGAAAGAGCTCATAATTTTTTTAATCACAAAAACTGAAAAACATATTCCAGAAAGTTTACTTCTCGAGATATAATGTAAGGCGCCCCTTCGACACCCAATCAAGAAAGCTGAACGGTTTCTTGTCGAAAAATCGTTTCCAACCTGCTTCTGGTAAAATCCCAAAGCGATAAAATAATTACAATAAAAGATAGCACGGGAATGAACGATAAGAAAGCAATTACAGAGCATTTGGGTAGCCCACATCGTTCCACTAATTAAGGGAAAACTGAGACTTTTTTACTGACAATTTTCCAGGGAGTTTTTTTTCCAGAGTCCGGCTTAATTTTCTCCAGCGAACAAACATCGGAGTTTTGCCGTGTCAGATACTGATTACAGTTCCGAAGGTTTGTTAATTTATATGGTTTCATAGCGAGAGTGCCTTAAGTCATGTTTCGTATCAATTTCTCACTAATTGAATGTATGTAAATAAAGGTTTGCTTTCTCCAAATAGGATGATAATTGAATTTATGGATTGATGAGGTTTGGATGTTTATGAAGATGGAAAATAATGTATATTTTTTCGTTTTTGTGTGAAGTAGTAATTGATCTTGTACTTCAGACAAAAAGTTTTCAATCAGTGGTTGATAACGTGAATGTTAAAATTGATGATGTTGATTCTTAACGAAAGCATATTTTGATTTGGTAGTTTCATAAAAAAGTTAGGAGAGTGTAACAAACAGGAAGTGTATGAGGCTTAATATGCATATAGTAATGACTATCCATCTTATTATTCATGTCTAAAAGTATTGCCAATTATAACCTGCAAAATATTTTTCTTTTCGGTGCTTTAGGGTTAGCTGTGGGTAAGTACCAAGCGTTCAGATAAATCACCAAAAATAAGCAAATATCAAAATAAATAAATAATTAATTATCACAACTTGCAGTGTTGTGTTTGTATGTGCAATTTCTAAGATGTTGCAAATATAGTCCAATTAAAGATATTTCTTCCAGGCTAATCTTAATTTTTTTTTTCTAATAACCAATAACTGATATATTATATAACTATTTATTCAAAATAAATAATCGTTAATTATTACCTTAAACACTCTTAAAACAATATTTTCAAAACTGAGTAAAAAGTTACTCATACTGGTTCCAATCCAAATGTGCTCAAATTTGAAAATGCGAATACAGTAGAACCGTGATTATCCGCGAGTGACACGAAAAAAAATTTTTAACGATCAAAGCAAATTTTAGATGAGATTAGAAACATTTTAGATGTAGAGCAAAGGTTTTTGCTGTATTGTACATACAATAGAACCCCGATTATCCGCGAGCGGATGATCCGCGAGGGCCAAGAAAATTTTTTTACGGATGAGTGCAAATTTTAGATGAGATTAGAGATATTTTTGATGTAGAGCAAAGGTTTCTGCTGTACTGTACATATTTTAAAAGTTTTACATATCATGTTTTTTGTACAATAAAACATAGTTTTTATGCTGAAATATTTTGTTCGTGTTTTCTCCTCATTATTAGTCTTTTTTGGTTATCCGCGATTTTCACTATCCGCGGTACCCTTGCCACTAAATTGCGCGGATAATCGGGACTCTACTGTACACTCATTTCTGAAAATGTGCATACTCCAAAATGAAATATCTTGAGCTTGAACTCAAAAATGAGCTCATGATGTTTCATTTTTGAGTATGCACTGCACATTTTCAGAAATGAGTTTATTCATGTTTTGAAATTTGGGTTCATTAGGAGACTGTCGTTTTAGGAGTGAAGTAACTGGAAATCATAAAAAGCCAAGTACAACTTCATGTAAACAAAATTTAGACTAATATAAACAAATCCCCCTTTCATAACAACGAAATCAAGCAAAATATTTCTGAGGAGACAAAGCAAATTTAACCTATTTATAAAATTGGGAAAATAAGAAACTCATTAAACTCGACACTGCTCCAATTCTCTATAATGATTAAATTTGTCCCTTCAATAATAGCATCAACCAATTCCACAACCTAATAAATGCTACTTTACACATCGAAATAAGAAACCATTCTTTGTGGAGTCTTTTGAATTTAAATTGGAGTTTCCCCATTGGCACTTTCTCCTGTGCTTTAGATTAGTAAACTTTAAGCCACTTTACATTGTTCCGGGAATAATATTGAATTTTCCCTCTTTCCCTTGCGTTACTGAATTGGAAATTCATTTTAATTACTCTTCTTCCTTCTTTTTTTTCTGTTTTCTTCCTCCCGGTTACATCGAGTTTTGGATTGTCTTAACGGTGTTCAGATTTGATTGAATTTCGTAGGGTTCTGCTTTAATCGTTTCTGAACTAACTCGGCGTTGTCTTTCGTAAAAGAAAAATCCCAAACTTTATTAAATTCTTTGAGAGAATGTTTTACTTGTGAAAGCAAAAGTCGGGACTTTCATTTTTCTGAGGATTTCTTTGACGTTCTTTTAAAACAGCAGGCGGTAACTGTTTGATTTGTTGATGCCTTTGAAAAGAATTGGATGATTTATTGAAAGATATGTTGGATTAGAAAAATTTAATTCTTTCATCCCATTGGTATTAATTAGGCAGTGTAAGCAAATCTTAAGTTTTCTGAAATTGGAACATGCATGATTTAATTTTTAAATACTGTTTTTATCCATTTAAGTGATGATCGCAACATTTAAGTTCTTCTCTTTTCTGACAACATCAGCTTCTTACCTAATATCAATTTATACATCTAGGCATGTTATTTAAAAGTTAGTCAAACAAAGGCTTAGTATTCGTTTAGATAAAGAGTAGAGGAGAGGAGGGTATTATGGAACACCCTATATACATACTAAAACTAATGATAATGAAGGGCCAGTCGTCAAATTAATCAGCATTTATTTTTTTAACAAAAAAATGTACTTTAAGAAAAAGTTACAAATGGTGGGTAATAGGGAACAGTCGGGCAATATGGGACAGTTGGATTTAGATCTATTGAAAACTAATTAAACCTTAGAGAACATAATTAATATTAACTATAAAAATATATTTAACAATTTATGTTCAAATAGTTTTGTTCATGAGTCTATTTGCAATAGTCACAAACAATCGTCTTTTTCTACTCCAGTACAGTGAAGATGAGCCCATAGAAAACAGTTAATATATTAAATTCCAATTTCTCCTCGTTGATATTCGGAAAACTTTTCATTACAAAAGATCTTAGTTTAAGATGCTGGATCTTTGTTTTTCTGTCCTTTAGTTGATGACAGGAAGTAAATTTCATATGACACATCATAATGGACCTAGTGTTTGATAATACCCGACACACCAGCTTAACCCTTTTACAGACCGATAAAACATGGATAGCTAAAAAACAACTTCAGTATAAGAAACTATTGATATTTTAGTGTACATCATACTTAACAACAAAATCAAAGTCTCATAGTTACTGGTAGGTTAAAAAGTTTGAACATTTACCGTCAAAAACTTTCGAAAAATTCTTAGACACACTTTGCTTTGCTGCGACTGATCAGACAACGACAAGAAGCTAAACTCTTAGCGTACTGCATCAAGGGGGGATTTCATATGACTTTTGTAGCATCACCACGTGATAGCAGCACGAGGGGGAGCAGAAATTCAGGTGTTCCATATTACCCGACTATTCCATAATACCCTCTTCTCCTCTACTTGTCAAAATTTGTAATAACTCGGAAAATAATAATCCAGGAAAATCATTAAAATCATGATTTCTAGTCATGATTGAAATAAAGTTAAAGAAATAGTAGCAAATACTGAACTTTATTATAATACTGCTTTAACTTCTTTTATGACATACTTCTAACACATCTTTATAAAGAAAAGAACACCCCACATTCTCGAGAGCATCAAAGGTAGGTACAGTTCGTCCAATCGATGAGCCAAAGAAAAAGGAAAATATATAATCCAGGAGAGAATTCAGCATCAACAAGGAGTAAGGATCGTTTAACCTTCTTTCGGCTCCTGAAACATATATCGGAAGCCCTTTTCTGGAGAATTTATTACGTCGTTTAGTGTCTCCTACTTTTTCGGAAACGTTTAGGGCTTCCAGATTGCTACATTTCATTCCCAATTTATAGGGGATTCATTAGTATTTTGGTCTTAATTGGTTTGCATAAATCATTCAACTTGGATAGAAGAGGGTTGTTTTATGGAGATGAAAAGAAGTATATTTCCTGGAAGGGGAAGTTTGAAAATGAATTTTTTCTAAATTTTTATACAAGGATAAGGCGTTTGGAATTTTAATTATTTTTTCTGTGTTTTATACTACTTAGGTATATTAGTGTTTAAATGGATAGTCTTTAGTTAGAAAAGTTAAGTTTGGTAACACCTTTTACAGTTTTACAAACATAATTTACCCTTTTATAATGAACTTGTGATTGAATTAAGTTGCCAAATTATAACTCTGTTTAATTTGAAAATTTGGAAACATTGCTTTTGCCTTAAGTTTATTTTTTATTAAAAAGAAATCGGGACTTTCATATCCCAAATTTCATTTAAAAGTCTGCCAAGTTTATGAAAGTAAAAGGAAAATCTGACGAGTTTCAAATGTTTTAAATTGCTTCTTTACAACTTAATAGACTTAGTTTAACAAAATGTTTTTAATTCACATGAAAACAGATTTAAAAAAATGTATCTTAAAAATAAATTAAAGGATTGAAGATTTTTAAAAATTTTCATAAATTATAAACTTTGTTTCTTTTCGATATTTTAAAATAAAATACAAATAAAACATTTGGAATAGATCCTTGTTGGAAACAGTTTGTGATTACTTTTCCTTCAAACTTTGATATTATTCTAGCATTTCTACATAGTTCAGAAAAAAAGGTGCCTATGCATTAGTAATCCGAAAATAAACTCACTATCTTTTATAGTACGTAAAAACTGAATAACTAAAAGTAATAAACTCTTAAAAGAAGATTGTTAGCACTCTTAAAATTTACGTTTCTCCCAGAACTTTTTATTCCTTTTATAACACCCAAGCTGGTTGTTAAGTTTTAGAATAAACTAAGAAAATCTTTCAGGGCTGCAGAAAAAAAGCAAATTTAAAATCATTAAAGGATCCATAATTCGCTAAACTTCTTTACTTTACAGCTTTTGCCGAAATTCGAGAGAAGATTGCCACCATTATCATTCTTTCGGATCTTGGAAGCGTCGTAAATTTGGACGGCTTCTCAAATTTCTTCCCCGTTAAAAGTTGTTTTTCACAGTTTAGTCCTTTAGTGTGTGCATTTGGAGGCATTTACTTTGTTCCCACACACAAGAAAATCATTTTCATCTCAGTAAAATGAAGGCAAAATATAAAGTGTCTCAATCTAATACGTTTTTTGTTGTATCACTTACTTTAATGTAAGCTATATGGTTGTTTTTTATTGCGTGAATGCTTCCTTTCTACTTGAAATATCTTTCAGGGATTAAAAAACTTTTGTTTAATGGAAAAACTTAATATTGTCTATTCGTAGTGATATCTTGAAATTTCTATGGTAGGTTCAATTAAAATACTTGTCATATAGTCTATATATAAAATGAGTGTCTGTCTGTCTGTATGCATGTATGTATGTATGTTCTAAAAATGTATGTATGTATGTCGTAAAAATGTATGTATGTCCTGTTATAAACTTTTCGAACCTGCATTAACCATTAAAATATACCACGTTGATCTACTCGCTCCAGGGAAGGCTTTTGAATAAAAATAATTTAAAATCGAAGCGTTCCAACAACTTTTTTGGTCAATTTTATGCTTAAAAACCCATATTCCATGCCTAACTTAAGGGCAAAACCACATTGTTGTAAATATAACAAGAGAAGATGTAACATTTATTGTTGTAGGCATATACTCGATTGTTGCAGTTTAAAATCCATTGTTGTATCATAAACATAAAAGTGGCTCCTTTATTTAACTACTAGCTGTTATACCCGGCCCTGCACGGGTGGGGTGTATGAATTTATTTTTTTAAATATTTCTTAAAATACATTTAAAATTTTGTAAATTAGCAATATTACAAATCATCCCGGTATCCCAGGCGCCTCTTTCCTATCCCAGTGTTCCCGGTAATCTTATCCCGGTGGTCACGGTAATTTTTCTAATCCCGGCGTTCCCGGTAATTTTCCTATCTTAGTGTTTACGGTAATTTTTATATTCCGGTATTCTGGGTGTCTTTATGGTAAATTTCCTATCCCTGTGTTCTCGGTAATTTTTATAACCCGGTAATTTTTCCATCCCGATGTTCTTGTCACTTTTTACAATCCCGATGTTCCTGATAATATTTAATATCTTGGTGCCTTTATAAAATAAAAAATTTGAAGCCATAGTAAAAAGTCTAGTAAATTAGTATGTCTAGTGAACAAATTAAGAAATTTAAAACCAGTGTTTAAAACTAAAATAAAAGATCTAGTAAATGAAAAAGTCTAGTGATCTGTGTCTCATTTGAAACAATGTTTTATTTTTAACTCGTTGTATGACTGGTAAAACAGGTTTTCAAATACGGAAAAATAAGTGAAAAAAAGCAGGAAAAACGAAGGACTGATTTTCTCTTTATAAATTATAGCCTATGTGTTATTCTGATGTATAAGCTACATTATTGTAAAATTTCATTAAAATCCATTCAGTAGTTTTTGCGTGAAAGAGTAACAAACATCCGGACAAACATTCACAATTATAATAGTAGTACGATTTCCCCATTTGGACTGACGAAGCCCATCTGTAACACACCAGAAGAATTTTTTTAAATGGACTGGCGAAGCCCATCTGTAACACACCAGAATAATCTTCTTTAAAAATGGACTGGCGAAGCCCATCTGTAACGCACCAGAGTATATTTATAAAAAAAAACTGAAACCTAGCGCCCCACGTTGGGGTAAAATAGGTCATTACTTTGATGCTAAGTTTAACCAACTTATAGCTAAAAAATATTTGATAAAATTAGATGAAAATGTTTGGAAGGATTGTAATGTCAAGATCCAATTGAAAGAAATCCTTAAAAAGTAATAGTTTTGATGAAATAAAACTTAGAATGTGAAAGTACCTAAAAATTGACCCATTTTACCCCAACCCACCCTAATTTTTTATCCCAAAGGAGCAACTTGCTCATCCATGGGTTAACGGAATTACAGAAATAAATGTCCGATCAAAACAGTGGATGAATAATACATAAAATCACGCAGAAATAAAAAAAGAAAAAAAACGAGAATTGCTTGAAAGATTAGAAATATACTGATTAAAGTTATACTACCTGATAAAAAATAAAATAGGGTTTCGTCATTATTTTGGTCTTGAATAAAAGTTATACAAAGTTTTTTTAAAGAATCCAATATTAGATTCAGTTTGAATTTGACTTGGTATTTTATTAACAAAGGTAACAGCAATATATTGAAAGCGCTTTTTATAAATTTCTTTGCAAGGGGTAGGTACTAGGAAATAATTTGTCTGCGGAGATTGTATGAGTTTTCAGAATTAATCGTCGCCCATGAGGGAAATTTCTTTTAAAATAAAAGACTATTTAAAATAAATAACTGACGCACATTTAAAATATTATTATCTAGAAAATAACGTAAAAATTTCTTTTGTAGGTATAATATTGGAAAAGTAGTATCCACCCCAAATTAATATACCGTATTGTAATCGAGATTGAACCCACGAAAAATATAGCTTAAGAAGTAAATCCAAATTAATCTATTTTTTAAGTGATAGAACTTGAACAAAATATATCTTAATTTGCTACAGATTGAATTTATATGCTCTTTAATTTTCCAGTCTTTATGAAATAAAATGCCCAAATACTTGAATGATGGTGCGTAGTTCTGCCTTGAGCATATTGCTATATCAGTTGTTGATTTTGACCGTGGTCCCCCATTCCTTGAATGTCTCGTTATGTTGTCCCAAAAAGGTTTCATAGGGTTTGTTTTGGGTATCTAAAGGGGCCAGAGAAAAACTTTCACATCTTATGAACGGTGTCAACCGGAAGTAACTTACCGATGAAAACTCCGATTGCATTGTTGAAATGCATAAATTGTAGGGTTTATTTCTCCATCTTAAGGTGACGTCTTGCCTCGCTGATAAATTTTATTTCAAAACATCTTAAATTTACAACGAAATTTAAGACAAAAAACATAAATTTATATTTATTAAATAATAAACGTTATCAGAAAATTCAAATTACTAATTCGAAATATTATTTACTTTTATTTAAAATTTTAAATGATCTGGTCAACTAGTAATCTGAGTTTTCAGCTTAAAGCGGAAGTTAAACGGCGAGGTGTGACTAGTGACCTGTTGAAACCGTCCATATAATTATCCCCCAGCATGACAGGCTCGAACATGGCAGGAAGCTTTGCCTTCCAGAAAGTAACTTCTGTCCATTTTATGAAATTGAAAGTGGGTGGATGCAATGCACTCGAGACAAAGACTTCCCTTGTTCATTTTTCAAACTCAAGCTTTCCCAATCGACTGGGGAAGTGTTTTGTGTAACTCGGCGCTTCATAAAACAGCTTCTTGGTTGTTTTAAGTCCAGTAGCGAAGTTGCAAACGCCAAGAAAGTCTGCCTTCTTTGTTGGATGATGCGATGTTTGGCTTGTTTGCTGCAACAAAACTATGGATATTAAATACGGGCATTTATTTTTATAAAGTATTGTAGCGAACCTATCCCCTGCAGCCTGTTTAAACTCATTTTGAATTATTTGAAATATATTTTTGTGATTTTTACTATCTTCACACTTTAAAACAAGATGATGCCATTTAGTCATTTTGAGGGATAAAAAACAAGTGTTAGTGTCCCAACTCACTTAATATTTCTACAACCCCAAAAATTGGCCGTGGCTTTAATAACTCTCCCGAAATCGAATGAATAGACTTGTCTCTAAAGTGATTATTTGCTTCATCACTTCTTTCTATGTCCCCAAGTGTGTTTCTTTTGGAAATAATCATCACAATTTCACGCAGAACAAAAGGAACCTCACTAAGTCACCTGTTGAAAAATTGTAATGTAAAAATTGAATGTAAAAATGTAAAAAAATTGTGATACAGTTAGATTTCTTGCAAATTGTCTGGTGTCTGGTCCATTTTTGTAGGGTAGTGTATGTGGGTAAATGATATGGTTTAAGTTTTAAAGGTTTGTATGTTACACAAGTAATTATTCAACATTATTTTAAACACAAATTTTAGTATTTGATGATATTTAGAAAACTCAACATTCTTGTAATAACACTCAAACTAAATTGCCAATCACTACTTTAGCTATTGATAGATTAACAGTAAATTCTGATAGTTTTAGTATTAGGTATTACAGAAACTAATTTAGTACATATCTTTCGTATTCGTATTATATCTTAAAAACAAAAGATCTTATATGATTTTGAGGTCTAACAAAATTATCTACTATTTTTATACTGTAATGTAACAGGCAATGTCATGTTTTCATTAGAGGCATAAGTGAGTATATTGACTACACTTTTTAAAATAAAAGTATACGTAATTGAATTATCTGTTTACAACTGTACATTCTTAAAACGACAGTCTCAAAACTAAGTAAAAATTACTCAAACTGGCTCCGAATCAAATTTACTCAAAACATGAATATACTCACCATTTCTCAAAATGTGCATACTCGAAAATGAAACATCATGAGCTTTTTTTTGAGTTATTGCATGGCATTCTCATGAATCCAACTCAAGATGTTTCATTTTAGAGTATGCACATTTTCAGAAATGAGTACATTCATTTTTTCAAATTTGAGTAAATTTGATTCGGAGCCAGTTTGAGTAATTTTTACTCAGTTTTGAGACTGTCGTTTTAAGAGTGTATACAGTGTTCAGTTACATCTGATTTTAATGAAACATAATTCAGATCTGATTTTTATTACTATCGACATGAATGTCAGTAGTTAGCCCGGAAAGTTCAAAACAAAACATAAAATTTGGAGGGAAAAAGTTGTTTAAAGTCATATATTACACGCTTTACAATAAATTAGCAACTTGACTAGTTGTTTTAAAAGAGCTGTCCTAAAAAAGGGGAAAACTATTTATTGATGCGCATAAGTAGAAGTTTTTTAAACCCTACAGCGGCATAAGTTAATATACCATTAAAAGGGATCAACTTGAGTTACGGCCATTAAAGTCTTACCAGTAATTAAGTCGGAAGCTTCGCACTTTTGTTTCTTCTCCTCGAACCCTTCTGCGAACACGTTGTCCTTGTTATTTTTTTTGTTGTGTAGCGCAATAAAAAGTTTATGAATACTTAACAGCAAAATGCTCAGTGGCTTTATGGTATAAATTTTTTTGCTTATTTGCCGAGGTCGTTTCATTAGACGTGTACACACTTGAGTTCTTAGATCTCTTGGGAGGGTCCATTTTTCATTCTGTCACTTCAAGGAAGGGCGGAATAGGGGGTGGGTTGATAGCTTTTCACATTTCCCCGCCATCTGCCATCTTCTCCAGCATGGCTGTTGTGTAAGATGGAAAAAAAGCGTTTTTGAGGACATGCATTTCTTTTGTCGCTCTTTTTATAGTATTTTCTCGAGTCTTTGCTTTTTTATTGTGTAAGATAAGAAGGGTTTAATTAGATATATGAGGGAATTTCCAGTTTTGTTCAATTAGGAATGAGAATGAATTGCTTGATTAAGGATGGGATAAATCAGGTTTAAATATCTAAATTACTTACTGATCCATTATCAGTCTTGAAATGTGAAAAAAAATCATTAAACTTTCGTTCTGCATAAAATGAGGAAGTTACATATTTTTTTTAAATTTTCGGTTTAGGTGTAAGATGTGAAAAATCCAAATCTGCAATCCAAATTTTCCTCAAAAATTTATTTACTGAGATATAGAAGAAATAAAAGTTGAAAAAAGTCGTAAAAAATGATGCAATCGCAAAAGCTCAAAAATCAAATTTGACGTCACTCGGCACTAAACAAAAGGCATTGTTGATGTTTATTCATTATTATAATAAAGGATCTAGTAAATTTTTAAGCCTAGTAAACAATGTTTTATAAAACAATGCATCATTTTAAACTTTCTTTCCGTGAAGAAAATTTACATATTTTAATTTTAAGGGAAAAATCTTAAAATATAAGAATGTAATGTTTTAAAATAAATTATGTTATTTTATTTTGGTGTTATCATAGCTGCTTTAACTTTTAAATTGGTAATTATAGATATTTTCTTATTAAAAATATTTAATCCTGAGGTTTTCATATTTAACCCGTAACAGGGGAGGTAAAAATTGGAACATACAAGGGGACGTGGGGTCTCAGAGACTCCCCAAATTTCTATATTTTTTAAAAATCGTCTAATTAAGATACGATTATGATATTTCAGTACATTAAGATTTGAACATTTATCTCTTGATAGAAAAATATTTTCTTTAACTTTATGATGAAATAAACATTTCTTACAGACAATTTTCCCAATAGACTTAAAATTATCGATGTTATCGAATTATCGTTGCGGAGTCTGGGAGGCCCCACGTCCCCTGCTACGGGTTAAAATAGTGAGTCAAGCAGATCAACTATAGTAGAGAAATGGAGAAATAAGCGTTTGTAGCCATAAAATCGTTAATTGCTTATATATATTCGATTTTCTAACTTGGTAGTGATTGTCCTCGCCTCGAGATACGTCTATATACAGAGTTTTGTCAACGCCGGCTGCGTAGTTTAGGAGGAGATGCGAGTTGTAGTCGTTTTGACATACCGAGTGACATCACGAATCTGAAATCGATGTTTTTCCCACCTTTTCCAGAGCAAAACTTTAAGCCGCAATAAAAAAATAAATAATGATCAGAATTAAAAAAAAATATCTCGGTTTTAGCGTTTTCTCGTAAGGTTGGATCGATTTAAAAAATAAAAAAAATATGCAACTTCCTCATTAAGGGTAAATTTAATGCTTATGTAATATACAGGATGTATCTGAAATGGAGCAACAAACTTTCAGGGATGATAGTAGACACCTAGACGAGTCAGAATCACCTGTGATTTGGGGGTCCCAGAGCAAGTCCCAGGGAGTTAAAAAAGTTGCGACACCCCAAAAAAATCATTGAAAAATTCGTAGAAGAACTACTATTGGTAAAAAATTAATTATGGTCTCCAAAATTGTAGTTTAATTTATGATCTTAAAAATTATCTCAAAAGTCTTTGATTTATTATGAAAAAAGTTATAAAAGTACAAAAAAAATGTGAAAACTGCCAAAACCTTATTTTGCATTTCGACATCCTTTCTTTTGATTTGTTGATCTGAATGATCATAGTTGAAAACTCTTAAGTCAAAACTTTCAGGTAAATACAATCAATATTAAACGCTTGAGATCCTGTTAAAGTTTGTTTTTTGAGTGCGCAAACGGCTGTTCTGGAAACAGTTCTTGGAAACTGTTTGCGCACGCAAAAAATAAACTTTAACAGGATCTCAAGCGTTTGATATTGATTGTATTTACTTGAAACTTTGGACTTAAGGGTTTTCAACTATGATCTTTCAGATTATTAAATCAAAAGAAAGGATTTCAAAATACAAAATAAGGTTTTAGCAGAGTTTTCGCATTTTGTTGTGGTTTTTTAACTTTTTTCATAATAAAACAATCTTTAAAGTGAAGACTTTTGAAATAATTTTAAAGATCACATTAAACCACAATTTTTGAGACCATAATTAAATTTTTACCAATAATAGTTCTTCTACGAATTGAATTTTTCAATGATTTGTTTGGGGTGTCGCTCCATTTTTAACTCCCTGGGATTTGGTCGGGGACCCCCAAATCCTAGGTGATTCTGACTCGTCTAGGTGTCTACTATCATCCCTGAAAATTTGTTGCACCATTTCAGATGCCCCCTGTATATTTTTACTACTCAATGTTTTAATATTATGAGCCGAATGATGTTGAATATAAATATATTTATAACTATTTCTCACGGAATCTAAACTGAAGCATTTCGTTTAAATGTCCTTTTTCTACGATCTTATCACAACTTTATGGAACTTATCCATTGGACATAGGGTAGGTGGGGTAAAAACCCGCACGGGGCAAAACCACGCACCGCGATTTTTAATTGTTAATAATCGATTCAAAAGTTGAAAACCAGGTGGTTGGTTTGTCTTATTGTGACCTATTGTTCTACGAAAGTTCGTACCCCTAAGTCACTCATGAGTTGAAAAAATGTTTGAATGAACAAAGTTTGTTTTTCATCATTTTGATGTAATTTTTCTGATCTTTTACTTAATAATTACATAAAATAGGGCTTCAAGAGAAATACAAACACATAAGCCAATGATAAGAGAGCATTTGAACTTCATTTTCGTGTTGAAATAATTTCCTTAACTTGTCTCTAAAAATAATAAGGCTTGTTTTTCAAAATAAAGTGAAACGGGGCAAATACCCGCAGGTGTTTTGGGGCAAATACCCGCATCTTCAAAACTTTGGGAATTCACCCCAAAAGGAAATTAGAATCTACAGGGTCCCTAAAAAGTTGAATAAAGGTTTCCGAGATATCAATCCTCAAACGGAAACCCTTTTTTCTCCCTTTTGAAAGATATTGGGCACTTTGAAATGAATTGCTACAACAGATTGACAATTTTCATTAAAACGGATTATATCTATGTTTAATATTGTTGGTTAACTTAAAAATATTAAAACAATAGATTAGAAATCCATTATCCGCGAGCGGATGATCCACGATTGCTACGAAAAAAAATTTTAATGATGACGGTAAATTTTAGACGACATTAGAGAGATTTTAGATGTAGAGCAAAGGTTTCTGCTGTACTGTACACATTTTAAAAGTTTTACATATCATGTTTTTTGTACAATGAAACATAGTTTTTATGCTGAAATATTTTTTTTTCGTGTTTTCACCTCATTTTTGGCCTTTTTTCGATTTTAGCTATCCGCGGTACCCTTGGCACCCAATTCCGCGGATAATAGGGGCTCTACTGTATTAAGATGATTATCTCTAGTGTTTTTATGATGAAACATTTTGTTTATCCATGTTTATTTCATTTGGACATGAAAATTCAAAAGTGGGTGTCTTTGCCCCATTTTGCGAGGCAAAGACCCGCAATTTTTTTTTCTACTAAATTGTCAATTTCTCTTGAAATACTATCGATAAGAGTATAAATTTGGATTGGTTTTGTAGGTAACATCTCAATCTAATACCTCCAATTGAAATTTCGGGATTATCTACCCCCTATCGATCACAATGTTATCAGTAGTAGCATACAGAAACAGTTCAGTCAACAGAGGAATCTAGTGTGAAGGAAAGCTCTGGAAACTTTTGCTTCGAGATCTTTTCTTTTTCTTGACGTATTATATTTTGCAGTGCACTTAGCATAGTTTTGAGGAATTGGTGGGTTTTTTTTGCATCGGCCCAAGAGCTTTTCCTAAAGAGAAATGCCTGAAAATACCTTCTCGATTGGAGCAATAACACTTGCGCGGTTACAGAAAACTTTCAATAAATAAATTTTCTAAGAAAAAGATCCAAATGATTAGCAAAATATCATGTGGAAATTGAAATTTACTTACAAATAAATTTAAAAAAGCGTACAATTTTTTCGGAGATATCTTGATCAACTTCATTAGTGCTAAAAGTACATTGCAAACATCAAATTTGTATTTATGTAGAGAAGACACAGAATCAATTCCTGTGTCCAAATCATTGGTATTGGTATCCATTTTTGATACCAATGATTGATTCTGTGTCGTAATTTAACCATTAACTTTTGCAATTTTAACTGTAACGTTTTTGCCTTCATTATTGTCTAATAAATACCGATTTGATGTTTGCATTGTACTTTTAGCACTAACGAAGGGTATCCAGAGATCCCCGAAACAACTGTAGGATGTTTTTAAAATTATTGTGTAAATAAATAACGTCGTGTTTTGAACAGTTGATCCAAATTTATACTTATCCCAAATTTTAGATATCTCCATTTACAATATGAGCCGCTCAAGTAGTATACGTGCAAAATAGAAAGAGAAAAGAGCATAGAAAAGAGAAAACGGCACTACGGATCATAAATACATCTCTCCCAGTCATAAATGCTTCACAGGTTGTGAAGCGTGAAATCATCAAACTCGTGTATTGTTTCAAACATAAAAACCAAAGCTCAATCTTTTTTTAACAGTAAGCATTTTCTCTTGAGGGGGAGAAAAAAACTTAATTTACTTCAAAGGCTGAAAAATGTTCATCGTTCTCTATATACGTACACTTTCAAAAATCTCCCCCAAACATTTAATGCTCTTTCTTGACTAGTCATAAATCCCGACATTACCTCTTCGAGAGAGAACGCAAGCCGCCACAAAACAAACCATATCTTCGTAACCTAAACAACGCAAGAAACATTCAAATTCATTGTTGCTAAGGATTTGTTTCGCCGAAAGCGCTTGTCCTGAAATCCTTATTTTTGAGGGGGAAATATTTTCTTCGAAACCGAATACACGTTTCACATAATATAACAGAATCGAAGAATTCGCATTTTTTTTTATCCTTTTAGATAGTTCCATTATTATTTTTTTTAAAAATGAAGTGGAGGATGGATAGTTCTACTAAGATAAGCTATAAATTTTCTACCCGCTTCTTTTCCAGGTGGATAAAGTGGCGTATGGTTCTAAAACTGTCGTAAATAATTGATTCAAATGAACCGCATTCAAGCGATTTGGAATGATTTAGTTTTTATGTAGAAAATTGTTTTCTTCGGATCGGCATCAAGTTTGGGAAAAAAAGAAATGTATCTTAAACACTAAGATTTATGTCATTATTTCAAAGAATTCTTAAATTTGACTTTTTTAATTAAAGATTTTGAGATCATGTATCATGTGCTCGTGAGTGATCAATTTAATTATAGCTAAATGTTATTTTCAAAGAAAAATTCCTGATTATAATCTCCTTTTTCTTAACCCGGTGGGACTCGCGCCTCCCGGGCGAACGTTGAGACTCGCGGGGGTTATGGAATAGCCCCAACATTTTTCGCTCTTTTCTACATCGTTAAATATATTTTTTTCAATCGCAACCATGAATTTTTAGACATTAAAACTTAACTGATTAAGAAAACTTATAATCTGCAACATTTTCTACGATGAGAAATAATTTTTTGAGTTTCACAATACACACATATGAAACAAAATAACACAAATCATTTCAATGTAAAAATTGATTTAATTACTTCAAAATACTACATACCGAATTTCTTTAAGCTTTATTTCGGTAAAGACAATTATCGCAGATGGTATTAACGTGGGCTTTGCAAAAAATTTAAACACAAATTACAGACACAAGTAGTTTTTCTATCCCCAAAACTCTACTTTCAACCTTTGTCTCCTAACACTCAAACTTTGGTATTTTTTCTTTGAAAACTTGGTATCTCAATACACTTACCCAGCTCCTTCCCGATTCAATACAAAAGCAAAGAATATAAGGGGCAGGGTATAGTGGTATGGTGAATTTCAAGTCATAAAACTGTCACGGGGACCAGTATGGAAAGTACTTGTACTTGCACCTGTGTCTTCCTTTTCTTTGTACTAAAATGCAGTAGAACCCTCTGAGAATTTCTTGAAATTTGTTTTCCAATGTTTTGGGCCCTTATCAGTGGGTTGTATAGAAGGCGGAGTACAAAAGAACGGATGCGCAGCACAAACGAAAAGACTCGCGGGGGTCATTCCATTACCCCAAAAGCTAACAAAATGCGTCTGGGGGGCGGAAAAATAAACTGAATTCCACGAAACTACTCGGGCATGTAGATAAGGGTCAGAAACCCAGCTACTGAGAAGTAGAAAATCCCCAGGTGTTTAGTTTTCCGTTAAATGGAATGTTAGTGAGAGCTTGGGGTTATAAAATGACCCCGCGAGTCCCAACGGGTTAAGTATTTACACTATTTTCGGTTTATGTTAGCATCCTTTTTTAAAATTTTTACATGCTGTTTAATTTAATTGACTGTCTGTCTAAAAATTGAAATCCTCGTTTTATGTGGACATGTAATAAGTATAGAGTTTTTAAGTAATTTAATAAAGATTTGGTTTAAATGCAGAGATGCATACATTTATTAGACTCAATACGGATTTTTTACAATACATTGCGCCTAACTTTATCGAGCTCCCGGAAAATCGAGAGTTAAATTTTTAGGCTAAGTACCTTATATGTATATAAACTCAGTTCTAAAAAAATTGTTTATGAATATAAATGGTTATATTTGTTGACTTATTTCAGTTTTTCATATTTAAGAATATTTTGATAACCTTTCGTTTTATACAAGTTGCACATATAATAGTTTAGCCCGATAAAAAGTTTTGACGTAGACACTAATGTGGTGGTTACCATGCAAACGGGTTATTCCCCTAATTTTTTGGGTCGATGTTAATTCATAAACGCTGAAAAAATGTCTTGTAGACGTCATTTAGATTTGAACTTCTTTTCAAATTTTTTCTCGGGGCGGTAGGTGGGATTAAATGCATTTAGAAACTGCTTATTTCCAAAATAAATTTTGGACTTGTTTTAAACAAGCAACTTTAAACACTCGTTTTGTTCTTCAGTACTTTTTCCATATATTTGATATTCGTATCCCATGCAAAAGTTTCGAATATATATCTACTCTGGTGTCTTTTACCTCCATCCCCTTTTCAAAACATATCCTTTTGAGACAAATAAAAAATGTATTCAGTATTTTATCCCCGCAAGAAGCACAAATAACATCAACCATAAAAAGCATGAATATGTGATAGAAATAAATGCAGCCAAAATCAAAATACACGTTGAAGGCATTGATGGATGACAGCCAAGTTAAACTCTACAAACAAGATCCGATCCCCATACACCCTGCCAGTGGAAGATGGATCGGAAAACCGCAAACATTAAATATTACACACCGAAAGATTCCTTAAATGTATATACCTATTAGAAAACTATTTTCCGTCGAATAAAAATAAAAACACCTCCGCCAAGATATATAAGCCACAGAGCAAAAGAAACCGCCGCTGCTCTCCCTGGCATTATAAATCACGAAGTTTTTCAATAACTCTCGGCGTCCCTTTTCACCATCAGAAAAGATGGAAAAGAAAAGCGCGGGGGCGAAAATTCTATTTTTCCGTCCTTTTTTGTTCCCTCCACCCTTTCTTCGGCTAAAAGATAATGTGTCAGCCTTTTGTTAGGGACGGAGTAGGCCTGTGTCTCCCCCTGCCAGAGGGGTCGATCAAGTCGACTAAAAAAAGAAGGTAAAGAAAGGTCCGTTGTGTAGTATTCTTTAAAGAGTTAGAGGATCCTTGTGGAATGTTCTTGCTGCAGTAAATCTCGTATTTGAAATTGAGAAGAATGCCCGGAGAAGGGCAATCGGATTTGTTTCCCGCTGTCTTCTGATGGGCTTTTACGTTGTTTGTAATAGGGTTTACAAGTTTCGCCAAAGAGGAAACTGCTTTTTTGTCCGAAGTGGAGAAGTTGGTTATTTGTTTTCAATTATCAGTGGCATTTAGGAACTGACCCTTTTGAAGGACTAAGGCTGAATGGATGTATAGGATTTTAATTCTGTAGGAACTTTTGAAACTATGTGTCTTATTAAATATATTAACTGTTTGGTTTGTATTTGTTTTAAGTAGACTTGCTTAAAACTTCATTAAAAAGCATGTTAAAAAACTTATTCAAGTGAGAGTCTTAAGTAAAAATTTAAACCTGATAAGCTGTATGGTTTCTTTTTTCAAAAATAATGTGGGTATTTTGAAAACTTTTCATGGAAAAAATATTTTTTAAAGTTTTTCTTTATTTATTTGGAAAGAAATTTAGCGTTCTCATTCTGTAAAGGGTTGAATATCTGTGTAACTTGCAGTGTTGATTTTATTTTTTTCGTATTCAATTAAGTCCGGTGAGTGGAATTTGGGAAAGGGTATTCCGCAACTACTAAATGCTGTTTTAAGCAAATACATTAAATTTGTTTTTAGCAAATTTCTATACTTCTTATTTTACACTTACACTTAATTTTAATAAGTGTAATAGTAGACTTGTTCAAGCCCATCAGCATGAGAAGCGCAACAATGTACCAATCAACCAATAGGATTGCAGTTTTAGCTTCATAATGCCCTCCTGAGATAAGCATGCATGGGGAAAAAATAAAGATTTTCTGTTTTAAAATTATTTTAATTTATGGAATAAAACTTCTGATTACGAATGGAAGAAATCTTAAATAAATTTCTTATTAAAACAAAAAGGATTTCCATAATTCTAATTGCTAGTCATCTTAATCTACACAAATTTAGTTCTTATATGGAATTCCCTTATTAAATGAATGAATTTTCAGAATTGATCATACTATACATAAAACACAGTAAAACATTGAAAAAAAAGTGTTACAATGAAAAAGAAATACAAAAAGAATCGCTCCTCATTTGCAACTTTTAAATTTCATGCACAAACCTCGTCTCATTAAAAAATAAGAAAATACTTTACTCTTTTGAATTGTATAACATGTTTTCTTATTTTAATCAATCCTTTTTCAATGTTGTATGACGTAGTCGAAGGGAAGAGCTAAAACGGCAATCATTGAATCATATTGGTCTAACCAAAGTATAGAGCTTAACAGAGTGTTCATCTCCATAGACGCTAATGGCAACTTTTTTTAACAAGGCTTTTCTCATAAACAAACGTCAGGCAAAATGGACTCGCCTCCTTTTATACCGTGTTATTCCTGCTAATTCTGTCATTCGCCCACTGAAACTGTCACTCAAATCCAAATCGGAAAAACAACACCGACGAAATTTAAATGCGGCTTGCCATATCCAATCAGGAATCACTTTATTATTTTCACGCATTTATTTTTTTCTGATTGGCTGCTAATGAACTGAATTATAATCTGCGAGTTGAAATAAATTAATTGCCTAAGGAGGAAAACGGCCGTTTGGCATCTCTGTTAAGCTCTATACTCTGTGGGTCTAACGGTACATTGTTGTGCTTCTCATGCTGAAAATGGAAATATGCGTTCTAAGTAGGGATCTCTTATCGACACTTCTCCAACATTTTGTCTTGTCTTACCCGTCTTGTATTTTTAGATAAATGTATCGATACTATTTACTAGGCTACCCATTGCATTGAGTCAGTAGGTGGAGCGTGGTGAAATGAAGATGGTGCTTGTCAGCTGTTAATACTAATTAGGTGAAACTGAACACAGTTCTGCATTACCCTTTGAACTGCTGATTGCACAGCAGCCACTGGTTAGCGGCTACACTTAATACTTACAATGCTAATTGAATTGACAGACATGCACTTTTCCAGATTATGGGCATGGTTGTTTATCTGTATCATTTAAATTGAAATGACCCAAGAGTTCAAGATGGACTGAGGTTTCTGAATGTTAAATGAGGATTTGATAAGACTAATTGAATTGTAGTTCAATTACTATTAGAGAGGCTTTGGTGGTCTACTGTCAAAATCGTAAGGGCACAATAATTTGATTTTTAGGTCCAATTATTAATTGAATAAAATATAATAACTAAGGTAAAACTTAAATAATAGTAATTTTAAAAATTCCTAACTTGATTGTTATACTCTATCTTTATAAGCTTTATTTTTTCTGGGTCGAACAGGACGCACTAGTAAAGTTAGAAAAATCCATATTGAAAAGAGTTATATTTGGTACATTTTATTTAAGATGAATTTTAATAGGATTTTTATTATACAGATAATTAAAAAAATTATTGATTTTTAAAATTTTCTTCACATAGTGTGTACTAGTTTACAAAACTACTAACCTGAATATTCAAACTCAAGGGATAATATTTTTTCTGTGCTTTAATATGATTAACGCAATAGAAATTAGTTCTAAAATTTTTAAATTGCAATTTATCATCTCTTAATAAATTTTTTTGGTGAAATGTATCAAAAATATATAAAATCTTTTTATTGTACAGGGTGTCCCAAAAAAGACTGACACATTACATTTTAAAAATCAATAACTCAAAAACTAAAGATAAAAATAAGCGGTTTTTTGAATTCTACTCTAAAGACCAAATAATTTTATGACACATATTTTCATAAATCGTAGTTCAAAAATCCCCCGACAGGTGGGAGCACTATTTTCCATTATCTCCTATGGGGAGATTGATACTTTTATGCCCTGTCGGGGGATTTGGGAACAATGATTTACGAAAATTTGTGTCATAAAATTCTTAGGTCTTATGAGTAGGATGCAACAAACCGCGTATTTTTATCTTTTTTAGTTTTTTAATTAAAAATTTTTAAAATGTGTCAGTCTTTTTTGAGACACCCTGTACAAATCTACAAATCTAATATATATCCATAAAACTATAAGTAACAACCTTTCAAATATTGGGTTGTCCCATAAGTTCTGTTACTTTTTACGAAGTTTTGTCTTTGAAAATTTTTATGGAAAACTGGTAATGGGTGGAGATTTCAAACAAAAGAGATATTGATATATGTATATTTATGAACATAATGTGTGATTTTGGTAGTTCTCGGGATATTATTTCTTTTCAATATGGCGGTTTGAAAAAAAGACCAAAAACGACAATTTTCGCGTAATTTTTTTTCTTTTGTTTGAAAAACTAGGAAGAACTCATAATTCATGGCTAAAAAAAGTTTTACTGTATGTTTGAAATGTTTAGATTACGATGTCATAGTTTCAATATGATTCGATAAGTTTAAGGTTGGAAATTTTGGTTTTAAAACTCCATACATTGGCAATTTCACGTGTTTTTTAAAGCACGCCTATTGTTTTTCTAAGCAGCTGGTATGAAGTAATTAAAGGCAGGTGTTTTTTGAACCATAATGCTTGTTAATGCATTGAATTGATGCCATTAATGCATTGAAAGTATCTTTTCATAATATCATTCAATTGATTTATTTCTAATTGCCTAGGAGTTGTTTTTATTGTAATGTTTTCGAATGAAGCGAAGAAAATTGCTTTGTTCGCTGAGCGTAAGTTCAGCGAGTGTAATTGTGAAAAGCTAAAACGTTGCGCGCTTGCATTGTGCGCACTACTTTCTGAACTTAAGTTCAGATATAATTTAATATACTGCATATTTTGAGTACTTGGGTCTTTCCTAAGCTTTTTTATTGATTTTGGTGCTTTTTTTCGTACAAATTTCTTTGAAATGATAACATTATTGAGGTAAGTTTATTGCAATAGATGCTATGTTTGGGACCGAAATTTCCTAAGTTAAACTTATCGAATTATCTTGAAACTATGACATCTTAAACTAAACATTTCAAATATATAGTAAAACTTTTTTTAGCCCTGAATTATGCGTTCTTTCTAGTTTTTTAAACAAAAGAAAAAAATTACGCGAAAATCGTCGTTTGTGGTCTTTTTTTCAAACCACCATTTTGAAAAGAAATAATATCACGAGAACTACCAAAATCCTACATTATGTTAATAAATGTACATATATCAAAATACTTTTTGTTTGAAATCTCAACCTATTACCAGTTTTTCATAAAAAATTTTCAAACACGAAACTTCGTAAAAAGTAACAGAACTTATGGGAGAACCCAATACATCATTCCCATTCCAATAAAAAATTGAGAAAGTCTATTTAGCAATCTTTAAAAAGCTTAGATTTTTAACATGAAAATAAAATTAATTTTTTTCTAAGAAAAATAGTTACTCAAACTAAAAAAAGGCATTGAAAACAGTCTTTTGATTACAAAGTATATATATTTTACTTTAATTTTTTACATAGATATTTCATTTTAAATATTTCATTTAAATTATAGTAAAAATATTAAGATTACATTTGTAAACAACAATTTTTTATCGAACACGAGGGTATATCAATCTTAAAATTTAAGGTAAAATACTTTGTGAAAATAACTAAGAAAAGTATCCCCCTCAAATCGATACCTCTCTCAGAAAACATCTCTGGGATCTCCAACACCTTCTTTGTAAGCAACAATTCCATGGTTTCTATGGGTTCTTTATTTAGAAACAGACCCGCACCGCAATACAACTCTAGAATGTATCGTGGGCGAACTGCCAGCCAAAACACGAAGAAAAAAATATATGCGCATATGAAAAGGATTTGTGAATCCAAACATATATGATGTATGGTCTCTTTTGAGGGAGAAACGAGAAAAATTCAGGGAAATCGGGCATAAAGAGCTACATTCTTTATTTGCAATAAACAACACAGCTTTCCTAAAAAATTAAAGAAGGCTAAGCCGCAAAAACAGAAAACTCGACCGCGATTTGGAATCTTTCATAATGTTTTCTCCCCACAGAGAATTTTTCTCCTTTTGTTTTATTTGCGGTTGTTTTTTCAGCATTCCTCTCGCTGGGAGCTATACGGAATGTGTAATGCGTAGGAGAAGCTAAAAGAATCTGCATGCGGCGTAGTTAAGATTTGTCATCTCTGCAGCCCGAAGCAGCCTTTTGAAATTGGAATCTTACTTACCCTGCCTTCTGGAATCGTGTTTCTTTTAAATTTATGATGTGCTTATATCTGTCCCGCGCTGTGTGTAGCAGTTCGACTGGTTTGGTGCTCTTGGCATATTCTGAGATAGAACTTATCCTAAAAAGGTTTTTTTAGTGCGACTCGGGATATTGCTGGGCCAAATGAGAGCGGGATAGAAATAAATGGATTTTTTGGTCAAAGTGTTTGCTCCTAAACATCATAAATACTTCAGCATTTTATTATTATTTTTTTTGAATAATCACAATAAGAGGTTGGATATTCTGTGTATTAGAATTATGTAAAAATGTATATAAAGAATAATTACGTTACCTAAAAGTTTCCTAAAAAGTCCCACTTGTGAAACGAGGATTAAGCGCTTTTATTTAACAAGGTGTGCAAGAAAAATATTGTGCGAAAATTTCCTTTCGTTTCTGATATTTCAACATTCGTTTTTCGTGTAACCAAGCACAATACGAGGCTGATATATTGAGGCACCTCCATAAAGAGAGTTACTTAAAAATGTGTAAAAAGAAACTATCTCAAGATTAACTCATTATGTTTTTTAGAATTTCCACATGCAGAAAAAAGATCAAAACTTTTTATTTTAAGTGATTTGAAGGGTGTCCTATGCGTCTGAATCTAAAGAAAATAAAAAATTACTAGTTGGTAATTGATTGTTTCATTTTGTTTTGTTCTGCACTTGCAGGGGGGTCATTAACAATTTTCTTCATAAGAAGGGACTGGAAGGGATCCATATGAGTGAAAAGGGGAATTCACTAGTTCAAATTTGTAACATCACATCGTTTACTCGGTTTATGGCTAATTAAAAAACAAAAATAAAAGAGTATTTCCTTCTCAATTAATGAATGTTGTAAATTTAACTCTTCAATTTGATTACATTTCAAAGTTTCAATAGTTAGACATCCCAAAGGATGATGGGGGAGGAAGGGAAACTCCGAATCCTTTAAAATTTTATCACGCAAATAGTCAATGGCTGCTTTTCTTAGAGATGCGTGTGATATTTTAGAATCTCGCTCATATCCGTAGTAACAAGAACATTAAAATCCATGAATTTGAAGCACAAGTCATTTATAATTATAATCTATATAATAAGTAGTGGCAATTAAATAAGAAGCAATATAATTTTTAAAAAATATTTATGTAATTAGGTCTGTATTTAGTAAATATAGTTTGAGGCTTAAATAACTTTGTAAATATTAATATGTTAAAGACACAATTTTTAAATAATCATTTTGGATGTTAGCGTTTCTAATGTATTCACACACTATAGTATAGTATGTCCATCCAGCATTCCCCAATTCATGCCTAAAAAGTCTGAATATTTTGTAACACATAAAAATTTTAAAAGCAAATAATACTTAGTCATTATCCTGTAAATAATTAAAAAACCTAAACATTTAAATGCTTTTAAATTTTGAAAAATACTGTTTTGATACTGTTTCACATTTTTTCTTCCTAGAGTAAGATGTTTCATAAAATAATTTATTTCCTTAATCCCAAGTAAATATATTTTTTTAAATATTACTTTGAACAATTCTTGAAAAATATCCCGTTAAAGAAAACAAAATGTTATCTTGGAGTTGCAAGAGATTAAAATGCTTGGCCATACTCCAAAACATTTTTTCGATTTAACCAACCCTTACTAAAATTTCATTAGTTTGGATAAATTAAGAAATTCCAAGGGTTAGTATGAAAAATTTAAAAAATCCATTAAAATATATATGAAATAAACATTTTTATTGATCATTAAGTGTTAGGCTGAGGAATTAATTGCTTTTCCAGAATTTCAGCTATTGCTCTTTTTTGACTGATTTTCGAATCCTGGTAAGCATGTGTATAAGTAAGTTAAAATCTGATATAATACGCTTAAATAAGGTCTGATACCTAACGGGTTTCAAATTGAATCGTCATCATCAGTTTGAAAAAGGTAAAAAGACAAAAAAAACAAAGTTTTGAGAAAATCGAAAAAAAAATGTATAAGTATACGAATAATGGAATTATTGTTGTATAACCACCAAATTTTTACTGGAAATTTAGGATCCCTTTTAGAAAACAGATCAAACATCGAAAAAATATAAGTACCCACAAAAATATTTTACAGTTGAAAAACTTTGATGGACCTTTTCCCTTTTTCATCCTTATGAAGTTTCAACAGAAGAAAAATCTTAAAAACCACTTGAATTGACCATTTAATCTGCATTTCTGCTTAGTTTTCAGCACCAAAGTGAGAAATTAAAAGATTAAGACAAATAAAATTCAAAATTATTATGAAACCAAGTCATTAATGCATTATCAATGAAGTAAGTGAAAATAAATGGAGTCAAACATTCCCCCGATTAAAAAAAATAATAACACTTGTCAAATAAAAGAAAATTTTATTTTGATTTAGTTTACGGCACGAAGAATAAGAAAAGAAAGACAAATTATCTTTAATTGCAAATTAAATTGAAAAATACTATGAATGTACATCGATTTCGCAAATTCAAGGGGTTATATCTGCCTATAAGGGAGCAGTTTTTCCCCCACTTTCCACTCGTGTATAGAACAAAGCTTGGGGATATTTTTGAGCACACAAAAAGTCAGTTTTTCACTTTTAGGACTTATTCCCTTTTTCAAACAGGCGATTCATTGGCCACAAATATAGATAGCCGGGAATTTAAAGTGTTGGTTAAGTTTGTGACTCTCATTATCGATGCTGATCAGTATGATTCTTTCTAGGTTATCATTTCATAAAAGCGATCTGAATGAACTGTTACTCATAGGCAGTTAGTTTTGAGTGTTGGTGGAAGCAATCGCACTGTTAAAACGATTGTATCAAAATTGAGTAAAAAGTACTCAAAAAGGCTCCGATTAATAAGTACTCAAATTCGAATACATGAATATACTCATTTCTGAAAATGTGCATACTCAAAAATGAAACATCTTGAGCTTGAACTCGAAAATGAGCTCACGATGTTTCATTTTTGAGTATGCACATTTCAGAATGAGTATATTCATGTATTCAAATTTGAGTACTTATTGGATCGGAGCCTTTTTGAGTATTTTTTACTCAAATTTGATACAATCGTTTTAAGAGTGCGGATAGCCATCAAGAGGTGATATCCACCGTAAAAATAATTAAGATTGACATTTCCCTTTGTAACAAAAAATAGTCTTATATTCAACTCACATTCATAAGCATATTTTTAACGCCTCTGTGAGCTTATTTCACACCTTGAAAATCGGAAATACACTTTAAAAAACTAGCCATGCGTATTTTCATGCGTATTTTGCTTTGAATTTTGCGTTTGAAAAGGCATTTTTGTAAAAAAAATTGTATGTATATGAAACAGTTTATGTTATATTCATATTTCACTCTTCATAAATAAATTTCACGCCTCCTAAAAAGGCTAGGAGTATTTTTACCCCTCCAAAAAATACCCAAGAATAACACTTTTTCATAAGTGTAAAACAGTAAAATCCGTTTACTACGTATCCGATGCGTTTATCTTCACGAATGCTGGATATATCATTTTACCTTAAAAAAATAGCAAAAATACACGAATGATTTAAAATAGACTGGTTTTTGTAGTAGCAAAAACATTTTAAGGCCTCAAATTTTATTAAACTTGCTTGGGTGAGGTAAACATCAAATTCCATTCCATTCACAAATAATTCATTAAAAGTGCATAATATTTTAGATAAATACGTAGTTTCAAATTAAAACATTCAAAAAAAATTTTATGGCATATAATTTTGTAGTACAGATATTTTATTTTATTTATGAATGTATATAGAATATATAGTTTTAATCCTGCTGGAATGTTCATTGCCTGTTTAAAATATACTCAACACGGAAATGAAAATATTATTAACCTTAAGTTATAAGTCCCATAATAAATTGGAATACCACGAAATTTATAAAAATTCTTGTACCTTCATTTATTTGTGTTTCAAGGGATTTTGATCTTATAAAAATTTAAAATTTTATACCAGGATTAAATATGTTATTGTACCCAGTGATATTTTTAACGCCTCTGAGAGCGTATTTCACGCATTGAAAATAGGAAATACGCTTTTAAAAACTAGCCGGGCGTATTTTCACGCTTTGAATTTTTAACAAACGTTTTGCTTAAAAAATGCATGGCACCCCACAAAAATCAAAAAAAAATTCTACTCAAATTTGTAATATTAAATAAATATTTCATTTATAATGTTTAATGTAAAATAAATTATTTTATTTATAATGTTTAATATTTTCTACTTATATTAACAGATGTTATAATTGTTAAAAACCAAAATAGTATCCTCATTTTTTCTATTTCAATTTGTCCATTAAAAAAACGTTTTTATAAAAAATTTGCCTCTATTTATAGTTTATGCTATTTCCGCATTTCACTCCTCATAAATGAATTTCACGCAGGCTAAAAAAGTCAAGGAGTATTTTTACTCCTCCAAAAAAATCCTAAGAATAACACTGTGTACCGCTAAAACGCTTTGTTAAAAACTAATTTATGGTAGCCCAACATAATAATAATGTTTATTCATCCTTTTTATATTTTGCCTCTTATAAGTTTGGAATTTGTGACACTGATCACCTTATTCTTACTCAATTTTTAATACCCAAACAATTTATGATAAATAATGTAGGCAACGCAATTTGATTTAATGACTCAAGTCCACAAAAAATATGTATAAAAATTATTCAATGAATCTGTTTTACAAAGAATTCTGCGAAATAAATAAACGATTTTTCCAGGAGAGGAATCGAATTCCTTCAAATCTGAATTGAGAATGAAAAGTTTTGAAAATGAATTAAATATTTTTTAGGTAGCTATTCAAATCAAAAGTACCTCATACAGCACGGCTCCCTTCTTTTATCTTGCCAAACAAATAGAAAAAGCGGAATGCCTAAAACTAACACAATTTTTTTCAATTTATTTCCTTCCGTGTTTTTGAAACGTTCACTGCTACGAGCGTAATGCAGAAACGTGTATGATGCGAGATCTCAATAGAAAAGGATGCGAGGAATCTTTTCCAAAACTGTGAGGTGTGGTTTTACTTTTAAAATTAAATTCATAAATCACAGGTAATTTATAACTGCAGGGAGAATATATGATGTTTTCCTAGAAGGTGTTTATGATATCAATATTTTTCAAAACCTAGTCGATAGAACTGACAGATCCAGTCGTATAATGGCGTGGATGTAACATTTTCCTGCACTTCAGTTTAGTTTAAATCACTATTTTTTTTACATTTTATGACAAAGGTGCATTCGGAAAGATATCTATTTAATGACGTTTTATTTTAAGTTCTTCGGACATTAAAATCCTAGATTTTTAAATTTAAATACAAGTGAATAATAACTTGAATTTTTGCATGTTATGAAAATCTCCTCAAATACTATACCCCAAACGCCGATGTTCCCATTTGGGAACATATACGTTGTTTTGGTAATAACTCCCCAAAATTAGAATGTAAAGCCATTCTGTCAAGCCAAATGGGAAGATGTGTACTTAAGCTACCAAAACACAGCAAAATTATTTAAAACTAAATATATTTAAATTTTTCACAAGTTGAAACTTGTGCAACTTTTGGAAGAGCCAAAAATCTCTAATTTTGATGTAAATTCTACAAAAAGGATTAAATTCCACGTGAAAAACTTTTACATGTAAAATAACTCCATATCTTTGAGTTGCTTTCTACCAAGTATCGAATTCCTGCATGAAAAATTAAGTGGTGAAAAAAATCCTTAAAATTATGTTCCCATTTGGGAACATCGGCAGGAACAGCATACCCGTTTATATTATACAGCAAGGAAATCAAAATAAAACTATTTTACCTACATCTATTTCATCCACTTTAAACACGTTTCTATCCACTCGTAAAGAGTCCTTTGGGATTACACTGCAACCACATTTCCCTATGCGATGGAGATTTGTTATATGGTTGTATAAACCTACAACTGTTACCCTGTGAATTTAAATTCAATATGTATGGTTAATGGTTATACAGGATAGTTCAAATATCTTGTATAAAAGCACCACATTGCTTCTGAAGTATGTTTGCGAACCGGTTTTATTGTGTGATTCAGAATCTACCTTGAGCTGTCAACCTCTTCAATATTTTAAAGTGTCACACTTTATAGCATGATTTAGTTTGTTCGTGTGCACATTCACATAATATAAGCAGCGTCTGGATTTTGACTGAGAGCAAAAGTGCTATCCAGTACCTAGAGAATTGGCCGAAAATTTATAATAAACCTGACCAGGATATTCTAATGCGTCTCTTTGAACTGGGGCAAAGGAAATCGGTATGCCTTCAGTGGATTCTGTCACACGTTGGGGTGTACGGCAACGAGACTGCTGATTATCTAGCCCAAATGGGCTGCGATATATTGCCAATCTCTGAAGAGCTAACAACTCTGGAGATCCACTCCCTCCAAAGGGGTATACTACTTGCTACTTGGCGCCTCCCACCATCTCATAGCTGGTACGTTTCAAAGGAACCGGGCTTGTCCCTGTCGTGCAGTGGCCCTCGGCCTTTTCAATCGGTCTTGGCCAGATTTAGAAGTGGGCACTTAAGATGCATGAGATTTCAGGAAGGGAAAAGTATTTTTCCTCCTTGCTCCTGTTTCTTTTGTGATAATCCTGCTCACCTCCTTAATTGTTTAGGTGCCTTCTGGAGGCAACTGGAGGTTGAGAAGGATAGGATTTATGATTCTTTGATGCGACGAGGTCTTTTGGACCTGGTGTAGGCTTTCCTACACCAGGGGGATTACTAACAACAAAAAATGACAAAATTATTGTAAAGTACGATATTTATTATCCTAAATTAATTAAAAATCCCCACGTTGTATGATGAGTTATAGTATAAATACATTTATAGCTAGCACGTTTGATCCGTGTTATTCTGTAATAAGTTCTTAAGGTTTCCATATAAGCTCGATAGATTTTTAAAAGGTATACTTGAGCCTTGAAAATTAACAGCTATTCTCTTATTCCGCTACAGCCGATTTCCATCCAAAGCTATCTCAGTTATGAAAGTTTTAAATATTCTAACACGTCATTAAACTTACTCTGATCATTAGAATATAGAAGAAATTCAAAAATGCAAAAAATTTAATTATATTTTCACCATTTAGATCATTTTTATGAAAATTTTAAGCACAGATACTTTTAAATTGTTGAATAAATAAAACATTAGGTTTTTTAATAATGATTCTTTTTAAGCATTTTCCCCTTACTCTACTAATATCCCACTCCACTTTTATTCAATCCTTTAAACCATATAAAAAATAAAAGTTAGCGAAATTAGATATATTTTTATTGACATTGCCATCAAACTCAAGTGAGAAATGAAAGAAAATGCGTCTATCTGATTCTCCAGTTTTTGAGGAAGGTGCTCAAAGGAAGCACCTAATTTCCAATCAATTGTTGAGATACAGTCAGTTCGTCCATTATTTTTTGTGGATTGCATTCAATATGTTAAAATGAAAACGTTAAGTGGAATCTGTTTTCTACTTATGTAAAAAACCTACTAACTTAATGTATGATTGAGTTTTTGAATCAATACTATTTTGCTTCTGCTAAATCCGGATGTCCACAAAAAAAATTAGAGAGTAGCATTCCATTCTAAAGCATTTTTGCAACCGTAATCTAACCATTGAATTATTTTTCAAGACCCTATCCCCCGAAAAAATACTATGCTATCGTATAGGTTAAGATACTTTTCCTACAATTGATTTCAACACAAAACTTAGAGGAAATTTAACCTGAAACTCCAGATTTCAAACAACAAATATCTTAACCGTATATAATTAAAATTTCTTTAGAAATATTTTACTTGCATTTAAGTTAACTCCTTGTGAACTAGACCACTGTAGACATCTCTGATTTTAAGAAGTAAAAACCGAACTAAAAAATTTCCTCGCATTCTCATTTAAAAAATGGAGTTTAATTAAGACATTCTTCTTGATACATAATCGCTGTTTGAAGTTATTATTAAATTGCAGTCCATAAAAATAAACAGCTCCGATGGTAAGTGTAAGCTCACAACTCTCAAGCGTCACCTCCAACCGTGGACCAGTTTCCTCCTTGTTAGGGCTCATCAGCACGGTATAGGAAGGTAACGCAAGAGAGGCAAAGTTACAATCCCTTCTAGTTTCAAAAGCATTTTTTAAATAAAAGAAGTATATTTATGTTATTATAATTACATTGAGATTAAAATACGTGTACCCACTTATGTTTAAGAAATGAATGAAAATTTCGTGGAAATTAAAATTTTCAGTCATTGGCCTTAAAATTGATTTACATGGAAGAAATATAATTGCAAATAAGATAGAGTCTACACAAAGAAAGATATGAAACTGAATCATAAAAGCAACCGAAAATCCTCCTCCCTTTCCAAAAGCCTTTAACCGTGTTATGATATCATGAATTCCAATACCCAATCAGCCAATCAGCCATCAAATAATTCCCAAAATTAAAATAGCCTAACAACATTACACTTTGGCGGCGATACTCCCCGTAAAATGAATCCCTCTTCGTTACGTATAATTGCACACAGTTCTGAGCTGAAAGTCGTTAGCTCTAGGAGAACAAAAATTGGGTTTCATAATTAGTTTCATTTTCATCCCTTAAGGGGGAGGAAAGATTAAAATTACAATTACCTTCGTAATTTCTAATCGATTCTTCAGTAACAGAGCCCCTTTCGTATAATTGACTTTTAATTGAAGTAATAAGTGCTGAGGTTGATGCTATTTTGAAGTTTTCTGGGGCTTAGTGAAAGGTGTTTTTGTTTCGTGCTTCAATGGATATTCCAAAAATAATAAATTTAATTAAAGGAATGATGGAAATTTGAACAGCGATGATTGTTTATTTGACATAATTTCGTAAATTAATCCTTAAAGATATATTTTAAAGAAAATAATAATGTATTATTTTTATATTAAACTAGCTAATATGTCCTGTCTTGAACGGGTGGAGATGGAGAGTTTTTCATTTAAAATTTTTGATTGATTTCCTACGTTATTTTGATGAGTGAAAGGTGTCGAATCAAGCATTTTAAATTCGGAACGGTTTCTGTATTTACCACATGATTCCCATAAAAAAACAAAATATTCGAAAAATATTCTTCCAAAAATCACTTAAAATGCTCAATGAGAGGCCTTAATTAATCATATTTTCATGATTTTATTATATATTCGGTAAAATTTAATAAATAAAATATATTCCTGCAATTTAAGAAAAAATCAATATTTCCACTTGAAAGGGTTTTGATTATTAACAATAGTTTTTGGGTTGATAACGTTAACCAACTTTCTTAAAAGCTACAATATGATCATTTGCATCATTTGATTTCGAATCATCGTTTTCATGGAGAATATTTTAACAACAACGCTATTCCATGAAACTTTTTATTCAAAAATTAAACACTCAAATAAAAATATTTTAAACTATAATTACCAGTTTTAAAATTTTAAATTTGTTGAAATATATTTTAAGATTATTATTATTATTATTATTATTATTATTATTATTATTATTATTATTATTATTATTATTATTAAATAGTTTTAGATCTAGTTTTTCTTTTAAAAACTTGTTATTTTGCATTTTGCTTTTTTGTAATAATGAGGCCTTTTTGAGCAGAAATAAAGCTATTTCAGCAAAATGACCATAAAACGGTCAAAAGAGGGTAAAGGGGTCGCTTTAGAAGCATAGCCGATGTTTTTTCTGGGATTGTTTTACGTATGTATACCAATTTTGGTGCAGATCCGAGGAAAACTGTGGATTTCTATAAAAGACAAACAAACACACACATTAAATTTTATTATATTAGATTTGTCCTCTATAAAATTTAGGATTGTTTAATTAATTGAGTTAGATATCCACACAACACAGTGTGTACAGAGTACATCACTATAAAAAAACTGCACCCTACAAACAAAAAGTGGTGGAAAGAAATTACCTCTAGGTATACATTGAGAGATGTTACACCGCGATACGGAGAGGCCTTCCACCTAGACTCAGAGGGAGAAGCAGGGCCGCCGAGAGCCAACTCGAGCCCCGGGGACAAGGTTGGGAAGCGGGATATACCTATACTTCTCATTTTGAGGTAGGGGAAAAATTTTCTGAAGTACCCCCACCCATGGATTCATAGGCTTAATGTAATTTTTAGAATATTTCTAAACAAGATCCTAATTTAACTCAACTTAAAAACATCGTTTTCCTCTTGATAATACGATGAGAAACAAGTAATAAAGGGGGTCTGGGGGTCCCCCCAGAAAATTTTTGAAAATATGTCCCTGGAAAACTGGGAATTTACTCATTTTTGGACACTTATGTGAAAAAATTAATTTCCAAAATATTCAAAAATATATCCCTCTCAGAAGTCAATATAAAATATATTCCCAGGGCCCTCTACTGGCCCGGGGGATTCGTACCCCCTCACCCCCCTCTCTCGTCAGGCCTGGGGAGGAGTCGTAGTGTTACATATTTCAATGTATGGAGGTGATTTATTTCCACAACTTTTTGTGTTAAGGCGACTGCCTACGTTGGGAGAAGGTTTTTAAAAAACATTATATGTAACTTGTTTACATATTTTTCTTAACCAATGTAGTTTAAATAACTAATATATGTAAAAATTACCATAATTTTATAAAAAATATTTTTAAAAATAGCAATTTATAATAAAATTTGGAGGAAATTTTAAATTACGCCAACACCTCTATAGGTAAATTTATCAAAGTTTTTTTGAAAATTCTTGAAATCACATGTTCCTTAGATAAATACCTGTGCATTGACCTAAAAACTAAGCAAAATTTTGAAAATTAAAGGAGTTTTGCTATTTATCGTAAAATTTGTTTAAAAATATCTTAAAAAAAAGGTTCATTTTACGATAAATAGCATAGCTCCTTTAATTTTCAAAATTTTGCTTAGCTTTTAGGTCAATGCGCAGGTATTTATCTAATGAACATGTGATTTCAAGAATTTTCAAAAAAAGTTTTATATATTTACCTATAGAGGATTTGGCATAATTTTAAATTTCCGCCAAATTTTAGTATAAATTGGTATTTTTAAAAATATTTTTTATAAAATTAGGGTAATTTTTACATATATTAGTTATTTAAACTACATTGGTTAAGAAAAATATGTAAACAAGTTACATATAATGTTTTTTAAAAACCTTCTCCCAACGTAAGCAGTCGTCTTTAGTTCCTTACTTTTTTACAGTGATCTTCCGCAGTATCATTCCACTTTTTCTCTCAACACATTGTCAGCTTTTTTATTGTTTTCCGCAATAAGCCCTAACATTGGCCTCTCGTTCGTCTTCCCTAACATTAGATTATGATTATACAGAATTAGAGAAGACGGTACTGGATTATCCGGCTGCAAATTTAGAAAATAGGACTTATTGGCAACGTTCAACAAATTACACCTAGAAACCTAAAAAATTTTAAAAGCAACAACTTCTAGATGAGATATTTTAATTATTAGTTTTGTTATTTGCTTATATTTGGCGATTTTTATTAGGACACTTTATATTTGCATCTGGCTAATCTCAAATCGCCTAAAAAAGGCTTTATCTGGATTAGGTAATGAAAAAATTACGTAAAACTATTTTTGTGAAATAGGACGGGCTCAAAATTTGGATTATAAATATGAGAAAACTCGAAAGGAAAGTTATATTTTTGTTTCTAATGCCACTTGGAATATTCAAGCTCCATAAAGAAAAGTTATTATAAGGTCTTAAATCAAGTTTTTGAGCTATATGAACTTGAAATATATTAACAACACACAATTTAATTCCATCTGAGATAAGAAAAACTATTAAACAATCCTGGACTTTTTATGATAGGATCGCAACGTAATACTATGAGTTAGGCATAAGCAAAACTCCTACTTTTATTTTTCAGTGTTCAAATACAAAAAAGTAGATGATGGAAATCCTTAAGTTTCTTGTATCTTAGTGAAATAAATTCATCAGTATTTGATGTAATTTCAAGTCAATTTTGACGAAACACCCATTTTTGTCATTTAAATTTATTCCCATAAAGAATGTCAAACGCCTTGTAGAAATCACGCTTACTAAGGAAAATTTCAGAAAATGCAAAAATAAATCTCGATTGTGCATTTACCATAAATTATATTTGCCTGTCTCAAGAAAAATTGATCGATAAATCATCTATATCCATCAAACTAAATGTAAACCTCCATTTCCTTATTCTCATCCCTACTTGATATTCATATATCTAAGTAATTTCACTAAATCACTAAATAACTCCCTCAAACCCGATAGGGTGTTCCGTTTCAATAACTTATTACCGACCTTCAAATCCGAGAATATATATAAATCAAGGTATATACTTAGCTTAAATTCCCACCGAAGTATGAAATATGTTCGTGCGATAAAAAATTGTAATGAGCTTCAACTCTTAATAGATTTCCTTCCCCTCTCCCCTTGCTTGGATTACCACTCGCAGAAGCTAGCTTTGTCAGCCTTGCCTTTTCAAAATAGTAAAAATAAGTTCCCTCTGACAGAAAATCATTTTATTCCCGGAAATCTCGCAACTCGTGACTTATAGAAACTCTCCGTAATATAATGGGGCTTGGGAAAACCGATAACGCCCAGATTCCCGCGCTCATGCTGCGATTGTGCTTCGAGTTGGGGAAGAAGAAATCTTCGCACAGATAAGGTCCAGAGATAAAATTGGATTGAAATTCTATTTTCTCTTTTTAGTTTTCGTCATTCTATTTTCTTTGGAAAAGGAATAAAAATTTAAGGAAATGACGTTTTTTTAAACAGGTTTTGGTCTTATTAAGAAACTGTCAAAATGAGGAAACTTTGAAAGGTCGGTGAAAATCCAGTTTTTTTTAATACAGAAATCCCCTGTGTATCTTATAATGTAATATTTTAATTTGAGTGGGTAACATTTATATAAGAGTAAAAACAGCATGACTTTTCCAATTTAAAAATTAATAATCAAATAAAGTAATCAAGTAATCAGATAATATAACGTAGCTCAGCACCTACATATAATGATACTACGAGTATAAGAAAAAATATCAATACTAGAACCACCGGAGCGGTCATTTTGACTGTTTTGCGTTTTCGAATTTAGTTGTTTTCAAAAGTATTTGAATTAACAGTTGTAACTTTTTTACTTTCGCTAACTTATGGTTCTGTTTGATCCATCTCCAAATTTCGTTCATTTTTAATACTAGTTCCGGATATATTAACTGGTCTACTTAAAACCGCCATTAGCAGTCATTTTGACTGGTGAACAATTGTAGCGTTTTTTTTTGTCTGTAATCACTTGAATTACGACATAAATGATTTCTAAAGGGGTTTTCTCACTCAAAATGCACAATATTGTTTGTTTTTGACACCTTACCTTCCTACCCCACTCCCGCATGGGTTCTATTTATACCCCGGACACACTTTGACACTTGATATTTCCCATGTATTTTTGTTTTGATGATTTCCAATGCTTGGTAAAATTTTTGGAGTTATTATTCAATTTTTAAGTGTCGTGGGATAAATATAGTCGCATATTCCCACTCTGGGGTCTGCTGAGACCCCAGGCATGAATGGCGGTAAAACAATATTTAAAAAACTTAAAATGTTTAAGTAAAACAACTTCATTAATATTCATTTCTGTAATTTATTTAATTCTTGTTTAAAAGTTCAGGTGTTATAAAAAAACGTGTATCAAAAGGAACCAAATAACGCCGTAGTAGGGCGAAAAAATGAGTAAAATACAAAAAAATAAATTATTCTAAAGCATCTTTTTAGAAATAAAAAATTATAATTATCTTCCATTTAAGGTGTTTTATCTTTTATTAGAGTCATAGGCACGTTTTACGCATGGGGTACTATTAGACCCCACGAAGGGAATATTTGACTGTTTTTTCAAGAGGGTAGGAAGGTTAATGATCAATACATCATTTTATTCTTAGAAATTCATATAAATACACTCGCTAAAATTTTGATACTTTACCACACCTTTTTATTATTTTCCTTGAAAGATTAATTATTTCCTGTTTGAAAGGATAAGAAAATTCATTTTGCTCATCTGTTCTTGCTTTTTGTGTGAGAAAAATGAATTTATTCAATAATTCAGTCAAAATACTTTACTTTAGACAGGCATCCATACGATTAATTCACAGAAACAAGCTTAGTTTAATTTTGAGTGAACTATTTAACATTAAAGGTTGTTTGAAATGTGTGTGGTGATAGAAAATGTTACTTCAAAAGCGATTCCGTTCAAGCAGAATATTTAAAATAGATTTATACCGCAGATGAAATGACTAGGATATGCAATGCACAGTAAGCGTGCAATCTTGACGAGTGCATGTAAAAATTTGATGCACAAATGGAATGTATAAAATATTTCTTTGAAGTTTGTGTTCTATATTTACTATTTCCTTCTTCCAATTCTCAAACAGCAAGGACGTTCAATAACAGTCCAAATTTTGTCTTATATGGCCAAGGTACGTTTATTTTTAGTTGCAGTACTTAAATGTAACATATTTGGAACGATCTTTGCTACTAGGGAACTTCGTCAGTCTGAATAAATATGTTATTAGTAATGGATAATTGCAGTCAAATTTTTTTAAGTCTTGATGTATTCAGAATGGATTAAAACCTCCAAGAAACATTTTTTAATTAACCTTTAAAAGCCCTAAATTTAAAGTTATTTTCAATCAAAAATAGCTTCTTTTCTGTCTGAGCTGAAACAGCATGTGGCGTCAAATGTGCCTTGTTTACTATCACTCCGCTTTGAAATACAGAGCTCTAGTTTTTTATAGCCTAGTGTTTCGATGAAAACGGGGTTTCCCACATTTCCAAGAGGCAAATGTGACGTCACACTGTTAGGAGCTATCTGTAATAAAATATCTCATAATTAACTGAAAAAAATTGTGGGAAAATACAAGCATATTTTTGGAATCAGGAGATAATTTTCAATTTAAAATTGAGCATACAAAATTTTAACCTATTAATACCCAACTTTTTATTTTTCTTAAATACTTGGTAAAAACATAGTAAATAGACCCAAAACAACTTGAAAAATAGTGAAAAACATTCCAGGTTAAAATTTTAATTTCTACAAAAAAATTAAAAAACGTCCCTAAAAAGGGACGTCAGGCACGAATGCCCCCGTGTTTTTTCCCTATAGTAAACGCATGGTAGAAAACTGTTTTAAAGCCTCAAAAACATCTTCTACCTATTTAAGTGCAGCAAAAGTGATCAGAACCATATTGTAACATGGATATGAATGAAAAATATTAATTATTTATCCAATTAACTGTAAAATTAACCTTAATTAACGTAATTTGAGCATTTTTATGCTCAAAAACGTTTTTTCCTCCCAAATCTATGTTAATTGTAATCTATGTCAATTAAGATTTTTAATTGAAAAAGGCATTATATGTTTATATGTTACCTAATATTAAGTAATAATTACTTTTACACACCTCAAATCCATCAAAATATATCAATTTGTGAAGTTTGAGTTTTTCAAATGGCCATACTTTTTTCATTTTTTCTAATTTTATTGTGCGGAACACAAATTTCACCCCAAAAATCACGCATTAGTGGGATATGCATTAGCAAGCCAGATGATATAGATTGATCTGTAGTATAGAACACAATGATTAGCGACATCTAATTAGAAAAAAGGCCGAAAATTTATCACAAAAGCGACCTTTTTGGCAATTTTGATGACAAAAAGTCATTAAAACTAATAATTATTAAACTTTTAACTAAAATATAACCGGAATATATTTGCCTAAGTAATAAATATAGTAAAATAGTTAATTTATTCCATTTAATTAATACAAATTAATTAATTCCTTATAATTTAAGACTTTTTATTCCATTAATTTAGCAGGAATAACAGTATTTTCCAAAAAAATAAATAAAAATAATAAATTAATTAGCTAAAATTAAAGAAAATTTATAAATATCAGTCATTTAATTCAATTCATAAGAATTCAACGCGTTTTTATGAAAAAAAATAAGGAAACACTAGCATTTCACAATGGGGAAAACCACGGGGGCATTCGTGCCTGACGTCCCTTTTTAGGAACGCTTTTCGAGGGTCCAGAATAAGGTCAAGATAAAATATTTTGGAAAAATAAAAAAACACCCCAACTGATTTAATGTATAAACTGTAATATATATCGGCATTGAATTTTTTTTTTAAATAACAACTAGGATTTTTAAGCTTTTTCTTTTAAAATTTTTAAAAAAGCACTTCTCTGAAAAATTCTGTCTTCCAACTTTAAAAAAAGTGAAAAAAAAATTTAAATTCTGCTTTCTTCTTGTGTTCTTTATATTCTATGAAGATCAGAGATATATCAGTGCAAATTTTGATTCAAAGGAACAATTTTTGTAGAAATAGGAGGATTTTTAAAAAACGTCCCTAAAAAGGGACGTCTGGCAGTAATGGGTTAATAGATGCTGCAATTATCCATTATGATCAAAACGTAATGTTTTAATTTTGTGTATTTTTACTATTATATTAGAACCAAATATTTTTAAAATCCACAGAACTGAATAGGTGAAGTACCCACAGCTAAACATTTAAAATTATCTTAATTTACCAAAACATAATATATTACTGCATAAATATTTCCATACATTAAAAAATGACGCCCAAACCACCACATACTGGCGAGGTTATAGAGAAAAAATATCCTTATCTGGGTAGTCAACGAGAAAGATAAGCTCCTGATGGCAAAAGGAAGTAATTAGAATGTTCCGATGACAGGTAAGTGATACAGCCACACATCTCCGGAACAGGCCCATAAATTCCTGGATGTATCCCCCGGAAGTGGGCTATGTTTACATGGCCATTAACATGGTGGGGATCTGGGATATTGGGGAATATCGGAAAAAGGTGTTCCGACATAGATTGGAATCGATAGTACGTAACGCTCAGTGCAAGATTTTAGTTTGTAATTAAAAGTGAGTAAATTATTAAAGAAAATAATTATTTATTTATATTCTAGGAGAGCAAGGGTCCGAAAAAATTTTTTTTGGCAGGATAAGTTCAAATGTTTAACTAAAACTAAGCCTTTGTTTTCATACTTAAGGGCCATATTCAGATCTTCGCCGACGGCGAAAAAGTTCAGCTAAATAGTTGAGGCGATTTCGAAATATCTATTTCGCCTTGAACTTTTTCACCGTATTCAGATCTTCTTCCGAAAGGACGCGGAAATCTCGGAGATTCAGCTCATTGGTTAGTTGTGTTGTTGACGTGAAACGCTTAGCGACCAATAAAATCCCTCTCTAAAAAGGCGGGAAAACATCACTGATGCATTCACATGCTCCCAAAAGTGTAAACAAACTCAATCTGCACTGCAAGTCGCTTGTTTGTGTTGTTTGAGTGAACTAGAAACCAAGCTGAAGCTTTTAGCTGAGCGCACATATTAAAGAGTTGATAAAAACAATAAAAGAAAAAGAAAATATTTCATCTTTTCTTATTTCTGTAAGCTTTGCACCTTTTAAAGGAGCATAACCAAGTAATTCTTATAACTCATAACAGTAATGCTTCATTTCCCAAATTTAATTCCAAGTTTGTTTTGGAAATTCATTCTTGCATGATTTTGAAAGAATGGTTATGAAAAAGAGAGATAATAGCTGGGGTAGAAAACAAAAATTCAATAGAAAAAAGTTATTTCATAAAGTATGATTACATGGAAATATCTTTTCATCAAAGGAATTAATTACTCATTAAATTCAATATAATACAAGACGTTAGGAAGTAGGAACTATAATTCATAATTCTGGTTGATAAGAGTTTAGTATAATAGTCACCTTATTGGTACAGTAAACTAATCCTTAATTATCATTTCATAATTTTAGCTGCACTTTTTAAATCTATAAACTGAAACTTTGCAAGCTTATAAAACAAAATAAATAAGTACTTATACTATTTTCATTTCTACACAATATTTGAAAGTTCCCTTTTTTATTTTTACGATAGATTCAATAAAAGTTTAGGAATTTTGTATTAAATATTTATTATTTATTAAATTATTGTTTTACTTATTATATTTTAAACTGCATACTTAATTTGTTGGAGAATTTTCCGCTCAATGGAGCAAAAATTATTTTTTTACAGTTAAATGTGTGAACTATTGCAGTTACTCTGTATTAAATTGAAATTTATTAGTACAACATGTAAGAAAGAATGAGGCAGATTTTACAAACAAATTTTTATTACTCCAGTTAGACTAAAGTGTAACTTGTGATAATTTCAAAGTATATTATATGAACTTAATCTTAAAAATATAAAAACTCCTCTAATCACAAAAAATATTATTTATTATCAACAAAAAAAGTAAGCACTACACCAATTTGTTCCAACATTTATACAACTCTTTTCTCAATAATGATTCTGTTTGGTTAATTGAGTATGGATTGTCACTGTTCACAGGAGGAAATTTTTTTTCATAAATTATCAAATACAATAACTATACCTCAAAACAATTTAAATGAATAATTGATTAATTTCCATTATTATTTATCAAATATTTTTTAAAAGATAACTTTCAGTTTATATAGAAGTTTCATCCTTTTAAACTTTTATAATTTTCCCTTTTCAATACTTCTTTCTGGATTCACAGAAAACAGCATTTTAGTTGAACTGGAAAAAAATTATATTTGCATGTAAACATAAAATGAAAATATTAATTACTTACAAGAAAAAATTATTTAACAGCATAATTGATTGTTATTTAATTATATAGTACTATTTTGAAATGTTTATATTCGCATTCAATGATTTTTATCTTGGTGTAATCTTCTTAATTTAATTAATATACTATCATAAAATTAAAAAACACTTTTTTGCTGAAGGAAGCTAGTTTAATGGAAAGCGATAGAATAAGAATTCTTTAAATATGTGATATTCCAATGTAAAAAAATGCTATAAGCTGTACATAAAAAAAAATCAAGAATTACAGGTAATAACTAATGTATTCTGTGCAAAAATGATATCTTTCATGAATTTAAAACACAAACTATTTCTTATATTATTACAACTGAAATAAACATTTAAATATATCTATTTTAAAGCTTTCCATTTATAACTTTCTCTGAATAAAAAAAAGTACTGAACACATCCACCTTCTTAATTCAAATCTTGAATTGGACTTCCGAGCCTATTCAGAATTCTTAATCTTAAAATATAACAATTCAAAAAGAAATTTGCCACGTCGAACATTATAAATTATTCCATTTTATACTAAATGAACATTTTTATCCTATTAAGATTAGTAATAGTTGAAGCTATGTTTCTAATATTTGATACCAAAACAAACTTGGCGATATTTAACGGAACATAACCTAATTGATCCGAAATATTGAATACACAAACATTTACCAATTCTGAAAGATTCCATAATAAGAAAATTAAATAAAAAAACGATTTACATACCTCAAATTTTTCTTTGCTATCGGGAGTAATCTGAAGCAGGGCAAGGAGTGTTGGTTTGGCATGGTCAACTCTTATCTCAGCTGTGACATTTTTCTTCTGTGCTCTCTCATTCTTGTTAAATTTATCAAATATTTCAATATATCAATCCAGACATTAATGACTCTACATCTTACTAATCAAAGCATGCAAATTTCCCTAAAGATGGACGCCCGATTTTTGTTACGAAGTACAACCAAATGAAGAATGTAAACAAACTGTTTCCAAGGTTTCAGCGCAGTTTCAGCCAATGAGAGAAGAGAAAGTCGGTAATTTCACCGTCAGCGATTTCGAAAAAGTGAGTCGAGAAAAAGTCAATCTAAATACCGTTTCAACTATTTAGCTCAACTTTTTCGCCGTCGGCGAAGATCTGAATATGGCCTATAGTACCTGACCTTTTAAAATATTTTGTTTGATAACATGCTAACATGTACTAATTTAATTTCTTTTTGAAAAAGTAATACTTTTTTGGGGAATAAGAATGTTAAAACACTAAAAGGGATTTTTTGCTATGAAAATTTCCAAATATTGTCAGGATATTTTCTACATAAATTTTAATGTGATTTTAGATATTTTCTGCCTAAATCGATGTTATTTACTAACAGGGAAATTGAAACTTACTATTAAATACACATAATGAAATATTTTTTCCATTCACGCACCTGTTATATGGAAGATAACACACACTTACCTCCTTGGCCTCTATCCCACTAATGTAGAGAATATTAAGTCACCCTGAAAGAGAGATCTTCATGTGAAGACACTAAAAAATACATGATAACATTAAGGGAAAATAATTTGGAATTTAAAAAGATTGTAATTGGGTCTGAGGATCACTGCCTTCTGCTTTGGTAGATTTATTTCCCCACTTTCAGCATTCAGCAGTGTTTAAATGCAAGTTATTCTTTGCTCATATATCTAACAGTAAAACAAACAAGCAACTTATTTTTTGAACGCAAGTTATAAGTTATGTTTCTTATTTCATTACTATTACGATGCGTATTAAAATAAACAAGTGTTTGATAAAAAAATAAATGACGAATAGGAAGAACGTTTAAATTTTTATAAGTAAGGAAATATTTTTGGATTTTTACAAAATTTATTTATTGCTAGCTTATATACCCAGGGAAAAATAGGCTTTTCAAGCTTATTGTTCAAATAAATAAGAATTATTTTCTTCACTATATTCCTTTCCAGGGCGTCATTTAGGGTCAACGGGCTTCCCGCTAGGATTCCTCTTTGATGCTACAATTCCTTAAGATATGAAAAAACCTTTAAAAACACCTCTTGTTTAGAATTAATGTGCAAAATCCTCATGTTTATGTTCATACTTTCCAATCAGTGAAACGTTGGAGGGAGGCAATCTTAACCCCCTTATATCTTTATTCTCTTCAATATCATTTGTTCACTCCATCCATTTTTTCAAATGGTAATGGATAGTTGTGGCAAATTCTTTCACCTTCGCTTCAAAATGAAGGTAAAGGTCTATTATTGAACTACCATTTCTATTGACTTTATATTTATTTCCCCCTTACTCCCGCTGTTTTCATGAACTTCAAAGCAACAAAAGTTAAATACTTTCCTACAAAACCTAAAAATAAAAAAAACTTTTAAAATTTGATTTTTAATAGTCACAGGTTTTTAAAATAGAAATTAAAAAAAGTTCAGGGGTAGGCCCCCTGAACCCCCAACTCACTCAATAAAAGAAATAGCCTTCAAACATGAAATAAAGGTAAAAACATAATTTGAATTGACACCAACTATCTGAAATGCCGCTGTTGAAATATTGTTATTAATTTTTTTAATGGTAAATTTTTTTCAAATTTTTCGGTTAAATAGTTTTTGGTTATTGTAAAAAATATTATATCATCACTAATTATTTCTTCATCAGATTTAAATAATATCCATTTGCTATAAAATAGTTTTAAATAAATATTTCTAACAATAGGGGTTTTGCGTCATCTAAAAGGAGCAATGAAGGTTATCAATATAATATTGAAGCTACGCATAAGAATTTAGAAAAGGGCCAAAAAAGACTGCTTGGAATGCGAAGATCTGGGGTCATTTGGGACCATGCTAGGCTCAAAAACGTAGAAAACACTCCAAGCACCCCTGTGGGTCAGAAAAAAAAAGAATTTCGAAAAATCACTTTATTATTATAGATTATTTTAAATAATTAATCTTTCTGAAAACTGTGTAATTTCTTTTTTCATCATCTTATTCATGAGGTTTAAGATTATAAGTACTCTGCAAATTATGTAACGGAAACAACTTTTTTTTATTAAGATTTAAATTTTATATCTTTACACATGCTCTAAAAACCTTCTTTCTTCTTTAAATAATCCTTTGCAATAACTTTTTTTTAATATTCGGAGAAAAATAAACTTGCATTTAAAAATCCTAAAAACTTAAGTCCCGTAACTAAAACCATTATACCAGTAATTTTCAAAAACCTAAAAGCATTACGATCATAAATTACTATAACCAATTTCAATCCTGTATAAATCTTTGTCAACTGCATCTTTCTAAATGCGGTTTCGTGCAGTATATATTAATTTTACAGATAATATGATAGACTTCTTTCTGAATTAAGCTTCAAATTCTAAGTTGACAGATTTGTTTGGTATTAAGCACAAATATTTTTCTTTGTTTGAATTCTTTTTTTTGGTCATTAATTTCTTTTCAAGCAATTCTTTCTTATTTGTTACTAAGATTACTCCCTACAATACAGTTATCTTTTTAGCCAGTTTTTGTTTGGTTTCACATTTCGGGATTAAGAGCTTTATCTTCATTCAGCCATCAAATCGCTTAAACTCATTTTATACGCGACAGTGAAAAGCTCAGGGGTTCGGAAATTGTCTTCCGAATATTAATCTAGGGTTTGAGTTTTTTTCTCGAAACATAAAAGAATTGTAACGCCTCAAGTAAGACAAGGGTTGAACGTTTAAAGAGATTATTTATTACTGAAAAACTTTTACCATTTGAATGCATTTGGTTGAATAAATATTGGGAATTATTTCATTTTTGAAATAAACTTTTTCTATCGTTGAATATTAAATCTGGTGAGTAACGTTTGCTTTAATTTACTTATCATTTAGTTTATTTTTATGATTTATAAGAAAATATTAAACAGGCTGGAATATCAAAACACATCCTCGAATGAATCTATATTATTTTACTTCACTTCATTCTTCTGTATTGCATTCTGAAACTATTTATAGTTTACTGAGTTAACTCTAACTAACGAGTGAGTTTTAAATAATTCATCTTTTAAATTTTTAAAAGGTCTCTATAACAGAAAAAGTATCTTCTGAAGGAAATATATCTTTTCAAACCCTCCCATAGGCTTTATAATATTTTCTATTGTTTAGTCTACTTCCTTACTAAAACACACCTAGGTTTTTTATTTTGTGTATTGTGTGTATTGCAAATAGCAGTTCTAAGTGAACATGAAGAAAGTATTGAACGAACTTTTTTAAACGTTGTCTTAGAAAAGCTAGTAATTTGTATATTTTTATTTTATTCAAATACTTCAAAGAATGAACATTCCTTTGAGTTTTCTTATATGGGATTTTATTAATCAATAAGCAGTGTATCTTCTAATATTTTTATGCCATATAATTTTTTATTACTGGATTATGGTACCCGTATTGTGGATTATCTACGAAATTCCCTTGAAAAAAAAAGGAATAGGTATAATCTCTCTATTCTAAAAAAAAGTTTTTGGTGAACGGTTTCCAGAGAAAGGCTTTTTAATTACTGAACCAAATGACACATATATGGTATCAAAATGTCCGAATTCTTTCCGGATTTCCGAGTAAGCCCTTCGATTTTTCAAAAAAATTCTTAATTTTAAAATATTTCCATTTTTTTAGATTTCGGATAAGGTCGCAGTTACAAAGCAAGAAACTATGAATTTTAAAACAATTGAAAATATATGTCACTGGTTTTTTAACATTCAAATACATTAAATAATCATCTTTGTATTTATCACACTAATTTAAAAAATATATATTGGATTCTTTTTAACAATATTTATATTTTTGCTGCTCAAACGATTTTAATTATATTTAAAACTAATGTATAATTAATTTATCTTTTATTTTTAAATAATTAATTCATATTTATATATTTATCTTTGTCGTTGTGGCAACCTAATCATTACTATATTTACAATAAAATATAAACTCGCTTTCAGAAATTTTGAACTTTTGCATTTATTTATTACAATAATAATTATTTTTATATCCTTTTGCAAGTTATATTATTTAAGGTAGTAAAAGGTAACTTTTTTTATAATGCCAAAACGCAAAACTAGATATGGCGGGGGAATGTTTTAGAAATAAAGATAAAAATGGAAAGTCAGAACATTCGTGTCATTGCTATGAAACTGACACAATTTCGATGTTTATTTGTTCTCATGAAGCAAAATTCTAAATTTTCGTGATGTTTACGATAATTACTACATTTTTCACAGACAATCAATGAAAATCATTACAAATTTTAAGAAAGTAAAATTTATTCCGGAGATGTTTCAGTGCTTCTGAATGGATCTGTGTGAGAAAAACATTACCTTGGGGAAATGGTAAAAGAAAGTTTACACTGCTTTGTTACTAATTTTCTTGGAATTAAATGGCGATCCGCCAATTCATATTGCCATAAAGAAACTGTTAAAATTTCGCCGCTGAATGAATATTCCCCTTTTTTGAAAGAATACCCCAGAGAAGTAGTTCCCCTGTTTTAAGAATGTTTTATAAAATGAGTAAGTGCTGTGAGCTGTGTTTTGTGAGGATGGCAAAGAGATCCTTAAGTATCAGCGTCAGCAGTTAACGGGGGTTGGCGAGCGATAGCGAGCAGGGGGCGGTAGCTCCCTAGTGTACTTGAAAAAAGGTAATATTTTGATTCACCTGTTTTGAAATTTGTGTAACAGAATACACTCAAACCTATTTCTGTGCGGTGAATAGGGTATAAAAAATTCGCACAATAGAAACCGCATAATAGAAACTGCATAATAGAAACCGCATAAAAAATTCGCACAAAACTTCGCGAGTAGCTATAAAAATAGTTTTCGCAACACAATTAATAAATTACTTTTTATGCTGTGAAGAGGGACCGCATAAAAAATTATCATGTAATGCAGTAGCGAAAATCCCTCAACATAGCTGAATTGAAAAACTCTTTATATTCAGACCGTAACGCCATTCCCACCCTACAGCTGGATTTAGAAACCGTGTCTATACTTAACGTAGACTTTTTTTCAGTTACCATGTAGTCGGCGGCGACTGTTGTTGCACTACTAGACCCTTTTACTCTATGTTTCGGTAGCCATATATATTATACAAGATTTTTGTTCAGTCAGTGTTCAATGTTCCCATTTGATTTATATGTTTATACACCGCACAAAAAAGTCGCCGAAAAATAGACCGCACAAATTAAAAATCGCACAAAAAAGTCACACAAATAAAAATTGCAATATTAATCGAATATGCATATGAATGAAAGATTTTTTTTGAGGACTAGATATAAATAAAAAATTACATTTCATTCTTTTTTAAAATGTTATACTGCATTTTTTGTATTATATTAACTGTTGATCAAGTAACACATATGGTTATATAGTATAATAATTTAACTACAAATAATATTATTGCTATAATATTATGTATACTACTAATATGATTGAGGCACTTGTAGCATCAACGAGCTAACTCTAACAGCTTTACATTAGAGTTAGCACGTTGTTGCTTCTCTGAATTACTAATGTTAAAATGGAATCAATTCACATGACGTCAGCGATCACATGATAGTTAAGCTGCATTCCTAGCTTTGTTTATCAGGATAGTATCAGTTGCATTGTTTTGTGTAGCTATCACGTGATAATCAATAGTAATGCCCTCTGGTGACAAATTGACACCATTGCATAATGTATTTACATTTACTATGACTTTTTTTTTTAGAAATTTGCATCAAATTTGTTAGGGAAGGATAAGGGATGATGAATTTCCCCCACTATCACTACAAATCGAGAATTCTACACAAATCCTTTAAAAAGAATCCCCACAAAAAGCAAGGATCAAAAACCCTTTTGAGAATGTTACTTCCCAGCCCCTTTACTCGCCTTCCTCTTACAGCGTCACGTCCCCCAATTTACTTTGAACTCCCTAACGTCGAATCAAACTCAGACAATTCCGCGACAAAAACACTTCAATAAGTGTTGTTTCCAGCTCCCTCTAACAATCAAACGCCCAACCAGGACGTCTTTATCCCCGCTCCTAACAGCATTCAGCCTCTAATCACCCAGTAACTGCGGACCGTAAAAAACCCTCGCGTCGCCATTTTGAATTCCTCTGCTTGCATTTTACGCTCCTTTTTAGCGTATACGCCGCAGTCCTTAGGCCGGTGACTGATAAGAGCCTAGGGTTGGAAACTGTTTTCTAAGTGGGGGCGCGGCAGTAACACGTTGCAGTCCTTTTTTTTTGCTGTTATATTTCTCTTAGCGTGTCTTTTGCTTTTTTCCCCGGCAGTGTCAAAAGTTTTATGGAAGTTTCCGCAGGTGAAATTGTTAAATCGATTGCGCTTCCCTGTGAAAAAAAGTGTTGCTGAAGTTAATGCTTGTTGTTATGGTGGAGATTTGTTTTTCTTTTTTTAGGGAAGCCATCTATCATGGTATTGATTTGCATTCGTTTTCTATAAATAAATGGAAGTCAAGTTTCTGGAGGGAGAAATATTGGTATTCATTTTTGTACGGTTTTAAAACTTGATTGGTAGGAAAAGATAAAAGATATTTAATTATTTTATGTTTTTTTTTATTTCTTCATATAAATATAAAACGAACCTATTAAAACGGGTATCAAAATTACCTCTAAATATATATTAATTAATTTCATTGAATTAGAGAATTTGGATCATGTTTATTCAGACTTGCCAACCTCTCAGAGTCAAAAATCAGGAGAAATTTTTGCTTTTAGAAACCAATTTAAATAATTGAATTTCTATAACTTGAAAATTCAAGTGAACTGTGGAAATAGTGCTCATAAAAAATCTTTGCTAAATACTGTAAATTATAGGACCAATACCCTCAATTTTGAATGTTAGTTGAATGACACCATTTACAAAAACTGAAGTAAGTGTTAACCCATTACTGCCTGACGTCCCTTTTTAGGGACGTTTTTTAAAAATCCTCCTATTTCTACAAAAATTGTTCCTTTGAATCAAAATTTGCACTGATGTATCTCTGATCTTCATAGAACATAAAGAATACAAGAAGAAAGCAGAATTTTAAAAAAATTTTACTTTTTTTAAAGTTGGAAGATAGAATTTTTCAGAAAAGTGCTTTTTTAAAAATTTTAAAAGAAAAAGCTGAAAAATCCTAGTTGTTATTTTAAAAAAATTTCAATGCTGATATATATTACTGTTTATACATTAAATCAGTTGAGGTGTTTTTTTATTTTTCCAAAATATTTTATCTTGACCATTTTTCGGACCCTCGAAAAGCGTCCCTAAAAAGGGACGTCAGGCACGAATGCCCCCGTGGTTTTCCCCATAATGAAATGCTAGTGTTTCCTTATTTTTTTCATAAAAACGCATTCGATTCTTATGATATGAATTAAATAACTGATATTTATCAAATTACTTTAATTTTAGATAATAAATTTATTATTTTTGTTTATTTTTTTTTGGAAAATACTGTTATTTCTGCTAAATTAATGGAATAAAAAGTCTTAAATTATAAGGAATTAATTAATTTGTATTAATTAAAGGGAATAAATTAATTATTTTACTATATTTATTACTTATGCAAATATATTCCGGTTATATTTTAATTAAAAGTTTAATAATTATTAGTTATAATGACTTTTTGTCATTAAAATTGTAATAAAAGTCGTTTTTGTGATAAATTTTCGGCTTTTTTCCTATTTAGATGGGGCTAATCATTGTGTTCTATGCTGCAGATATATCTGTATCATCTGGCTTGCTAATGCACATCCCACTAAGGCTTGATTTTTGGGGAGAAATTTGTGTTCCGCACAATAAAATTAAATAAAATGAAAAAAGTATGGGCATTTGAAAGACTTAAACTTCACAAATTGAGATATTCTAATGGATTTGAGGTGTGTAAAAGTAATTATTACTTAATATTAGGTAACATATAAACAATGAATGCCTTTTTCAATTAAAAATATTAATTAATTTGCAATTAACATAGATTTGGGAGGAAAAAACGTGTTTTAGAGCATAAAAAATGCTCAAATTACGTTAATTAAGGTTAATTTTACGGTTAATTGGATAAATAATTAATGCTTTTTGTTCCTTTTGATGTTACAGTATCGTTCCGATCACTTTTGCTGCACTTAATAAGGTAGAAATGTTTTTGAGGCTTTAAAAAAGTTTTCTACCATGCGCTTACTATAGAGAAAAACAACGGGGGCATTCGTGCCTGACGTCCCTTTTTAGGGACGTTTTTTAATTTTGGTGTAGAAATTAAAATTTTAACCTGGAATTTTTTTCACTATTTTTCCAGTTGTTTTGGGGCTATTTACTATGTTTTTACCAAATATTTAAGAAAAATAAAAAGTTGGGCATTAATGGGTTAAATTAAAAAGACTGACAAATTTTGCCTGCACCAGAACCAAAAAAGAAGCTAGGTATTACCCAACTAGCCAAAAGATAATACACTAAGCTAATTTCTTTCCATTTTTTATCATGATTAGGTTTTCAGATTCCATATAGGCACGATCGGCGTATTTTGCAATGGATTGAAGTTAGTGATTGCATCCAAAGTGCGGGCGTATCATTAATGCCACCCCAGTTGGATTGGTAGCTCGCCACGCAGAGCCGCCTCCATGGAGGTGCTTACGGAAATTGTCAATCCTTTTATCCGTGGATTGGTAGGTTTTGGTACAAAAAATATAAAATCCATCTTTTGAAAAACGCGAGATGATCCGAAAAGCGGGAGAATTTTGGGAAAAATCCGGAGGTTGGGAGAAAGAGGGAAAATCGGGAGTCTCCCGCCAAAATCAGGACAGTTAGCAAGTTTTTTTATTACTTAAATATATAAAATTTAATTCATTAATTGCACGAAGTTGGGGAAAGGTGTGTAAGAGTACGGACAATTATTATTTTAGGCTAAAAAAGGAGAATTTAAAAACCAGATCCTAAAAATTTATTGAAAGAAAAAATGGCCCGCAAATCAACCTACAAAAAAAAGAGCTTAGAATAAAAATATTTTAAAAATAACAAAGAAAATTTAAAAATGAATGCTTACTGCAGACTATTCTTTAGGTAAAAGTACGCTGGACGGCAGGCTAAGAGTACTCGCCTTGTGAAAGCTTGGAATAAATCGGAAAAAACCCTGCACCACTACATTTGTATTAATCGGCAATTAAGTATAATCGCATAATATTATGAGATCATACTTAAGGGCAGTGACACTACATTGGATTCGAGATCTTCAAAATTCGTGAATGGTTTTTCAGGATTTTTAATGCTTATTTTCAACTTCCGATGGATTTTAAGCTTTTAAAAGGAAAAAGAACAATTTTTGTGAGTTGTTGTAATATGTAAATATCATGTTGTGAAAATAAAATAAATCATAAACTCTCGACACAAATTTTATCTGTCAAAATTCTTATCCGACCCAAATATTTATTAGTTACCAAAAACGTCTTTAAATCAATCCTTAAATTAATTGTATTTCAATTTTAATGATACCAAGTCGTTATGGATACTTTTTTAACTAGTCTTGCATGCATAATATTAATTTTCTGCTTAATTAGTTCGTTATGTTTGTTTCAATTAGTTCTATTTATCAATATTTTTCAAACAGCCCACAGGAGTTTTAAAGAAGTTTCTAGTTAGTGGGACTGGCATAGGCGATGTCAAAAATGATAAACATTTAAAATTTCATTAGAAGGATATATTTGCGAAAGCTTCTTAAAAAAAATCACATATATTTTTGCGGTATTGAAGTTTTAAGGGTGTAAAAATCCTTTCTCCTGATAATTCTTGCCAGTAAAATAATGTAATAGTGGAAAATTATCCATTGCTCAGCTTTCTAAGTTTAAAATCATAAGTCTATAATCTTATAATAATCTTATGGATTACCTTTTTCAGAAGAAAAATTAAGAATTTTTTTAGTATTTCCATTTATTTTTCCTATTTTTTTCCTATCTTTTCATAAACAATTAACATCTCAGTATAAAATTTTCTATGCTATACTTAATTATTTTTAATGACGAAATAAATTGGTAGTTAGTGAATTCAATAAATTTATAGCTACAAGTGTATTTTTTATAATTTGTGTTATTATAAACTCAATAACCCCAATCCTAAAACTATCATTAAAATCACACGAAATACATCCGACACACATAAAAATAGCCAAACTCCGTCACCGTATCATTTTCCAGAGTTTATTTAGATATTGAACGAAGCACGTGTAACTTACCTTTCACGATTCACTGCGCATCACCCGGTACGCAAGGGGGCGGGGCTTAAGTGGTCCGGCGGAATGAAATCCAATGTATCCTCCACTATCCGGCAGTGCCGGACTCAAGTTCACTGTAACCGGGACGTCTGCTAGGAACGAAAGAGTCGGGAAAACGTGGCCGGATTCCACGAGCTCGATCTTCCGTGTTTGTAGGAGAAAACAATTCGCAGTGTGAATAGATGTTTTGGGAAGGAATGTTTGAAGGATTTTTATGAAGTTTGGATTATCAGAAGAGTGTTCTTTCTTGATATTTCTTTTCTTCAACTGAGAACAATGCATATCAATAGAGGATGTTCAAGAGATTTGGGAGCCATCAGAGGAAGTAGTGTGGGGAGCTTTTGGACTATATTTCTTTCTTCTGCCGTTCTGAATTGGATAACAATGGTGGATTCAGGTGAATATTTGTTACTGCTTATTTAATGCGAAAATATGAACTCATGAATGAGCATTAAAAATAATAAAGCAAACGAGTGTTAGAGAATTTTTTTTGTAAATAATAGAAGAATTGATTGAAATTGAATTTTTCATACTGGTGATATTATTTTTCTTTTATTCTTTGCATTGAATGGAAATAAATAACTAAAATATTTCAATTTCAAAGTTATTTAAATTACAAAAAAAAAGAAAAGTTTCATATTTTTAAACACTCTTCTGGAAAGATGATTGAAAAACCATTACTTGAAAATACAACAATACTTAAAATAAAAGGGAAAACATCAAGTTAATGTTTTTGTTCAAATGTTGAGTACATGCTTCTTCTAAGAGGTTGTGTACTCTGATGAAATAACATAAATATATTAAAATATTTAACATTAAAAGGCAACGTCATGTTTTATTCCTATTAGATATGATACTTAACACACTACTATAATTTCATTTTTTTTTCAATAAATTTAACTTTTAGTATTTTATTTTTAAAACATTAATATTTAAAACTTTCTATTCATCAGATTATATGGTGTGGGATTTGTTCCTAAAGTAAGAATATGAATCTATGAAGTAATTGTAGGTATTTCATCCGTTGTTTTTCAGTCGACAATTTATTAGTGGTGTAAAAAAATATCTTTTTATGTTTTGGTTAAACAATAAAAATATTTTGTGTAACATTTTTAACATCTTGTGTTTAAAAACAGACTTTTTTTAAATTATTTATTATTTGAGTTATTATTATAATTGTTATTACAAACAAAACAATTATTTGGTATTTAAAATAACCTTTATTTTTCCCAAATATTTTACATAAAAAATTATTGCATAAAAAATGACAAAAAGCATTTTTATAGGTTCTAAAATCCTTTTACATGCACAATAAATATTACACCATAACTCAAAGTCAATGGTTTGTAATGTTTGATTAAAACAATGATAATAATGTTATATTTAGTGTTATACAATATAATGAAAATTGTTAATCAATGATTAATATGTTTCGTCCCTATAAAGGAAACATTTGAATAATAAATATGCAGTAGTTTTTTTTTTAAGTAAGCATGAAAAAGACAAGTCCTTTTCTTAGAAATAGTAAAAAGTTTAATAATAGATTGATAAAATCTTAAAAGTAATTATCCAAAATGTAAATTTAGTAAAATCATTTACTTACACTCACTGACATCATAAAACTTAAAAGGCGTTTATAGTATTTGAAAAAAAACCGACCATCTCTTTCTTAAAAATATGTGTAAATAAAATAAATATCAATCATAGCAATGGATTAAATTACTTTACCACTGCTATATAATTTAATTGACAAAACTACTGTCCTGTGTGCAGAATATCTGCAAACTTTAAGGATAAGTTTACATTTACACAGCACATGACAATTTTTGTAGGGAAATAAATTCAAAATATTTATTTCAAAATTACACAAATGCAGTACGGGCCCTACTTAAAAAATCTCTAAAAAAATACCAAATTAAATTTAGAACATCAAAAATATACGTGCGAGGATTTTTGTGATGCTGGTATCAAATTATTTTCAAATATATATCAGAATTTCATAGATGGTATGACATAATTTATTCAAGAATACTGAATTACTCATTTCTTATATGTGCTTCAAAAATTTCCAAATGCACTTGACTTTTTATGTGATCCTGTTATTCTTTAACCTAATGTGACGTAGTCACGAAATGTGTGCATAATTGATATAATCAGTCATATACTTTTTATACCGTTTGATTTAGTAGTTTGAAAGCTACTACATCTTCTTACATCATAGATCCCACAAACGATTCTATACAATAGATCGTAGATCATTCATTCTACATATCATAGATCCTCAAGTTAATCAGACTTTTTGATGTAGTATGTAACCTATTTTATCACATTATTTCCTTTTAAATTATTTAACTACACAAACTGTAAGTAATGCGGGTAAAAATATTTCAAGTTAGCTATGGATCGTTTTTCTCTGTATCCATCTTTCTCAAAGCTCTCCCTAATTTAATGAAAGATAAAAATATTTGTTCTTTTTTTCAGAATTGAATCGTAGAACTATTATTTTTATTCCTTAAGGGTACATTTTTCAACCATTACGTTTGATACATATAAAACGATCTAGAAATTTTTTCAATGATCTATAATAACACAAAACCTATGTTTAAAATATTCTAATTTTATTTAATATTATGTTTAAAAAAGAAAGTGTGTTGAACAAACAACGATCCTTAAAATATTTCAAACGAAAAAATTTAAAAAGGACTTATGCTTAACTCATATAATAACTAATATAAAGATATAATCTTTTATCAAGATCAAGCTGTTTAGAAAACATGTCTTTGTTTTGACTGTATCAAAAAATGAAAAAAAAACTTGGTAATAGAAATGGTATATAAATAGATATGTTTAAAAATATAATTTTTACAACATTTAAACTGTAAGCAATTATAATGAGCAAACTTTCTTACCGTTTAATTTTACATAGTAATAATCAATATCGTTATTAACATAATTAATATCGTTATAACAATAACAAATTAATCATCCTTTTCAAAAGAAATCATACATATACTGATGAACCAACGATAGATAAAGGGTCACTTGATTTTGACAACGCTGGAACTAGTATTTCGGAGGGAAGACAGGTGGAAGTTGAGGGGCAGTTGATCGAAAGAGGAAGAGACATTTGCTTGTATATAGAAGCAAGACCCCAACTATCACCGGTTTCCCAACTATCAGTAGTGCAAAGTCTGTAAAAATCACGGGACTTTTTTACTATCTTTGGCTGATCAGTAACATAGTAGTTGGTATAGTGAAATGTTTCAATGTACTCAATGTGTAAATGTTTTCACCTGATGAACTTCAGTTTTTCAAATAATTTTAAGAGACCATAGAACATATTAATTTAACCCTCTCACCACCAGGGGCCTCAAATGAGGCTCCTACTTATGAGCTCAATTTTTGCATGATATAAACACTCAAATTTATTTTCTTTTCATCAGTGACTTCACTGATTCATGTAGATCACATATGAGACTTCTACATGGTTTCTGAATTCGTTTCTAAATGGCAGAAAGATAATTTATACCTCAATGTTTACATTTTAAGCTGTGATGCTTGTGAAGAGAAAATACTAGCTAGATACTACACTGCAAAAAAAACGGAAATTTAACAGCAAAAACTGCTGTAAATATTTTACGCATTTGCTGTAATCTCAAAACACTGCCTTTTTAGCTGTAAATTCGAAGCGCCACCTGCTATAGTTTACTGGCAACTGCTGTGCTAGTGACCAGATACACACTGCAAAAAAAACGAAAAATTTAACAGCAAAAACTGCTGTTAATATTTTACGCATTTGCTGTAATCTAAAAAAAACTGCCTTTTTAGCTGTAAATTTGAAGCGCCACCTACATTAGTATAAATTAAATATACATAGTAATTTTCCTGGTAGTTTTCCTTGTAATATCTGTAATTCTTTAATTGGTCATCGAAATAAATATTAAAAGAAAATGAAATTCTTGTTTATTGAATGCATTTAAATGAGTAACGTTCCTGATTTTATGAGTTTTTACAGCAGTTTAATACTTTCCTGGAAAATTCTGGTTTTCATTTCTGAATCCTTGTGGACAGGAAACCAATGTTTGTTTTTACGCTCACCACTAAAAGAGTCAAATTATTTAGATGAGGTGTAAGAACCAACATGATTCTAAAACTATGAAGTATAACCTTCGTAGATCGGATCGGTATCTCCCGTGGTTCATAATATGCCACATTTTGAATACTTGAAGAAACATGGAAGAACAAGACATAACTGAGATGTGCACATTGCTTTCTAGTTTTTCTGCGGAATAATTACAGTATCGCTGTAATGTTAACACAAAATTCTGTAAAATTACAAAATTGATGTAAAAATACAGAATTGCTGTGTTAAATTTACAAAATTGCTGTTAAAGTCAAAAATTACAAAATTGCTGTAAAATCACTGCAAAAAGAGCTGGCACCCATATTGCCAGTGATTTTTGCTGTAAATTCACTGTGAATTTTTTTGCAGTGTAGCTTCTGTAGAACATTTTTTATAGGTTGGTAGATATTTTCTTATATCGTAACCTTCTAATATTATGATCATGTCTTTTAATAAGTTCTAAACCAAGTATTTTCTGTTAAAATGAAAAAAATATGGCCTCAAATGGCCTTAATGAAGCTCATAAAAATAACTAGGAAGGAGTGCACACAAGAAAAAAAAATATCCAGACAAATTATAGGGGCATTTTGGATGTATTGAGAAGAAGAAAAAAAGTTTTTTTTTCACTTTTTTGATGTTCTGGTGCCGAGAGGAATATCACATTTATACAAATATTTCATGGGGATTCTGTAATTAGGAGAGAAAAATTTGAATTATTTTTTTCTCACAAATTCATAATTTACATTTGATTAATCATAAAAAGCATCCTTCGATTGTTCCGATCTAAAACGATGGAAACGAAAAAACTATATGATGAATCAACTCAAAGAGAGACAGGATGGTTATATTTTATGCAAAAAAAAAGAATAACATCGCAAAGCTCGAATCGAATGGTATTAACTGCGTCCTTTCCGAATGCTTGGTTGAATGTAATTAATGTCAACTTCTCGCTTAATTTGCCAAAGAAAACCCATTACCCATGTTTTTCTGAGTGGGTGCTGAAAATCGTCGATTGATGAACGTGACTAAAGTCCTAAATCTGTTCTTCCATCGGGGGAGTCTTTGGTGGTTTGTTTTTTCTTCTAAGATATAACGTCTTGATTTAAAGGTGACACAATCTCTAATTGGCAATTATTTAGGGCTGCTGGCAGTAACATAAAAAATAACTTGTTTCTACTGCTTTTCTCAACAATCTAATTTTAAAAACTTTCAAATAGTTATATTGATGTTAAAAACACCAAATTAATTCTTTGCACATTTTTTAAAGAATATCTAAAAATTTAAAGTAATAAGTATAGATACAGTAAAAAAAGTATTTTTTTATGTATTGATGTTTATGTTCTTATATAAAGTTTTCCCATAAATATGCATTAATATATACTGAATAAAAATATAAAATCGCGTTTAGTATTCTTTTTCAATCATACCAAATCATGTTACTTTTTCAATCATGTTACTTAAAATAGTTATATTAAACTAGCTGTTATACCCGGCCTTGCACGGGGGGGAGTTTATAAATTTATTTTTTAAAATATTTCTTAAAATAAATTTATAATTTTGTAAATTAGCAATATTACAAATCATCCCGGTATCCCAAGCACCTCTTTCCTATATCCCAGTGTTCCCGGTAATCTTATCCCGGTGGTCACGGTAATTTTTCTAATCCCGTCGGTCCCGGTAATTTTCCTATCTCAGTGTTTACGGTAATTTTTATATTCCGGTATTCCCGGTGTCTTTATGGTAAATTTCCTATCCCAGTGTTCTCAGTAATTTTTATAACCCGGTAATTTTTTCCATCCCGATGTTCTCGCTAATTTTCCAATCCCGGTGTTCTTGTCACTTTTTACAATCCCGATGTTCCTGATAATGTTTAATATCTTGGTGCCTTTATAAAATAACAAATTTGAAACCATAATAAAAAGTCTAGTAAATTAGTAAGTCTAGTGAACAAATTAACAAATTTAAAACCAGTGTTTAAAACTAAAATAAAAGATCTAGTAAATGAAAAAGTCTAGTGATCTGTCTCATTTGAAACAATGTTTTATTTTTAACTCGTTGTATGACTGGTAAAACAGGTTTTCAAACACGGAAAAATAAGTGAAAAAAGAAGAAAAATGGGGAAAAAAAGAATGAAGGACCGATTTTCTCTTTATAAATTATAGCCTATGTGTTATTCTGATGTATAAGCTACATTATAGTAAAATTTCATTAAAATCCATTCAGTAGTTTTTGCGTGAAAGAGTAACAAACATCCAGACAAACATTTCACAATTATAACAGTAGTAGGATTGTTTTAAACAATGCTACCATCAATTGAATTCATAAAATCAAACATTTCCGGGATATAAGGCCGTGTTCTATTTTTATTCGTATCAAACGTTTCGTCCCTCTCTGTGGAGGACATAATAATTCCGGGGGTGAAAGCCTGAGAGTTTACATAATGCTACCATCCATTGACATTTTGAATTTTAGATTCGATACTTACTATCACGTATGCCTATTATTTAATTTCACAAAGCTTTTTTTCTAAGGAGGTTTTTAAAAAAATAGTACCTATATAGTTGGTTTAATGAAAAAAAATTCTTTTTACGTTGTATTCCAAAAGTCCGTAAGTCCTTGGTCAAAGAAGGATTCCACCAATCACAGTCAGCGAAAAGCTAACTTTTTTCTGTAGCTGCTGGTTTATACCGATGCGGATGGTTGTGAATATGGTTGTAAGAATGAGAATTAACCATTTATCAACTGCATTATGATTTTCTGCCATTTTTTCCTGCAAATATTTTTC